>CM062812.1:76952524-78202524 GCA_031772625.1 Pinus tabuliformis
CCTTCAATATTGTCACAAAATATGGTCTATAGGTAAGGATGCTTAGTTATTTTATTTTGTACTGACTCTTCTTGTTTTAAAATGTCATTACGGGGTTAAAGCATATTGGTTTCATAAGGTCCTCAAATTGTATACTCTAAAGTCCAATGTTGTTTCACATATTATCTATCTGTCACAAGCAATTGTTACCCATCAAGGGACATTGTAATTCAGAGTCTTTTTAGTTTTTTAGACGGGCGTAGTCTTAACCCCATTTGGGTATGTGTATTGCCAGGGTTTCAATTGGTTTGGGTATTGTCCAACACTATGCTCTATGGGTTTTGGGGATGACATGGTACTCTGTGGAATCTCTCTAAAATTTCACTCTATGAATCTTGTTTTAAGTCTTCATGTTTGTCTTCGAGCCAGCCTAACCTGTTTTTGTTTGTGCACTTCACCATGTGACTAGGCCACCTCAATAGAGAATGGAAATCCATAGGAAGTAGCGAGTCTATTTCTTAGCCCAGAAAACTGTTCAAATGGAATTTGGTTGCAACCTTGATTGACTCAGTCCCTCTAGAAATCAGAAAGATGATTTGACATCTTGAATCTCGTGAATTTGGTGATAAAGCCAACTTCTCGAATTATTAGGTGGGTAACCAAGATTTAAAATGGATTCCTGATCTTGGAAAATTGAGGAAAGGATTGTTGCATTTCTTACATTTTATTGCAGGTCAACAACAACTAGACACCTTATTTCATCTGGTGCTCTGGGACCAACAAGTGGATAAATACAAAGTCATTGAAGGTCAGGAGGACATAAAATGCATCCTAAGTAGTATTCATTATTTTTTGGATGATATACTTATACATCTGCAAAGGGCGAAAAGTATGTTGTATCAAATTTTGATTCTGACTTTGAGAACCTCACTGATAATCCTGTAGTGATCGATCTTCAACCGGTCAATGTAGCATCACCTCTCAAGATTGCTCCACCAACTAATGGAACTCCCCTTTCTCTGGTGGACATCTTAGACTAAAGGTATTATCTTGGCAACAAATTTCATTTTTTTATCTCTTCTCAATGTTAACTATGCATTGGTGGCTTAGTAGTTAAGGTTTGACTTATGTAGAGTATGTATGTAAAATTTCTCTGGGTTTTTCAAGGTTTAGTCTAACACTTTTATGTTTAGTTTTATTTTGGTAAATTTTATTAGAACACATAATTAGAGACAAGAATGACACCAATTGCAAATTCATGGGGCATTGCATACCCTTCTCACCATGAAATAGATTTTACAAACTAATAATTTTATAGAATTAATTAGGACTAATTGATTCTAGAGATATCTATGACTACAAATAACTTTCTATAAATATATGGACTAATAACTAGGGTAATTTCAGGGTCTAATATTCATGGGTGGACTTATTTTCCAATCTTTTTCCAAAAACAAGATTCATTATTTCCATTTTTTGTAAAAACTCGATTCGCCCAAATTTTATAACCTAGAATTATCTTACCTCAGAGATCGCTAAAATTTTACAAATACTATATGAAATCATTAAATTTAAATATTTTTACAAAAGCATCACTCAACATTTTATATTTTTCATGTCAAGGTCTAGTAAAATTCGCCAAATTTTCTAAACTTCAAGATAAATTTCCATGCTTCAATATTTTCCCTTCTAATAACTTCCAAAAGTATATTTTTCAAAATAACTTAGACTAATAACTAAATGTCTAACAATTTCAATTAAAGTGATATTATACTTTAACACTTTCCTTAATCTCAAATTTTGCATTCATTAACATTGACAATGACTAAGTGTTGTCTCTAAAATTTGAAAACAATTCTTCCCAATGGTTTGACGAAGATATCTACTAGATAATCCCTAAATCCACAAAATTAAAGTGATATGTCACCATTATTGATAAGCTATAGAATGAATTGATAACGGGCATTAATGTGCTTGCCTTTTTTCTGAAACATGTGATTTTTTGAAAATACAATTGCTAAATTATTATGGAAAAAAATAAAAGTCAACTCCTTCTCCACATGTGCAATATCTTTGAAAAGTATTCTTAGCTAGAATGCACAACATGATGTTATATTAGTTACTACATAATCTACTTCTCTGGAACATATTGAGATAACTGGGTTGTTTCTTAAATGCCATGATATCAACTTTATGTTGAAATGAAAAATATATCTTGAAGTTATTTTCCTATCATCAATGCTAGCTTCAAAATAACTACTTGTTTATTGTGTAAGTGTGTTGTATGAAAAACCATTGTACCATAGTCCACAAATAGTTATTCCTGCAATACACCTCAAAATCATTTTTCCAACTTTTTAGCAAGATTTCTTGGAATACTCCATAATCTTGGAAATGAAACTAATTGTGATCTAAAATTAAATGCTTGAATTGTATTTGTATGAAAGATTATTAATTAAATAGCCTTAGTAAATTTTAATAAGAATTTAGAAGGTATAATTGAAAAAATAAACAACAATAAGAGAGACCAATAACAATAAATTGTTAAATATTTCATGCCTCATGGGCTATATCTCTGGTTTTGCTTCCAATAATTATATGATGATGCCAAAAAATACATCAAAATGATCACCACCCTACAATAAAAATGTCTCTAACACTTTTCTAAAAAAATATTGTCACTGCTAGATTAATCCCCTTGACATGTTCATGTGATTAAAAAGGAATTATGGCCTTTATTCTCCAAACTGTTCCAAAACTACAGCTTAAAAATAATTCTACGCATAAAATTTCATATGTGAGAGATGTGGTGCAATGGTAACATGTGAAATTTAAATAGGAAATGTTGCATGTTCAACTCTTGTCATTATTTTTTTTTGGATATCGTTATCAAAAAGTAATGTCTAATTACCATATCTGCACCCACCTCTTCAATGTGTCTTTATCTTGGTTTAGTGGTAAAATGTGTAGTTTTTATTGCCATGGGTTGGGGTTAAAATTTAGTGGTAGCAATATTTTATGGGATACCACATATCTTATTGGATATGATTTATCCATATTATTAATTGGCCAAGTGAAACCTTTACCCAAAAAAATATAAATTAAATCAAATATACAAAAACCCTGCCACACAATCCTCCACCCCATGTAGGCTTTCTAGAAGGTCCATGTTGCAGCCTTTGATTGGTCCACATGGAAATGTCTGGTTCGTCCATGCAGTGCCATGTGGTAGCATTCTATTCAACTATATGTCATCTCTTGGATCCATGTGTTAATTTTTTATTATGCCTTGTTTTAGCTAATCACCATGCCATGTTTAATCAGGACATCATGCCACATGTTTGTTAGTGAGAGTGCCATGTGTCAGTGTTGCCTTTGCTTTTCCTTCAACTTATGAAGGTCATAAACTTTGCATACGGTGTCTTTTTTAGCCCATTAAAATTGTGTTTGAAAGCTCTTGATGAGGTCTTTAATATGGAGATATTCTATCAACAATAAAGAACACTAATTTAGATTAATTGTGGGAATCCTCCTAACTCAATCCTCTCGACTAGGACTCTTGTGTATAACCAAAAGTTTGATTTTATTCAAGAAGGGTATAGCTCTTTCATTTCCAATTTCCACCAATTCCCCTTTATTTGGATGCATTCCTTTTTGAACAACACTAATATATTCTACATTCCCTCTTCATGAAGCCCCAAAACCGTTATCAAGAGTAACATCTTGTTGCAGCTTATCAAGATATTTAGGAGCAAAATCATCAACTGAAAGGAATGTAATGTTGTCACATTTATCCAAAATCATAGGAGACTCATGGAGTTTCAAGTTTTTAACGTTTACGAGTGAATACATCAACATATATGGAGGTAAATCTAATGTGAAAGAATTGTCACAAATATTTTCCAAAATAGTAAATGGATCAAACCTGATTGGTTTAATCATTTTACCCTCACATTTAAGACATTATTTTCTTATATATAACCAAAATTGATCACCAACTTGGAAATGATCATTGACTTGATGCTTGTCATGCCTAGTCGTGGCTTTGATCTTTTCCAATTGTTCCTACATAATTTGATGAACCAATTGGATCTTCTGGATGAACTTCATGGCTATGTATGCATTACTATGCCCATCCACCACTAAATATTCCCCAGAAGTGAAGTCCAAATGAGACTTTGGAAAATATCCAAAGCATGTCTAAAAAGAAGACCTATGTGTTATAGAATGGATGGCATAGTTATGGGCATGTTGTACACAATGTAATTACCCATCCCAAAGCTTAGAATTTTTGCCATAATATCCTCATGGTAGATGTATCATTATTTTTTTGACCATTTTTTCTATCAATTGTTCTGTGGATAAAATGTAACACTTTTTTGAAGCTTCATGTCCATTAATCCCCACAATATTATCCAAAACACCTCAAGGAATAGAGATTCATGATCAAATGCAAAGGATGTGGGAAAACCAAAATGAACCCAATCATTTTGAAAAAATATATGTGCGGCTTTCTCTCATGCCACCTGCTGCTTACAAAACATTATGACACACATTTTGCTAAATATATCCACTACTACAGACACACTTTCCCATGGACAAGAAGGTATATGAAGTGGCATGTAAAAACCTAATTTTGAGTTACTTTGTTTGCTAGTAGCACACATGATACATCCCTTTACATATTTGGATACATTATCATTCATTTGAGGCTAATATAAATAGCGTTGCAACTGTTCTACTACTTTTCCTACAATAAAATGACCAGAAAATGAGAGAGTGTGTGATTCTCTAATTACACATATTATTTCATCCCGTGGAATACACAATTTGCCAAGATGATATAGCAGTTTTTCATGAACATGATAATCTAAATTTTATACTTGAGTACCATGGATTAATGGTTCATATTCATCTATAACATATTGTTCAATATAAATTTCATGAACTAAAGAACTATGTTGTAAAACAATGGATGCAATAAAATGGTATTGTTGCAAGAATCCCATAGTATCTTATATATGATGGCCAAATGGAATTGCTGCAATAATCCCATCCATTAGAAATGTCATGATTTTTTAGCTTGGACTATGATTGAAGATATTCCAAAGGCCAGTGATTTGTATGGATGATTGTCTCTTTACCCATCAAATAGTGTTCCCACTTCTTCAACTGTGAACCAACCAATACAATTCGTTTTTATTGGTAGGATAATTTCTTAATGCACCATTGAAGGTCTTAGAATGGTAAAAAACTAGTTTCCTTTGTTACATTAACACTACTCCCTTGATGTTAAAAAGTATTATTATTATGAGATCAGGATTCCTGACGAACTCTCATTCATGAGACTGTCAATCTACAGAAAACATACTAGTTAAATATTTGCTATGTCTAGAGTGAGGTGTTAAGAGGATACCATAGCCTAGGGCACGTTTAGTTTTGTGAACCAATTTGGTGTAGAAGGGTCAAGTGGTCATGATGATCAATTAGACTCCTTTCCCCTTCCTCTAGATGTTGAGGCCTTCAATCACCTAGTATCAAATGGAACCATATATAAGAAATACAAGCCCTCTTGTTTCATTAAGAAGTTGGATGAAATCATGAAGGTAGAATCCTTTGTCCCCTAAGCCAAATTGAGGGCTTTGTAATTAGAAAAAAGGGGTTTGGTGGTTCAATTTGTGGGGTTATGGCCTCCCCCCACATTCAATTCAAATGTAGCTTGAGGAAAATTGGAATCCTTTAATCAAAGGAAATATCTCCTCTTCCTTCTATTGGAAAGGGTTTTTTACCTTTTACTTTCAAAACAAGGTAGACCAAAATTTGATCTTCTGAAGTGGACCATACTTCATAGGAGCCCAAGGTATGTATTTCTATTGTTGGATCCCTAACTTCAATCTACATATAAATTTCCCATCTATTGTTGTCGTTTGGATCAAGCTTCTCTTTTTACCCATTCATTGTTAGAATGATGCAACTTTCAGAAGCAAAGGAAACACTTTTCGAAAATACATAGATTGAGCTAAAACAGCGAGGGTTTGTTCTCTTGTGCTCAGATATGGGTCAAAGTGGATCTAGAAAAAGGACTACTAGCAACCACCAATTTAAACTTGGATATTAATCTCATATACAGGAAGTTGATTATGATCAGATTCCTTTATAATGCAATTTTTGTCAAGAATATTTCCATTTTTTCAGAAGTCACAGTAAAAAACAAGAGGAATAACCCAAACAATGGGAATCAATGGAACAATTGTAGAATTACAAAATAAGAAAAGGGCCCACCAAAAACCAATCCACTTCAGTTTCGCAACCAGAAAAAATAGGTACTAAAGGTAAAGGAACTCTTTCCCCAAGGAAATATAGACAAAGTAGTGGATAATGTACTAGTAAAATAGTTAATGTCATGCAAAGCATACACTAAAAGAAAAACTGACATTGGTGAGGGGAAAAAAATGTCACCATAAGCTCATTGTTGATGGTCATAAGAGTATTCATCACCAAAAGTATAGGTGTTGTAGTGACATACAAAGTCCGTTACCAATAATGATTTATAATGACAGATAGAGACTGTCACCATTTCATATGAGCAATGGTGACGGACCATAGCCTCTGTCACCAAAAATTGAATGTCACCAAAGGTGGCGTCGTCAAAATTATAGGTGTTGTAGTGACATTCAAAGTTAGTCACCAATAATTATTTATAATGACAGATAGTGACTATCACCATTGCATATGAGCAATGGTGATGGACCATAGCCTCGGCCACCAAAAACTGAACGTCACCAAAGGTGGCGTCACGAAAAGTATAGGTGTTATGGCGACATTCAAGGTCCATCGCGAATATTGATTATAATGATGAATAGTGACCATCACCATTTCATATGAACAACAACGATTTATTGTGATGGATCTTTAATGTCTGTCACTATTGGAGCATATATATTGTGACATTCGTTGACCGTCAGCAAAAGCCACATTGCTAGAAGTATAGGCATTGTGGTGACATTCAAGGTCCATCATGAATAATGACTATAATGATGGAAAATGACTGTCACCATTTCATATAAAAAACAACGATTTATGGTTACAAACCTTTGAGGGTCATCACTTTTGATGCGTATATATCATGTCATTTGTTGACCGTCACCATTTCATATTTTTCGTGAGGGTCAAAAAATGTCACTAAAGCTCATTGGTGATGGTCAAAAGAGCCTCCATCGAAAAAAATTGATCATCGCCATTCCATATGGATGTCGGGGCACAATGGAATCAAACCACCAACCTCCTGCTTGTAAAGCATGTGCTCTTCCATTGAGCTAGCACCCTTTAAAGAATTATACTTTTAAAAATTATACCTTGAAACTTCATATATTGTAAATTCTACAACTTCCAATAAATTAAAGTCTCGGGAATATTTTACTAAACAAGCAAAGCAACATCAAAGCTAAGGGTCCCTACCTTATTGAAGTTATGAAAAGTGGGTGGAGGGAAAAATAGTTTTGTACAAGAGAATCAATATGTTCATTTGAATACTCAATTAGAAGTGAAACTCTAAAGACAATTATAACCTATAAATGACCTATAACTATCAATGCACCAAATATTACAAAGGAAATGTCATAAGTGGATATTATATGGAAGAAGAGCACGCAGGGACTTGAAACCCTTGTACATCTTGGCATGTGTTAGCACTTGGCACATCTTAACTTGTTTGACATGTCTCCATACTATCAGCACATATTAGTATTCCATAACATTCCCTGACACACCTTGGTAGTCATGACCTCATAACTAGTATTACATTTTTCCATGACTTGGGAACCTTACATTCACTAGAACACCTTGACACTCACTAGTTTTCATGCCCTTTGTTATCCTCCATAATGTCCCAGGTTAATGAGGAGATCGATGGAGGTAACCACAGACCAAGCTTTTAGTTTGGTAGCTAGCCCTACCAAACCAGAGAGGGATTTCTCTATGAAATCATAGCCAAGAGATGATTGGAATGTAAAGGATTTTAGGATAGATAGCTAGGCTCGGGTGGGTTTCTGGAAAATTTAGGGAGTTGGAACTTTGTCCACCGGTGTCTTGTCTGGTAGGGACTTTGTCAAGGAGGTAGGGACTTGGAACTCTGTCTAGGATAAAGTACCTAACATACATGACAGAAGCTCCCTAGAATAGAGTACCTCCTACCTCGAAGAGTGTCCCCTACTCAAAATATAGAACCCTTCTCTCCTATGCACTTTTATTAAAGATAAATTTGTGCATAAAATAGTACTAAGAAAAACACCTAAATTAACAAAAGTGATCATCTAAGTCAAACTATAAAAGTATACTAAATATGGCTCTATATAAGTTTTGGAAACACTAGACAAGAATGCTTGCATACAACAACTGTAATATGCCTAAAATCGATATTCTTTCATCATTTCTATACCCTCACAACAAAACTAGAATCTATTGCATGTACCCCATTGTACCTTAAGAAACCAATTTCCTGGTTGTATAGAAATTATGCTTAAGACATTAATGATTATAATCATCGTCACTTGTTTGTCACTTCATTATATATTGTGTTCTCAAAAGAAGGACCTGGGAAATCTGGTTCTTGACCCTCAATACTTAGGTGACAAGAAAACATCAGAATACCATTTGATTGTTGAATACAAATGATGAACAAAGAAAGATTGAATAAGTCATATACAATATGTTGTTTTACATAGGATCTACTATCTGTGACACTGGGAAACGTTATATATAATATGTTGTTTTACACGGAAACTACTATCTGTAACTTAGAAGAATTGCAGAGATGGGAACTTCAAGTATAGGAGCGCTCTTTAAGGAATTTAAATTTATTTATATAGGCAAATAAAGACCTATAGCTTCAATTACTATACTCAAAGGAAGAAAACATAAGATGATACATAACGGAGAAGACACAAAATCATACCCAACAACGTATGGAAAAATTTTGATTCTTCATTAATCAACAGTTGTATCAAGAATTCAGTACCTTAGTCTCCAGGTTCTCCAAAATTCGAACCCTTTCTCTCTAAATTTACCTCTTTTTATACATTATAAGACAATTGGTGATCACCAAAACTATAAAACTGCTTAACTATTTTCCTAACTGTCTAGAGTAGAAATTATTATAGAACATTACACAGAGGGTAAAAGACACCTCATCCTAAAAAACATAGAATAACTAGAAGTAACAGAAGTTAGAAAATGATGATCACTATTGGATTTTTTGTCTCTATTGTTTGGCTGCTGAGTTCCTCTGTAGATGCTTTAATAATGATTAAACTATTTGAATCATAATAAACTGTATTTGACTCAAACCCCGTGTGTGGACCTGGGCTCACATATGTATCAAGCATGTTTTGATTGGCCAATCATCAATCACCTTTCTTTGGAATTTTAGTCATCCACCGCTAATTTTGATTATCTCACTTAAAAAATGGAATCGGCTATTTTGCGTTAAACATTAGTTTTCCAAGAAACTGAAAAGAATTAACATTTTGATTCACAAACCCATCGGGTCTGCCTTAGCTGTGCGTGAGCCGTCTGATCATTCATTCAATAAATGGTCTGATCCTTTGGAACTCACGATATTTTAAACCCGTTTGAAATAAATCTTATCGAGTCCACCTGTTCAATGCTCCATTGACCCCCATATGGACCCGATGAGAAATATATACCACCAATTAATAATCTATCGAGTCCGACTTTAGTGCTAAAACCTGATCATTTCTTCGCTCGATATCCGTTGGATCCTGTCTTTTTGGATGGACAGCTAAGATTGGCCTGGACTTCAGCAAGTTAAAACTATGTTTGATATATCGTCATGTCTGATAAGTTACCGCCTGATTGTCATTGGATTTGTGGCATTTTGATCACGTTTGAAATAATACTGAGAGGGGGGTGAATCAATATTATCAGATCAATATTTTAATTTCCCAAACAGATTTCTATACACTACTTCAACTAAGTGAAATAGTGTGTACACACAACTATACTTAAAGAAACCAGTGTATATGCAGAGAACTTTTGATTTAGACAGTTTATCATGTATTGAAATTTAACCATTAGATAGTGCAGTAAAAGCAGAATAAAGCATCACACATAAGCAACACACATGAACACCAAGATATAAGGTGGAAACCCAATGTGGGTAAAAACCACCTGCTGCTATCATCTCTGTCTTCTTTTAATAATAAGAAAATCTGTTTACAATCTTGTACTGGTGCAGACTCATACCAGTACACGGGCAACCACCTGCAGAAAGCTACAACCTTATATCATTCTCCAACTACGATTAGAAGAGAGATACAACCCCCTAGCTCTTGTACTAGCCAATATGTTTACTAGTATGTAGGTGCCAGCCTACATAAAACTCCACTCTTCTACCAAGGACCACGTTTCATGAATTTTTAGACTGGATACTCCTGGAACAAAACACCACAATCTGAAGGCCACGTTTCATTCAATTTTCATACTGGACCCATCAACAACATCATAACTACAATACAATCATCAAGTACATCTGCATCAACCAATCACTGAAACTCAATCACCATAACCTGAATCTGATCATTGAGAACACTGACTCCAGAATACAATCACCAGAACCCAAAATAGAACCCAGAACTCTGCAACAACTAAAACATACTTCATAAGGTATATGCTACTTCCATCTATTGAGCCAGCGTGTATACGTGCTTTATCAAAGCCAACCAGCATACACATCTGTAAATATTAATTCATAATTTTGTAGCTATTCCAAACTTCAGTTATACCCAGGTCATAACATTTACAAAATAACACACGCGTCAGTATTCAGATCTAGACTATACATGATCAAACCACATAATGATAATTCATTTCAAGTCTTAAGATCTTGATCCATCAATAGAGCTTATCCCTCATCAATCGCTAAGGTTCATCCTTGGTTCAGATCAAGCAAAGCACCATAAGCCAATAACCTGCATACTAGATCTTGCACTTCATTTGATATTCGATACTTGCACACCTTGGCCTAATGATCTTCTCCTCCTTATATAATTTTAAACCTTTCTCAATACCATGGATCAAAACCACTTAGGACCAATAACTTGGACCAAATACCTAGGGTCAATACCTCGAACCAAATACCTTGGACCAATACCTTGGATCAAAATACCTTGGACCAAATACCTCAGACCAAAAACTTATTTTTCCAACATATACTCACTTTTCCTTCTTTGAAAGTGTGTGTGTACGTATACACTACTTGTGTTCATTGAACCTACGTGTATACACAACTTGGTCAAGGTGAACCTACGTATACCTCTCTTTCTTCATTCTCTGTAGTCTGATCTGTAATTCTTTATTGTTGACATGTTGCATTGTGATCTTTCATCTGAGTGAGTTGCCATCAAGGACAACACCTGTATCATAATGCCAATAGATCAGACAGCCCAGATCTTCTTGCAGGTACATCGTCGAATTAGATCTTTGATACAAACTCGTTCAAGTTAACTTGTGCGATTACCATTGGATCTGTGGCTTGTTGATCAAATGGCCCAAATCTTCTCGCAGGTTTACATTCAAAGCCATCACATCAATCAAACAAAATACTTCATTTCTTTTATACTTTGCGGGGCTAAATAATATAAGGGAACTACATTGAGGTCAAACCCCCGCAATGATTCTAGGCCATACATTGTGGTCAACCACGCTCACATCACTATAAACTGTGTGGGTTGAGCATTAATTAACCTTCATGCTTATTATTTCCCCACAGCACATCTCATCATACTCATCAAGCTATCACTTGATCACGCCTCTTAAACCTGCATGGCCTTTAAACAATGGTTTGATTTTTCATTTCTTTTGATTTTTATTTCCTTTTGCAATAAAAACTGAAAATAAGATGAAAATAACAATGAAAGCTACAACATACCCCAAGGTTGTATGCATCTGTTGAAGGTGTAGATTAAAAGGATCTACTGAGATGAAGTACTATTGAAGGAGGAACACCTTCAAAACAACAGATAAACTCTACTGTGACTTCAATCCATTTTCACATAGACCAAGGCTGCTATTGGGTACACTTCTCCGTTGAATGGAAACTGCAATGTGTTGTAGTGCTGCCGAAGAAAAAACACCTTTAGCGCAACATGGATAAAACTCTAATAGATATTGTCACTCTGGCCTTGGTTGTAGATAATCTCATCAATATAGGTAATAACTTCGATAATTAAAAAACAAAATGTGAGATGCATAGATCATTTGAAATGACAGATTTGGGCATACTCTATTATTGTGTAGGAGTGTTAGTATAGAAAATGCAAGGTAGCATGTTGTGTCTTTATGTCACAGGCCAAGGATGCGAAAAAATACATAAAATACTAAATAGCATGGTATAATTCGATTTCATGTTATTTTGAAATGCGAATGGAATTCTCCTTGTGTGGGTTCTAATATAGTGGGTATAACTTTAAATAAGAAATTGATAGTTGTGGGTTTGGAATTGTCTCACAATTCATGAAAAGACGCAAAATTTTTCACCAAAAAGAAGCAGAGCGAGTCGTTAGTTTTATGGAAGGGAACACCCTATTCACAGGATGATAACTTGAAATTAGTCAATAATATTATTTCTTGTCTTCTTGTACGTGTGTGCCTTGAAAAGATAACCACATCCAAAGACTCAATAATAGTTCTGGTAAAGTTTATAGACGTGAAGCACTTCTGAAAATCCCATCTCTTAATGAAAATTGAGCGAGGAATATGTCAAAGGATTCAATCTTGTACTCAGTCATGAAAAGGAAGTTGGGGTATCTAGCATCTTGCCAACAAACCGACTCCAACCATAATGTGAAAGGCAAGTTAACTATGAAACCTCTTTCCACTTTGTAGTATTGTTGCCTCTTGAATTCCAAAAGGTATTTGGCTACTTAGATCCACAAAACTCGTGTGAGGTAAACTCTGCATGATATAATTATGACGTGCAAGCTTGACACACGCTCCAGTTTCCCTCTAAAAGAGGGTAAGTCAAAATATTATGACAATCTTAACTGTAATTTGATCATACACTATTGAGGTATTGCACGGAATAAAAAATATGCTATCAATGCACTAATGAAGAACTCAAAAGAAACGAATTTCTTATTGCTACAATAGTGCCACTCTTGGGATTCTCGGATAAAGCACCTAACCTGCATGGCAAAAGCTTCCTAGAATAGAGTACCTCCTACCTAAAAGTGTGTCCCTTGCTCAAAATATAGAAACCTTCTCTACTGAGCACTTTTCTTAAAGATAAATCTGTGCATAAAACAGAACTAAGAAAAACACCTAAATTAAGAAGAGTGATCTTCTAAGTCAAATTATAAAAGCATACTAAATATGCCTCTATCTATGTTTGGGAAACACTAAACAAGCATGCTTGCATACAACAACCACAAGATGCCTAAAATAGATGTATTTATTTCATCGTTGCTACACCCTCATAGGAAAACTATAATCCACAACATGTATCCCAAGGATGCATGCATCTACTGAAGGTGTAGGCTGAAAGGATCTACTGAGATGAAGTATTGTTGAAGGAGAAACACCTTCAAAACAACAGATAGAGTCTAATGTGAATTCAACCCATATGCACACAGGCCAAGGTTGTTGCTGGGTACACTTCTCCCCTAAATGGAAACTGCAGCGTATTGTTGCTCTACTCTAGGAGAAACACCTTCATAAAAACATGGATAAAACTATAACATATATTGTCACTGTGGTATCAATTGTAGAATATCGCATCATTATAGGTAACAACTTCAATAATTGGAAAAACAAAAGGTGATCTACATAAATCATTTGAAATGATAGATTTGGGCATACTTTATTATTTTTTAGGAGCGTTAGTATAGAAAATTCAAGGTAGCTTGTTGCATGTTTATGTCACGGACCAAGGATGTAAATAAATACAAAAAGTATTAAATAGCATGGTACAAGTCAATTGCAGGTTATTTTGAAACAAGAATGGATTTCTCCTTGTGCAAATTCTAATCTAGTGGGTTTAGATTTAAATAAGAAATTTATAGTTATGGGGTTGTAGTTTTCTCATGATTCATGGCAAGTCCCAAAGTTGTTCACTAGAAAGAAGTAGAGCGAGTCATCAGGTTTATGAATGGGAACAACCTATTCGTAGGGAGGTAACTTCAAATTGGTCGGGCATATTACTTCTCGTCTTCTTGTACGTGTGTGCTTTGAAAAGCTAACCACCTCCAAACACTCAAGAACAACTCTGGTAAATTTTATAGGTGTGAAACATTTATGAGAAAACCCATCACTTAATGAAAATTGAGCGAGGAATATGTCAAAGATTCAGTCTTTCACTCAGTGATAAAACGGAAGTTGGGGTATCCAACATCTTTCCAACAAACTAACTCCAACCATAATGTGAGAGCCAGGTTAACTGTGAAACCTCTTTCCCACTTAGTAGTATTAATACCTCTTGAATTCCAACAGGTATCTTTCTGCTTAGATCCACAACAATTGTCTCAGGTAAAATCTGCATGATACAATTGTGACGTGCAAGCTTGACACACACTCTAGTTTCCCTCTAAGAGAGGGTAAGTCAAAATATTATGACAACTTTAACTGTAATTTGATCATACATTGTTCAGGTATTGTATAGAATAAACAATATATTATCAATGCACTAATGAAAAACTCAAAATAAATGAATTTCTTGTTGCTACAGTAGCGCCACTCTTGGGATTCTCCAAGGAGCCACTAACTTATACACATTTGGAATCTTTACTTGGTCCACAGAAAGATTAAGCAATGGTAGTGATCACTCTTTTCCCTCCCATGGAAGGTCTATACAGAGTCAACAATAAATTGATTTAAAAGTGAGGTATATGCCTGACAAATAGGAGTCTGACTCTTCAACTCTAATTTAGTGGCAAGGAAATATTCAACTGTAAATGCCTGATCTTCTACAGTGTAAATTTCTAGATAAATTACTAGCCTAAATTTGTCCGTTGTCCACATATCCCAAAAAATGATGTATGTATAGACTCTGGTTGTGTGAGAGAAGGGAGATCACATAAATAATCCATTACCAAAAGAAAAAGTTAAAGCACAACATTCTATGGAGATTTTTTTTTTAAATTTTATTACATACCTTAGAAAGTTTGAAAGGACATAACTGAAGCTTCCCTCTCCTTCCACACTTCATTAAATATGCCCCTTTTACAATGAATATGTGGCCTGCAGAATCACAATCAACAAACATAATATGAAAAGTAAGTTTAATGAATTAAAGTATATTTTTTATACCTCAAGCAAATGGACTCTGAGAAATTGGATTCATTCTCTAGAAAAGATGATATAGCAAGATCTAATCACTTTTTTAACTAAAACAAAGGTAAATTGGATTCATGCTCTGCAATAGATGATATAATGAGATCTAATGACATTTTCAACTAAAACAAAGGTAAGTTGAGTTAGCTCAAGCTCCAAAATGATGGCATCCAACTTCTGAGTAGAAGTTACTGTATATATCTGGCTAGAGGCTATAACATAAACATATTTGTTATATGTTAAGATAAAAAAATGAAAGGAATGTGAAATTTTGACCATCAACTATAAGTTCCTTTCAAGGACTGGATCAAACCATAACATTGTTATCAAGATAATCAAATCACCCATGCTAGTACGCTTCTAGTAGTTTCATGATAAAACTCAAACTCAATCAACTTCAAACAACATAAATTAACCAACAATATGTTTGAGGTTGGTTACCTAAGGATTATATCATACTAAATTACCTTTTTCATCTAACATTGAAAATGACAGTGAAAGAAATGAAGACAAATCAGTGATTATGATGGATGCATGTGATGAAATAAAATAAAAAAAGACCTTTCTTCTTGCTACTGATGAGCATTCTAGGGGATTCTTTAATGAAGTTGATCCCGGTCTGCTTTCTGAAATCAAAGAGACACTTTCTAGCTACTCTGATTTGACGGCCAACAACCCTAATGCTTATGAAAATGAATATGGAAAGCAATACGCATCGATGAACCTAGTCATGAAGAAGGTGTCTCAAACTCTAATATGGATAGTATTTTCAATTTCTACAGCTAAGCAGAGGGTTTTCCCATTTGGGTTCCCTAGAATTTTTTTTTTTTTTTTTTTGCTATAGTGTGACTATGTTTTATTTATATTCTATTCCACTGCAAATTGGTAGAGATATTTTTTGTCTTGGTGCAACAATTAGTTTCATATTTATTCATTCAAGCAGTAGCAGAATTTCATGGAAATCCTATAGAAGGGACAATTAATATATTTTCACTTATATATTTTGCAAGTAAAATTAACAACTAAATTTTCATCCAAAGTGTTTAGGTTACTAGCAAGTGGTATCACAACATATCTCAACATTGCAGGGAATAAATCATATTATTCAATAAGGTTGAGAATTGAGATGCAAAAATCTTCACAAGTTATGTAAGCAAGAAAACTATTGATTTTTAGTTCTAAACCTATCCAACCAAAACAAAATTATGTCATTTTCAACACCCTCTAGTCAAAGTTATTCCTGGCCTCATTCAATTCAATTAAGAATATATCAATCTTGTTGAGATTTCTTCTTCAGCTCATGCTTCTAAGTTATATATTTATGCAACCTAATATATCATTTATGTTAAGTGATTATTCATTAAAAATTATTTAGTTTGTCCAGCGCATCTACCTAATTTTCTAATTAGTTTCTGGGCAGACTCTATTAGACATTTGCAGCAGAAAATAGAAGATTATTTTAGTACCTAGTGTTATAAAACTCTAACTTGGAAAAAGTATTTTTGGTTTTTTCCCTAAAAATATTTACAAAATTTTCAATCCCAAAGCCATTTCAGGGAGAAATTTAGTATTATTTTTGGAAAATTTGAATGAAACTAAAAGAAATTCTTCTCGTTTTCTCAAAATATTCTAGCACCAAATATGAGTGAATTCACAGAACTTAAGGTTTGGAAATAATTAAATTTCACTTTGCTTTTCCAGGACCATATATGAGAGAATTCGCAAAACCTAATATTTGGATTCTAGAAACACTTAAATTTCACCTCATTTATTAGGATTGGAAGTTCCCTGAGATGCAAACATGTAGCATTAAGGATCTACTTTGCTTGTTTAAGGACAATGTTCATTTTATAAATAGTGATACAAGAATCCTTGTATACATGCCTAAAACAGTTCTTTGGTCACAAGTAATGAAACTGAACTCCATCAATACATAACAGACAAGGTAGAATGTAAGAGAGCATCTACTTTTCAACATATACTCTGACAAAAATAAACATCTATACGGCCATATAATGTTGTCACCACATAAAAAAAGGAATTAAAAACCAAAATAAAAATAGGAATAGACTTGGATTGTTATGGTTACTCTAGCAAAATGTTAAACATGATCAATATGTTAATATGGCAAATAGTGTAGTTGATTATGATTTATTGAGCCCAAGGGGTTAGCCCAAATGAATGTCATTAATGTTACTGGGTATTTGTCTAGTTCTGTGCAGGCAGGTGCCTTGTTCGACATGCCTTGGGTAAGGTGCACTAGTCAATGCCAATGGGTTTACCATGGATGCCATCCATGAATGTGTGGAAACATCCATTGGGATTTCCTAGAGAGTTTTTCTTGGAAAGAATAAAAATAGGATTTCCTAAATAGAAATTTTGAGATGCATACAGTGTACAACCAGTGAAATCAACTCTATAGAGACAATCCATAAAAGAAGGAAAAATATTTATACTTTTACCTATGTTCCCTTGTGAGTGTGCGCTTCATCTGAGATTTTACCATGGAGATCACACTCTCCTTTGCACCTTCAACTTTGCAGACTCCATTTTCATGAGGTTTACTAAATGAACTACCATTGTTTAGTTGATGATGTAAATTGTTACTTCTTTTAGATAATCTTATACCCAATATCTCATTAGAAACACTAGGTGTTCACAGCCTATTATTTCCAACATCCCTACATGAGATCTCCTCTATTATCCTTTATGGATTTTCTAAATAGTTAGTAGTTGCAATACTGTGTCTATATTGACTATATCTAGTTCTTGATCGTACATGAGCAATTAATATGTTTTTTCTCACAACAATTGACCTTGCATTGCTCATCAATTCTTATAAATCATTTTTTTATGACCATAAGATGATCCCTACCAACGTCTTCCATATTTATAAGAATTAGTCGGACCTATATTATCTTCTCTTGATGCTAGAGTACGTTCAATCATTTCCCATGCCTGATCAACATCAGATTTAACTGTATAAATTTCCATCTCTAAAACAGGGGCTAAATTAGTTCTCTGAGTTGATTCATGAAAGAGAAGCGACCTATTGTTGGGTGTGGTTTGTACAATTACATCAGTCCCATCTTTGGCCCCAAATATGTCAAGGGAAGAGCTAGGTGAAAATTGCTAAAAGCCTCTTCCTAGTGCAGACCAATTGTCATGTAAAGACTGTACATGCTTCTGAAGTATGTGTTGACCTGAGAGAGTTTTTGTCCATACAATGGATACTTGGGATGTAGACCCAAATACTTCAGTTTTCCTAAGTGAAGCCCTTGTTGCATCTAGCAATCTAGGAGATGGATTTGGAGTGCTTCGTCGCAAAATCCTTCTGTGAATTGTTCTTACATGAGTTGTCCTTGTCTCTGTGAGAGGAGCAGAAGAAGAAGAAGGTGGTGATAAATTGAGCTCTAAGTTTATTCTTTCTACAACCATCCCAACTGGAGCATCTTCCACAAATCCTCTGATTCCTAAGCTTCATCCCCATTGTCAAAATCAAGCACAAAATCCTCAACATCTTCATCATGTGTGTTGGACTGTCTAGGCATAGATGTTTGATAGACTTGATAATACCAATCTCCTTCAGGGATAGTTGTTCCAAGGCCAACACAATATGGATGATATGTTGAATCATAGCGATCACACAATAATAAAAGATCACCATCATTAGCCTCATTATAATCTAAGAAAACTATATTTACATAGGGATCAAGAAATCCCATCACTTCTTCTTCTGAAGGTTGATATACATGCCAAAAAAAACCAAATCATATAAGAAAATCGTCCTTCAAATGCATAACCAACTGCTTAAACTTAAACCCTATGTATGCAAATAAATAATCATGCTTCATAGGAAAGATAGTAAGATAAAGGCAACAAAATATCTTTAAGAAATCCAACAAGGTGTTGTAGCTGGAAACTCATATCACAAACAAACACAAGGATTGATAAAATAAAAGGATGAAATAAAATGAACTAGACCCAGGGGAACTCAAATGTATATGTCTTTAAACATGAACCTATAAATTCAAAGAACCCTGATAAATAAAGATTACTGCTGCAAATAGAACATAAACTACTCAAAATAGTTATTGGCAAAATAACTAAATTCTAGCATTCAAACAAGGGCATAACATATGTTGTCAAGCCAAAGTTGAAAGAAGTTAAGAACATCAGGGGCATGTTGAAAATCCAATCCCTATCATTGAAATCAAGAAAACTACCATTGGAATCTCAATCTTGGATGCACTTCTCTATTGAATCTATTCATCTACTTGTCTACTCAATCTGTTATAACTACACCAAATGGTGCCACATGATAAATAAATTGTAACTTCAACATATATTTTCAAACAAAGGCTCATGTTGGACATTGGAATGAATGATGCAGGAGCATCCCCAGTCCATTAGTGTTCTTGCATCACCAAAAACGTGTTTAAATTCCAGCATCTCGTTCATATTTAATCATCAATTTATTCTTGTGAGACTTACATGAGCCCACAGGAGATCATTCTCAATTTCACCGACTCCCACTTTAAACATGACATTTCTAAAAATAGCTGGAGGGGAAGGAAAGATAAAGTGTACTTAGTTTATTCACCCATTACACTGGAACCACAATAAAAACAAGAGTTGAGATGACAGATTGATGCTACTGGAGAAATAAGACAAAAACAAAGAGATATTGAATTAATAGAAATACAACAGGGTGCGATGGCATGGCATCACAGATCTTGTTGTTTCCAGAAACATCTTGCTGAATGATGAAACAAAAATCAACTCCATCAATAATTAAGACATTCATTGCAAAGGAGGAGATAACTAAGAAAGAAAATTTAACATAGACCAGAAATCACTAGGCTAAAGTGGAAGAATTCGTTGAGGAAAACAAATTAAGAGAAGAAACAGACTCTCTCAAGAAGAAGGCGCCAACTTCCACAAATGAAATTGAGCACAATAATTGGGAAAGAAGATCCTTGGAGAAGTTGAGGCATATCACTAGGTAATTAAGGAAGATCACTCCAATGAAAATGAAGGAGATTGTTAAGGAATAATCACTGAGAAGAAAGAAGGGTAAATTCCTAGAAAGAAAACTAGCATGGAATCTGTGCCTAAACAAGAAATTGTGCAACCCATTGTTGTGTGAGAAATAGAGTATTTATTTTTATTCATCCTTTCTTAATCACGTACATGAGGATCAATTTATGTTGCAGAGAGAATGTAATTCAGTAGCATCACTGTTATTTCACTGATTTACTTGAATGTTATAATACAAGTTCAATGATAAAATCCTCATGTGGAATTTTTTGGCTTCTATTTAGTGATGTATATTGATTTTGATTGACACCATCCAATGAGATGGGTAGTAAATTATATTTCTTATCTACCTACAACAGATTAGTATGCATTTGTGCAGGTTTTGCGTTTTCTAGCACCCATAGATTAGTATTAAAGCAGGAATAACATGTAGTGAGGAAAATCCAACAAAGGAGGGAGAAATGTTTTTAGGAATTTCTTGTCTGTCATGAAAAACCAAGCAACACTAGGGTTTGTAGGGTTTCTCTGATTTTGGGAATGGGAGGGTTTAATTTTATTGTATGTCTTCTTCTTCTGATTGATCTGTGTTCCTCTGTATTGGTCGAATAGCATCCCCTTGTTTTAATGTATCACAATGGTCCCCTTCTCACCAGTAGTCCTACTGTGGATGTTCATCTGATTTGGTATGGCAGATTTAGCCCTGCTCAGCATTCCATTATGGCATATTTTGTTGATTCCTTGGAAGCCAGCAAGACCCTAGAGACCTCTGTGTACAGTTGGTGTAAAACCACTCAGATATACTATGGTTAGTACAACAAGGCCATCGCCATGGCAAATACAAGGCTAGGAAAGTAGAAGTTGGATGTTGGTTATTCCCTGGGCATATCTTTGAAGCAGAGAAAAATTATAGCTCTAGTGCAAGGGGAAATTGCTTCCAAATCTCTGCTCGAGAATGGAAATGTCATGTATTTGTTACTCACGTCTGATGATGCTACTATAGAGGGTTTATGTATTCTTCACAACTGTAATTGAGCACAATCATTGGGCAAGAATATCCTTGGACCAATTGAGGCATATCATTGGGCAATTGAGGAAGATCACTCCACTGATAATGAAGGAGATTGTTAAGGAATAAACACTGAGCAGCGAGAATGGTAAACTCCTGGAAAGAGAACTAGCATGGAATCTCTACCTAAATAAGAAACTGTGCAACCCATTGTTCTATGAGAAACAGAGTATTTATTTTTTATTTATCCTTTCTTAATCCCATGCATGAGGATCAATTTCTACTGCAAATTGAATTTAATTGAGTAGCATCACTATCTTTTCACTAATTTACTTGAATGTTATAATACAAGTTTAATGATAAAATCGTCAAGTGGAATTGTTTGGCCTCTGTTTAGAAAAATACATTGATTGTGATTGACACCATCCACTAAGATGGGTAGTAAATTTTATTTCTTATCTACAGGTTTTGCGTTTTCCAGCACCCATCAATTGGTATTAAAGCAGGAAGAACCTGCAGTGAGGCAAATCCAACAAAGAAGATTTTTTTCTCCCTCCTTTGTTGCAAATCCAATAAAGGAGATTCAAGGGAGAGAAGCAGCTCTAGGATGAGAACTAGCAATATGATGTCCATACGCCTATTGCAAAAAGAGAAAAAACATGGTATGTGGAGGAGTGGACATGAATTGGAGAAGCATATATCGAAGAAATGAAAACATTACGAAGATGTCGAGAACAATTACTACAGCACTAAAACCATAGAAACAGGCCAGCTGAGAAAAATTATAGCCAAAGTAAATGATGGAAGTGAACATGAAGGGCAAAAAGGAAGCTTGAGAGGAACCCTAAGACAAGAACTAGAGGACTCTCTTTTAAAATAAAAATGTGATAGAAAACTTCAGGTTGCTAACTCCGTTGTCTATCTAGTGAAAGATCAAATGTTTATATAGATGGTCCGGAAAGACCCATCGATATATATATACCATTGCAAGAGAGATTAAAGACTAGAAATTAGAAGTTGGACATAAGAATGTCAATTGGAGCCCTATGAAGTTGGGGGGTTAATCTAGTAGCCTTCATCAGAATATTTCTACCACATAACAGATCAGCGCCATGGAAGGTGGAATAAAACAAAAATAACCCGAGACATATGAGGATCCTTATTTGAAGGAACGATTGTCTACTAGCACTGTGGGATCATTAGTTATGGATATAGTGATCAGTAGAAAATCTATGTTCTAACCAATTTTACAGCTCTCTTTCACTTTCTTGTTCTTGTCCATAAGTTTGTGCACAGCAACACCTAGGCATTTCTTCAGAATATTCATCAAGTAGTAAGTGTTTTTTTTGTATCGTCAAAAGAGCTATTATTTCTTGTTCGAAGCATACACTTACAAACAATAATGTGAATACAAGAAGTGCATGATGTTGTTTTGTCTATACCTATCATCCAGGAACAACTACAAGTTTGGGAGGAAGATTTATAAAAAAAAAGGCAGTGAAATACTCACTATCCTTTGCAAAAATTAATCTTCAATTTAGCAGCTTAGCTCCAATATAGTAAAGGCCATCAATTATACTCATGAACATATTATGTTTCAGGGATGCTTATGGACAGTAAGACAATATGCCTACATACCCTTATGTGTGGTCTACTGTCAAACAAAGATCTTACTAACAATGGATCATGTGATCAAGTGAAATAGTGATAATGTCAATGATGAAGCGAGTGATCGAGTAAAATATGAATTGTGATTGATCTTCAATTATATGGTTGTGATCTTACTTCCCTCTTCTGTAACTAATTGTCGAACAATTCTAGACAGATAAGTATTCCTAATGTATATATGAATTGTATTGAAGTATTACTAATTTTTTATGGTTTATTTCATGGCTAAATTAATTTTTAGGTTACCTCTTGATCCAGATTTAAACAGGAACACAATAAAGTACAACAATAAACACAAATACAAAGATACATAAAAAATAATACTTCATTTCATTAATGCAGAACATTGAAATATGCTTACAAACAGAAATGGAAATAAACTAGCTTGGGCGATGGTAGCTTATCTCTGAGAAGATATGTGGTGGCTACATGCCTCTTAACTTCCTTACGTTGAGGCTCAAGGGCCTTTTTATTATTGAACAATAAGAGCAAACCCTAAACAACCAAAACCCTAACCCGAGGAGATGTAACACCAAGAGTTTATGGGCCCCGTTGGTGTGATTTGGACAACCAACTTCCTAGGGTCACGACTTGGTCATATTATCTCTGTTTGACATGCATGATAACTCGTTGGAAATATCGCTTCAAGGACTACGACAGAAAAGAAAACTTTAATTACAAAATTGTTGGTGGTAGATTTTCAAAAAAAAGTCATTTAGGGCCTCAAAATGGCTCAGGAAGTTTAGGACCCGAAAAAACTGCTAAAAATAGTAAATTGTGCTACAATTAAGGAAACTAAAAAAATGAAAGAAGCATTGGTGGGGGTCCAAGTGGAATTGGCAGGTGGCCACCAATATCCACCTCGATCACCTCTCTAACTGCGATTTATGGATTCGTGAATAATGGAATGGTTGTGTGTATTTTGGTTGCATAAATCTATAGTTTCATGCCTGACAATAGTAAATAGTTAATAACAGAAACAATTCAGTTCATTTACTTTGTAAATTTGTGTGAATTTGGGTTCAGTTTTTGTGCGAATTATTCAGTTCAATAGTAAATAGTTAATAAAAAAAACGATTCAATTCAGTTACTTCGTAAATTTGTGTGCATTTGGGTTTAATTTTTGTGTGAATTATTCAGTTTAGTTACTTCTTAAATTTGTGTTCAGTTTTTGTGTGAATTTGGGTTCACTTTTTCTGTGAATTTGTGTGGTAAACTGAAGTACCACATCCCCAAACTGCACAGAAGTTACATGCATGGACCAATACCATGTAGCTATGTTTGACATGTAGGCTTTGAAAATTTATTTCCTATAAAATAGGAGCACTACTTTAAATAGCAAGTTCTTGAAATCTAACGAAAATGATTTTGTCAAGCTCTACCCACAACTAAAACTAACATGCACCTATAAATGGAACCAACATGATGGGATATGGCACATACAAATCTAGGGTTGAAATTCCCTTAATGCACATTGGATGTCCAATGATCCAAACGACATCTGAATGCATTCACAAATTTTAAGACCTTTAGTAGGTAGACATCGACATATGTAGAGCATCTAGCTTGGTGGGCATCATGATTTGTGAGAAAGAGTGAGTACATCGCAGAGTATTTCCTTATTTCAGTATTTACAGAAAATTTAAGTAATTTTTAGTTAAGAATCATACAAGTTTTAAAGTAAATTCTACTAATTTCATAATTTAAGGGCGGTTTCACTGATCTAGAAATAGAGAATGAATAAAAGGAATAGGAACTTACTGATGATGACATCACCGCAAGGATTCTAGAGTGTCATTTTTATCCGATTCGAGTCCAGTGAGGTGCGCAGTATTCTCATAATAGCCCTAGCGACCAAAACTATAGACAATTTGAACATCTAAGCCTCTCATTTTGGTCTCCTGCCTCTGCTTCTTTATTATGACAAATGGTCTTCAAAATTCATCAAATGCCAATGCCATCCCTGCAAATGGTAAAAAAGTGCGGTACAAAGATTAAAGCATAAACTTAAAAGCAAGGATGAAAAAAAAAATGTGAATTTTGAACCAGAGATCTGAGGTGTGTGTACTCCTCCCTATGTGGAAGAAGACTAAAAGTGGGGTGTAAATGCAGCGAGGTTAGAAATTAAAAATATCTAGGTGCCATTAATGGACTGAAGATCCAATGGTGGGGTTGGATAAAGTCTGCGACTAGTAAAACCGTAATTCACAACTCTCTTCAATCTCGTTTTCCCTCCTGCCCTGTGAAAAGTGAAAATGTGCTACTTGTTTTCCCTCCGCCCTATTAAAAGTGAAAATACACTACTTGTTTTAGAATGTAAATGAAGATTGGATTTGGGAGGGCTTTGTTACATCAAAATTAAGGCTGAATTTTTTCAAAAATGATAAAATTTTCCTCCCTAAAAAGCAATAAATACAATATTTATAGATTATAGAGTAGATGTGTAGGTGTAATGTAAGTATGTAAAAGATTCTAAATATGGGCTTAGTTAAATAATAATAGTAATAATAATAATAATAATAATAATAAAGGTCAAAAGTATGGGGATGAGTGCAAAAATCTAAATATTGGCTCAATTAATAATAAAAATAATAAAATTCAATTTGTTATATTTTGATTTTTTTACTAACTTGTGAATAGATTTTGTTACAATACCATGAGCCAATATCATGGCTTATCAATACCTCAAGCCAGAAAACCATAATTTATTTCATAACCAAAATATTTTATAACAATATGACAAGATTTTTAACCATGGATATTCACCCCCCACTTTACAATGGATATTATTAACTTGTAAAAATTTGGCTTTGTTATAATACCATGGGCTAATACTATGGCTTATCAATACCACATGCTCTAAGAACATAACTTATTTCACAATCAAAATATCTTATAAGAATATGAAAATATTCCTAACCATGGATATTCATTCTCACTTTACCATGGATATTATTAACTTGTAAATAGACTTTGTTACAATACCATTGTCCAATACCATGGCTTATCAATACCACATGCCCAAAAAACATAAATTATTTCAAAATCAAAATATTTTATAAGAATATGATAGGATTCTTAATCATGGACATTCACCCCCACTTTGTCATTGATATTATGAACTTGT
The DNA here is from genome assembly GCA_031772625.1 of Pinus tabuliformis. Taxonomy (NCBI): domain Eukaryota; kingdom Viridiplantae; phylum Streptophyta; class Pinopsida; order Pinales; family Pinaceae; genus Pinus; species Pinus tabuliformis. The sequence goes on from CM062812.1 coordinate 76,978,690, forward strand.
GAATAGGTTTTGTTACAATAGCATGGGCTAATACCATGGCTTATCAATACCACATGCCAAAAAAATGATATATTATTTCACAATCTAAATATTTTATAACAATATGAAAAGATTCTTAACCATCGATATTCACCCCCACTTTACCATGAATATTATTAACTTGTAAATAGGCTTTGTTACAATACCATGGCTTATCAATACCACATGCCCAAAAACCATAACATATTTGACAATAAAACTATTTTAATTTAATTTAATTTTATAACATTTTTTATTTGAAGCTATTAGGAAAAGGGTTGTAATTAGTTTTGAGATATATATAAACCCTCTATCCTCACGAATACTAAAATTATTCCCATATAAATTAAATTAAGGTTTTAATAAAATTAAAAATGAGAATACTTTTATATTTAAAGATGTGAAATTTATCTAATACAAATATTAGTAATAATGAACATAGATCTATCTTAAATAAGGATCCAAGTGATGATAGCAAGCAAAGTGAAGGGAAGAGAGGGGGAGGGAGATAGCGACAAAGATGGAGGGTGGAGAGAGAGAGAGAGAGAGAGAGAAAGATAGAGTGAGAGAGTGATGGGGGGAGACGGAGAGAAGGAGGTAGGAAGAGAGAGAGGGGAGAGAGAGAAGAAGAGAGTGGGGGGGGAGAGATATGGAGTTGGAGGGGGAGAGAGAGAAGAAGAGAGGGGGGAGAGAGAGATATGGAGTTAGAAGGGGAGAGAGAGGAAGGAAAGAACTAAGGCATAGGGAGATAGAGGTGGAGAGGAGAGGGAGTGACAAGGGATAGATGGATAGAGAGAGAGGGAGATAAGATAGGAGGGAAGAGAGAGAATAGGTGCAGATAAAGATAGGGAGAGAAAGGAAAGAGAGAGAGAGGGAGGCACAAAGATGGAGGTGGAGAGAGAGAGAGAGAGTGATGGGGGGGACAGAGGGAGGTGAGAGAGAAAGGGAGAGAGAGGAGAGAGAGATGAATTTGGAAGGGGAGAGAGAGGGAAGGAAGAAGAAAGACATAGAGGGAGAAAGGTAGAGAGAGAGAGGGAGTGACAAGGGAGTGATGGAGAGAGGAGAGATAGAGGGAAGGGAGAGGCAAAGAGGAAGAGGGAGGGAGGGAGAGATAGATATGGAGAGAGAGTGTGAATGTTTTGGGGGTGAGATAGAGAGAGGGAATAAGAAAGAGACACATAGATACAAATATAGATATTATATAGTATTATATAACTAGCCTAGATCCATCTTCACTGGATCTATCAAGCACCAAAAACGAGGTTTTCACATCAAGAGATTGGATCCCTCTCGGTGCTTGATAGATCCGGGTTAAGATGGATCTAGGATGGTTTAATAAGTTTATAGTTGTATTTGAAAAAATAACACTTTTTTTATGGTTGTGTTTGAAAACATTTTTTTCCATATTTGGTGTATTTATCATAATAATAATAATCTAATTTTAATTTAATTTTAAGCTTACCTTTTTTATGCAATGATTTTTTTGTTAGTTTATAGAGATAAACATGTTATACTTTTGGAATTTGAAAAGGAAACACATGCTCTTAACCTGGTTGTATTGAAAACATTTAAGTTTAAGAAAGAAACATGCCCTCTTAACTTGGTTGTATTAAAAAAATAAGTGTTCTTGTATACTAGGTGGGTGAAAACAAGAGGGATTATATGGTAAGTGGAATAAATAGTTAAAAACAAGTACTAGTTAAGGAGAAAGTTACAAAATATAACAAATAGGCTATATTGGGTTAGGATATTACTGTTTTGGGACATCTAAAGTTGAAGGTATATTTTATGGAGGTGTAGTCTAAGCCCTTGGGTGTAGGGCACATCTTATGGGAATATTGGACTTTTGGTTGTGTTAGTGGTGTCAACTAGAGGTGGAGAGTCCAACCAATGAGTAGGCAAAGTTGTTAATTTACAAGGTTGGCATCAATCAATTATTCTCCCTCTCTACCTAACTCTAAGATGAGGAGTATGCATAATGGACTTATTACTGTAACAAATTGAAAATATTTGATTATCTTTAAGTTCAAGGGCTTGAAGTGGTTGCCTCAACCTTCAAATATTTAAAGGGAACTGTGTGTTTTTCAATTAAACCCTTGTGATCAAGGAGACGAAAAAGAGGAAGGCCTTATGGCTATTTTTAAAGGGTTGTAATGACCCTCATCTTGTGGTAAATATGTAGATATGATGCTAATGATCCTGATCTTAGTACATTCACATATATATTGTAAATATTTTCCTATCACCTTGCATTGTATAAATATGATAAATATTTTATGGTTACCCTAATGTACATGTTGATGTTCCACTTGCATGATTATGGGAAACACTTCTCAGCTATCCTTTTGTATATGGGGAAGATCATAATTAATCTATGCCCAAAAATATAATAGTGAATAGTGTCTAACTGAATCAAAACCCTAACCATCGACTCAATCTCCATTTATGAGGCTTCAACCAATGGTCCTTCCTTAAGGTAACCACTTATAGTTATTGATGGCACATTTTTCTAACTCAATGAACCTTGTATTAACTAGGGGGAGTTAGATGGAACCTCAATGAATTCAAGGTGAGTGTAGTAACCAAAGTTTAACATATACCATAATAACCTATACATATGTCTCTATACCAAGGGCATGATACAAGTATAAGGAACTCAATCAACGGGGGGTTAAAGAGCATATAGCTCAACTCATATAGTTTAAAGAGAAAAAATAATTTGACCCAAGACCTAAGAAGAGACTCACAGACACTCACAGGCATAATATTTACAGGCCTTGATGCAATCAATGAGGGCAGGGAGATATTTTGCAACCTATTAGCACACATGAATGGATTTTTCTCCTCCCTCACACCTTGTCGATTCTAGAACAAACCTAGGAAGAGGGCAAATGGCAGATGGGGAGAAAATGGGAGGCAAAATGGCAGGAAAGGGAAAATCCAGTTAGCCAAGCCCTAACTAACCAGAAATATGGAGTGAGAAGTAGAAAGAGAAGAGAAATTGGGATAAGGAGAATAGGAAGCAAAAGAGCATAGTGAGAGGAGAGTAAGGGAGAAGGAACTGAGAGTGAACAAGATGAGGATAGGGCAATCAAAGGAAAGGAAGTCACTGGGTAACTACTCGAAGGGTGTTGTTGCAATTGGACATCATGGGGTTTGAACCACAAAGATAAAAAACTGAATTTTGATGTCAGAGGTAAGCCTCCATCATGTTGTTGAACTGTACATTTTACATTTACTGCATCAAGCTACCACTTCCATGCATATAATTAAAGATCGAGTTATCGGGTCAAGTGCAATGGGAAAATAACTACCATTAATATCTTTAGAGAACTACAATTTCCCAAAGATCTTGGAGTCATATATTGGTTGTTTAGTTTTACAGTCGAATATTCAAGAACCTTATCGTCATGCTTGTGGCTTAGCCACCTTCCAACTAATGCGATAAAAACACCTTGTAATATTTTCACACTGAACACTATACAATAAAATTAACCCTAATCTCTTAGTGAAGAACAAGTAACTAGCTAGACTCTAGAAGGGTTTTTGGATTGACTATTAGTGAAACACATTGTAGTTAGGTGTGCCAATGTGTGCTGAGTGTTAGCGAGTGCTAGGGAAACACAAGGGAGCACTAGGTCAAAATGCATGGAAATGAATGAATAAGAGTGTGTGACAGGGAGTGTCCATGAGTTCTAGGTGTGGTAAGAGGGTAGTGACATGGCATGCTAAGCAGCACTAAATCATTCTAGCGTGCCAGAGCGACATGTAGCCAATATGTGCTAGGTGCCAAGGTGGGGGAAATAGTGCTAGGAAGTGTTAGGGAGTGTTAGGGAAACACAAGGGAACTCTAGGTGAAAATAATGCATGCAAATGAACGATTAAGAGTTTGTGACAGGAAGTGTTGCGATTTTAAGGTGTGCTAAGGAGGGAGTGACAAGGTATGCTAGGCAGTGCTAAGGCATTCTAGATGCCAGGGAAACATGTGAAGGTGTGCTAGGTGCTCAAGTGTGCCAATGCATGCCAAGGAGAATTATGGAGTGTTAGGGAAAAAAAAGGGAGCACTAGTTTCAAATGCGTGGAAATGAATGAATAAGAGTGTGTGATAGGGATTTTCAACAAATTCTAGGTGTGCTAAGGAGAGAGTGACAAGGTATCGTAGGTAGTTCCAAGGAATGCTAGAGTGTTAGGGTGACATGCCAAGATGTGCCAAGTCCTAGGGTGTGCCATTGTGTGTCAGGGAGTGCCACAAGAACACAAGGGAGAACTAGTTCAAAATGCATGGAAATGAATGGATAAGAGTGTGTTATAGGGAGTGTCAGCAAGTTCTAATTGTGTTAAGGAGGGAGTGACAAGGTTATATGCTAGGAAGTGCCAAGGCATTCTAGAGTGTCAGGGCATGTTAGGGAGTGGTAGGGTCTATTAGGGAGTGGTAGGGTCTATCAGGGAGTGACAAATCATGCCAAGGAATGTAGGGGATGATAATGTGTGTCATGTAGTGCCAATGTATTGTTATACGTGCCACATGTTATGGCATGTGAAGATGTAAACTATGTTTCTTAGTTGTTTTATGGGCACGATTGGATGTGAGCCTTGACTTGGTAACTTTTTAAGTGGGATGAGTTAAGATTGGACATGAGAAGCCTAAGATGAGTTATAGGCCATTAGGGGAACAAGGCATAGTCTAGTTGTAGTAAATGTAACTTGGTAAAGTTGTTGTAGTCAAGGTAGGACTTGGTTGGGTTCCTAAGTCTAAAAGAAAATAAGGGTAGTTATGAGGGCATGATAATTAAGGAGTGCCATGGCTTGCCAAGGAATGAAAAGGCATGTTGACATATGCCATATAGTGTTAATGCATGTCAAGGAGTGTTTGGGAGTGTTAGGGAATCATAAGGGAGAACTAGGTTAAAGGCATGGAAATGAATGAATAAGAGATTATGACAGGGAGTGTTAGTGAATTCTAGGTGTCCCATGGACGAAGTGTGTTAGGAGAATTTCATATTAGGACTTGTAGGAGGAAAGCCTACAATTGTGATAGGAGGATTTAAAAAGCAATTTCAGACAAAAGGAGACTTTGTTCTAGGCACAACACTATTTTTTCAATGACTTGGTTAGGTTCCCAAGTCACAAAAAAGGTAAGGCTATCTATGAGGGCATGAAAACTAGGGAGTGCTAATGTGTGCAGGGAATTTCAGGAAGTGCTAACACATGTTAGAAAGTTCCAAGGAATGTTAGGCATGTCAAGACATGTCAAGTGCTAAGGCATGCCAAGGTGTGCTAGGTTCTAGGATGTGGCGCCAACACATGCTAGGGATTGCCAAGGAAACATAAGGGAGGACTCGTTTCAATTACATGTAAATGAATGAATGTGCGTATGTGATAGGGAGTGTTAACAAGTTATAGGTGTGCTAAGGAGGGAGTGACAATGTATGATAAGCAATGCCAATAGACGATAGAGTGCTAAGATGTGACGAGTGCCATGGTGTGCCAACGTGTGCCAAGGAGTGTTAGGGAGTGCCAGGGAAACATAAGGGAGCACTAGGTCACAGTGCATGGAAATGAAGGAATAAGAGTGTGTGGCATGGAGTGTCAATGAGTTCCAAGTGTGTTAAGGAGGAGTTACAAGGCATGCTTGGCAATGTTAAGGAATGCTAGAGTTCTAGGATGACATGCAGCCAAGATGTGCCAACACATGCAAGGAAGTGTTAGCTGGGAGTGTCAGGGAAACACAAGGGAGCACTATGTCAAAATGAATGGAAATTAATAAATAAGAGTTTCTGATGAGAAGTTTCAATGAGTTCCAAGTGTGCTAAGGACAAAGTGACAAGGTATGTTAGTAAGTGTTAAGGCATGCTAGAGGCCAGGGCGACATGCGAAGATGTCTAGGTTCTAGGGTGTAACAACACGTGTCAAGGAGTGATAAGGAGTGCTAGGGAAACACAAGGGAGAACTAGGTAGAAATACATGGAAATGAATGAATAAGAGTTTGTGACCAAGAGTGTCAGCAATCTCTAGGTGTGTCAAGGAGTGATAAGGAGTGCTAGGGAAACACAAGGGAGAACTAGGTAAAAATACATGGAAATGAATGGTTAGGTTCCCAAGTCACAAAAAAGGTAAGGCTATCTATGAGGGCATGAAAACTAGGGAGTGCTAATGTGTGCAGGGAATTTCAGGAAGTGCTAACACATGTTAGAAAGTTCCAAGGAATGTTAGGCATGTCAAGACATGTCAAGTGCTAAGGCATGCCAAGGTGTGCTAGGTTCTAGGATGTGGCGCCAACACATGCTAGGGATTGCCAAGGAAACATAAGGGAGGACTCGTTTCAATTACATGTAAATGAATGAATGTGCGTATGTGATAGGGAGTGTTAACAAGTTATAGGTGTGCTAAGGAGGGAGTGACAATGTATGATAAGCAATGCCAATAGACGATAGAGTGCTAAGATGTGACGAGTGCCATGGTGTGCCAACGTGTGCCAAGGAGTGTTAGGGAGTGCCAGGGAAACATAAGGGAGCACTAGGTCACAGTGCATGGAAATGAAGGAATAAGAGTGTGTGGCATGGAGTGTCAATGAGTTCCAAGTGTGTTAAGGAGGAGTTACAAGGCATGCTTGGCAATGTTAAGGAATGCTAGAGTTCTAGGATGACATGCAGCCAAGATGTGCCAACACATGCAAGGAAGTGTTAGCTAGGAGTGTCAGGGAAACACAAGGGAGCACTATGTCAAAATGAATGGAAATTAATAAATAAGAGTTTCTGATGAGAAGTTTCAATGAGTTCCAAGTGTGCTAAGGACAAAGTGACAAGGTATGTTAGTAAGTGTTAAGGCATGCTAGAGGCCAGGGCGACATGCGAAGATGTCTAGGTTCTAGGGTGTAACAACACGTGTCAAGGAGTGATAAGGAGTGCTAGGGAAACACAAGGGAGAACTAGGTAAAAATACATGGAAATGAATGAATAAGAGTTTGTGACCAAGAGTGTCAGCAATCTCTAGGTGTGCCAAGGAGAGAGTGACAAGGTATACTATGTAGTGCCAAGGAATGCTAGAGTGTTAGGGAGGTAGGCCAAGATGTGTCAGGTGCTAGGGTAATCTAGGGAGTGTTAGGGGATTTCAGGGAAACATAAGGAAGCACTAGGTCATAATGCATGGAAATGAATGAATAAGAGTGTCTGAGAGGGCGTTTCAATGAGTTCTAGGTGTGTTAAGGAGGGAGTGACAAGGCTATATGCTAGGTAATTCGAGGGTATGCTAAACTACCATGGCATGTCAGGAAGTGACACGATGTGCTAGGGAGTGTCAAAGCATGCCAAGGAATGTAGGGGATGTTACCGCATGCCACATAGTGCCAAGGTATTCTAAGACATGCCAGGTCTTATGGCATGTCAAGATGTAAATTGTGTTTCTTAATTGTTTTAGACCATGGTTGGATGTGATGAGCCTTGTCTTGGTAACTTGTTAAGTGGGATGAGTTGAGATTGTACATGAGTACCCTAAGATGAGTTACAGGTAGTTCTTAGGTGAACAAGGCATATGTTGAATTTCCATGACACATGAGAATCTGGGTTTGGCCTTAGAATCTTTGATGTGAACACACTCAAGTGCCACAACACATCTACTATGTAGAACGAAATCTGCCATGAAAGAAAAAGCAATGGATTGAATTCACAGAGTTTAGGGTGTGGCAGATCTTCATAGGTTAATGCTTATTATTGTGATATACAATAGCCATTTATATGTCTAGTGTAAGACTCCTCTGGAGAATTATATCCAACAACAACATCTCTGTGGTAAAAGGTCTACTGTCATAGGTTTCTCCATCAAAAATAGAAACCAAAAGGGGTATCAATACCATAAACTATTATGAATAGATTTGTCCAGCGAGTTTTCCACATAAATCAAACCACAAGAAATCTCCTATACAGAAAAACAGATAGACAATTGAACATTTTTTGATATCTAAATTCCCATAAATATAACATTTAAGTAATCTACAGGAAACTGATCCAACCATCCTTTGACATAGCATCCATTGTACCAGAGAAAGCCTTCACAATCGAAATTCAATAAACTAACAGATGATTATTCACAAACCGAGTGTTTATGATTTCAAGTACCCAACAAATTTACCAACCCCACCAAAACAGAGCATAGATTTCAATGCTATCAAACCCTAGGTCTCAGTCTTAGAGATTTAGGGTGTCTTCATATACATGGTTATCGCATCGCAAGTATCAATTTTGAATTTTTTTTCCAACTAGCCAAAAAACAAAGAAAAGAGGTTGAAGATACAAGGGCAAGGGAAATATGGAAATATTCCTATGGTGCATTGATGAAGACATCAAATGATCAGGAGAGTTGAAAGGTTCAATATTTATTACATTTGGTTTTTGTATCAACTGAAAGAAAAAATTAATAATTTCTGTAAAAATGTGTAAGGACCATATGATCGATCCTCTTACCTCCATTGAGAATAGTTGTTGAGGTGCATTTCTGTGAAAGATCTGCAGAGATCTTGCAATATTGTCGCTTGTATCCTTCAAATACTTCACTCATTCTTCCCGCGTATTCAAACAACAAATCCAAAACAAATTATGGATCAATCAGGAAGATCAATCGAACGAATCCGCTAATCTCCCCGGGCATACCTGAGAATTCTCCTTGGAACATAATATTATGACCTGCTCTGCTCTGTTGGCCTTCTTTTGAGAAAAATGGTGGGAACGAAGATGATCAATTGTAATCTTAAACTCTTATTTTACTTTTTTTTACACTTATTTGTTCTCAAACTCTCCCATGTGCTCTACTCTGTTGTCCTTGTTTTGCGAAAAATGATGGGAAAGCAGAAGATCAATTGTAATCTTAAACTCTTCTTTTGCTTTTTTTACACTTATTTGTTCTCAAACTCTCCCATCCTTCCTCCAAACATCTATAAATGGAAACCATGTTCTAGATTAAATGTATTTAAATTGTTTGAAGAACCCCACTCCAAACCGAGATCGCAAAAAGACATGTTAGAAATAGATTTTCCATGTATTCTAAATCTTCTTTGCATAAATCTTCCAAGATCCTAAATGTCCCTTTTATGGATATTATCTCAAGTTAAAATATTATTGTGGACCACCAGCCACATAAAACATTTTAATTTGAGAGGTATATCCCATCTCCACGTGTTATGAAACCAAAAATCATTATCATTCAAGCCACGTCCATGATAAATACATTTATAAATCACTTTAACCAAGATCTACTCACTATACATAACACCTTGCCATTTTAGATTTTCTTTCTTCCCAGTGAGTTTTAAGCTTGTTAGATTTAATTGTGTTGTGAAACGTGCCCATTCCACAAATGGATCCTCTGGAAATCCAAGTTCAAATGAATTAATCCAATAACTTGTAACAGAAGAAGATCCTCAATCACAAGAGATTTATTTCATAAAGTAAAGCCTTTTCTTATGTAAATGCTCAAGGATGTGAATATAAAGAGTATGGATTCCCTCCACTCCTTTGATATCATCTAGTCCTATTTCTATCATATTCCCCCTTCCAACCTCCCATCTCCGACTTCATAGTAGCCAATATTTGTTTCTCATCATGCTTCTCCATATATAAGATGCCACTTTCTTATTTGGAGCCGCCTCTTTAAACCATTCCTTAAGTTGTCTATTTTTTATATATTTCTCTTTAATAACCTATTACCAAATACCTTTGCCCTAGAAATTTTTCCATAATTTCTTGACAATTAAAGCCTTACTAAAACATTATGTGTCCTTTATACCCCACCCTCAATCATTCTCATGTCTCGCAAGCACCTCTAAATAGACCAAAAGTATCTTATTTGTGGATTTAGGCCTAGCCCAAAGGCACCTAGCTATAATAGCATCAATTATTTTGGTCTAAAGATACTGGGGGGGGAAGATATTGAGGTTTGAGCCCTCTAATTGTAATGAAGTCACCTCATGCCCATTTGTCATGAAATTCTTTGAAGATGTCAATTGTTTAGGGTTTTGTCAAAGAGTGCAGGAACTAGGTTACCATGAGCATATCATAGGTATATTTTTCCTCACCTTGAAGGAAGATAAGATCACCATTACAGGGACTGATTTCATGTTTTCAGTGGATGCCATCTCTCAAGCTACAGGCATACCAAACCATGGTGAAAACTGGTTCAAAGGCATGAAACTAGACTTAGAGGAGAATAAACCCTAGTTGAAATCACAATACAAAGGATCTCACTCACATGTTTTCCCATTCAAATACTTGTTGGAGAGATATGCACCACTGATGAAGGCTATCATGAATTTCTTCACATGTGAGGGAAGATTTTCTAGGCTATATCAATACCACATACGAGCCTAACCAAAATGTCTAAAAGGGTACAATTAAAAGGAAAAGCGCATTATCCCAACCTATTTCACCATAGCCTGATAAAGGTTATAGTACTCCATCATTTGAAAGAAAAGAACATGACATGGGACACCTTCATTGAAGCAGCCTTGAAAACGAATATAACCACTTCACCAAGCCAGCACCAAACCATGTCAGTACAACCCATGGAGGTGGGGTCATCAAGCAAATGTGATAAGCCTAAAATTTCAAAAACCCACCTGAGCCTATATATCTAACCTAAAACCCTTTACATTCCAGTCATCTTTTGGTTGTGACTTCATAGAGAGAGCCCTCTTTAGTTTGGTAGGGCTAGCTACTAAACTAAAAGCTTGGTTTGTGGTTATCTCCGTAGATCTCCTCATCAGCCTGGGACATTGTGGAGGATAATAAAGGGCATGAAAACTAGGGAGTGCCGAGGTGTTCTAGTGAATGTAAGGTTCCCAAGTCATGGAAAAATGTAATGCTAGTTGTTAGGTCATGACTGCCGAGGTGTGTTAGGGAATACTAGGTCATGTTAACATGTGCTAGATAGTATGGAGACATGTCAAACAAGCTAATATGTGCCAATTTCTAAGGCATGCCAAGATGTACAAGGGTGTGACAATGCATTCCAGGGATTGTCAAAACAATAGAAGGGAGGAACAAGTTAAACTACAACGAAATTAGCACATAATAGGGTTCATAAGTCATCAATTTGCCTATTCCAAGAGGGGCATGCTAGGCACACCAACACTAGGTTCCAAGTGCCAAGTGTCAATGCATTCTAAGTGCCAAATCTTCCTCTATTTCGTCTCATCTAGTTTTCAATAATTGATCTGAAATAACTTTAATATTAAACCATGCCAAAGCATACCAAGTCATCTCAATGCATGCCAAACATGCTTATAAGACTTGAAAAATGCCAATGTGTGTTAGGGAGTGTGATGTATGCTATGAAGTGGCATATCATATCGAAGAGTGCTAAGGCATGTTAGAGAGTGCCAATGCATGATGAGGAGTGTTAGGGAGTACTAGGAAAACACAAGGGAGCACTAGGTCAAAATGCATGGAAGTGAATGAATATGAGGATGTGTCGGGGAGTGTTAATACGTGCTAGCTGTCATGTCAAGGAGGGAGTGACAAGGTATGCTAAGCACAGGTAAGGCATACCAGGGAATATCAGGGAATGTCAAGAAGTGCTAAAGTGTGCTAGGTAGTTCCAGGGTGTGCTAACATGTGCCAAATAGTGTCGAGGCATGCTAGGTGCTAAGAAATGCTAGGATTTGCATGGTGCTAGAGTATGCCAATATGCGCCAAGGAGTTTCAAGGAAAAAAAAGCAATAACCAAGCTAAAATGCAAGGAAATGAACACATAAAAGGGTTTATAAGTCGGGACTTTATATTTTTCAAAATGGGCATGCTAGGCACACTAATAATATGTTCCAATACATGCCAAGTGCCAATGTGTACCAAGTGCTAATGTTTGTCAATGAAATATTATGCCGAGGTGTTCCAGGGAATGTTAGGGACTATAGGGAGTGCCAATACATGATAGGGGAGTTCTATGCTATGCTAGGGCATGCCAACATGTGCTTGGGCGTCCTAGTCATGGAAAGATGCTCTAGGTACAAAGATGTTCCAGGTATAAAGATGTTCCAAGACATGCGAGGTGCAAAGGAATGTTAGTGTACTATTCCAAAGCATGTTAAAGTGTGACATGAGTGTTGAGGAGTGCTAGGTCTCCCTCATTGATATAATTGATAGAGCTTGATTATGTATTAAATAATATAGTTCCTACACACAATATGGAACTTTATTGAAAGGAAATTTGCTTGATAATAAACCTAATAGAGATGAATCATGTGCTGAATCATAGGAAAAATATATTCTTATGACTTGAGGGAAATGATACACACTAATTACTTCTTAACAAATTGACTAACTATTATAACCACTATGACCTAGGACACATAATGAAAAAAAACTTTACAACAATGGTCTTAAATCGTTATATTTTGAAAAAAAAATATAGCAACAGGTACATAGCATCATCAAAAACTTATTGGAATGATCAATGATGACAAACATTTTTTGACTGTCACCAAAAGTAACCAAAAAGAGAATTGGTGAGGTTCAATAAATGATCGTCACTAGAAGTGTCACAAAAGAGAGCATTAGTGATGGGCCTTTAACGACCCTCACAAAAAGTGTCACCAAAGAGATAATTAGTGACGGGCCTTTAACGACCCTCACCAAAAGTGTCATTGAAAATGGATTTGGTGACAAACCTTAAAGGACCATCACTATATACACTTACAACAACGATTTTTTAAATACCATCACCATATGCAACATTTGTGACGGACCTTACAGGTCTGTCACAGGGATGAAGCGTTATCAAAAAATCATTGGAATGATCAATTATGATGAAAATTTATTGACCGTCACCAAAAGTAACCAAAAAGATCATTAGTGACGGTCAATAAAGGATCGTCACTAGAAGTGTCACCAAAGAGAGAATTAGTGATGGACCTTTAACGACCCTCACCAAAAGTTTCACCAAAGAGAGAATTAGTGACGGGCCTTTAACAACCCTCACAAAAAGTGTCACATGAAAATGGCTTTGGTGACAAAACTTAAAGGACCATCACTATATACACTTACAACAATGCCTTTTTAAAGACCGTCACCATATGTGACATTGGTGACGGACCTTAAAGGTCTGTCACAGGCATGACCCTCACCAATGACCTATTTTCTTGTAGTGGGCCAAAGAATTCTATTGTATAGTGAGGATAAGGCTTCCAACCAGACCAGCTTGATGAACCAGAAAAATAGAAATAATTGGGCAATTGTTTCTTCATGTTGTTTGCACAAGGGGAATCTTGATGGCCCTTGTATTACTATTTTCTAGAGGTTCTCAATAGGAAAAATTTTCTTATTGATTATCATCCAACAAAAATAATTGGTTTTTGGATTTGTGTTATTGTGCCATATATTTTTCCAGAGAGAGGATTTTGGGGGCAAACAACCAATGTATAACAACTCTTTATAGCCTTCTTTAACAAAGTGTAAATATTTTTTTTAACCTAGCCGATATTCTTCTTATTGGCTGCAAGGAGTGCAACCAACCAAATGTTCATTTAGAGTTATCACACAAGGAGTTAGATGATTGGGGATCCCACTGAACTCCCTTCCAATCCACCAACCACGTGCTTCCCACAAGCATATTTTACTATGAAGGATCTCCCTTATGTAGATTGGTCTTCCTTGACAATAAAAAGATATTATGATTCCTCCAGAAGTGTTTTTCCCACGATTGAGGATGACCATAAACAAATTTTAGCTCCACTCCCTAGATCCAATAGATATTTTTTTATTATTATAGAAGTTGCACTAGAGACTAGCTTCCAAATTTTCAATCCAGATCTGGTGGGTTGTAGTGGTCAAATAGTTTTAAATTATGGTCAAATATTTTTAATAAACATATTTTTTTCCTAAAAATATGTTTTAACGGTCATATTAGAATTCATATTAATGGTCACTGGTTGATTATTTATTTATAAATAGCCCAACAATATTTTATAATCTATCATGTTTAATTGAGTCTCTAATGATGGGTTGCCAGACCACTCGAAACATAGGACATCAGTAAACTCACACACAACCTATATCCATAAACTTATATCAAAACTTCTAGGCTACATATATTTGGCATATAACACCCTTGAGCACTAGACAATAGATTATGTAATAAAACACCAGGACAATTGTTGTCTTATTTCTTGATTCATGAGGATGGGGTCACAAATTTATACACCCTTGTGAATTTTGGGAGCACAAACCACAGGCGAATTTATTAGGTGGAACTTTTTTGTCCTTGTCCTCCCCCCTTCCTAGATGAACTTCTAAATTTCTTTAGCTAGTTGATGTAGAACAATTTGGCATGTTGGGAGTACATGTAATTGATAGCGGGGAAGGGTAGATATAACTACTTTGATAAGCACAACCATATTGAGCCATTGTTCTGCCTAAGAGTCAAATTTCCCTTTGATATTGGATGGAGCTCCCGTGAAATCACGTGATGAGTGAGTTTTAAGGAAGATAGGGATTCCCAAATATTTAAATTATTTCCACATTTGCATAGGTTTCAAGCCAAATATTTCCCCAATTTGATGTTGTTTGACTACTAATATTCCCAAGAATATATTTGAGATTTATTTGATGGGTTTTCCCCCTATATGCTAGGAGAAAGTAGTCTAGGACTTGCTTGAATATTTTGGTAATGATTATAGATGCACCTCCTAATAAGAGAGTGTCATCTACAAATTCTGAATGGTTGAGACTTCTTATTCCTCTTACATACCTGATTCCTAAAATTTGTTTTGTCCTTTGATCATAAGCCAGGTTGCGGCTAAGCATATCAACCATAATTATATATAGAAAGGGACAAAAGGGAAACCTTGTCAAAGCCCTCTAGATGCTTTGAAAAAACTAGCATGTCTTCCATTCGTAAGTGGAGAAATCCAGGGACAACTGATGCATAACATGATCCACTTTAAAAAAATTCATCAAATCCTAGATGCTTCATGACTTTAAATATAAAATTGTGTCGAACTCATTGAAAGGAATTTTTCATATCTAATTTAATAACCATGACATTTTCACTCTATTTATGATTGAAATCAATCACTTCTTAGACTAAATCTATATTGTCTAGAAGCTATCTCTGAGGGACAACACCTCCATAACTTTTAGAGATGACTTGTGGAGTATTTCTCTTGAGACTATTGGAAAATTTTTAATAATCACATTGTATGAGACATTACAAAGGGAAATAGGATGGAAACGAGATAAAGAAGAAGGATTGGACACTTTTGGAATTAAATCCAAAAAGGATGATTTTACTCCTCCTCTCATGAATTTATGTTTCAATGAGTAACCTGCCATTCTATAAAGGTAAGATGTATTAACATCCCATAAAAATTGGAAGAAATTTGTCGTGAATCCATTGGAACCTAAGACTTGGTCCAGCCTAAAGGAGAACACAACCTATTTGATTTCAAACTTTGAGGGGAGTTTTGTGAGAATTTGATTCATATCCACTGAGATTAACTCAAGAATATGTTGCAACAAGAAATTCTCAGCTTCTTCTATTGGTTTATCAACCTGACTATACATGATTTGAAAGTGTTGGACAACCTCATATTTAATTTGTTGGAAATCCTCTATTTTTGTCCCTTGCACCTTTATTTATTGAATGTTATTTCTCCATTATCTACTTATGGCATGCTTATGTAAGAACTTTGTATTTATATCCCCATATTTGAACCAAATACTTCTTGACTTTAATCTCCACACTTATTCTTTCATTAGTGTATGAGATGCAACAAAATATTCTTTCTCCCGTTGGAGGAGATCAAATGTAACCTAGCCTAACTCCATTTTGTTTTGTATTTTCTCCTAATGCTTCTCATATTTTTGGAGGTTAGTTTTCCTTTCTGGTTTCTTTTCCTTATCCCATTGTTTTATTGTCTCCTTCAGTCTCTTAATTTTTTTCTCCTAAATGCTAATTGGGTTTCCTATGACCCATTCCTTCCATGTTTATTCTATTAGCTCACTGAACCCTGGTGATGCATTCCAAATAGGGAAAAATTGAAAGGGGATTGGACCATAGTTCATATGATTTTGCAATTCCAACATTATTAATCTATGATTAGACCCACACCAAGGAAGAATGTGCGACTAGACTATGAGGTGTTGAGTTAAGAAGGAGTCCGAAATTAGGAACATTTACATTCAAGCAACAATATGCCTGAGCCTTGATATTCTATCATTCCAAGTGTATTTGTTGGAAGAAGGTTTGATATCCATTAGCCTAAGTTTGTGAATGAGATATTCCATATTTTCGTGGAATGGATCCCTTATAGGAGAGCCCCCGTTTTTCTCTGAATAATAAAGGGTGGTATTAAAATCACCTCCCATAATATCGTTTCAATGATATATGGTTTATTCAAAGGATAATAAGGAATACCAACAATCTTGCTTCTCCTGAAATTGAACTATCATATAAATATTAACTATAGAACATACCTAATTAGTGGGTAGGTGTAAGAGTTGTACTAATAACCAATGGGTAGTAGAATATTGATTCATAAGCTCCCCTTTAACTGACTACAACTATCATACTCTCATTTCATATTTAATGTTTCCTTTGGAGGACATCATGATCCTCCATTTTCATCTCTTGGAGAAAAACTATTACGTATTTTTCCTTATTAATTAAGGATTTTATCTCTGCCATTGTTTTTTTTTACCCTAGAACCTTGTAGTTATAGGAGAGGACCTTCATCATTTACTACAACTTTGAGGGGCCCCATGAGATGGGGTGAAACTATTTCCTTTTCATGTGTTTTTTACTTCTATCATTTTTGGATCCAAGGTGTATTGGTAAGTCGTCTCCTTTTATTTTTTTTCTTCTATGTGTGAACTTCCCTATTTTTTTTCCTGACTTCCTTTCTCTTTTGCCTCTATTTCTGTTTACCCTTCTTAGTTTCTTATTTCTCATTTTCTCAACTAGCAAGAGTAGAGCCTACTTTAACATTCTAAGGGGAGAGGAATTTGTCTTCTATCTCAGAAAGTTGTTCTAGCTCAAATCTTGATTGTCTTATGATGACGATGTGACTTCCTTTGGTTTCATATCTTTTGCTTCTTTGTGTTGCACCTATTCAGGAGATGGGCGAAGGGTAAATGTGATTTCCCCTCTTCCTCCTCCATTTTTAATGCTTCAAATATATTTATGTTTTGTTTGACATTACATGTTTTACTAGTACTTTCTCCACTACATTGTCTATATTTCCTTGGGGAAAGAGTTCCTTTACCTTTAGTCCCTATTTTTTATGGTTGTGTAATTAAGGTGGATTATTTTTTGGTGGTCCCTTTTCTTCTTTTGGATATCTAGAATTGTTCCATTGATTCCCCTTGTTTGGGTTATTCCTCTTGTTTTTTATTGTGACTTCTAAAAAAATGGAATTATTCATGAAAAAAATTGCGTTTGAAAGGAACCTGGTCATAATTAACTTCCTCTATATGATACTAAATATCCAAGTTTAAATTGATTCTTGCTAGTACCCCTTTTTATAGATCCACTTTGAAACAAATCCGAGCACATGAGAACAAACCCTCACGGTTTCAACTCAATCTATGTATTTTCTAAAATCGTTTTTTATGCTTCTGAAAGTTGCATCATTCTAACAATGAATGGGTAAAAAGAGAAGGTTGATCGAAATGATAACAACATATGGGCCATTTCTATCTAGATTGAAGTTAGGGATATAAAAATCTAAATACATATCTTGGGCTCCCATGAAGTATGGTCCACCTCAGAAGATCAAATTTTGGTCTCCCTTGGTTTGAAAGAAAAAGGTAAAAAAACCTTTCCCATAGAAGGAAGAGGACATCCTCCCTTTGATTAAAGGATTCCAATTTTTATCAAGCTGCATTTGGATCAAATGGGGGGAGGCCATAACCCCAAAAATTCAACCACCAAACCCCTTTCTGCTAATAGTAAAGACCTTAGCTGGCTTAGGTGGAAAAGGTTTCTACCTTCAGGATTCCATCCAACTTCTTAACAAAACAAGAGGGTTTGAATTTCTTATATCTGGGTCCATTTCACACCAGCTGATTAAAGGCCTCAACACCTGGAGGAAGGGGAAAGGAGTCCGGATTGGTCATGATGACCACATGACTCTTCTACACCCGATTGGTTGACAAAACTAAATTTTCCCTAGGCTATGCTATCCTCTTAACACCTCACTCTAGATGTAGAAGATATTCACCTAGTATGGTTTCTGCAAATTGATAGTCTCATGAATGAGAGTTCGTTAGGAATATAGATCTCATAATATTAATATATTTTTACATCAAGGGAGTGTTGTTAATGTAACAAAGGAAACTAGTTTTTTACCATTCTAAGACCTTCAATAGTGCCTTAAGTAATTATTCTACTTCCAAGATATTTTTCTTAAACATGCATAAAGAATTACATATGACAGAGCATGTTAACCAGGAAAAATAAAAGAACATAAAATGAAGAGGAAAAACATAACAAGCATGAGATCACGACACAAAAATTTGATTACGGAGTTCACCCAATGTGGGCTATGTCTCTGGGCCCTTCTCAAGAGTGGGGAGACTGTCTTTTATTAAGTGGGATCAAAGAGATCAAGTACAAGAAAAATGATAAAAAAAGACCCTTATACGTCCAAGCTGGAAGATGGCCTGAAAATGGAGAGCTCAACTATTGAAACGGATGTCGTTGTTGAATACCTAGTGAAATATCGTGCAAAAATGACTATAAACTTGTTAAGTTTTTACAAAGTCACTTCTGGCCCTTTATGGAATCTTCAGAGAATCTTTTGGATACCCTCACTCAGGGTTTCGGGCCTCTAGACCACTTCTGGTTCTGCTTGGTGTGGTTCTGCCTCTCAGTTCTGCTATCACTGGCACTCGTCGTGCAAATGAAAGTTTAAAGATTAAATATTTGTGGGTTGGTAGACTTACCCATTGAATTCTATTGGTGTAATGGTTACGGCGAAGGCATTAAGGCAGGAGGTCAAGGGTTCCAACCTCGCTGACCCCCATCCTTGGCATATTGTTTTTGATCGTTGGTAATAATAGAGCGCAGGGTTCTTGTGACATTAACCGTCAAAACTTTGTTAAATTTTCATATATATATGGTATCTCACTATTGTTTTGTTTTGGGGCCGCCCGGTGGGGGCCAGCCATGTGGGTCGGGTGAGTTCAAGCCTCACCGGCCCCGAATTTAAATTGCGTTGTTCAATGGGTGATGTCTGTAGTGTGTTACCCGGGCACAACCATTTTAATGCCATATTTATAATGCAGAGCGAGGATGGCAACCCGCCCATAATTATATTTTTTGTTTTTAATACTAACCCATACATTTTTAAGTTTGTCGAAATTAAGGGGTCCTAGAAAAATTAACCTTCCTACAAATTTTCCCATCTCGTGGTCGGATTTCGTGCATCAGGTTTGGGCCAATTTGTTGGCTCCTTAATTCTGCCACTTGTCCACTTTGACCAAAACTTTGACCAGTCATAACTCATCCTTACGAACTCGGATTTGATTTTCGTTCACATTGTTGGAATCAACGTGATGAGCACCTTGATCTGGTTTTGGTTTTGCTGCCATATGATGACTTTGGATTTTGAGCTATTTTTAAGGCCACTTGTACTTTGAGATCCTCCTGGATCATTCCTCCCCACTGAAAGAGATTTTGGAATGGAAAAAGCATGAACACGTCCATCACACTATCTGTGTCTTCATCAAGACACACCGTCAACACCTGTATTGCATACAAATCTAGTACATTTTTTGTAATCACATACAAAACAACACATGACTCAAACAACCCCATACTTGCCAAGAGTTTATAACACACTCTTTAGTCAAGTTTTACATAATAGAAACTAAAACCCCAACTACTCCTAAAAGGTCAAAAACATCATCGCTTCTTTAGTAAGCGATGGAAAACACATCATCTCTTTTACATTTATTCACAACGCATTCTTTACAAACTGTGGTCATGACAAGCTACTACATCTAGAAAAACCATCTCTTACTTAATAAAGCAAACCACCATGAATGTGGTAGATTAATTTGTTGAACATCTTTGCCTGTTGGCTTCTTTATCAACGCTTTTTGGGCATGGAGCATCTGACATGTGGCTCTCTGGTGTCCAACCTTGTAGCATTGACCACAACGATTCTTTCTCCTCCAAACTTTATCAGCCGTCCTAGAGTGCTTTCCCCTAGTCTTCCTCTGGTAAGTGTTCATGGAACCCTCAGTATCGCTGAGATGTGATAAAGTACTTTCACCATTTATCGTTGGTTAGTCACTAGTTGTTTTGGAGCATTCACCAACTTCCTTTCTGACATACCCTAGTCGAATGAGGCAATTCCAATATTGAAAAGACAACCACAATATTGAAGTGTTTTTGTAATCAGCATGCACTAAGGCTGAAATGTCGACATGTGTTCATAGTCTCCGCCGTCATGACCAAATATGATTTTCCCTCCATTTCTTCACAACCATATTGCCTCTATTATTTATTGAGGTAGGATTATCTATGAAGTAACTTCAATCAATATTTGTTAATTGTCTTTGAATAAAAACCCGCTTAACTGAAGTTGCCAGCAGGGAAAATTTTAAGAACCCCCCCTAAATTTACATGTATAATAAATGGGCGAATCTCCATAGTATATAGGAAAAATGGAAGGCGATTTTATCAATAATATGATATGTATATATAATTTTTTGGCGAATCTCTCACCAGGCATGGCGAATATTTTACTCAATTATAAAATCTTGTGTTTATTGAATACACAAATGAATTCATTGCATTTCTTTAAATATCTTTTGAAATCAAAATTACCGAAATTACATATCGATAACCTAGTAGGTGTAGGATAAAATTCACCCGTGCCATTCATAGAAAGCATGAGAAAAAACCTAATACTATATATAAAACCAAGAAAAATTCAAATTCATCACTTCTAGGGACCTCGTAACCACCCTGCCAATACACAAGTATGTTCCTGCTTGCAATTAGAAAAATTACCCAAATTACAATCTGTTTACTCCACTTTTAGGGACCTCGTAACCACCCTACCAATACACAAGTATGTTCCCATTTGCAATTAGAAAAATTACCCAAATTACAATCTGTTTACACCAGCATATGTTGGAAAGTTATAGAAGGATGACCAGTGCAATCAATCCATTCCTTTTAGCCCTGGATTTGTTTCAGTTTAAAACAGAAGTATACAAATATACTTGTCCAATGTCTATGCTTTAACCATTCACCTTAAGATGTTTTTACAATATAATTTCCTAAGTCTATTTAATATCTTCATTATCATAAAAACCATCCTATATCCATCTTAACTCCACATCTACCACTCTTAGGGGATGAAATCTATTTATCCCTCTGAGCACTTGGTAGACCTAGAATTAAGATGGATCTAAGATAGAATTTCCCCTTTAAATAGTCTATGCTCACATGAATACCATGGGTCAATACCATGGGTTATCATAAACCTGGAGCTTAAAAATTACTATTAGTAATTTATAAAAATTAATAAAATTAATAGTTGATTTTTATTTTATTTTAATTTTAACCAAGCTAAAATGTTTAACATACATTAAATTACAACATCCATTTTTACTCTTGATCGGATCAAATATTTTACATCCATTTTTACTCTTGATCAGATCAAATATTTTTTCACTCTATGCTAGTTTGCATATCACGATATTTGATACCTCTCGGGGGTTAGTAGATCCAGAGTAAATATAGATCTATGCTGGTTTAATTCCCCCATTTAAATAGGCTACATTCCAAGTGAATACCATGGGTCAATACCATGTGCCATTTTGGTGAATACCATGGGTCAATACCATGTGCCATTTTTATTTTTATTAATATTAATATTAGGGTTAATAATGTTTTTTTGCATGGTATTAATAACAATCTAGTCCATGGTATTTGTCCCATAGTATAAATATAAGGTGACTTATGGAGTAAATATAAAAAAATGTTTTATTTGTTTACCATACCTTTAGTTTATTTATATTTTTATTAATTTACCATACCATTCATAAATACAAGGTGACTTATGGAGTAAATATAAAAAAATGTTTTATTTGTTTACCATACCTCTCGCTTATTTATATTTTTATTAATTTACCATACCTCTTTTACAAATATGGTATTTGGCCCATATGATTCACTTAAATAAAACCTCTTTCTTGAGCCTTCATAAATAGAACAAGGGTTACGGACTAAATATAAAAAGAGGTTTTATTTATTTACCACGCGTCTTTATTTATTTACCATACCTCCACTTTACTTATATTTTTATTTGTTTACACCCTTGCATGTATATAAGGTGATTTATGGAGTAAATATAAAAATTGCTTTATTTATTTACCATACCTCTCATTTATTTATATTTTTATTAATTTACCATACTTTTTTTATAAATATGGTATTTGGGCCTTTGGCCCATAGGATTCACTTAAATAAAACCTATTCTTGAAAATGGGCAAATGGAAGGTTGTAACTCCTAATTTCAACGGCTAAATTTACCTTTTTTACCCTCTCCCTTAAAATAAGGTGGGCTATTTGAGGTGATTTGTAAAAATGTACTATGATACAAAATATTCGCCCACTAAAAATTTAAAACCCCTTAATTTCGCCAAAGGGCGAACATTCACCCCTAAAATCACCCCTAGTTGCCAGACGTCATTGTCTTCTTAGTGACCAATGATTCCTAAAATTTAAGTTGTGGTTTTTTAAAATGTAAGATTAGAAATTCTAATTATTTAAAATATATAAATATATTTAATTTATTTAAATTAGGTAAATTGTACAATTCACGTGTATATTTATAATAAATTTATGGAATTCATATTATTGGTGTATGAACCTTAATCAATATTTGTTAAGTTATGCATTGTTACTTTATGCATATGTATGTTTGAGGAGCTGTGCATGCTTTTATTTTGTTTGCTTCTCTGCATCCTCTTTTTGTCAAGTGTACGTGTTTTGACGGAAATTCATTTATAGTTTTATTTTCCACACAAGGGCTTCCATGTCTCACCATTATTTACATACCAAAACTGTTTTGACTCTTGAAAAACATAATTGCGTGACTGCTGGGTGGCATTTAACAAATGAATCACGGGATAACGATGTCAAGAGAACTTAAATAAATGACACTAGTAGACGACGAGAAGTGGGAGCAGTGAGCGGTGAGCGGAAGGAAAGGGTTAATGAGCTTGCTATCGGGTATTAAATGTCTGTTTAACTGCAAGTTCGATAGCCATATAAAACAGACACGCGCAACGCTTTCCGAACACTCCGTCCTCACCGAAAGCTATATAACTATCAAGCTTACAGCTAAACGAGCATTTAATACCCGATAGCAAGCTCAGCGCTTGCCGTGAGCTGAATGAGGAAGTGAGGAAAAGTTCAATGCACATTTATCTCCATTATGTTCTTATTTATAAACCAGAATTGGACTTTTAAGGGAATAATAAAGTGAGAATTGGATTTTTATCTATTAGTATATTTTTGAAGCTAGGGAAAGGAACTGCAAAAGTGAATTATGCTGATAATATATTAAAAAAAGCTAGGGAAAGGAACTGCAAAAGTGAATTATGCTGATAATATATTAAAAAATGAGGTCAGTTAATTTTTGGATGGAAAATGAAGATTTTACAAGTTTTTTTTAAGTATAGGTAAATGTGAACAGGGGCATGGTGAGTGGATATGATGCATGGGAGTGAGTGGATATGATGTATGGGAGTTTGAAATACATGTTTATCTAATTTTCCGAGGATTATTGGAATATAGGGAAATGAAAATGAAAGGTTGATTTTATGTATTAAGAAATTTTTATAGATTTTTAGTACAATTTTATTAGACATAATATGAGGAAATGGAAGGTCGATGTTATATATTATGACAATTTTATGAATTATTGGCACAATTCAATTAGACTTTTGAAACTACCAGTTTATATGAGATCTATAGTCAAAGTCCATGAGAGAGTCATTACCTCAATAAATAATTGAGTAGTAAATATTCATTTACTCCCAATTGAAAATCTCAAAAATGGAGTTTCGTTCACAACACAGTAAGATTCACTCATTGAGATGACAAAAAATCATCTTGTTGATATGACCATTAAAGCACCAAACCTCTTAAGTAGCTTTTCTCATTGTCAATATATGAGAATAGTATTATTTAGAATATTCAAGACGAACAATTGAATAAGTACCAACCTCTTATATATGGGTCATAGGAACTAAAAATATTATATTTTCATTTTAGAATGCCAAGAGCATCTATACTTTTATATTTTTAAAAACATTTCAATACAAAATTTAAATAAATTATTTGAATATCTATATTATTTATTTATTTTTAGCATCAAATTCAAATTCTTATGTGTGTGTGTTAACCATAATAAAATATATTTCAATGTTGGAAAATAAGAAATAATTGACATAATCTTTTTTAATTATTTTTTTATAAGAATAATAAGAAAAAATATTTTTTAATATAAAATTAATATGTAACATTTAAAAATAATAATTTTAATTAAAAAATTAATATGATGATAAATAAAATATTTTAAAGAAGATGTTCAATAATATATTTCAATGTCAATTATGATATTATATAAGACTTTAAAAAAATGCACATATCATATAAAGCAATAGGAGAAAGAAAATTTTTATTGTCCTACATTTTCTTTTTTTGGGTATATTTTTTGGTAATTTTTCTTTGAATTTTAGTGAAGATTTATTGGAATTGCAAGCTTAATTGTGTAGTTTAAAAATTTAAGTCCTCAATGAGATTTTTAAGAAATTCAATCCATCTATGCATTTAAAATTACAATTTAAACAATTACAAATTATATATTAAAATGTTAAAGAATATATCTATATCTATATATATATATATATATATATATATATATATATATATATATATATATATATATATAACAAAAGAAATCAAGATGCAAACATTTTTCTTGATCCTCTCTGCACTGGCTAGATCTATAATTAAGATGTATTTACATATATTTAATATATTTTGTGATAAATTTTATTTTAAATCAAATAATAATATTTTGAAATTGTAAATATAAATTGTGCAATTAATCAATTTCTAATATTTAATAAATAAATAGTTAAACAATATCTTTGTATCTTATGTTATTTCATTCCTCCCCTCGAGTCCCCTCCCCTCCCCTATTTAACTAGTAAATGACCCATGAATTACACCTCACCTAACCTAACATAACCTAACCTAACCTGTTGACGGTGCTCAACTTGCCAACATATCGAGGGATATCCCCGATAAGAAGTCCCAACTAGACCTCGGACCATTTGGAGTAGGAGTCCCAGAAGTGGATAGTAAAGAAATGCCTTGGCTGTGATAGCCCACAAATATAAGTGTGATATCTTTTTCGGAAGCAAGTGTGCGACCTTGCAGCGTGTCAAGTGAGATGCATGGGGGTTATAACACATGAAGGGGAAAAGGAAGTGTGTCCCTTAGAAGCATGTAATAGTACGCAGCTTGAAAGGAACACATGAGCTGAATAACATGACAAGCTGGAAAGAAGAATAGTCCACAATCCAAAGTGACGGGTTAAACCAACAAGACGTCTTCAACAAGATTCATACAATCATATACAAAATAGTTCATACACGAATGCATAAGTTAAATAACATACATTGCTAAAGAAACCAGAATAGTCCAACTACAATAACAACATATGCATGAAAACGTTTTGGCTCTGTTATATTATATAAAGTGAAAGTTCCATCCATACATACACCATGACAGCCACTAGCCCCAATAGCGGGACGTTATAATCAACACCACTTGCTCCTCCAAATGTACTCGCTTTGCATTGTGGAGAAGCCAAGGCTCCTCACAATGCTCTCCAAGCCTTCTCTAAGAAAATGCCTAGCCAAAAGCTTGGCTCCCAAATGCCTGGTTCTATGAGTTATGAGGTTCTATATATAGCTAAGGGTTGGTGACCCTTAATATTCCCCTTTGACTCTTGGACTACCCTCATGACTCTTCACATTACAACAATCACTATTCACATTCCACTAAAGACACTTGGAATTTCACTGACAATATGTTTACAATAATACAATTTCGACATATACCCATATGGGACAAAAATATGCTTGAGCCTACCTGACAAGACAAACAACATCACTCGCGGTCTTGGGGAAAGACCATCTCGATAGCCTCCTCGCGGTGATCTTCGGTGATGAACTGATACTAAGCTTGGTACTGTGCTATTGTGTCCCCATACTATTTGATGACATCTTTGTCAAAGAGGAATCTTGCCTCCATGGATTTTGGGTATATGGTCATGAAACCTCTGTCCATCTCATCTTGAAGCATGTGCAACATTGTCTAGAGTGTGGCTGGACAACTGATGTACCTTTGCATGTTCTCAGCAGTAACTTGCAAGTCATTGTTGGTGGATATGCATATCAATTGCTCTATGTGCTTGTCGGTATCTAGCATGACTTGGTTCTTCCTCATGGCCTAGGTGAGGGTTCCGATGGAAGGGATATTGTGCGTTCGCACTATGACATCTAGAGTCTTGAACAACCATGCATAGGAAACCTCCATGTTAGTGATGAGAGAAGGGAGCTGCTCATAGTTTCAAATCAACATCTGAATTCAACCTTTGTCTAGCTCAACCTCTAGCTTCATCCTCTTGTACAAGTAAAGTGCGATGTTGGGTGTGGGATCCCCCCAAGGAAAGTTTTAGGGCTTAAAGCCCAAGTTTTGACTAAGTCCGATGTAAAGACTCCACGATTTGTAGGCACGGAGCGCAAGGATGGTAAATGAGTCAGAGGGTTGTCTGCCCTCATTTTTGTAATGTAATGTCAATTTGAGAGATCTACCCATGGTCCGCGGACCATGGGATTGTATAAATAAAGTGAGGCTCTAAGTGTAAAGAGATAACAAGAGCGAAAAGAATCAACGAAGATCTAATGAGGGAGCATTGCGTCTAAGTGTAGAGTCATGTCTTTGGGTCGTAGAGTAGGAGAAGGCTCTATAGAGTGCGCAGAGGTCTAATAGTCCGCAGCTGAGTGCGTGGACCCCTGAAACTAAGTTCGTAGGGCAGGTTGAGTCTCTAACTGATTGAAGCATTAATAAAAATAAGTTTTACCATATTTCTATGTATCTTTTCCTATTTTATGTATTGAAGTATATTGTGTATGAATTGCAAGTTTATTGTTTATTTGTTGCACGAACTTATATGAATGTGTTGAATAAGTGAATATAATATAAGGTATCTGTTAACACGAAGAGAACTAACTGTTATAAGAAGATAAGTAAGATCCGTGGTGTGACTTGGGGAAATAGTGCAGATCGCTTCTCTAGGAGCATGAAAGCTCCTCAGTCTCTGGTTAGGGTTGTGCAAAGGCAAATATAACAGGGCATGAAGGCCTCGCAGGTCAGGGAAGTGCGCGAAGTAACCTGTGCGAAGGTATTCACAGTTGGAATAAATCAACCCCTCAGATATCTCAACGGTGCAGAAACCTAGTTCTAGCATCCGGCCCATACTTCTTTGGGTGAGACCTCATTCTGCGCTCCGCGGACTATTTCTGAAAGGGCTAGTAGTACAGGGTTTTGTTTGGCTAAATAAATTCGAACCTGGGTCAGGCCCCAACAAGCCAACAAATTTTTCCATTACTAGGACTAGAATCTGCATAGAGATGCCCGATGTCGTATTCAAGAATTCGTGGCACAGGAGAACAAGAATCTGTGACTATTAAAAGAAGAGTGGTTAGAATGCTACCTATACAAAGAGATCCATGAAATTTTCTTCTCATCTTTCCCTACTGAGTTGTACGAGTGGATCGCAAAGCTAGCAGATAGCTAAGGAAGGTGCAAGCTCGACAGTCCTATTGTGTGGACCCCAGAGTTGGTGTGTAAACTGGAAGCATTAGAGGATAAGATCGCGCGCGTTGTGGATCAATGGCTCAATCGAATTATAGGAGGGTTCATTACTGAGTTCACAGTAGACACTACAGTAAGCTAGAGCGAGGTCGAGCGACGCTTTCTTAAAGGACCACAAGGTAAGTACATTAAGTATTTGAAAACTTGGATTAAAATGCTACTATTTGAAAATCGGATTATGTGAATACATTAATGTTCAAGGCTACGTGAAGTGGGAGAATTTATAGAAACAAAGATAGTGTAGAACTAGAAACTAGCCCCTTGATTTCACCTCCGCGAGGGGACGAGGAAGAGCTCGCCAAGGTCTCACCAAGAAGTGCGATCAATTTGATAAGGCAGAGGATTCCACACATACCACCCCCACCCATGCCACCACCAACTTCACCGCCTTCACACCAATCTTCACGCATACCACCTCCACCACCACCGCAAGTCAATATGGCAAGCGCGATAAAGTTGCCTGTGTTCAAGGGAGTAGGAAATGAAGATCCAAACCAATTTTGGTTCATGATAAAAGCCGTATGCGAAGTGCAGGGAGTTACAGATGACAATATAAAGAAGGCGAAGCTGGTCAGTGCTCTACAGGATCGCGCACTAACCTGGTATATTAAGCATTCTAATGAAAATCCAAATGCGGGGATCACGAATATCCAAATCGCGCTGAACAAAGAATTTAGCAGGCCGAAGTCAGAGGCACAGTTGATCATTGGATTCAAAGAGATCATAATGCTACCAGGCGATACCCCTTGAGAATTGGATGAGAGATTGATGTGCACGAATCACAAAGATGATATGACTTTGACAGATGGACAGCACCGTGAATTATTTGTAGCATTGCTAACACCGCATTTGAGGAACACGTTGTCGCAACAGAGGTTAACAACTCAAGCAGAGGCCTTGGAGATCACGATGAGGCTGCATGAGACCCTGTTAAAGGATCCTAACTTGGGAGTTCAGAAGATCCATTTGCAGTTGAAAAACTTATGCCTTGAGATGCAGAGTCTGAAACAGGATAGGACAGCTCACCCAAAAGTGCGCGAAGAAGTATGTTGCGTAAAATGCAAGGGTTAGGGACATGACAAGGACCACTACCCGGTGTTCGTGAATTACCTCGCAGGAGGAGGACCGATGCTGTTAAGACTGGAGGCCCAAGCAGGAACTAGCGCAGTGCTTGCTTTTTGATGCGCGATTTGTCAAATAGGAGGAAATCATGCTACGGAAAACTACCATTTGTTGCAGAAGTACACGCAAAATTCGCAACAGTTGTTCTATAATTTCTATAGATCAATTGAACATGATGAGCATACCTGTAGAAGCTATGAGCTGATGATGGATAGGACTCCCACCTATAGAGTTCAGGCTGAAACACGGCCCCTTGACTAGAATTCAGGAGTGGCGCAAAAAGGATTTCAAGGGCACAGACGAGGCCAGGGTAGAGGAGGACCTAGAAGGGGTCATGGACAACTGATATGTTATAATTGGGGGGGGGGGGGGGGGCAAGACATTATGCCCGTCATTGTACGAATCCAAATCGTCCATCATGTCTATATTGTACCTTGTTTGATCATGAGATAGAGGATTATCCCACACTGATAGCAAGGCTGCGTGACAAGGGAGCTCTCCAACCTCCCCCAACTCAGAACCTACAGATGATGAGGTTTGAGCCATGTGAGGAAGACCCCAATGTGAACATTGTGCTCAAAAGTGGAATTACGACATGAGATGATAAAGGCAAACAACCTGAAGATAGTACTTATGTTCGCAAGGCTCTGACGAAAGAATTAGAGTTTGATTTGGAGCGCGCTAAGGAAACCTTCATGGAAGCTAGGAAGAGCTTTGCTAATGCCTCCACTTCAGGAATCAAAGACAGACTAGAGCCAGAAATGGACCCATCAATGCTCACGACGTTCATAGAAACATGCATGCAGCTACTGCGTGATAGTAAGGTTGTAAAGGGATTGCAGGTACTCATTAATAGATGCGCCGGGACCGCACCAGGAGAACAATGCATAGTCAGGAAGATTAAAAATTATGCAATGAGGATGGGAAGAGAAATGAGGTTGACCGTGTAGATTGGATAATATGAGATGGACCAAGTAATTCTGGACCTAGGGTTGGACGCAAACGTTCTGCCGAAGCAGACATGGGAACGCATGGGAAGGCCTACGCTACAATGGTCTCCTATCCAGCTGCAAATGGTGAACCAGCGAAAGATCATACCTATGGGGAGATTGCAGGGAATCACTATGGATATTGAAGGGGCAAGCTAGCATACTTTGAAGTGATAGAGATTGTTGATGATAGAAATCTCTACACCGCGCTATTAGAAATCGATTGGGCCACTAACATGAACTAGGTGATAAGTCTGAAGAACTGCAAAATGATCTTTGAGAAACGTTTTCTACGCGTAGTCGTACCTTTGTACCCTGCTGAGAGATCACGCTACACTAAGCTAGTGCGCGACTATGAAAGCGATGATGACTTAGATTGCATCTACAAGATAACTGCGCGAGAGAAAGACTGGGTAAATGCCACCACGAATGGACGAATCTCATGGGAGCACGAAAGCTCCTGTACATCGGATTCTGATGAGGAAATAGAGCAATGGAAGAACCGGTTGCACGAGGTGATCACACTGAACTGTAATATGATGACAAGATCACTACGTTACATATCGATGAAAGTAAGGGATCTGCCTACTTATGATGGGTTAAATGAGATATATGCTTTCTTGAATAGATTTGAAAGAGAGGTGCTAGAACAACAACATTTTGAGGCCTTGAAATTGGTACTACGTGCTACGCCCGTGAGGTTGTGGGGTATGCACCAAGGAAGCTTTGAGGACTAGCGCAAATGTAGGAGGATGATGCACATGTTGTTTGGGAAACCTTAGAGGCATATAAAAGACAACTATACTGTATGGGATGGTCCGTGCGCGCATTTGTCCAGGTGGGTAGAGGCATATGGGAAACAACTTGCGCAAATGCACATGGACTTTGCATTCAAGAACACGGTCAATAAGGATGTGCTGGCGAGGCAATTGTACAAACAATCCATCCAGTTGGAATGATGAACTGTGGAAAGAACATGTGTGCAGAAGGCTACCCACGCAAAAGCCTTTAACGAAGTCTTTGAAGCACTGAACAGGGTATATAATTCGCAGCGGAGTGATTGGGACTTGTGTGTACCAACAGTTTTATGGGCTTATAAGACAACGTGTTAGAAACTGATGGGACAGACACCTTTCAGGTTGGTCAATGGAGTGGAAACTGTAATGCCAATGGAGCATATTATGCCTAGTCGATGCATACCAGTGCTCATAGGTATGACAGACTGGGGAGCCCTGGAGGAGAGGCTCGCGCAGTTGGAGGAACTCGAAGAGGAACAGTTTTTGGCTGGATTCCATCAGCAGGTACAAAAACAACACGAAAAGGCTTGGCACGATCGACATATTAAGTTGTGCTCCTTTAAGGTAAACGATTTGGTGTTGCTATATGACAACAAGTTTGATAATTTCCCGGGAAAGTTCCAAATTCATTGGCTAGGATCGTATGTTGTTAAAGAGGTCACAAACAAAGGCACGGTGCAGCTGGTAAAGCTACATGGAGAACATTTCCCAGGAAAAGTGAATGGCAGTCGATTGAAGCCATCACTACAACAAAACCAGCGATTTGCGCTAGATTTAGCGCCAGATTTTAGTGCATTTTTTTTGTAATTGTGATGAGCAACCTGGCGCTAAATCTGGCTCTATTGTACAATTTTTAAAGCGTCCTTTTTTGCACCTGATTTTGCATCCTTTTTCATGCTAGATTTTGCATCATTTTTTACACCAAACTATGCATCATTTTTTGCGTCAAATTTTGAACCAAGGTTTGCATCTTATTTTATGACAGGTTTTGCTTCTAGTTTTGTGTCATTTTTTGCATCTATTTTTCATTCTCTTTTGCTTCCTATTTTGTGTCATTCTTTGCTTCCATTTTTGCACCATCATTTGCATCAAGTTTACACTGTATTTTGAATCCAATTTAACGTCTTTTTATGCATCCATTTTGTGTCAGTTTTTTCATCTAGTCTTACGCCAGGTTTTGTATCTAGTCTTACACTAGTTTTTGCTTCTATTTTTGCACCAGCTTTGGTGCCTATCTTTGCACCATGTGTTGAATTTGATTTAGCACCAAATTTTGCATCCATTTTTGTGCCCATTTTTGCATCTTTTTTTGGACCATTTTTTACATCCACATTTACGTTTGATTTGTCTCCATTTTTCCCATCTCATTTTGCACCATATTTTGCGTCATTTGTTTCATCCAATTTTGCATCATTTTTAACACCATCTCTTACATCTAATGTTACATCATTTTGAGCATCCAAATTTGCATTTATATTTGCATCTTATGTTGAGTCATGTGTTGTGTCCACCTTTGCATCTTATTTTGTGTCTAATGGTACATTCAATTTAGAGCCATTTTTTACGTCTACTTTTGTATTTGTTTTTGCACCAAGTTTTGCATCCAATTTTAAGCTATTTTATGCCCCTTTTTGCACCATTTTTTTGTGTCTACTTGTGTCCAATGTTGCACCATTATTTACACCGACTTTTTCATCCAATTTTGCATTTTTTTGGTGTCTAGTTTTACATCGTTTTCACCATCCAAATTTGCATCTTTTTTTGCCTCATTTTGTGTCCACATTTGCATATAATTTTGTGTCTAAGTTCGAACCTAAATTTGCATGTGATTAGGAATCATTTTTTACATCCAATATGGCATCCTTGGTTTCACTTTTTTTCAGCCCCATTTTGCATCTTGTTTTATGTCTTTTCTTACATCTTTTTTTTTTCCTTTTTTGCACCCAAGTTTGCATCCCAAATTTACACCATTATTTGCATCATCATTTGGCATATTAATTTGTAATGTTTTTTGCTTCTTTTTAATGCTCAACTTTGCATCTTATTTTACATCTAGTTGTTGTCTTTTTTTGCATCTAATTTGGTGCCCATTTATGTGTCCTTGTTTTTGCCCAATTTGATATCCTTTTGTATGCCATGTTTTGTTCCCTTCTTTGTGTCAACTATTGCACAATTTTTCACTTCTAATTTAAAACACTTTGTATGTCAATTGTTTGCATTTTGTATTAATTCCTAGTTTAACATCCAATTTTACTTTCAATTTTGCATCCATGGTTACATCCGCATTTGACTTCTTATATAGAGTATATTTTTCTTTACATATATGACCCCCTTTATAGATTCATAGTGAAATATATGATAGTTTCTAAATATCATTAAAGCAGATATCACAATTCAAAATCATTTGTAAAGAAATTTAAGATAAATTGACAACATCCATCCAAAAAAATAACAATGTGTCATTAACAATTTTCAAAACATGTATAAAATAGCAACATAATACTAATAAAATCAGTATTATTTTTAATCAAAACAAGTAAAATTCAAATATGATTAACAAATCAAAATATTTCATGAATATCGTTATTCTACGATAAATTAACAACATACATAAATCAAACTCATCGTATGATTACAAAATCAAAATGTCTCATTGATATAGGGTAAATTCACAACAACCATCTAAACATAACAATGTCATTCTACACAATAATTTCTTCATAAAAAACAATGCATGTGCATGCCTAGGTACCACCACCAAGATCATCCTCATGATCATCTTGACCATCCTCATTACTCTGATCCACATCATCACCAACACCGCAACTATCATCATCATCTCCTCCTTCACCACCATCATCCTCATCCTCATCCTCATCATCTCTTGATATATGTTGAACATAATTTGGATCATCATCTTGGCAATCATTACCTATAGCATTCTGACAAAAAAAACCAATATTACATGTTAGTATTAATTACATAACACAACGCATGTTTTCGTTATACAATGTTAACCATAAAATGAGGTAAGATATAATATCTAATAGTACTAAAAAATAAAATGAAAATATGGTTTAAAAGTATATTGGAAATCCAACTAAGATTACATACCATAGAGTCCATCCAAACAACAAATTGAACCCATCTCTTTTGCTGCAGCACCTCCTTTTCCAAATGATTTGGAGGTCTTCCATATTTTAGTTCCTATCAATCAGTAAATAGGGAGAAATTAGATAACAATGACTTTCTTCTAGTACAAAATTTATTAAAAAAATATCACATGTTTACTATACTTACAAAGGTTGTTATCAGTGCTTTTAAACCTTTCTGGCCACTACAATGAGTGACTTTTGTCTTGGTTAACCTCGCCTTGGATGCCTTGTCCTTAAACATAAACCAATTCAATTTATTTTCACACAAATACATGTCTAAGATACTTATAAGTATTAATACATTCTAAATAATGTTTAATGAAAAATTCAATACCTGAATGCTCTCATTGCCGACTTTTCTTTGTGCATCCAACTTCTCATATGATTTTACAAGTTCTTTCCATACTTTAAAAGGTATGTCAATAGGTCTTTGTTTCAGTCTTTGATCTTGAGGATTTTTTTTAATTTTTCTTGTTTGGTTAAAAAAAACCGAACAAGTAATTCACATCAATGGCATGGGGACTCTATGGATATGTGTAAAAAAATGGCTATAAAGAAAACATCCAAAAAACATATGAGCTCTCCCTTTGATGGTCACTTGGGGCATATGGCTGGAAAGGAACAACTCCATTTTCGAAAATCAAGGACAATCCTTTCTCAAAGTCCTTCCTAATATTTGCATCCCTTTGTTGATCTACATGATGTAACCCTAGGTCACAAGTACCTCTCTAGGGCTTTGTATATGGTACACTGCTCCTACACATAGACAATTGTGCCCTTGTCCATTGAAAGTACCTTTACTTAGCTTTGATTCATCTGATATATCACCTTGATCCATATAACTTAGAATATCATTTAGGTGAAAATTGGGAAGCCTCCTGTGTGGTATAATTCCACTAAAAAGCAGAAGGAGGATTGCTGAGGTGACAATGGAAATGCACCTCATTGTTCTATTAATGTCTGGCCTTTGCCTTGTGAGAGCTTGCTAGATTTTGAAGAAACAGGCCTGATATCATTAAATGGCAGTCATGGTAGTTCGACAGTGAAACCAACATTGCACTGAAGGCAGGGCACACTTCAAAATTGTTGAAAAAAATGTATACACCATGATAGAAAATGACAATAAAAAAGATGTATGTGGTAGATTGAGCAAGGTAATAACCATTCCTGGAAAGTATCAACTTGTAGCTATTATAGTAAATGTTGTATTCATTTTTCAGATAGTTTTTGGGGACAGTCCTTCAAGGATGTATCAATGCCCTACTCAAGAATACATGCTTGAAGATGCCCTGAGAATGACATTGGTGCCATTCTTTGGCATACTTTAGAAAATAAAATTGATTCTCTTGTAAGGCAGAAGAACACACCAATTGGTCATATGGATCACCACATTGTTGAAATTTGTTCCGGGAATGCCTTGCAAAAGAACAGTGATTTGTGTCCAAAGGAAACAGAAGAGTGCAGAACTGATAATATGGCCTTGACATGCAAACTGTTGAATCTATGCAAGACTCAAAAATACAACAGTCTTGTACTTTTTCATATAGTCTTAAAACCAGAATCCAAAAACATGAAGTAAAGGGGGATATTGTTTTCTCGGAAGAGATGCTCAAGACCCAAGAAAACACCTTATGGTTTGACAACAATTATAACAGTCCTTTGCAGGGATGGGTAGATATATCATGTAGTAGAACATGTCCAAAGTTACAGCCCCTTCATGACATACTTCATTTGCAGGCATCCAAATTCATTCCCAGAGAGGCATTGACAGAGATTCCAACTTGTAACCATTCAGAGTTTGATGTCTCCCTGTTTTCCATGATGACTAAGCACTGAGGGAAGGGGCATTGTGCTTCCAAGATGTTAAGGTGGCTGCATTGGATCACTGACTTCACCTAGTAGCTGCATTTTGTACATGCTACAGTAGGGTAGGAAAATGAATAAGTTCACTTGAGCAGTAGTGTAACAAAAATAAGCTCCCTTGAGCATTTTATTTGGTTTTATTGTCAATGATGTGTTTGTTGATGAGGAGGTCAATCTCATGTGTACATGACAAGATTCTGAGGTTCTCATGCACTTCTGAGAAAAGCACATGTCCCCAAGTAGGAGCCAGTGGTTACCCATTATTTTGCACAGGGGTACCCCTATTGAATTTACTTACTAACCTAGTGTTTTTCATCACTAAGAACCTCAAGGACTTGGCTTGTTGGTTTTATGGACATTGACAGAGGATTTGATGACATGGTGGTTAATCAGTGATGTAGTATTTGATGATGTACAGCCCCTTTGTTGGAGCACATAGGGTTCAAGCATGGCATGTTCTTCAGTCAGAATTTTGAGCATCTTCATGTTTCCCTAGGCAATTCACAGATCTCAAGGTAGTTCATGCATTTCAAGGCACAGGTCACATCCTCCAAGGCACACATGGGTTAGTTTCACTCACATGGACCTCTTCTTGACATGCCATGTGAAAATTCCTAGAGCACTCTCATGTTTTGAGCCTCTTTTTACTAAATTTGTGGGGCGACCCACTAACTTGGACATCCATATGGCTGTTGACGATTTTACAACTTATTTTATGACATGGAGAATCATTTTCATGCTTCATGGAGGTGTCTTTAATTGAGATATGGACATGGTCATGCCCTGGAGGCACCTTTGGAGGGATTATGAGCGCTATTTGAGGAGTCACCCACTTCTAGAGGGTTTATTCCACTTATTTAGAAGGTTGTTACACACTTGAGAACTAGACGATCCCTAGGCATCCCTTTGTTGATCTACACACTAGGCATCCCTTTGTTGATCTACACGATGTAACCCTAGGTCACAAGTACCTCTCTAGGGCTTTGTATATGGTACACTGCTCCTACACATAGAAAATTGTGCCCTTGTCCATTGAAAGTACCTTTACTTAGCTTTGATTCATCTGATATATCACCTTGATCCATATAACTTAGAATATCATTTAAGTGAAAATTGGGAAGCCTCCTGTGTGGTATAATTCCACTAAAAAGCAGAAGGAGGATTGCTGAGGTGACAATGGAAATGCACCTCATTGTTCTATTAATGTCTGGCCTTTGCCTTGTGAGAGGTTGCTATAATTTGAAGAAACAGGCCTGATATCATTAAATGGCAGTCATGGTAGTTCGACAGTGATTATATTCCTTCCTGGAACCAACATTGCACTGAAGGCAGGGCACACTTCAAAATCGTTGAAAAAAATGTATACACCATGATAGAAAATTACAATAAAAAAGATGTATGTGGTAGATTGAGCAAGGTAATAACCATTCCTGGAAAGTATCAACTTGTAGCTATTATAGTAAATGTTGTATTCATTTTTCAGATAGTTTTTGGGGACAGTCCTTCAAGGATTTATCAATGCCCTACTCAAGAATACATGCTTGAAGATGCCCTGAGAATGACATTGGTGCCATTCTTTGGCATACTTTAGAAAATAAAATTGATTCTCTTGTAAGGCAGAAGAACACACCAATTGGTCATATGGATCACCACATTGTTGAAATTTGTTCTGGGAATGCCTTGCAAAAGAACAGTGATTTGTGTCCAAATGGAACAGAAGAGTGCAGAACTGATAATATGGCCTTGACATGCAAACTGCTGAATCTGTGCAAGACTCAAAAATACAACAGTCTTGTACTTTTTCATATAGTCTTAAAACCATAATCCAAAAACATGCAGTAAAGGGGGATATTGTTTTCTCAGAAGAGATGCTCAAGAGCCAAAAAAACACCTTATGGTTTGACAACAATTATAACAGTCCTTTGCAGGGATGGGTAGATATATCATGTAGCAGAACATGTCCAAAGTTACAGCCCCTTCATGACATACTTCATTTGCAGGCATCCAAATTCATTCCCAGAGAGGCATTGACAGAGATTCCAACTTGTAACCATTCAGAGTTTGATGTCTCCCTGCTTTCCATGATGCCTAAGCACTGAGGGAAGGGGCATTGTGCTTCCAAGATGTTAAGGTGGCTGCATTGGATCACTGACTTCACCTAGTAGCTGCATTTTGTACATGCTACAGTAGGGTAGGAAAATGAATAAGTTCACTTGAGCAGTAGTGTAACAAAAATAAGCTCCCTTGAGCATTTTATTTGGTTTTATTGTCAATGATGTGTTTGTTGATGAGGAGGTCAATCTCATGTGTACATGACAAGATTCTGAGGTTCTCATGCACTTCTGAGAAAAGCACATGTCCCCAAGTAGGAGCCAGCTGTTACCCATTATTTTGCACAGGGGTACCCCTATTGAATTTACTTACTAACCTAGTGCTTTTCATCACTAAGAACCTCAAGGACTTGGCTTGTTGGTTTTATGGACATTGACAGAGGATTTGATGACATGGTGGTTAATCAGTGATGTAGTATTTGATGATGTACAGCCCCTTTGTTGGAGCACATAGGGTTCAAGCATGGCATGTTCTTCAGTCAGAATTTTGAGCATCTTCATGTTTCCCTAGGCAATTCACAGATCTCAAGGTAGTTCATGCATTTCAAGGCACAGGTCACATCCTCCAAGGCACACATGGGCTAGTTTCACTCACATGGACCTCTTCTTGACATGCCATGTGAAAATTCCTAGAGCACTCTCATGTTTTGAGCCTCTTTTTACTAAATTTGTGGGGCGACCCACTAACTTGGACATCCATATGGCTGTTGACGATTTTACAACTTATTTTATGACATGGAGAATCATTTTCATGCTTCATGGAGGTGTCTTTAATTGAGATATGGACATGGTCATGCCTTGGAGGCACCTTTGGAGGGATTATGAGCGCTATTTGAGGAGTCACCCACTTCTAGAGGGTTTATTCCACTTATTTAGAAGGTTGTTACACACTTGAGAACTAGACACCGTACTCTTGCTTGCATGGGATATCACTTCACCATGTTTTGAGGATTGGACCACACTTTCTTAAGGGAACATTGAGCATCCACAACTTTTGGGGAACCTTTGGAGGCTAGATGTGCCACCTTAGAGCCTGATTCGTCATTCTTTAAAGGATACATCCCTCTCCTTGGGGGTTACTTCATGTTGATCATTGTACATGTGGCTTGACCACTTTATTTTATTGTTGATTAGAGTAACGAGTTGTAGGAGAAGTACATTTTATTTTTCTTAGGCCAAGATCAAAAGAATCACATGAGATAATATTATTTTATTATAAAGGAAGTCTAGCATCACTCTATGTAAAGAGATGCACTTCCTCAATTTCACTCATGGTTGGATTTTTGTAGCTCTCACTCCTTGGAACTTAATTGACATATCTTTCTTGGAGCATTTATGGTGTAAGGGATTCTTTTTTTGTGGATGATTGTTTTCAATTCTTGAAGCTTCTCTTTCTTGGTTATTATTTGAATTTTGGTGCATACAGATTAATGATGAAATGCTCGTCTTCTACAAGACTTCAAGATCAATCCATTTAGGGGGTAAGTTACCACTTGGAAGGGAGATGTTTTAGGGTTTTTCTTCTGCATTATTCCTTTGTTGATTTGGTGATTATTTGGCACCTTGCTATGTTTTTCCTTTGGTTCCCTAGTAAGAAGTATTAAGTACATTTATCAAAACATATTTGATCTTGTTGGTGAAGGTTTTCCATTGAAAGTTTCCTTCTTGTAGACCTTGATATTCATTTTTATTCTTCATTGAGTGAGGGATCACTCTTTCCTTTTGGTTCTAGACTCTAGTCTCAAACCCCTAATCCTTGAAGGAAATAAGCCACTTCTCCGAAGAGTTTCTTCTTGACCTCATAAGCCATTTGATTCTCCTTCCATCACTTATTCTAAAACCCTAAAAACTCCAAAACTCTATTTTACTAAGGCTTCTCTCAACTTCACCTTGTGCCTCATTTCTTTGTCTTATTAATAGTATTAGGTATATCCCCTTGAGCCAAAGGAGAGCCAGCCTAAAGTGAAGAGGATAGGTTGTTGAGGTGAAGGTGGTGACCATCCTAACAGTTCCCTGAAGTTGTACATTGTGGATTAGGGCTCTTATCATTACATACAATTTGAGAGGTAACAAGAAGAATGCACCCTTCCCCACAGAAGCAGCGAATGATTGGAGATGAATTGAATTCTTAAAGGAGGTGGGAGTATTTTGTGGAATCCAAGCAACTAACTATGACAAGGGGCAAGCAACAACATTGTCTTGTGGGGGAATCTTATGGAGTTAATTTGCTAATTTTGCAGCAGTTTCTTAATTGTATTTCAAGAAAACCTGTAGCTCATTTGCATGTGAGAGAGATTGCAAGACAGTACATTTCATTGTCCCCAATAAGAGAAACAAGTTGAAATTAAAGAAATTATGATACCTGGTTTTTGTGAATAGCAGTTTATGGTTACCGAATAACAATATGTTAAAAAAGGCCTCCAAGCATGACATTCTACTTTCTGATCATAAAACAAGAGGTTAACACTAATAATACACCTTTCATCCCCCAGTCCATGGAAGCATTAAACTATTACTCATCAGTGTTTGAGTCGCTAGATGCTACACTTAAAAGGGATAGCAGAAATCGTATGAATGTTGAAAAACAATGCCTTGCCTGAGACACAGTGAACATAATTGCTTGTGAGGGAGAAGAAAGGATTGAGAGGTATGAAGTTACAGGAAAATGGAGAGCTAGAGTGACTATGGCAGGATTTAGTGTATATCATCTCAGTGCTAATGTTAA
This sequence comes from Pinus tabuliformis, assembly GCA_031772625.1. Taxonomy (NCBI): domain Eukaryota; kingdom Viridiplantae; phylum Streptophyta; class Pinopsida; order Pinales; family Pinaceae; genus Pinus; species Pinus tabuliformis. The sequence goes on from CM062812.1 coordinate 77,019,433, forward strand.
GGACACGGTTAAATCTTTGCTCTGTTAATCATATTGCAATAGCTATAAGACTAAGGAAGAAGGAGGAGCTATGTATTTACTATTTTGGATGGTTGGACAAAATTCTCATTGCAACATCTGCTTGGCATTGAGAGGCAACGACTATAAGAATGTTCTTGTACAAGAATTTGTTATAATTTATCAATACCATTGTTGAAACTGCATGTGACTTTCATGTGTGTCAGGGAAGAGTTCAGAAACCTGACACAATAACTTATTATAGGGGTAAAAGATGAAACTAATTTAAGGAAACAATGGTTTTTACCTGTCCTGTTCAACCAGGGATAAGATAGTTATTCGTTTGTATTTTGCTTCCTTATCCAGGTAGACAGGAAAATGCTAAGGCTTGCTAAAATCAATGATATGCCTGCCTACACAGTGGGTAATTGGATAGAGATAGTTACTATTTAACTTTCAGGAACTTATACTTCACTAGCTAAAAAGTTTTGGATTTTTTTTCTTATGACCTTGAGTACAGAGTCTCATAATCAACTAGAAGAAAAATCAAGTCTAACACATACACTATTAACCTGCCTGTCACATATGGTTTGTCACACTATATATTAAAATAAGGTTGATCATACTAACAATAAGGTTGTATAGTTTAAAAGGAGGGCTCTCCTGACTGCATTTGGTTGGTTTATAGAAAAGATTGCTGGAATGTGTAATGTGAATGCTCTGCTAACTGTTTTTTAAGCATTTGGAAGTATTAAAATCCCCTAGGATAATTAATGTAAGACCTGTTAATTAATGTGTAAAGATGGCTATTGTCCTTGGGCTACCTTAGCTGTTCGTGTTTAGTGATCTGTGGTATTATAACTCCTCAAGTCACTATTAAACCATGAGAACCATGCCCAGGCAAACTAGTGTGACATTGTGGATGAGAACCAAAACTAGACTCCTATAACCTCCTTTTTCATCCTTTAAATTGCAGAATTAACTGACTGTTCTAGTAATCGTTCTTGAGCACCTGAAGATGTGCACCCTAAATAATAAGAATAATACCCTGTATCATATGAATAGTCCATCCTGTGCATGTAGGATATGCACATGAGGTCCAATAAAATCACTAACCAGAATACCAGGTGTTATTAAAGCCTCTACAGGTTGATATATATGAATGTTACAGTGTGCAGGAGTATGATTCAATTCCATACGAAAATACAAAACATCTGATAGGATTTCCTTATACCTCATAGGCAAACAACCATTGTCCCTTCTATAGATGAGCAGAATAAGTGCTTGGTTCTCTACACTAAATAAAGACAAAGTATAGTACTTATTGCTGACAAAATAGGATTTAAATCGTGGTTCAATTGCTTGACATTCAGTTGGTCACAGAATTGTAGAGTGCATAATCATAAGTGATGTTGCGAGCCTCATTGCTCAAAGTCTAAGGGTCTTGCGAGCCATAATCACAGCCATGTATGGCATATCTTGTGATTATGGCATTTTATGAGGTCAATTCTTGTGAAGAAATTTCAGTTTATAATAAATTTTGAACCTCAACAGAGTTTTGGCAAGACCTGGCTGAGCTAGGACATCAACAACACAGCTGATATGAATGACATAATCTAGCCTCAAGAGGGAGCCTCTTTTGTTTCATCACTCTAACAATCTATGAAGGGGTGGAAAGCATAACAACTTCCCCTTGAATATGACACCTAAACTGAGTACAAATCCTAAATGATGCAGCCCTTGGTGCATGTCTCTCAAAGTATCGATATTTCAAATGTTGAAAGCTCTTGTTCCCATTTGATATGCATTCGATTGCAGTTCCCCTGAAGAAATAATCTTATAAAGGTGAGGCCATGGCCAATATGTTAGCCATATCCATTGGAGTTTCCATTGCTTGACAACTTTAGTGTGATCAGTCCCACCATGATTCACATGGGCTTCTACTCAACACTAGTTGTTGCTATCGTAAGAGTCTTCAAGCTCGTTGAACCCATAGTATTGATAAGTGTATTCTTTGGGTCTCTGGTTTTCAAATTCTGCCTATGTTTTCCTCTCAGTATCATTATTTCAAATGCTGAAAGCTCTAATTCCCATTGCTGTGTATTTGATTGTGGTTTCCCTGAAGAAAGAAGCTTATAAAGGTGAGCCCGAGGCCAATATGTTGGCCATATCCATTGGAGTTACTATTTCAGCTTATGGGGAGGCCAAGATGAATGCATGGGAGGTGATTCTCCAGTTAAGTGCAGTTGCATGTGAGACTACCCAATTGGTTCTCATACAAATTCCACGAACATCGAAAGGGATTAAGTTGAATCCCATCACATCTTTGTTGCTCCTTGTTGCCTTGTTTTTCTCAGCACCCCCTGGGCCTTAGTAGGATACCCATTTCTGATAATCAGGGTCTCTTCATTTGATTTGGATTACATGACATTTCTGCTTGTGCCTTGGATCTTAATCTTGCAGTGTTTCTTCTGATAGGAAAGACTTCAGCCTTGACTATGAATGTTGCTGGTCTTGTCAAGGACTGGCTGCTCATAACATAATCTTTGTCTGTAATAAATGAAAAGGTTACAGTCATAAACTTGAGTGGGTGTGGACTGGCTTTTCTGGCTGTCTGTTACTATAATCATTTGAAACTTCAAGCTCTCAAGTCCAATGACAACCAACCAAAGTACCTCAGCAGTGCAACTGATGCCAATGATGAAGGAGAAGGTTTGATAATGACGAGTGGGAGATTCTCAATCAGAGATTCAGAACCAGTAGAGAAAAATCAAACTCAAGCTTCAGGATTAGGTATTTAGATCATTAATATTGTCTTGTGCTAGAGATTATTGTTCTTGGATTGGCTCCTCTATGCCCAGATCTATTTGCAGGGAACAAGCCAATCATTCACAGTGAAGAAGATAATGACAAGATTAGTGTATAATGATGGACAGGATGGTGCCATGGTTCCAACCTAAATCTCAAGTAAGGAGACATCTATTCATCAATTTGTCAAGAAGCATGGCCTACAATTCAATTGCTCTAAGCCTATCACTTCTTCCACCTGTCAAATAAATTGTTTCCTGTTTGTTTAGTTGACTATGGTTCTAATAAATATACTGTTGTTTGATGTAAAAAGACAAAACAAAACAAAAAATATGGAAAGTTGTGACCCCATTTTCTAACTACAAATTGAAATCAGATTACCATAGTGACCACCTCTGCTTATTGGAATCAAAAAGGGGGTGGGTTATGCACAATCCTCCGTATCATTTGCTATTACCAGAGATAATTAAAGCCACCCTAAACTCAAGTCTTAACTATGCTGATAGGGTGTTTGGGGAGGAGGATCCCTTACCAACCCACTATAATCTGCACAAAAGCATCCTAAGAACATATGCAAAATCAACCCTTCAATGAAATGATCCAAGAATATAGGTACTCAAACATTGATTTTATCAAAGAAAAATACAAGACAGAAAGAAAAGATCATAACAAGGATTAGAAGAGTCTAAGAACAGTGCTCATTGTCTACAGAGCCAAGACGAATGCAGAAGAGTTATTCCTTCAGTTCCCCATCTGAGAAATCAATTGCATGCCAGACCCAAGTTTTATCACTACCTGCGTGCTCCTGAAGTGACATTGGGGAATGAACTGCAAGGCAAAAAGTTGAAATATTTCTAGAAAGTTGAAATATGGCAAATTTTTCCAATCAAGAACTCTAGATAATTTCATTAGGACAAGGCGTAGAGGATTCATGACGTCGACAAGAAAATAATGGCGCTTTGCAATTTTAGCACTCTCTTGCAGAAAAATACCTTTTCTGAAATCGTTTTGACCACGAAGAAACGCAGATGAATTGTTGGAAGTCGTGCAGAGAGAGATCTGGTGGCTCGTGGATCAATTCTGGGGCAATGTTTATGCGATTGAAAACCATGATTGTTCATATGCGAGCTACTGAGCTCGTTGAGAGGGATACGCGCAATGGCGCCAAACTACCAAGAGGATTTGAATTTAAAGGTGGGATAGAATATCTACCATCCGATCATGTCATCGACGGCCATATATTTGTGTTTCAATAAAACAGATTTTCAAAGAATTTGAAATATTATACATTTTATAGAATTTGAAATATTATACATTCTATTATTTAAGCTGAATAATAGTTTTACTTTGGAAAAATAATTGGGCACATCAAATAAAATATTCATGCGACGGACATAGAACTCCGAAACAATAATGCACCCTTCTCTTACTGCAAAACAATAATGCACCCTTCTCTAGCTGATGTGTCAATGCTTTCTTTGAAGTGGAACTTAAATAATTAAGTAATTATTCATTATTAAATTGGGATTTTATATAAATTAATTGATTATTTATTAATGTTAATTTCATTTTATAATTTTATAGTAATTTTTAATAGATTTTTGTTAAAGATAATTATTTGAGCTATTATTGTATCAAGATTTTTGTTGTGTATTTTATTATTATATTTTAATCCACTTTAAACATGCTCAAAATATGTTTTCATCTTCATTTGTGGAGATTATCTACTTGCATATTCAAAAAGTTTTGATGTAGTTTTTGCCTTGAAAAATGATTATTGTGATTGTAATGGTGAGAAATTATTCTATAAACAGTGTTAAGTGTTATTTAGAATAAATGAGAAATTCTTTTTGAATATATAAGACTAATCTTTGAGAGAATAGATATATATTCCCTAATTATCACATAAACAAGGGGTTAATCTTGCATTTAGTGCTTTATCTCTGTAGAGTTTCACTAAACAAAGGGAATACCTCCTCCTGCGTGACTTCGATTGTCCCTCCCTCTTACAGGATTGCAAAGCATTAAGAATTGAATCTTCTTTATTTTAAAGATGTAGTATTGTCGAATATACCAAAAACATAGTAGGATTCTTTCATTATTGACAAAATCAAGCACATGTGCAAGGGAAGTATTCATCTATGGATGGTTAACAAGTTCATTAATAACTACAAGCAAACGCTTCAAACTATGTATTTAATGATCTCTAGTCATCATCTAAAGAGTTCAAGAATCAAATCAATTCCAACCTAAGTTCTAAGTATATGGTAAACCTCTACTCTAGAGGTTCTATTATTGTAAAATTTCACAAATATGGAAGTTGTGGCAAGGTCTCAAAGGAGGGACTTTCTTTTTGGGGCAAAACTAACCTTTTTTCAAAAGATAGTTTCTATAATTGAATCCATCTTCAATATCCATTTCTTCAACCCCACTCTGCCGGATTTGAATATTGACTCCCCCCTACTTATTTTGGGATGAGATGATCTTTCAAAAGCCAACATAAATATATTGGGGACTTACAACAATATACAAACTAAGCAAGGAAGGGTATACACACATGTGTTAGAATTTGAATTGAAGTTGACTTGAGCAAAGGTATAACAATGCATATTTAATTAAATATTGGTGATTTTAACAACCACGTCCATTAGATTAAAATAATGATACTTTATGTGTATCTATATGCAAAGACAAAATACTTGAAAGGCACCTTCCCAACAACAAAGGTCATTATAAGAAAAATGGAAAAATAACAAGTTGATGGGTGGTATGATTGAATGAAGAATCAAAGGGCAAGAAAGAAGAGACATCCAAGTTTAGTCCTAATAAAAGATTTTATGGCCCCTTCCAAGGAGTGCGTTATTAAGAGGGACACAAACATGATCATGGACTCTGTGCTAAAGTCTTATGGGAGAAATAGGAAGCATGTGAATGAGATATTATGGATTTCAAAAGAGAAATCATGTTATTCAATCCAATAGAAGCAAGGGGATTGGTGCTACTTGAGACTCCATAAGCTCTAAATCAATTGGTGAAAGCAAGAAGTCTAAAAGATAAATGCAAAGAAAGGAATATCCATCTATGTACAAATCTACAATAAATAAATTCAAAATTATACAGTGTTTCCATATAGACAATGTTAGGTCCCTATAACACTAGTGATTCCCCCATTACTAGTGTCATTGTGGCCCTTACTGTTATTGTTGTGCCCTTATTGTCCCCATATTGTTATTATTGTGCCCCATAGAAGCCCACTATTGTTATTTTTGTGCCCTTATATTATTATTGTTATGTTGACTTTGATTATATTGTGACCCCTTAGACTCCTATATATAGAAATGAGGCTTTGTCATTTGTATCATCCAATAATTGTTCTTTTGTGTAATGTAAAGGAGGTTGCCCCCTTGAAGAGGCTGATTTCTAAGTTGTTGATCTATCTTTTCTATCTTTTTGTGAGTTGGTTTCATAACAGACAACCTAGGTTCGAACCCTAAAAAGTGTAGGGTCTTTGTGAGTGTTTGTGAGGGAATGTGTTTGACATCACATAATTGGATTCCCTTCATCATCAAAGAGACATGTGTCCCAAAAGTCAATTTGGTTTAAGTGGATGTTAATATGATACATTGTATATTTTCTGAGGGTAGTAGCACAATTGGAAAAAAGCATGTTGGCAAGCCCTTGTGTATCCAAGTGATCGAAAGTTCAATCCCCCAAACATATCTCACCAATTGAACTTAAAAAAAATATGATACATTGTATATTGCAAAGCCATTAAGTTAAGTAATGACCTTGGCTAACCCAAATATTTAATTAGAATTTAAGCTCAAACACAAAATTAGAAATGAAACCTTCACTCTAGATCTAAGGATATAGGGGTCAACATTGGATATTGGATACAAGACAAGGTGATCAAATGTATCTCTTGGACTAGCATTTTTTACAAAGGAATACAAATTTTAATGCTTATATTAACATGTATGTATAATATAATAATGAAATAGTCACTCTTTAGTTCATGGATAAAAGTGTTGGTGTGGAAGGAAATCTCGAGGGATGTGTCACTATAGTCATAAAAATTGCATTTATTGTGGCACATGGAGAACTTATTAATTGGGTGTAGCTTTAAAAATGGATAGGAGTGTTATCCTCCCCACCTAACTGCAATTCCTACAAATGACATATTTAGTGATTAATGAGTATATTGTTGTAATAATTTTGAACCCTGTGTTAAGAAATTGCCCACTTTTTCTAAGAGATCTAGATGGGTAAAGTGAATGGGAAAACTGGGAATCTTACCCATACTAGAGTAGTCATCGGCAACATAGTGAGAGGATTGAAGTTGGGAAACCATGGCTTCACTAGAAGACCAACTCATCCCCAAAACCATGGACCTTGGTCAAGGATTTTTTTCTTATCCTCAAGACATTTGAAGATCACCACAAAAAATATGGGTCTACATCCACCCAAACCGGCGTTCATCCAATCCTATCATAATCGAACAAAAAAACGCTACTTTTTCAATAGAAAATGGGGAATAAAAGTATCACCCAAGGATAATGACCATCGCATCAAGTGCTCAATCATAAGGGAGGAGCAATAATTTGACAATCACACGTCCTTGATTTCTGTTGATTTAACTCTGAACACTCACGTAATATTCTCTTGCTTGGCGAATTAAACACCACTGCATGGAATGGACGAGGATTGAGCTGAACCCTGGATGAAGCCCACTTCATTCTCATCTAAACACAAAACTATATATACGTCAAAGCTATTACAATAGATTCTTACTGTCAACACCTCGAGGTTCTGTTTATATGTGGCTACCTTTTATGGTTACTATTGAATGTGTGATTGGCAATAGTAATGGCAACTTAGGGCTGCCAAATTTCCTTCGATTCCCTCACTACATCCTAACGCAAATAGTTGTTCAATGCCTTGGGTGTCTTTCAAAACTGGTAGGCAGCGTCTTCTTTGATATTTCTCGATGGTTTTAATTCCACTACAATCACAACTTTCATTTACATAAACTTCGTGTTTTCGCACGAGCGACGATTGTTCCAAGGTGAAATGTCACTTGGATGGTTTCAATGTTGTTGACCCATCATAACTAACTAACGGATATGCCCATTACAATTTTATACCACCCCATTATCAATATCAATTATGCATGGGAACCAATTAAAGCAACTTTTCACATTAATTTTATATGAGCATGAGAACATGTGTTAACAAGCAGCCCATAAAGCCTCATTTTGAATGCCATAGTCACTTAGAAGGAATTCCTCTTGTAGTAGCATCCTCCCTACTAAACTTTGCTAGTGCTAACATTAGAACCACCATTACAACAAGATATCTTTCTAGTGTTGAAAACACCATTATAGTAAGATACCTCAAGAGAGACAAAAAATTTAAAAAGTATGATAGTAATATGTATCCAGAAGATGGTATTGAAACTAGTAATTGTTCACGAATCCATAAGATTGTAAGGTCGTTCTCATTATCATAATCATTGTCATCATCATCACCATCATCCCTGTCATTGTTATTGCCATCATTACATTATCATCATAATCACCATTCATGCCATCATCATCATCATTATGGACATTGTTTGCAATTGTTCATAATTGTAGATGTTGTAAGAAATATCATCAACCCAAAAAATGTGATCAGTGCTAGAAAAGGGTTGTTTAGGACACATTGATATACGTAAGAGAAATAACAACTCTATTTTTGACAGATGATCGATGATGATCATCATCACCACCATTATCATCGTCATTGTCATTTTTATCATCCCCATCATCATCGTTAATGTAATTTCTATCGACATTGTTGTAATCAAGCATCATCATCATTCATGCCATTATTGTTTTTGATGATGACCTAGATGAAAATGATGATCATGACACCAAAGATAATGCTTATGATTATGACAATGACAACATCTAAAATTGGGAAGATTCGCCAACGTCATTAGCATCGTCATCATCATAATCATTGCCATCATCATCATTGTCATTGTAACCACTATCGTCTTTATCATCATAATCACAATTCATGTCATCGCCATCATCTTCATTTTCATCATTGTCAATATTATTGACATTGTCATCAATTGTTCATAATTGTCAATGCCATAAGGAATATCATCAATGCAGAAAATATGATGAGTGTTGGAAAAGGGATGCAAAAGCAAACATAGAAATGGGGGCAACAATAGAAGTAAAATTGGATGAAAAGTGGATACAACATAAGTAGATGCACAACAACATGAAAAACCTAACACAAAAGTGGACGCAAAAGTAGATGCAGTTGTCAATGCAAACTTGGATGCAAACATGAAGGCAAAAGTGGAAGCAAACATGGGTCCAATGGTAGGTGTAAAACTTGGCACAAATTGTGGTGAAACAAATGTGGATGCAACAACAGAAACAAAAGTATATGCAAAAATGGATGAAACAAAAGTGGATGCAATAGGGGATGCAAACATGGAAGCAAATGTGGTTGCAATGGTAGGCGCAAGATATGGTGCAACAAAAGTGGATGTAACAATAGACAAAAAATATGCAAAATAAGATGCAAAAATGGATGTAAAAGTGGAAGCAAACATTGATGCAACAGGCAAAACAAAATTGGATGCAAAAAATGGATATAATGTAAGTAGATGCAAAAGTAGATACAAAACGAGATGCAAAACCCAATGCATAAACTTGACATAAAAGTGGATGCAAAAATAGATGCAATATTTGATGCAAAAGAGGATGTGAACATGGATGCAAAATTGGAAGCAAACGTGGATACAACAGTGAGTGCAAAACATGGTGCAAATTGTGGCATAACAAAAGTGGATGTAATGATAGATGCAAAAAAAGAATCAAAGTATGATGCAAATGAAGATGTAAAAAGGGATGCAAAAAGTGAAATTTAAAATGGGTGCAACAGTGGATGCAAAATTGTGTGCAAAAGTGGATGCAATAGAAGTCGATGCAAAAGTAGATGCAAAACGAGACACAAAACCCGATGCAAATCCCGGTCCAAAATTGGATACAAAAAGGGATGCAAAAATAGATGTAGTAGTTGATGAAAACCTAGACGCAAACGTGGATGCAAAATTATAATCAAAAGTGGGTGCAAAAGGAGGTGCCAAACTAGGCGCCAATTGTGGCACAAAAATATTCGATGCAATAGTGGGTACAATAATAGATGCAAAAGAGGATGTAAATATGGATGCCAAACAAGAGGGAAAAGTGGATGCAACAAAAGTAGATGCAAAATTTTATGCAAAACTAGACACAAAACACGATGTAAAACTTGGCGCAAAAGGGATGCACAAATGGATGAAAAAATGGATGCAAAAAATGATTTAAAAAAGGATGCAAAAGTTGATGCAAAAGTTGATGCAAGTGTAGGTGCAAAAAGTGGATGCAAATGAGGATGCAAAAGTATGTCAAACAAAATTAGGTGCCAAACTTGATGCAAAACCTGGAACAAAACCTGGTGTAAAGGATGACACAAAACTTGGCATAAAATTTGGTGCAAAACGTGGTGCAAAACCTATTGCAATACCTGGTGCTAAACTTGGTGTAAGATTTGGTGCAAAACTTGATGCAAATTTTGTGTCAAGTTTTGCACCATATTTGATAAATGGATGAAAATAGCACCAAAAATGGGCTCTAGATGCAAAAAAAGAAGTAAAAAGGGACGCTAATCGCTGGTTTTGTTGTAGTGCATACACGGGTGGCTTGGCTATCTGACTAGCCAATAGAAGCATAGTTTCATGCTCCAAGTAGCTGAAATAAGGCGTGGGACTATAAGCAAATGCAGGGGATGTAGGAACAGATATAGGGAGAAGTTCCAACACCGCAATCTCGGAAAAACGCGTACAAGAGATACAACGGGCAGTTGCTCAATGCGTTACCGACCTTGCAGCCATCCGAGTAGAGTTGGGAGGTCTTTGCGCGAAGATCTTCGCACCGACAGAGTAACTTGAGGGCGAGTCATGGTATTTGTGTTGGGGGCCTGTTGGGCGTGGGATCCCCCCAAGGCAAGTTTTGGGGATTAAAGCCCAATTTTTGACGAAGTCCGATGTAAAGACTCTGTGATTTGTGGGCGCAGAGCACGAGGATGGTAAATGAGTTAGATGGTTATCCACCCTCAATTTTGTAATGTAATGTCGGTTTGAGAGATCTACCCATGGTCTGGGACCATGGGATTGTATAAATAGAGCGAGGCTTTAAGTGTAAAGAGATAACAAGAGGGAAAAGAATTAATGAAGATCTAATAAGGGAGCACTGATTCTAAGTGTAGAGTCATGTCTTTGGGTCGTAGAGTAGGAGAAGACTCTACAGCTGAGTGTGCAGAGGCCTAGTAGTCCGCAGCTGAGTGCGCAGTCCCCTGTAGCTGAGTGCATAGGGTAGGTTGAGTCTGTAACCGATTGAAGCATTAATAAAGAGAAGTTTTACCATATTTATGTGTATCTTTTCCTGTTTTATGCATTGAAGTATATTGGGTATGAATTGCAAGTTTACTCTTTATTTGATCCAAATGGAAAATGGCATCAACCCATGGTATTCATCCACCCATGGAATTTACCCATGGTATTGTAAGTGGCATCCACCCATGGTATTTATCCATACATGGTATTGTAAGTGACATCCAACCATGGTATTCATTCACCCATGGTATTTTCCCATGGTATTGTGACATCCAACCATGGTATTCATTCACCTATGGAATTGACCCGTGGTATTGTGACATCCACCCATGGTATTCATTCACCCATGGAATTGAGCTGTGGTATTGTAATTGAAAAATACCATAAGTAACAAGTTGCATTTTGTAAAAGGACACATTGTCCACCACAATGTAGTCCTTACAGTTATTATCTATTTTAATAAAACAAATATTTGTGGTTTTGTTTATTGGGAATTCTACTCTTTTTCTTTTGGCATTTCAATTTTTCAGATCTTGGGGGCTTCCCCCCAAGATCTGGATCAGTGGTATCAGAGCAAGTTACAATTCCATGGGAATGAGGGTTTCATGCATATTTCAATTTCAAAAAAATATTGTAGATCTGAGCTCCTGTTGAAAAATTACCCAATTAAAAAAAATGGGTTGAATCGGAGTTCGAATGTAGGAGATATCGCTGATTTAAAATCAACTATTTTTTCAAAACTTTTGTGATGGCGGAAAAATTTCAGGGCGAATATGAGATTCTAGAGTGTCTAGATAAAGATTTCCAACACATGGGAAGATGCAAAATGGTCCTTCTACTTCCAAAAATTGTTTCTAATAAATATTTTGAGTTATATTGACCGAGTTATGTCCATTTTAATTCTGGAGTAGCATTCAGAGTGGGTTTCTATTGGAGACTGTTGGGTCCCTATAATACTAGTGATTACCCCATTACTATTGTAGTTATACCCCCTATTTATATTGTTGTGCCCCTATTACCCCCATATTGTTATTTCTGTGCCCCATAGAATCCCTCTATTGTTATTTTTGTGGCTTTATATTATTATTGTTAGGTCGGCTGGATTATATTGTGACTCCTTAGACTCCTATATATAGAAAGGAGGTTTTGTCATTTGTATCATCCAAGAATTGTTCATTTATGTAATGTAAAGGAGGTTGCCCCCTCGAAGAGGCTGAATTCTAAGGCGTGGATTTATCTTTTCTATCTTTTCTTGAGCTGGTTTCATAACATTTGGTATCAGAGCTTTGGATTCTAGGGTTTTGCTGCTCCAAACAGGTCATCGTGGAATTTTCGCTATAACTTTTTTCTGTGACATTTCAGAAGTCGCAAAAAAAAACCATTTGAGAATAATTGGCGCTGAACCTTGGGTCCAAATTTCAGAGCTTTTCGCGCGATATTTTCGGAGATATGATCTGAGGAAGTTGGCCTTTTTGCAGACTCCTGAATTACATTCAAAACAGGTGACCTGGGGAAAATCGTCATAACTCTCTCTCTGAGGATCGGATTGAAATTTCGTAAAAAGGTACAGAAAGAGGACGGACGGTAGTTTCTTGTATGTGTGTTTCGAATTCAAAGGTTGAAACAGTGACTTGTGGCATGTCCTACAAGTTCGCTCTACTGAACCAGTCTAAAAGCAAGTCACTGTGGGAGATTTCACATAACTCTTCCTTGGAGAATCCAATTTGGCTCAGACTTGTGGCATTGGAAAGAGGACACAAAAGACTACTGCAGGTAGCAATTTCAGAATTGGATGATCCGAAATTACAGAGATACATCAGATTCAATATCAGGCTTCTATAAAGTGAAAAAAGGTGTGTAGTTTTTTTTTAATTTTTGTGTAAGCTTGGTTTAACGGAATTCAAAGGGCATAGTAAAACATTATTATCGGTAACTAATGCCCCGAGGAAAGAAAATGCAAACACCTAGTAAGGAACCTGAAAGCTCTAGCATGACTCATGAAGAAGAGGAAGAAATGCTACATGATATATCAAAATTACAAGAACAAGTGCAACAAATGTCACGCTCACAAAAGCTAACAGAAGCTAAGATAAGTGGCGTGGAATCTAAGATAAATGGCGTGGAATCTAACGTAAATGGCGTGGAATCTAAGATAAAGGGCATGGAAGCTAAGATGGATGGCATGGAAGCTAAGGTGAATGGCATGGATGCTAAAATTGATGGCATGGATGATAAGATGGATGAATTGAAGAAGTTGCTACAAGAAAGGGTCACTAATGGTGAAAAGGTAGTAAAGGAAACTCATGATGAGAATAAAAGAAATGTTAATCATGATTCCATAGACTCTAATGTTGGATCGAAGACTCACCATGTTCCAAAAATCAATATGAGGAAGTTTGATGGCAAGGATCCCGCCACATGGATATTACAGATGGAGCAATTCTTCGATCTCAATAATGTGCAAAACACACAAAAGGTACGTATGGCAACTTTATATTTGGAACCAAATCAGTTTGTATGGTATCAATGGCTTTGTTCTCGTAAACAATTTATCACTTGGGCAATTTTTACGGAAGAATTGATAGCACATTATGAGGATACAAAAAGCAACACTTTTTTTAGCCAATTGATAAGTCTCAAACAAAAGGGTTCAATAATGGAGCACATTGAGGAGTTCCAAAAATTGAACATAAGGGTAAAAGATATTCCAGAGGAGCATAGGATTGATGTGTTCATAGGGTCTTTAAAGGATAATATCCAACATGATGTGCGCCTTTGGGAACCTGATTCATTAGAGAAGGCATTCAGGTTAGCAAGAAAAATGGAAAGCAAAATTATGGCAACTAGGAAGCATACCGTTCACAACTATAAAGACGGAAGTGTTGTTGCCCATAGTCTTCCACAACCTACAAGGTTGACACCACAACAATTGGAAGAAAAAAGAGCAAAAGGGCTTTGTTACAATTGTGATAGCAAATACACAAAAGGTCATAAGTGTGCTGAGAAGAAATTATTCTACATAGATTGTGAAGAGGAAGAAGAAAAGGAGCAAGAAAGGTCAAAAGAAGAGGATATATTCCAGGAACAAAGCCTAGATGAAGAACAAATAAATCCGACCATATCTTGTAATGCATTGGCGGGAATTACCACTCCTCAAACCATCAAGATAGAAGGACAAATCAAGAAGAAAAAGGTAATAGTGTTGATTGATTCAGGAAGCACCCACAATTTTATTCATTGTAGGGTAGCAAAAGAATTGAATTGCTTCCTATATCCAGCACCAGAGTGTCAAGTGATGATTGCAAATGGAGGAACAATAAATTGTTCTGGAAAGTGCCATAATATCAAGCTATCCATGGGAGAATATGTATTGACTAGCCCAATGCTTTCCATTCCAATGGGAGGTGCTGATGTTGTACTAGGAGTCCAATGGCTACAATCCTTGGGTACAATAGCTTTTAATTTTCAAGAACTTTTCATGAAATTTTCTGTGGAAGGAAAGGAAGTTGAATTAAGGGGTATTGCAGGGAAACCAGGAAAGATAATCAGCTCTAATGGCATGACAAAGCTTCTAAAAAAGGAGCAAAGAGGTGTAATTGCACAATTATGTTCGCTAGATGTTTCCACATTGGAATCATCTATTTCTCCAGATCTCCAAAAAGTCCTGGACAATCATTCCAAGGTATTTGAGACTCCCAAAGGTCTCCCACCTATGCGTGATCATGATCATGCTATTCATCTGATTCCAGGAAGTGTTCCTCCAAACATCAGGCCGTACAGATATCCATATGTCCAAAAAAGTGAAATTGAACGTATGGTTGCAGAAATGCTAGAGGCTGGTATAATTCAACCGAGTCAAAGTTCTTTCTCAGCTCCAGTAGTATTGGTGCACAAGAAGGATGGATCATGGCGCATGTGTCCAGATTATAGGGAGCTCAACAAGCTCACTATTAAAGATAAGTTCCCCATTCCTGTTATTGATGAATTACTGGATGAATTGCATGGATCAATTTACTTCACCAAGTTGGATCTTCGTTCGAGATATCATCAAATTAGAATGAAGATTGAAGACATTCCAAAAACAGCATTTAGAACTCATGAGGGTCATTATGAATTTTTGGTCATGCCTTTTGGCCTTACCAATGCACCTTCAACATTTCAAGGTTTGATGAATTCAATTTTCAAACCATTCCTTAGAAAATTTGTGTTAGTATTTTTTGATGATATACTAATCTACAGCAAGTCTTGGAAGGATCATGTTGAACATGTTGACAGGGTGTTACAACTATTGGAGGAGAAACAATTATATGCAAAAAGATCCAAATGTTTCTTTGGAGTCCAGGAGGTGGAATATTTGGGTCATATTGTATCTCATGAAGGAGTTAAGGTAGACCCTAGCAAAATTAAAGCCATTAAATCCCCACATCCATAAAGCATCTGTGAGGATTTCTTGGGTTGACAGGGTATTATCGCAAGTTTGTTAAGAATTATGGGAGAATAGCAACACCTCTAACAACATTATTGAAGAAAGATTCATTTTCATGGACTTCGGAAGCAACAAAGGCCTTTGAACATCTTAAAGAGGCAATGTGCCAAGCACCGGTCTTAGCTACGCTGGACTTCACAAAAACCTTTATTGTGGAATGTGATGCTTCAGGAAATGGAATTGGTGTTGTTCTAATGCAAGATGAAAGACCCATTGCTTTTGAAAGTCGTCCAATCAAGGGAAAGTTTTTAAACAAAGCTATTTATGAGAAGGAAATGTTGGCAATACTCCATGCACTTAAGAAATGGCGACCCTACCTAATGGGAAGACACTTCAAGGTAAAAACGGATCATGATAGCCTTAAATACTTTTTAGAACAAATATTATCCTCTGAAGAGCAACAAAAGTGGGTCACAAAGATGTTGGGTTATGACTTTGAAATCATCTACAAAAAAGGGAAGCAAAATGTGGTGGCAGATGCACTCTCAAGAAAGGATGAGGATGTGGAAGCATTGTTGTGTGCCATTTCTATTATCCAACCAGATTGGATAAACGAAGCAAGGGAGGAATGGAAGAACGACAAAGAAGTGTGGGAACTTATTCAAAAGCTACAACAAGATTCCAGTACTTCTGATACATTTAGCTGGCAAAATGATTCGTTATGGTACAAAGATCGCTTATACCTCTGTAAGAATTCCCAGCTAAAACAAAAGATTCTTATGGAATTGCACACTTCTCCCTTAGGAGGGCACTCAGGATTTTTAAAAACTTACCACAGGGTTAAGAAGGAATTTTTTTGGGATGGCCTTAAATCAGATATTCAAAAGTTTGTGGCGGAATGTTTGGTTTGCCAGCAAAATAAAGTTGAAACAATTAAGACACCAGGTCTATTACAACCTTTATCCATTCCAAGCCAACGTTGGGAGGAGGTTTCAATGGATTTTATCACAGGTTTACCCAAGTCTGAGGGAAAGAGTGTCATCATGGTGGTAGTTGACAGACTTACCAAGTATGCACACTTTTGTGCATTATCACATCCATTTAAATCCAGTACAGTTTCTACTGCATTTATGGAAACAGTTCAAAAGCTACATGGAAACCCAAAGATTATTGTAAGTGACAGAGATCCCATTTTCACTGGAAATTTTTGGACAGAATTATTTTCTTGTCTTGGTACTCAGTTAGCTCATAGCTCATCTTATCATCCTCAATCTGATGGGCAAACTGAGATAGTAAACAAATGTTTGGAAGGATATCTTCGTTGCTTTGTATCTGATAAACAGACACAATGGGTCAAATGGTTGCCTCTAGCTGAATGGTGGTATAACACTTCCTTCCATACAGCAACAAAAATGACCCCATTTATGGCACTTTATGGGTATCAACCACCATCCATCACATCATATTTAAGAGAAAATTCTAAGGTTCAAGCAGTGGAACATCACATCGAACATCAACAACAAGTCCTCCAACTCTTAAAGGATAACCTCGTGTTGGCACAAAATAGAATGAAACAACAGGCAGATCAACATCGCAGTGAAAGAAGTTTTGATGTAGGTGATTGGGTATTCCTACGGCTAGAACCATATAAGCAAATGTCCCTAAAGCAAGCTAAGAAGGATAATAAATTATCACCAAAGTATTATGGTCCGTACAAGGTGTTGGAAAAGATTGGTACTATGGCATACAAATTGGAGCTTCCTGCAGCTTCTCGATTGCACCCAGTTTTCCATGTTTCATGTTTAAAGAAGGTTATAGGTGACAAGCTCCCAATTCAAACAATATTGCCAGAACTTGACGAGGATGGAAAAATTATATTGGAACCGGAAGCAATCACAGAAACAAGAACTCGACAGCTACGAAATCGATCAATTTCAGAGTATCTTATCAAGTGGAAGAACTTATCCGCTGAAGATTCCACATGGGAGGATGAGAATTTTATGCAGAAGTATCCAGAACTGCTCAAGCGTTGAGGACAACACTTTTTTGAAGGAGAGGGGCATGTTGGGTCCCTATAATACTAGTGATTACCCCATTACTATTGTAGTTATACCCCCTATTTATATTGTTGTGCCCCTATTACCCCCATATTGTTATTTATGTGCCCCATAGAATCCCTCTATTGTTATTTTTGTGGCTTTATATTATTATTGTTAGGTCGGCTGGATTATATTGTGACTCCTTAGACTCCTATATATAGAAAGGAGGTTTTGTCATTTGTATCATCCAAGAATTATTCATTTATGTAATGTAAAGGAGGTTGCCCCCTCGAAGAGGCTGAATTCTAAGGCGTGGATTTATCTTTTCTATCTTTTCTTGAGCTGGTTTCATAACAGAGACATGCCCTCCCAACCCACTTTAGTAGGAACTTGCTTCACATTCATCAGTTTTAGCATATTAGCATTCGCCTTGGGTTATTTGGAGATGTGCCCTCCCACCCCAGGCTATGTAGGCACCTGCTACTTCATCAAAGACCAACATCATGGTTATGGGTCAACCGCACAAAATCCTTGTCATCGAAGTCCATTTTCTAGGCCACACACTGTTAGTATCACATTTGGTCACAAGCGTTACAGGGTATCTCTATCCTTGGATCTTCATTTGTCATGGTTATGGTTCATCCACAAACCCACACTTCATCGAAGTCCATTTGCTAGGTCGCACACTATCAATATCATAGTTGATCACAAACATTATAGTGTATCTCTATCCTTGGATCTTCGTTCATCATGGCTATGGGTCATCCACAAACCCACACTTCATTGAAGTTCATTTTCTAGGCCACACATTGTTAGTATCACAGTTGGTCACAAACATTACAGGGTATCTCTATCCTCAGATCTTCATTCATCATGGTTATGGGTTAACCACATAAAACCCTTATCTCTAGTGGCTCTTCATATTCAACAAAGGCTTCGCAGAAGGGAACTTAAAGCAATGGGGACCATTACTTCTTAAGGAGGGAGGAATGATCTAAATGGAAAATGGCATCAACCCATGGTATTCATCCACCCATGGAATTTACCCATGGTATTGTAAGTAGCACCCACCCATGGTATTTATCCACCCATGGTATTGTAAGTGACATCCAACCATGGTATTCATTCAGCCATGGTATTTTCCCATGGTATTGTGACATCCACCCATGGTATTCATTCACCCATGGAATTGACCCGTGGTATTATGACATCCACCCATGGTATTCATTCACCCATGGAATTCACCTATGGTATTGTAACTGAAAAATACTATAAGTAACAAGTTGCATTTTGTAAAAGGATACATTGTCCACCATAATGTAGTCCTTACAATTATTACCTGTTTTAATAAAAAAAATCTTTGTGGTTTTGTTTATTGGGCATTCTACTCTTTTTCTTTTGGCATTCAATTTTTCAGATCTTGGGGGCTTCCCCCCAAGATCTTGATCAGTAAAATGGATAATAACTGTAAGGACTACATTGTGGTGGACAATGCATCCTTTTACAAAATGTGACTTGTTACTTATAGTATTTTTCAGTTACAATACCACGGGTCAATTCCATGGGTGGATGTCACAATACCACGGGCCAATTCCATGGGTGAATGAATACCATGGGTGGATGTCACAATACCATGGGCAAATACCATGGGTGAATGAATACCATGGTTGGATGTCACTTACAATACCATAGGTGGATGCCACTTACAATACCATGGGTAAATTCCATGGGTGGACGAATACCATGGGTTGATGCCATTTTCCATTTGGATCATTATTTGTTGCGCGAACTTATATGAATGTGTTAAATAAGTGAATATAATATAAGGTATCTGTTTACGTGAAGAGAACTAACTGTTATAAGAAGATAAGTAAGATCTGCGATGTGACTTGGGGAAATAGTGCAAATCGCTGCTCTAGCAGTGTGAAAGCTCCTCAGCCCCTAGTTAGGGCTACACAAAGGTGAATATAACAAGGCACGAAGGCCTTCTAGGTCAGGGAAGTGCGCGAAGTAACCTACGTGAAGGTATTCACAGTTGGACTAAATCAACCCCTTAGACATCTCAAGTGTGCGGAAACCTGGTTCCAACAACCCCCCCCCCCCCCCATATTGCTTTGGGTGAGACCTCAATTCATGGTCCGCAGATTGTTGCCGAAAGGGCCAGTAGTACAAGGATTTGTTTGGCTAAATAACTCTGAACCTAGGTCAGGCCCCAACAAGCCAACATGGGGCTCCCTTATACCTCATTTTCCATTATTGCATGTGCACAATAGCAGTGTGAATGTCTTTGAGAGTTTGGGTCATCTATGTGCACTGCTGCTGAAAACCGTATAAATGGACAACTGCTTTGTGCACCATGACAAATATTTTATACAATGTCTGCATGGTGGCCTTCAAAGTTGATATCTCTGCCACTATTTATTTCTTCATCTCTGTCATGGTGAATCTCGTGGAATGCTCTATCATTGGCCTAGTCTCTTTCAATTCCTTCTCCATTCGATCATTCTCTGTTATCAAGAACTTGACTATTGAACTCGTGGCTTCTGCATAAGTCGTATAAGCCTCAACCATGGAAATTGGATGTCTTCTAACATATCGTATAATCACCCTTTCTTCTATGTTTGTAGGTGATGTATGGTCATCCAGGAGCTTCTTTCTTCATTCCTGTACAATCCTCTACTATGTCTCGTCAAATGCCAAATTGTACACATCTGTCTCTGGATTATCATCAAGGAGAACAAATTATCCTTGCTCACTCAGGACTGGTTGTGGTACTGGAGGTGGCAAAGACTATGGTGCGATCTTAGGTGCCCTTGGTATGAGATTGATGTCTTGGTCCTCTGGCTTGTGTTCTGTCTCCATGTTTTTTTCTTCAATCAATTGCTCAACCTGCTGAGCAAGTTCCTGAACCTGCACCTACTCACCCTGTTCTTCAACTATTGGATGCTCTACTGTCTCAACCTGTACCTGTGCAGTTTGCTCTATCAGTGCGCTTTGTCCTTCTTCCTGTTCCTATTCTTCCTTTCTTCATTCTCTCTCCTCCTAAGATCTTATTTTGCTTTGAGCTTCTTCTTTGTCTCCTACAACTTCCTCTTTACTTCTTCCTATATATTATTCTCCCTCTTTCTCTACACTACTCTCATGCTGCATTGTCACCTCTTTGCATCTATCTCTAAAGCTACTCTTTTGATGAGTGGATATTCTTTGAACTTGTGGATTTTCTCAGCCTCCATGCTCTCGGCGATCTTCCTCTTGCCTTTATCTTTCATCATTTTACTGCTCACTGTTGTTGTTGGTGTTGCTTCCAGTGGTGTTGTTGCCTGTAGTGTTATTTTCCATTCTATAGCCATGTTCACTGGTTCATTGAGCCTAAAGGAGTTATAGCAATACCTCCAAGGATCTTCCTCTAGCCAATGACATGCCCTATGGACCCATGGAATGTACACCGTCACACAATGGTTCTTACATATGCAGTGAGGATCATACAGTTTGAAACTCTTGGCATCGAACCCAAACTTCTTCAAGTCCTCTGTCTCAACATCTGCATATTTCAAGGTATGGATCTTGTACAACCAAATCTGCAAAGGAAGAGTAGGCCATAGTGCCTTCTTTCTCCTATCTAGTGTTGTTGAAAACCTTGTGGAGATGGGGTATGCAACTTATTGCACGATCAACTTGTCTATGGCAAACCTCAGTAGCTAATGAAGAGGCTTCTCCACACCAAACATCGTGATGAAGGTACCACCGAGTGAGGCATACAAATCTACAATGTTAAGCAATGTCTGCATCACTTCCTGGGACATGCAAGGTGGGTCCTGTTCAAATATCATCCTGTATAGCGGGGTGATCAAGTGCTCGAAAAACCTCGTCATGACTCCTCGGTAGTTGCACTTAGAGAGAAAGTTGCAATAAACATTCACATCATCCTCTGATGGTGTCCATGTCCAACCCATGCTAGGGAACTATTGTTGGGAATAGGTTGCATCAATCAAGTATGTGGACATATAGAATCTTTCTTGTCCATCTTTAGGTGGATTTTGGGCATTTGACACATGCACTTTTAGCAGAAGAGTCAACACGTTTGACTAGTTGAAAGGCCTTCCTTCATTTGCCAACTAATCCAGCATAACAGCCCAACTCTGTGGGAAGGTTTCTGTGCTATCTTGGCCATACAAGTGACAAGCAAAGATGACCAAGAGTTAGTAAGCCCTCTTGAGTGACTTCATCTTGTAGACCTAGTTAGGTGGTGTCCTGAAATTCAATGGATTTTTTACCCAATGCTTCAAGATATCTCTTGAGTTCACATTGTTGTTGGGAGTGAAGAACAGTGCATCCATGTAGTTCACCGACTGTGATAAGTGATACATCAAATGCTAGTTTTCCATCTTGAAGGTGGAAAATTGTGTTCCACTAGTGTTGTTTAGCGTCATCATCTTGAGATCAGTATGTGAGACAACCCAATGAATGATATCCGTGCACAGGAAGGTGGGGTTCCTGCATGCAACCTTGTACAAGCCTAACTTGTGAATGTTGACATAGAATTATTGATCTTCCAAATCTTCCTTGAAAGTGCCTACAAATATTTCCTTTATTTATTGCCATGTGATCTTCATGTCCTTCTCTACGAACAGTTGCATGTCTGCATTGATGGGAAAGTTTATTAGCGTCTGTTCAATCATGTCTCCAGTGTCCTTTGATCCAACCTTCTTGGAAACCATGATGCCTGTACTACTGAGAGACTACTCAACAACTGATGTATCTCAAGACAGAGTAGACACTCATGGTAATAAAATGTCATATAAAAAACATAATGCACTTCAAGGATCGATTATGCAACAAGTTGGGTGACTTCTGGGCAAGATTGCGCAGTAGTGATTCTCAGAGGTGGGAGAGTGTCAGCTGGAACTATGCATTGTGTAATCTCAGCTGCCAGTGCGACCTATTGCTAACTAGAACTGTGCATAGCACAGTCCATTTGGGTTGACTTTGGACTCGAACTATGCAATGCCTAGTTTTGTCCGGCTTGACTACTGGCTAAGACTATGCATTATGCAATACTAGTGGGAAATACTCGGCACTATCTCCCAGAACTATGCAGAGCATAGTGGAGGCCAGTGACATGAATCTTCTACACAATTCCTCAAGCCAAGGCAGAGCCTTGATTTCAAGAATGCACAGAGCATGACAGGGAAAGAACGATCTGAGCTAAGGCAACCCAGATATTCCCAAGGGAAACTTGAAAATGAGTAGATCTGAAAGCGTAAGTAGTGGATGGTGTAGACAAGAGTGAATGATCACACATGCAATCAAAACCAATGTAGGAACCAGTCAAATAGATGAACAACGAAGCTGGTGGAGAGGGTTGCAGCAACAACGACCATTAATGCAAAACAGTGTTGTGCATGTGACGCTTAAGAAAGACAATGAAAAACTTGAAACACCGCTTATACAAGTTAAAAAAATATTAAATGCCAGCATTCGTTCAGTAAAACATGCAGAACAACACTCACACAAGCCAAGGAAATAAAGGCAACAAAAAAAGCAGTAAAATGTTTGAATAGTAAAACTTACCGGAAAAAATTGTGTCGACTGTGCTGAAGGTTCCTAGATGCCTTGGGAATGCCATAGCTCCAAGATTAAATGTGTATAATGAGCTATGGGGTGTCATTTAAATATATTTGGTAGATTTAGGTTTTATGACGTGCATGCCACAAATCTAGGAAAAAGCAACACATGGCAAAATCAACTTGCATGTATCTCCCAGTGCTAAAAATAGATCCGTATTTTTTAGGGGTGCTTTTTTATTTTTTTATTTTTTATTTTTCAATAAATACTACCTTGCATGCATGGGAATATTGTGCAGTTCTAGAGGGAACCAAGCCACTTGCCAACACATGCATCAGACAATAACATGAGGAATGCTTATGTGCAATCCCTGGGCTGAGTGGCTCTAGATGCTTCTCATGCTCTACGCAATTTCCCAAATAAAGACAAGCTATCAGTTGGGTCTGTTGACACCTAATCAGAGGGATTGGCTGTACAACTGTAATTAATGTAAATAAATAATAGAGAATATAGAGAGTCATTAGGAGATGAACCAAACAGTCACTCCCTCTTGTATATAATAATGAATAACCTGAATGAATAATATGAGTTTTGATTTGAGGAGTTTCCTCCTAGTCTTACATGGTATTAGAGCAGGCGCCATTTTTTGGCTTCCTTTTTAATTTGTAACTCCCATTCTGTTTTGCCTTTGTTTTGCATCTTTTGTAGGCTGAAATCTCTTTTAAATCCCTATGAAATCTCATTTATCGTTTAATAAATTCGTTGAAGTGCGTTGCATTAAAGCTAGCTGTTGAAGCCAAAGGTGCTGTAATGACTTGGATTTCCTCCTGCTCTGAGTATGGTATATATACCCTTTTGCATTGAAGAACCATATATCCTTTTTCGTATTCACACATATCCTTTTTCGTATTCCCTTGAGCGGGATCTCAAGAGTTATAAACCCATATATATAAACATCGTCGGGTCCGATTTTTAATTGCATATCGCAAATCTCTTGCCTCGATCAATACCACTACATGTTTGCGATGCGATCATACCCTTCATTAAACCCGCTCGGACACAGTTATTGAGGTTTCACTTTATCTGGCTCATTCTTCACCATTGATCTCAACCTCTAGATCCAACAGCTAACATTGATTTCAGGGGGGACCACTTGCAAGATGGCTACCTGCCTGAAAAGTGCCTTTTAATCTCCACTGTTGATCTTCACCTCAAAATTCAACGGTTTATAGAGATTTTGCGTGCATTAGATGCATGAGAGTTACCTGCTCGATACGAGAAGTTTTTCTCTCTCCCCTAGTTGCTACGTGTCAACTGCTTAGTGGAATCAGGCGCTCCCCTCTCAATACCACTTACCATTTTTTATCCGCCCAAAATCCTGCTTGTAATCCAAAATCCGCCTTTAGCCGTGGTTATCGCCCTGACTTGTTTTGCTTTTGATAACCATTGATCGCTTACCATCGATGACCCTCCTTTGTTCATCTCCTCCGCTTATCTCCGCCATTCATCTCTACCATACAAAGTAACAAAAGAATTATAGCTACAGTCAAACTCTGATATTCGGGTGGACGTTGAATGTTGTTAAGTTGAACGTTGTTGGTATAATAATAATTTTACAAGTAAAATTTTGCACCAGCGATATTTTTCTCCATTGTACAAAGATTTTACAATGCATTCAATTATATCTATTGTGGGAGTAGTTCTCAATGGAAAGGAGAATTATCCTGAATGGTCGCAAAAAATCCAACACACTCTCATTTTAATGAGATATGGAAAGGAGTGTGTGTTGGAGAAGGAGACGAAGCGCCAGTCCAACCCACCTTAGTAAAGGAGCTCGCCATTTGGGAAAATAAGAACAGCAAAGCTTATGATTGATTGCAACATTAGTGAGTGAAGAGGTGAGTCAACACATTTCACCATTTTCAAATGCATTTGAAGCCTTACAAAAGCTGAAAGAACTCTATGACTCACACTCTACACTTGAAGTTGTTCAACTCATGATTAAACTCTTCACCCTTGAATTACAAAATAATGATCCTCATGCTCTTGCATCCGAAGTAAAATCTATAATGCATGATAATAAAGTCACTAAGGTTGAATTAGATATTCCTCTGATCGCTTTTCTCAAGGCACTTTATCCTACTTACTCCGATTATCTTGAGTCATTGCAAGCAAATGGAAATCTCAAAGATATTACCTTTGACTCCCTTGCGAAAAAATTTGCTGAAAGAGAGAAAGCTTTTGGGAAGAAGACAACCCCTAAATCTTCTGAAGAGGTTGTGTGCCTTACTCATAAAGAAAAGAATCTTGCCCAAGATTCTTCCAGAGGAAGAGGTGGTCGAAGAGGAAGAGGAAGATATTTCATAGGCAAGGGGGGCAGACACTCTCAAGGAGAAAAGTCAGATTTGCACTGCATACGCTACAAAAGAAATGGATCACATGATGCCTCCACATGCAAGTTACCTTGGGACAAAATTGAGCAGCAAAGAAACCAACCCAAAGGTAAAACTAATGACACAGACAAAGGTAAAGCACCTGAATCCGCTCATTATGTTGTGGCACAATGTAATATTGGAGTAAATGAAGACTTATTTAATGCTTCACTTGCTTCTTCAAAAAATGATTGGTTGCTTGATTCAGGAGCAACTTGCCACATGACTCATAGAAAATATTTTTTTGAAGAATTTACTAACAATGTTGATGGAGCAGTATACTTTGCAGACCAATCAAAACTCAAGCCATCAAGGCTTGGCACAATCAGGCTTAAATTTCCTGGTCTTCCAGACTTTCTTCTGCATCATGTTCTATATCTCCCACAGTTGAGGAGAAACTTGTTGTCCTTGGTCCACATCTGCCAGCAAGGTCACTCCATTCATATGTTTGATGGCAAGCTTGAGGTGAGGAAAGCATCTGACCACTCACTTGTCATGACGGGGTTAGAAGAAGAAAGGTTTCTTATTTCAGGGAAAACTAGTGTCGATTCGAACTGCTAGTCCCACTAAGATGGGTATCTATCTTAGAAACAAACAATGAAAGATTTTCAAGGGTTCCTTTAAGTGTTATAGATGGAAGAGAAGAAAAGAGGACCAACCTGGATCTTTCGCTTTAATCCTAGCTTGATTTCTCCTTCCTTTGATAGAATTTTCCACTCCTCTCCTACTTGTCTCACTTCAAAGAGTACCTGTAGAGTCAAAGTAACAGCAAACTATCAAAGCATCTCTATCTAAAACATCATAAACAATGCAGAATCAGAAACACATTGACCATACAATTGCATTCATAAACAATAGGATTCACAAATACAAGATTATATGGAGGAAAGCTAAAGAACTTTATTAATAGTAATGTAAGAGAGGATTATAATCTAGCTGTTTGATCCAGAATCATCCTCCCAGTTGTAGAAGCCCTCTTCACCTCATGAACAAGAAAATCACCTAACAATGCAATGTCTCTTCTCACCAACAAACCAACAACACTTCTCTACAAATTACAAAATTCCAACCTCTAGATCTCTCAGATGAGGGATCCATTTATAGATGTCTTGCAAGGGTGCAAGTTAGCTCTGGGTTTTTGATTAGTGTCATTCCACTGATAGTTCTTGGTTCCGCTTGGAGATTTCATTGATCTCTTACTCATCCCTGGGCAAATTTAGAGAGGTAAGTGTCACAGGAGAAGTTTCTGGAAGATTCCATGATCATCCACCTTGTAAACTATCTCTGCCATTTGTCTATTCTCACTCATCACACCCCACAGAAGGCCATTTTAGTATGCATCGCACCTGGCCAGTTAGGCAGTCAGTATGCATCGCACCTTGTCCATGGAGTAGCCTGTATGGTCCAGTTTTGGCCAGTTCTGAGTAGTTTTTCAGGTGGAACTTCTGGGAAATGATGTAATCAGCTGACCATGATCCTTTAGGGTATGAAGCAACACTTTTAGGGACTTAAGGAGTCCTTAGTTTATGGACATATGAGTTTGGGGTTGCAGTGCCCAAATATGTCTATAATATATGCCCCCTAAAGCATGAGGTCGTAAATCTTTTGATGTCGGGTGAAATGCTTTATTCATGAGGATCCAAGGTATTCAAACTAGAAGGTGACCGGTATAAGATACAACACAATACATCATCATCATATTATTTTCATGATATAGCTGAGACAGGCATTCCCATGCTTAGCTTTATAAATTCATTTTTATGTACGTAGGACAGACAATTGTCTGTTGTTGCAGACTGGTGATTCTTCGCATGAAGAGTCATCTTCGCTGGCTTAGATGACTATGTGTGCAGCTTCTATGTACAATTGATGTCTTTATTTTCCTGAATATATCGCAGCCCGGATGGATGAAATTAGATCCGGGGTCTTCAAAACTCGTCCAATCTTCGCCTGATGTACAAGTCGATCCATGTGAAAAGATGTTCTGAAGTTGAACATGGAAGACATCGTCTGATTATCAGCCAATAATGTGAGTTGTTAACAGATGCGAGAGTAATCACCGATAATGATGATGACCCTCAAGGTACTACAGTACAATTCACGTGGTGTGAATATATGAGCCGATGTTGAACACCACGCAAAGTCTTTCAGTCGAAGGTCATTGATGTAAACCTGTTGCCAGATGTGAGAAACTTGCCATTGAGGCATGCAAGCTTCAAAGTACTGAAAGGGCTGTTTCTAAGTCAACTTCCTAGATAATGAACTGATGTCGACAAGAAGTGACATGTCGTAGGAGGGCCTTGATGTATCCCACATCTACGATGCGAAACAGAGCAAATGATTTTTGTGAGGTGAAAACGATCTGATGATATAAGGTTCAGGAATGGCGGCCATGAAAAATGAAGCATGGATGTAATGCAGTGGATGAGGCGTTTTCTGGATGGTAAAATCTCTAAATGACTTCTCTTGAACATATTGGCGACACTGACCTGGACTGGTAGTGTTAACCCCATGGATGGCACGACAGACCAATGGTGATGGTGAACGGAAAAACCCAACCCATCCCAATCACAGTGATGGAGTGAAAGTGTCATGTTCAAGAGTGGCCTGCTACCAATAGAGTTATTCAAGTTTTCTTCCCATTTTTCCCCAATCATTGCTGACCAGTACCTCTTTATTTTTTACAAGCTTGAAGAGGATAACATATGCTTGGTCTATAATTTGTCCTTCAGGCAAACCTGTCACTTTGTGTTTAGTGTAGGAATTTACAGGGTAAGTTCCTCAGATAGAACACCAAAGGACACCGCTCACACACAGATCACAGATCAATACACCAGTATTTTGACGTGGTTAAAACCCTCAAAGAGGGAAACAGTCCATGGCCTGAGCCAACACGGCCACTTCAGGCAATTTATTAATAAAAGAATGAAAATTTACATAAGCTTCTCTCATGAACAGTTAACCTACAAATGACCCTCCATGCTCTTTAAATAGAGATCATGGACCAATCGAGTGTTAAGCCACGGATCAAGTGTTGGTAATACCGAGGAGAGAATGAACCGTCGGATCACTACATATCGTGACCGTTGGATAGTAAGTTACAAAATGTACATAGTAAAGAAACACACTTTACCTAACTCTATACTAGACCAAGTTATACTTAACTATTTCCTATGTGTCGGAATATCCTAACATCCCCCCTTAAGAACAACTTGGGATAGGATTGAAGGATTTACAAATATGACACAATAAGAGAAGGAAGGAGGCACTAGAGCCTATCCCCCCTTAGTGACAAATTCCTGAACTCCAACCATAAATCGAAGTTTAGTGAACTTCGCCTCTGTGAGAGACTTTGTAAAGATGTCTGCAACTTGATCATCTGTTGAACAATATTGCACTTCAAGAACATGGTCATGGATGAGCTTTCTAATGAAGTGCATGCGTATTTCAATGTGTTTGCTGCGTTGATGTTGGACTAGATCTTTGCATAGTTGAATGGCACTTTGATTATTACACTAAAGTGTAGTCGGATGTTGCTGCTGAAAGCCAAACTCTGACAGGATCTGACGAAGCCACAAGGTTTCCTTACTAGCTTCTACAGCACCACGATACTCTGCTTCTGCTGAAGAAAGAGAAATGGCACCTTGTTTCTTGCAAGCCCATGTAATAGGTCCTGAACCAAGAGTGAACACATAACCTGCAGTAGACTTCTGATCATCAGGGTCACCAGCCCAATCGGAATCAGTGAAACCAACCAATAGAGGAGCTGCCTCGACACTCTAATGAATCCTAAACTAAACTGTACCTTGAACATAACGAAGTATTCTTTTAGCTGCTTTCCAATGACTTTCATGTGGGTTTTGCATAAACCGAGCAACAAGACCAACAACAAAGGAAAGGTCAGGACGAGTATGGGTTAGATACAAAAGTTTTCCTACAAGTTGATGGTATAAGGTAGCATCAACTTCAGGAGAAGTACAAGTGACTGAAAGTTTGACTCCAGACTGAAAGGGAGAAGGGGCTGGCTTATAGTCTTCCATGTGAAAATGATGTATAATATCACAAGCATACTTGGACTGGGAAAGGGAAATACCTTCCTTGGATTGCAAGACTTGAAGACCAAGAAAATAATGTAAGTGTCCTAAGTCTGTCATTTCAAACTTCCTTTTAAGGCTAGACTTCACATGGTTTATAAGGTTGGGATCACTACCAGTCAGGATAAGATCATCAACATAAAGAACAAGAATGATAAGAGACTTGCCCACTTTCTTGGTGTAGATAGTATTGTCAGAATGACACCTAGAAAAGCCATTTTCTAAAAGAAAGTTATCCATTTTGGCATACCAAGCTCGAGGAGCTTGCTTGAGACCATAAAGGGATTTCTTAAGCCGACATACAAGGTTGGAGTCTGTTTGTATAAAGCCAATAGGTTGTTCCATATAGATTTCTTCATGCAAGTCCCCATGCAAGAAGGCAGATTTAACATCCATCTGATGGACTTCCCATTTGAAAGAGGCAGCAAGGGAAAGAACAAGGCAGATAGAGTTCATTTTGGAAACAGGGGAGAAGGTTTCAGTGTAGTCAATGCCTTCAACTTGTGAAAACCCTTAACAACAAGACGAGCTTTATGTTTATCAACTTTCCCATCTGGTCCATACTTGGTTCTGTAAACCCATTTGCATCTAACTAGTTTTTGTCCCTTTGGTAGAGGAACAATATCCCATGTATCATTTGCCAATAATGAATGATATTCTTCATTCATAGTTGCTTCCCAATCTGGATGGCCTGAAGCTTCTGCAAAGGTGTCAGGATCATAATTCACTGAAGCTTGAGCCAGTAAAGAAGAGGCTCTATCAAACTGAGAATGTGTACATCGCTGATCTGTAGGATCACCGGCAAGATCACCTGCTGCATCCCAAGTAGCACGGACCCATTTTGGAAGCTGAGGAGCTGAAGGAGGATCCTGAGAAGGTGGGGGAGGATTTTCATCCTCGCTTTCATCATCTGAAGAAGAAATATTTTCAAAAGTAGAAGAGATAGGGAGAGGTGGCACATCCACCGAACTAGGCTCGTAGGCCGATATATTTACAACAAACTTTACATCTCTTCTAATGATAACATTTTTGGACTTAAGTGGAATAAGTCTATATCCTTTGACATCTTCAGAATATCCAATAAAAATACATTTTTCACTCTTAGGTTCTAAATCTTTATGTTTCTCATCTGGAATATGGGCCCATGCTTCACTTCCAAAAAAACGAAAGTGACTTACATCTGGTTTAATTGAGCTCCATGCTTCTTCTGGAGTGATATTCTTTAAAACCTTAGTAGGAGTGCAATTTATTCTGTAATTTTCACAGTTAATTGCTTCTGCCCAATAATTAAGACTAAGTTCTTTAGATTGAAGCATACAATTAGCCATTTCCTTTAAGGTGCGATTCTTCCTTTCAGCTACACCATTTTGTTGTGGAGTATATGGAACAGTATGTTGCATTTGAATTCCATTCTCAGTGCAAAAGTTGATGAATTTGTTGTTAACATATTCTCCACCATTATCAGATCTTAGCTTAAGAATTTGATGTCCAGATTGTTTTTCAACAAAGGCTTTAAAGGCCAAGAACATGTTAAATACTTCACTCTTGAGTTTTAAGAAGTATACCCAAGTGCGTCTGGAGAAATCATCAATGAAAGTTAAGAAATACTTGTAGCCAGAGAATGAAACAACTAGAAGTAGACCACATAAATCACTATGCATGAGCTGTAAAGGGGTGGAGGCGTGCCAAGACGCACGTTTTTCAAAACTATCCCGATGATGTTTTCCGAGTACACATCCAGAACAAACACCATCTCTGCAAGATACCATTGGAAGACCTATCACCATATTTTCTTTACATAGATTCTGAAGGGAGCGATAGTTTAAGTGACCAAATCGCTCATGCCAAATTTGCTCACTTCATCATTATGAGCAACAAATAGTGAGGGAAGATTTGATGTCCCAAAGTTGTGAAACTAATACAACCTTGTAGAATCATCAGCAATGCCAGTAGCTAAAATCTGTCTAGGATCTCTTGGGCCCTTAATTACAACATCGTGAGGTGAAAATTCAATGATTTTACCTTCACCTGAATGAGTTATCTGATATACAGATAGAAGGTTGTAGGATAAGGTTGGAACACATAATACATCATTAAATTGACCATTGTCTATATGAACAGTTCCAGTCCCTACAACACTAAGAGATCTATCATCACCAACATATATATTTTTGGTGTTACAATCATTTAAAGAAGAAAACATGGCTTTGTTTTTGGCCATGTGATAAGAAGCTCCAAAATCAATGAGCCACTCATGAGAATGAGAAGAAGAAGATACATTTAGTGCATAACCAGACCGAGATGCTTGACAACCACATGCAGAAAGTGCCCTTCCTAAAGATGAAGTTGAAGTTGAAGAGTGCTCCAAATGGATATTATGCTTCTTCATTGCTGCTTCCAAGGATTCCATCTTCTTAAAGCATTTGGATTCTAAGTGGCCATCTCGATTACAAAAGTTGCAATGTCTATCAGTCTTCTTCCCTTTGTTTTTATTTGTCTTATCATTTCGTTGAAATGATTTTTCATTTTGAGGCTGAAATTGCTTAGGACCCTTGTTTGGTTTATGACCATTCCTTTTAGGATACAACTTCTTAGGATTCTTTGAATTTGGTTGCTGCTGGGCGGCTAACGCTTTCTTAGAAGAGTTTCCAAGATGAATAAGACCAAGGTGTAAGAGTTTTTCTTGTTCTCTTATTAAAGAATCACAAAAGGAATCAAAGGAAGGGAACTTGTAGGCTTGTCCTTGAGAAATGAAGGCTTCTCCTGTAGAATGGAAGGTGGAAACAAACACAGAATAGGTTGGTCCCAACTTAGTAAGAATGGAGTAGATAAGGCTACTATCTTCTTTCTTAACCTTAACAGCTTCCAAAAGAAGTCTAAGGTTCTTGAACTTGGACAAAAAATCTTCAATGCAAGAAAAATTATTGGGGTCCAATGTAAGCAACTCATTTTCAAGTTGATGGGCTTTAAGTTCATTTTTAATTCCAAAAACTTTAGTGATTTGTTTCATTGCTTCTTCAGGAGTATCAAGTTCTGCAATATGGAATCTAAGATCTGGAGAAATAGACATCCCTATCAATCCACGTGATTGATCTTGCCTATTTTCCCATTTAGCTGCCTTATCTTCATCTTTCGGTTTGGTTTCTTGGCCTGAGGCTATTCTATAGAGACCTTTACTTCTAAGTAAATCCACAATGTAGGACCACCATTGGAAGTAGTTGGTGCTGTCAAGAATAACTTGGCATGGACTTTCCATTTTAATAGAAACTGAAGCTATATATGTTGAAACTAAGTGTTCCAATGGAAAGATCTCGAAAAATTAGGCTGGTTAAAAAAAACGGCTCTGAAAACGGCTTTCGGATGAAGAAGTTATGGCTTTTTGAAGAAACATTGATGAAGATGCCGACGAAGTGCGGGAATGTGTGGAAATGAAAAATCCGCCCCCCACAAAAATGAGACTTGAACTCAAGACCTCTACTCTCATAAATTAGCTTTGGACCAAGTGAGCTAAACTAAAAGTTTGAGAGAGAGGGGCGGGGGGGGGTTCCTTTTCTTTTTAGTCACTGAAGCTTTGGGTTGCGTGCTTGCTTGAGAAAGCTTTTTTTCCCTACAAAACAAAAAACACAAAACCCAACACAGACATAAAAAAACAATGAACCTTACAGCTCGAAGTTAGCTTTAGCCGGAAACTAAATATTTTCCTCAATGTTTCTGATTTTCTGAGATCACACTAAGGCGCAGCGGAAAAGAGCATACGCATGAGAAAAATCCTTCCTTTCTGTTTCTGATTTGCCCAGATTGCACAGAGTCGCAGGGCAAAGAGCATACACAGAAATGAAAGGTACAGATCCAGTAATAATAAAAAAAAAGCTAAATAAACCGAAACCGAAATAAACAGAGAGAAAATAACTGTAAACTGCAAATAAACATTGTATACCTCCAGATCTTAGA
Organism: Pinus tabuliformis; assembly: GCA_031772625.1. Classification (NCBI taxonomy): domain Eukaryota; kingdom Viridiplantae; phylum Streptophyta; class Pinopsida; order Pinales; family Pinaceae; genus Pinus; species Pinus tabuliformis. Next base: position 77,053,185 of record CM062812.1, read on the forward strand.
AATGACGTAGCTAGGGCTATCGGAAACCTTTTCGCGTGAAATGAAAGGGGTTCCTCACTGGAACAGATGCTCCCAACACAATAGAGCAGTCCTCTTGGCCCAAAAGAAGTCAGAAATAGTAGATCTAGGAAATGACAGTCGAATGCAGTTCTACCGGCTTCAGATTTGGATCAGCAACGGACGCGGCCCTCAAATAGCTCTGATACCATGTAGGAATTTACAGGGTAAGTTCCTCAGACAAAACGCCAAAGGACACTGCTCACACACAGATCACAGATCAATACACCAGTATTTTGAGGTGGTTAAAACCCTCAAAGAGGGAAACAATCCATGGCCTGAGCCAACGTGGCCACTTCAGGCAGTTTATTAATAAAAGAAGTAAATTTTACATAAGCTTCTCTCATGAACAGTTAACCTACAAATGACCCTGCATGCTCTTTAAATAGAGATCATGGACCAATCGGGTGTTAAGCCACGGATCAAGTGTCGGTAATACCGAGGAGAGAATGAACCGTTGGATCACTACATATCTTGACCGTCGGATTGTAAGTTACAAAATGTACATAGTAAAGAAACACACTTTACCTAACTCTATACTAGACCAAGTTATACTTAACTATTTCCTATGTTTCGGAATATCCTAACATTTAGCGAGCCTAGCATCAGTGAGCCTCGTTCTTGTCTGGGTGGACAAGTTTGTCGCTATTGTTTTAACGAGTTTAACGACAAAGATAACTCTGTCCTTTTAATTCTAGAATGCAGCTTCTCCAGGCAGATCTGGTCTTATTTTACTCATGATCTGGATCCTAACTTCACTGTCCCTTGCTCCAATTCTGAACTTTTCTCTGAATGGTCAAACAGATTTCCAGGTCCTCCTCCTAAAAATCTGTTTATCAAAGCAACATGTGCTGTCCTCCCAAAAATTGTCTATTGGCAGTTATGGATAGAGCGTAACAAAAGAATTTTTAGAAATACAAAACATAGTCACAAAGTCTTAGAAACCAAGATTAAAAGTCACATAAAGGAGTGCTTGATTGATATAAAAGACAACTCCAACCTCAGACAGTAGGATATAGCATGGGGATCAACGCTAGAACTTCAATTTCACCCAGCAGTCAAAAAAGCCCCCACTATCAAAGAATGGCAAATAAGAAAACCCGAGAATGACTTTCAAGAGTGGCTTAAATCACAAGCAAGGCACTTCCTTTTCTTTGATGGAGCAGCAAAGGGAAATCCGGGCAAAGCTGGTGCAGGAGGTGTTGTCCTAAATCAAACCGGGGAAAAAATTCACTCCTACGCTTGGGGACTAGGTTACACTACCAGCATTCAAGCTGAGGCCTTGGCCCTCTTCCAAGGACTCAAGACCCTTAAAGAACTGGACATAAATGAAGCAATTGTCATAGGCGACTCTCATGTCATTATAAATGCAATGGTTTCCAACACTCCAGTATCGGACCTCAATCTAGCAAGGCTGATTACCAGGATCAAAGGTATGGAAAGCAACTTTCAGGACTTGAAGTACTACCACGTATTGAGAATTCATAATAAAAAGGCAAACATCGAAGCTAATAAAGTTGTCCTTCTCTCTGCCGGGATCAAGCTGAAAGAGGAAGAAGAATCATGGGAACCCATTCCATAAATAGATTGTTGCCATGTTCTACTGTCTGTTACTAAAACAATTTGTTTGTATTTTCAAGTGGGGGAAAATCTGTGAAATTAACTCAGTGGGGGTCTATCCAAGGAAGAAACTTGTAAGCTTTAGCTACATCCTTAGCGAAGAAATGCATCAGGACAAAGAAGCTCATAATGTAATCAGATTTTGGCATTATGCCCAAGATTAATATAAAAGCTCCATAATCGTTCCTGTAAAAGAAAAAGAAAAAAAAAGAGAGATTTTACTAATATTAACACAATCATGCTAGTAAATGAGGTTAATATAAATTGAAAACATTATTTTAGATCTATTGCAAACATACAAATTCTATTTAAATATTTGATGAATATTAGACAAATCTAGGATAATTAATTCAAACTCTTACATGCTTAAATAGCTAACTGAAATTGTTAGCTTTATTCATATTAAGCAAAGCCTTTTGGTAGAAATCACATAAGATAATTTTTTGGCTGAGGTGTTTGAACGAACAATTGTGGTTGAACAATTGTGGTTCATCATCAAGACCAGATGAAGAGGCAGACCATGGCAAAGGCTTAAATACAGAGCAATGTAGAGACATAATTCCAAGTAACCACTATATTTGAACAATAATATTTAAATTATGATATCAATTTATTAATATATTAAAAACAAATATTATTAAGCTAGTTTTGAAAAATAATATTTAAATAATTATATTAGTTTATTAATTTATTAAAAATATTTATAGGTAACGACTAGTTTTTGAAAAATAATATTTAAATTAATTTAGTAAAACCAAATATTACTAGTTTTTGAAAAAAAAAAAATTATTACTAGTTTATTCATATTCATTAAAAATAACCCTCTTACATTAAACTTTGAATATGATTTAATTATGATTCAAATTCTTATATAAGAAAAAATATCACAAAACAAATTTATACCTAATTTCCTTATTTCAATATCAAACTGGTATCATTTTAAAATTCTAATAAAATTAAAAAAAACACTCTTACATTAAACTTTGAATGTGATTTAATAATGATTCAAATTCTTATAAAAAAAAATGTGACAAAACAAATTTATGCTTAATTTCCTTATTTCAATATCAAACTTTATCCCTTTTAAAATTCAATTTTATCCCTTTAAAAATTCAATATATACGAAGGAAAAAAATATTAATCAAATCAAATAAAATTTCTTATAAAACTAATTTTATAAATTTCAATTATCTTTTATTTATTATTAATTTAAATAAACTATTATATACTTTATTATTATTAATAATTTTTTCATAACAATTTTTCCATTCATTTTTTTTCAGAGAGAAAAGCATAATGGATTATATTAAGAAAATATAAAGATCTTGATACATGGGATTCGATGGAGTCACAGTCCATCAGAATATTGTTCCGTATATGGAGAGCATGATCCACATTCATACAGAAAATAGAAAGATTTTCCTGGATAAAAGCTTGAGAGCCCTCAAAATAGTTTATAAACCAAGATAAATGACTCATGAGAAACCCTGTGGAAGCTATTTAACATATTAAATATGAACTTAAAAAAATAAAACAAACAAATAAATAAACATTCAAATTAAGAAACACAAATCGTATAAAATTCTTTTAATATAAAAACAACAAACCATTTCAAGAAACACAAATCTTATAAAATTCCTTTAATATAAAAATAATAAACCATTTCAAAATTTAATAAATAGGTTTGAATTCAATTTTAGCACATATATATATATTTTTTAAAAGGAATTGTTTTTAGTGTGATTTTTTGAATTTTTTGGTATCGGAATCTGGTGGAAATAACTGAGGTGAAATCTTGATTTGTGTTATTTAAATTAGTTTTTTCACTGTATATATGGATTCAGCACCCTGGAAAACCCCTAGAGCACTTCGATTGCACAGGATTCCCATCAAATTTGTGATTTCAATAAATTCGTGCCAGATTTCAGTAAAATTTGACAAACAAAACTCACAGTAAAAACTTCTAAAAAATTCACACTAAAAACACTAGTTTTTAAAATACTCAAATATCCCCCCTAAAAATGTTCTCTTTTATATTGATTCAACCTTTAGAATAGTTGTGGCTGAATCAACAACTGAAATAGTCATGGTTCACTAGTTATGAATCAACGGCTGGTAGAGTGATGAATCAACTTCTTCCCGACCATAACGTGCGCGAGGTTCGCAAGAGCTGTGGATGGACCATACGTATCTGCGGAGGACAAAACGGCAGGGGTTAAAATTGAAGCGAAACGGTTAAGCATTCCAATGGCTAATGCTTAATGGACAACGAGGAAATTGAAAATTGAATCAAAACTATTCCAATCTGCAATCCCTTTCACAAGTGGTTAGAGGAATTCTTTTTAATAAAACAAAGATAAGAGTAAACAAAATAATTGAAAAATTATTCATATATTTTCAATATTATTATTAGTTGGATTATGTATTAAATACAATATATTTTCGTATTATCAAATCTTATTTATTTATAATTTAAAAATTTGAAATTTCTCAAGCTCAATTTTAATATAGGTAACATTATTGACATAATTATAAATATTAATAAATATGGTTCAATTTTAATATAGGTAACATTATTGACATAATTATAAATATTAATAAATATGGTTCAATGTATTTTTAGTTGTACTTCCTCCACACTACATGAATTGGTGAAAGCACTATCCCTTACACCTAAAGAAAGTCATCACTTCCAAAATTGGCAATTGTTTGCCCCTTGGATATTTACTCTATTGTATGAACGGTTAGTAGTATATTAATGTTTATGTTAATAGAGATATTTATTTTTGCATAGGGTTCTAGAACAAGTGTTATGCGAACTAAGTTATAGTTTTTTTTGGGTATGTAGTATTGATAAAACATGATATTGACCCATAATATTATAACAAAACCTATTTACAGATTAAGAATCCCCATGTTAAAGTGAGGATAAATGTTCATCTCGTTTCATGATTTTTAAATGTATATATGTTTAACTAATATATATTTTTTTTTATAACTACTAATAATAATAATAATATATGTTTAACTAAAATATTAATTTTTTATAACTGCTACTACTAATAATAATTTAAAGTTATAATTGAGTTAGTTTTTATGATTTTTTAAATTTTAGAAATGTGAAACATATCCTAAAGTAAGTGTTTTGATGCTTATTAGGGCTTGGAGTACACCCTAAAATTGTTTTTTCTTCACTAAGAGCTCATCTTCCTCCCACTTAAAGAAACATGTTAACGACCCAAGATCTAAAGTCATTTGACAGGAGTGAAAACCTGCCCCTTTGTGGACCACCAGCCGAGTAATTCCAGGTGGCTTGGTTTTCCTTGAATAGTAGTGATGAGTCAGCATGCATGCATGGATAACAACCAGTGATGATTGTTCCCATTGTTGGTTTGATAACTAAGTTATGATATGTTTTATCAATGTGTGAAAAAAAAATACTTTGATGTTTATTATGGATTGATTTCTATAGGATTTTACCAACCATTTAATGTATATAATTGTGTTAGTTTAAAAGTGGTTAATAGTATTCCAATATATAAAAACATAATTAGAGAAAATTATATACTAGTAACGATATATTTTTTTTAATAAATATTATTCATAATTATCATATTATAAATAAAAATGTTAAAGATATAAATAAAGATAAATTGTAGTGAGTTTTTCAAATTCAAAACATATATACTAGTAAAGCTATAATAAGAGTATTCAAGAATATATATATATATATATAAGAATTTTATTTAAAGAAGTCTTCTATCTAGGTTCCCATCATAGTATAGATTAAATATAGCTTATTTCAAAATCAATTTGTTCACATTGAAGATTGAACATAGAGCTTATTGAAATAAAACAAAAAAACAAAAACAAAAAAAATAAAACGAGGTCTTTGTTAGCATTGAAAAATGTAACTATATATTTAGAAATAGATCACCAAAATTTTGCACAATCTAAAATACATGCTTGTTAACAAGTGAATCAATATCATAAACATTGAGTTACAAGTTCATTGACTTAGGTTTCATCATTCATATCCAAGAGAAGAGAGCCAGGAAACATACCTAGAGGAGGCTGACTACACATGGGAAGCAAGAGAGTAATGTTGCTCAATAAGAGGAGGATAAATCTCATCCAACTGGCTTCAAACCTAGCTGAATTCATCCTCCAATTGCTAAAATTGTTGCTAGTGTTGGATTAATATGTATAGAGAAGAGGCCATTGTGTTATCAATTGTTCTATTCTATAAGCTTGCGTACATCATAGTGCATCCTAAAAATCATCTAGCTCAAATAGGAGTTTCAGAGGGATCTTCTGCCTTGATGGAGAGGTAAAAAGAGCCATGTTATCAAAGGAATGTAGCACAACTAGAAAGACCACTGAGGAAGGCGATATTGAAATGTGCCATGAAAATTCATACCATAAATGGAAAAGAGGGCCACCTTCCACTTATCCATAAATAAAATCATTTAGTTTGGTTGTTGCAAGCATGCCCTAGGCCTTAGGAAAAACAATAAACTATAGTTACTCCAAGGAAAAAAACAATGCCAACCACACCTACCACTTTAGGGTTGTACTTAGAAGCACAATCAAAATAGAGGTTGAAATATTTTTGTGAGCACCACCAAACGTGAAATTCTTGATTGGGAAAAAGAGAAGACCAAGAGTGTGGAGGCTTAGAAGGAACTAATATATGAGGAGTCAAAGGAAAATCACTATGCCAAGATTCCTCCATAGAATATAATAATTGGGGTATAGATAGATTCATTGTCTTTATAGAGAAATGTTCTTCAGACAGAGATTTAGCCTTCATTGCAAACTCAAACACTAGATGGCTTTGAGTGCATTGGAAGATTCACTTGTTTTGTACCAACCATCTTTTCCAACATAATAATTTTGGAAGAGAACATCAAAGCCTTATAAAGATGGGTTTCTTTTGGAAGAATATAGCATATGATTTTTTCCAAGGAGTCAAATAAAGGATGTATTGAGTCTATCCAACAATGATGAGAAGCTAAGGCTTGAAGAGAATAACACCATACAAATTTTTTGAATTCACAGGAAAAAAAAAGGTTGGAGGGTGTTTTCAACCAGCGTTTACATAATAGACACCAAATATGCCTCTTTTGCTCATGTTTTCCAGTTTGAGCATTTTTTATAGTGTACAGTCCAACAGAAAATATTGACATTTGGGTGAGGGGGGTCATCTAGCTTACAAATATTAGCCCATGGGCCATGCTTTGGAGGAGAGCTATTAGGGAAAAGGAGGAACTCATATCCTTGCTTCACTACGTATCCCACATTTAGCCAACTTCTGGTCTCTTAGTTGGATCTGTGACTCAATGCACAACTATTAAGGGAAGAAGGAAGGGAGAACAAAGTAGAATGAAGGAAGTGGGGGAGCGTCTAAAAGAACAAGCCGTCCAAACTCCAAACTAAGACCAACTTGATACATCAAAGAAGGGAAAATTTCCTTCATTGTTCAATTGTTGCATGAGAGGAGAAATAATAGGATTAGAGGATGAAATATGGTTTCCATTATGTTATTGGTCTAGAATTTCACTTAATGACCAGAGCCTTGAATCTAGGTGTGTTGCGGGTGGGAACACCCTAGGGTCTTTGGTTGAAAGCCACAACAGAGCGGAGGTCATACAATAGCAAGAAATGCACAGAAAAACAATCAAAATGCTTTAACTACTCAACTGGGAAGAAGTGTCCTTACCCAGAGGTTCTAAGTTTGGGTAGATACCGCAGGGTTCAAACCCTCTACTTCTTTCGATGCCTTTGAAACCTGTAAATTATTCAAGCAAAGCATATACAATAGCAGTAACAGAAATCATATTCATGATATATACGTTAGATCATATAATCAAATGAACGATTACGCATTAATATAAGATTTATTAACAAATCACAACATGGATCAATGCATAAACATGATAAATATCAAGAACAAAACAACATTCTTTATTGATGTAAGCTAAATGAAAGGTGGAAAACTACAACCTGAGTCTTCCTCTAGCTCCAAGGGGAACCGTCCTCCGCATCCACCCTGTCTCGGCCTCGGTAATCTTCCTCCGTCAACATACACAAGGATATCGCAAGAGAGGTGAAGGATATCTCAAAAGAGGAAACAAGAGTTTCCTAAATCTTGGGGAGTGCAGGAGGCACAAGGATTTCTTCAGACTCGATCAGGGATCAACCAACTATAATATCAATATCTCATCTCTTCTCCCTTTAGGCCTTCCCATGGAGGTTTATTTATAATTCTCCAAAATAGTTTTTTTTTCAATTGGGAAATAGTTGTGCCATGGGCTATAGTAGGTGAGTAATAGGTAAAACCCATAAACAATGCCTGAAATTAAGGAGATTTATTATTTTTAAGTGTTTTAACACATATACTCAGGTTGGGTATATGCTGACCTGCATGTGCATGCTTTTAACACAGAGAAAAGAAGTGTATAGGAAATAAAATACTATTTTTTTAGATTTTGTACCAAGTATGGAAAGGAAGGGTTGTCCTAGGCCATAACCAAAGCATCCGATCAACCAAGAGTGGTAATGGTGCTATAACAGATGCCCCCTAATATATGAGGTCAGAAGGGGTACATGATGGCCGAAATGTATTAAGTGTATAGAAGGAATCATGTCGAGACCGAAGAGGACTTCACCAAAATTCAGCCTACCAAGATCGTGAAAGAGATTAGAAAGAAATTGTTGTCTGAGGCGGGCATACCCATCCTCATAGATAGTAAATCATGTCCGCATGTCAAGTACAAAAGTGAATCCAATATGCATACAAGTATAAAGGAACTGAAAATACATAATGGATCATCTGATCATATCCAAGTAAGTACATGTCTGAATATCACATATGAAGAATTGATCAATGATGCTGAAGTATGAAGCTCATCATTGAAGTCATAAAGCTGATCCAAAAATTACCAAGTCAAATGGTGGAATAAATGGTACTACACTGCAACTCGAGTGCCAACATTTAGGATATCGTTGTAAGGAATTGCAACATTTAAGGTGGATGGTGTCAACTAGTAGAAACAGGAGCAACTGACAAGTGAACCAAGAAATGTTGATGCAAATCTAAGGTCTTCACTGACCACCATGGTACATTTCTACACAATGGGAATAAATGATCTGAAGTCGACCATGTGAGAAATCATTTGATTACCATTCATTGATGTATACCATTAACAAACACGAGACTACTCACCGATAATGATGATGAGAGCCAAGGTACCTAGTACAATCTAACAAGTGTGAACAAATGAGTCGTAATCAAACACTTGGAAGAATCTATCAATCAGGAGACAATGATGTTTTCCCACTGTCTATAGTGAAGTAGTCTACCACTAATGACTACAAACCCTAAGGTACTACCAAATGGACTCTAGATCTCATTCCCAGAGCAATGAGCTGAAGTTGATGGGAAAATATCTGCTAGAAGGAAGGAATTAAGGCATCCTTCATCAATCTAGCATGAGTGTAACCCGTAGGCCAATAATGTGGAAGGAATCAGACGAATAAAGATGTAATAACCCAACCGAAGCACGTTTCCTGCGTACACAAGATGTAGCTAGCACATGATTTAAACCCTTTGAACCAACAAATAATGAGAGCTGACACAGATGCAAGGAATCCACCAATAGGGTCAAATGGAAACCAAGGCACTGCACGAATCCCAATGTGTGATAATGAAATCTCGTCGAACACAAGGGAAACCACTTAGTCAAAGAACCATGATACTGATCGATGTTGAGCACAAGGTGACCTATCAATAATGAAAATAGGGCCAGGGTGCGGCTCTAGATCCACTCTTAGAGCAATTTTTTGTAGTCGATAAGAGAAAGACCCGCCAACAAGAAGTCAATGGAGATCTTCTCGAACCAGCATGAGCAAAGGACCAAATAACTAATGTGATAATGAACATGCCTCTGACTAGGGATGGCCGACTAAAAAATAGGTCAAGAAACACCGCAGAGAGGCGACTCAGGTTTACTTCCCTTGAACAAAATCACAACTCAACTGTGACTACATGGCAACATATGATAACTTTGTATAAGTTTGTCATGCAAGAGGCATAAGCAAACTCTCCATATGATTGGAATAGATAACCAATCAGAGGAGTACTGACTTGATAACAAGGTTAAGGCTCTCCTAAGTAAAACTAAAGCCCATCCCAATGGAGGAAAGACTTATTTTTTGAGTGCTTTGTTCAAGGGTGACACAACTGACTCTAGTTGCCATCAAATATGGAAATAATGTCTAGTTCCCGCACTTTTTTTGGATATATAATTTTTTTGTCTTTTTCATATTTATGAAGCTTGAAAAAGAATAAAAGAATGATATAGTATGATGGAAAGAACAAGTGTAGAAAAAGCAGATGCTCTAGTTCTTGGGAGGCGAACATTCCTATGCTCAATGCAAGGTGGTGAAACTGTTCAATGACACTCAAAGGAATGTTCTTTCCATGGGTAAAAGGGTATGTCAAATTCCAGAGGCTAAGTGATTGCAAGGTTGATTTTGTAGAAGACATGGTCAAAAGGTGACTTAAACACGAGTCCAAGTAAAGTCATCTCAAGGCTAAAAGGTGCAAATGGTCAACATGCAATGCAGCAATACAACTCAACACAAAGGAGCCTCTAGCATACAAAGCCAGAAAATAGTGAAGAAGAAAGAGAATGGGTCTCCAATGCAGAAGTCATGGAGGGACTAAAGAGGACTCCTGAGCCTACTCAATATAGTAGCATGGGTAACATATGTCAACGAGGATCTAACTAAGATGCCCATGTAAAGGTTGGCTCTACCATCACATCATGATTATATATGATGGCGAGTGAAAATGGTTTGTGAATCAAGACATGATGGGGTCGAACGTATGGCTAAAATATCGCAGTATGGAGGCTAGTATGCAAAATGCAGCAGAAAGTGATATCCCCTAACCTATATGCCAGTAAGAAAGCGATACCTGCCATGACGGTTTGCAGTCAGGGGACCAAAGAAATTTCTCAAAAGAAGTCTCCAAAATATCTTGTAAAAACAACCCATCCCAACACTCCAAGCCAAAAGGTCAAAAAGTCCATAAAATAAAAACCAGCTTTAGAAAAAATATTTTTTATTTTTCAACCTATATAAGGACTTTTGGACTCACAGTTTTCTCATTTGTGTTTTGAGCAAGGAGTTGTGAAGAAAACTCAATCAAGGTTCCTTAGTTAAATTCAACTGTTCAAATTGCTTCAAATCTTCCAGGTAACCCTTTAATCATACTTTTGATCATTTTTTATGCTTTTTAAATGTTGTTTCATAAATTTGACTGTAAGAAATTATTTTAAAAATTTTTCATCTACATACATGTGGGTTGGATACAGGTGACCCGCGTATATGAAGGCCCTATATGCGACTGGGTAAAAAATGAACCCGCGTGTGCGTGAGTTTAAAATTTTAAACATGGATTTAATGATATGAAACATATTTTTTTGCAGGATGACGATCACCTGGCATGAAAGAGAGCACAGTGCCATTTATACCCAAGTGATGGAGGACCAAAACACATTAGATGCCTTGAGAGGATGCAGTTTGTTAAAATTCTTCAAAATGCCAAACATGAAGACGAATACTTGATTCCTTGAGCTACTAATTCACTACTGGAGTGCAGAAGAAGATGCAGTCGTGATTTATCAGATGCCCCAGAGGATCAAGACAGTAGACATTTATTTCATTAAAGGTCTTTTTGGAAGGGGAGAGAGAGTGCACTCAACTAGCAGGACAAGAGGTAGTCTCAGTGTAGAAGACTACGTTTGCATATACTATCTTGGAAATGCCGAAAAGGTTGGAAGTCAAATTCCAATCAAGTATGTAGAGAGTTTATCATTGAGAATCCTATTATTTACCATAGCCAGGGTAAACGGTTCTGCTTCTCTACATCAAGCTTCACGTGTTTCTATGAGCCTTGCAATGGATTGTCTCACTACAGTCTTCGATTGGTGTACACCTCTGCTAACCAACATGAAGAAACAACTCACTTCCATCCAGAAGGGTCAGACAAAGAATTTTGCATACGAAACTATCTTATGTTCTTTCTTTTTTGAGAGAGTACCTGGGCTTCATCCCAAGGTACTATCCACCATCAGTAGCCTGAGAGATCCATAGATGGGTAGGTGGGCTGAATTGATGAAACACCTAGGGGGCGGTGAGGTCCCTAAGGCGACTTTTGATGACGATTTTTTTCCTTTGGTGGGAACAATAGGTCATTTCAGTCAAAGACTACCCTTATGCTAGAATGGATTTCCAAGGAGATTCAGATCTAATATTCCCACTAGATGCAACATGGGGGGCCATAGGTATAAATGATTTTTTAATTTTTTAATTTTAAGATTTTTTGATTTTCGATATGAATTAATTAAAAATATTTCTGATGGGAAAAGACACTTACAAAATTATTGATCATGTTTCAGATGTGGGACCAGTGAGTCCTGATGGACTTCCTCGACATAGGCGTCATGGAAGGGATGCCAAAGGGCCTACAACTGAGATTGAGAGAGTCCTCAATGGACTCCGGAGAAACTTGGTGAGATTGACTCACCAAGTACCCATGGTGGCCATAGAGGACTTACTAGAGGAGATGCAACAACACGTGGTAGGAGTACCATGGGACTGGGTGTGACTATTTCGGTGGGTGGCTAATGCCGTCATTTTCTTTCTTGCTGCTCATCCTGAGTAGGATCGTTAGATAGATGATCAGATATTTTTGTGATTAGACATGACGATGGGAATAAGCCCTAATTTTGTAGGGAATTTTGTCCTGATTTTGTATATTATTTTGGACACAAAAACTCTATCTATATACAGACGGTTTTATGATGATCATATATACAGATGATACTTCGATTATTTTTGATGTTTTAATGTGATGAATGATTTATATGCCAATCCAATGCTTGATTAGCAATAGAATCTGCTAAGGAATTTTTTGATCGTCGAATGTGAACAAATGTGATGTAAACAAATGATCTTTTCAATAAACGCACTCTCAGAAATTGACGATACAAATAAGGATCTTGTACCTGATATATGTTATTCAGTTGAGATACCACTAGTTGTGAATCCAAGTAAACTGCAAATGAATCAATATCAAGCAATATCGCCTTAGATAGTAAATTAAAAACAACAGTATATTCAACAATATTATTTGAAGCGTGACTGATACATACTCCTCTTGAAACCAAGGTTTTAAGTGTGTCTACTGGCACCATCGACGAACCCTAGATATATCAAATCATCCATCAATACCTATCAAAGCAGATCAAAAATATCGACATCACTAAAACTGATAGATAGATATGTACAATCATACAATATATACAAACAAGTAAATGCTTAGTTGAAGCCTAAGTAAAGTACTTCTTAAGGTAGAGCCCATTTCTGGGCTCCGCCAACTTGGTTCCTTCAAAATTAATCAATTCATAAGCTCCCTTTTTCAAAACTCGCTTGAAAACGAAGGGACCATACCACATAGACTTAAGCTTTCCTACTCCCAAGGCATCTTTGTCTTGATCGTAGACCAAGACAAGGTCGCCTTCAAAAAAATTTCTAGGATAGACAACTTTATCATATTAAGTTTTTACCCTCTTTTTGTGAGCTTCATTTATTGTGGAAGCATCTCGACACTGCTCGTCAAGATGTTCCAAATGAACAAGGCATTCTTTGAGACTAGAAGTCTCAGGAAGAAGTTCAACAACTAGTTTAAGGGAAGGAATTTCACATTCTACAGGAAAAATAGATTCCAACCTGTAAACTAGTTGAAAGTGAGTAAAACCAGTGGTAGTCTTAATTGAAATTCAGTATGCCCAAAGTGCGGGATATAAAATGATGTGCCAATTGGATCTAGCTTTATTAATCATCCTTTGCAGGATGATTTTAATGGATTTTTTCATGGCTTCGACCTTCCCATTGGCTTGAGGATAATACGGAGATGAATGCTCTTGCCAGAAATCCAACTTGAGAGCCAATTCAGACATCAGTTGATTTTGGAAATGACTACCATGGTCAGTGACAATCTCTTTAGGAATACCGAACCAAGAAATAACTTGATTGAAGAGAAACAAGGCCATTGTTTCACTATCATTCTTGAAAGTAGGCATAGCCTTAGCCCACTTAGTAAAGTAGTCTACAGCCACGATGATATACTTGTGATTTCCTATTGATGGCGGATTACAAGTTAAAATCAATGCCCCACTTTGTGAAAGGACTGACAGTGATCATAGGGAAAAGTGGAGCTGGATCTTCACACATTTTCCGAGTATAAATCTGACAAGGATGGCATCCCTTGACCGCTTCAATACAATGTTTGAAGATCGAACGCCAAAAGTAGCCTGCTCGCATTTTTTTTTGGGTTGCAGCAAGCCCACATAGATGATGACCACAACCTCCACTGTGGTAATCATTAGGCACTGATTCAACTTCTTCCAAGGTTAAACAACGTCTAAGGATTGAATCAATCCCACGATGATATAAAGTATCACCTATAATAATATAATTTTTAGCAAGGTGACGCAATATTCTACACTCATCCTTGGAAAAAGTGGGTGGAAACTTCGAAGTCTAGAGATATATAATGATATCTCCATACCAAGGATCTTGTGAGGAAATAATAAATAGATGTTAATCAAGAAATTTTTCCTCACAAACGATTTCTTCCTCACAAGGAAACTCTGAGATCAACTCTACAAATACTAAATATTTCTTAGATTTAGCTGACATGAATTCGAGGTCAAATTCTTTTCAAATGACAATCCATCTATTATATTTTCCCCCAATCACTTGCCTACTAAGAACAAATTGAAATGGATTAACGACTACTAAGACAAAAGTTTTTTGAAGCAAAATATAATGTCTAAGCCGTTGGATAGCATGAACAACTGCCAAAGCTAATTTCTCAATGGAAGAATAGCGTGTTTCAGGACCAACCAAGCCTCAGCTCAGATAATAGATTAGATGCTCACACAAGGCATCATATTCTTGAACTAGAACCATACCAATAGTTGATTATGTTGCAGCAAAACACAAGAGGAAATCTATGCTATAATCAAGTGGACTCAACAAAGGAGAACAAGTTAATGGTTTTTTTCAAAGAATCCAAAGATCATTGTGTGAAATCATCCCATAAAAATGGGACCCCTTTCTTAAGCAATCGCATAAATCCTTTTGTGATCTCGGCATAATTATCTATAAATATCCTCAAGAAATTTTCTTTTCCTTGGAGACTTTGAAGTTGACATATAGAATACGAGGGAGGTAACTGAAGTATTGCCTCAACCTTGAAGGGATCTACACAAATCCCATCTATTGACACGATGAATCCCAAAAACCAACCGGATGTGACAATGAAAATGCACTTATTCGGATTCAATCGGATTTTATAAAAATGACATCATTCAAAAATCAATCGAAGATGTTTAGGATTATCAATTCTCTTTCAAGAAAGAGTGGCTAAATCATCTATATATGCTTCGATAATGTGCTTGATGTCGTGAAAAGCATATGACATGGCCTGCTAAAAAGTAGCTCCAACATTTTTTAGGCCAAAAGGCATCCTTTTGTACACAAATGTACCCCAGGGACAAATAAAAGTTGTCTTGTGTTGATCTTCTGGACAAATAGTAATTTGATTATAACTAGAGAATCCATCCATAAATGAAAAATATCATTACCCGCACATTCATCAATAATCTAATCAATAAAGGGTGTGGGGTAATTGTCCTTAGGACAAGCCTTATTTAGGTCCCTAAAGTCAATGCATACGCAAATCATTCCTTGTTTTTTGTCTACAGGGATGTTATAGCTCCAAATCTCACTCTTATGGTTTGTGATGCTGCACTCATGGCCTAGGGCAACCCCTCCTTCCAGACCTGGTCCAAAAAATTTAAAAAACAGTGTTTTATTCCCTATACGCGACATTGCCCTGAGTTAAACGCGTGTACACGCGGGTCTGTCATACCCAACCCGCGTGTATCTATTAAAACACTTAAAAAATAATAAATTCCTCTTTTTCGGGCGGGGATCGCGGGTTTACCTGCTGATCACCGGTTAGTGCCCGTGGCCCAACTGTTCCCAACCAACTCCTAACTAAAAAACTACTTTGGAGAGGGTATAAAAAGACATCAAAGGGAAGGCCAAGGGGAGAGAGAGAGAGGAGAGCAAGATTATTATGCTGAGATTTTTCCCTTAGACCAGGTCTGAAGTCCTTGGTGCATTCTGCACTTCCCCCATTTTGCATAGGAAACCCTTGTTTCCATGTGTATTGGTGATCATTCATCCTTGATATCATCATTGAGTAAGACTTGGAAGGAGCTCTTGTTGGAGGCTTGAGGCTGGAACGAATCCGGGAGGAAGCTTGCTTGGAGCCTGTCGAAGGTGTTCAGGTGATATCTTTCCGATATATGTACTTTATTTGCCTTTATATATAAAGAAACACGTCTTTGTTCCCGAATAATCTTTCTTTATGCTTATGAGATTCTTGTGTTGAATTCTTATGAAAGTGGTTACTTAAAGATTTTTTATAACTAACTTTATAACATAAAGATGATTTATACATAAGTATCTGTACATGTACTGTTGTGTTCTTTGATTTGTTTGTCTTGCAGGTCAAAGAAAGAAGAAGGGAACTCCAAGAAGGGTTTGGACCCTAAAGGCCTTCTCGAACGTAGGACCTTAGGTACGTACCCTTAACGTTAACATTTGCTTAAAAGTAAAAATGATGGCTGTGTGTATGTGTTTCTTTGAATAAACAATTTTCAGTCTGGTAGAGTCTTAGCCCAAAGGACCCTAGGGGTACTTTCCCTTCAACCAGAATTGGCGACTCCGCTGGGGACAACACTCTTGTTGTTCCTAGTTTGGGTAGTCTTCAAGCCAATCAAGGCTCAGCCCCTCTGTTTGTTGGCTCTGACTGTCTGATCTTTTCTTGAACCCCAAGCTTTTCCAGTTTTTCAGTCTGTGTTTTTTTATTTTTCTTGAAAGACTTCAGATACGCTCTTTTCCTGGATTACAGAAGCGTATATACGCAAGTTTCACTAAGTGAACCCGCGTATACGCAGGTTTCCTTAGTTACAGTCGCGTGTACACGCATTCTGCAATTAATTTCAGGCGCGTATATTACATAAATTTCAAGATTTATAAATTTTCTTTTTGCTGAATGTTTGTCTGGTGGTTTGGGTCAGTGTCAAGCAGTCACTTTTCCAGTGACAGTTCTCTGTTTAACAGGGGGCATCTTGTTCTGAACTCTCTCTAGTCATAAGGAGTATTAGTCTTGTTTTCGTTGATTGCAAGCGTCATTGATTTTTGACACACAAGATTTCTGTTTAGGAATCTTGATTGCTCTGTTTCGGCAGAGTAGGAAGATTGGGTTCAATCTTTGTGTCCATTTTGCTTTCATGACATTTTTGTTTGCTTAATGAAATCATTTTTGTGACCATTTGCTCCTTCGTTTTGGGAAAGTTGTTTGTTACCATTTTCTTGAAACTTGTCTTTTGATCTTTTGGACTTTCATTGCTGCTTTTGATTGTCAAGAGTGATTTCGAACACATCTATTTTTGTTGGGTTTTCATCATTTCAAAGGTGTGAATTCGCAAAAGTGTTCGGTTGCCTTTTCTTCAATCATTAGTGTCAGTATTTTTAAGAGATTCCTTGAAAAAGACTTCTTTGTTGTTTGAAAGAAAATCTTTTGAAAGTTTTAAGTTTCGCTTTCTTAAACTTGCTTTTCATTTGATTTCCTTTTTTGCGAAGTGAAAGTGCTTTGTGTTTATCTTAGAGCTTGTTTTTATTGTTTGGACGAAATGATTGGTAGCACATCATATTCTATCTAAGCATTTTAGTGGCAAGACAAATTTGATAAGTGAGCAACTTTCCTTCTTTGTTTGCAGAGTAGTCTTAAAATCTTGCATTCACATATAGTTGTTGCATTAGGATAGATTTGCATCCCTTTTTTATGCATACATAGCTTTGTTAGCTTTTGTGAGTGTGGAGTCTGAAAAGAAAGCAAAAAACTTTGTTTTATTTTTCCTCTGAACCCTGTAGAGATTACTTTTCATCGAAAAACAAAAAGTGCATGTGCATGTAGTTAGGATAACTTCTTTTGCGTCAAAAAACACCACTAGTTTCATCTCCATTACCTTGTGACTTAAAGAACAGCCTAATAAAATCAAGCGCTTAATTAAAATCCACTAGAACTTTTTGTTTTAGTCATTACACCAACAAGTTTAGGATTTTAGGGCCTTGGATTAGGCGAGTGGAGAGTTAACTCTCCAAGGCCACATAAAACGTCAAACATAAGAGTCTGATTAACGAGAGTAAATCCAATAGCGTTAGGAAGACCACGAAAGCTCCGGATCTGGGAGTTAAGCACGAGGGTCTGTGAAGACAGGGAAGAGAGATACCCCCTCTCCTACTTGTCCGAACTTACCTCATGACTGTTCCGCTTGGCTTCTGCGACGAGTTGGTACCCATAGTTGCTCTTCCTAGGGAACTACATAGGTGGCTGCGGAGGGGAATCCCGTGGCACCTGAGGTTGACGTTGCATCACTCTCGACAGTACTACTGGAGGGCACCCTTGCGAAGCTTGGGGGCTTGCACCGGCGCAGGCTGTTGTTAGGAGGTCAGCGTAACTTCCCCTGTTACCTTCGCTGATAGGACTGGGCCGTCATTATCCCAGACTATCTTTGGAAGGCCCCTGACTCCGCTTTCTTGTATTTTGGTGTCCGGTCCTCATCACCCGGAGCGGAAATACTTGGAAGTTGTTTGACTGGCTGATATCTTTACGGACTTTCTAGTGGGTGCTCTTTGCTCCTTGTATATAGTTGGCTTTAGGTATTTTTGTCTAGTCACGTTTGGACTTTGTGGTCTGAGTGACTAGCTTACCACTCTACCGATCTTGAAAGGCTTTTGGGCGTTCTTTCGGAAGTTGTGGAGTTGCTTCCTCAAGGGCAAAGGTTTTGATTGCTTATCCATATTCTTTGAAAAGTTATTTCTATATTCCCGCAAGGGAAAGGGTCTTTGGAACAGTTTAATATGGCCAGTATTCCTGGGGAAACCAACCAAGGTACCCTTCCAAAAGGGGATCCTTGTGCTTTTCCTTTCTTTGGAAACGTTGGTACTCCCTTGATGGCCACTTTGAATATTCCTGGGTTGAATGTTGGACTACCCGTTTGGCTGTGGTCCACTCCGAATATTCCGAATGCTTTTGAAGCTTCTCAGTTGAATGCTTTATTTCAAGGGCATCACATGGGTGCTAACTGTTCATCTTCTTTCAAAGAGAAATCTGGGATTCCTTCTTCTCCTCCTTCTTGTAACAAGAAATCTAAAAAGAGGAGAAAAAGGAAGTCAAAGAAGAAGAATAGTTCTATCCTTTCATCCTCAACCTCTGCTAGTCATGTTGGAGATGAGTCTTCAGCCGCTGCAAGTCATGCTGGGGGCACAAGTCTAGTCACTGCAAGTCACACTAGCACTTCATCTTCAACCTCTGCAAGTCATGTTGGAGATGAGTCTTCAGCCGCTGCAAGTCATGCTGGGGGCACAAGTCTAGTCACTGCAAGTCACACTAGCACTTCATCTTCAACCTCTGCAAGTCATGTTGGAGATGAGTCTTCAGCCACTGCAAGTCATGCTGGGGGCACAAGTCTAGTCACTGCGAGTCACACTAACACTTCATCATCAACCTCTGCGAGTCATGTTGAAGATGAGTCTTCAGCCGCTGCAAGTCATGCTGGGGGCACGAGTCTGGTCACTGCGAGTCATACTAGCAAAGAGTCACCGACCTCTGCAAGTCATGTTCAGGACTCTCCGCAAACCACTGTTAGTCATGTTGGCGGAATGGAGGTTGATAAGAAACCTGGACGTAGAATTTTTAAACCTAAGTTCCCTTGTAAGATATGCAAGGGAGACCATCTTACTCATTTATGCCCTGGTATTCCAGAGGTTCAAAAGATATGGTCCGAGTCTGAAAGTACTTCTGCTCCTAGATCTGATATGGTTTCTCATCAATCCCATCAACCGTTGGTTGAAAATGTGGTAGAGCCAGTGCAATCGCTGGCCGATTACACTCCTCTTTTGGGGGGTGAAGTGCCTAACAAAAGAGTCTGTTTGATCTCTAGTACAGAGTCTTCTAGTATAGGGGGCATTCCGGTTTCTTCAAATGTTCCCCCTTCAAGTTCTAAGAGTGTTTCCTTTGATTGGGATAGTCTTGTTGAGCCTCGTCTTCCTTCCGCTGCACCTTTCCAAATAAAGGTCAGAGTGAATTCCACAAATGTCTATCGATGTATGGTGGATGAAGGATCCTCTACAAGTATTATATCCTCTTTGACTTGGAAAGCTCTGGGTTCCCCAAAGTTGTTGACAGCTCAGAGTCAGTTGTTAGCCTATGATAGAAGGCCTGGTGAATCTTTGGGTGTTCTTCCTCAATTGCCTATCACTTTAGGTGGGAAGACTGTCTTAATCGATATGATGGTGGTTGATAGCCCTTTAGACTTTAATATGCTACTTGGGCATGATTATTTCTATGCTATGAATGCTGTGGTGTCTTCACTCTTTCGAGTAATGTGCTTTCCTCATAACGGGAATATTGTCACTGTTGATCAGCTTGCATCTGATAATCACCACCCTAATTCGACTTTACTGCAGAATGCCCCTTGGTTTGTTCCAAGTGTTCAAATAGACTCTACCCTGCCACGGGTCAATTATGTGGCATTGAATCCTCAATGTTCAATCGCTTCTAAGAAGGATCCTTTGACCTATTATTATCCTTCTTGGGACTTGGTCCCGGCAGTTGACCGAGAGATTCTTCCTATAGGGACATGGGACCCTTTAATTCCCTCTTTTGATCCTTGTAGTTCTCATGATTTCTCAGATCTTGTTTTGCCTTCACAGGAGGAACTCTTTGAAGCCATGAGTTATGACTACCAAAGGAGCCCTTGGCCTGAGCCCTACAAGGGGTTTGTTCAGCAGAACTATTATGCGTAAGCCGCAAGGCTGCGTGGTTCCCTGTACCATATTGTATATATGAGGTACGCATTTTCAAGTTTCGTATTCTATAACACAAAGATCTTATATGACGTTTATATGTGGGATGTATTAACTTCGTGTCTAGTGTTCCTATTTATGTTTACAGAACTTGGAAGATTTCTCCTTTGGAAGTTTATGGTTGGTCCGTTCGGACAGGTATTGGTTCTCGAAACTGGCATATAGGTGAGGTTTTTCCGCCTGCATTGTGCATTTATCAGTTTCCTTTCCCATTTTGGCCTTAGGATCGACCCCACCAAGTTATGGTGCAGAACCTTCTCATTGCTTAGAAGTATCATGACTTGTGTGGTAGAGCCTACCTTATCATGAGTACCCTAGTTAGTACCTTTTTGTCGCTTGGCACTCATGCTGATTTTTCATCCCTAGGTTCGGGAGTCCTCTGTAGTCCCGCCATGACTTATGCGTTGAAGACTCATTCCTCTTTGCTTCTTCGCTTCGTTCTGGCCTTATACCCTAGAGGCTCCTATGTGTGTTGAGTTGTACTTCTGCATTGCATGTTGACCATTTTCACCTTTTGGCCTATAGCCGGCTTCACTTGGACTCGTGTTTAAGCCAACTTTTGACCATGACGTCTGCAAAATCAACCTTGCATACCCTTGACCTCTGCAGCTTGACATACCCAGATCCGTGGAAGGAACTTACCTCTGAGTGTCACCGACCAGTTTTTCACCTCCCTGCATTGAGCATAGGAACGTTCCTTTCCCAGGAACTAGATCATCTGTTTCACCGACACTCGTTCTTTCCACTGTACTATAGCATTCTTTTATTCTTTTTCCGGCTTATCAGAAAAAGACAAAAAAATTAAATATTCCAAAAAGAGCGGGAACAGGGACATTATTTCTATTTATTGTTGGCAGCTAGAGTCAGTCGTGTCGCCCTTGAACAAAGCACTCAAAACAAAGTCTCCTCCGCATGGGTGGGATTTAGTTTGACTTAGGTACGCCATAACCTTGTTATCGAGTCAGTTCTCCCCTGATTGGTTATCTCTTCCAATCATATGGAGGGTTCATTCGTGCCTCCTGCATGACGAACTTATACAGATTCATCATATGCTGCCACATAGTCACATTGAGTCGTGCTTTTGTTCAAGGGAAGTTAGCCTGAGTCGGCCTTTCTGCGGTGTCTCTTGACTCATTTTTCAGTCGGCCATCCCTGGTTGTCAGTGTCATGTCTATCATCACATCAGTTATATTGGTCCTTTACTCATGCCGGTTTGAGAAGGTCCCCATTGACTTCTTGCTGGCGGGTCTTGTCCTTATCGACGACGACACCTTGCTCTGAGGACAGGCCTAGAGCCGCACCCTGGCCCTATTTTCATTATTGATAGGTCACCTTGTGCTCAGCATCGATCAGTATCATGGGTCTTTGACTGAGTGGTTTCCCTTGTGTTCGACATCAGCATACATTATCACACATTGGGATTCGTGCAGTACCTTGGTTTCCATTTGACCCTATTGGTGGATACCTCGCCTCTGTGTCAGCTTTCATTATTGGTTGGTTCAGAGGGTTTCTGCCGTGCGCTAGCCACATCTTGTGTACGCCGGAAACGTACTTCGGTTGGGTTACTACATCTTCTTCGTCCGATTCCTTCCACATTATTGGCCTACGGGTTACACTCGCGCTAGATTGATGGAGGATGCCTTAATGCCTTCCTTCTAGCGGATCTTTCCCTATCGACTCCGACTCATTGCTCTGGGGCAAAGATCTAGAGTCCATTTGGCAGTACCTTGGGGTTTGCAGTCATTAGTGGCAGATTCCTCGCTATCGACAGTGGGAAACCATCATTGTCTCCTGATTGATAGATTCTTACAGGTGTTCGACTTCAGCTCATCTATTCACACTTGTTAGATTGTACTGGGTACCTTGACGCTCATTATCATTATCAGTGAGTAGTCTCGCGTTTGTTAACGGTATACATCAATGACCGGTAATCAAACGATTTCTCACATGGTCGACTTCAGATCATTTATTCCCATGGTGTAGAAATGTACCACGGCGGTCGGTGAAGACCTCAGGTTGTATCAGCATTCATTGGTTCACTTGACAGTTGCTCCTGTTACTGCTCGTTGATACCACTCCACTTTATATGTTGCAGTCAGTCATGGCGACATTCTATATGCTGGCACCTGAGTTTGCAGTGTATTACCATCCTATTCCATCATGTTCAGTTGGTACCTTTTGGGATCAGTCTTTGATTTCAGTGATCCGTTGCATCTTTCAGCATCATTGACAGTCTTATATGTGATATTCAGACATGTACTTACTCATTATGATCAGATGATCCATTATGTATTTTCCAGTCATTTATACTTGTATACTTAGTGGATCCGCTTGTACTTGATATGCGGACATGCTTTACTGAGCATGGGTATGCCCGCCTCAGACAGTGTTTCTTTCTGATCTCCTTTCGGTGGCTTGACAGGCTAAATTCTGGTGAAGTCCTCCTCGGTTTTTCGGCAGAGTTCCTTTCCTTGTACTTACTTAATATATTTCGGCCATCATGTTCCCCTTCTGACCTCATACATTAGGGGGCATCTGTTATAGCTCCAAATCTCACTCTTATGGTTTGTGATGCTGCACTCATGGCCTAGGGCAACCCCTCCTTCCAGACCTGGTCCAAAAAATTTAAAAAACAGTGTTTTATTCCCTATACGCGACATTGCCCTGAGTTAAACGCGTGTACACGCGGGTCTGTCATACCCAACCCGCGTGTATCTATTAAAACACTTAAAAAAATAATAAATTCCTCTTTTTCGGGCGGGGATCGCGGGTTTACCTGCTGATCACCGGTTAGTGCCCGTGGCCCAACTGTTCCCAACCAACTCCTAACTAAAAAACTACTTTGGAGAGGGTATAAAAAGACATCAAAGGGAAGGCCAAGGGGAGAGAGAGAGAGGAGAGCAAGATTATTATGCTGAGATTTTTCCCTTAGACCAGGTCTGAAGTCCTTGGTGCATTCTGCACTTCCCCCATTTTGCATAGGAAACCCTTGTTTCCATGTGTATTGGTGATCATTCATCCTTGATATCATCATTGAGTAAGACTTGGAAGGAGCTCTTGTTGGAGGCTTGAGGCTGGAACGAATCCGGGAGGAAGCTTGCTTGGAGCCTGCCGAAGGTGTTCAGGTGATATCTTTCCGATATATGTACTTTATTTGCCTTTATATATAAAGAAACACGTCTTTGTTCCTGAATAATCTTTCTTTATGCTTATGAGATTCTTGTGTTGAATTCTTATGAAAGTGGTTACTTAAAGATTTTTTATAACTAACTTTATAGCATAAAGATGATTTATACATAAGTATCTGTACATGTACTGTTGTGTTCTTTGATTTGTTTGTCTTGCAAGTCAAAGAAAGAAGAAGGGAACTCCAAGAAGGTTTTGGACCCTAAAGGCCTTCTCGAACGTAGGACCTTAGGTACGTACCCTTAACGTTAGCATTTGCTTAAAAGTAAAAATGATGGCTGTGTGTGTGTGTTTCTTTGAATAAACAATTTTCAGTCTGGTAGAGTCTTAGCCCAAAGGACCCTAGGGGTACTTTCCCTTCAACCAAGGGATTGGATTATAGACCCACTCAGTTAAAGGAACATGGTATATGAAACTCGCCCTAAGCAACTTCTCGACTTCAACTTTGATTGCTGCTGCTTTTCTAGGGTTTACCAGTTGAAGTTTTTGACGAATAGATTTGGCATTTTCGTACATATTAATCTCATGTTGGACTATAGATGGACCTATTCCAGGCATTTCCTCATAAGACCAAGCGAACATATCATGAAACTCTTTAAAGAGCTCGGTATAAGTTTGAATTTCTTCAAGGGAACAATCAGCTCCAATGACGACATTTTCAATAATGTTAGGATGCCTAGACATGTTCACCAAAACAGTTTGTGAGATAGAAGACATGTTACCTTTGGCAGAAAATTGTGCTGAGGCAAAAGGGTTTAAAACTGCATGAACATCACTAGTAGAACGACTGGACAAACTCGATTCTACTTCCCACAAATGAGGGAGGAAATTTGAACGATGATGAAAATCAGTCCATGGTCTTTCAACACCCGTCATTGCATCAGAAGCTTCTTCAGATGACAAGACACTATCTAAGCAATCTTGAGTAGAAGTTGAATCGAGAGTCCAAGCCGGAGCCACATCTCCATCCAGCTCCTCTGGTGAAAAAGGAGTAGGATCGGATTCTCCAGAGTTAACAATAGACTGATAAGAAATTTCTACTGTAGACATAGTACATGCTATTCCACCTACCTCCCCCTCATTTAATGTGGTGGTAAATGAGGGTAAGGGCCAAGGATCTGAAAAATAATGAGTTCTAAAGAACTCCCTTTGAGAAGGTGCCTTGGAGAATGAAATAACATTCATTCTAGTTGAAGGAGTAGGAAGATCAAAGGTACCCATAAAGGAAGAGTACATTGCAACTCCTAAATTCTCTATAGGCTTCTTGAGATTATCCACTAATGGAATAGTAGACTCAGAAGATGCATGGGAGTCACCCGGAGAAATCCATCTAATCAACATTTACAATTCTCCCTTCATGAGGAAAACAAAGGATGTGAAATAACGAAGATACAATAGCATCCATCTCATAAATCCAATTCCTGCCTAAAAGGAGGTTGTAATCCAGATTCGCATCGACTATTTTTACTTCAATATTCACCACCTTTGCCCCAACACAGATGGGAAAGGCTAGAATAATCCTGTGTGGCCTATGAGAATGACCATCAAATGTTGTCAATAGAGAAGGTGAAGGAACAACTTGAGGTGATCCAATAGCTTTCCAACATGATATGGACATTACACATGTGGAATCTCCCTCATTGATAATTGTTTGAAAGATATTGGTCTTTCGATATGTAGACTTTAACTGGAAAGCCATATGATGCGAGAGTCTCTTCTTGATGTTTGACATATCAAATGTAAGCACAAAAGAATTATTTGGATCAACTGCTTCAATTGCAGTGAGTAATGCACTCCTTTGCATGGGGCATGACTGGAGTACCTCTAACACTAACATAACATAAGGACTCTAAGCCATATCTTCTACAATCGAGTAGTTCTGGGCTGCCTTAGCATTAGGGTTAATGATTGAGCGTTTTGTGGAGCCTTTTGGCATCCGAGGTATAGAATCAACAAAGGGTCTCTCTATATGGAGTGGCTATGAAGTATCAGAAGCAGACTTAGCCTTAAATGATTCTAATTCACCATAATCACGTGATCATGTAGAAACGTCAATATGTGAACTCATCATGTAGGCATGTGAGGTATTATCCCCTTCCTGGTTGACCCCTTGCGGGGGTACTAGTATTAGAGTTCGCGCCAGAAAGTAACTGCTACCCTTGGGGAAAAGGGTTAGTTAAGACAGCCCGGAAGCTAGAATGCCCTTGTTGAACCAACAAGCATGCAACATCTTGGATCTTAGGGCAAAGATGAGTCAAATTATCTCCATTTCACAACTTGCATGGAAATTTTACTTTTTTCTTAAACTCTTTTCTATCCCCTCTAGCATCATTGCCGGGTTTGTTTACATTACCCTTCCCAACCTAGTTCTTTTTCCTACCTTGTCCCTTCTTCTTCCCATCTAATTGTTGGTTTCCCTTGGGGTTAGAAGTTTGGACACCATTTATAGACATAGGTTAAGAAGGCATAGACGTTGATGGCAATGTCTACATAGAAGAAGCAATTTGTAATGATAATTGTTGCAATTGATTTAGCAGGTTAGTCATGTGAGCATCGATTGATCTGAATATCTTCTCAGCATGGGGACCTGATTTCAGCTTGGATATACCAACCTTGGACCTAGGAACATCAGGCAGGATTTTTTGAAGAACCCCAGATTGAGAATATATAAGTTCTAACTGCTAGGCCCTAAAAATAGCCCGTTCTTCAGTGAACACACTGGAGAGTGACACATCCTTAGAGATCTTGGGTTGTAAAGATTTAAGAAACCATTTGTTGAGCCTCAAACCTGCACCTTCCTATACACCCTCTCAACCTTCTTTTTCCACTTATTTCATCCACCCAGCTGTTAAATCATTGCATTGTAGTTTAAAAAGAGCTTTTTACATGGTTTTCTGACTATGCTTATGACTGTTGTTTGGTTTAGTTTTTGTTCATGCAGCTGCGGAAACTTCTCAGTTTCCGCAGCCAGCACAGATTTCTGCAGCCAGCAGAGGATTCCGCAACTATTTTGTTAAAAGCTATGCTACAGGTGTCCTATGAAGAAACCAGCTACATAGGCAAGCTACAGGTGACGGATACATGGAACGTGTCCCTTCAAATCAGCCAAATCATCCATGGAAGGTCACGGTCAACGAGGGTCAAATGCAAAGCCAACCAAGGAGTTCAGCGGTGGCACGTCTCTGTTTTGGGCACGTGAACGTTTACATGGCACAGTCCTCAGCCCACGAAGACACCGGCACACCTGGAGATCATCACCATAACCTGAATCCAACAGCTACCACTCTGAAGATTTAATAGACATGATGACAGTTACGCTAGATCTCGGCTGAAGGGATCTACGTGTCTTTGGCAACACAGTTAATAGCGTAGGATTCAGTTAGTTAGTTCAACACTTTTTCATTATAAATAACGCGTTGATGAACGCTGTGAAAAAGCTTTTGGATATGTAATTTTCCGAACTGTTGTTGTTATCACCCCACTATTTTATATATGTTGCTGCTTTAATACATGAGAAGACTTTTCTGAGTTCATTCGTGTGACTACTCGTTGACTGGCTGAAGTGGCAGAGGGCCCCTGCACGCTGAAGCCTTGTAAAGTTTTCATTTGGTTTTATTATGTTCTGCTTTCATAATCTTTAGCTTGTACATAACACGCTGTTTTGATGCTTCTTAATTCACTGCTATTTATACTTTCACTTCTGCTTTCTTGTAGCTGTCAGCTGATCAATGTTTTTCTGCAGGTTTTCTTAGGCAGCCCGGGCAAATTTTCATCTTTTTGATAACTATTGACATATGAGATCATCTTGTCCTTCCTGCTAACTTTCATTTTCTGAAGTTTAATTCCAGCACTGTCTTTTCAAGTTGTGATTTGCTTATTTGTTTTTTCTGTTATTTAGATATCATACTGCTCATCAATTTATGGTTTCTTTCTATAGTCAAGTGACACTATTAGTAAGAAATCAAAATATTACTTATTGTAGTGTGATTTAGTTATCATATTGCTTAAACTTATTCATGATTGCTTCCCACAAGGTAGATTGAGCTGAAGGGTAAAGGATCAGAAGAGTTGAAGTAGTGTGACTAGTTTCTTTTATGCAATTTAATTTCTTGCCATTTAGATATCATATTGCTTGACTTGTTCATGATTGCTTCCCACAAGGTAGATTGAGCTGAAGGGTAAAGGATCAGAAGAGTTGTAGTGTGACTAGTTTCTTTTATGCAATTTAATTTCTTGCCATTTAGATATCATATTGCTTGACTTGTTCATGATTTCTTCCCACAAGGTAGATTGAGCTAAAGGGTAAAGGATCAGAAGAGTTAAAGTGGTGTGAATTAGTTGCTTTGCTTTGAGTTGCTTTAAGTTCAATTTTTACTTTCTTTTCATTCAGCAGCAAGGATACTGGGCCATTTTCATTAGTTCACTGTTTTTCTTAAGAATTCATTTCATTACAGTTGTTTTAAAGCTTTCTTTTTGAGCACTTTTGAGTTTGAGAAAAAATCATTGTAGAAATCACCATCACCATTATCATCCATACTTCACTTTCATTTTCACCATCACACATTAGGGAAAGATAAATCCAAAAATAAACTAAAAACTCAAAAACGACAAAAGATTAAGGAAATGGTTATCTAGTACATATAGTACACTTCACTTCGTCAGCTTACGAATCCCGGATTGACATTTTAAATAGCAATTTAGAACACACTAAATTGACCAAACATTTTGGCGCCGTTGCCGGGGAAGTGAAACTAGGTAGCCAATTTCTTAAAAAAAACAAGAAAATTTCAAGGAAGGAAAATTGATAACCTCTCAAAGTATGCTCTCCTCTTGCACTTAGTGTGATCTGGAGGATCAGAAAAGAGAAATTTATTGGTTTAATAGTTTCTTGAGTATGCTCTCTTCTTGCACCTAGAGTAACCTGGAAGATCAGAAAGAGAATTATTAGCCCGACTTGAAGAAAAATAAAAAATGACATGCATAGAGCAAGAGATTCTAGGGGAAGGTTTTTAGCTAGAGCCAAGAGTTCGATTTTTACAACTCCATCTACTTCAAGGAATAGACAAGAGACACCTCCATCATCTCCAACCTACACTCCTAGCCCTAGGATTCCTGGAATTCAAGAGGCAGTAGTTGACCCTCCCACACCATCCATCGCATCTGAATTAGGAAGAGATCCTTTCCTTCCTTCTACAGGGAGACAAATTGTAATTGAAGAAGTAGAATCACCTAAGGAAGAAGAGGGAGAAATTCCTCCTCGTTCACCCTTAGTAGAGGAACCAGAGGACTCTGAATTCTCCAGGGAAACTACCATGACAGAAGAAGGAGCAAATGGATTTGGTAGAGGTAGAGGTAGAGTAGGAGGAGGAGGTAGAGGTAACATTGGGGGAAATAGGGATGGAGATAACTCATTCGGATTTTTCCTATAGTCGATGAGGACTCTCGAGCCACAATGAAGAACATCTCACCATCTGTCCTCCCAAACTTTCATGGGTTAAGAAATGAGGATCCTGAAACATTTCTATTTGAGTTTGAGGTTGTGTGTTGAACTTATGATTATCTGGAAGACTCTCAAAAACTCAAATTGTTTCCATCAACATTGAAAGGAGAAGCTTTGAAATGGTTCATGGGATTACTCACTCAATCCATTAGGACTTGGAATGATATGAAACAAACGTTTTTGGATAGGTACCTGGACTATTGTATGCCCACCAATCACAAGGATGAGGTATTCAAAATGGTACAAAAAGAAGATGAAAACTTGGAAGATTTACTTGAAAGATTCCAATATAATCTGAAAAGAGCAAAAATGAGTAACTTAGATGAGGAGACCTTGAAAGTCCTTCTATTAAAAGCCATTATAGATGAATGGATAGATATTTTGAACATGATGGGGAAAGGAGACATATCTCAACTTCCACTTCATGATATAGCGGAGCTATGTGTCCATCTCTCAAGGGGGAAATCTAAAACTCAAAAAGGGCCTAGAGATCCTTCTCTCATCAGAGCAAACAAATCTGCAACTGGATCAGTAAGTAGGGCTGAGATTGGCAACATGCTTGATGAGTTCAAAACTGATATCTTAGGGAGTCTTAGTGAGCAACTAGACACTCTTAACATAGACAACAAGCAGAAAGCAGAAGTTGAAGCTTTGGCCATCTTTTGCCCAAAATGTAGAAAGAAACATGCTCTAAGGGAATGTCCCTTGGATGCAAAAGTTGTAGAAACATGTGTAATTTGTTCAGAGAATCATGAGACCAAGGATTGTCCTTCAATTCCTGGTCTCAAAGCTGTCTTTCAAGAAGATCCAAATACAATTGAGTCTCTCTGTTTTGTTGCAAGGAGACCTTGGCAGGGGCAGCAAAATCAAGGGTTTAACAACTCTATGAACTTTCAACCCCCACCAAATTGGAATCCTTGGCAACAACCTT
The DNA here is from genome assembly GCA_031772625.1 of Pinus tabuliformis. NCBI lineage: Eukaryota > Viridiplantae > Streptophyta > Pinopsida > Pinales > Pinaceae > Pinus > Pinus tabuliformis. The sequence continues at coordinate 77,083,562 of CM062812.1, forward strand.
GGTCCCAACCTCAAAATACTTTTCAATCATGGGTACAAGGTATGCAAAATCCTTATGGGAGATTTGCTCAATTTTATCAATATCCTCCATCTTTTCAAAATCAACAAGCTCCACAACTTCCAAATCAAAACCCACAACTATCATTGCCATTTCCACAACAACAACAACCTTCTCAACAGAATCCAAATTCTCAACTCTTGCTCCCATTCCAACAGAAGTCAAATCAACTTCCTTCTCAGCTATTGCCAAACCCCAATAATAAAAACCCTCAAAATGCTTACATGATGGAAGGTCAACAATTTCCTACCTATATGATTGTCCCTCTCAATGATGTACAACTCAGATCAGGTAGAGTCTTAGATAAGCCTTCTATAGATGTTCAAAATCAAAGAATTTTTGAGGAAGAATCTCTTGAAGCCAATAAGGGTTCTGAAGCATCTCTTCAAAACCCAAACACTCAGAAAGAAAAAGAAAAAGAACTAACCCCCACAACTCCTATAGTTGAGCAACCTGCATCTTCATCCACACCTCCTTTTCCTGAAAGATTACAAATTGACAAAGGGGTGGAAAAACAAATCTTGTTGCCTGACTATGATTTTCTAGATGAATTGAAGAATGTCTGTATCAAGATTCCCTTGTTACAAGCCATTAAGGAGATTCCTATTCTAGCAAAAACAATAAAGGAGTTGAGTCTTAAAAGACCAGGAAGGAAACCAAGAGATACAAGAAAAATCCACCTGGTAGGAAAAATTGCAGATATCATGATGGGAAAAATTACTATGCAGAAGTATGTAGATCCCGGTAGTCCAATTGTCAAAACACATATCAATGGGGTAGAAATTCCAAATACTTTGATTAATTTGGGGGCTGCTATCAACATTATGAGTAGACAGACTATGGAACAGCTGAAACTTCCTAACCTTCTCTTTACACCTACTTTACTGCAACTTGCAGATCGATCAATCATTAAACCAGATGGTGTATTAGAAGACATTTCAGTCTCCTTAGACTCTTGGGAATATCCATTAGATTTCATGATTTTAACTCCCAAGAGTAATTTAGGAGGACATCCTCTCATCTTAGGAAGACCTTGGCTAGCCACAGCTGATGCTTTTATCAGTTGTAGGTCTGGGAATATGTATATTTCTGATGGTAATTCGACAAAGAAATTCAATCTGTATCCTCCAGCAAAAACAATTACAGAAATAGGAGATAATGAGTGGATTGATGATGAAGATACTATACAACCTGTCTTTACCATTTCCGAAGTTAGTGAAGATAGTCAAATTCTGAACACATTAGAAAACTTTGAAACATCTTCAGAATATGACCATACACAATTTCAGTTAGATTCTGACATTGAGTATCTATCATCTAGACAAATGTCTCTTTTCTCTATGGAAGAGTTTGGTATTTCCGCCATTGAGATCTTTCCAGGTAAAACATTGAATATCAACAAAAACTTGGAAAGATCACAACAGGAAGAGCTAACCAAAATCTTGCAAAAACATTTTACTGCATTTGCATGGGAGTATACCGATATGAAAGGTATTGACCCTAAAACTTGCATTCAACACATCTACATTGAGGAAAACAGTAGACCAATCAGACAACCTCAGAGAAGGATGAATCCAAACCTTACGGAGATAGTGAAAGAAGAGCTCCAAAAGTTACTTAATGTGAACTTCATTTATCCAATTTTAGATAGCCGATGGGTTTCTCCTTTGGTTATAGTACCTAAAAATAATGGTAAATGGAGGGTTTGCATTGATTACAGGGAATTGAACAAAGCAACCTTGAAGGATCACTTTCCTTTACCCTTTATTGATCAGGTATTAGATACTTTAGCAGGCAAAAAGTATTTCTCATTTTTGGATGGTTTTAGTGGTTACAATTAGACTCAGGTAGCACCTGAAGATCAGGACAAGACCACATTTACCTATCCATGGGGAACTTTTGCTTACCGAGTACTTCCTTTTGGATTATGTAATGCACCCGCAACATTTCAAAGGGCAGTACTAGGAATCTTTTCTGATATAATCCATGATTGTGTAGAGGTTTATATGGATGATTTTACAGTTTATGGTAATACATTTGAAGAGGCATTAGAAAATTTGAAAAAAGTCCTTATAAGATGTAAAGAAACAAACCTATCATTAAGTCATGAAAAATGCTTTATGATGTTTACTGAAGGGATTGTTTTAGGACATCATATTTCAGGAGATGGGATTAAAGTTGATAGATCAAAAGTTGAGGTCATCTCCAAGTTGCCTATTCCAAATTGTCAAAAAGATGTTAGAATTTTTCTTGGATTTACTGGATATTATAGAAGATTTATTGAAAACTTCACCAAAATAGCATCTCCACTCTTCAAATTACTTACAAAAGACTGTGAATTCAAATGGGATCCTGATTGTCAATCTGCATTTGAAACTTTGAAAACAAGAATATCTGAAGCACCCATTTTGAGAGGGCCAAATTGGAAACTTCCTTTCCATATTTCTACAGATGCTTCAGATACAGCTCTAGGAGCTGTGTTGGGTCAAAAGGATTTAGTTCCTTATGCCATTTACTACACCAGTAAAAATTTGACTCCCACTTAGTTAAACTATACTGTGACTGAGAAAGAGTTCTTAGTTGTTGTTCATGCAATCAACAAGTTTAGACATTATATAACTGGCTATGAAATTTTTGTCCATACTGATCATTCTGCAATTAGATATCTCATGAACAAACCTGTTACTATTGGCAGAGTTACAAGATGGCTTTTACTTTTACAAGAATTCAATATTACTGTGTTAGATAGACCTGGGAAACAAAATACAGTAGCTGATTTCTTGTCTAGAATCCAAAATACTAACGAAGATTCTCCTGTAGAGGATAAGTTTCCAGATGAATATTTGTTTGCCATAACTACTAAGACTCCTTGGTATGCAAATATTGCTAACTATTTGGTTACAGGGAAACTACCTCCACATTTATTTCCTAATGAGAAAAGAAGAATCATTCAGGAGAGTTCAAGTTATTCATGGATTTCTAATGAATTGTTTAAAACAGGGCTAGATTGTGTGATCAGAAGATGTGTTCAGGAAGATGAAATGCTTGACATCCTCAAGGCATGTCATGATGAACCATGCGGTGGACACTTTGCTGACAAGAGGACAGCCTATAAAATCCTTTCTTTAGGATATTATTGGCCTTCTCTCTTCAAAGATGCAAAACAATATGTCAAAAGGTGTGACAGCTGCCAGAGAGTTGGGAGACCGACTCTTTCAAATGAAATGCCATTACAGCCACAGGTACTCATCGAACCCTTTGAAAAATGGGCTTTAGATTTCATTGGACCAATTAATCCACCATCTAAACAAAAGAAGTATATATTGGTTTGCACTGATTATGTCACTAAATGGGTAGAAGCCAAGGCATTGCCTTCTGCCACTGAAAATTCAGTTGTTCAATTTCTTTTTGAGGATATTTTTACTCGTTTTGGTGTCCCAAGAGAAATTGTGACAGATCAAGGAAGTCAATTTACATCTAATTTGATGGAGAAGCTGATGGAAGAATACAAAATCAAGGACAGAAAATCTACTCCTTACCATCTGCAAGCAAATGGCCAAGTGGAATCTACAAATAAAGTTCTTGAGAGTATCATCACCAAAACTGTTCATCTACACGAAAGAGATTGGGCAGAAAGGCTTCCTGAAGCCTTATGGGCCTACAGAACTACATGGAGGAACACAACAGGACATTCTCCCTATGAACTTGTTTATGGGAAAGAAGTCCTTCTCCCCATTGAGTTTCAAGTCAAGACTTTCAAGATGGCAGTTCAATTGGGGATGAATCTATCAGAAGCCCAAAAGCACAGAATAAAGCAGCTGAATGAGCTAGATGAGATCAGACAAGATGCAATTTTAAGGACTGATCTAGTTCAACATCAAAGAGCTAAGTGGCATGACAGATACATCAAAGAGAGAAAGTTTCAAGAGGGAGATTGGGCTTTACTGTTTGATTCCAAGTTTAAAGACTTCAAAGGGAAGTTTCAGACTCATTGGCTTGGGCCATATGAGATTGATAAAGTCTTTAACAATGGAGTGGTAAGAATCAAGACCATTGATGAATTTCAGACTCCTCTTATTGTGAATGGCCACCGATTGAAAATTTATCATAAGCCACTTTCAAAAGAGGAGTTTGTCAAAATGTTCCAAGAGAATTCTGCAATCAGGCTGGTGGAGAAGAATCCTTCTCCTTCCCCACCAGCCTAATCTTTGTTTCTTTCAGTTTTTGAAAAAATAAAATAAAAAAAATTGTGTATAAGCCTGAAAACCAATCATAGATTGGCGGTCTTATACAGAAAATGTAGAGTGAAAATCAGGGACACCTGACACTCTATATTTTCCAAAAAAAAAAAAAATCTCCTCCCCTTCTCTTTCCATCTTCACTTCATCTCACTTACCATTTCACTTCACCTCCATCTCATTCCCATTTCCATTTCACTTCACTCCACCTCACTTTCATTTCACTCCACTCATTCCATTTCACTCCATCAATAAAAGTCCCCTTCAGGACTATTTTCATTCAGTTGGTTTTCCTCTAACTATCTTTGTGCAGTTAAGGGGGTGCTGTCTCAGTTTCCGCAGCTGGAGACCGTTTCCGCAGCCAGAAACAATTTCCGCAGCCAGCATCACTCTGTTTTCAAAATTTACAGTCAACTGTTAGTGCCATAATCATGAAATGCAGGTGTAATTGAGCTAAATACATGGGGCATCTCCAAGATAACAAAGAAGAGCAATTGGTTAGAAGCCTTGAGCAAGAAATGACAAAGTTACAAAGGTATGATAAAAAATCTTTATCAAATAACAATTCAAGTCATAATTACGCATAGTCATTAAACCATAACAAGTTCTACTATGAGCGATGATTTGATACAATAGCTCCACTACCACTCCTATTCCACGATATCACTCCACACACCTCGCATTCATTGCCCTAACGGTCTCATGATTATCCCGAGTTTAAACTCAAGACTGACTGCACTTCCATTTATTACCCGTACTCTTGAGACGTGACCTATTGTGTTAAGACTCTTCTTAGCCGTAATTTCCGCAGCTGTTTGTTGAGACGTGTAAAATTTCATATGCAGTCATCTGATTCGAAAGAGTCCCGCCGTTACTCCACTCGCTTATTACTCCACTTACACTCCACTTATACCATACTCCTCGCATGCATCCGCATTTCATTTCATGAACTCATTTACTGCTGCTCACCCATTGTTCCTCCTGTAATTTGGGTATTTCCATTCACTGTTCTCCATTTCTAACTGCAGCCACTACAGTTCGTTTTAAACCCTGACCACAATCACTACAGTCATCCTAAACCCCATTGCAGTCACTACAGTTTCTCCTAAACCCTGTAACAGAGCTATTTTTTCCCTTAACCCTCACACGCAGAAGAACTCTCAGTTGGAATCTAAAACAGAGAATGGGAAAATTACTGAGAGCTAGCCGGAAGGACCAAAATACTTGGAGGGTTATCCTCAAACTAAGGAATTGCTGAAGAAAGTCAGATGGCTATGATTCATCCAGAAGTTTATAGGCCATAACAAGGAGGTGACCAAAGCTTTTGCGAGGTCTTTTAATGGACAAACAGTGGAGGTTGGAGACTTGAAATTTACAGTGACCAAGGCCACAGTAGCAGCTGCCACGGGCCTACCTCAAGAAGGTGAAAGGTGGTTTAAAAATAGAAGTGTGGACGATCAAATATGGAGAACCATGCTACAAAACGAAGGTATGGATACCACCGTATTTACAAGAGGCATCCCTGTTCATGTACTAAAAGAGGAATGGTCTAGTCCACTGTTAGTCATCCAGAAATTTATCACGTGTGAAGGTCGTTTTGGCTCTATGTATATGTATCATGTTAGATTGATGATGAATTTCATAGATGGTCACACTCTTAATTTGCCTCATTTTCTGCTATTAAGTCTGAAAAAGATGAGTTTTACAGTTCAAAAACATGTAGGCAATATTGAACCTCATCTCTACCATCATGGGCTCATAAAAATTCTTATTGAGGACCGGTTAAAGAAAAATAAGGATACTTGGGAGAAATTTTTGACAAGAAACTACTTCCAAGAGCCGTCTGAGGCCTCTGGAAGCAGTCCACCAAAGATTCCAAAAAAAAGTAGGAGGAAACAAAAGAACATTACAATCCAAGACTCCCCTACAATAAAAATTCAAGAAACAGTCTAAAAAGAAGAAGAAGATCGAGCTAAAAGTAAGAAACAGAGAAAAGAAAAAGGAAAAAGAACCATCCAAGAAGTTTATCCATCCCCTGAGCAATCCATAGAGGAGGATTATCAACCTCTGTCAAAAAGATTAATAGATCTTCAAGCTGCTACCATAGCCAAGAAAAAGCAAAAAGGAAAACAAAGTGCACAAGAGAAGAGTACTAGTTCATATTTAAGAAGGAGCACTAGGCTAAAAGGGAAAGGGAATAAAACCAAAGAAAAACAGTCTCACTTTATTGATTTAGGTGAAGAGACACTTGAGAAATCTCCGGCTCAGCCAAGCATTGAGTTAAGTCCTCCACGTGACGAAAGCCCTTTTCGGCCGGAAAGAGAGAGCAGTATTCCTCCTCCACCAGATTTTGAGCCTAGTCCGAGAAAGACACCTGAGGTAGATCCTAATCAGCAAGAGGCATACAATTACCTGGAATCCTTAGAACAATCAGCTGCAGGACCAAGTACCTCTCTGCCACTTGATGCACAAGTTCAGTCTTTGAAACAGGAAGTATTTGAGTTAGAAGTCCTAAATAGGCATATCAAACAGGAAAATGAAGCACTCAAAGAGCAGAGTAAGGTAGACAAGATTGTCCATGATAACACTATGCTTCATTTAGGACTGTGGCAAAAGAAAAACAGAAAATTGAAGAAGAAGTGCAAAAAGTTAAGCAGGGCATTGATTAACCTCAAGTTCAAATGTCTAGTCAGGAAACCAAGGATGATGATGTTAGCATCAAAGAAGAAGAAAAGAGGGCTAGATGTCCTTGCAGAAGCCTCAGAACATGTGGATTAGAGGGAAATAACTCAATTTTGGTTGCATGAGGACATGCAACACCTTCACAGTGGGGGTATGTTGAGCCTCAAACCTGCACCTTCCTATACACCCTCTCAGCCTTCTTTTTCCACTTATTTCATCCATCCAGCTGTTAAATCATTGCATTGTAGTTTAAAAAGAGCTTTTTACATGGTTTTCTGACTATGCTTATGACTGTTGTTTGGTTTAGTTTTTGTTCATGCAGTTGCGGAAACTTCTCAGTTTCCGTAGCCAGCACAGGTTTCCGTAGCCAGCACAGGATTCCGCAGCTATTTTGTTAAAAGCTATGCTACAGGTGTCCTATGAAGAAATGAGCTACATAGGCAAGCTACAGGTGACGGATACATGGAATGTGTCCTTTCAAATCAGCCAAATCATCCATGGAAGGTCACGGTCAACGAGGGTCAAAGCCAAAGCCAACCAAGGAGTTCAGCGGTGGCACGTCTCTGTTTTGGGCACGTGAACGTTTACGTGGCACAGTCCTCAGCCCACGAAGACACTCGCACACCTGGAGATCATCACCATAACCTGAATCCAACAGCTACCACTCTGAAGATTTAATAGACATGATGACAGTTACGCTAGATCTCGGCTGAAGGGATCTACGTGTCTTTGGCAACACAGTTAATAGCGTAGGATTCAGTTAGTTAGTTCATCACTTTTTCATTATAAATAACGCGTTGATGAGTGCTGTGAAAAAGCTTTTGGATATGTAATTTTCCGAACTGTTGTTGTTATCACCCCATTGTTTTATATATGTTGGTGCTTTAATACATGAGAAGACTTTTCTGAGTTCATTCGTGTGACTACTCATTGACTGGCTGAAGTGGCAGAGGGCCCCTGCGCGAAGCCTTGTAAAGTTTTCATTTGGTTTTATTATGTTCTGCTTTCATAATCTTTAGCTTGTACATAACACGCTGTTTTGATGCTTCTTAATTCACTGTTATTTATACTTTCACTTCTGCTTTCTTGTAGCTGTCAGCTGATCAATGTTTTTCTGCAGGTTTTCTTAGGCAGCTTGGGCAAATTTCATATTTTTGATAACTATTGACATATGAGATCATCTTGTCCTTCCTGCTAACTTTCATTTTCTGAAGTTTAATTCCAACACTGTCTTTTCAAGTTGTGATTTGCTTATTTGTTTTTTCTGTTATTTAGATATCATACTGCTCATCAATTTATGGTTTCTTTCTATAGTCAAGTGACTCTATTAGTAAGAAATCAAAATATTACTTATTGTAGTGTGATTTAGTTATCATATTGCTTAAACTTATTCATGATTGCTTCCCACAAGGTAGATTGAGCTGAAGGGTAAAGGATCAGAAGAGTTGAAGTAGTGTGACTAGTTTCTTTTATGCAATTTAATTTCTTTCCATTTAGATATCATATTGCTTGACTTGTTCATGATTGCTTCCCACAAGGTAGATTGAGCTGAAGGGTAAAGGATTAGAAGAGTTGAAGTAGTGTGACTAGTTTCTTTTATGCAATTTAATTTCTTACCATTTAGATATCATATTGCTTGACTTGTTCATGATTGCTTCCCACAAGGTAGATTGAGCTGAAGGGTAAAGGATCAGAAGAGTTAAAGTAGTGTGAATTAGTTGCTTTGCTTTGAGTTGCTTTAAGTTCAATTTTTACTTTCTTTTCATTCAGCAGCAAGGATACTAGGCCATTGTCATTAGTTCACTGTTTTTCTTAAGAATTGATTTCATTACAGTTGTTTTAAAGCTTTCTTTTTGAGCACTTTTAAGTTTGAGAAAAAATCACTGTAAAAATCACCATCACCATTATCATCCATACTTCACTTTCATTTTCACCATCACACATTAGGGAAAGATAAATCCAAAAATAAACTAAAAACTCAAAAATGACAAAAGATTAAGGAAATGGTTATCTAGTAAATATAGTACACTTCACTTCGTCAGCTTACGAATCCCGGATTGACATTTTAAATAGCAATTTAGAACACACTAAATTGACCAAACACCATTAAAGAAGAAATTCTTGTGGAATATCGTCTTTAATGAGCCTCTTCCTTCTCCTCCATTCCTGGATATGATCCGAAATGTGGGTTGCCTGATCTTGGTGAAAATTAGCTAATAGCTTTGTTCTAGCATCATGGCAGACAAGCAACTGAAAATTGTTCAAAAATGTTGTGGGCAAATCACCGAAAGAAGCGAAGGTGACCCATGGGAGTTCAATGTACCACTTAGCCGCATTTCCAGTTAGTGTACGTTGGAATAATCTCAACCTGATTGAATCATATATCAGGGAGTTTGACGAACACAATAAGTGGAAAGTGGTTACATGGTCACCTCGATCTTCACCAGTCTTCCCTTCAAATTTAGGTATATCTTAGGGAAGTTTGGTTGGGACCAGAGGCAAAACCGGGTTACATCTAATTTGGATCATTAGTCAATTTAGAAAGATATAGCAAGTTTAACGTTGCCAAAAAAGGTAGTCGTGGAGGACCCTGAGGATTCCACCCGGTGTGGGCGGAATTCCCAACGTTCTTAAAAGAATGCCCTGAATTTGTGAGGGCAACAGGTTGCCTAAAGTAATTCGTAGACCCATATGAACCATAAGGAGCTCCTTGTGGTCTAGAAAAAATCGGAGTTTGACCAAATCCTACCAAAAAAATTACGTAGCCAGTCAAATCCCCCCCTAGAGAGGTCTTCAAAGGAGTAGAGAGCCTTTGCTAAGGGTTCCATGCATGAGCATAGGGAGAAAAGTTCTGGAATGAATTGACAGAAGAATATGACATATTCCCTTGTTGGCTGAAGTAAAATTGATTCCTGGCTCCAAGTCCACTAACTGCAGGGTTTGTCCAACCTTAAAAATGATTATAACTTTGCTTCGTAGAGAGAAAAGGTATTGATCCTAAAGATGGGTTGGAATGTGGTATATGACCACTCCCAAAAGGGAAACCTTGAAAAGAAGCTAACCAACTGGCCATGGAAGTCATGGATGTGGAGGCAGCTGATGGAATACCTAATGGAACCGAAGGAATAGCGCTTGTCGGCATTCCAAAGGAGAAAAGGCCAATGCTAGAGGCAAAATCTTGAGTACCCCCACTCGAAGATGGAATGAAAGTAGATTCAAACATAGTAGTGTTAGGAGTAACCGAAGGTATGGAAATCATTCCTCCTCCTTGTACGGATACAGGAGTTTTCATACTAGTAGCACTCATGGTGGATGCCATGCTTGTAGCAATGGTCATCGAAGGAAAAGATTGAAAGAAACCTGGGCTTGAAGGCCTATTGGTCGGAGTCCCAACGTCTAATAAAATGTTTGGGTGATTGGGAGGAAGAGGAGAATTTGGAGTCAAAAGAGACTCAGGAATCTCTTCGACATCAATAACATCTCCGACTGAAAGAGGACTATAGAAAGAACTGGAGTGCTCCTCTCCAACTCTCTACTTGTACCAAGTCTATCTTGTAAATAAATAACTCCAACCGGAGGATCAATATCTGCTGCGTCTGCTCCACTGATTGAAAATCACCAACAAAATTGCTCCTATGCCTTCGAGGAGAAGGCTCAGCACTCGTAGGTGAAAGCCCATGAAGCCTCCTAGACCGATGAGCTGGTTGATTAGCCACTTTTAATTATTTTAAAGAGATCTAATCAAAGACTCAAAAATTTTGTAAAGCTAGGCCAACTAGGAGCAAAGAGCACTCTCTAAAAATCCCTAAAGATACAGTCAATCAAGCTACTTCCAAGTATTTCCGCTTTGAGTGATGAGGACCGAACACCAAAATAAAAGAAAGAAAAATCAAGGACCTTCTGAAAATAGTATGGGGTAATGATAGCCTAAGCCTACTAGCGAAGGTAACAAAAACAGTTACGCTGAACTCCAGACAACAACATTTGTCAGTGCAAGCACCCAAGCTTTGTAGGGTACCCTCCAGAAGTACTAATGAATGTGATGCAATGTCTGCCATAGGTGCCACTCGATTCCCCTTTGCAGCCACTTATGTGATCCCTAGGAAAGGCAACTATGGGCACCAGTTCGTATCAAAAGTCAGGCAAAACAGTCGTGAGGTAGGACCCAACAAGTAGGAGAGGGGGTATCTTTCTTCCTTGTCTTCACTCTCCCTCGTGCTTAACTCCCAGTCACAGAGCTTTCCCGGTCTTTCTATCGACATTGGATTTCGCTCGTTATTCAACTTCTATGTTTGATAATTTGAGTGGCCTTGAAGAGTTAACTCTCAACTCACCTATTCCAAGGTCGTAAAGAACTTAAACTTGTGGGTGTTTGTTAATGACAAATTAAAAAGTTCTAGTTCTTTTTATTAAATCACTTGATTTTAGAGGGTTGTTCTTTAAGTCAAGGGTATAATGAGAGTGAAACTAATGATGTTTTCAATGGAAAAGAAACCAATAGAAACTTAACTATATGCATGCAGTTATTTTCTTTCGATGAAGAGGGGTTTCTACTTGGTTCTATGAAAAACTTATATGAGAAAAATATATTTTTTCTTTTCTTTTCAGAAACACTCCACACACACTCAAAATCTAAAAAGACTAAGAATGCTTATGATGCAAACTAACCTAATGAAAATTTAAATGACGATGCAAGATCCTATGAATACTCATACCATAAGAAAATGTGCTTCTTTATAAGGTCAATAATCCAACTTGACAATGAAGAGAGAAAATTTTCTAAAAAACAAATCTCCCTCAAAATCAAGCAAAACAAATTGAAAAAGATCACAATTGCTCAAAAACAAAACAAATGAAAACAAAAAACCAAAAGATTGGAAAAAAGAAAAGAAAAAGCTATGTTTTTTGTCTTTTTCTTTTTAGTAAACTAAAGAAATTTTCGAGGTAAAAAAGAACTACTAAATTTCAAAGATCAAGAAACAAGCACAAGGAGTACTTATACCTTGCAAGTTATAAAACTCATTAATAAATGAAACTTGAAACAAGAAGGACTACAAACTTGCACAAACTGATCCGAACAGTAGTAAAATACTTCAGGAACTTGACAAAATGTCAAGAAAGAAAAAACTCTCAAGATTGCCAAAGAGACCCTCAAAAAGCACAAAAAGCAACAAGGCCAACTAAAAGGGAAAACAAAGCTAAGCAATTTGAAATCTGGGTTATAAACGAAATCAAAACCAATTTCTTGTTGTGGAAAACCAGAACATCCAAGAAATTTTGACAGAAGCCTTGAACCCAAGACACAAACCAAAATCTTGCTCAAGAATCAATCCTAGGCCAACTAGGCTTTTTACTAAGAAGGAGATTTGAAAACAATAACTTGCAAGAGAAAAAATTCTACAGACAGTGGATGACCAGAAAATAGAAAAAGTCACCAGGCAACAGACCTAACTAGGCAAAAGGTTTTGAAAAAACAATTCAAAATTATGTATATGTGACTGTGTAAAGATGCAGAGGTGTGCACATGCGTTTCAAACACAGGAAACTCACGTATGCGCGAGTCTATTTGAGGAAACTTGTTGTATCCCAAGAAAAAAGTGTATACAAGGCTCAATTAAGAGAAACAAAAAATAAAGGTCTAATCCAGAAGATCAGACTTGATGTCTCAGAAGCTAATAAATCAAATAACATTGTAAAAGCAAGCAATCAAGAAAACAAACCCTCATCAAGAGAAAACAACCCAAACTAGGAAAAACAAGAATGTTGTCCCCAGCGCAGTCATCAATTCTATTGTGGGTGGGAACACCCTAGGGTCTTGGGTTGAGAAAACCAACAGAGTGGAGAGCATACAACAACAATGAATTCACAGACAAAATATCTAAATTCTTTAACTACTGAACTAGGAAGAAGTCTCCTTACCCGGAGGTCCTATGTTTGGGTAGATCTCGCAGGGTTCAAACCCTCTACTTCTTCTGATGCCTTTGGAACCTGTAAATTATTCAAGCAAAGCATATACAACAATAGTAACGGAAAGGATATTCATGATATATATGTTAGATCATATAAGAAAATGAATGATTACGCATTAATATAATATTTATGAACAAATCACAACATGGATCAATTCATAAACACGATAAATATCAGGAACATAACAACATTTCTTTATTGATGTAAGCTAAATGAAAGGTGGAAAACTACAACCCGAGTCTTCCTCCAGTTCCAAGCGGAACCGTCCTCCGGATTCGTCCTGTCCTGGCCTTATAAATCTTCCTCCATCAACATACAAAAGGATATCACAAGAGAGGTGAAGGATATCTCAAAAGAGGAAACAAGAGTTTCCTAAAGCTTGGGGAGTGCAAGAGGCACAGGGATTTCTTCAGACTCGATTAGGGATCAATCAACCATAATATCAATATCTCATCTCTTCTCCCTTTAGGCCTTCCCATGGAGGTTTATTTATATTTCTTTGTTGTAGCGGCTACAACCACCCTCCAAAATTTTTCCTAAGCTCCGTTTTGGAGCCTTCCTAGCAATTTTTCATAGCACCTTGTATTGCTTCGTCAAGTACACAAGATTCTATGTTTTGATTGCACAAAGGCAACCTGTCAATCACAACTTGATGCATTTCCCTTACAGGCTGATCACTCGAACTTGGTTCAACTGCAGGATGAGCATCTCCCCCAAGAAATTGCGCATTTTTGGAGGGCAACCAACCTTCCCTCCAAAAATTGTGTAATCCTATCTGGTAGCCTGCTGGGCTCCAGAATTGTGCAATTCTATTAGCCAACACTCAATGAAAATTGTGAAATTTTCCACATCAGGGCTGCTCAGCCTAGAAATTGCACAAATCTAGGTAGAAGTCAGCTACTCTACCTAGAAATTGCACAAATATCCTAGGTAGTCAACGCATCTCCCAGCCAGAAATGCACATTTCCTTAAAGCAGTTTAATAGCTGCATGAATGAGCAGTTTTGTTGACTAGTTCCACCTGGGACCGATAAGACTTGACTTGCATGCATGGCTTTCTTTTTCCCTGAATAGCAAAAGGAAACATGCAAAAGGCATCCCATGATTCAGGGGGCTATTTTTAACAGCCGGAGGTTACATGTAAAGTTGTTTTAGAAACTTTCCTCCAAGTGTCACTTTTTCCTAGATTTGTGGCATGTGCATGATGAGCTCAAAAATTATTTATTCGACGGATCATAGCTCATTCTTTCACATCGATCTTAGAGCTTTGACATCCCACAGCTCATCCAGGACTCTTTAACACATCTGGCTCACCTATTCATGGGTAAGTGGCCTCAACTTGTCCTTTTTAGTATTTTTGTTGCTCTTTATGTATTCGATTTTGTGAGTGTTGTTTGCTTGATTTCTTTCAACACTTGTTGTCTCACTGATGTTGCACGCATGAAACTGTTTTGCACGAATGGTCACCGATGTCACATGCATGAAACTGTTTTGCACGAATGGATGCCAATTCGGCAACTCACTTCACCCACATGCATGTTGATTTTTTTATCGAATCTTTCATTCATGTTTTCATTCAATGTCAATCAATTCTGCTTTCACTTAGTGTTGCCATGCATTCACTGTCATATTTTCTTTTAGTTTCCGTCGGCGAGTCGGGCCAACCTTGGACTGAACTCTTCCTTCAATGAGACGACATTTCACAATCTAGGGAAGAAAGGCTCTGCCTTCCACTCCATAAATGCGCATTTCTGCCTAGCACTATCCTCTAGGACTTTTTTACGCGTTTTTGAGGGACAATTATGACTGCTTTCCAAGAAAATTGCGCAATGTAGTCCCTGAGCCTACAGTCACTCCCAGCTAGAATTATGTATTACATAATCCCAACAGCCAGCAGCCAGTCTGGATGGTGCATTGTGCTAATCCAGTAGCCATTATTGCCTCCCAGATAGCCCAGACATCCTTTTTGCGCAATTCTGGCAGCCAGTCACCCAACCTCCTAGAAGAAATTGCGTAATCTTGCCCATTAGTTTCCAAGGTATATGCTGTGTCATTCCCCAAATTTGCTTTGGTTTTCACTGACAGATTTCTTGCCATGCATGTTTCTTGTCTCCAGATATTTTAGGTGTTCACCCGTCTCTTAGCAGTACCAAATCAATGGCCTCCAAGAAAATAGGATCACAGGACATTGATGGAAGTGCAGTTTGAACAACAGTTGAGCGAGTGTCCTCTAGTCTACCAGTCAATGAAGGTACAAAGTTGTATCTAGACAAGGACATCAAACTAAAGTGGCAAGAGGTCTATGAAACATTTGCAGGCACTTTTGAGGAAGGCCTCGAAGACTGTCAAGTGTATGTGAACATTCACAAGTTTGACTCGTACCAGATTACATGAAAATACCCCGTGTTCCCATGTGCGAACATGACACACTGGATCATCTCTCACACTGATCCCGAGACGATGACCTTGAACAATGTCATTGGGATGAAGCTTGTAACCTGTTGGGCACAAGATTATAATGATATGTATCAGATGTTTGAGCCTGTGACTATCATGAAGACTCCATTCAACTTACCCAACAACAGTGCTAACTCTAGAGACATTCTGAAGAACTGGGTAAAGGAGCCGGCTCGATTCAGGTTGACACCCAACCAGATCTACAAGACAAAGATACTGAGGAAGGTGTACCAATACTTGGTCATATTTGCATGTTGACTATATGGCCAAGCAAGCACGGAAACCTTCCCACAGAGTTGGGTGATCACACTGGACCAAGTGGTTAGAGAAGGAAAACCATGTAACTGGTCCAGCATATTGGCTCATCAGTTGAAGGAACAAGTAACGAAGGCTCGATAGTCACCTAGAGGTATGCATGCATAGATTTACATGTCCACCTATATCTTAGATGCAGTCTGTGCCCAAAAAGTGTTCCCAGGCTTGGAGTGGGCATGGTCACCGATAGAGACTGTTGTGAACACGTATTTCAACTTATTGTCTAAACGCAGCTTCAAAGGAGTAATCACATAGCTGTCCGATCATTTTGTCACCCTAGTGTACAAGATGATATTCGAACAGGATCCACCCCGCATGTCGAAGGAAGCAATGGAGGCACTGATAGGCATTGCTGATTGGTGTGCCTCACCGTCCGGCACCTTCATCCAAATGTTCAGTGCAGAGAAGCCTCTACATGTTCTATCGAAGTTTGCCTTGGACATACTTGTCATGCAGGAAGTAGCATATCACATCTTGGCAGGCTTGACAACTAGACTGCACGGGAAGAAGAAAGCACCTTAGCCCACTCTTCTGTTGTGGATTGGGTTATTTGAGATTCAGATTATCAAGCAAGCGGATGTCGAAGTAGAACTGATGAAGAAGTACCCATTCGACCTCCAAAGCTACAATCCGTATGACCCACATTGTATTGTGAAGGATCACTGCATGAGAGTTCAGTTCAATTGGATCCATAGGGCATGTCATTGGGCTAAGGAGGACCCATGGAGATATTGCTACAGCTTCTCCGGACCCAATGGACTAGTCGGCTTCACTGTGGAGTGGTTAGAGAAGAAACATGAAGCAGCATCAAAGAGAGCAACAACAGCAGTAGTAACAACAGTGGCAGCAGAGGCAAGCATAACAGTGTGCGACAAAGGTAAGAGGAAGATTGTCGATCACATGGAGGAGGAGCAAAGCTGTAAGTTTCGAGACGATCCACTTGTAGAGCAAGCAACTATGGCTATAGAGGCAAAGAGGAACTAGTGTGACAAGCGAATCGCGTGAAAGCAGAGGGATAAGAAGATAATGGAAGAAGCAGAGAAGGAGTTGCATGAGCTGAGGGAGCAAATACGAAAGGAACAAGAGCTACACAAATAGGAGAGGGAAGCGTAGCAGTAGCAGATACAGTAGGGGGCGCAACATGTGCAAATAGATGAAGCAACGCCCATACAAGTAGTTGATTCATTAGAACAGCTAGTATCAGGGGAAAAGGGTGAACCATTGTAGGGACAAGACTTCACTCATGAGATAGAACAAGCACTTCAACAATTGGATGCAAACATGGAGCAACAGGAGTTGGAACAAGACATTGATCTCATGCCTCACTGCAAAGAGGTCGACTCACCCACTTCAATGCATCCATATGATGAGAAAGTCTCGAACGACCAAGGAGGCACTGAGATCCTTGGTGATCAACGAGAAGAAGAGATGCACAATATTGCGTTCGACGAATCCCAACATAAAGTTGTGCAGTCTCACCGAGTGTCAAATCCGAAGGATCATACATCTCCTGTGCAAGTTGAGGAACGAGTGATCGTGACTGATATGTGCAAACACCCAACTGCCTTGGACGATGCAACTAGAGTGTATGCCGAAGCCACTAGCTCAAGTGTTCACTTTCTAATACCTAAGAATGAGCAAATGGCAAAGGAACTACAAACGTCCAAGAAAGGATGAGAGTTGGTGACAATCTCCACCCGAGATGAACTAAAGAAGGAAATACTAGATGAAGTATCGTCCCTTGACACAGTTATGTGAGCATTGTACTCCAATTTTGGTTCCATGCACAAGGAAGTCATCCATCTCAACGGATGGTAGCAACGATGTGCTAGAAGAGCATATATCTTAATGAACTTGCATGTTGTTGTTGATGACATGCAAACATGGAAGATGAAGTACAAGCAAGCCCCCCTTCACTTGCCTAAGATGATGAGGGCCAATGCAGTCAATCTGAAGGCACATATCCAGAGTCAGATCCAGAATTATGAAGATCTCCCGTAGTTCATCACTAGCATACAAGTTTCCCATGCACGAGTATTAAGAGTATGGATGTTTTGGTGTGTACACATGCAATCCCATCACTTGGGACTCTCACCCCGGTCAAGACAAAGAAGCAGGTTTGACTAGAGCTTGACTCATACTTTGACGAGTTGATGCACATTTCCACCAGCCCAGACTTTCCCATCAGTGTAGACAACATGCACAAGTATGTTGCTAGTTCGGCCACATTTAAGATAATGATGCACATGGTTTAAGAGGAGTTAGACAGAGGAGCCCAAGTAGTGTACCTAGATGTTATGGAGGCAAGAGTCAGGTTTCAGACGGATGTCACTGCGGAGCACACGGACACCATCAAGGACTATCGATATTGGCATCAATATGTTAGTATTCATCAGCATGAGTATGTTGAGGAGTTGGACTTCCATGGTTTTCTAAGTCAGAGTGATGTCTAGCATAGCTTGCTCAAGCCATTTTGTTTCACATGGGTACATGTGCATTGTAATCTAAAGTCATGTCAAGTGTAAGTCAAGTGTCAATAGTTGGATGTAACAGTCATAGAGTAGGTGAAGAGTCATGAGGGTAGTTGAATTGTCACAAAGGGGAATGTCAAGGGTCACCCCACCCTTTGCTATAAATAGTTCCTCATAACTCATTGAAAAGGCTTTTGGTCATCCAAGTTTCGATAGGGGTATCTTAGAGAAAGCTTGGATAATATTGTAACAAGCCTTGGCTTCTCCACTGCGCAGAGCTAGCACATCTCTTTGGAGGAACAGGCGGTTGTGGTTGTAACGTTCCACTATTGGAACTAGTGGTTGGACATGGGTGTATTGTATGACTGGAACTTACACTTCTTAATATAACAGAGCCAACAAGTTTTCATGCGTACGTTCTTATTGTAGTTGGACTATTCTAGTTGTTGTAGCAATGTATGTTGTTTAACTTACGTATTTGTGTATGAACTATTTTGTATGCAATTGTATGAATCTTGTTGTAGATGTGTTGTTGGTTTGAACATCACTTTGGATTGCTCGCTATCTTTCTTTCCATTTAGTGATGCATCTTTGCTCGTGTGTTCCCTTCCAAGCTGAGTACTATTACAGGTTTCCAAGGGGCGCACTCACCTCACTCCCCATGTGTTAGAACCTTTCATGCACCTTCCTTGGCTCGCCACAACTGTCACACCCTTGCTACCAACAGAGTTATCTTACTTGCCTCCGTGCGAAATTGCAGTCAAGGCATTACCTTATGACCCATTGCTAGGACTCCTACACCAAATAGTTTGAGGTCTAATTGGGACTTCTTACCGGATAGATCCCCTGACATGTTGGTGGGTCTAGTACCATCAACATTTATTGCGTTAGAAGGAGGGAAAATGACAAGTTGTGTCCTCTCATCTGATTTTTAACCTTTGCATATATTTCATGGATTCTTTCACTCTTCCCCCTCCGTGATGTTTTTCGAATCATGAATATGTCACCATCATGAGGGATTTTTTTGATCTTTTGTCCACTTACACATATGTTGGTGAAGGCGAAGTGGCCTGGCCTGAGTACTTACATGAATTTCTTTCCATGCTTCATCAGGAAGATGGGTGTTCTGACGAACAGGGCAGCTTGTTGCTTGCATACATACTTCGCGAATCTCCACTTCAATGGCTGTGTAGCCTACCGGCTAACAGCATGCACTCACTTGAGCACTTCTATTATCTCATTGAAGACACTTTCTATCATTTTGATCCAGACCATCCTGACCGAAAACTATTGCAGCAACAGAAGGCTCCGCATGAATCAATTATGGATTTTTGGCAGCGCTTCCGTGATTTGCAGTTTCAATCTTCGAGGAGCCAAATGAAATTTTCCTATCTTTGGGATGATTCGAGTATTACCTTAAGGAATCTGCCCATCCCAAGAAGAAGCTTGAAATCAAGCCTCGATCAACATTATTCACTGATGGATCTGCGCAATCTCATGTGGATGCGGCCACTGTCTCGACTGGCTATTTTCCATCCCCTCATTCAACAACTCCACCACTGCTAAGTGATGTTAAGGATCATGATCACTCACTTGTTCAGCTTGCACATCCTCCCAACATCACTTCACTCAATTTTCACGCAATGTTGGTTGTGAGTCCTTCAAGTTCCCATATGCATTATGTTCCACGACCTCCGTCTTCGCACTCAGTTGTTCCTCCGGATGATACTATCTTGTGTTCTTCCATTCTAGACTCTTCACTTGTTGTGAACAAGGAAAAAACCATTGACGGAGTTGGCGTTGCACAACCAACATGCGATGTCATTCATGAAGAGTATGAGTGGGAGTTTGAGCATCAACACTCGGCGAAGGATGAATCCCTTCCATACGATCCCCCTCTATTCTTTCCTAATGTCTTTGATGAATCTGCCATCCATGGTTTTTCATGTGTGTCTTCATCCATGGATGCACCCATCGTTGATCACTCGCAGGACTCACCGGATGTTGGTCCATCATTCGATAATGGAGAGGATAAGTTATTCATTGAAAATCCACTTGATCTTTCATCTGTATTTTCCAAAAGCATAGAGGATGAGTTTTTTCGCTTTTCATCTACCCCTTTGTTTGATTCATCAGATCCTGAGGATGATGATGAAATAATTGATTTTTTTAATCATGGGGGTCGTGATCCATTTACTCCCACATTTGATCACGATCATGACTCTATCATAGTTGATCTTTTGAAGCCACCAGTTTATGATGATCTACCTGAGGATGAAGTTGAAACACCCAAGACTATCGAGACACTTTAGCCCGAACTAGTGGTTATGTTAGGCCCTCGCTTTCTTGGGGTTAGTCTCACTTCCGATCATGAAACTGTTCAATCACCCAAGGCTCCTCATCACTCATCTATATCCATTGTAGATCAATCTCACACACAGATCATACTTCCTCCACTCGAACTGCATGACCCCATTGGTTATGCATTGGAGGAATCTTACATTGCAAGCACTCATTCGCGGCGCAAGTTATCTTTGTTTCTTTCGTTTTCTTGCATGTCATAGTCAAGAATGTGCTTATGCTTCAAAGTTGCATGTAGTGTCACACAACACCATGATAAGTCCACAAACTGTTAGTCATGCGCTTGCACTCACTTATGTCTAGTGGAAACTTTGAAACACGAGGTGTGGTTGCTTCCATTGTTGTATCTTTCTTCTTGCTAGTTTGCACAATTGGGTTTCTCGCGAACCAAGCCTTCACCAACATGGGTCAACCAATGCGCCGGTCACTTCATTAGAAATATCACTTCACGTGATCAGGCCCATGAACCATTAGCTTAGGAGTAGGAGTAGTGTTTTCTTTTAGTTATTTTCTTGCACGATTGTTTGCTTACTCGCTTTGTTTGTTTGTTTGTTTTCTTGCTTGTTTTCTTACCTGATTTTCTTTCGCTTTTGCCTGTACTCTTGCTTTTCTTTGTTGTTTCTTAGTTCGCTTGTTTCATTCGTAGGGTAGTTTCACATGAAACCATGTATGACTCTTGAAATGAGCTGGGTGAATTACAAGAGGGCTTGTACAACTATCACTACTTGGTTATCTGTCATCTTGCCTCTGTATGAAGATCTTGTTACTTTTAGTCCATGATACATCGAAGGAAAATACATACTTCTCGAAGTGAACCTTGGTGAAAACACAATGCTTGTGCACTAACTAGTGTCACCTTCTCTTTTAGGTTGTTTTTGGGTTAACCCTTGTCATCTCAATCAAGTAGAGTAAGGCGAGGGGGGAAAACCTTAACAGGCACGTCAGAGATACAATAAATTACTTCTTTGCTGGAACAACCACTTCTTCTCTCAATAAGTCAGGATCCCTCTTCCACCTCTGAAATGAATAAGTGCTATGCGTAGTTGAAAAATGAAAAAAAATCAAAAGTGAAAAAAATCAAAATTCAAAATGAAAATGAATAAGGTGAAAGAAGAGAAAGGCTTCCTATGCATGGAGGTGATGCAAGTAACTTCGTCGAGGTACTGACTAGGTTTGTTGGTGGCGGAGCCATGCTTGTGTTCATATGTGACTCCGCTGGGGTACTGTCCTGGCCTGCTAGCAACGGAGCCACACCAGGGATGAAACTAAGACTTTGACGACTATACTACTTGTGCACGAATATACCCCTCAACCCTAATCGAAACAATTGTGTTTCCTTGGCTTAGAATGTGTGTCAATTGACCAAGATCTTGGAAGATGCTACATCTTACAATCAAGCTAGTGTGAAACCAAGATGAGCTGAGAACTGAACAATACTTCTGGAGGTGTTAGACTTTCTTTCACAAACAAGGTACATTTAGAGAGCTGGAGTTCTACCAGTGTGTCACCAAGTGTTGTAGAGGCTACAACCACCCTCCAAAAATTTGCCTAAGCTTCTTTTTGGAGCCTCGCTACCAAATTTTCACAGCTCCTTGTCTTGCTTCATCAACTACACAAGTTTTAGTGTTTTTCTTGCACAAAGGTAGCCTGTCGATCACAGCTTGATGCATTCCCCTCACAGGATAAGCAGCTCCCCCAGGAAATTGTGCATTTCTGGAGGGCAACCAACCTTCCCTCTAGAAATTACACAATCCTATCTGGTAGCCTGCTGGGCTCCAGAATTGCGTAATTCTCCCAGTCAACACTCAGAGTGAAAATTGCGCAATTTTCCCCAGCAGGGTTGCTCAACCTAGAATTTGCACAAATTTGGACAACAGTCAGCTGCTCTGTCGAGAAATTGTGTAAATCTCCTGGGAAACGACCCTAGCTCCTAGCCAGAAATGTGCATTTCCTTCAAGAAGTTGAGTAGCTACATGCATGAGCATTTTGGTTGATGAGTTCCACCCGAGACTGAGGAAACTTGACTAGAATGCATGGATTTCCTTTTCCTTGAACAGAAAAAGGAAACATGCAAAAGTCATCCCATGATTTAGGGAGCTATTTTTAGCAGTTGGAGGTTACAAGCAGAGTTGTTTTAGAAACTTTCATCCAATTGTTGCTTTTTCCTAGATTTGTGGCATGCATGTCATGAGCTCAAAAATTATTTATTCGATCCATCAAAGCTCATTAATTCACATCGATCTTGGAGCTTTGACGTCCCACAACACATTCAGGACTCTTCGACACATCCAGCTCAACTATTCATGGGTAAGTGGCCTCAACTTGTCTTTTTCAACATTTCGGTCGCTTTTTGTGTAGTTTCTTGTGTGAGTGTTGTTTTCTTGATTTCTTTGAATGCTTGCTATCATTTACATGTATACTAGCTTGTCCTAGCTCTGTTTTAGTTTTCATTGCTATCTCACTATTGTCGCATGCATGAAACTATTTTGCATGAATGATCGCCGATTCGGTGAATCACTTCACCCACATGTGTGTTGATCTATTTACTGAACCTTTAATTCATGTTTGCATGAAATATGAATCACTTATAATTTCACTATGTGTCGCCATGCATTCACTATCATATTTGCTTTCATTTTCCCTTCGGTGAATCGGGCCAACCTTGGCCCGAACTCTACCTTCACTGAGACAACATTGTGCAATCTCGAGAAAAGGAAGGCTCTGCCTTCCTCTCCAAAAAATGCATTTATGCCCATCAGTGTCCTCCATGGCTGTTTTGCACATTTTTGAGGGACAGTGACTGCTGGCCCAGAAAATTGTGCAATGCAGTCCTTGAGCCTACAGTCACTCCTAGCTGGAATTGTGCATTGCGCAATCCAAGCAGCCAGAAGCTAGTCTGGATGGCACATTGCACAAATCCAACAACTAGTCTTGTCTCCTAGAAAACCCAAACTTCCTTTTGCGCAGTTCTGGTAGTGAGTCACCCAGCCTCCAAGAAGAAATTGCGTAATCTTGCCCATCAATTTCCCAAGTATGTGTTGTGTCATTCCCTGATTTTCTTTGGTTTTCACTAACAGATATCTTGCCATGCATGTTGCTTGTCTCTAGATATTTCAGGTGTTCTTCCGTCTCTTAGCAGTACCAAATCAATGGCCTCCAAGAGAACAAGATCACAGGACACTGATGGAAATGCAGCTGGAACAACAATTGAACGAGTGCCCTCTAGTCTACCAATCTGTGAAGATACAAAGTTGTATCTAGATAGGAACATCAAATTGAAGTGGAAAGAGGTCAATGGAACATTTGCAGGCACTTTTGAGGAAGGCCTCGAAGACAGTTAGGTGTACGTGAACATTCACAAGTCCAGCTTGTAGAAGATTTCATGTGGATACCTCGCCTTCCCATGCGCAGACATGATACACTGGATCATCTCTCACACTGATCCCGAGATGATGACCTTGAACAGTGTCAGTGGGACGAAGTGTGTAACCTTCTGAGCACAAGATTATGATGAGATGTATTAGATGTCCGAGCCCGTGACTGTCATGAAGAATCCATTCAGTTTACCCAAAAATAGTGCTAACTCCAGAGACATTCTGAAGAACTAGGTGAAGAATCTGGCTTGATTGAGGTTGACACCCAACCAGATCTACAAGATAAAGATATTGAGGAATGTGTACCAATACTTGGTCATATTTGCATGTCGACTATATGGCCAACCAAGCATGGAAACCTTCCCACAGAGTTGGGTGATCACATTGGACCAAGTGGCTAAAGAAGGAAAACCATATAACAGGTCCGACATATTGGCTCATCAGCTGAAGGAACAAGTAACGTAGGCTCGACAGTCACCTGGAGGTATGCATGCAAATATTTAAATGTCCGCCTACATTTTAGATGCAGTTTGTGCCTGACAGGAGTTCCTGGGCTTGGGGTGGGCATGATCAGCGGTGGAGACTGCTGTGAACACGTATTTCAAGTTGTTATCCGAATGCAGCTTCAAAGGAGTAATCACATGGTTGTCCAATCATTTTTTCACCCTCGTGTACAAGATGATATTTGAACAGGATCCACCCTGCATGTCGAAGGAAGTAATGGAGGCACTGATAGGCATTGTTGATTGGTATGCCTCATCGTCTGTCACCTTCATCCGAATGTTCAACGTGGAGAAGTTCTCCATCTTCTACCAAAGTTTTTCTTGGACATACTTGTCATGCAGGAAGTAGCATATCACATCTTGGCAGGATTGACAGTTAGACCGCACCGGGAGAATAAGGCACCTTGGCCCTCTCTTCCATTACGGATTGGTTTATATGAGATTCAGAGTATCAAGCAAGTGGATGTCGAAGCAGAACTAATGAATAAGTACCCATTCGACCTATGAAGCTATAATCTGTATGACCCACTTTGTATTGTGAAGGACCACTGCATGAGATTTCAGTTCAACTGGATCCACCGGGCATGTCATTGGGCCGAGGAGGACCCATGGAGATATTTCTATAGTTTCTCTAGACCCAATGAACCACTCGACTTCGCGATGGAGTGGTTAGCGAAGCAACATGAAGTAGCATCATGGAGAGCACCAGCAATAGCAGTAGCCATAGTGGCAACAGAGGCAAGCATACTAGTGCACGACAAAGGTAAGAGGAATATTATCGATCGCATGGAGGAGGATAAAAGCTGCAAGTTTCGAGTAGATCCACTTGTAGAGCAAGTAGCTATGGCTATAGAGGCAAAGAGGAACAACCGCGACAAGCGAATTGTGTGAAGGTAGAGGGGTAAGAAGAGAATGGAAGAAGTAGAGAAGGAGTTGCATAATCTGAGGGAGGAACTCTGAAAGGAACAAGAGTTGCATAAATAGGAGAGGGAAGCACAACAACAACAGATACAGCAGGGGGCGCAACATGTGCAAACACATGAAGCAGCACCTGTATAAGTAGTTGATTCATCAGAACATCTGGCATCAAGCGAACAGGGTGAACTATCACAGGGGCAAGAATTTGCTCATGATATAGAACAAGCACTTCAACAATTGGATGCAGACATGGAGCAACAAGAGTTGGAACAAGACACCGACCTCATGCCTCACCATAAAGAGGTTGACTCACCCGCTCCAATGCATCCAAATGATGAGCAAGTATCAAACAACTAAGGAGGCACTGAGATCGTTGGTGATCAGCTAGAAGAAGAGATGCACAACATCTCGTTCGACGAATCCCAACACAGAGTTGTACAGTCTCGCAGAGTGTAAACTCCGGAGGATCATACGTCACTTGCGAAAGTTGAGGAATGAGTGATCGTGACTGATGTGCGCAAACATCCAACTGCCTTGGCCGATGCAACTAGAGTGTATGTTGAAGCCACTAGCTCAAGTGTTCACTTTCTGATAGCTAAGAATGAGCAAATGGAAAAGGAACTACAAACGTCCAAGTAAGGAGGAGACTTGGTGACAATGTCTGCCCGAGCTGAACTGTGGAAGGCAATACTAGATGAAGTATTGTCCCTTGACACAGTTATGCGAGCATTATACTCCAAGTTTGTTACCATACACAAGGCAGTCGTCCATCTCAATGGATGACAGCAACGATGTGCTAGAAGAACACGTATCTTGATGAACTTGCATGTTGTTTTTGATGACATGCAAACATGGACGATAAAGTACAAGGGAGCCCCACATCACTTGCCTAAGATGATGAGGGTCAATGCGATCGAGCTGAAGGCATGTATCTAGAGTCAGATCCGGAATTGTGAAGAGCTCCTGCAGTTCAGCACTAGCATACAGGCTTCACATGCATGAGTATTCAAGAGTATGGATGTTGTGGTGTGCACACATGCGATCCCATCACTTGGGACTCTCAATAAGGCAAAGACAAAGAAACAAGTCCGACTAGAGCTTGACTCGTACTTTGACGAGTTGATGCGCATTGCCACCATCCTAGACTTGCCCATCAATACAGACAAGATGCACAAGTATGTTGTTGGTTTGGCCACATTGAAGACAATGATGCACATGCTTTTAGACGAGTTGGATAGAGGAACCCAAGCAGTGTACCCGGATGCTATGGAGGCAAGAGTCAGATTTCAGATGGATGTCACCACAGAGCACACAGACACCATCAAGTGTTATTGTTGATCAACATGAGGATGTTGAGGATTTTGACTTCCATGGTTGTCTAAGTCAGACTGATGTCTAGCATAACTTGCTCAAGCCATTTTTTTTCGCATGGGTACATGTGCATTGTAATGTAAAGTCATGTCAAGTGTAAGTCAAGTGTCAATATTTGGATGTAACAGTCATAGTGTAGGTGAAGAGTCATGAGGGTATTTGAACTGTCACAAAGGGGAATGTCAAGGGTCACCCCACCCTTTGCTAGAAATAGTCCCTCATAACTCACTGAAAATGCTTTTGGTTAGCTAAGCTTCGATAGGAGTATCTTATATGAAGCTTGGATAGTATTGTAACGAGCCTTGGCTTCTCCATTGCGCAGAGCTAGCACATCTCTTTGGAGGAGCAAGCAGTTGCGGCTGTAATGTTCCACTATTGGAACTAGTGGTTGGACATGGATGTATTGTATGACTGGAACTTACCCTTCATAATAAAATAGAGCCAGAACATTTTCATGCATATATTGTTATTGTAGTTGGACTATTTTGGTTGTTGTAGCAATGTATGTTGTTTAACTTACGTATTTTTGTATGAACTATTTTGTATGCAATTGTATGAATATTGTTGCAGATGTGCTTTTAGTTTGAACATCACTTTGGATTGCTCGCTATCTTGCTTTCTAGCCAGTGATGCATCTTTTCTCGTGTGTTCCCTTCCAAGCCGAGTACTATTACAAGTTTCTAAGGGGCGAAATCACCTCGCTTCCCCATGTGTTAGAACCTTTCATCCACCTTCCTTGGCTCGCCACAACTGTCAGACCCTTGCTACCAACAGAGTTATCTCACTTGCATCTGTGCGAAATCGTGGTCAAGGCATTACCGTATGACCCACTGCTGGGACTCCTACACCAAACGGTCTAAGGTCTAATTGGGATTTCTTACTGGGGACATCCCTTGACATGTTTTCAGGTCCAACACCATCAACATTCTCCAAATTAGTTTTTTCAGTTGGGAAACAGTTGGGCCACGGGCTATAGTAGGTGAGTAATAGGTAAAACCCGTAAACACTGCCCGAAATTAAGGAGATGTATTATTTTTATGTGTTTTAACACATATACGTGGGTTGGGTATATGCTGACCCGCGTGTACATGATTTTTACATAGGGCAAAGTAGCGTATCGGAAATAAAACACTATGTTTTAGATTTTGGACCAAGTATGGAAAGGAAGGGTTTCCCTAGGCCATAACCAGAGCATCAGATCTACCAAGAGTGGTAAATGGTGTTATAACAAGGTGAGCTACTCATGGATAAGAGGGAGAGTAGCTTACATAATCCGCCAAACTTGGGATCATCCTGTTGATAATGGAGGTATATTGAGACAACGAGAACAAATTCCTTCCAAATACTTCAGATAAATATATTATTCCCACCGCTTAGACATCTTGATGACCAACGACCATAATAGCTTAGAAATTAAAGATAAATTCATAAGAAAGGGGTCTTTGACGCCTAATTCACCATGGTGTTTTGGATGTGAACCATCCCTTACATCGCCAAATGAAACCTTTTGAGTTGGGCTTGCCTCCCTACCAAAGGAACATATGAAACTCCTAAGATGAGGCTTTCCTAATACCAATTAGAGCAAGGAGGGCCAATAATTGAAAGAGGGGGAGGGGAACAAGGATAGAGTAAAGAAGCAATAATTTTCCTATTGGACTGAGTAACTGTGTTCCTTACCATGTCAATTTGGTGTTGATCTTTTGGAAAATTCAATGCCACTAAGAGCTATAGGAATTGTGCAAGCATACATGAATGCCCAAGTATCAAAAATATTTCCATCCTTCTTGAATAAGGATTTGGAAAATATGAAAGATAGTGGACAAAGTTATTTTTTAGTGTTCCATGCATAGAGTTGGCTTTTGGACTTATTAATCTAACTCTCACCTCCTTGCCCCATGATGCTAATAAAAAGGAATCCATGGTTTCTTTGAATCATTTGGAAATGATTGAATAGGAACTTCCCAACATAAGAGTATTTTCCATATAATGCAAATGGTTGATCAGCTTGACAACCCTAATAATTTTGAGACTAGGTAGCAACCTCGATGCCCTTTCTTATTTTAACTTATTGCTTAGAGAATTAGCGATTAATATGTACAATAATGGAGAAATAGAGTATGTGTGATATATCCCTCTAAAGGATTTGAAAAAACCCATGGATAATCCATTTACCAATGGGGAGATCCAGGAGTAGAGAAAGAAAGATGAGGATTGTTGGCACGCCAACCTACTTCCTTCATTTAAAAATAAAAAATAAAGGGTCCCTCCTTGAAATTTTTACTATTCCTTCCAATTGTTTGGATTTCATTGGAATGAGCTAAATGGACATGTTTTTACTGGTGGGAATATGGACTTCAAGGTATCTGAGAGATTTTCTTTCAGTGGTTACTTGATTTCATCGATCGCCTTTGTATTCAATTGCAACATCATGATCATGTTTCTTTGGGTTATTACAAATAACATATGAATTGGCTATGCCTTTATAATATGTGAATTTAAAAGTGTAAAGGGCCGCTACAAAATCTTTGATTCTGTAGCAGTCATCTTTGATGTATTACACATATTATAATATCTTTATATGCACACTCTTTCGTATGTTTTGATTGAATTAGAGTCCTAGTGCAGTTGATGTTTTCCCCTCATCCTCGTTGTCATACTATGGCCTTCTGAGTTTTGGTCATGCCTTGCAATTATCCTTCGATCCTTAGAGGTGTTCCTTAAACGTTTTTCTTTGAGCGCTTTCCACATTTTGGTTTGACGATTTATCTTAATGAATAGAATTTCGATACTCATTCTAGTATTCTCCAAGTTTCATCTCTTTTGGATGCAATGCTTGATCATTTCTTTCTTTGATTTATTCGATGAGTCTTAACTTATCTCAGTAATATTTTTTTTTTGAAAAAATTGTAAATATATATGTTGTTTATATATATAGTGAATAAAAATAAAAAATCAAAAACATTTTTCTTTTAATTAATTATAAATTTATATATACATATTAAACAATAATATAGGTTTTTTTTTTTTTTTTTTAATTCAAATATAATGTATTAAAAAAAAACCATAAAAAACTGAGCATCAAACCAACACACCAGAGCTCCAACAAAACCACAAACCACATATACACGGGGTTTTTCGGCAATATCCCAGCTAGCTTTCCCATGAGATTTTCACAATCCAATGCACCATTTGGGAGATCCGCTTGGATTTTTTGAGCCATTTTGTCCCCTCGCCATTTGTTTTGGTTCATGCGACATTTGTTACAGAAATTTGATTTTTTTTTTCAAATAAAATCATTTTATTTAGAAATTCAATTCATATAGTTTTAGTTTAAAACTATTTCATAATTATTTTTTTTAATTTTTTTAATAGCTCTATTTTAACATGTTTTTTATAATTTAGTTTTTTAATTGTATTTAATTTTAATATGGTTTATTATCGATTTTAATTTAAAATAAATTGTTTTAAAATAGTTTTATTTTAATATAATATATATTTAGTTTTTAATTCGTTTTAATACAGTTATAATTCATTAATTTACTTTTCTTTATTATATTTATATTGATTTTATAATTATTGGATTAGTGGAGTATTCTCTAAATTTGAGAAGTCATTGCGGTTTTCTTTTTTTAGTAAAACTAACAGTAGTGACATATCATATCATTTCTGGATGTATTAATGGATAAACAAATATGGTTTGATCTGATTTCGTTTATAGAAGCTGAATACTTGCATTGTTGTGGCTTTTTCATCTTCACTTTAGCATTGAGAATTGTTATCATTTTAAACTAGTTATTTCATCGTTAGTTAGAATTCTTATTATCCCTCATACTTTATATAAAACAAAACATGTATTCATAGACCTCGCCAGTTACATGAGTTTCTGGTCTTCTCATTTTGTATATAATGTACATATGTATTGGTTATAGTCGCAACATGTAATGTTTACTTAGATTAATGGATAATTGCATTTCATTGTTTATATATCATTGCATTCATATAGGATAGGTTTAGGATAATTGTAGGGTTCCCTTGTCTTTTCCTCTCACGAGAGGAAGAGTCAAAGGGCTAAAAGAGCCTTTAAACCCACCAGGGGTGACCACACCAAATGACTTAGGTTGTTTGAAGAGTCTCGTTCTGGGTCACTTCCTCCTTGTTGACTAGGTGTGTAAACGCCCCCATCAACAAGGACCAAGAAATGAAACCTTAGGAAAAAACAAAACATTGTAGAACCTTCAGTAAGAAGCTACGTCTTACTCCATTAAATGTGTTGTACATGTCAATTTTAATGACCAATCCTTTTTTGTTTCTTTATTTAATGGAGTAGATAGCTTCTTCAACTAGAATTATATTGTTGACAATTTGCATATGGCTTGTAAATCCTCCCTAGTTATCTAAATTAAATGTTGTAAGAATGATTTTGAGGTGAGTAGCAATAATTTTTTAAATGATTTTGTAGGAAACATTGCACCGGGAGTTGGGTCCGAGCCAAGCTAAGCAAGATGGATGGCCTCTTTAGGAACTAATGCTTGAAAACTGGAGTTGATGCCTCCTCCTATGCAGGGAAACTTCTAGACATATTGAATAATTATAAGTAGGTCCACCTTGATTATATGGAAACACTTGATATGCAAGTGGATAGTGAACCCATGTATTCTTCGTGCCTTATCTGGATAAAATGATTTTATGATTGAATTGACTTCATCTCTGGAGATCGGGAAGATGAAGTGCTCACTACTTGTCTGACTAATGAGGGATAAAATGTGCTCAATATTAAAATATTCCACATCCAAGCACATTGAACCATATTTTGCATAGAATGCTGAGAAGTGTTCTAGCTTTAATCTTATTATATTAGTTCAATTATGTTCCATTCTATTTAAATGTTTCGATTTCTTTAATATTTTTATTCCAAAGTCTAGATCTAGCTTGATTACATTTTTTATTTTATTTTGGTCCTTGGATCTAAGCCATAAGATTATAGACTTAAATCTCCATTGTTCCTTTTCATCTCTTAATAATGTCTTTAGTTGTGTGAATACATCTTTTCTTCCTTCAATATAGAGGGATTCATAGCTTATCTTGTTCCATTTTTCTTTGAATTTTATCTAATCAATTGTGAAGGATGCATATTTTTCTCTATGGTGATTTAAATATCACCTTTTTCTCAACTTTTAAGGATTTGAAACTTGTTTTAATTTTTTTCTCAAATGTAAACAAGAGAGCCAACCACCCATGTATTCCCTACTAGACACCACACTTAAGAAAGTGTGATCTTAAGCCCAAGGGGGATTAAACCAAATGAAAATGACCCATAATATTATTGTTCTAAGAATAGAATGGAGATAGGATGACGATCTAATCTGCCCCAAGCAAGAGATCGGTAGGATGAGGAAATTGGATCCTCCGGGAATGAGCTATCAACCAAAAAAATATCCAATCAAGCTACAATGTGATCTAGTCTTATTCATATTTATCTAAGTGAATTTGGCTTTAGCTAGTTAACTTTCCAACAGATCTTGGCTTGAAATGAGTTCTTGAGTACTCTCTCCAAAGGGATCATGAACCAAATTGCCCCTTTTTATATCCTTAAGATTAATAGTGGTGTTGAAGTTTCCCACACTAATACACCACAAGAAAAATTACGATTTATTCATGGTCCCAAAAGTGTTTGTCATAACCATATTTGACACACTAGAGTTGAAGAAGAAACCTACCCTAATCAATTGTTGGCAACCCTCTAGCCAGGATGGCTCACAAAAATAGACAAAACTACAATAGGAGTCTTAACATAAAAGTACATGCACAAGCCTACTGCAAATACAATGCTACAAATAAACACACTTGTTGTTCCATCTAAAAGTGGAAATTTAACATAAAAACATCTACAAACATCTATGGGTAGCAAAATCAACAAACTAAACCATAAACAATTTGCTGCAAAACAATAATTCACTGGAATCGAAATTCCCTTTTCATTAACACACAAAATATTTACATAATATGCAACCCTCCTTTCCATGGTGATAAGGAGGTTGTATTTACTTCCAAGCTCTTCTCTCAAGCACAAGACCCTCGTATCCCAAAACCCTCAAGAGAGGTAACCCTAATGCACACCTCCCAACCATAACTTCAATAAAATATTTATAATAAAAGTAAAAGGAATATTCTAGCAGAAATATCTCCCACAAATTTGCATTTTCCGTTATTTTCATTTTATTACATTAGAATTCACTTTTTTTATTAATTTTTTCTTGTGGTTGCATTCAACTTCCAATAGGCCCCCGACACAAATCATTGGCTCGTACCGAGCTAGTTGTAGTTGGACAACCATGCTTACTTGTGTTGCTAATACGCAATCCCAATCCACCTGTAAATGCTGAAGTGAAGGTTGCTCCCTAATCTTCTACTCTACTATCTTCTCCCTCGTTTTACACTTCTTCCTCTTTCTATGGTCATTCCAGCCTCCTGATCATAAGACCCCATCTCCTCTCTACTCCTGTGGGTGTCCCAACCTCTTCTCACAGTACCCTGCTCACTTCTTCTCTACCCTACTTTCTTTTCTGTCATTCGGCCATTGCTTACTACAACCTTCATTTATTTATCTGTTTCACTCCCTTCTTACACCATTTATGTCTATTGTACATACTTAGATTCTTTGTCCTTTTCCACTTGCTAGTGTTATTTGATTTCTCTATTTCTTCTGAGGGGAGTCTTCATTTATAAAACTCTCTCTCTCACCTTTTATTGTTTTAGGATGGTTGAAATATAGTGTGCCAACTAGTTTGTGTAGGAATAGTTAGTATCACTAGATGCGGATCTTAATGAATACTTCCCATGTCCTCTATCCAAAGCTTGATTTTTGTACTACATAGGTTCTTAGTGAGCTGCAAAATATAACAAATAAAAATATCACGAAAGAAAATAGGCCCACAAGTAAAATTTAAAATTAGGGGTTCATCACATTGTGAGGGGTAGCTCCCCCGACACAATTTGTTGCCTCATTTTCCAGCAAGTAGACTTCTACATTCATCATACATGTCTTAAAAACACATTCCCCACAAAGACATCACACAGGAATTGTCAGAAACAATGTTAAATACTAAGAGGGAAGGGTGAATCAGTATTAAGGCTAATTTAAATTTTTCTGCCAATTTATATTCAACATTCAAACTTGACAACCATCATCCAAGAAATCACCAACCAATCATAAGAGTAGCATGTAACCTCAACAAATAAACATACATAACAAGGCCATGAGTAATATACACATAGATCACAGAGGATTTAATGTGGAAACCCATCAGGGAAAAACAACCAAAGCTTGTTTGTTATATGATGTAAATATGAGAACCCACTCTATTACACAAAATAGTTTGTGAAACACCACTGCCAAGAAGCACAAACTCCCTTAAATTGTTTACTAGCACCCACTAGCAAGAAGCACTAACTCCCCTTCTTCAATAAACACTTGATTAGCTTACCAGAAGCACCAATTGAAGTTTCTTGGATTTGTTGCAAGAACCAACTTGGAGGAGGTACCAATCCCCAATCTTTGTTCAGATATCCAATAAGATAGAAGCTCAAACTCCTTGTTTTGCAGGTTTCACACCAAACTCATTAAGGAGCTCACTGCTCTTTGTAATTGGCAACTACTCTGCCTTGTTTCATCTCTATGTTCATAAACTCTCGACCCTTTTTTCTCAGTAGCATACACTGATCCTTCACATCACACTATACATTTTGCAGTAGCTCTCTATTATATGCTCTTGTCCCACTTCTCTGTCCAACAATCTTCACTCATGCATAAACCACACAACACTTTGTCTTTTTCACACTCTACACTCTTATTCACACTCTACACACCTTGCAACAACATACATTACCTCTCGACCCTCATACAATTAGGATATCAGCTCATGGACTTTTTTATCCACAAACTCTCTTGGCCTCTGACAACAACACGATCTCACTCAGAGCTCTCTACTTTACACACTACAATGTTGCATTCGCCTCGATTTATCTATTACAACACTTGGTATTGATGATTTGAAACATAGGGAATGATGCTTGACTATTCTGTTCATCACACTGTCTAAGTGTACTCTCAACATGACTATCCATCCTATTGTTGCATCAAATTGCTTGGACATTGCAACATGATAAAATCACAAAATGGGCACATGATAATTTTCTTTCCTAACAATCAATTATCTATCCATTTTTGTAATCCAACAAGGCTCTCCATGCTTATTAATTGATCACGATGGCATTGGCCACCCGCTGAAATAGTCGCACCCAATCCCGTGGTAATCCCACCACACATCGTTGCATCTCCTTTAGTAGGTCCTCTATGGCCACCATGGGTTCTTGGTGAGTCATCCTTACCAAGTTTCTCTGGACTACATGGAGAGCCCTCTCAATCACTGTTGTGGCCCCTTCAGCGTCTCTTCCATGATGCCTGTGTCGAGGAAGACCATCAGGTCTCTCTAGTCCAACATTTGTGTCATGATTAATAATTTTGTAAGTAATTTGTCTCATCAAAAAGACTTTTTTAGTTCATTTATATTGAAAATCCAAAAAATCTTGAAATTCAAAAATTTTAAATCATTTATACCTATGGCACCTCATGATGCGTCTGGTGGAAACACTAGATCTGCATCTCCTCGGAAATCCGTTCTGGCATAAGGGTAGTCTTCGACTGCAATGACCTATTGTTCCCATCAAAGGAAAAAATCGTCATCAAATGTAGTCCTAGGGACCTGACCACCCCCTAGTCGTTTCATCAAGTCATCCCACCTACCCATCCATGGATCCCTTGCACTACTAATGGTGGATAATACCGTGGGATGAATCCCAGTAACTCTCTCAAAAAAGAAGGAAAAAAAGATGGTTCTTTATCCAAAGTTCTTTGTCTAACCCTTTTGGATAGAAGTAAGTTGTTTCTTCATATTGGCTAGTAGAGGTGTGCACCAATCGAAGGTTGTAGTGAGACAATCCACTGCTAGACTCATGGAAACGTGTGAAGCCTGATGTAGAGTAACAGAACCATTTACCCTAGCTATGGTAAAAAGCAGGATTCTTAGTGATAAACTCTCTACACGCTTTATTTGAATATGAATTCCAATCTTTTCAGTGTTTCTAGGACAATATATGTGGATATAGTCTTCTACACTAAGACTACCTCTTCTCCTTTCAGTTGAGTGGACCCTCTCTCCCCTGCGGGAAAGACCTGTAATGAAATAGGTATCCTCTATTTCAATCCTCAGGGGCATCTGGTCAATCACAAAATCATCTTCTTTTGCACTCCAGTAGTGTATTAATAACTCAATCAATTTGGTATTAGCCTTCATATTCGGCATTTTGAAGAATTTTAAAAATCCGCATCCTCGTAAGCCATCCAATGCATTTTGATCCTCCATTACCTGATTATCAAATGCACTATGCTCTCTTTCACGTCAAGTAATCGACATCCTGCAAAAAATGTTGTTTTGAATCATTAAAACCATGTTTTTAATTTTGAATATGTGCACATGCGAGTTCGTTATTAACATAGTCGCATATAGGGCTTTCCTATATGCGTGTCACATGTATCCAACCCACGTGTAGGCAGAGAAATTTTTTTTTTAAATGATTCCTTACAGTCAAATTTATGATAAAACATCTAAAAAGTATGAAAGCTCATCAAAAGTTCAATTAGAAGGTTACCTAGAAGATTTGAAGCAGTTTCAATGGTTGAATTTGATGGAGGAAGCTCGCTTAGTTTTTTCTCCACAGATCCTTCACCCAATTGCTCAAAACACAAATGAAAAATTGTGAGATCAAAATTCCTTATATAGGTTGACAAATGAAAATTATTTTTTCTAAATTTGATTTTTCTTTTGTGGATTTTTTGACCTTATGGCTTGGAGTGTTGGGACGGGTTGCTTTTACAGGATACTTTAGATGTTTTTTTGAGAAATTGCTTCGGTTCCATGACTGCAGACCCGTCATGGAAGGTATCGTTTTCTTATTGGCATATAGGTTAGGGAATATCATTTTCTGTTGCATTTACATACTAGCCTCCATACTGCGATATGTTTTCCATAGGGTCGACCCCATCATGTCTTGATTCATAAACCATTTTCACTCACTGACTTATAAAATCATGATATGATGGTAGATCGAACCTTTACATGGGCATCTTAGTTAGATCCTCGCTAGAATATGTTGCCCATGCTGCTATATTGAGTAGGCTCGGGAGTCCTCTTTAGTCCCACCATAACATATATGTTGGAGACTCATTCTCTTTCTTCTTCGCTATTTTCTAGCTTTATATCCTAGAGGCTTCTCCTTTATGTTGAGTTGTACTAATGCATTGCATGTTGACCATTTGTACCTTTTGGCCTTGAGTTGGCTTCACTCGTGTTTAAGCCAGCTTTTGACCATGTCTTATGTGAAATCAACCTTGCAATCACTTAGCCTCTACAACTTGACACACATTTTTACTCGTGGAAAGAACATTATTTTGAGTATCATTGACTAGTTCCGTCACCTTGCATTGAGCATAGGAATATTCCCCTCCCGGGAACTAGCGCATCTGTATTTGGATACTCGTTCTTTCCACTGTACTATAGCATTCTTTCATTCTTTTTCAGGCTTCATGAATATGAAAAAGACAAAAAAAATATATATCCCAAAACGAGTGGGAAAGGGACATTATTTCCATAATTGATGGTAGCTAGAGTCAGTTGTGTCACCCTTGAACAAAGCACTCAAAAAATAAGTCTTTCCTCCATTGGGGTGGGCTTTAGTTTGACTTAGGAGAGTCTTAACCTTGTTATTGAGTCAGTACTCCTTCGATTGGTTATCTCTTCCAATCATATGAAGAGTTTACTTATGCCTCTTGCATGATAAACTTATACAAAGTTATTATATGCTGCCATGTAGTGACATTTGAGTCGTGCATTTTTTCAAAGGAAGTAAACTTGAGTCGGCCTTTCTGTGGTGTCTCTTGACCTATTTTTTAGTTGACCATCCCTGGTTGTCAGAGTCATGTTTGTTATCACATCAACTATTTGGTCCTTTGTTTGTGCTGGTTTGAGAAGGTCTCCATTGACTTCTTGCGGGCGAGTCTTTCTCTTATAGACTACGACAAATTGCTTTAAGAGTAGATCTAGAGTCACACCTTGTCCCTATTTTCATTATTGATAGGTTACCTTGTGCTCAACATCGATCAGTATCATGGGTCTTTGACTGAGTGGTTTCCCTTATGTTCGACGTCAACTTTCATTATCACACATTGGGATTCATGCAGTACCTTGGTTTCCATTTGACCCTATTGGTGGATTCCTCACCTCTGTGTCAACTTTCATTATTGGTTGGTTCAGAGGGTTTCTATCGTGTGCTAGCTACATCTTGTGTACATCGAAAACGTGCTTCAATTGGGTTACTACATCTTTACTCATTTGTTTCCTTCCACATTATTGGCCTACAGGTTACACTCGTGCTAGATTGATGAAGGATGCCTTAATGCCTTCCTTCTAACAGATCTTTTCCCATCGACTTCAACTCATTACTCTGGGAACAATATCTAGAGCCCATTTCGCAGTACCTTAGGGTTTGCAGTCATCAGTGGCACACTCCTTCGCTATCAACAGTGGGAAACCATCATTGTCTCCTGATTGATAGATTCTTCCAAGTGTTCACCTACATCTCATTTATTCGTACTTGTTAGATTGTACTAGGTACCTTGACTCTCATCATCATTATCAGTGAGTAGTCTCACGTTTGTTAACGGTATACATCAATGAACTATAATCAAACGATTTCTCACATGGTCACCTTCAAATCATTTATTCCCATTGTGTAGAAATGTACCATGGTGGTCAGTGATGACCTCAGGTTTGCATCAACATTTCTTAGTTCACTTGTCAGTTGCTCATGTTTCTACTAGTTGACACCTTCCACCTTATATGTTGCAGTTCCTTACAGCGACATCCTATATGTTAGCACCCAAGTTGCAGTGTAGTACCATTTGTTCCACCATTTGACTTGGTACTTTTTTGGATCAGATTTATGATTTCAGTGATCAGCTTCCTACTTCATCGTCATTGATCAGTTCTTTATATGTGATATTGAGACATATACTTATTTGGATATGATTAGATGATCCACTAGTATTTTCAATTCCTTTCTAATTGTATGCATAATGGATCCAATTTTGTACTTGACATGCATACAAGCTTTATTATCTCTGAGCATGGGTATGACCGCCTCAGACAACAGTTTCTTTATGATCTCTTTCACTGGCTTGGCAGGCTGAATTCTAGTGAATTGAGGCCAAGACAGGACAGATTCGAAGGATGGTTCCACTTGGAGCTGGAGGAAGACTTAGGTTGTAATTTTCCACCTTTCATTTAGCTTACATCAATAAAGAAATGTTGTTCTGTTCCTCATATTTATTGTGTTTTATGCATTGATTCATGTTGTGATTTTCTTATAAATCTTATATTAATGCGTAATTACTCATTTTATTATATGATCTAACACATATATTATGAACATGCTCTCTATTACTGTTGTTGTATATGTTTTTCTTGAATAAGTTACAGTTTTTAAAGGCATCGGAAGAAACAAAGGGTTTAGACCTGCGGGATTGACATCGAACGTAAGACCTCCAGGTAATACCATGAATGTAGGACCTCCGAGTAATACCACTGCTTCCCAGTTCAATAGTTTAAGCATTTAGATTGTTTGTCCACACATTCTTGCTATTGTATGCCCTTTGCTCTGTTTGGGTTTTCAACCCAAGGCCCTAGGGTGTTCCCACCCGCAAGGTATATAATAGAAGATGAAGGTAATTTTGTTCCATCCACCTTTTAGACCATCTTGTTAAAATATATTTACACATAAAATGACCAATTAATCCAAATTCATTAAGGTTCATGTGTCTTCCAATCTAGCATTTTGCCCTTTCACTAAAATTGACTTTCTCCTTTCATACTTCTATTTGCAACTATGCTTTACAAAAATAGAGGTTTGCTTTTTTCCATTAGAACAGGAAATATATTCTCTAGTTTGTTCTCCCTAAGTTAACTTGCCAAAACTTAGACTTACAATTTCATCTTAGTCTAGAAGCTTAGAAGTTTATGTTGGTTCTTCTTCCTATGCATGAATGGATTGGAGTGAAATATTTTCATGGAATGGACCTTCTTTCAAGCTCATCTTTATTGATATTGATACTAGGGATGTATGTTAGTCTTAATAAGCCCCAATCCAATATATCGCAATTCCTTTCGGAAGCTAACACTTATAACCCATCTTAACAAGCTAAAGCCATCAAAGTTTGACTTATCATACTATAAAATATAAAGAATTATTAATTGCTCAATTTTTTTTTATAGATAATTGTGAATCCTCTCCACATTCCAAGCCTCAAAATGGTCTTGAGTTCTAAACCTATGGATAGCCTCAACTTCCTTTTCTATATAATCAACTAAATTTATTTCCATTCTTTTAAGCTCAACCCATCTTCAATACTAAGAAGACTTCCTTTTCTATATAATCAGCTAAATTTATTTCCATTCTTTTAAGTCCAACCCATCTTCAATATTAAGAGGTTACGACTTCTTCTTTTTTCCTTATTAATCTACTTAAATTTATAATGTGATTATTTTTGTTTTAATAAATATAATATAAATAAAACTAATGTACAATAAGCTTTTATGAAATGAATGAGTAAATAATAGGATTAAATTCCCTAAATTATTAAATTTCCTAATTTAAACAATAATCATATTAAAATTTTTTCATAGAATTTCTATAAATATTATAATATTGATGAAGCATAGATATTTTAAGTAACATATACCACTTAGAATTCTAATATGTAAATAAATTTTTCACTTTAAAATATCTAAAACCTAAGGAGATAAAAAATATAATATTTAAAACATATATAAAATTCAGATTTTTAATTTTCATAAAAAAAAATTTAATAATAATAATAATAATAACATATCATTATTAAAAAATAATAATATTAACTTATCAAAAAAATTAATTCGCAGTAGGCCATCCTATATCGACCCCTGGTAGATGGGGCGTCGATGACCTTTAAATTGAGGGAAGGGATTAAATGCGGAGAGAATATGTGAAAGATATGCTTCATGTGCTGGACGTGCTCTGCTTCGAACGAGAGTTGACTTTGGCCACCACAGGATCATATTTGGACTGTGTGATTTCACCTCAAAATGTATCCACACACACAAGAAATAGTGAGTGGACACTCCGATGTGTCCATTTATCTTGGCGTATAGTATAGTTACGCCTCTCACATCTTTGTTATATTTTTTAAATGTTTGTTTAATAGCAAACTTGACTTTTATTTTCAAACTAAGGGATGACATTTAATCATACCTAGGGTAAAAGAAAATGCATTGTTCAACTATAAGAGGGTGTAGTCATGATGAGAGAATCTAATGGAGATTATGTGAAATTTAATCAAACTTAAAAAAATTAAAAAGATTTTGAATTACTCTTTAAAACGAATTACAATTAACTTTTACACTTAAAATTTGTAATATAAATTTACTCACACAAAATATCAATATATTTACTTATTATAAAATGTGAATATTAATATATTATAATATATTTGTATTTAGTTATCATAACAAATAAAAATTAATAAAAACAATTTGGATTCATTTTTATTAACATCTATTAAATTTCTACATATTTACTTATGAGAAAATTTTAGAGTTTATAATATTTATCTTAGGGTTTATAATATTAGTTTTTTTGGTTTAGTGTTATTCTCTTGGGTTCATAATCTCTCGGGGTTTTTGTATTAATACATTGGGTTTATTATTCTCTTGGCTTTATAATATCAATTTCTTGTGTTTATTATTCCCTTGGGTTTATAATAACAATCATGGTCAACCATGGTCAATCATAGTGAACCATGGTCAACCACACTCAACCAAGGTTGAATGTCACATTGTGACAAAGATTGTCTTAATATGAAAATCAACTATTGCCCAATGTCGCATTGTGAGAAATATTGTCTCAATATAAAAAAAAAAAAATCAATCATGGTCAAGCATGGTCCAACGTCGCATTGTGATGAGGATTGTCTCAA
This sequence comes from Pinus tabuliformis, assembly GCA_031772625.1. NCBI lineage: Eukaryota > Viridiplantae > Streptophyta > Pinopsida > Pinales > Pinaceae > Pinus > Pinus tabuliformis. The sequence continues at coordinate 77,125,402 of CM062812.1, forward strand.
TATAGAAATCAACCATGGTCAACCATGTTTATTTTGGGGTTTATAATATTAATCTTAGGGTTTATATATCTTGGGTTTATAATTTTTATTCCTTGGGTTTCTAATATCAATCCCTTGGGTTTATTAATGTAACGCTTCATATTCCTAGGGTTTAATATTACTCACTTAGGTTTATAATCCCTTGGGTTTATTAATCTAAGGGTTCATATTCCTAGGGTTAAATATTATTCACTTCGGTTATAATCCCTTGGGTTGTTAGTATTAATCCCTAGGGTTTATTATTCCTTTACATTTATAATACTATCCATGGTTAACCATGGTCCAATATCACATTGTAACAAACATTCTCTTGATCATGGTCAGCCATGGTCAACCATGTTTATTTTAGTGTTTATAATATTTATCTAAGGGTTTATATACATTGGGTTTAGTCAATCATGGTCAACCATGGTCGAATGTCGCATTGTGACAAAAATTGTCCTCATATGAAAATCAACCAAGGTTTAGCATGGTCCACCATGGTCAACCATGTTTATTTTAGTGTTTAATCAATAATGGTCGACCATGGTCCAACATCGCATTGTGACAAGAATTGTCTCAATATGGAACTTAACCATTGTTAACCATGTTTATTTTAGGGTTTATAATATTTATCTTATGGTTTATATACCTTGGGATATAATTTTTGTCCCTTGGGTTTATAATATCAATCCCTTTAGTTTATTAATCTAAGGTTTCATATTCCTAGGGTTTAGTATTATTCCCTTAGGTTTATAGCCCCTTAGGTTTTTAGTATTAGTCCCTAGGGTTTACTATTCCCTTGGGTTTATAATAGGAAGCATGGTCAACCATGGTGGATCATCATCAACCATTGTCAACCATGGTCACCCATGTTTTATAAATTCAATCCAACCATGGTCCAATCTCACCTTGTGACAAATATTATCTCACTATGAGAATCAACCATGGTCCAATGTCGCATTACAACAAAGATCTTATTGATTTGAAAATCAATTATCGTCAACCATGGTCCAACGTCACTTTTAATAAGGATTGCCTATGGATTGTCTCAATATGAAAATCAACCATGGTCAACCATGTATATATTAGTGTTTATAATATTTATCTTAGGGTTTATATACTTTGCATTTACAATATTAGTCCCTTGGGTTTAATATTATTCAAACATGGTCAAGCATGGTTAATCATGGTCAACCATGGTCCAACATCGCATTGTGACAAAGATTGTCTCAATATAAAAATCAATCATTATCTCAACTATGGTCCAACGTCACATTATGACAAATATTGTGTAAATATTAAAATCATGGTCAACCATGGTCAATCATGGTCAACTTTCGTCAACCATGGTCCAACCTCGCATTGTGAAAAAGATTATCTCAGTATGAAAATCGATCATTATCTCAACCATGGTTCAACGTCGTATTATGACAAATATTGTCTCAATATGCTAATGATGGTCAACCATGGTCAACCTTGGTCAATCATGGCCATCCATGGTCAATCATGGTCAACCATGGTCGAACGTCGCATTGTGACAAATATTGTCTTGATATCGAAATCAACCATGGTTAAGCGTGGTCAATCATGGTCCAACATGAGATTGTAACAAGGATTGTCTCAATATGAAAGTCAACCATGGTCAACCATGTTTATATTAGTGTTTATAATCATAGGGTTTAAATACCTTGGCTTTATAATATTAGTCCCTTGGGTTTAATATTATTCAACCATGGCCAACCATATTTTATAAAATCAATCGTGGTCAACCGTGGTTAATCATGGTCAACCTTGGTCAACCATGGCCATCCATGGTCAATCAAGGTTAACCATGGTCAACCATGGCCATCCATGGTCAATCAAGGTTAACCATGGTCAATCCATGGTCAATCATGGTCAACCATGGTCGAATGTCACATTATGACAAAACATTTCTTGATATGAAAATCAATCATGGTTAAGCATGGTCAACCATGGTCAAACATCAAATTGTAACAAGGATTATCTTGATATGAAAATCAACCATGGTCAAACATAGTCAACCATGTTTATTTTAGTGTTTATAATATTTATCTTAAAGTTTATATACCTTGGGTTTATAATATTAGTCCTTCTGGTTTAATATTATTCCCTTGGGTTCATAATCCCTTAGGGTTTTAGTATTAATCCGTTGGGTTTATTATACCCTTGGCTTTATAATATCAACCCCTTGGGTTTATTATTCCCTTAGGTTTATAATATCAATCATGGTCAACCATGGTCAATCATAATGAACCATGGTCAGTCATAGTGAACCATGGTCAATCATGTTCAACCATGGTTGAATGTCACATTATGAAAAAGATTGGCTTCATCGCAACCTTATAAACCATGTGAATTCCAAGTACTGATCCTAACCTTATAAACCATGTGAAGTCAAACCTTAAAAAGCAGTTTGAAATGACAGACTTAGGACACTTGCATTATTCTCTTGGTCTTCGAGTCTTGCAATCCAAGGAAGGTATTTCCCCTTCCCAGTCCAAGTATGCCTGTGATCTTCTAGGCCACTTTCACATGGAAGATTGTAAGCCATCCCCTTCTCCCTTGCAGTCTAGAGCCAAACTTTCAGTCACTTGTACTTCCCTTGAAGTCGATGCTACCTTATATCATCAGCTTGTAGGAAAACTTTTGTATCTGACCCATACCCATCCTGACCTTTCCTTTGTTGTTGGCCTGATTGCTCGGTTTATGCAAAACCCACATGAAATTCATTGGAAAGAAGCTAAAAGAATACATCGTTATGTTTGAGGTATAGTTCAGTTTGGGATTAATTACAGTGAAGAAGCATCTCCTCTATCAGTTGGTTTCACTGATTTCGATTATGCTGGTGACCCTGACGATCGGAACTCTACTGCAGGTTATGTATTCACTCTTGGTTATGGACCTATTACATGGGCTTGCAAGAAACAAAGTTCCATTTCTCTTTCTTCAGCAGAAGGAGAGTATCGTGGCGCTGTAGACGCTAGTAAGGAAGCCCTATGGCTTCGTTGGATCTTGTCAGAGTTTTCCTTTCAGCACCTGCATCCGACTACACTTTGGTGTGATAATCAAAGTGCCATTTAGCTATGCAAAGATCCATTCCAACATCAGTGCAACAAACACATTGAACTACACATGCACCTCATCAGAAATCTCATTCATGACCATGTTCTTTAAGTGAAATATTGTTCAATTGATGATCAAGTTGCAGACATCTTTACAAAGCCTCTCACAAAGGCGAAGCTTACTAAACTTCGATTTATGCTTGGAGTTTGGGAAGTTGTCACTAAGGGGACATAGGCTCTAATGCCTCCTTCCTTCTCCTATTGTGTCATATTTGTACATCCTTCAATCCTATCCCAAGTTGTTCTTAAGGGGCTAACACATAGGAAATAGTTAAGCATAACTTGGTCTAGTGTATAGTTAGGTAAAGTTTGTTTCTTTGGTATGTACTTTTTGTAACTTACAATCTGACGGTCATGTTATGTTCTAGACATGAAGTGATCCGACGGTTCATTCTCTCCTCGATATTACTGACACTTGATCTGTGACTTAACACCTGATTGGTCCATGATCTCTATTTAAAGAGCATGTAGGTACATTTGTAAGGTGACCGTTCATGAGAGAAGCTTATGTAAATTTTCTTTCTTTTACATTAATAAATTGCCTAAAGTGGTTGTGTTTGCTCAGGATGTGGATGGTTTCCCTCTTTGAGGATTTTAAACACGTCAAGAATACTAGTGTATTGCTCTGTGATCTATTTGTGAGCAGTGTCCTTTGGTGTTCTATTTGAGGAAATTACCTTGTAAATTCCTACACAATTCAGTTTTGAAGTTCTCTTCTATTCTATCATACTCTTGCACACTTAGCGAAATATTGGAGTATGCTTGGAGCACTCTAGTTTTCCTTAGGATTGGAGAAAGAAGGCAAAGGAAAGAAGGAAATCACAAGGGAAGAGGTGGATAAATAGCTACAACTGGATTTATTTGTAGGTAATAGGTTGCATGTGTGTTTTCCTTGCTAATTTATTGATGTATATATATGCATGTGATTTTTTGATTATGTGTTGTGATTGGCATGGAGGATTTCCCAGATTGACAGTGGTTTAGCCTTGCCTTGTCATTTATAGGATAACCATGGTGTTGTGGATTTTTAAACTTGATTTTTTTTTCTGAATGATGCTCATAATTCCTTATGGTTTTGGTTTGGAACTGTCAGGCCAGGGTAACTCCAAAATAGACAGAAGAAAACTGACTGCTTAATTCATTAGATAACTATCATTTATATACATAAATGGAACGGATCAGTTCATCTTCTTGATGACTGTTCGCGTTCCAGTTCACCCAACTGTTGAAGATTAGGTGTGAACATTCCCCCCCTTAATCTGAAGGGATGTTGGTGAGTCCAATCATCGTTCTGAATCTTTCAAGCTTTTCTCTTCCAAGCGCTTTGGTGAAGATGTCTGCAATTTGCTCATTTGTGGAACAATGACGGAGATGGATTGTTTTGGCCTCAACATGATGTCAGATCAGATGATATTTAGTATTGATGTGCTTAGTACGATCATGGAACTTTGGGTTCTTGGCCAACTTTATTGCATAGGTGTTATCAATCATGAGTGGAGTTGATTGTACTTGTTTTACCTGCAAATCTTCAAGAATTTTCATGAGCCACACAATTTCTTTCGTTGCTTCAGCTGCTGCCACGTATTCTGCTTCTATTGTGGAATCTGCTGGAACTGATTGTTTGCGTGATCTCCAGGAGACAGCTCCTGATCCAAGACTCATAGCATATCCTGAAGTAGATACCCAAGTTTCTTTGTCTCCATCGAAGTCTGAATCAGAGTAACCAATCAAGCTGAAGTCGTCCACCTGTGTATACTTGATTCCAAGGTCTTGAGTTCCCTTCAAGTACCTTAGAACTCTTTTTGCAGCAGACCAATGTCCCTCACAAGGCTTTTGCATAACCCTGGAGAGGATTCCAACAACAAATGAAATGTCTGGTCTAGTAGTAGTGAGGTAGATGAGACTTCCTACAAGCTGTCTATACTTTGTTGCATCCTCAAATTCCTTTCCTTCAATAGATGTGAGCTTCAAGATTTTTTCCAATGGAGTAGAAAGAGGATTGCACTCTGTCATGCCAAATCTGTTTAACAAATCTCCAATGTATTTCTTTTGAGAAAGAAATATGGATTTTGGATGTTGGGTTACTTCAATGCCAAGATAGTAATGAACATAGCCCAAATCAGTCATTTCAAAACTTTTTCCTAATTCTTTCTTTATGGATGCAATATAGCTTTCATTGTTCCCTGTCATTAAAAGATCATCTACATATACCACAAGATATACAACTGTTTTGCCAACTTTCTTGAAAAATAAAGTTGCATCATCAAGATCAAAATGATTGAAGTTGAGTTTCAGAAGATGCTCAGTTAGTTTTTCATACCAGGCTCGTGGTGCTTGTTTGAGGCCATACAAGGACTTCACAAGTATGCATACTTTGTGTTCATGTCCTTTCACAGCAAATCCTTCAGGCTGGGACATAAAAACATTCTCTTTTAGATCGCCATTCAAGAATGCAGTTTTTACATCCATTTGATGGACTTTCCAACCGTTCTGAGCAGCTAGTGCAAAGAGTGTCCGGATGGTGGCCCATTTTGCTGTGGGGGCAAAGGTTTCCTCATAATCGACCCCTTCCTTCTGTGCAAAACCTTTTGCCACAAGCCTAGCTTTGTGCTTGTCAAGTGAGCCATCAGCTTTGTACTTGTTCTTGTAGACCCACTTGCAGCCAATTGGTTTGGTTCCAAATGGAGGGTCAACCAGCTTCCAAGTGCCATTCTTTATGAGGGCATCATACTCCTTTTTCATCGCTTCTTTCCATTCATCATGAGAAGCAGCTTCTTTGAAGGAATTTGGTTCAAAATCTGTAGACAAGTTCAATTCACAATCATAAGTAACATCCATATCAATAGGTGAATTAGAGTCATCTACATCACCTCCATTTTGTTGGTTTGAATTTCTGGTTCCTGTTTTTCCAATTTCATCAGGATGAACACTTTCAAGTGTCTTTGTCAGCCACTTTGGGGGACCTTTCTGAGATGGTCCAGGCTGCTCTGTTGATTGAGATGGGACTGAATCAAGATTGAGTCTCCCAATTCTATCAATTACATCACTTAAAGCATCATCTGTTGTTGGAGTTTCATGCAGAGGAGATTGTTCTTCAGAAGAAGATTCCACATGTTGTTCTAGTATAGGAATCCCCCCTTCAAGATGTGGAATTTGATTATCAAATTCTTGAAATGATTTTGTTTTTGCGAATCTATCCAAGCGATCAAGTTGCCGCTCAACAACATTGTCAGATTTGGATGATTCGAGAAAAATGACATCTCTAGATAAAACAAACTTTTTATTTACTTCATCATAGAGGCGGTATGCTTTAGATGTGTTTGAATACCCCAGGAAGATACACTTACGACTTCTAGCACCAAGTTTGTTTCTATGTACCTTTGGTATTAAAGCATAACAGGTGGAACCAAAAATCCTGAGATGTTTTACCGAAGGAACATGTCCATACCACAATTCATAAGGAGTCTTGTTTCTTATAGCACTAGATGGACATCTATTCTTTATATATGCAGCACATAGAACAGCATCAGCCCAAAACATTGTCTTTACATTTTTGAAGAAAAGCATGGATCGTACCATATTCAAGATTGTTCTATTCATTCTTTCTGCTACACCATTCTGTTGGGGATTATAAGGTACAGTTGTTTGATGTTTGATCCCATGTTGGCGAAGATAGTTTTCAAATTCATTTGATGTATATTATTTTCCATTATCAGTGCGAATAGACCCAATATGAGATTGTGCATCATTTTCAATCCACTTATGAAAATTCTTGAATGTTTGAAAAGCATCAGATTTGTTCTTCAATAAATAAACCCAACACATTCGGGTGTAATCATCAATAAATGTCATGATATATTTATTTCCATTTGCATAAGGAACAGGCATTGGACCACATAAATCTGAATGAATGAGTTCAAGCTTCCTATGTGCTCTTGAATGTGAATCATGAAAAGACTGTTTGCTATGCTTTCCTAGAATGCAAGCATCACATTGCTTATGTTTTCTAGGAATTGTAGGCAAACTAGCAACACCATTTTTCTTCAACAAGCGGAGACTATCATAGTTTAAATGTCCAAATCTAGCATGCCATAATAAACATGACGGAAGTGTACCTTCTTCATGATGAGAAATATATGAGAAATGTTGTGTATGAGAAGAGGTTCCTTGCAGTTTAAGAAGTCTTTCTTCTTCTATACCCCTCATGACAAGTGAGTGGTCAGATGCCTTTCTTACCTCAAGCTTTCCATCAAACATATGAATGGAGTGACCTTGCTGGCGGATGTGGACCAGGGACAACAAGTTTCTCTTGAGCTGTGGGAGATATAGAACATGATCCAGAAGAAAGTCTGGAAGACCAGGCAGTTTAAGCCTGATTGTGCCAAGCCCTGATGGCTTGATTTTTGACTGATCTGCAAAGTATACTGCTCCATCAACATTGTCAGTGAAATCTTCAAAAAAATCTTTCCTATGAGTCATATGACAGGTTGCTCCTGAATCAAGCAGCCAATCATTTTTCGAAGAAGCAAGTGAAGCATTAAACAAATCTTCATTTACTCCAATGTTACATTGTGCCTCAATATAGTGAGCGGATTCAGGTGCTTTACCTTTGTCTGTGTCATCAGTTTTACCTTTCTGCTGGTTTCTTCTCTGCTCAATTTTGTCCCATGGTAGCTTGCATGTAGAAGCATCATGTGATCCATTTCGTTTGCAACGAATGCAATGCAGATCTGCTTTTTCTGCTTGAGAATGTCTGCCCCCCTGCCTCTGAAGTATCTTCCTCTTCCTCTTCGTCCACCTCTTCCTCTTGTAGAATCTTGAGCAGGATGCTTTTCTTTATGAGCAAGGCAAACAGTCTCTTCAGAAGATTCAGGGACTGTTTTCTTTCCAAAAGCTTTCTCTCTTTCAACAAACTTTTTCACAAGAGACTCAAAGGTTATGTCTTTAAGATTTCCATTTGCTTGTAAGGACTCAAGATAATTGGAGTAGGTAGGATAGAGTGCTTTGAGAAAGGCAATAAGAGAGATATCTAGCTCAACCTTAGTGGATTTAATATCATGCATTATAGACTTTATTTCAGATGAAAGAGCAAGGGGATCATTATTTTTCAGTTCAAGAGTGAAGAGTTTAATCATGAGCTGAACAACTTCAAGTGCAGAATCTGAATCATAGAGTTCTTTCAGCTTTTGTAAAGCTTCAAAGGTAGTGGAATAGGATGAAATATGACGACTTACTTCTTCATTTACAGATGCTGCGATCAATGCATAGGCTTTGCTGTTCTTGTTTTCCCAAATGACAAATTCTTTATCTCATGTAGGCTGCACAGGGTCTTTGTCTTCTTCTCCGACACACACTCCTTTCCACAACTCATTGTAGATGAGGGTGTGTTTTACCATCCGAGACCATTCAGAATAGTTCTCCTTGCCAGTGAGAACTATTCCTACCATAGAAATGATTGAATGCATTCTGTAAAAAAAATACTTCTGCTAAAAAACTTCTGCTGATAAGAAATTTCTGCTGATAAAAAAAACTTCTACTGATGTACAGTGAAATTGTACTCAAAAAAGGGCAAATACTTTATTGTTTCTTCAAAACCCTCCAAAAATCCTCATAAATTCATAAAAAAATTCAATGTATTGTAAATACACCAGCATGCAATCAACGCACATACAATCTCAGTTGCAACGTATATAAATTCAACGCACAACAACATGGACCATCATATACCATTCAAGGCAGCAGAATCTATTACTGTAAACGCACTTGTTTTTCTACAAGTCCGAAAGGACTTCTCCACAGAACCGAATCACCACAGGATCAAAATCTGAAAGAGATCCTCGCAACACCTAATCACCACATGATCAAATTTTGAGGAAGACTATTGCACATCCAAGCCTTGCTACTGATCCAACAACTTAATGTACGCATTTTTCATAAATTTCACACAGGAAGATGGGTAGTCAAAGGTTCATACAGCCACATGTACAGTGTTAAGTTGACTTGACTTTTGTTGTCAACACACTGCATCTCTGCGCCATTCAACTGTTCTTGAACAAAAGCGACATCAATTCATTTACATGCACTCTACCCAATAACTATTTCTTCATCACACAAAAACGACTTCTCAAATTCTGCCAGCCTCAACTCGCAGATTCCATCACTCCACAAAATACAAACTGCGTCTCATACGAGATGAAAGAAACAATATATATGTCAGACAATACAGCCACAGGTTCGAAACCATGGGAGCAGGGGAAGCTAGATACAGTAGAGATTGCCGAATAATTTGATGAAAAAAGACACAGGACGCGCCATAGACCAGAATGAGGTTCGCCAAGACGAGAGAGCTCATCTGGGTACCTCTGAATGCCAAGCGTAGGTCGCCCTTGAACCCGGACTTGGAATTGCTTGCCTGTCTATGTCGGGCTCGACAGAATGGTTTCCATTCAGTGGTTTCAAGGCCGCAAAAATTACAATTGTTCTGCAGCGACTGACAGCACCTTACTGGGGAATCAGGTGTTGAATGTTTCTACTCACCGAGCATATAACTCTTATGGAGATACGGTTCCCAATCAAGCTTGTAATGAAGAACAATGTACATAAATTAAGAACTGCAATGCGAAAAAAAAGATTTGAAAATCGAAAACCAGGAATATACTTGGTAGAAAGCGTCTTGAAATCCTTCCGTTGAGGAGATTTCATAGGAAACGGCGTATCAGGTGTGGACAGAGGCAATCAATGCGCAGAGAATCAATGTCAGGCCAAGCAGAGGTAGAGCAGGTGTGGCAGATGCAGGTCAGAGCGCTGGCAGAGGCAGAGGCGTTAACCAACGAATGAAATTACACTAGAGGAGAGAGCACTGGCAGAGGCAGAGGAGTTACAAGGCACGCCAGAAAAAGGGACCTGGGACCTGTGCTCTGATACCATGTCAGGCCAGGGTAACTCCAAAATAGACAGAAGAAAACTGACTGCTTAATTCATTAGATAACTATCATTTATATACATAAATGGAACGGATCAATTCATCTTCTTGATGACTGTTCACGTTCCAGTTCACCCAACTGTTGAAGATTAGGTGTGAACAGGAACAAACACTCTAGAATCCCTAGAACAACTTGGGTTGAGTTACTAGTCCTAGAGCATAGGTTGGGATAAATTCTTTGGAGCCCTTGGTGGGTTGAGTTACTAATCCCTAGAGCTAGGTGGGACAAATGCTTTGGAACCATAGAAGGTTGTGGGTTGAGTTATTAGTTCCTAGAGCCCTCGACAACTTAGGTGGAGACTGATCTGGTTGGTTTTAGTGATGTCTGACCATGAGGTGGAATCATTGATTGAGGGTTGATATGTTATGGCCTATAGAAGCCCTAGTTTGGTTTTGTTTGGTTTATTCCATGAGATACCACATTCATACTTAGAATATGATGCAGGGGTGATTGACTAAAAGAGAGCTTTGGTTCAGCCCAATCTATTGTCAGGTGGTACGTGGAAGTCCTTGAGTTGGTTGGTATTTTCATATGTTAATAAGAGTTATTATTTTATTATGATTCATGTATATCTGTAGCGATTTTTTTGGTGATGTTATGACTAATTTTCCATGGTTGATATGCTAGTTATTTTCTAGTTATATGATGTTCATATGATGTGTATCTTATACGGCTCTTGTCATGAATTATTTAGTTATTGATCAGTTGATGAATGTATGGATTAATAAGTGTTGTTGCAACTATGTGGAGAGGGAATAGGGCCTTCTCGATGATTCTCATATGAATCTTAAACTTTTATGACCAAATATGAATTCATGACATGTAGCTTACATGTTTTCCATGTGTTTGATGAAATTCCTACTATGTTCTGGTTCGTCTAGGTGAATTTTGTTATTCGAGTTTGAATGTTTAGATTTGCTTTCATGTCAATAATGATTATGAGAAGTCTCAAGCAGTTCTTGGGAGTGGTCTAGAGGTTGGCCTCGCAATGTGGCTAGGGTCTCAGGACCACACCCTTTGAACTAGACAATTTGGGCCACAACCACACTCAGGCAATGTTGTGCATGTGGTTGGAGGCCTTCAACCACACTCAAGCCTTGTCATGCATGTAGTTGGGAGCTTGGGTCATTGAAAAGGAGCTCTAGCTCAGGTTTTGGTCACCTGGGGTGGTTCTTTGGCCCCTGAGTGTCTTGTAGCCCTAAGGGATGTTTTGAGTTGTTAGTCTGTGGTCAGTTGTAGGCCCCACTTCCTTAACTGGAGCTAGGAGGTAGGGTCATGTCATAGTTACTCTTCGACTCATAATTACCCTAGAAGGCTGGTGAAATTGGGTCAATGTGGGAGGGGATGGTTATAATTTCCTCTCCATAAATTTATACTACATTTTTCATAGGCCTTCCTAGAGTGAATTCACACTTCCTGCCCACTTTGAAGCAGTTATCTTCCACTTTTCTTTGTCCACCTATTGTTAAGTTGAACTTTAGTCCTATCTTTGGAGTTTAACCGGTCATTTCTTTTGCATGTGATAGTTATCAATCATTTTTAACTAATTTATAACTCCACTTACTTCTAGGTCACTCCATTTTATGATATTTTTCTAATTGTAGGCCTCCTAGTCTCATTTTGGCATTTTTTTGAACTAGGAAAAGTGTTTCTGAGTGAAACCGAGTGCATGCACATAGAATCCAAACCATGTTCAAATTCGTTTGCCTCTTGAAGAGTCTACATATCGTATTCATGTTCAATGATAATGTCTCATCAAGTGGTCATCAAGTATTCATCTCATGTTCTTTCAATAGTTGAAATTTTATATTTGGTTACTTTCTGAATCTTCTAGCAATTCTTCTCTCTTGTCTCTTGTTTTGCAAGTAGCTAGTTTAGAATTTTCTCACATCTAGATTTTGTGCCTATGATTAAAATAATACATGGTATTAGAGCGTTTTTGAAGAGTATTGATTTTTTATTGCAAATTTAACAATTTATAATGGATGAGAGAGAGCATGGATCATATATGTTCATTTGACCTTAGTCCTTTCAACTATTTTGACTAGAAGCACAAGATCCTCATGTCGTTGGATAGAAAGGGGCTCTATAGGATCACTATGGATACTAAAATTGTGCCTAATTCAGCCAATGAGAAAACAAAATACTTTAACAAGATGGACGGTGCTCGTGGGAATCTTTGTTTCTTTGCTAATATCCCCTGATTCATTGCTTTCATATGGATGAGTACAAGACTCCTAATAAAGTGTGGACCGAATTGTAGGAATTTTTTAGCAAGAAAAATGGGTTGAGGGGACACCATCTTAACAATGATATGATCACAATGAATGTCTCCAAATTTGAGACTTTATAGTACTAATTCTCCATATTCAAGAGAGTAATGACTAAGGTAAAAGCTTGCGGCATAGATAGAAAAGAAGGTCAACTCATTATTTTGGTGTTTTCTAAGATAGGACCGGAGTACTCCGTTTTTTTCTATTGTTTCCATGCTACAAAATTATCTATGGGTAAAAATTGGAATATGTCATCAATAGATTATTTGATTGAGTCTCTAATATAAGAGAATATCAAGTTCATACTCATGGGGACTCTTAAGTATTCCAAGGCCCGCACTCTTAGGTATTCCAAGGCCCATACAATAGCAGTGGATGAAACAAGAAAGAAGACTAAGAAAAAGACAAGAAGGAACAAGAGTCATTCTTTTTCGCCTGTGTTAATTCAAAAAGGGCCTACTTGGTATGTAGACAAAAGATTTAAAATTTTCGCCACAAGAGACGAAGCCCAACCTTACCCGTCATTTTGTTCATCAACATTTATAGTGGATTTTTTTTTATCGTCAATTCTACTATCATCATTTTCTCCCAAGAAAGAAGCTCTAGCTTGACACGAGGAAGGCAAGATGCATGCACTTTAAAAAAATAATTGAACCTGTGAATCAAGAAAGGAGAGACATATCTAAGTTCATCATTAACATACAATAATTCCAGATGTCTATGAATTGCAAATTGCAGCTTCCCAAAATAAAATATGCAAAATTTTAGTTTCCCATGGAAGATCATTAAGGTGTCCAAGCTACCCATAAGCCATGTTGGAAATCAAATGTATTTGATAATGAATAATCGAATTAGATAGGGTGAGCTATAATTATCAACAACTAGACCACTTATCTTTAATTTTCAAATGAAAAATACAAAGAAGTACTAGCGTCTACTTTCAACAAAGAAAGTTTATGCCTATTTGAAAAAATGAGTAATCACTGATATGTCTTTTACTTGAACCATGAAGAGGTAAACTCTCTGCAGAAATAGTATGCACTTGTAGATGTCAATCATATTTGTTAAGTGAGATAAGGTCAATTTTTTTTCAAAATAATGATCAACAATGTGCTCTACCTACCTATAACATTAAATATATGAAACTTAATTTCAAATGTGAAAATTGAATTGAATTTGGAACCAATCATTTTGTTTTGGACAAGCCAGTTTCACTCTATGGTTGTAGAAATGTGGCAGAGAGGCCAATGAATCCACCATCTCACAAGAGGTGCAAATTCAAATTCTGGAGGGATTAACCAAATAAAATGAGCTCTTCCTAATTAACTATAAAGATGATAATGATGTAGCAATAAGTGTTTGGGCAATATAAGGTCAACCAAAAGACATCCAATTGTCCTCAACTTGGTAGACAAACTGAAACACATTATTTCTTGAGTATTTGTTATAGTACAACGTAAACAATGGAGATCGAACAAGAGTTAGGAATCACTAGATTGTAGCTTATAGATTCTTTTTCTCAGAAAGTATTTATCTACCCATATAAAGAAACTACAATTTTGATCATAAACACATATTATTAAATATTCCAAAAAGGACTATAGTGGATGCAGAAATGAAAAATATTAAGATAAGCAATTGACGAACCTGTTGGATTTTCTACCTAGGTCATCTGTTCTCTGAGTAAAAAAATGAAATCACTAATAAAATTCCAAAAGTTAAACCCAAAACCACACCTGAAACAAACCCCATTGCGACGCCACTCACTACATTAATAAACAGAAACATCCTTTTCCGATGAGAGGAGCAGATGAAGAGAAAGTCTGCTTAATTGTAGCTAAAATTAGCCAAACTAGGTAATGAAAAAGAGATACCTTTCTTGAATATAAGTTAAACTTAATCCAATTGGACAATTTTTTTTATAAAATTAGCTTAACGGGGCTAGATTCTCAAACTTATCACTGATTTGCTTTCATCGAAGTTATTATAGAGGATTTAAATTTCTGATAACGAGAATGTATGAGAATGTTAGAAAATTTTAAAAAATAATAATAAATAAAGTAAAATTAGATTAAAATTATCACGTTGTCCTTGCATGCCCGCCAAGTATCCAAGGTACTTATTCCAAGTCCCAATATTTCACTGCATCAATCCACAAACCATGGCAATAGAAAATGTTATTCCTTGACAAGCCTAGCCCTAGTCGCATAGGTTAAGGTCAGGACCCCATTATGTCCCTACTTCTGTTTACGTCTATTCTGGTGCACCTACATGTGCCTACTCCGTTTTGGGGTACCTACTTATTTCTTTGTAAGTAGGTGTGAGTTTTTGTTTCTCCTGCCCACAAATCAAGGGGGGAGGAAACACAAAGGGAATAGTAGGGGAATAATGGTTTATTAAGGTCCCTATTTTCTTTCCTTGAGCATATTTGATTTATCACCTGCCTTCCTTGTTGTGATTGTAGGGGGGCATAACAAGGAGCCTTCCTTTCTCCCGACTTCAGGGGAATTTCTCATCTCATTGCTCTGTAGCCAGTGGGGAAAGGTGTTGCATGAGTCATAGTAACAATTTCTCATCTTGAAAAATAAGGAACAAAGGCATCAAAGATAGCACATGCAAGAGCCATAGGATCTAAGCCAACATTCTAATTAAAAACACCAGGGATAAAGGCATAAAGATTTTCTATGGATGATTTAACCAATTACAACTTTATTACCATTAGAGAAGAACACAAGAGAAAGGGTAGGGAAGCCAATATAACAAGCAATAGTTCAAAATTATAAGTACTCATTGAGCGCAACTTCACCAATTTGGTGTTTAATCTACAAAGTGTGGTATTTTCTAATTTCATGAATATTACAACGTTAGCGGATTTGGGCTTATGCTACTTTGGTATCGTACCTGTAGTCTGAAAGCATATTTTTGAATACAACAGAGAAAAAAAAAAAAAAAAAAAAAAAAAAAAAAAGGTTCCTCATAGATCTAGTCTCAAAGCATGTTGTTGAGATAAATCATCGAGCTAAATAAGATATGGCCTTTCAAACTCTTGTATAAACTTAGGATCTTCTCATAGCTGATTTTATAACAGAGATTGCGAATTGGAGCTTGGCACAGGAAAAAATTGTAGTCACATTATCCTCTAATTTATTTATATTTGCAAAATTGAGTTGCAAAGCCCATAAGGGACAAAGTGCTATTATGCGAGCCTCGAGGCACACCAAGCGGATAAGTGCTATTTTATAATGTTGCATTATCTATATTTTGTCCTAGATGTAGGAAAAAGCATGCTTTACGAGAATGTCCTTGTGATAGTTTTGAAATATGTGTTATATGTGAAAAAAATTATGACATAAAAGAATTTCCTTCAATACCTGGGTTTACGTTCATTTTCCAAGATGAAGCTAGAACAAGTCAAGCTGAATCACTTTACTTTATTTCTCCCAAGAGACCTTGGAAACCTCAACAAACAAGTATGGTACAAGATCCCAATGCAAAATTCCAATCACATGCACGACCAAAAAGCAATTCAAATACACCTATGCCTAGGAGAACTTGGCCACCTCAACCCCAAAACCCATCTTGGTCAGAAGGTTGGAAAACTTCTTATGGTAGGAAGCCTCAATATCCTCAATTTCAACAACCATATATATCCTCAATACCAATTTCAATATTTTCCTCCTCAACCTTCACAGCCTACTCAGCCACAATTCTAACCCTAATTAACTTCAAGTTAACCACTTACCTTACCATACACTCCATTTCCTCAAAAACCAAATCAACTACCTACTTGACCACTCCAAAATCCAAATAATAAAGCTCCTCAACAACCTGTCTATAATGTTGAGGGTCAAAATTTTCAACATTTTATGATATCTCCTCTAGGTCTAAATGATGTCCAACTTAGATCTGGTAGGGCCTTGAAGAAGAAATCACCACTAGTTATCATGCAAGAATATAAGGAGGATAAATTTCCTTAAAAAGAGGTATCTCTTGATCAAGAAAAGAGTCCTCCAAAGGAATATGTTCATACAAAATTAGGTGACAACTAAAAAAAATCAATTCCTACAATTCCTCTAATAGAACAACTTTTTTTTCCTTACAAAGTCCTCCTCCTCCTGAAAGGATTCAAATTTATAAGGGAATAGAAAGGAAAACCATTTTACTTGAAAATAATATACTAGATGAATTAAAAAACATTTGCATCAAAATCAATTTACTTCAAGCTGTAAAGGAAATACTTATATTTTAAAAAACAATAAAGGAGTTGTGCATCATATTTCAAGTGTTGGAGTCAAGGTGGATGCATCTAAGGTAAAGGTAATCTCTAAAATTTTAGTTCTTGCTTGTCAAAGAGATGTTAGAAGTTTTCTTGGTTTTACGAGATATTACAGAAGATTCATAGAAAATATCACAAAAATAGCTTCTCCACTCTTTAAAATTCTTACAAAAGATTATGGTTTTGTTTGGAATTATGACTACGAAAAGGAATTTGAATGATTGAAACAAAAAATAACTAAAACACCAATATTAAGAGGGCCTAATTGGTCTCTCCCAGTTCATATTTCAACTGATGCTTCAGATACAACTTTAGGAGTTGTATTGGGACAAAAATACTTAACTTATGTTATTTATTATACAAGTAAAATTTTTACTCCTGTAAAGTTAAATTATGCAGTAACAGAAAATGAGTTTCTAGCTGTTGTGCATGCCATTAATAAGTTTCAACATTATATTAATCATTATGAAACTTTCGTTCATACAAATCATTCTTATATTAGATATTTAATGAATAAAGCAATTACTAATGATCGGATTACTAGATGGTTGTTATTATTATAATAATTCAATATTACCATCTTGGATATGATAGGAATTGAAAACAGAGTTGATGATTTCCTTTCTAGGATGTAGAATTATAATATCGATACACCTATAAATGATAATTTTCTTGATGAATATTTTTTGCAGTATCTACTAAAACTCTTTGGTTTGCAAATATTGCTAACTATTTGGCTATAAGAAATTTTTTTCAAAATCTATATATTCTACCTCCTCTTCCTTCTTTGAATTTTCAACGAAAGCGACAAAAGGCGAGTTACTAATAAAACCATTAATGATATCATCTTCTATCTCATCCTTGAAATACTGGGCTTTCCCTAGAGTCAGGAGCAGTAGGGAAAGATATGATTCGGGCTCAAACTCATCCCACTAGGGGTTATACAAATCCACCTTTGGTTTTGCGGGGTAAAGACTAAGATTGTTTGTAGCCTGGCCATCTGAGATCACCATAGATCCATATCTGCATTCTATAAATGCATCTGCAATGGCCAGCCAAGGTCTCCCTAAGATCAAAGGATGTGCCCCCAAATTGGATTTGGGTTGTAAGGTAAGAAAGTCAGACGGATACCTCCAAGAGGCCATCACGATTACTATGTCCTTTAACACCCCTTCGAAAAAGACAGGGGATCTATCTGCTAATTTAGGTACAATAGGAGTATGTCTAAGCCCATGTAGCCCCAGGGTGGTAAAGAGGTCCTTTGTCATCACATTAATGGCAGCTCCAAGATCGATCAATGTGTTAGTTATGGGCTGGTCATTAATGTAGGAAATAACCGCAGGGTTTCTTGGATCATTATACTTGGTTAGAAGACACTGAGATGACATTAGTTCAGACAATTTACCCATCATGTGTATAGTAGTAGATCTTTAGGCTTCCTTTAAGGTTTCTTAATGCACAAATCTCATATTGTTTTAGCATAAATAGGTACTTATTTAAGAGCTTACACCATAGGAATTCATACATGCAAATTTTGCAACTCCCTAAGAAAAATGGATACAGGATATGCGGTCATTCCAGGCTTAGTTAATCTCTAAGGATACATAGGATTTTAAGTTATAGAATTCGAGTCGGCTGTTACAAATGTATCGGCCTTACCCGAGTTGGTTGTTATAAGAGTAAGAGTCCTTCTCAGGTTGGTTGTTACAGACGTAACATTTTTCTCTGTATTGGCTATTACAGGTGTAAAATCCGCCTAAGGATCTACTACACCTACTCTAGAAGGTTCACAATCCTCCTTAGTAATGATAGGGGAGTTATTTGGTTTAATTACCTTACCCAACTGCAATTGAATTTCATTAATTCCAACGGGGGTAATAAGGTAAGCTTGGAAGGTAGTCAGAGCCTCTATGCACTGGGATTCTTTATTGTTCAGGTTAGGGTTATGTTGCACAGGTAGTTGGGGTCGCACAGGAAGTGTAGAAGCAGGAGTTTGGAAAGGAGGAAATTGTAGTTGTTGTTGCATTGGTAATCCAGGTGGAGCTGTATTTTGGGAATTCCCCCTCCAGTTCTAGTTCCAAGGGTATGGTTGAGATGGAGGATATTGGATAGAGGGATAGTGTGACCACTAGTTCCAGGGTGAAAGAAACTATGCTAGAGAAGGAGCATAACATTTCCATGGCTATTGTTGAGTATTATATGCATTGTTCCACGAATTGAAAGAAGAAAAATCTTGGGACATACCTGGAGGTCGTGGCCGCCATGGTCTCCTAGGTGCAATGAAATAAGAGGACTTCACTTCTTCACTCGATTCTCTGAGTCCTACTTTCAGTTTAGGAAGCTCCGGACATTGACCTATCGAATATTCCATCTCAAAAATATTGCACAAGCTAATGTTGTTCATTTCACACTCCCTCAAGGGATGTTTCCTTCGGCAATTTGGGCATAACACAACCAGAGGTGTATCAACTTCTTCTTATGTTTTCTTGATCTGTGGTATCATTATTTGGGTAGATAGAGTACAGAGGATATTGGTCTTAAAATTTTTGAATAAATTCCCAATCTCTTCTCTGGTTACTCCACCTACAGATTTCTGTATTCAAGAAGAGGCATCTCGGATTGTGCTTCTCCCCTTAGACGATCCTCTAGAGCATCTTAGACAAAGTGTTACAATTTCGGTGAATGGTTCCTGAGATACGTCCCGTTTTCCTAGTAGGTTTAAGGCATCAAGGCAGTCATCCCTCATTCGTCTTATAAATATGGTCTTCAAGATCTCATGGTCTAAATCACTGTGTTTACACCTCTGCATAGTCCTTCGAGCTCTCATCCTCTTTCTGTGTCATTTTGAATACTTCCTCCCTTAAGTCCCTAGTTCTGTAATAGTCTTGGTACTTTGATAAGAATGTCTCCTTCATATTGCTCCATGTTCGAATAGAAATAGAGCCTAATCCCATGAACCATCTCAAGGATGCTCATATTAAAGTAGAAGGAAATAATTTCAGTTTCTGAGCATCTGAGACATAGTCATAACTCCTGCATAAGACATCAAATTCAAATAAGAAGGTGTCCAGGTCTTCCATAGTCATCCCTTGAAAGGATGGTAAGGATGATAAAGGAATATTTCTCATGGGAGCCTCACCTCTGATATCCCCAATTGGGAACTCAAAGGTGGTGACAGTAGCATCCGTTTTAGTGTTGTTGTCCTTGTTGTCCCCCATTGCTAATCCTTGTAATTCTTGTTGTAACATATGTTCTTCAAACTCCTCTTGTGATCATCTTGCAGGTGGATTTGATGGCTCAGTTAATTTTAGGGCTCGTTGTTTCACCGCACTTCCTGAATCCAGATATTGATAGACTAATGTCCCCCTTCAGTTTCCCCTTGTCCCTCGGTCCTAAAGTTCTGGCTATTAGCTTCCCCTTATTGTTCCTAGATTGGATGCTTAATCTTGGGAGTATGTTCGCTAGCTTTAGAATGGTATGGCCTTGAGATAGAGGAATTAGAGGTTTTTGTCCTTGTTCTGGGAGTAACATATTTTTGTGGACATGTTTTCCTTGCGTCCCTTTGAGAACTGATTGTTCTTTTTCTGCCTTGGAGATCAATTCTCGGATAAATGTTTTCCTTCCGAAATCTGCACTCTTCCTTTCCTTCTTACGACCCATTTTTTCTATGACTAATTAGAGTGGGGATAATTTTTGTATTTCTATAATTCCTAAAATTTCACACATGGACCCTATGTGTATTGATTCACACCCTAAGTGTCTCATTCAAGGTATGGGCGCAGCCATTCGGTGAGGATAGATGAATAGACTCAGGCATGGTCGCATCCATCCAGTGAATGAGTCATGTAATAATCACAATAATCCACAAAAGTGCAGCCTGGATTCCAACAGACAAAATCTAGGGTCTTGCGCTCCATCTCAACCCGAACAAATGTACAAGTTCAAGCATGCGAATACATGAGTTGAAGTCGAACATGCATGAACATCGTCTGATTACCAGTCAATAATGAAAACTGTTAATAGGCGCGAGAGGTACCACCAATAATGACAATGGCCCTCAAGGTACTATAGGTACAATCTACGGCATGTGAATCAGTGAGCTAGTGTCGAACACCCGTAGAATCATTCGATCAGAGGCCAATGATGAAAACCTCACGTCGAATACGAAGAACCTTCCATTGAGGCATGCAGGCTCCAAGGCACTGGAAGGGAGTCTCTAGATCAGCTTCCTGGATAATGAGCTGAAGTCGACAGGAAGTGACCTTGATCGAAGGTGGGCCATAGTGTTTCCCACATCATCGACACGAGACAAAGGAAGAATGTTGTGGTGAATCAGAATTATGTGAGCTATCAGAGGGAGGTTGTTATTCTGCAGAGGTCAACTTCTCTTGAACATATCGACGGCACGACAGTGGACTTGGCAGTATTTGACTTCAATGGATCAAAGGTCATGGTGATGAGGCAATGAGTAAATGAGAGGTCAAACAGGATCACCCAAATCCACGGAGGCAAGTGAAAAAACGAGATGAGATGTCCCCACCCAGACACGAAATCAGACAAGTGCCATGTTCAAGAGCGACATACTGCCGACACGACAATAATTATGGTTCCATTTTTCCCCACCATTTCTGGCGAGTACCCCAGTTATTTTTATTAACAAGCTTGACGGGGATAGCATATGCTTGTAAAGCGTCATCTCGACGAACTCCAATGTCATCAAGTTTTAACGAGTCTGACAGAGGAAGAACTCGACGTCTTTTCATGTTTAGAGAGTTTGAAAAGACAGCAGAAAAGAAAACTCCTAGGGTGTCCTTTTTCGTAAAGTTGTGTCTCTCGAGACCGAAAAAGTATAAAACAATGCTCGAAAGAACTGCCCGACCATTACGATCGAGGAGTACTTTTCATGTTTAGTGACTTCGACCTGAAAAAGTAGAAAAGCGACCGAAATAACGTCGTTTCATAACCATTAACGAGCCTGAAACGACAAGGACCCGACAATCTTTTCGTTTTTACACGGTCAGAAAAGAGTTTAAAGATGACCACCCCTTATTTACGTTTAGCGAGTCAAGAGGAATAACTCGGCAATCTTTTCTTCTTTAAATGGTCGGAAAAGAGCTGAAAGCAGACCTCCATTTTTATTCTCTTTAACGAGTCAAAAAGGGAAAAATACTCGGCAATCTTTTCATTTTTTACGAGTCAGAAAAGAGCTTAAAAGGAGACTCATCCTAGAGGAACGAGTGGTATAAAGGGTAGCAATTGGTTCCGGCAATGGTGGAACTACTCAAAACATGTAATGGTCAAGAGGCTGGCTAATAAAACCACTCATCGTTGCGGTTCCTCAGGAAAGGATAAACAACTAAGTGAAAGCATATGATCGGCCAAAGAGATGGTGGCGATGGAATGAAACAACCAAGGCTCATCTAACAGAATTTAGCAGATAAAAGGCAATCACGAGATGTAAATCAGGTATGGGTTCATTTTTACATAGGCTTGAACCATGGATAACTCTGCTTAGATTCGGTTTCATGTTTATACAAGCTTGAAACGAAAAACTATGCTTGTTATCAGTTCGCATGCCCCCAGCATAATAACGCAAATCGAGGTACATGCCCCCCAAGCTTCATTGCATTCAACAAAGTGGATGGAATGAAGGTTCACTCTCGAGATCTAGGAAAGACTCGACTTGTATTTTACGAGATCTTAATCAAAAGACTCGATTTGGAAAGGGAGTTGTTTCATTTTTTAATGAGGTTGACGCAGTAAAAGAACTATCCTCATAACCCTTGTTTCATTTCTTAAAGAGGTCGCCACAAGATCAAAACTATCCTCGGACACCTAGTTTCATTTTTTAGGGAGCTTGACACAGGAAAACGAACTATGCTCCGATAGACCTAGTTTCATTTTTTAAGGAGCTTGACATAGGAAAACGAACTATGCTCCGCCAGACCTAGTTTCATTTTTTAAGGAGCTTGACATAGGAAAACGAACTATCCTCCGCCCGAACTTCATTAGAATGAACAGGAAGTCGGGGCTTCCAAGAGTGCCACTCCGGGTGGAAGGGTAATATCTTGGAAGTCAGGACCCAATGCCCCCAGGATACTATGCACGACGGCGACATCACTCGATACAGGCACAGGATAAGTGGCCACGTAGTTGATCTGTGGTGGGACAGATGAAACTGGTGGATGAAAACCAGGAGGGGATGATGACTGCGCAGGAGGCCCCGGGGATGAACAAACGATAATTGATCTATAGTCAGTATCCTTCCATCGTGCGGAAAGCAAACCACATGGAAAAGTGAAGAGACCAGGGCCCCCATGGCATAAACATAGTCACGGCCAAGGAGAAGACTGAAATCTAAAGCACCTTGGGTAACCGATACGTCAATATAGACAGTTTTGCCTCCCAAAGTAATAGGGAACTTTGGAAGGATCCCTAATGGTTGACTAGTTCCTCCGTCAAAAGCCGTCAGATTCGGCGCGACTGGCACAAGCTATGGGGAACCCAAAGCTTGCCAAGTAGTGGCAGGCATAAGACTGACAGATGCACCCTCATCCAAAATAGTGCCAGGTATTTCCCTATTGTAGGCGTGTACCGTGACCCAGAAAGGCACATGGGATGGAAGGCGGGAGGTAGTCAAACGACTCCAGTTGAAGGAAACGACTGAACTACTTGGTGGGAGAATCGTATGATTGCCCCCCTGCTCTAAAAGAACCAAAGCAGGACTCTCGGGAGCAGCTGGGATAGGAGAGTCATTTCCGGACTCAAGAGAATCTGAGGAGACGAGAAGAACATGGGAATTATGCTCTTCTGAAACAGAGTGGTCGACAGGTGGTGAACTCGAGTCGACACTCTTTCTGACCAATGGTTGGTCTGGAACAGGCTTAGCACAGCCAGGTTCGGGAAGAGGGGCTTGGACACGAGAAGAATTTGAATCAATCTCTTTGTCAACAGGGGGACGATCTGCGGCTGCAGAAAGACGTTGATAGCCAATGGGTAGTTGGGGTGAAGGAGCTGTGAGACTTTCCAAGACAACGGAGGCTTTATCCATGAGTGGACAAAGGTGAAGGGGATGATTGCCTTCACAGAGTCTACAGGGGATTCGAATCTTCCCTTTTCCCTTACCATTTCCTGCTGATAGGGTAGCATCGCCGTGAGCTCTAGAGGATGATGAGGGGCGGGACGGATCACGAGACCATACTTCTAAGACCCTGGGAATGCCAGGACAATCGCGAAGAAGATGGTCCTCCTTGCATAATCTACAAGGAAATTTGACCTTCTGCGGAGGAGCAGAAGGTGGCCCGACTTGAGGTGGACTCGGAGGAGTAGCGGCACTTTTAGCCTCTCCCTTAGGAGACTTCTTCTTCTTCATCATCTTCTTCTTCTTCTTAGCCACCTGGTTACTCGAATCGAGACTTTCACCAGGCGAAGTAGAATATGAGGACGTAGAAGCAGGTGAAGAAGGGGAGAGGTCCACCATAGAAACAACATGATGTTTTTCAGGTGGAGGGACTGATTGACCAGAAGTTGAGACGGCAGGGACCAAAGAGGTTGGGAACAACCAAACAGGCAACCCAACAGTTAACCCTAGGAGGGACAACGTTGCCATGTAAGGAGCACCAACATTCCCAAAAGGAGCGAAATGACCAGGGTTTCCCTCAGAGGGGATCCCTGGGTTGGTGAACCTCGGAAAAGTTGCCATCGAAAAAGTAGCCTACTCAAGCTAACGCAAACAAGATCTAATCGGGTAAATGTGAATCGTGGCCGAATAAATTTTAAGACAAAGGAACTGAACTTGACCTTTTCATGTTTTAAGAGTCGAGAAAAGGACGAAAAGGTGACTCTAGTCACCTTCGAATGTTTAGTGAGCCCGAAGTGACAAATGCTCAGGTGAGACAGTTTTTCTTTTAGGGAGTCTGAAAAGGATCAAAAGTGACTACTCTGGAGAAACTAGGCAAAGGGTTTACCAAACAAATCTGTAAAACTGCATATACACCTTGGCAATCATATGAAAACCAAGGACTTTCCGTACGGCAGTCAATCTTCTCGAATGTTGTGTTCAGTGCATTACGGCTTGTAGGCGGCAGACACGGCTTCCTGTGGATAAAGGATGATAACCTAGTGGGGTCTCCCCATATACTCGACGGTACGTGGGAGCACAAATCCGTGCTAGAACACTATTGAGTCACAAAAGGAGGAATCACCCAACCTTAATGTGAAACAACAGTGACTGGGTTTAATGACGCCAGAACACGTCTCTAGCCTAGACCTCTAGATGTATGCGTTAAGTTCCAATGCATTTTTAGATTCATTTAGTTCATTTTACGGTTGATCTTTGATTAGGTTTCAGTTTTCAGGTCCTACCGTATGTAATCCCTCACAATTTCCTAAATGCAAGCTATATGCCAAAATATATCATTTCATTCGATGAACGCTAGCTACGAGAGAGTTGAGATCTTTCAATCAAACAAAATAATCATAAAACAATCAACAATGACTGTAATGCAGCTAATGGCAATTAACGAAACTTTTCTTTAAAGTCACTAATCACTAACAACAACGAAAAGCTCTAATTTCCATTAGCTAATTCAAAGCAAAAGAGATTGTTCGTTTTCTTTTCAATGGCAAAGTGCACTAAACAAATTTTGAGAGATAATAACAAAGAGTAAAAGAGACAAATTTCACTCAATGAAAACACAATCAAGTCCCTGAAACACCAAGGCAATCTTTCAAACCAAGAAAAATCACAAAGACCTCAATGAGCTATGTGATCTAAGCCCAAAACGAAGCCAAGCGGAATCCAAGTGAAAAAGAAGTGAAT
The DNA here is from genome assembly GCA_031772625.1 of Pinus tabuliformis. Lineage (NCBI taxonomy): Eukaryota > Viridiplantae > Streptophyta > Pinopsida > Pinales > Pinaceae > Pinus > Pinus tabuliformis. The sequence continues at coordinate 77,150,919 of CM062812.1, forward strand.
CACTCGAATAACGCAATAAAAATCTTAACAATCACTGAACAAGTGCAAGAGAGTAGCCAAAAAGTTGACTGGACCAACAGAAAACCAAAACTCCTAAGGAAGGCTCGATTGCACAAAGACACTAGATGTCCTAGGGCGAAAATGTGAAATCGGTGGAAAAAAGCAAACATCCAAAGGGTAAAGGCCAAAAACGAATCAAACAAGACTCTAACACATTCAAGTGATTGAAAAATAGTATCCAGACACAAAAACCAAGCTTGGAAGGCTCAAAACAAGCAAACTCTAAAAGTTTCCCTGAGCTGGCACGACTTTCAGGCTAAAAGTAGCACCAATTGAGGATTGGCGCGGGCTGTACATTGACAAGTGCGCCAATTGGCACGACTGTCATGCAAAAAAGAGCGCCAATCAAGTTTTCTATGCTAAAATAAAAAACAAGCAATCCAAGACTAGGCCAGCAGTATCCAGACAGACCAAGAAGCAAGAGACAACCAAAGAATCAACCCAGAAACCTGACCAAGCAAGCAAAACAAGAAAAACCAAAGAGGCAAGACAAACTCCAGGCTGTTTAGTTCGTAAACCAAACCGGAGATTGACTGAAGTGGTGTTGATCTACTTCGCTAATGCAGAGTGGTGAGCTCCAGTATTGTAGCAATAATGCTACAACTCCTGGGGCTTCCTGTCTCTTAATTTTATCAACCCGGTAGTTCGTACAAACTTGGAAGCGACGGTGTTGTATGCACAAGTACTAGCTCTTGTCGCAGCTGTCACTTGGTCAGCTGGCACAAGTCCGCTAGGGCTCAAGCCAACTTCTATAGGCTCTCAGAAGAAGCTTGTTAAATGATGGACGAAAGCTAGCTCAAAGAAGACTAGTCTACGTGGCAAAAATGAACTGAAAGCAAATCAAAACATGGAAACCCTAGGAAACCCTAATTTAGCTAGTCTAACCTCTATGATGCAAAGAATATGAAGGAAACCTCTACCAATGCTGCCATTACTTCTAATAAGTGAAAATGCATGAATCTAATCTACTTGCATCTTAAAAGACATGTTTTTGTATTTTTTCTTTAAGTGGATGGAGTGATTGTGACTTTGTGCTTATTAGGGTTTGGTTGTGCAGATGTGATGCGGAAGGAAGGATAGCTTGGGAAAGGTTGTGGAGGCTAGGAGAGGTCCCCAGAGATCCTTAGCATCAGTCCACAGAGGTTCCTCACATTCAGAGGCTCAGCAACCGAGTGAGTGGCCTCCTACAGGATGTCTGCAGGGGATTCTACAGGAAATGCAGGGGTTTCTACAGGAAATCTACAAATTGCTACAGGATGACCTACCGTGGGTGTTTGAAGTGATGGTGGAGTGATGGAATGGTAGGGGGAGATGTGTAAGGTAGGAATAAAGCTGGTGATGGCTCAGGAGTGGAGAAGTAGGATGGAGAACGAGTGTATGAAGTGGGTTGATGGATGGAAGGTTATAACAGCGAAATGTCTAAAGAATAAAGTTACGTGAGGAGTGGAGGAGTTTGGGAGATAACAGAGCGGAGCAGAGGTCAAGGATGTGGTTGTATGCGTGATCAAGACAAAGAAGAAGGTAATAGAACGATGAAGAATAGTGTAAATGAAACAAATGGCTTATGACTGTCACCAAGATGAAAATTCATTAATCCTATGCTACCTGTGCTATGAACTCAATGAACAGCAATATAAAGCGTGTAGAGGAATGTGCATGAAGCTGTGATGAAGATGTATGGTGCAAGAGTGAAGTGCATGGAAAGATCTATCATAAACGAGACTATGTTGCAGCATGTATAAAGTGAAGAACTGCGTATTTTTGTGGTTGGTATAGGCTGCACTCCAATCTCCAAACAGAGATGGCAGTGGAGACTTCCTCAACCTTTTTGCTGGAGCTCCAAGAGATTATATCTATCCTCCTATCAAACTTAAGCAACTGAAAGCAAATCACCATAAACTAGTCCTATCTATGCTCATGAAAACGACTAAATTACCAAACTGTGAATTCGAATTGCATGTGAAAATAAACAAACTCAAAGTGCTGGAACGAAATGCAAACACATGACAACACTGAGGAGATCTATTGCTCTCAGGTTGTGCCCTAACCTGAGAGTTATAGCTCCTTGAGAAAACTCAGAACTAGATCAAAATCTGCCTTCTTTATTCATAATCTTATGTCATGCCAAATTGGCTTACAAAAAGGAACAAAGACTGAGCTCTAGCTCGTACTTTCCAATTACAAGAGTAATGCCAAGGTTCAAAAAGCTTCTCTGCAAGGCTACGGCCTCAGTATTTATGCAAAAATGATCATCCAACAGATGTCCTTGATTTTAGGAGCTCGGCTGTCCAACTAAAGTTTAACTGCTGATCCTGTAGGACAGTCATAACTACTGTTCCTGTAGAACAGTTATAACTGCTGTTCCTGTAGAACAGCTGGCTGCTTCTAAGCTTGGTGGGGAGATGGATTGGAGCTCGGAGTTCTTGGTGGGAATCACGAGGAAGGTCCCCAAGACTGTGGACATCCTCTCCTAGAAACCAGCAGTGCCACCTCATTGTCTCCTTGTCTCCTTTTTCGTTGTCTTTTTCTCCCTTTTAATGCCAAAAACCTGAAAGCATCATGCATTAGTCACGTAGATAAAATGTCTACCCTTCTTCCTACAAACAACACGAATAAACTAAGAAATGCATGCATAAGCAGTAAAAAGTGAATGGTTTGAGCAAAGCAAGTAGGCCAAATGAGCCCAAATTATACCAAAAATTGGGGCTCATCATCACCCCCCAGCTAAATTATTTGCTCATCCTTGAGCAACTTTGCCCTGGCTCCTCGTCTTTGGCCGAGAACTAGAGCCCAGAGCACGCTTTTCCTCCCCTGATTTTGGTGGTTCTGCCTTTTCTGCCGAGGGTGGCGCTTCTTCCTTTCCCGTTTTTGGCGGCCCTGCCTTTGCTGCCCCTGGTGGTGACGAAGGTGATGCTTCCTTCCCCTTTCTTATTTCCTTGAGCCGGGCTTCGGAAGGCAACTGGCCTATTTTTCGTGTCCAGGAAGTTATTTTTGGGCTCCCCTTCTCGGGGGTGGCTGATGTTTTAGAGGGGGTTCTTGCACTGGGTGAAGTAGGGACGTCCCCTGAAGTGGTTTGGCTGCTGGGTGGAGGCTGTGGCTTGCCCGTGGTCATCCTCTTGCTTCTCCTGGCTTCAGATGGTAGAGGGGTCTCCCTCTCCCTTTTCTCCTTCGGTTTTGGAGGTGTACTGAGGGCCGCCAGTGCCGCTGCTGCCTCCTTTTCGAGAATGCCAGCCTTCTCTTTCTTGCGTTTTGCTCTCTCAGAGCTCCTTGTAGAGGGCCCCTCCTTTTCAGATTTCGGGCTTCCTGTGGAAGACCCTGCTTTGCCCACTTCCGGGCCTCCAGTAGAAGATTATTTCTTTCCCGCCGTTGGGCTTCCTGAAGAAGGCCCTCTCTCTGCCTTCAGACTCTCTGTAGGAGGCTGTTCCTCAATGACTTTCGGGCCTCTTATAGAAGCCCCTTTTTCCAATTTCGGGCTCCCTGTAGAAGCCCTTGTCTCTGTCTTCGGGCTTCCTGTAGAAGCCTGTGTTTGCACTTTCGGGCTTCCTGTAGAAGCCTTTGTCTCCGTTTTTGGGCTTCCTGTAGAAGCCTGTTCTCCAACGATTTTCGCGCTTCCTGTAGAAGCCTTGGTCTTTGCTTTTGGGCTTCCTGTAGAAGCCTGTTTCTCACTGATCTTCGGGCTTCCTGTAGAAGCCTTTGTCTTTGTTTTCGGGCTTCCTGTAGAAGCCTGTTTTTCAATGATTTTTGGGCTTCCTGTAGAAGCCTGAGTTTGTGTTTTCGGGCTTCCTGTAGAAGCCTGTTTTTGCTTTCCTGTAGACACAGGTGTCTCCACTTCCGCTTGCTTGCCTGCTTGAGTTTTGCTTTTTGCTTTGGGTGCAGGTGCTGTTGAGGTACTTGGGCTGACGTGGGCCACCTCGGCTTTGTCCATTCTACTCTTCATCCTCTTTTCCCTTGCTGACAGGATAGGTGTGCCACCTTTTTCTTGGTCCTTCTTTTCCTCATGCTTCTTCCTTTGTTCTTCGGCCACTGCTTCGTGTTCCTCACTGCTAGAGGAACCCATTTCTTCGATCAACATTTTAATATCCCCATCTTTGGTCAAATTGCGGAAGGATTCCCATGAGAGGGGGACCTTATATGAGTGCAATGCATCTTCCACAAGCAGCTTTATTAACCCATGGTGGGCTATCTGATCAAGTATGCCCTCTCTTAGCTTTGTAGCACACTCCATTAGGGACTGCAGGAGATAATAAGGGATGCTCAGTTTTTGCTCTACAGGAAGGTCAATTCGGTGCCTCAACTCAGTGAGTAGCCGAAAGTGATATGCATACACGATGCTGAACCGGCCTTCACAAGTAATATATTTCATGATTTGCAAACTGACTTCATTCCAAGGTGGTGATAGACTCGTTCTTCTCACCCCGTTTTTATCCTCCGAGAATTCTTCCTCAGGTGGAAAGAATTCCTTCTTTGCCTGCTGACTCCGCTTTCTCTCCTCTTTATCCCACGGCAGACCCATAGGAAGTTTTGTGATCCGACTGATATGTTCTGGGGTGAGTGTGAGGCTTAGACCTCTGAAGTTTACTGTGGCCAGTGTCTGGGATTTAGGCTTCAAAGCCTACAAGAATTCCTCGGCTACTTCATCATCGTAGCCCTGCAGCTTATCACAAAAAGGCATCCATTGTGCTCTGGTGAAGAGCTCTACCACTGCCGGGTTTCTCCTTAAGTTAGTTGAATCAGTGGGCTCTCGTCTTATAAACCCACCCGGCATGATGAACACGGTCGTTTTAACAAAAGGTGGCAGATGCAAAAGGGATTTGGTCTATGAAGATAGAGCATGCACATACAAAAATTCAACACAGACTACTTATACCATCATCCTGTAGAACGGTAGCAACGGCACAGCAAACAACAATTCCACCAATATCTTTATAACCCGACCATGGACGATGGTCTTGCCACTTCTAATAACCAGTTACATTAAGAGTTCAGGGTTACCTCCTTAATTGGCCACCTTTTTTCGCGAGGCACCCGCTTTCCTGTAGATGACTGCGTTCCTGTAGACTGCGTTCTTGTAGAACTGCGCTCCTGTAGAACTGCGTTCCTGTAGAACTGCGTTCCTGTAGAAGCCGTGCGCAATTCTCGGGGAGGACTGTAGTTGGCCGCACTCGCGGTGTGCTTGACCAGCGTTCTAGTAGCCAACAACTCGGCGTATCAAAGTGCAGAGGAGATCATAATAGCTATCCGAGTTGAAGTGTTGGATGATAAATGCATGCGCATGATTTAGCCGATTGGATTTTGAATCGGCGCAATCCGTGGCGCGGGGGATGAGCTGTCCCCGCCGGACCGTTGGGCGACGTCATCCATCCTCCGCCTGCGTATTCACTTGCTGCTGCATTCATTCCCACAGATTTGCCGCCGCCTTTCCTGTTAAACTTATGCTTCTGACGAGAGTGTTCCCACATGCATGCCGTTCATTCTCTTTGTCGTGGCTGCCACCAAACATCCAATTACACTTTAACTAGCCGACGTGGCCAGTCGACTGGCCATACGGCCGCTCAACCATTCAATTTTACGCTTTGCAAACAATTTCAAAGTTAGATTCATGCGATTTGATGGAAGGAAGGGTGGAGACACTTACCTGCGCGGCTGCACACGATTTTTCCAGTTCTCGGACGATGGTGGGCGGATCTACCTGCTGCGTGTGACTTACACAGACCCGGAAGCTCGTGGTTACAGGCTGCCAACGCTGGAGTGGGTGGTTTTGCTTGCATGCGCCCGCGTTTCATTTCGGATGGCGGTGCTGTGAACGGTATCCATTCGAGCAGGTTGAACTGTTACAGGATCCCCGTGAGGGGTCTCGTAATAGTCCTTTCTCCTTGGGTGCATGCTGCACGATGGCGGTTCTGGCTTCTCGATCACAATCCTGGAGCTTTTGATGCATGTGGTATGAGATTCCATCATTTGTTAATATTTGGAAATGGCTTTCCCGCGAGAACTCATCGATTTTCTTTGTTTGTGCAGGGACTTGGCCGCATGTCGACACGGGTGGTGGAGCATGGCGACAGCAACGTGCAAGGATGCCAACAGAGGCTTGCATGCATCCAAACCAATCCTTGGTCGCGAAATCTATTTTTAAGATGAATTCTGGCCGTCCAAAACTCCTACAGGAAGTTTCCTGTAGACACAGAGCTTCCTGTAGAAAGTTCGGCCCTCCTGTAGAAAGTCTGCGCTTTCCTGTAGAAAATCTGCGCCTTCCTGTAGAAAGACTGCGCCCTCCTGTAGAAAGACTGCGCCTTCCTGTAGAAGGACAACAGCTTCCTGTAGAAGATTCAAACCATGATAAAATTGCACATACCTTGAAAAACATTGGTGCTCTTGGAGGAGGTACTGATGAGGTTCCTTGACAGCATGATAAGGGCCCTTGGCTGTGAGTTGAAGGGTTTCCTCTTCTCCATAGAGCATCTGCAACCTGCAATTTTTACCATATTTTGCTTATTGTGTTTTCTTTTTTCTTTTTTCTTCTTTTTTTTTTTGAAAGATAACAGGGGCGCCTCAAGGAGGTTTTCACCCGTGCCATCTGACCTGAGTGCCTCAGAGAGGTTTTCACTCAAGGATCTTTTTCAACCTTTTCTCTTTTTTTTTTTTTTTTTTTTTTAAACAAAAGGAATAGGAGCGCCTCAATGAGGTTTTCACCCCTACTACCTGCCTTGGGCGCCTCAGAGAGGTTTTCACCCAAGGATCTTTATTTCTTTTTTTTTTTTCTTTTTTTTTTTTTTTTTTCTTTTTTTCTTTTTTTTTTTTCAGATATTCTTTCAGGGTGTGCCAGAGGCAGAGGCAGAACCCTTCTCTATGACCAATACAGATTTCTCCATAGTTTTGATAAACTCTTGTCTTGAGAGAGGTCTCCTGTAGATCTTCAATCGATGCCCATTGACAAGCATGGGAATGACTTCCTCATCAATGGTTCGAATGAGGACAGATCCATTGTCATGGCATTTCTCCACTGTATATGGTCCTAGCCATCTGGTTCTCAACTTCCCCTTGAAATCTTTGTATCTGGAATCATACAACAAAGCCCAATCTCCCGGCTGAAATTGCTTGTCATGGAGATGTTGGTCATGCCACACCTTCCTCTGAAGTTGAACCACTTCTGAGTGAAGGAGGGCCTGCATGCGGTGCTCGTCCAGGCCATTCAGCTGCAGCAGCCTTTCTTGTTGAGCATGGCTGAGATCTAGGTCCAGCTGAGCTGCCATCCTCAAGGTGTTGAATTCAAACTCAATGGACAACAAAGCTTTCTTCCCATAGACCAGCTCATATGGTGTGAAACCGATGGTGGTCTTCCAAGTGGTGTTGTAGGCCCATGTGGCTTCTACCAGGCAATCTGCCCAGTCCTTTCTGCTGCTGCTCACCACTTTGGTCAAGATCCCTTCTAATGCTCTATTGGTGACTTCCACCTGCCCATTTGTTTGAGGGTGATAAGGGGTGGAAGTCTTGTGCTTGATCTTGTGATGAGCTAGGAGATCTTCAACCAGGTTGGAGGTGAACTGGCTCCCTTGATCGGTGACCAGCTCTCTTGGATAGCCAAACTTATAGAAGATGTTCTCTCTTAGGAACTCGGCCACCTTTTCTTCTGTTGCTGCTTTGATTGCTTTGGTCTCTGCCCACTTTGTCAAATAGTCAGTACACACAATAATGTAAGTCCTTTGCCTCGAAGAGGGGTTGATTGGGCCCACAAAGTCCATGCCCCACTTCTCAAACGGCTCAAGAGTCACTTGAGGTTGGAGAGGCATCTCATCCCTTTGGGTCGGTTTCCCCATTATTTGGCATTGGTCACACTGACTGACATATCTTCTGACATCTTGATGAAGTGTGGGCCAATAGTAGCCTACCTGCAGGATCTTGAAGGCAGTTCTCTTTGCTACAAAATGCCCTCCACAAGGCCCATCATGACAAGTGAGGAGGATATCAAAGACTTCCTCCTCCCTTACACAACACCTTAAGATCTGATCGGGGCCAAGCTTGAACAAATTGCCCCCGATCCAAGTGAATGAGGCACTTTTTCTGATGATTCTTCTCTTCTCTCTGGAAGATAGGTGTGGAGGGAACTGTGCTGAAACAAGATAGTTTGCTATATCAGCAAACCATGGAGAGAGTACTGAAATAGCAAACAGATGTTCATCAGGCATCTGATCGTCCACTGTTCCATCCTCATCTGCAGACAAATCCAATCTAGATAAAAAGTCAGCAACAACATTTTCTCTACCTGGTTTATCAACAATGGTTAGATCAAACTGCTGCAATAAAAGTAACCATCTAATAATACGAGCATTCACATCTGGTTTATTCATCAAATATCTAATAGCAGCATGGTCAGTATGTACAAAGGTCTGGTAACCAGTAATATAATGTCGGAACTTGTTCAATGCATGGACCACAGCCAAGAATTCTTTCTCGGTTACAGTGTAATTCAGCTCAGCTTTGGACAAGTTTTTTCTAACAAAGTAAATGGCATATCGAAGTTTCTGCTCAACTTGTCCTAAAGCTGCACCTATGGCTTTGTTCGAGGCATCAGTGTGGATGTGGAAAGGTAGGGCCCAGTTTGGACCTCTCAGGATTGGGGCTGACACCAACTTGTCCTTCAATTCATTTAAAGCCCTCTGACAATCGTCAGTCCATTTAAACTCCACATCTTTTGCCAATAGACCAAACAATGGCGAGGCTAGCTTGCTGAAATCTTTAATGAATCTCCGGTAGTATCCTGCTAATCCCAAGAAACTCCGGACATCCCTTACCTTTTGAGGAGGTGGAACCCTCTTGATGAGAGCAATTTTGTTAGGATCCACCTGCAATCCTTGGGAAGAAATGGTATGGCCTAGCACGGTCCCCTCAGTCATTAGGAATTCACATTTTTCAGGACTAAGGGACAAGTTCATCTCGGTGCATTTGGTTAGGAATTTCCCCATGTTGGACAATGCTTCCTGGAAGTTGGCCCCATAAGGAGTAAAGTCATCCATGTATATTTCCACTGCATCATGGACCAGCTCCGAGAAGATGCTCAAGACAGCTCTCTGAAAGGTAGCAGGAGCATTGCATAGCCCAAAGGGAAGGACTCGATAGGCAAAGGTACCCCAAGGACAAGTGAAGGTGGTCTTATCTTGGTCTTCCGGGCTGATTTGGATTTGATTATACCCGCTAAACCCATCCAGGAAAGAGAAGAACTTCTTTCCTGCCAGTCCATCCAACACTTGATCTATGAAAGGTAGAGGGAAATGGTCCTTCTTGGTAGCTTTGTTCAGTTCTCGGTAGTCCACACAAATTCTCCATTTCCCATTTTTCTTGGGAACCAACACTAGAGGGGACACCCATTCACTATCTGAGATGGGGTAGATGAATCCGGCATCCAACAGTTTCTGCAATTCTTCCTTGACAATGTCTTTAAGGGCTGGATTCATTCTCCTCTGAGGTTGCCTAACCGGTTTACAATCCTCTTTGATGTATATATGATGGGTACAGACCGAAGGATGGACTCCTTTCATTTCCTTGTAGCTCCAAGAAAAAGCATCTAGGTGGTTGGCCAACAGACTACACAGCTCCTTTTCCTGGGAAGGAGATAGGGAGGAGCTGATCTTCAATGCTTTCTCAGGGCCGAACTCCACATTCTTGACTCTGGGAGTAACAGGGTTGGTTGTACAGAGATCCACTAAGGTGCTAGCTCGGGCATCCTCCATCAATTCCTCCAAGGGTAGTGCACTGGAAGGTGGATTCTGGATCAAGGCCTCGATCAAGTCATCCTCGGTTGGGGGGTCTTTTCTAGTGGTATCTAAGGTGCACAGAGGTGCTGAGTACACCTCGTCTTCTTCTCCTTCTTCCAACCAGAGTGGTAAATCATGCTCTAAAGAAGGTTGGGCAAGAGGGTATAGGACTAGCTGCTTGGACATGGGACCATTTTTGATGGTCATGTTTCCTGCCCGACAACTTATGTAAGCATCTGCAGTAGCTAACCAAGGCCTTCCCAAAATGAGAGGATATCCAGTAAGCTTGGCCTTTGGTTGCAGAACCAGGAAGTCTGCATGGTATTCCCAAGAATCAATGGAGACCATGACATCCTCCACAATCCCTTCGGGAGTCACGGTGGAGCGATCTGCTAATTGTAGTACTGTCGAGGTCTTCCTCAAGGAACCCTGAAGATTGAGTTTAAGCATGGTATCCCTGGTCATCACATTGATGGCCGCCCCCAGATAAATCAAGGTGTGGGGGATAATGGTGCCATTGATGTGAACATCTACTACAGGACTTCCAGGATCTAGGTACTTTGGGCAGATGACTTGTCCTAGCATAAGGTCAGACAGTTGTCCTATGACATTGATAGTTGAGGGATCTTTCATCCATCTGCCTGGGTGTTTGAAACACTTCTCCTTAACCAGCTTGTTATATATTGGCACATCCTTGATGGCTTGGAGAAGTGGGATTTTTACACACAACTGCTTGAGCTCACCCAAAAGCTCATCTTCTTCTGGGTTAGGTTGTGTGGTGGCTGTTAGTCTCTCAGGAAAGGGTGGAATAGCCTTTGGTTCACTTTCCTGTTTATCTTCCTCATCCTCTGGGGGAGGAGGTTGGCGATCTGGTAGAGTCTTTCCAGATCGAAGGTTGATCTCCTGGATCTCCACAGCATAGGTAGGGCATGAGGTTTCCCCAGTGTATACCTGCTGGGCCTGTCTATTGTTGGGGTTCGGGTTCGGTTGAGCAGGCATTTGAGGTTTCCTTGGAGGAGCAGGAGGTAATGGTTGAGGTTGTACTGGTGGTGGAGGCAAAATGGCAGGAGGTGTGTTGTATTGGGGCCTCCACCTCGATTGAGGTGCATTCCATTGAGGCTGTGGCTGGGTATGTGAGTGATATGGATGAGAAGTAGGTTGAGTGGGGTACTGAGGTGGATAAGACCATGGAGGAGGCATGGAACATGAAGGATGAGCAGGGGGACCCCAGGAAGGCATAGGAGTTGACTGGTTGGGGTTGTAATAAGCTTGAGATGCCCCTTGCATCCCCTGCTGATAAGGTCTAGATCCTTGTGGCCTCCTTTGGTTGAGGTAATAGAGAGGCTCTGTGGGAGCTTCGGTCCCTTGGTATATGGCTTTAAACCCAGGTAAGGTTGGACACTGATTTGTGGGATGGTCCTCCTCACAAACGAAACACACTTCAACCGAATGCAATGGACATTCGTTCTTACGGTGCCTCCTTGTGCACCTAGGACAGAAGACAGCCAAGGCTCTCTCAGCCTCTTCTTTCTTTTGCTGAATCCTGAATGTATCAAGCTGCATGGCAATGGTTTGTCTCACCTCACTCTTAAGATCTTCTAATTGGTTTGCAAGCTCATGTTTGGAGAAAGGGACACTAGTTGAGAGGTGGTTTCCTCTACCTCGTTTCCGAGCTGCCCTGGAGTGGTTTCTAAACACAGTCTTGATGTCCTCATAAGGCAGTTGGTAAATGTCCCCCCCAGCTAACATGTGAAGGGTATCTAAGAGGTCTTCAGGGACTCCTCGGAGTAGGACCAACTTGAGGGATTCAGGGTCAAGTGTGCACCTGGCCCGCTTATAGCTTAGTTGGAACCTCTCCTCATAATCCTCTAAGGACTCATCATTTCCCATGGACATCCGAAAGATTTCCCCCTTTGTTTCCTTGGACCTACAGTAATCCCGGTACTTGGTGTTGAAAGCTTGCTGCATCTGACCCCAAGTAGTGATACTATTCCCAGGTAAACCCATGAACCAGCGTAGTGCTGCATCCTTGAGAGTGGAAGGGAAAAGTTTCAACTTTTGCTCATCTTCAATATAGTCATAGGTTCTACAAAGGACAGCAAACTCAAACAGGAAGGTATCTGGATCTTCAGTGGTCAACCCATGGAAGTGAGGTAAGGCGGAGGGGTTAATGTTTTTCATTTTCATCTCTCCATTGGTCTCTCGGATGGGGAAGGCACCTTCTATTCTCTCATCTTCTCTTCTATTATCAGCCATAGCTTCAAATGGAGTAGTCTCTAACTCTTCTTCTACTATAGGCTCTTTGGATATCTCAGGATGTTCACCTATAGGTTCTTCTAGGTCACTGTCACCAAAGAGGAGAGAAGGGTGACTCAGTGATGTGGTGGGGGTGTTTGGTAGGAATTTGCCTGATCTATCTCGGTTCCTACGAGGCATGAAATGGAAAAGACTTTCTTTTTTCTCTTTGATTGCTTTTGCTTTGCTTTTCTTTTGGTACCTGCAAAATTGAGACAGATTGATCTACAACTATCTATGAAAGATGCAAAATTAACTGAAAGCAGGAAAGGACTAATCTACTTTGCTCAAATGAAATTGCAGGAATGGAAATGCTAGTCTACGCTTGCAGAAAGGAAATACTAATCTATGAAAGCAGGAAATGCTAATCTATGAAAGCAGGAAATGCTATGCTACTTTTGCAGAATGGAAATGAAGTAAACTACTTAGCAGAAGGTAAGAGTAAGAAAGTAGAAGAAAAGCAACAATTGCCAATACTCTGACGCTTCCCCGGCAACGGCGCCAAAAAGATGGTGAGCTCCAGTATTGTAGCAATAATGCTACAACTCCTGGGGCTTCCTGTCTCTTAATTTTATCAACCCGGTAGTTCGTACAAACTTGGAAGCGACGATGCTGTATGCACAAGTACTAGCTCTTGTCGCAGCTGTCACTTGGTCAGCTGGCACAAGTCCGCTAGGGCTCAAGCCAACTTCTATAGGCTCTCAGAAGAAGCTTGTTAAATGATGGACGAAAGCTAGCTCAAAGAAGACTAATCTACTTGGCAAAAATGAACTGAAAGCAAATCAAAACATGGAAACCCTAGGAAACCCTAATTTAACTAGTCTAACCTCTATGATGCAAAGAATGTGAAGGAAACTTCTACCAATGATGCCATTACTTCTAATAAGTGAAAATGCATGAATCTAATCTACTTGCATCTTAAAAGACATGTTTTTGTATTTTTTTCTTTAAGTGGATGGAGTGATTGTGACTTTGTGCTTATTAGGGTTTGGTTGTGTAGATGTGATGCGGAAGGAAGGAAATCTTGGGAAAGGTTGGGGAGGCTAGGAGAGGTCCCCAGAGATCCTTAGCATCAGCCCACAGAGGTTCCTCACGTTCAGAGGCTCAGCAACCGAGTGAGTGGCCTCCTACAGGATGTCTGCAGGGGATTCTACAGGAAACGCAGGGGTTTCTACAGGAAATCTACAAATTGCTACAGGATGACCTATCGTGGGTGATTGAAGTGATGGTGGAGTGATGGAATGGTAGGGGGGAAGTGTGGAAGAATAGGAATGATGGTGAGGAGTGGAGGAGTAGGATGGAGAGGAGTGTATGAAGTGGGTTGATGGATGGAAGGTTATAACAACGAAATGCCTAAAGAATGAAGTTACGTGAGGAGTGGAGGAGTTTGGGAGATAACAGAGCGGAGCAGAGGTCAAGGATGTGGTTGTATGCGTGATCAAGACGAAGAAGAAGGTAATAGAACGATGAAAAGTAGTGTAAATAAAACAAATGGCTTATGACTGTCACCAAGATGAAAATTCATTAATCCTATGCTACCTGTGCTATGAACTCAATGAACAGCAATATAAAGCGTGTAGAGGAATGTGCATGAAGCTGTGATGAAGGTGTATGGTGCAAGAGTGAAGTGCATGGAAAGATCTATCATAAACAAGACTATGTTGCAGCATGTATAAAGTGAAGAACTGCGTATTTTTGTGGTTGGTATAGGCTGCACTCCAATATCCAAACAGAGATGGCAGTGGAGACTTCCTCAACCTTTTTGCTGGAGCTCCAAGAGATTATATCTATACTCCTATCAAACTTAAGCAACTAAAAGCAAATCACCATAAACTAGTCCTATCTATGCTCATGAAAACGACTAAATTACCAAACTGTGAATTCGAATTGCATGTGAAAATAAACAAACTCAAAGTGCTGGAACGAAATGCAAACACATGACAACACTGAGGAGATCTATTGGTCTCAGGTTGGGCCCTAACCTGAGAGCTATAGCTCCTTGAGAAAACTCAGAACTAGATCAAAATCTGCCTTCTTTATTCATAATCTGATGTCATGCCAAATTGGCTTACAAAAAGGAACAAAGACTGAGCTCTAGCTCGTACTTTCCAATTACAAGAGTAATGCCAAGGTTCAAAAAGCTTCTCTGCAAGGCTACGGCCTCAGTATTTATGTAAAAACGATCATCCAACAGATGTCCTTGATTTTAGGAGCTCGGCTGTCCAACTAAAGTTTAACTGCTGATCCTGTAGGACAGTCATAACTACTGTTCCTGTAGAACAGTTATAACTGCTGTTCCTGTAGAACAGCTGGCTGCTTCTAAGCTCGGTGGGGAGATGGATTGGAGCTCGGAGTTCTTGGTGGGAATCACGAGGAAGGTCCCCAAGACCGTGGACATCCTTTCCTAAAAACCAGCAGTGCCACCTCATTGTCTCCTTGTCTCCTTTTTCGTTGTCTTTTTCTCCCTTTTAATGCCAAAAACCTGAAAGCATCATGCATTAGTCACGTAGATAAAATGTCTACCCTTCTTCCTACAAACAACATGAATAAACTAAGAAATGCATGCATAAGCAGTAAAAAGTGAATGGTTTGAGCAAAGCAAGTAGGCCAAATGAGCCCAAATTATACCAAAAATTGGGGCTCATCATCACCCCCCAGCTAAACTATTTGCTCATCCTTGAGCAACTTAGTCCAAGTCCTCATCTTTCATTGCTTTCACTGCTTCTCTTGCATCCCAAGGCTCTGTGGTAGGGTCCTCTCTGTAGATGTGAAACCCTGCTTTTCTATTTACCTCTTCCCATTGTTGACTGTCATCTTCCTTTGTATTTCCTTCAGTCAATCCTAACAACAGCGGTGGGCTGAGTTTAAGGCCAATCCAGCTGGCCTGGAGGCTTTGCATGGACTTCTTGTAAAGTTCAACCCTTGCCAAAGCTTCTCTCATCTGGATGGGGGTATGGTACTCTCGGATTTTCAAGCTGTGGGCCATGGTATTCCATCTGCGTGCACAAGCCTGGGCAGCACTTTCTCCCAACAACCTTTCCATGTCTTCAAAGTGAGCTATGGCCTGAGCTTGTTGGTCCATAAACCTCAAGGAAGCTGTGGGATCCGTAGCCAACTGTTGGTGGGTTGAGATGAGTGCCACCGGGTCCTCTAGTTCCGGCCTAATGAACAGTGGTTCGCTCACTTCTCGGTTCATGACCGATTTTGCTTCAGCTGCTCTTTGATCTTCATGGTTTAACCATGAGGCGAGGGCCATCAATTGCATATCACCCAAGGCAATGTTGGGATCCCATGAGACTTCATTAGGCAAAGCCAAGTTGTGGAGTTAAAACTCTGCCAATTTGGCTTTGTCTTCTGCCGAACTAGCAGTGCATAATTCAGAAAATTGTTGTGGGTTTTGGATGTGTGCAATACCTCTTTGGGCCAAGGTGTTTATTTGGAACTGAAGCCATTGATCCTTTAAAAACAATCCATAGGATTTTGCGGGCGTTCTGCACTGAATTGCTTCCATGGCCCAACTGGCCATGCAAGCCAATTGTGCTTCCTTTTGTTGCAGCTGTTCCTTTAAGGCTTTCACTTCAATTCTTGTCTATTGTTCTGCTTCCTGTAGAAGTGTCATTGGCTCTTCAAGACTGGTGGTCAGCTCCTTCTTGCCTTCTTGTTCATTTGTGATGTCCTTGGAGGATGTTCCTGCCCCTGCCTTTAGTTCTTGTAGCTGCAACCGTAACTTCTGATTTTCTTCCTGTAGAAGCGCCTGCTGGCAACTAGCCACATGTTTAGCCATGGTGAATTCACTCCTGACCTCCCTGAGTTGATCCTGTAGAGGGCCTATGTCCGCCACCCCCTTTGATCTGGCAATTTGCATCCATGTGTGGGAACAGACTCTTTCTTTCTCTAGTTCAAAAAATAGAGGTACAGTAAATTTCTGTGGTATGATTTTGCCTGCCTCTAAAAAGGTGTAATATGAATTCAGATTGGGCGAAGGGCTAGGTTCTGGTATATGTTCTCTTGCTGTTTCTTCAGGCGGTTCTGCCTCATCCTCCCTTGGTGATGAGGGCCCTTCTCCGTCCCTCTTTTCTGTTTCCTGTAGCCGGGCCAGAGTATCCTGTAGAACATTTTCAGCTTCCTGTAGCTGAGTTTGTTCTAACTTCTCTTGCCATGTATTCTTCTTTGGACTCCCCTTCTTGTAGGTAACTGTGATCCTTGAGGGTGATTTTTCCTTGGGAGAAGCAGGTGTATCTTCGATGACAATCGGGCTGCTGGATTGAGGTGGTGGCTTGCCCGTTTTTATCCTAACGCTTCTTCGAGCTTTAAAGTACAGAGGGGTCTCCCTCTTCCTCTTGTCTTTTTGCTTAGGTGGCGTGCTGAGGCCAGCTAATACCGCTGCTGCTTCCCGTGCTTGAATATCCACCTTCTTCTCTTTGGGTTTTACCTTTTTGGGGCTTCCTGTAGAAGCCTGTTTTTGCAATTTCGCGCTTCCTGTAGAAGCCTGTGTCTTAATGGTTTGTGGGCTTCCTGTAGAAGCCTTGGTCTTCGCTTTTGGGCTTCCTGTAGAAGCCTGTTTCTCACTGATCTTCGGGCTTCCTGTAGAAGCCTTTGTCTTTGTTTTCGGGCTTCCTGTAGAAGCCTATTTTTCAATGAATTTTGGGCTTCCTGTAGAAGCCTGAGTTTGTGTTTTCGGGCTTCCTGTAGAAGCCTGTTTTTGCTTTCCTATAGACACAGGTGTCTCCACTTCCGCTTGCTTGCCTGCTTGAGTTTTGCTTTCTGCTTTGGGTGCAGGTGCTGTTGAGGTACTTGGGCTGACGTGGGCCACCTCGGCTTTGTCCATTCTGCTCTTCATCCTCTTTTCCCTTGCTGACAGGATAGGTGTGCCACCTTTTTCTTGGTCCTTCTTTTCCTCATGCTTCTTCCTTTGTTCTTTGGCCACTGCTTCGTGTTCCTCACTGCTAGAGGAACCCGTTTCTTCGATCAACATTTTAATATCCCCATCTTTGGTCAAATTGCGGAAGGATTCCCATGAGAGGGGGACCTTATATGAGTGCAATGCATCTTCCACAAGCAGCTTTATTAACCCATGGTGGGCTATCTGATCAGGTATGCCCTCTCTTAGCTTTGTAGCACACTCCATTAGAGACTGCAGGAGATAATAAGGGATGCTCAGTTTTTGCTCTACAGGAAGGTCAATTCGGTGCCTCAACTCAGTGAGTAGCCGAAAGTGATATGCATACACGATGCTGAACCGGCCTTCACAAGTAATATATTTCATGATTTGCAAACTAACTTCATTCCAAGGTGGTGATAGACTCATTCTTCTCACCCCGTTTTTATCCTCCGAGAATTCTTCCTCAGGTGGAAAGAATTCCTTCTTTGCCTGCTGACTCAGCTTTCTCTCCTCTTTATCCCACGGCAGACCCATAGGAAGTTCTGTGATCCGACTGATATGTTCTGGGGTGAGTTTGAGGCTTAGACCTCTGAAGTTTACTGTGGCTAGTGTCTGGGATTTAGGCTTCAAAGCCTGCAATAATTCCTCGACTACTTCATCATCGTAGCCCTGCAGCTTATCACAAAAAGGCATCCATTGTGCTCTGGTGAACAGCTCTACCACTGTCGGGTTTCTCCTTAAGTTAGTTGAATCAGTGGGCTCTCATCTTATAAACCCACCCGGCATGATGAACACGGTCGTTTTAACAAAAGGTGGCAGATGCAAAAGAGATTTGGTCTATGAAGACAGAGCATGCACATACAAAAATTCAACACAGACTACTTATACCATCATCCTGTAGAACGGTAGCAACGACACAGCAAACAACAATTCCACCAATATCTTTATAACCCGACCATGGACGATGGTCTTGCCACTTCTAATAACCAGTTACATTAAGAGTTCAGGGTTACCTCCTTAATTGGCCACCTTTTTTTGCGAGGCACCCGCTTTCTTGTAGATGACTGCGTTCCTGTAGACTGCGTTCCTGTAGAACTGCGTTCCTGTAGAAGCCGTGCGCAATTCTCGGGGAGGACTGTAGTTGGCCGCGCTCGCGGTGTGCTTGACCAGCGTTCTAGTAGCCAACAACTCGGCGTATCAAATTGCAGAGGAGATCAGAATAGCTATCCAAGTTGAAGTGATGGATGATAAATGCATACGCATGATTTAGTCGATTGGATTTTGAATCGGCGCAATCCGTGGCACGGGGGATGAGCTGTCCCCGCCGGACCGTTGGGCGACGTCATCCATCCTCCGCCTGCGTATTCACTTGCTGCTGCATTCATTCCCACAGATTTGCCGCCGCCTTTCCTGTTAAACTTATGCTTCTGACGAGAGTGTTCCCACATGCATGCCGTTCATTCTCTTTGTCGTGGTCGCCACCAAACATCCAATTACACTTTAACTAGCCGACGTGGCCAGTCGACTGGCCATACGGCCGCTCAACCATTCAATTTTACGCTTTGCAAACAATTTCAAAGTTAGATTCATGCGATTTGATGGAAGGAAGGGTGGAGACACTTACCTGCGCGGCTGCACACGATTTTTCCAGTTCTCGGACGATGGTGAGCGGATCTACCTGCTGCGTGCGACTTACACAGACCCGGAAGCTCGTGGTTACAGGCTGCCAACGCTGGAGTGGGTGGTTTTGCTTGCATGCGCCTGCGTTTCATTTCGGATGGCGGTGCTGTGAACGGTATCCACTCGAGCAGGTTGAACTGTTACAGGATCCCCGCGAGGGGTCTCGTAACAGTCCTTTCTCCTTGGGTGCATGCTGCACGATGGAGGTTCTGGCTTCTCGATCACAATCCCAGAGCTCTTGATGCATGTGGTATGAGATTCCATCATTTGTTAATCTTTGGAAATGGCTTTCCCGCGAGAACTCATCGATTTTCTTTGTTTGTGCAGGGACTTGGCCGCATGTCGACACGGGTGGTGGAGCATGGTGACAGCAACGTGCAAGGATGCCAACAGAGGCTTGCATGCATCCAAACCAATCCATGGTCGCGAAATCTCTTTTTAAGATGAATTCTGGCCGTCCAAAACTCCTACAGGATCTTTCCTGTAGACACAGAGCTTCCTGTAGAAAGTTCGGCCTTCCTGTAGAAAGTCTGCACTTTCCTGTAGAAAATCCGCGCCTTCCTGTAGAAAGACTGCGCCCTCCTGTAGAAAGACTGTGCCTTCCTGTAGAAAGACAGCAGCTTCCTGTAGAAGATTCAAACCATGATAAAATTGCACATACCTTGAAAAACAGGGGTGCTCTTGGAGGAGGTACTGATGAGGTTCCTTGACAGCATGATAAGGACCCTTGGCTGTGAGTTGAAGGGCTTCCTCTTCTCCATAGAGCATCTGCAACCTGCAATTTTTACCATATTTTGCTTATTGTGTTTTCTTTTTTCTTTTTTCTTCTTTTTTTTTTTGAAAGATAACAGGGGCACCTCAAGGAGGTTTTCACCCGTGCCATCTGCCCTGAGTGCCTCAGAGAGGTTTTCACTCAAGGATCTTTTTCAACCTTTTCTCTTTTTTTTTTTTTTTTTTTTTTAAACAAAAGCAATAGGAGCGCCTCAATGAGGTTTTCACCCCTACTACCTGCCTTGGGCGCCTCAGAGAGGTTTTCACCCAAGGATCTTTATTTATTTTATTTTATTTTATTTTATTTTATTTTATTTTTTTCAAATATTCTTTCAGGGTGTGCCAGAGGCAGAGGCAGAACCCTTCTCTATGACCAATACAGATTTCTCCATAGTTTTGATAAACTCTTGTCTTGAGAGAGGTCTCCTGTAGATCTTCAATCGATGCCCATTGACAAGCATGGGAATGGATTCCTCATCAATGGTTCGAATGAGGACAGATCCATTGTCATGGCATTTCTCCACTGTATATGGTCCTAGCCATCTGGTTCTCAACTTCCCCTTGAAATCTTTGTATCTGGAATCATACAACAAAGCCCAATCTCCCGGCTGAAATTTCTTGTCATGGAGATGTTGGTCATGCCACACCTTCCTTTGAAGTTGAACCACTTCTGAGTGAAGGAGAGCCTGCATGCGGTGCTCATCCAGGCCATTCAGCTGCAGCAGCCTTTCTTGTTGAGCATGGCTGAGATCTAGGTCCAGCTGAGCTACCATCCTCAAGGTGTTGTATTCAAACTCAATGGACAACAAAGCTTTCTTCCCATAGCCCAGCTCATATGGTGTGAAACCGGTGGTGGTCTTCCAAGTGGTGTTGTAGGCCCATGTGGCTTCTACCAGGCGATCTTCCCAGTCCTTTGTGCTGCTGCTCACCACTTTGGTCAAGATCCCTTCTAATGCTCTATTGGTGACTTCCACCTGCCCATTTGCTTGAGGGTGATAAGGGGTGGAAGTCCTGTGCTTGATCTTGTGATGAGCTAGGAGATCTTCAACCAGGTTGGAGGTGAACTGGCTCCCTTGATCGGTGACCAGCTCTCTTGGATAGCCAAACTTATAGAAGATGTTCTCTCTTAGGAACTCGGCCACCTTTTCTTCTATTGCTGCTTTGATTGCTTTGGTCTCTGCCCACTTTGTCAAATAGTCAGTACACACAATGATGTAAGTCTTTTGCCTCGAAGAGGGGTTGATTGGGCCCACAAAGTCCATGCCCCACTTCTCAAACGGCTCAAGAGTCACTTGAGGTTGGAGAGGCATCTCATCCCTTTGGGCCGGTTTCCCCATTCTTTGGCATTGGTCACACTGACTGACATATCTTCTGACATCTTGATGAAGTGTGGGCCAATAGTAGCCTGCCTGCAGGATCTTGAAGGCAGTTCTCTTTGCTGCAAAATGCCCTCCACAAGGCCCATCATGACAAGTGAGGAGGATATCAAAGACTTCCTCCTCCCTTACACAAAGCCTTAAGATCTGATCGGGGCCAAGCTTGAACAGATTGCCCCCGATCCAAGTGAATGAGGCACTTTTTCTGATGATTCTGCTCTTCTCTCTGGAAGATAGGTGTGGAGGGAACTGTGCTGAAACAAGATAGTTTGCTATATCAGCAAACCATGGAGAGAGTACTGAAATAGAAAACAGATGTTCATCAGGCATCTGATCGTCCACTATTCCATCCTCATCTGCAGACAAATCCAATCTAGATAAAAAGTCAGCAACAACATTTTCTCTACCTGGTTTATCAACAATGGTTAGATCAAACTGCTGCAATAAAAGTAACCATCTAATAATACGAGCATTCACATCTGGTTTATTCATCAAATATCTAATAGCAGCATGGTCAGTATGTACAAAGGTCTGGTAACCAGTAATATAATGTCGGAACTTGTTCAATGCATGGACCACAGCCAAGAATTCTTTCTCGGTTATAGTGTAATTCAGCTCAGCTTTGGACAAGTTTTTGCTAACAAAGTAAATGGCATATCGAAGTTTCTGCTCAACTTGTCCTAAAGCTGCACCTATGGCTTTGTTCGAGGCATCAGTGTGGATGTGGAAAGGTAGGGCCCAGTTTGGACCTCTCAGGATTGGGGCTGACACCAACTTGTCCTTCAATTCATTTAAAGCCCTCTGACAATCGTCAGTCCATTTAAACTCCACATCTTTTGCCAATAGACCAAACAATGGCGAGGCTAGCTTGCTGAAATCTTTAATGAATCTCTGGTAGTATCCTGCTAATCCCAAGAAACTCCGGACATCCCTTACCTTTTGAGGAGGTGGAACCCTCTTGATGAGAGCAATTTTGTTAGGATCCACCTGCAATCCTTGGGAAGAAATGGTATGGCCTAGCACGGTCCCCTCAGTCATTAGGAATTCACATTTTTCAGGACTAAGGGACAAGTTCATCTCGGTGCATTTGGTTAGGACTTTCCCCAGGTTGGACAATGCTTCCTGGAAGTTGGCCCCATAAGGAGTAAAGTCATCCATGTATATTTCCACTGCATCATGGACCAGCTCCGAGAAGATGCTCAAGACAGCTCTCTGAAAGGTAGCAGGAGCATTGCATAGCCCAAATGGAAGGACTCGATAGGCAAAGGTACCCCAAGGACAAGTGAAGGTGGTCTTATCTTGGTCTTCCGGGCTGATTTGGATTTGATTGTACCTGCTAAACCCATCCAGGAAAGAGAAGAACTTCTTTCCTGCCAGTCCATCCAACACTTGATCTATGAAAGGTAGAGGGAAATGGTCCTTCTTGGTAGCTTTGTTCAGTTCTCGGTAGTCCACACAAATTCTCCATTTCCCATTTTTTGGGAACCAACACTAGAGGGGACACCCATTCACTATCTGAGATGGGGTAGATGAATCCGGCATCCAACAGTTTCTGCAATTCTTCCTTGACAATGTCTTTAAGGGCGGGATTCATTCTCCTCTGAGGTTGCCTAACCGGTTTACAATCCTCTTTGATGTATATATGATGGGTACAGACCAAAGGATGGACTCCTTTCATTTCCTTGTAGCTCCAAGCAAAAGCATCTAGGTGGTTGGCCAACAGACTACACAGCTCCTTTTCCTGGGAAGGAGATAGGGAGGAGCTTATCTTCAATGCTTTCTCAGGGCCGAACTCCACATTCTTGACTCTGGGAGTAACAGGGTTGGTTGTATAGAGATCCACTAAGGTGCTAGCTCGGGCATCCTCCACCAATTCCTCCAAGGGTAGTGCACTGGAAGGTGGATTCTGGATCAAGGCCTCGATCAAGTCATCCTCGGTTGGGGGGTCTTTTCTAGTGGTATCTAAGGTGCACAGAGGTGCTGAGTACACCTCGTCTTCTTCTCCTTCTTCCAACCAGAGTGGTAAATCATGCTCTAAAGAAGGTTGGGCAGGAGGGTATAGGACTAGCTGCTTGGACATGGGACCATTTTTGATGGTCATGTTTCCTACCCGACAACTTATGTAAGCATCTGCAGTAGCTAACCAAGGCCTTCCCAAAATGAGAGGATATCCAGTAAGCTTGGCCTTTGGTTGCAGAACCAGGAAGTCTGCAGGGTATTCCCAAGAATCAATGGAGACCATGACATCCTCCACAATCCCTTCGGGAGTCACGGTGGAGCGATCTGCTAATTGCAGTACTGTCGAGGTCTTCCTCAAGGAATCCTGAAGATTGAGTTTAAGCATGGTATCCCTGGTCATCACATTGATGGCCGCCCCCAGATCAATCAAGGTGTGGGGGATAATGGTGCCATTGATGTGAACATCTACTACAGGACTTCCAGGATCTAGGTACTTTGGGCAGATGACTTGTCCTAGCATAAGGTCAGACAGTTGTCCTATGACATTGATAGTTGAGGCATCTTTCTTCCGTCTGCCTGGGTGTTTGAAACACTTCTCCTTAACCAGCTTGTTATATATTGGCACCTCCTTGATGGCTTGGAGAAGTGGGATTTTTACACACAACTGCTTGAGCTCACCCAAAAGCTCATCTTCTTTTGGGTTAGGTTGTGTGGTGGCTGTTAGTCTCTTAGGAAAGGGTGGAATAGCCTTTGGTTCACTTTCCTGTTTATCTTCCTCATCCTCTGGGGGAGGAGGTTGGCGATCTGGTAGAGTCTTTCCAGATCGAAGGTCGATCTCCTGGATCTCCACAGCATAGGTAGGGCATGAGGTTTCCCCAGTGTATACCTGCTGGGCCTGTCTATTGTTGGGGTTCGGGTTCGGTTGAGCAGGCATTTGAGGTTGCCTTGGAGGAGTAGGAGGTAATTGTTGAGGTTGCACTGGTGGTGGAGACAAAATGGCAGGAGGTGTGTTGTATTGGGGCCTCCACCCCGACTGAGGTGCATTCCATTGAGGCTGTGGCTGGGTATGTGAGTGATATGGATGAGAAGTAGGTTGAGTGGGGTATTGAGGTGGATAAGACCATGGAGGAGGCATGGACCATGAAGGATGAGCAGGGGGACCCCAGGAAGGCATAGGAGTTGACTGGTTGGGGTTGTAATAAGCTTGAGATGCCCCTTGCATCCCCTGCTGATAAGGTTTAGATCCTTGTGGCCTCCTTTGGTTGAGGTAATAGAGAGGCTCTGTGGGAGCTTCGGTCCCTTGGTATATGGCTTTAAACTCAGGTAAGGTTGGACACTGATTTGTGGGATGGTCCTCCTCACAAACGAAACACACTTCAACCGAATGCAATGGACATTCTTTCTTAGGGTGCCTCCTTGTGCACCTAGGACAGAAGACAGCCAAGGCTCTCTCAGCCTCTTCTTTCTTTTGCTGAATCCTGACTGTATCAAACTGCATGGCAATGGTTTGTCTCACCTCACTCTTAAGATCTTCTAATTGGTTTGCAAGCTCATGTTTGGAGAAAGGGACACTAGTTGAGAGGTGGTTTCCTCTACCTCGTTTCCGAGCTGCCCTGGAGTGGTTTCTAAACACAGTCTTGATGTCCTCATAAGGCAGTTGGTAAATGTCCCCCTAGCTAACATGTGAAGGGTATCTAAGAGGTCTTCAGGGACTCCTTGGAGTAGGACCAACTTGAGGGATTCAGGGTCAAGTGTGCACCTGGCCCGCTTATAGCTTAGTTGGAACCTCTCCTCATAATCCTCTAAGGACTCATCATTTCCCATGGACATCCGAAAGATTTCCCCCTTTGTTTCCTTGGACCTACAGTAATCCCGGTACTTGGTGTTGAAAGCTTGCTGCATCTGAGCCCAAGTAGTGATACTATTCCCAGGTAAACCCATGAACCAGCGTAGTGCTGCATCCTTGAGAGTGGAAGGGAAAAGTTTCAACTTTTGCTCATCTTCAGTATAGTCATAGGTTCTACAAAGGACAGCAAACTCAAACAGGAAGGTATCTGGATCTTCAGTGGTCAACCCATGGAAGTGAGGTAAGGCGGAGGGGCTAATGTTTTTCATTTTCATCTCTCCATTGGTCTCTCGGATGGGGAAGGCACCTTCTATTCTCTCATCTTCTCTTCTATTATCAGCCATAGCTTCCAATGGAGTAGTCTCTAACTCTTCTTCTACTATAGGCTCTTTGGATATCTCAGGATGTTCACCTATAGGTTCTTCTGGGTCACTGTCACCAAAGAGGAGAGAAGGGTGACTTAGTGATGTGGTGGGGGTGTTTGGTAGGAATTTGCCTGATCTATCTCGGTTCCTACGAGGCATGAAATGGAAAAGACTTTTTTTTTTTCTCTTTGATTGCTTTTTCTTTGCTTTTCTTTTGGTACCTGCAAACTGAGACAGATTGATCTACAACTATCTATGAAAGATGTAAAATTAACTGAAAGCAGGAAAGGACTAATCTACTTTGCTCAAATGAAATTGCAGGAATGGAAATGCTAGTCTACGCTTGCAGAAAAGAAATACTAATCTATGAAAGCAGGAAATGCTAATCTATGAAAGCAGGAAATGCTATGCTACTTTTGCAGAATGGAAATGAAGTAAACTACTTAGCATAAGGTAAGAGTAAGAAAGTAGACGAAAAGCAACAATTGCTAATACTCTGACGCTTCCCCGGCAACGGCGCCAAAAAGATGGTGAGCTCCAGTATTGTAGCAATAATGCTACAACTCCTGGGGCTTCCTGTCTCTTAATTTTATCAACCCGGTAGTTCGTACAAACTTGGAAGCGACGGTGCTGTATGCACAAGTACTAACTCTTGTCGCAGCTGTCACTTGGTCAGCTGGCACAAGTCCGCTAGGGATCAAGCCAACTTCTATAGGCTCTCAGAAGAAGCTTGTTAAATGATGGACGAAAGCTAGCTCAAAGAAGACTTATCTACTTGGCAAAAATGAACTGAAAGCAAATCAAAACATGGAAACCCTAGGAAACCCTAATTTAACTAGTCTAACCTCTATGATGCAAACAATGTGAAGGAAACTTCTACCAATGATGCCATTACTTCTAATAAGTGAAAATGCATGAATCTAATCTACTTGCATATTAAAAGACATGTTTTTGTATTTTTTTCTTTAAGTGGATGGAGTGATTGTGACTTTGTGCTTATTAGGGTTTGGTTGTGTAGATGTGATGCGGAAGGAAGGAAAGCTTGGGAAAGGTTGGGGAGGCTAGGAGAGGTCCCCAGAGATCCTTAGCATCAGTCCACAGAGGTTCCTCATGTTCAGAGGCTCAGCAACCGAGTGAGGAGATCTATTGCTCTCAGGTTGGGCCCTAACCTGAGAGCTATAGCTCCTTGAGAAAACTCAGAACTAGATCAAAATCTGCCTTCTTTATTCATAATCTGATGTCATGCCAAATTGGCTTACAAAAAGGAACAAAGACTGAGCTCTAGCTCGTACTTTCCAATTACAAGAGTAATGCCAAGGTTCAAAAAGCTTCTCTGCAAGGCTACAGCCTCAATATTTATGCAAAAACGATCATCCAATAGATGTCCTTGATTTTAGGAGCTCGGCTGTCCAACTAAAGTTTAACTGCTGATCCTGTAGGACAGTCATAACTACTGTTCCTGTAGAACAGTTATAACTGCTGTTCCTGTAGACTAGCTGGCTGCTTCTAAGCTCGGTGGGGAGATGGATTGGAGCTCAGAGTTCTTGGTGGGAATCACGAGGAAGGTCCCCAAGACCGTGGACATCCTCTCCTAAAAACCAGCAGTGCCACCTCATTGTCTTCTTGTCTCCTTTTTCGTTGTCTTTTTCTCCCTTTTAATGCCAAAAACCTGAAAGCATCATGCATTAGTCACGTAGATAAAATGTCTACCCTTCTTCCTACAAACAACACGAATAAACTAAGAAATGCATGCATAAGCAGTAAAAAGTGAATGGTTTGAGCAAAGAAAGTAGGCCAAATGGGCCCAAATTATACCAAAAATTGGGGCTCATCATCACCCCCCAGCTAAACTATTTGCTCATCCTTGAGCAACTTTGCCCTGGCTCCTCGTCTTTGGCCGAGAACTAGAGCCCGAAGCATGCTTTTCCTCCCCTGATTTTGGTGGTTCTACCTTTTCTGCCGAGGGTGGCGCTTCTTCCTTTCCCGTTTTTGGCGACCCTGCCTTTGCTGCCCCTGGTGGTGACGAAGGTGATGCTTCCTTCCCCTTTCCTATTTCCTTGAGCTGGGCTTCGGAAGGCGACTGGCCTATTTTTCGTGTCCAGGAAGTTACTTTTGGGCTCCCCTTCTCAGGGGTGGCTGATGTTTTAGAGGGGGTTCTTGCACTGGGTGAAGTAGGGACGTCCCCTGAAGTGGTTTGGCTGCTGGGTGGAGGCTGTGGCTTGCCCGTGGTCATCCTCTTGCTTCTCCTGGCTTCAGATGGTAGAGGGGTCTCCCTCTCCCTTTTCTCCTTCGGTTTTGGAGGTGTACTGAGGGCCGCCAGTGCCGCTGCTGCCTCCTTTTCGAGAATGCCAGCCTTCTCTTTCTTGCGTTTTGCTCTCTCAGAGCTCCTTGTAGAGGGCCCCTCCTTTTCAGATTTCGGGCTTCCTGTGGAAGACCTTGCTTTGCCCACTTCCGGGCCTCCGGTAGAAGATTATTTCTTTCCCGCCGTTGGGCTTCCTGAAGAAGGCCCTCTCTCTGCCTTCAGACTCTCTGTAGGAGGCTGTTCCTCAATGACTTTCGGGCCTCTTGTAGAAGCCCCTTTTTCCAATTTCGGGCTCCCTATAGAAGCCCTTGTCTCTGTCTTCGGGCTTCCTGTAGAAGCCTGTGTTTGCACTTTCAGGCTTTCTGTAGAAGCCTTTGTCTCCGTTTTTGGGCTTCCTGTAGAAGCCTGTTCTCCAACGATTTTCGCGCTTCCTGTAGAAGCCTTGGTCTTTGCTTTTGGGCTTCCTGTAGAAGCCTGCTTCTCACTGATCTTCGGGCTTCCTGTAGAAGCCTTTGTCTTTGTTTTCGGGCTTCCTGTAGAAGCCTGTTTTTCAATGATTTTTGGGCTTCCTGTAGAAGCCTGAGTTTGTGTTTTCGGGCTTCCTGTAGAAGCCTGTTTTTGCTTTCCTGTAGACACAGGTGTCTCCACTTCCACTTGCTTGCCTGCTTGAGTTTTGATTTTTGCTTTGGGTGCAGGTGTTGTTGAGGTACTTGGGCTGACGTGGGCCACCTCGGCTTTGTCCATTCTTCTCTTCATCCTCTTTTCCCTCGCTGACAGGATAGGTGTGCCACCTTTTTCTTGGTCCTTCTTTTCCTCATGCTTCTTCCTTTGTTCCTCGGCCACTGCTTCGTGTTCCTCACTGCTAGAGGAACCCGTTTCTTCGATCAACATTTTAATATCCCCATCTTTGTTCAAATTGCGGAAGGATTCCCATGAGAGGGGGACCTTATATGAGTGCAATGCATCTTCCACAAGCAGCTTTATTAACCCATGGTGGGCTATCTGATCAGGTATGCCCTCTCTTAGCTTTGTAGCACACTCCATTAGGGACTGCAGGAGATAATAAGGGATGCTCAGTTTTTGCTCTACAGGAAGGTCAATTCGGTGGCTCAACTCAGTGAGTAGCCGAAAGTGATATGCATACACGATGCTGAACCGGCCTTCACAAGTAATATATTTCATGATTTGCAAACTGACTTCATTCCAAGGTGGTGATAGACTCGTTCTTCTCACCCCGTTTTTATCCTCCGAGAATTCTTCCTCAAGTGGAAAGAATTCCTTCTTTGCCTGCTGACTCCGCTTTCTCTCCTCTTTATCCCACGGCAGACCCATAGGAAGTTCTGTGATCCGACTGATATGTTCTGGGGTGAGTGTGAGGCTTAGACCTCTGAAGTTTACTGTGGCCAGTGTCTGGGATTTAGGCTTGAAAGCCTTCAAGAATTCCTCGGCTACTTCATCATCGTAGCCCTGCAGCTTATCACAAAAAGGCATCCATTGTGCTCTGGTGAAGAGCTCTACCACTGCCGGGTTTCTCCTTAAGTTAGTTGAATCAGTGGGCTCTCGTCTTATAAACCCACCCGGCATGATGAACACGGTCATTTTAACAAAAGGTGGCAGATGCAAAAGGGATTTGGTCTATGAAGACAGAGCATGCACATACAAAAATTCAACACAGACTACTTATACCAACATCCTGTAGAACGGTAGCAACGGCACAGCAAACAACAATTCCACCAATATCTTTATAA
Organism: Pinus tabuliformis; assembly: GCA_031772625.1. NCBI lineage: Eukaryota > Viridiplantae > Streptophyta > Pinopsida > Pinales > Pinaceae > Pinus > Pinus tabuliformis. The sequence continues at coordinate 77,179,952 of CM062812.1, forward strand.
CCCGACCATGGATGATGGTCTTGCCACTTCTAATAACCAGTTACATTAAGAGTTCAGGGTTACCTCCTTAATTGGCCACCTTTTTTCGCGAGGCACCCGCTTTCCTGTAGATGACTGCGTTCCTGTAGACTGCGTTCCTGTAGAACTGCGCTCCTGTAGAACTGCGTTCCTGTAGAACTGCGTTCCTGTAGAAGCCGTGCGCAATTCTCGGGGAGGACTGTAGTTGGCCGCGCTCGCGGTGTGCTTGACCAGCGTTCTGGTAGCCAACAACTCGGCGTATCAAAGTGCAGAGGAGATCAGAATAGCTATCCGAGTTGAAGTGTTGGATGATAAATGCATGCGCATGATTTAGCCGATTGGATTTTGAATCGGTGCAATCCGTGGCACGGGGGATGAGCTGTCCCCGCCGGACCGTTGGGCGACGTCATCCATCCTCCGCCTGCGTATTCACTTGCTGCTGCATTCATTCCCACAGATTTGCCACTGCCTTTCCTGTTAAACTTATGCTTCTGACGAGAGTGTTCCCACGTGCATGCCGTTCATTCTCTTTGTCGTGGCCGCCACCAAACATCCAATTACACTTTAACTAGCCGACGTGGCCAGTCGACTGGCCATACGGCCGCTCAACCATTCAATTTTACGCTTTGCAAACAATTTCAAAGTTAGATTCATGTGATTTGATGGAAGGAAGGGTGGAGACACTTACCTGCGTGGCTGCACACGATTTTTCCAGTTCTCGGACGATGGTGAGCGGATCTACCTACTGCGTGCGACTTACACAGACCCGGAAGCTCGTGGTTACAGGCTGCCAACGCTGGAGTGGGTGGTTTTGCTTGCATGCGCTCGCGTTTCATTTTGGATGGCGGTGCTGTGAACGGTATCCACTCGAGCAGGTTGAACTGTTACAGGATCCCCGCGAGGGGTCTCGTAATAGTCCTTTCTCCTTGGGTGCATGCTGCACGATGGCGGTTCTGGCTTCTCGATCACAATCCCGGAGCTCTTGATGCATGTGGTATGAGATTCCATCATTTGTTAATCTTTGGAAATGGCTTTCCCGCGAGAACTCATCGATTTTCTTTGTTTGTGCAGGGACTTGGCCGCATGTCGACACGGGTGGTGGAGCATGGTGACAGCAACGTGCAAGGATGCCAACAGAGGCTTGCATGCATCCAAACCAATCCATGGTCGCGAAATCTCTTTTTAAGATGAATTCTGGCCGTCCAAGATGGAAACCCTAGGAAACCCTAATTTAGCTAGTCTAACCTCTATGATGCAAAGAATGTGAGGGAAACTTCTACCAATGCTGCCATTACTTCTAATAAGTGAAAATGCATGAATCTAATCTACTTTCATCTTAAAAGACATGTTTTTGTATTTTTTCTTTAAGTGGATGGAGTGATTGTGACTTTGTGCTTATTAGGGTTTGGTTGTGCAGATGTGATGCGGAAGGAAGGATAGCTTGGGAAAGGTTGGGGAGGCTAGGAGAGGTCCCCAGAGATCCTTAGCATCAGTCCACAGAGGTTCCTCACGTTCAGAGGCTCAGCAATCGAGTGAGTGGCCTCCTACAGGATGTCTGCAGGGGATTCTACAGGAAACGCAGGGGTTTCTACAGGAAATCTACAAATTGCTACAGGATGACCTACCGTGGGTGTTTGAAGTGATGGTGGAGTGATGGAATGGTAGGGGGAGATGTGTAAGGTAGGAATAAAGCTGGTGATGGCTCAGGAGTGGAGAAGTAGGATGGAGAACGAGTGTATGAAGTGGGTTGATGGATGGAAGGTTATAACAGCGAAATGTCTAAAGAATAAAGTTACGTGAGGAGTGGAGGAGTTTGGGAGATAACAGAGCGGAGCAGAGGTCAAGGATGTGGTTGTATGCATGATCAAGACGAAGAAGAAGGTAATAGAACGATGAAGAACAGTGTAAATGAAACAAATGGCTTATGACTGTCACCAAGATGAAAATTCATTAATCCTATGCTACCTGTGCTATGAACTCAATGAACAGCAATATAAAGCGTGTAGAGGAATGTGCATGAAGCTGTGATGAAGGTGTATGGTGCAAGAGTGAAGTGCATGGAAAGATCTATCATAAACGAGACTATGTTGCAGCATGTATAAAGTGAAGAACTGCGTATTTTTGTGGTTGGTATAGGCTGCACTCCAATCTCCAAACAGAGATGGCAGTGGAGACTTCCTCAACCTTTTTGCTGGAGCTCCAAGAGATTATATCTATCCTCCTATCAAACTTAAGCAACTGAAAGCAAATCACCATAAACTAGTCCTATCTATGCTCATGAAAACGACTAAATTACCAAACTGTGAATTCGAATTGCATGTGAAAATAAACAAACTCAAAGTGCTGGAACGAAATGCAAACACATGACAACACTGAGGAGATCTATTGCTCTCAGGTTGGGCCCTAACCTGAGAGCTATAGCTCCTTGAGAAAACTCAAAACTAGATCAAAATCTGCCTTCTTTATTCATAATCTGATGTCATGCCAAATTGGCTTACAAAAAGGAACAAAGACTGAGCTCTAGCTCGTACTTTCCAATTACAAGAGTAATGCCAAGGTTCAAAAAGCTTCTCTGCAAGGCTACGGCCTCAGTATTTATGCAAAAACGATCATCCAACAGATGTCCTTGATGTTAGGAGCTCGGCTGTCCAACTAAAGTTTAACTGCTGATCCTGTGGGACAGTCATAACTATTGTTCCTGCAGAACAGTTATAACTGCTGTTCCTGTAGAACAGCTGGCTGCTTCTAAGCTCGGTGGGGAGATGGATTGGAGCTCGGAGTTCTTGGTGGGAATCACGAGGAAGGTCCCCAAGACCATGGACATCCTCTCCTAAAAACTAGCAGTGCCACCTCATTGTCTCCTTGTCTCCTTTTTCGTTGTCTTTTTCTCCCTTTTAATGCCAAAAACCTGAAAGCATCATGCATTAGTCACGTAGATAAAATGTCTACCCTTCTTCCTACAAACAACACGAATAAACTAAGAAATGCATGCATAAGCAGTAAAAAGTGAATGGTTTGAGCAAAGCAAGTAGGCCAAATGAGCCCAAATTATACCAAAAATTGGGGCTCATCACAGAGCAATAGCGTTTCGAAGGCTATCTGGCCATACTTCTGGCTCCGTCCAAAGTTTACAAATCAAACAACAAGCTAACTCCCCAGTGGAGTCGCCAAATTGTTGGAGAGGTAAATCCCCTCTACGGACAGAGGTGATCCCTACTAGCCCAGACCGGGTCTAGCAATAATCAAACAATGCTATCACGCAAGTTCCTAATTACAAATTAAAGGTGGATGATGGGAGCCTACTTGGATTCCAACACTAATATTCGTAGAAGAGTCGCCGCTCTCGTTCCTTTGCTACGGCCGGTCACGATCCCCACGATCTCCGTGAATGGACACCTGCACATGCAAAGAACAACACAAATACAAGCATAAAATCCAATAGATGCAATTATATATCGGTCAAAAAAGATATAACTCAAACATCATCACAATGAACAACAAGAGTGGAACCATAATGATAGTCATCTATTATTGATAATCAACAAAGAAGAATACAACCATAGTTCTAACGTCAAATCCTCCTTTGGCTGGGTGATCAGCTACATATGCCTTGCAAAGCTTGTCGATATTGGGAACAAGCCTCTCTCTCTTTGATTATGAACAAAAGAAGATTCTTACAGCAATCTCTTAGACTTTTGAAAGTATAATTCTCCCTATGCTCGAACTAGCTTGTCAAAGGCAACAGAACAAGCTTTTATAGATGGAGGAGAAGGAGATAAGATCAATCACACCATCTATGGGATTGGGTTTATCCTCAAAAAGCTATTATGGATAGAGGAAAGGGAGATACGATGAATCAAGACATCCATGGGATTGGCATTATCCTTAAAAAGCTTCATGAGTCGAAAGGAAAAAATCTTCGCGCGTGCGTTTGTTAAAAAGCTTTCCCAAACTCGGTTGGCGCGGGTATAACTCTGAGACAGAGCGCCAACTGGCATGCCCTCTTTGGAGGATTTCCCCCATTGGCGCGGGTAATACACTGTGGATCCGCGCTAATGGAAAAAGGGGACTTTTTAAGGATATTCTGCAAGAGATGTCTTCAGGGCATATGAAGTCCATACTTAGGGGAACATAATGCAAGTGTCTTCAAGTTATGTCACTTCTCACAGGTCCCGGAATGAGTCCTCCAAAGTGCGGGAAAGGGGTAACAGGGACGGTGACAAATGGTGACAAATTACTGTGTAACAATTACCCTAGAAGGCTGGTGAAATTGCGTCAATGTGGGAGGGGGTGGTTATAATTTCCTCTCCATAAATTTATACTACATTTTTCATAGGCCTTCCTAGAGTGAATTCACACTTCCTGCCCACTTTGAAGCAATTATCTTCCACTTTTCTTTGTCCACCTATTGTTAAGTTGAGCTTTAGTCCTATCTTTGGAGTTTAACCGATTAGTTCTTTTGCATGTGATAGTTATTGATCATTTTTAACTAATTTATAACTCTGCTTACTTCTAGGTCACTCCATTTTAGGATATTTTGCTAATTGTAGGCCTCCTAGTCTCATTTTGGCATTTTTTTGAACCAGGAAAAGTGTTTTTGAGTGAAACTAAGTGCATGCACAAAGAATCCAAACCATGTTCAAATTCGTTTGCCTCTTGAAGAGTCTATATATCGTATTCATGTTCGATGATAATGTCTCATCAAGTGGTCATCAGGTATTCATCTCATGTTCTTTCAATAGTTGAATTTTATCTTTGGTTACTTTGTGAATCTTCTAGCAATTCTTCTCTCTTGTCTCTTGTTTTGCAAGTAGCTAGTTTAGCATTTTCTCACATCTAGATTTTGTGCCTATGATAAAAATAATACATGGTATTAGAGCATAAGCTTTTTTGAAGAATATTGAGTTTTTTTATTGCAAATTTAATAATTTATAATGGTCCATGAGAGAGAGCATGGATCATATATGTTCAATTGACCTCAGTCCCTTCAACTATTTTGACTAGAAGCATAAGATCTTCATGTCGTTGCATAGAAAGGGGCTCTATAGGATCACTATGGATGCTAAAATTGTGCCTAATTCAGCCACTGAGAAAACAAAATACTTCAACAAGATGGATGGTGCTTGTGGGAATCTTTGTTTCTTTGCCAATATCCCCTGATTCATTGCTTTCATATGCATGAGTACAAGACTCCTAAGAAAGTGTGGACCGAATTGTGGGAATTTTTTAGCAAGAAAATGGGTTGAGGGGACACCATCTTAACAATGATATGATCACAATGAATGTCTCCACATTTGAGACTTTATAGTACTAATTCTCCATATTCAAGAGTGTAATGACTTAGGCAAAAGCTTGTGGCATAGATAGAAAAGAAGGTCAACTCATTATTTTGGTGTTTTCTAAGATAGGACCGGAGTACTTCGTTTTTTTCTATTGTTTCCATGCTGCAAAATTATCTATGGGTAAAAATTGGAATATGCCATCAATAGATTATTTGATTGAGTCTCTAATATAAGAGAAGATCAAATTCATACTCATGTGGACTCTTAAGTATTCCAAGGCCCGGACTCTTAGGTATTCCAAGGCCCATACAATAGCAGTGGATGAAACAAGAAAGAAGACTAAGAAAAAGACAAGAAGGAACCAGAGAACAAGAAAAAAAGGAAATTCTCGTAATATTGTCTATTTGTCATTTTTTAATATTTTTTTCTTTATCAATAATTTTTCCATATACCATAATAATTAAAAAAATAGAATGTTAACAATTGTTATCATATTTATAGAATAGAATCTTATTGTTGTGGAGTTCTTGCAACTATGTATCACATATTTATTGAAATTACATCTTAGTATTGGGCTTTGAAGATCAAAAGTTTTGGGTTTGGCAAATCATATAAACATTTTAGTTTGAATTAGCCTCCCATCCTCTTGCTCATTGGATTTAAAAATGGTATCTACCAATCCCTCATGACTCCACTTGTAGATCTTCTTACTTCCTACTCCACTTGCTTGTATTTCCTGGGTACTTCTCTTTTGCTTGCAATTATGAATATTGCATGCATGTCTTTTTTGTGCATACATAATATGAAGAGAGGACAATAGGCGCTAGGGGTCAAAATTGATTCTTGATGCAGGTATAATTCCTTATTGCTAGAAATTCAATGGAAACAAGTAGTATTCAGTCATGCTTGACTAACCAATAGGCCTATAATTCTTATGGCAAAAGATTCTTGTAAGTTATATTTTTTAATGGAAATTTGTGTTGTTGGAGATTTTAAATAATTGTTGTTGATTTTTTTATATTAGAAATGGAAGCGATATTCATAGTATAACATAGTGTTTTGATTAAATTTAAAAAAATCTCATTGCGCTTATTTAAATGATTAGGATATGATTCCATTATATTTGAGAATAAAATTTATGAAATGAAAAAATAAACAATTAGATTAAATTCCCTAAATTATTAAATTTCCTCCATATAATTTAATATAAAATGTAAATAAATAATCATATTAAATTCCTAAAATTATAATATTGATGAACCTTAAATGTACTACTTAATATATAGCACTTAGAATTCTAATATATAAATAAATTTCCGGGTTTAAAATTTCTAAAACTTGACCGAATAGAAGATCTAATATTTAATGCATATATAAAAATTCGAAATTATTTTTTATTTTCATACCAAAAAAACAACAACTTAACTTTTTTATTTTCATACCAAAAAAACAACAACTTAACTGATCAATATTAAAAAATTAATTAAAATACATTTAATTCTTTAAATTGAGATATAGCTCTTTCGTTCCGAGCTTTAAGGCAGGTACTTTTCATGTGTTTTCATGTGGGCCACTTTATTCAAATAATAAAAGATTGATGCACAAGAGAATCGACAAAAGCCACATTGAAATGATATTGACCGGAGCGTACACATTGGCTACTTGATTTTATTAATAATATTATTGGGTACAAATGAGATTTAACATAGCCCCTAAACGAGATTCGTCCCTGGACTTTGTTGATATTTTTGACATAATAACACAAGGGTGTCACATTGAAATGATATTGACCGGAGGGTACACATTGGCTACTTGATTTTATTAATAATATTATTGGGTACAAATGAGATTTAACATAGCCCCCAAACGAGACTCATCACTGGACTTTGTTGATATTTTTGACATAATAACACAAGGGTGCCACATTGAAATGATATTGACCGGAGGGTACACATTGGCTACTTGATTTTATTAATAATATTATTGGGTACAAATGAGATTTAACATAACCCCCAAACGAGACTCGTCACTGGACTTTGTTGATATTTTTGACATAATAACACAAGGGTGCCACATTGAAATGATATTCACTGGAGGGTACACATTGACTACTTGATTTTATTAATAATATTATTGGGTACAAATGAGATTTAACATAGCCCCCAAACGAGAATCGTCACTGGACTTTGTTGATATTTTTGAGATAATAACACATGGGTGCCACATTGAAATGATATTGACTGAAGGGTACACATTGGCTACTTGATTTTATTAATAATATTATTGGGTACAAATGAGATTTAACATAGCCCCCAAACGAGACTCGTCTCACTGGACTTTGTTGATATTTTTGATTTAATAACACAAGGGTTTTGTGCAAAATGATTGGGATGAATGTTAAATCTAGCCAGTATTAGAATGATAAGAGATTAAAATTCTAACATAGCATTGTATTATATTTATTGATCTCACTTTTATCTTTTCTTCATTTATTATAATTGTAGATTTTGAAGTATCTAGATTCTTACATTGAACTTCAAGTCTTAAGCTTAAATTTGAGACTTTAGAGTTTGAAAGATTTTATCAACCATTACTTCAATATTAAAAAAATATAATAAAATTTATTTACAATTTACCCTTAAAAAAAAATCAAAATTGATATGATTTATCGCTATACAGAATTATACAAACAATTAATATTGATAAAAAACTAAAATTAAGCTTATTTCTAAAATAAAATTGAGAAAGTAAGGAAACAACTTATATAAATTACTCAAATACATGCATGTGAAAATTTAAGAGTTTTAAATAACATACCTATATATAACTACCCTCAACCACTAAGATGATTGCATGTGAAAAGACAAGTTATAAATACTCTACTCTATTATTGAAAAGAGTCTCTCAAGGCGGTTTTCAATTGAAAAACATAATTTAAATAACTTAGTTAACCAAACCATTAATAATAATATTATTATTATAACGTTATTATAATAAAATAACGCTATTTTATTAATTAATATTAGTTTGTTTTAAATCCTTACATTTACTAATAGCCCTAGATCTATTAATATTGGAATAATAATATAATAATAATTATTATATTAATGATCAATATTATTCTAGTTAATATTAAATCCTAACTGTCTAAAAGAATTAAATGATCTAATATAAGATATTTTTTATTAATTAGTTAACCAAACCCTTAATAATAATACTATTATTATAACATTATTACAATATTATAATAATTCTTACATTTACTAATATCCCTAGATCTATTAATATTGGAATAATAATATAGCTAATAATATATTAATAGTTATTATATTATTAATCAATATTATTCTAGTTAATATCAAATCCTTACACACTAGTAGATTAGTGTTTTACTAATTAATTTATATTAAATAGTTACCCTAGCCATTAATAATAAGAATAATTTTATTATAGTAATATAATAAAATCTTATATGGCAGGATGTGATGGCACGATCTTAGCTGGGATAGTCGTCATCCTTCTTCTTTATGCTGACGATATTGTTCTTTTGGCAAGGTGCCCATCTGATCTTAATAAGCAACTCAGGCTTCTTAAGGATTTCTGCTCTACCATGGGTATGACTGTTAACACTGACAAAACAAAAGTTATGATTATCAAATCCAAGAAGGACACTTACACTAATTTTATGTATGACAATAATAACTTGGAGGAAGTGTATTCTTACAAGTACCTAGGAATTGATATTCATCACAAGCTCAACTGGAACCATAGCATTGAGAAAAGGATTAATGGGGGGTGGAAAGCTTACTTTCGTCTTGAAAATAATTGTAAAATAGCAAACCTTGTAATGTGGGATAAAAAGAAGTTCCTCTTTGAAACTTTAGTCACTCCTGTTATCTTATATGGCTGTGAGGTTTGGGGTTGCAGCATCTCCAGAGAATCATGGAGAAAGATTGAGCAAATCCAGAAACGTTTTATAACTTATAACCTAAAAATTAAAAGTAATACACCCTATCCTATTCTCCTTATAGAAGCAGGTCTTTCCCCTATTGAGAACCTAGCTATGCTTAGGTTTCTGTTGTACAAGCACAAAATCAGTAACATAGACGATCATAGACTTCCTAAGCTAGCTTTAAATTCTAGCCAAAACCACCTAAGGCTCAATTGAGGGTGGCATAAGGACACAAGGGCCTGGTTAAACTATTGGGAGATCAACGAAAATGATGCATTGCAAAACATAAATAACATTAAAGATATTGTTACTTCTAAGTTCAAAGAAAAAATGTGGTGTGAGAAAGACTTAGCGGCTAAAAGAAAATTAAGTTATTATAAGAAGGTCATCAATCCCACCCTAGAAGATCAAAAGTATCTCTCTACTTTAACTAGCTCAAAGAAGAAAATCAATATAGCAAAGATTAGAACGAACTCTCATGAGCTCCATAGTGAAACAGGTCGTTGGGCAGTTCCTAAAATGCCATGGACGGAAAGGATCTTGCATATATGTGAGAATAGGAACATCGAGGATGAAAACCACTTCCTCTTAGAATGCCCCGTGTATAACCACATCAAATCTCAGTTTCACAATCTTTGTTACAATACTGACCTTCCTAGCCTTTTACAATGTGAAAATTATAGTGAGCTCGGGAGGCTTCTCTCCAAGCTTTTTGAGCATAGGAATAAAATCTTAAATCAAAATAGATAATTTGTTTCTTTAGGTCCGATAGACCATTATTTGGTCTCAGTGGACGTTAACTATCATCATCATCATCATCAATATTAATATTATTCAATTACTAATAATACAAGTTAACAATTTTATCATATTCCCTAGATTTTTTACTCATGATCGGTTAACTTTTTACTTAAAATAAAATTTAAAATAAGATTCTTTTTAACATAATAATATTATAGGCAAATATAGCCGTTTCGGGGTCAATTATAGCCATTTGCCCAGTCCAGTTTAATATAGTCGTTTTTTATTGAAACCTAGCCGTTGGAAGGTCTCCTCTCCCTATTTAATATGTAGCCATGATCTGATTCTTCAACTTGTCAACCAACTCGTTGATTCGAAGCGTGTGAACAAATGTATTATCATGTAATTTACGCTGAAAAACTTTTCATAAATATAATTTAAATAAAAGAAACATATTAAATCCCATAATAAAACCGCATAGATTTAGATTATATTAATGAATAAAACGACTTGGAAAATTGCCGACATAAAATGACAATTACAACATCATAATAATACATACATAATAAATATTTTTGAATTTGAAACAAAATCAGTAAAAATCGCATCATATTATGACCTTTTTATATACACAAAAAGTCATGCACTAAATAATAATAATAAATCATTTTGGGTATTTTTTTATATATATGTACTAAACAACAATAATAATAATAAATAGTTTTCAACACGCAAAAGCCATGTTCTTTTCCGAAGTTTTTGCGATTTTCTAAGACCATGAACCAAGGGGGCCACCTAATTCAAACCATTCGGATTTTTTTACGACAATGAACCAAGGGGGCCACCTCATTCAAACAATTCGGACTTGATTGGTTGAGATGAATTTATGGTACAAAGTAGACTTGACTTATGAAGACTAAGGCACATTGAAATGGTATTGACATAATAACACCAGGGTGCCACATTGAAATGATATTCACTGGAGGGTACACATTGGCTACTTGATTTTATTAATAATATTATTGGGTACAAATGAGATTTAACATAGCCCCCAAACGAGAATCGTCACTGGATTTTGGTGATATTTTTGAGATAATAACACATGGGTGCCACATTGAAATGATATTGACTGAAGGGTACACATTGGCTACTTGATTTTATTAATAATATTATTGGGTACAAATGAGATTTAACATAGCCCCCAAACGAGACTCGTCTCACTGGACTTTGTTGATATTTTTGATTTAATAACACAAGGGTTTTGTGCAAAATGATTGGGATGAATGTTAAATCTAGCCAGTTTTAGAATGATAAGAGATTAAAATTCTAACATAGCATTGTATTATATTTATTGATCTCACTTTTATCTTTTCTTCATTTATTATAATTGTAGATTTTGAAGTATCTAGATTCTTACATTGAACTTCAAGTCTTAAGCTTAAATTTGAGACTTTAGAGTTTGAAAGATTTTATCAACCATTACTTCAATATTAAAAAAATATAATAAAATTTATTTACAATTTACCCTTAAAAAAAATCAAAATTGATATGATTTATCGCTATACAAAAATATACAAACAATTAATATTGATAAAAAACTAAAATTAAGCTTATTTCTAAAATAAAATTGAGAAAGTAAGGAAACAACTTATATAAATTACTCAAATACATGCATGTGAAAATTTAAGAGTTTTAAATAACATACCTATATATAACTACCCTTAACCACTAAGATGATTGCATGTGAAAAGACAAGTTATAAATACTCTACTCTATTATTGAAAAGAGTCTCTCAAGGCGGTTTTCAATTGAAAAACATAATTTAAATAACTTAGTTAACCAAACCATTAATAATAATATTATTATTATAATAAAATAACGCTATTTTATTAATTAATATTAGTTCGTTTTAAATCCTTACATTTACTAATATCCCTAGATCTATTAATATTGGAATAATAATATAATAATAATTATTATATTAATGATCAATATTATTCTAGTTAATATTAAATCCTAACTGTCTAAAAGAATTAAATGATATTTTTTATTAATTAGTTAACCAAACCCTTAATAATAATACTATTATTATAACATTATTACAATATTATAATAATTCTTACATTTACTAATATCCCTAGATCTATTAATATTGGAATAATAATATAGCTAATAATATATTAATAGTTATTATATTATTAATCAATATTATTCTAGTTAATATCAAATCCTTACACACTAGTAGATTAGTGTTTTACTAATTAATTTATATTAAATAGTTACCCTAGCCATTAATAATAAGAATAATTCTATTATAATAATATAATATTAATATTATTCAATTACTAATAATACAAGTTAACAATTTTATCATATTCCCTAGATTTTTTTACTCATAATCGGTTAACTTTTTACTTAAAATAAAATTTAAAATAAGATTTTTTTTAACATAATAATATTGTAGGCAAATATAGCCATTTCGGGGTCAGTTATAGCCATTTGCCCAGTCCAGTCTAATATAGTCGTTTTTCAGTCAAAACCTAGACGTTGGAAGGTCTGCTCTCCCTATTTAATATGTAGCCATGATCTGATTCTTCAACTTGTCAACCACACTGGTTGGTTCGAAGCGTGTAGACAAATGTATTATTCTGTGATTTACGCTGAAAAACTTTTCGTAAATATAATTTAAATAAGAGCCCAGAATATACGTCGATGAGTTTTGAAAACAGCACAGATTTAGATTATATTAATGGGTAAAACGACTGGGAGAATTGCGGACATAAAATGACAATTTCAACATCATAATAATACATACATAATAAATATTTTTGAATTTGAAAAAAAATCAGTAAAAATCGCATCATATTATGACCCTTTTATATACAGAAAAGTCATGTACTAAATAATAATAATAAATCATTTTGGGTATTTTTTTATATATATGTACTAAACAACAATAAGAATAATATATAGTTTTCAACACGCATTTCAGAATCGATAGGCATTTCAGAAATGAAATAAAATCAGCGTTGGATTATGTTTACAGGTCGGTCACCGTAGCCTTATCATCATTCTTTGTTGTGCTAATTTATATGTGGAATACAATGTACGTGCGATTATAACCATAAATTATCGATCTTGGTCTGCAGCTATTGGAGCGAGAAAGGCATTGGATGTGGTAGAGAGAGTGTTGTTACTGATCTCAACTCAACTGCCTTGGGGTTCCGAACTCTTCGACTACACGGATTTCCGGTGTCCTCAGGTACATTTTATTACTAAATCGGCGGTTTCAGAAAAGTTGAATCCTAGTATCTGTAATTTTTCGTCCTCTCTCATGGATCTGCTTTAATAAATGTTGTCATTTTATTTCATCTCAGATGTTTTGGAAGTTTTCAAAGATCAAAATGGGAAGTTTGCAGGCTGCTCTGCCAATGCTCAGACAGAGGCAGAGATGAGAGGCATTCTCAATTTATTTAGGGCCTCCCTTCTTGCATTTCCTGGGGAGAAAGTCCTGGAAGAAGCTCAAATATTCTGTACATCATATTTAAAGGAAGCCCTAAAAACGGTTCCGATCTCCAATGGTAGTCTTTCGGGAGAGGTGAGGCAGGATACCCCTTCAAATTCACAAAATAGCGTATTTTATTGTATGTGGTTAAATGTTTTTATAGCAACAATATTGTGGCTGGCAGATTGAATACGTTATTGAATATGGTTGGCTCACAAATTTCCCGAGATTGGAAGCAAGAAATTATATTGACGTATTTGGAAAGGACACTATTCCCTGTGATAAGTAAGTACAATATATTTATATTATATATTGGAGTAGGCCCATTATTTCATTTCATATAATATATATATATATTGGAGTAGGCCCATTATTTCATTTCATCAAAGTCATCTAAATTAAGGGAATTTAATGTTAAATCCACTTTGCATTTAACTTTTCAGGACGACGACCAAGAACCAGAAGCTTTTAGAACTTGCAAAATTGGAGTTCAATATCTTTCACTCCTTACAGCAAAAAGAGTTAAAACAGCTCTCCAGGTAATGATCAGCTGTCTCCACGATTATTTATTATGACTTTTTTACAGACAAATTCGGATTTGAGTGGTCTCATATTCAAAAAAAAAATTATTTTGTGTGCAGATGGTGGAAAGATTCGGGTTTCTCTCAACTGACATTCACTCGGCATCGTCACGTGGAATTCTACACTTTGGCCTCCTGCATTGCCACTGAGCCCAAACATTCAGCATTCAGATTGGGCTTTGCCAAAACGTGTTATCTTGGAATAGTTCTGGACGACATCTATGACACTTTCGGAACGATGGAGGAGCTCGAACTCTTCACAGCCGCAATTAAGAGGTAGAGGTGGTGATGACTAATTAGCTTCCTTAGATCGAGGTGGTGATGACCAATTAGCTTCCTTAGATCGATCGATCGTTTAATCCAATAAAAAATAGCAACTAACTGTGTGTGCGTATGATGATCAGATGGGATCCGTCCGCCAGGGACTGCCTTCCAGAATATATGAAAGGCATATATATGGTGTTTTACGATTGCGTTAATCAAATGGCTCGAGAAGCGGAGAAGAGTCAAGGCCGAGACACGCTCACCTATGCTCGAAATACGGTAGGGAAAATATTAACCCATACATACACATTTGAAGTGAAAAAACATATTTATTTTCTTCTGATGATAATGTTCATAGGTTTGTAAAATATTGGGGTATCCAAACTCAGCCTCACTTAAGTCGCTTTGCATGTACTGTACTGGTGTGCAGTGGGAAGCCGTATTTGATGCGTTTTGGAAGAAGCAAAGTGGATGTCCAGCGGTTATATACCGACGTTTGAGGAGTATTTGGAGAACGGGAAGGTGAGTTTTGGGTATCGAGCAGCCACACTGCAACCCATTCTCACGTTGGATATTCCCCTCCCCCTTCACGTCCTGCAGGAGATTGATTTCCCATCCAGTTTCAATGACGCGGCATCTTCCATCCTTCGACTACGAGGTGACGTGTGCGGCTACCAGGTAAATTGGTATTGCAGCTTCTATCTCAAATCAAACACAAAGTAGTACAGTTAACTGGTTTTGGAGTTGAAATGAAATTGAATCATATTGAACGCATGGCATGGGATGGTGAATGCAGGCCGAGCGGAGCCGTGGTGAAGAAGCTTCCTCTATATCCTGCTATATGAAGGACAACCCTGGAGCAACAGAAGAAGATGCTCTCAATCACATAAAGAGCATGATAGAGGAAAAGATGAAAGAAATAAATTGGGAGTTTCTGAAACCAGACACCAATGTTCCCATCTCCTCCAAGAAACATGCTTTTGACATTCTGAGAGCTTTCTACCACCTCTACAAATACCGAGATGGCTTCAGCATTGCCAACAGTGAAACAAAGAATTTGGTCATGCGAACTGTACTTGAACCTCTGTCTCTCTAACCCTCCCAGATACAAATCACAAAGTATGTCATCTGGGTGGCATTCCTAGTATGTGTAAATGGTAGGCCATTTGTGTAAACTCCAAGGCACATTAGCCATATTTTTTTTCCATGGTTGATTAAAGACTATGATTTCTAATAGCCATATTTTTTTCCATGGTTGATTAAATACTATGATTTTTAATAATTATAGTCCCCAGGTTTTACATTATCTTTATGTCTATGGGTTACCAATTCCTTTTGTTAATTTAAAAGTTTGAAATAATTTAACAATCATTTACTAATTAAAATGAAAGACCTTATTGCGTACATGCTACAAAGGTTTATTTAGTAATTAAAATGAAAGGTACATGCTACAAAGGTTTATTTAGTAATTAAAATGAAAGGCCTTATTCCATACAAAGTAAAGGTTTATTGCATTACGTTACTATTAAAATAAGAATATTTTCCCAAAACTCAAGGGCACATTACCCATATCTATTTCCATTGTGTTGACTCAGTAGTAACGTAATTTTATGATTTTGAATTTATTTTTTATCGATGAGGATTGACTCCATATGTATAGGTAGGGAGTTACTTATTAATTCAAGAATCATTTAGAAAATGAAATGAAAGATTTTATGGTGTATAAATGTGTTTTTTTAATACTGGATATTTTTTCTCGCTTATAGTATTATTGAATGGTAGGGAATATTGTTTTACATAGATAATATATTGTTTTATTAATTGGTTATGCATACATTTCACTAATCAATTTTACAAAGAAACCAATAAAACCATAAAAACAAATCTCATGACAACATTCACTCCATGTGTGTTCTTTGTTGTACCATGTTTGCACCCATTAATGAAAAATCAAGCTGCAACAATAACATATCAGTGGCTCTGACATATAGTAGAAAATAACTTGACGTCATGGACCACTGAGCGATGTCCTATGTGGATTCTGAATTGGCTCTTGTTGTAGTCCTCTTTTATATCTAAAATGAAGTCTTTCATCTTCAAGAGGTTGAAAATAGTTGTAGAACAAACCTTTAAATCTGGGATCCTAGAGACGAGCGTCCAATAGATCTATGAAAAAAGACTTATAACACGACCCAAATGTCTACATTCAGTTCTGCAAACCAAACACTGGGTATCCCGTGAAAATAAATTCATTGTTCTTTAATTCATTGGTCAAACGATCCTCAAATATGAATTGCTGAGAGATATTTACCACCCTTTTAGAGCAACAATATTTGATTCTTTGGATCATAATTGTGTTGAGAAGCTTCCATCCGAAAAACATGCATATTTGGATGCGAAAAGGTTTTCCAGCTTCTCGTATTTGTACATCAGCACCTACGCGGAAGACACCCAAAACACGTCAAAGAGGTGCAAGAAATGCAAGTGACGAAGTTTATTTTTATAATTACGTGACCAATACAAATGCCCCTTATCCTCAACAGAATGGCGACCTACCCAATCCTCACCCAATGGTGGTGCCTATACCAAGAGCTGGACTGATGGGTTCATTTATGCCTTCTCCAAAGGAAATTTCTCTCGAGGTGACGACACCATTAGAAAAAAAATGATCTAGTGGTTCGCTCAACAGATTACTTGAGTAAATTCAATTTCCATTTAAACTGAAGATTCTCTCTTAATGAACTTCAGGTCTCAATTCGAATGGATCTGTCATAGCCACATTGTGCACCTATAATAAAACACATTCATATGTTGTTACGATGGCAATTTGATAGATGCTTCACACAAGCTCGATAGAAAAGAAACATCCACATGATCTCTTTGCCACTGGCTCTTGTTAAGGCCGTGAATTGCCCTCTTTTTGACATCTCTTTTACGATCATCTCCATCTTTTTCACATATACGTTTTCTACATTTCCAAGCTATAAGGCCATCTAGGACATGCTCAGGCATAATAAAAGGTATCATTCATCATAACTTATAATCTATAGTTTCTTTGTGGAATATAATCGAAACATCTCTATGGATACCGAAATGTACAACTTCTATATCTAATCAGTGTTTCTGCAGCTCAACCCATGGTTAGACAAGTTCCTCCGAGCTTAAAGGAGATAAAAATACATGGATGGACGCCAAATGATAAGCATATAAACATCCACCTATCGCACCTACCTGCAAAATCACAGAGCTCGAGAATTTTGTGATAGAAAAATATTAAGAGGGGGGTGAATCAATATTTTAAACTACTTAAACTTTTCTTTTCTCATTTAAATTTCTATACACAACTGTTATGAGGTAAACCTGCGTATGTAAGTGACTGTGATGAAGACAAGTAGCGTATGTCCAGTTCACCAACTATTTGAGTTGATTAATCATCTATTTAACTTGAACCAGTACATCAATACTTCAATAAACATTAATTAAACAATAATCATGTGCAGTAAGAACATAATAAGTCATCACACACAAGAAACACACGAACACCGAGATTTTTAGGTGGAAACCCAATGTGGGAAGAAAACCATTGTTGTTGTCGTCTCTAACTTCTTCCTTTATTATAAAGAGAAATTTCTTCAATACTTGTACTAGCGCATACTCGTACTAGTACGCAGGCACCCACCTACAGAAAGCTACAACCTTCTCTCGTTTTCCATATTCTATGTGAAGGGAGCTACAACCCCCTTATCTTATGTTCTTTGTGGATCACTTTTCAGAATATTTCAAACTGGATCCATTCCAAATATCAGACAAGAATATTGAAACCAACATTGTATCAAATCACTGAACCAACTTCATCAACAAATCATTAAATAAACCAAATATCGAATCTCAAACCACTTATTGTTCATCACAAAAACCAGATCTTGTCACTTCAAACCCTGTTCAACATTATATCAGAATATATGCGCTATTATTATGAGACATACCAATGTATATATATATATGCTTTCCCTTCGACTAACCCACATATAGATCTCTAAACACTGAACCCTGAAATTGAATCACTGCACTATTGAAATCAATCACTGAAATGCATATTGACCTTGTCACAGGTCTCTGAACCAAATACAGATCGTCTCATAGAAGCATCATTCATAACATAATCAGTTCAACATCAATCAGCACTGCCAAACATAGATCATCATGGAAGACTTCATCAGTCGACAACAACAAACAAAACAAGACTGATCAGACATCATATACCTCAAAACCCTAGCATATGTACGCAGCCCTTATAAGGCACTTCTGGGTATGTATGTTCCTTTCAAGAAGCATACCCGCGTACAAATTTTCCCATTCTGCAGAATTGATACGCAACTACCCAAAATCCAATCCATGTATGTACACGATTTTTCTGAAGAAAAACTGTGTATATATCTGTAACTACTAAATAATACCTTTTCTATGCAACATATCATTAATCAAACCCAAATCTAGGCACATACTGTAAAAGACACATATCATAACATTATCATCACAAATCCATCAACCCATAAGCAGAGTTTTCAATGTGTAGTCATTTCAGATCTATGAGATCTGATCCATCATCGCATTCCTGGGTGCACACTTATTCAGATCAACCAATTCATTAATAAACAAAATCATGCACACTTAGCAATTTGATCTCCATCTCCTTATATAGCTTAGGCTTTAGCCAATACCTAAGGCTGATTGCGTAGTTAGGTCGATGGTATTCTTTGACAAAATCAAATATCTATTTTCGTACTCATTACTATGGTTGAATACTATGGTAAAGACCCATGGTATTTAGAATACCATGGTGTAGAAATTGTATGTGACCTTTATTCACCATACACGCGTATGTACACGACCTCTATTCACAGGACCCGTGTATACTTCTTAGAACATTATCTTTATCATTCTTCTGTCTCTGAATTGATATTACTTTGTTCAAGTTGTTCATCACATTATGTATTGGCTTGAATACTTATCCTGCTATTATCACGTTGACATCTTTATTAAGTAGGTTTCCATAAAGGAAAACACATTTGTCGTAATTCCAACAATCTTCCCCTTTGGATTTGATGACAACTAGCACTTTGGTGTTTGGTTACCACCACCTGCAGATACCTGTAAACACATATGTACATATACCAAGTCTGCAAGCATTCTGCAAATAGCAATCTTCTCTCCTCCTTTGACATCAAGGATAAAGGGGCTGACCAATGTTGAATGAAGGCTTCTCTCCCTTTGTATATCTGATCTATTGAGTATAAACACTGAATACTGACCAGGCTCCCCCTGAGTATATGCTGGATTTTCTGAAGGTATACAAAGAAGTACATGACTCCAGACATGACATTTCTTACCACCAAGGACTCATGCTTACATCAATTACCCAACACAGTGGGGTTATATAGTTGACTCATCATTACATTAAGTGCCCAAAATAATGGGATTACATACATAATGAATTGGACTCTAATATTTCCATCATGACTAAATATAACAATTTTACAGCATGGGTATTTACATTACCTTTACATCAAGAGACAAATATGAGAGTTATAACCAAAACCAAATAATTCAATAGTGAGGTAGTAGGACCATGATAATCATCAGTAACCATCATTTACCATACAAGGATGAGAATCTAGCAATAGCAATATGAGCATTAGTATGCAACAAGGAATACTCAAGAAATCAAATGCCAACAACATGAACTATGAGAGATATAGAAAATGACACCCCTAAACCATTGTCATCCGTTCACTATTAGGATTGATCATGTTCATCAATAAAGTCATCAGAGAAACTTCATCAATGAGTAAAGTCATCAAAGCAACAATGTCATTTAACGACCATCATAAGCCAATATCACTTCTAAGTATCATCTGAGCAATAACTGATCTGAAAATGGAATGTACTTGTTTAAGGGTGCAAGGTATCCATTTTCAATAATTTCAACTATGAGCTAGACAATCCAAATGACCTCTAAAAATGTATAAACTTCTTATTTCTTATATAGAGATAGACTGTAGGGGCATTCACCGGACATGTCACCTCTAAAAAGAGGATGAGTTCCAGAGGCTACCTGGCCCTCTACAGGCTCCGCCTAAAGAAATAACAAAGTAAACACTTAGAAGTCTCTGACATACACATACTTGAAGTTTAAGGTCTTGCAGAATAAGACAAGTAACTTTCTGTAGCTGAACAGGTGATTATGTGTGTATGCAAGTTATATTTATTTGTTGTTTAATACTTTATATCAGTTTTGTTTAGCATATCATCTTCAGCAAATAAAGACATCAAAATGATAAAGCAGTTCACCCCCCCTCTGGGCTACATCTGCTGGACCAAACCTCTCCAACTAGGCTTGTCCTCTTGTATTAAAATTGCTACAAAGGCTAATACAAGAATATGGGTGTCTCAAAGGACAGATCTGACTATAAATATAGAATCAGAAGATAGGAATTAGCCAAACATGCTCTTTCCCAAACACTAAACAGTGAATTTGTACCTTTTACAGTACTTTCCCCAATTGGCCCTAGTGGCCCTTTAAACTTGCATGGAGAATTTCGAGGTGAATATGACCTCAATTGGTTCTGAAACCTCTGCCATTAGACTCAGAAGGTCGAAAATAGTAGACATAAGCTTTTGAATCACCAAAAACGGATGAACATAGCCCCCAAACAACTCCAACACTGAAATGGCCTTGGTGGCCATGAAAGCTTCCCTGAAGCTAAACATTGAGAAGAATGCCTCAGAAGGAAAAAAAAGCTATAGATATGGATTCAGAATGCTGAAATCCTTCAGGAATGACCTTCATTCCACATTCAACGGCTGCACAATTCCCAATGCAGCTCCCAAACTGATTTGGCCCTCGTGGCTCTTGGAACTTCCATGAAGAAAAAACACCTGAAAATGACCTCAGATGGCTGTAAGACCTACACCAATGGCTTCAGAAGGTCCAAAATACCCAAAATATATAAAAAAATTCGTCCAAAACCGACTTTCCTAGCCAAAGTTATGGCCATTTACTCCCAACTGCCAGCTTGGCCTAAAAAAGTCCAGTTAACTTTAGTTACGGCCAGATAAGTCCGCCAATTATGGCGGGACCGCCCAAATTTGGCGCTCCGCCAAAATTTCAGCCATCATAACTGGCAGTTACTGTTGTGATTAATGGTGCATGTGACCGCGTTTATAGCTTGGCGGTTAGGCATTGGCACCTGGTCATGGGTCGTTGGTCACATGGTATGGGGGGCTGGCGCTTAGGCGCTGGACCCCTCCATTTTCCCGCCCAAAACCATATTCAAATTTAAATAAGTTTGTTCTGCCTGTCTTTCAGCACATGAGTCCGTGGCCTATCGGTAAGGCGCTGGACTGTTAGGCGGGAGGTCTTGGGATCAAACCTCATCGCCTCCAACAAATTTTAATATGCGCCCAAACAATCTTTGATGACGTCATCCCTGGGCCACGTGGTGCCCTCCGGGCCTGCCACATGGCAGCCTGTGATTGGCTGGCCAAAAGGAATATTTCAAGGAATATTTTGTGGAATATTCTTTTTTTAAATTTTTTTTAAAAATTCCAAAAACTAAGGGTTATTAGGCAAATTTTGTTTTTGGCATAACTTTCTCATACGACGACCGTTTTTTGAACCGTTTGCGGCGCCGGAATCAGGAAGATGAGCTCTATCCGGTCGTTTAGGTTCCAATCAGTTCTGAGCACTTTCATTTTTGACCATTTTACGACACTTGGTCCTGAGCTCCTGACCAATAACAGACTGTGGCCAATCAACATCAGGACCAAAATACCAAATAATAATTGTTTGAAACATATCAAGTCCTTTCCCTGAGTCTGTCCCACTATTTCTTCATCATAGAGAAACAGACATGACTCTTTAGATCAGAACTCAAATATATACATGACTATACTTCATGACATCCGTGTACAGAAAGTAAATTGTAGTAATTTTAGACTCAACTCCCCCTAAACATGAAAATATTTGTCAGAACAATTAACAAAGTGATGAAGAAGCGACAACTCCTAGTTTTTGTTTGAGATATTCAAAGGAATCACGTGGAAGTGGTTTAGTAAATATGTTTGCAACTTGTTCCTTTGAGGGAACATATTCTAGCTTGACCTTTTGTTCAAGGACCTCTTCTCTCAGAAAGTGATATTTGATTGGAATATCCTTGGTATTTGAGTGCATCACAAGGCTTTTAGAAATACTTATGGCACTAGTATTATCACACAAAATAGGTATAGGTTGAGGATAAGAGATTTGAATATCTTGTAATGTTTGTACCATCCATAGAAGTTGAGTACAACGAGATGCAACATCAACATATACTACTTCAGCAGTAGACAAAGCAACACAACTTTGTTTTCTTCCTAGCCATGATACCAAGAGGGGTCCCAAATAGAATGCTCCTCCACTAGTACTTTTCTGATCATCAGCATTACCCGCCCAATATGCATCTGTATAAGCATGAAGAGAAAAATCTACATTTTTGGGATACCATAGACCATAATCTTGAATTCCTTGTAGGTACATGAATATTCTCTTTAGTGCATGGATATGAGTTTCATTAGGATTTGCTTGAAATTGTCCAACAATCCCAATTGCATGCATTATGTCTGGTCTTGTGCCTGTAAGGTAGACCAAGATTACGATCATAGATCTGTATTTTGGTTGATTTAGTGAGGGAGAATCATCTTGTGAACTCAGGTTACAACCTATTACCATTGGTGTGCATACATGTTTATAGTTTTCCATTCCATGCTTCTTTAAAATTTGCTTGACGTATTTATTTTTTGAGAGAAAGATACCATACTTTGCTTGCTGAACTTGAAGACCAAGAAAGTATGTTAATTCACCAAGTAATGACATTTAAAACTCTTGCTACATGAATGAGGCATAACTTTGACTCATATAATATTCATTGCTTCATTGCTTAGAAATACTTATGGCACTAGTATTATCACACAAAATAGGTATAGGTTGAGGATAAGTGATTTGAATATCTTGTAATGTTTGCACCATCCATAGAAGTTGAGTACAATGAGATGCAACATCAACATATACTGCTTCAGCAGTAGACAAAGCAACAGAGCTTTATTTTTTGCCAACCCATGGTACCAAGAGGGGTCCCAAATAGATTTCTCCTCCACTAGTACTTTTCTGATCATCAACATTACCCGCCCAATCTGCATCTATATAAGCATGAAGAGAAAAATCTACATTTTTGGGATACCATAGAACATAATATTGAATTCCTTGTAGGTACTTGAATATTCTCTTTAGTGCATGGAGATGAGTTTCTTTAGGATTTGCTTGAAACTGTCCAACAATCCCAATTACATGCTTTATGTTTGGTCTTGTGCCTGTAAGGTAGACCAAGATTCCGATCATAGATTTGTATTCTGGTTGATTTAGTGAGGGAGAATCATCTTGTGAACTAAGGTTACAACCGATTACCATTGGTGTGCATACATGTTTATAGTTTTCCATTCCATACTTCTTTAAAATCTGCTTGACGTATTTATTTTTTGAGAGAAAGATACCATACTTTGCTTGTTGAACTTGAAGACCAAGAAAGTATGTTAGTTCACCAAGTAATGACATTTAAATCTCTCGCTGCATGAATGAGGAAAAACTTTGACTCATAGAATCTTCATCGCTTCCAAATATGATAACATCTACGTAAATAACAACTATTAAAACTTTACCATTATCCATTTTTATATATAGATTACTATTTGCATATCCCTTAGTGAAACCTTGTTGTTGAAGATACTTTTCAAGGTGACAATACCATGCACGAGGAGCTTATTTTATCCCATATAATTCCTTCTTGCGTTTGCAAACAAGGTTTTTATCATTTCCTAGAATGAACCCTTCACGTTGTTCAATATAAATTTCTTCTTCTAGATCACCAATCAGAAATGCAAATTTAAAATCCATTTGATATTAATTTAAAGTTATGAAACATTGAAAATGCAAGGAACATTCTTATGGCTTCTGCAACACCCTCCTCTCACATCCACCCAAGTAAAAATGCCAATTGGGGTAAACATGAGACGAGAGGCTACTATGATCATATTCAAACTCCTATGCGACTTTAAGGAAGTGGAATTGACGAAACATCACACATATTCATCCAACATCATCAACAAACCCCTCAAGAGACAAGTCAACCACTCAGACAACTTGTCCTTGGGTCCCACTGTTGTTCTGGATTTATGAGGCCATAGTCGCTCGCATACTATGGGAAAGGGAGAGAACAAAGACCTAAAGTCGCTCTCATAGGCCTACATGTCAGTGACTGTGGACCAAACTTGTCAATTCTATGGAAGCTACCCCAGGATTTAAGCCCCTTCATGTATTTGATGTTCCATCATGTAAACACATTACATGGTATAATTAAAAACAAATGTTTTATTTAATTTCCATAACATAAATGAATGAGATGAATCTTTGTATATTGTTACTCAAGGCCAATGCTAGAGTAAATAAGTTTCTAGGATACAAAATGCAAGTGATGGTGATTACATTGAACCAGTAAAATATATGTTGTTATCACTACCGTGGAAAATAGAGTAACCGTCTCCAAAATACGAAAATTAAGGTCCATGGGTTTTCCCATGATCCACGCTAGAACAGTGATGAAGGGAATCTCGAAAGAGGAGCAAAAAAATTTTAGAATCCGTTCACTATGAATTTGGGAGAAAATAAAACACCTTATAATCGAACAAATCAATATAATAAAATCCTTTATATACGGGCCTTACCACGAACATGGCAATCTATGTGGAAGAACCCATAGCCACAGCGAATGATATATCCTACAACTGAAAGAGATATGTTCAAACCTTCAATTTTCAAAATCTTATTAATACCGTGTAATTGATAATAATAATTATCATAAGGAAAAAAATGGATAGGAAAGGAGAGGTTTTCATAAGACAAATAGCTAGGAAGCATCCATCACTAAAGATTTGAATAATTTAGTTGTTGAATGTTAGATATGTTACAGTTCAATTATAAATATTGACATTATACAATATAAAACAAGTAGAAAAATCCTCTAGGGAAATTTAGAGATCAATGCATTGTAAGTTTTCCCTTGTAAGGAATTAAGGAAAAGCATTTTAATTTATAAATCTGGAACTTATGAGCTTGTTCTTGAGAGAGAATAATATAGCGCAAGCATGCTCAGCTGCATTGCCTACGATTGGTAACAAAATCATACTGATAAAGTTCACAAATATTTCCCATCATTCTTCCACGTCTTGATCAAACCATTGAGCTTTATCGTAAAGTAAACAAGAACAACATCAAATTATTAGCTAAATTAGTTTAACATTTGCAAAGAACTATTGTTCACCTCAATGGTCTCAACAATATACTCAAAAAGTAGGGATATAAGTACAGTAAGAGTGCAGAGCCAGATGATGGAACTAAGGAGTCCTATGGATGGTTCTTCCAAATTTTGTTCCTCTTTTGTTTCTTGCAATATAAGTATAATGTGTTGTTTGAAAATAACTATCAATTTCCATAACTAATGCAATTGCTATAGTGACAATTTACTACTTCTTTATTACGTGGCCTTCTTCAAATAGTTGTCTGTGTGTCTTTACTTTGAAGAACAAATATGCAGCATAAGCTACTAGCATGATAATGCGACTAAATCTAGATAGTTTTAAAGTGGATACAACTGCATCACTATATGCCATAGACCATTGAAGAGCCAAGGGTAGCACGAGACATAGTGAGGCCATCATAAGAAAGCTGGAATTGATTCCAGAAACAACCTGCACATCATTTAGCAATAGTACAACACCTAGGGTGAGTCCCCATGAACAAGTATCTAGATCTGTCAGGAATTTTTTTGGTGTCCTAAATATATTAATAAATGAAAAACGAAAAAGAAAAGAAATATCACTTGCCTTATCAAGCCTTTTCTCTTTTTTCATGTTTGCTAATCCCCCACAAAAAAGAGATGTACCAAGCACAAGAAGTAAGTTGGAAAGTATAGACCCAGTAGAGAATATGATCTTGGATCCTAGAACACTCTCTAAGTTTTCATGAACTCTTTAAAAATCATGCCAATGTTTCAAAGTCTTATAAAGATCAAGCTTATCGGAGATATCCTCATAATAGTTGCAACTTGTGATCAGCGCAGAGCAACGAGGACCCTCGGTCAAGCACGCAGACCGTCGGCCCATGGTAACGCGTGCTGCCACGAATTAGCAAAACCAGAGGTCATTTCAAGAAACGGGGATAGTTTCTGATATGCAATTAGAGACAAGTGGCTAATTGCATATCGCAGGGAAAACCCCTCAAAGAAGGAAAAGCCTTGAGCGCCCGGACCTGAATTAATTATAAAATGCAAAGGATACCGCGCTGATTCCGTCAGAAGCGGGGTCCCACAAAAACCGGCAGGATATCGGAAGGGCTTCGAGCAGTAAGCGGTTTCAACCGAGTCCTGCCCGATGCCACACAATGGGTGCCACGCGTCCAGCGGAAGAGAGAGAAAACCACTCACATCGGATGGGTAAACATCATGTTACTTACCTGCCCGATATGGATGATGACCGTTGGATCTGGAGACTCTAGATCAATGACAGAGACACGTTCCGATGGATGACCAGATTTTATGAGGGTTATAGGTAGAGTTGTATAGGATTTGAAGTCCGACGTGGATGATGTGTTGGCAGAAGATCGTGTTTTGCGGGCATTCTTGGAGTTAACGGTAAAAATGATCCTTTGAAAGACATCCAAGAGAACTAACACTCAGTTCATTATGAAATAGGTGTCCACCTCCCTATGAGGCATTATACAGTGATGATTACGCAGAATAGAGGGATTCAGACGGACAGAGGCAGGGGAACCTTAAAGCCGGGAAGCGGAAACGAATAGTCAAGAAGCAGATTGACTTTAAAGCTACGAACTGACAGAGAGAGAGAGAGGAGCAAGTTAGTAAGCTAAGAGCAGAGAGAAGAAGCTGAGCTGACCTGCAAAGGCAAAGGCAGCATCGAGCTAGACAGAGCCAGAGAGAGTCAGAGAGTCTGTGTACTCCAGAGAAGGCTTGAGAGGTTCAAGAAAACTCCTCTATATATGCCTGTCATGTATGAGTCTCAAATTGGGCTCATACTACTGTGACCAATAGAGGTCGAGTTTCAGTAAGGAGAGTTTGTGTACTCCAGAGACTTTGGAAATCCAAGTACCGTCTTACTGATTTTTATCTGTTGAGTGAGACTCGAATTGAGCTCACTATTATAAAAAATATGCTTTGAAAACATAATAGAGAGGCCACCACTGAAGGCTGGACCAGGAGACATAGCCTAGGAGTATTGGGTGAACTCCTTATTAAACTTGTTGTGTTTATATGTTTGCATGTTATGTTTTCTTTAACTGCTTCAGTGCATGTGTATTTCGCAATCTTATCGATCCATTGCATAAAATAACATAGGCACATCCAAGCACATGAGTCTGTAATACCTTAATTGTTTGTCTTAGATCAATTTCAGATCAAGTGGTATCAGAGCTCTAGGTTACTAAGGTTAGACAAGCTTGTGCTGGATTTTGTTGTTGAATGCTAACTAGGACATAGCTCAAATTAGGAGAAGGAGAATTGGTTGAAGCTAACCCAAAAATTGGAAGGGTCTATCCTAAGAGGAAAATGGCAAAAGAAAGTCCCTAGGAATCAGACTCCCAGTTCATGGATAGTTTCATGACCATGAGAGCCATGGTGGAAGAAATGTATAGAGAATTTAAGAAAGGTAGAGGATTCATCAAACTCCAAACAAGACAAAGGAGTAGAAGAATCTCTCCTCCATGACCATTCTAAAGGCAAAGGGAAAGAATAAAAGCTTCTCACACCTCCTAATAGCCCTAAAAATAAAAAGAAAACATCTTTGATTAAATTAGATGTTAAATTTGATTTACCGATATATGATGGAGAGTTGAATGCAGGGAAGCTAGATAATTGGATTAGACAGATTGATGTGTATTGCAGAGTGTAGAGCATCAATCAGACGAAAGTAAGATTCAGTTGTCCAACCTACGCGTTGGAGGCACTGCCTTGGTATGGTGGGAAGGCAGAACACAAGCTGACATGAAGAAGCATGGTAAACTCCTTTCTGTCTGGAGTGAATTTGTTTATGCAATTAAAAAACAGTTCTATCCACTAGCTTATATGCAGCAAGCCATGATGAGTTGGCAAACTCTTAGACAATTAAAAGGACAAAGTGTACAAGGCTACACCCAAGAATTTAGAACAAGAGCTTTGATTCTAGGAATTTCTTTAGACTCACCTGAAACTCTGCTGAAGTATATAGGTGGTCTACACAACTATTTAAAGCACACCATTCTCATGTTTAACCCTACTAGCATAGATGAGGTATCTGTTTAGGCTACACATCTAGAGGCTAGAGGCAAGAATGTGAACCCAGAAGTTGGGGGATCATCAAAACCCACTACAAGCAAGAATAAGGAAAAGAGAAAGCAGAAATGGAAAGAGAGGAAGACAAATGTTGTACAAAAGACCAAGCCTTCATGCACTCATTGCAAGAAAGATGTGCATGATGATGAACACTACTAGATTCTGCATCTGGAGCTGAAGCCCAAGAAGTACGATGGAAAAAAGAAGAAGATTGCTGCAGCTATTCAGAAGGATTTGGGGTCAGACTCAAGAGATGAAACAACAATCATAGCCACATGTATAAAAGGTAAAAATTCTGAAGCATCTACTAGTGATTATGCACAATCTACTGATAATGAAGAAAATGAGAGGAAAAGACATGAGCTTTTTCATATTAGAGTTATTTCCAAGCATCAAAAGATTGATACTTTGTTTGATTGTGGCTCACAAGTAAATTTAATTTCTGAAGCAATTGTAAGGAAGTTGGGATTACTAATCAAACCTCAAAAGAAGCCATATCCATTAGGTTGGTTATGTGATAAAGCAAAGCTACAAGTGACTAGACAATGTAAACTTAGGTTTTCTTTTGGGTCAGCATTTGTAGATGAGGTTGAGTTAGATATTGTTCCCTTGGATATATGTGGAATTGTTTTAGGAAGTCCTTACTTGTATGATAGGAAAGCTATTTTCTATAAAGCCAAAAAAAAGTATCAACTTGTTAAAGATGGAATTGAATATATTGTAAGAGCTCATAAACTCAAGAATAATTACACTCTCATAAACTCAGGGCAGATGAAAAGAATTGTAAATTCATGCAAACAATTTTTACTGATGGTTGTAAAGGAAAAGGAACCTGATAAAAGAAATGTATCTGAGGGCTGTAATGCTAAACAACAAGCTGATTTAGAAAAAAAAAATTCAGAATATGACATACTATTTCAAGAACCTAAAGGTCTACCACCCAAAAATGAAATAGTACATGATATTAATTTGCAGCAAGATGCTCCATTTCCTAACATCGGAATGTATAGGTTGTCCGCTTTAGAGAATGCAGAAATCAAGAAGAAGGTATAAGAGTTTCTCGAAAAAGGGTTCATAAGACCTAGCACATCACCATGTGGGTCTCCAATTGTCTTGGTGAGAAAGAAAGATGGCTCATGGAGAATGTGCATTGATTACTGAGCACCGAATAAGATAACGATAAAAAACCGTTATCCCCTTCCTCGCATAGATGATCTATTAGATCAGTTGAAAGAAGCTATTTACTTTTCCAAGTTGGACTTGCATAGTGGCTATCATCAGGTCAGAGTTGCAGATCAAGATGCATGGAAGACTACTTTCAAAACAAAGTAGGGATTGTATGAATGGTTAGTTATGCCTTTTGGCTTAACTAATGCTCCTGCTACTTTCATGAGAGTAATGAATGATGTACTCAGACCTTTTATTGATGATTTTGTCATTGTATATCTAGATGACATTCTTATATTTAGTAAAACATGGGAAGAACATTTGAAGCATGTAAAGCAGACTCTAGATGTTTTGAAAATAGAAAATATTTACGTTAAGCTCTCAAAATGTGAATTTGGCAAAACATCTTTGAATTATTTGAGTCATATTGTAAGGGGTGGTGAATTGAAGATATATCCCTCTAAGGTTGTAGTCATTGTAAACTAGCCTAAACACAAATCTGCTACATAAGTTAGAAGCTTCCTAGGAGCAGCACAGTATTGGAGAAAGTTTATTTCTAACTTTTCCTTGATTGCAGCTCCCTTACATGCTTTAACAGGATTGAACAAGGTGTTTCAGTGGGGAGGCAAATAGCAGAAAGCCTTCGACACCTTGAAAGAAAAGATTAGTACAACACCATGACTAGCACTGCCTGATCTTCAAAGATCATTTGAGATTGAAACGGATGCCAGTGACTATGCCATGGGAGCAGTGTTGATGCAGCATGATAAATCCATATGTTATCATTCTGAGACATTTAATTATGCAGTAGTTAATTATCCCACATATGATAAAGAATTGTATGCATTAGTACAGAGTGTGAAAAAGTGGAAACATTATCTAATGGGCAAAGAGATAGTTATACATATTGATCATCAACCACTTCAGTATTTACACTCACAAACTAAGTTGCAGCAATCAAGACACTATAGGTGGATTGGTTTTTTACAACAGTTTCATATTGTCATCAAATATAAAAAGGGCATACACAATAAAGTTGCAGATATGTTGTCCAGACCAATCATAAGTGCATCTAGTATACTTAATCATAACTCAGTATTGCATGAAAGCTACATAGAACAGTATGCTCAAGATATAGATTTCAAAGATGTATATG
The DNA here is from genome assembly GCA_031772625.1 of Pinus tabuliformis. Taxonomy (NCBI): domain Eukaryota; kingdom Viridiplantae; phylum Streptophyta; class Pinopsida; order Pinales; family Pinaceae; genus Pinus; species Pinus tabuliformis. The sequence continues at coordinate 77,211,089 of CM062812.1, forward strand.
CAACGTTAGGTCATGGCAAACAAGTAGAAGAATTGGATTATCATGTTAAGGACCAACTCTTGTATCATTTTCGAAAATTATGCATTCCTCAAACTGAAAGAGTAAAGATAATTCGAGAAGCACACACTTCTCTAATATCATGTCACTTTGGTGTAAGTAAAATAGTTGCACAGTTGCAAAGATTTTGTTATTGGCCAAAAATGAATGAAACAGTTTCTAGATATGTAGGAGGGTGTACCATGTGTGCTACCAGCAAGCCCAGTAATAGAAAACTAGGCTTGTACACTCCACTACCAGTTCCTTCTCATCCTTGGGAAAGTGTTTCCATGGACTTTGTTGGGGGACTGCCTAAATCTAGAAAAGGTCATGACTATTTATATGTTATTGTGGATAGGTTCAGCAAAATGTGTATTTTAATACCTTGTAACAAATAGATTACAGCTGAAAAAACTACAAAGTTGTTCTTTCAGCATGTATGGGTTCATTTTGGATTACCCACTTCCACTGTATCTGATCAAGATTCCCGATTTGTTGGAAAATTTTGGTCGAGACTATGGGAATTGATGGACACCAGACTGAAGAAGAGCACAACTTTTCATCCATAAATAGATGGCCAAATAGAACTGGTCAACAGGACAGTGATCCAGTTTCTCAGAGGCTATTGCAGCAAGCATTCCAAGCTTTGGGATGAAAATTTGTGTTATGTGCAGCATGCTTACAACCGAGCTAAACATTCGTCTACACAGAGATCTCCTTTTGAGACCTGTTTTGGTTTCACACCAAGGTCTCCCTTGGATTTTGTCTTTGGTAAAGACATAGCGGTTGATGGACATAGTGATGTGGACAAGAAAACCAAGTTCATTGAACAAATCCAAGAAATTCGCCAGGCAGTGTTGGGTAGTAGAAGCCCTGCGCAACGGTCATGGGGCATGAAGCCTGCAATTTTGGGTAAAGATAGGGTAAAGATTCCACGAGAGGCGCGGAGTGTAATTAGTAATAATTTGAAGTCAAAGGGTAGTCCACCCAAAAATAATGTAAAGAAATGTAAGTTGAGTCGGCCCGCCCGTGGATCACGGTCCATGGGAAGGTATAAATAGAGTAAGGTGCTATGGGTAGAGGTAGCTAAGTTTTAGTGTATGATTTTGGATTTGACACGTATAGGGTTTTTGAGGAGAGAAATTTGAAAGCGTCTGTAAGTCCGAGTTGAGGGTTTGGGTAGTGGATAGAGGCTCTGCAGCTGTGTGTGCAGAGGCCTGGAAGATTCCGCAGCTGTGTGCGCAGACCCCTGCAGCTGAGTGCGCAGGGCAGATCTAGATGTATTAGTGAAGAAAGTGAATAAAGATAAGTTGCTTCTGTAATTCTGTGCTAAATCTGAATTGTTGCAAATCTGGCCTTCTGTATGGTTAATAAGACTATTTGATCTATGCGCACTTCTTGAATACATGTGAATCTAGGTTTAATATAAGTACGCGAACTGAATAAAATTCATAAATGTTTGCTTAAAGACCCCTCTAAGTAGATTTGATTTATAATACTTCATCTAATAGATTAGATCTATAAACAGCACGCTAATAGAAAGTAAGAGTTATTCTGGATCTGCGCAAATACAGAGCATCGCGAAGCTACAGAACGATGTGCGAACCCTCCAGATCAAATCTAGACATCCCAAGGGTGTGGAAACCTGGTTCCAGCACCCTCCCTTGCTACCTCGGGTGAGACCTCAGTCCATGCTCTGCAGGCTATTATCGAAAGGGCCAGTAGCTGCGGGATTTGTTTGGCTAAATAATTGTTCTGAACATGGGTCAGGCCCATATAAGCCAACAAATGGTTCCGTTGCCGGGACTGGGATCTGCCTAAGGGGTGTTTGATGTTGGGACGCTGGAACCCTACCAAGAAAGAGATTAAAGAGTGGTGGGATCTGAAACTCCACGAGTTCGCATCCCAGGAAAACAGGAACCCACGAATATCAGAGGAAGATTGGCTAGACCGTTATATATTCACAGATATTCACAAAGTCTTCTTCGTGACATTTTCGATAGAGTTTTACGAGTGGACAGCAAGGCTAGTTGACAACGTGGGGAGGTGAAAATTGGATAAACCTATTGTGTGGACTCCGAAACTAGTGCACAGGCTAGAATCTACCAAATATAAAATCACACGCGCAGTAGATTATTGGTTGGATAGGGTAATAGGAGGATTTATCACTAAGTTCGTGATATATACAACTGTGAGCTACAGTGAAGCAGAAAGGCGATTCCTTCAAGGACCTCGGGGTAGGTATATCAAATCATTGAATACTTGGATTAAGATGCTATTGTGTGAAAAAAAGATTATGCACATTTATTGATGTCTGGAGTAACGCGGAGCAGAAGAGGTTACCGCGGAACGGGAGGGGTAGAGAACAGTCCTTTGGCTTCTATTTCACGGGAAACCGAGGAGGAGCTCGTGAGGTTCTCACTAGGAAGTGTGGTCCAATTGATCAAGGAACGCTTCCCATTGATACCACCTCCATCCATGCCACCACCTGCTTCACCTACATCAAATCTACCCACTCCAACACTAACCCCACCACCACCAAAAATCGGGATGGCGAGTGCAGTCCAGCTACCAACATTTAAGGGTATAGGCAATGAGGAACCGGGTCGGTTCTGGTTTTTGATAAAGTCTGTATGGGACACTCAAGGCATCATAGATGATAACATCAAGAACGCTACCTTAGTTAGCGCGCTGCAGGACCGCGCATTGACCTGGTACATGAAATATTCAAGTGATCATCCAAATGAAGGAATGGCAGCAATCCAGGAGGCACTAAACAAGGAATTTGGGCGACCCAAGTCAGAAGCACATTCAGTTATTGGGTTCAAGGAAATTGTAATGCTTCCTGGTGAAACCCCGTGGGATTTAGATCAGAGGTTGAAAAGCACCATCTGCGAGGCCAACATGACACTGACGGATGCACAGCGCCACGCTTGTTTTGTCGCATCATTAACGCCATATCTGAGATCGGCTCTGTCGCAATAAAAGATCTCAACCCAAGCTGAAGCACTGGAGGCAGCAATGCGGCTGCATGAAACCCCAATATAGGACCCAGGGTTGGAAGTACAACAAATCCAAGCACAAATACAAAACTTATGTCTAGAAATGAAAAGATTGAAACAAGGACAGGCACCTAGGATAGAGGTATGGGAAGAAGTATGGTGTATCAAATGTAAGGGACCGGGCCACGATAAGGACCACTGTCCGATCTTTGCTAACTATGTGGCAAGAAGGGGGCCAATAGCGTTGCGACCAGAGGTACAAGCTAGGCCAAGCATGGAACCTGCACTCTGGTGTGCAATCTGTGAGGTGGGAGGAAAGCATGCCATGGACAATTGTCACCTATTGCCAAGCTTAAGACAACCCCCTCCTCAATAATTATTTTGTAACTTCTGCAAAACGGTGGGCCACGAGGAAAGAAATTGCCGCAGTTACCAAATGTTGATGGATCGAACACCTGCTTATAGGATGCAAATGGAGGCGCACGGGCAGGATCCCATTGCACCAATTGCATGGGTAAGGTACTAGGGATGCGGACAGGGCTGTGGAGGCATGGGACTTGGATGGGGATGAGGACAATTAATTTGCTACAATTGTGGAGGGTCGGGGCATTACGTGCGGGATTGCATGAACCCGACCAAAGCCTGTTGCCCTTACTGTTACCAATTTGACCACGAAGCAGTCGATTGCCCCACGATGATTGCTTAGATGCAAGAAAAGGGGGTGCTTCCGACTAACCCCACTTAGAATGTCAAAATGATGAAGGTTGAACCCCGCGCAGAGCAGCCGAATGTAAATATGATGCTCCGAAGTGGCACTACCATAGGCGAAGTTATGGGGAAAGAGCCAGAGACGGATGCATGGGTCCGTAAGGCCCCCCCGAAACAACCAGAATTTGACTTGGAGTGTGTGAAGGAAACCTTTATGGAAGCCAAGAAGAGCTTTGCAGAAGCTTCTACGTCGGGAAGTAAGGATCAATTCGGATCAGAGAAGGATACATCTATGCTAACCACCTTCTTGGAAACCTACATGAACTTACTGAGGGATGCTAAAGCGGTAAAGGGGCTGTAGGAATTGATAACTCGATGCGCAGGAGCAGATGAACCACGAATGATCTGAAAATTAGGTAAACATGCTTTTCGCACAGGGTGGGAAATGTGACTGGCTGTCGAGATCAGAGACTATGAGATGGATCAGGTCGTTTTAGATTTGGGGTCCGACGTGAATGTCTTACCAAAGCAGACCTGGGAGCACATGGGCAGGCCCCCACTGCAATGGTCGCCAATTCAATTATGGATGGATAACCAACAAAATATTCTGCCCATGGGAAGACTGCACGGGGTTACAATAGACATCGATGGTGCCAGCACCCAAACTGATTTCGAGGTCATAGAAATTGTGGATGATAGTAACCCATATCCTACACTGTTAGGGATAGATTGGGAAACAGATATGAATGGAGTCATCAACCTCAAGAAACGACAAATGGTATTTGAAAAGAAATCTCTCTGCATAGTAGTCCCGTTGGATCCAGCGGAAGGGGCGCAATATACCAAGCCCATGCACGACGAAGATAGCGATGGTGAGTTGGACTGTATCTACCAGATTATAACACAAGATTAGGACAGGGTAAATCCAACAACGGACGGTAGACTTTCATGGGATCGTGATAGTTCTTGCATGTCAGACTCAGATGAAGAGATTGAATGATGGTAGAACCACCTACATGAAGTGACCACACTCAATTGTAATAGGATGGTAACAATAGGAGCAAAGGAACAGCTCGAGGTATCTGCAAAAGCATCACGTGCAACCGCTGCGACAGAAAGGGGTGGAGTTCCAAAGATGTGAAGGAAAGGGCACCGATGTCGAAGGCAGGCATGCGCACAGCTAGAAGAGCGAAACAAGTTAAGAATTCCTCACCAGCATAGGCTATAGGTGTACGAGGTGCGGACATCCAACCAGCTTAGAATTAATAGTCCAAAGCCACCCTAACAGAACGATGCACCAGCGGCCGATGCAAAAGTTAGTAAGGGATTAGGGAAGTTGCAGATACCACGGGTTTGTTGGGCCTGTATAAATAGCAGAAGGACGCTAAAAAAAATAGAGTAGCCACCGGCCCTGCGATATCAATAAACTGTGGTTACAGCCAAGGAAGCAAAGTGCGCTTCGAAAGGACGAATCCAGTAGAATAGCCCAAGAATGAGCTGCAACCCTACTATCATGGCTGCGCCCACACTCACGGAAGAACATAACCCCCCGACTGGCTACTCAGCTGCTTGAGAGGTGTTCACAGCTCGGGCTAGCAGGGAAGTTCCGAACTTGTACCAAAGCTGCAAGCACCTGACTAGCCGTAGAAACTACACTCTCGGCGCCTCGAGCAGTTGAAAGAAGTCGTGGGACTATAAACCAATCTATGGAAAGCCCGCGCGGCAAAAGGATTCTTTATCAAGTCAGGTAGGCCTCAACATCGCAGTTGCGCTCCAAGGATGGCACTACCGCGGTGAAGGTTCAAAATATGACCGTTAGCAATATTAGTCCTCACAAAAGGGTTAGATTACATTAGAGAGGAGTGGGCGGCGGCGAGACATTAAGATGAAATTTCCGGATGAGATACGCAAAGATCTACCGACTTGACACCAATAATAAGCTGAAAATGGAGGGAAGGGATTTTTTCATATCTCATAGTTTGTGGCTGGCACTGGACTTTTGGCACTTTGCACCAAAAAACAGCAGTGAGTACGTGATTACTAGGAACCCCATGAGTACCATGGCAAGAACCCGAGCACGGGTCGCAAAGGAAATGCAACTGAATCAGGAAGAGTTTGAGGACACGACTCAGGTTCCCGAAGTCCCTAAGTCTCCACGTACCCCGCGACCCAGGAAGAACATGCAGACAGGAGGAACAGTCTGAGCCTCACCAAGGCTCAACAAATGCTCGACATTTGACAAAGGCAAAGCAGTCACCACTAAACCCGCTGATGAGGATGATGATCTGCAAAACCTAATTGATCAAATTGACGCACAGGCTGAGGAAGAAGAATTTGCATTCCAAATCCCGTTATTACCCTCATATCTTTCTCCGTGGACTCGAACGACCAACATACCAAAAGACATGGATGCTGCAAAGATTGTGCTCTAGAGCCCACTTCTTCCGGACGACATAAGGTTCGAAGGGTTGCTGATGGGGCGCGTCCCAAGCATAAAATTTGAAGATTGGGACCTTGCAAATAGCGGTAAGTTCCCATGTTGTGGGGAAAAATGCCTATGCAGGACGATCCTATCCACCTAAGGTGTGATAGTGCCTTAGCAAAAAACAGAGACAACTATTCTAGTATTCTTCCTTTATGAATTAAGAATGAAGAGAGATGGATGGACTAACCGGTGTCTTCCGTTTGTCCCTCGATCCGATTTCTCTTCTCTTTGAGAGTTCCCAGCTACTTGCCTTCTCGCTCGCCCAGCTTCAAGAGGTTTCTGCAAGATCACAAGAAGAGAACACTACACAAAGACATAGATTCATATTCATAACTAGTTCAGGATTAGAAATAAACTAAACATACTAATGCAATCATACATCAAAGATACATCAGTATATAGGAGAAACCAAGATAGCTTTATTGATGAATAACAAGGTTCAGGAAGAGATACAACCCAGAGGGCTCCAATCCAGCATCTCCTTCCCAGCAAATGAAATTCCTATCTTCACCTTCCTTCAAAGCATTAAGCACCCAATGATTCCAATCTCAAACCAACAGCAATTCTTTGCAATAACAAAATTCCAGCCTCTAGATCTCATGGAGGAGAGATCCATATATAGATGTTTGGAGAGAGGATGAGTCAGCTTGAGATCTGACTAGTGTCCTCTCCCTCTGTCAATTCTTGCTTCCACTTGGAGGTTCTTGCTTCCACTTGGAGATTAAGAACCTCTTACTCATCACTAGTCGAATTCACTGAGGCAAGTGTCATTGAGGAAGATTCCGGAAGCTTCCAGGGTCTTTCCACCTCGTTGAATGAACTTGCCATTTGTCAATTCCTGCTCAACGCACCCTCGTAGTGCTTCTACCTGCGTTGCAGTGCAGGTAGCCAGTGCAGACTTTGCATTTCAGCGCAGACAGCTAGTGGAGCCTCTGAATTGATCCTGAATTGACTTGTTTTTGAGCAGTTTCTGGTGGAGAACTTCTGTGAATTGCTGTGGTTTGTTAGCCTTGTTCCTCTAGGGGTAGGAACAACATGTTTAGGGACTTTGGATCCCTTAGATTATGGACATTTTATGCTTATAGTTGCAAGGCACAAAAATGTTTATAACAGTTTCCCCCTAAAGTATGAGGCCGTTTATCGGGTGAAATGCTTTATCAGGAGGATCCGAAGTTCATCCAATGCTGGGAGGAGACCTGTAATAAGATACAATACAATACATTATTTTTCATGCTGCTTTCATGATCTAGCTGAGGCGAGCATTCCCATGCTCAGCTTTATAAATTCATTTTTCTGTACATAGAACAGACAATCGTCTGATGGTAGACTGATAATTTTGATGAAATTATCATCCTTTGGGTAGGATGATTATCTGCTGCAATGATGTACATGTCAATGTCTTTATCTTTCCTGAATATATATCGCAGCCCGGATGGATGAAACTAGATCTGGGGTATTCAAACTCGTTCGATCTTCACTCTAAGTACAAGTCGATCCATGTGAGAAATGTTCTGAAGTCGAACATGGAAAGACATCGCTTGATTATCGGTCAATGAGGTAAACCGTTAACAAGCGCGAGAGGAATCACCGATAATGATAATGACCCTCAAGGTACTGCAGTACAATTCATGTGGTGTGAATAAAGGACTTGGCGTTGAACACCACACAAAATCTTTCGGTCGAAGGTCATTGATGTATACCTGTCGCCGGAAGTGAGAAACTTGCCATTGAGGCATGCAAGCTTCAAAGTACTGAAGGGGTTGTTCCTAGATCAACTTCTTGGATAATGAGCTGATGTCGACAAGAAGCGATCCGTCAAAGGAGGACCTTAATGAATCCCACATCAGTGACACGGAACGGAGCAAATGATTTTGATGGAGGTGAAAACGATCTGATGATATATGATTCAGGGTGGCGGTCATGAAAGGATGAAGGATAATGTATGGTAGTGGATGGGACACGGTTGACTTCTCTGAACGACTTCTCTTGAACATATGGCGACACTTATGCGATGGATCGATAGCATTACCCTAAATATGGATGGTATGGCGAGACCATGGTGATGTTATCGGTGAATGAAACAACCCAACCCGATTGTGGTACGGAGGAAAAGTGTCATCTTCAAGAGCGACTTGCTACCATCAAAGTTTTCTTGAGTTTCTCCCAATTTTCCCCAGTCATTGCTGACCAGTACCTCTTTATTTTTGTCAAGCTTGAGGAGGATAACATATGCTTGTTCTATAACTTGCCCTTTGGGCAAGCCCATCGCTATGTTTTAACGAGCCTAGCGATAGTGAAACTCGTTCTCGTCTAAAGACAAGTTTGTCGCTATTTAATGCATTTAACGAGTCTAACGACAAGGATAACTCGGTCCTTTTCATTTTTAGAGAGTCTAAAAAGGTACATAAAGTTAACTCCAAAAGTCCTTTTTCGTCATCTAATCCCTTAAGTCCGAAAAAGTATAAAACAATACAGAAGGGATGAGTTTTCGATAGTTTTAACGAGCCGAACAAAACAAGCGCTCGATCTTTTTGTGCAATAATCCCTCAGGTCCAAAAAGATTAAAATCTAGAGGAGGGATAGCTCTTCCGGTCGCTTTAACGAGCTGGAAGGCCAAAACTCGACAATCTTTTCATATTTTAGGAGTCAGATGAAAAGAGCTTAAAGAAGACTCGTCTTTTGAGGAACAAGTGATGAAACGGGTTAGCAGCTGATTCCAGGTAAGGCTTGGAATTTTCCAATCACGGCAGTGTCACAAGGATGGCTAAGTGAAATCACTCTTCGCAGCTGTTCCTAAAAATGGGTAAACAATCAAATGGAGGTGAATGATCGGCCAATGGAAAAGTGGAGGTGACGGTGCAAACACGACCAAGGCTTTAATGGTTGATAATTTACGTTCGCAATGGTTATTTACCGGGTAGTTCATTTTTTAACGAGCTTAAACGCGGAAAAACACTGCTCGATATTATGTTTATTTTTTAACGAGCATGAACTATGCACTAAAACTGCTCGGATCTTGCGTTTATTTTTTAACGAGCATGAACTGTGTGCAAAAACTGCTCGATGATAAGTTTGCATGCCCCCAGCATAACAACGCAAATCGAGGTGCATGCCCCCCAAGCTTCATTGCATTCAACTTGGTGGTTGGAATGAAGGTTTACCTTTGAGATTTGGAAAGGAGATTGTTTCATTTTTTTAATGAGGTTGACACAGTAAAAGAACTATCCTCATGACTCCTTGTTTCATTTTTTAACGAGGTTGACACGAGATTAGAACCGTCCTCGGAGCCCACTGTATTTACAGTATTTCTATTAGGGCGATGATCCACGCTGACAAAATGTTTAGGAATCTTCTGAATCCATTAGATATAGAAGATTTCATATTGTAGGTTTCCACTGTGGCCACTTCCGCCAGATTACTTGCAGGCGGTAGGGCAAAAGTACCCATTAAGGCAGGGTCTTTCAGGAGACCTACTCCAATATTTTGAAGCGAATGATTGCTTCCATGGATCATTGGAATGCTTCCCGTAACTTGTGAACTGTCGGGGAGGAAAGTTTGTTGGTCGACGACTGTAATTCCTCCTTGAAAGGGAAATGCAATCTTCCTGAAGTAGGTCGACACAACTGCGGCCATGGCATATATCTAGGGCCTTCCCAGTAGGATGTTGTAATCGAGGTTTCCATCAATTACTTCAACATCAATTCCTACTGTTTTTCCCCCTAGTTCAATTTGCAAGTTACTTAAAATCTCGTATGGAGTGTATGATCATCCATCAAATGCTTTTAACGTCGTTGACAATCTCGAGAAGGGTGGTGAGCCTAAATTCTTCCAGCAACTCATCGACATAATACACGTAGATGCCCCCTCATCAATAATTGTTCGATGAACAGTTTTGTTGAGGGATTTCACTTGAATAAGGAAAGCTAGTTGAGCTGGTAACTGAGGGTCATATCCTTTATGATCAAAGGCCACAAGATTGGAGTCCATTGGGTCAATTTCACCTATTGCTGATAATAAAGCTTGCTCTTGGGAGAGGCAATTTTGCGGTACCTCAAGCGTCGACATAGCGGACGGCGATTGGGCCAGGTCCTCTATTATATTATAATTCTGTGCTATTTTTGCATGAGGATTAAATGTCGACTTGTACACTACTCCCTTTGGCGACTTTATCATTTGTTCAGGAATGGTGGGTGGCACAACTTTGGTCAAAGTTGTTGTCGAACTACTAGGTTGTTCATTAGCCTTGTTATTCGACACCTATGGATTCCCGTAATCTTTATTTCTTGCCAAAGCATCATTTTGCTGCTTTGAGATAGACAACATAAGCACTTGGGATCGGGAAGCATTTTGATTAGCAACCGGTTTGGTACCCGGGCTTGGAAATGGATCAGTCAATACTGCTGAGGTTTTTGAACTCTTAAAGAGTTTCTTAACTTCAGCTATATGTGGACAATCTCTCGTCCAATGATCCTCATCGCATATATGACACCCCGCAGGGGGTTTCCTTTTTCTCCCTTTCTTTTTCTTCTTGCCCCCTGGTTGCTTCAGTTGTTTGCCCTTGTCGGTCGACGCGACATTTACTTCTGAGGCAAGAAGTTCCTCATTTGCATTTTGACTGGAAATCTTACGGGCCCTTTTAGATGTAGCCTTTGTCGATTTCGTGTCTGTCGTGCCAATCACGCCATCGATGGCATGAGAGTCATTGTTTGATTTAGGAGGAGGAGGAATTGAGAATTCCGGTCTAGGGGCGTCAGGTATTTTGTCGTAGAGCGTGCCAGACTGAGTATAGACCAAGTCCAGATATTGCGCACGAGCGATGCCTTGCTCTTCCATTACGACTCCCCCCTTTGCCACATCTTCCGTGATTGTAGGAAGTAAGGATTTGATAAACCATTCAGCTAATAGCTGATCGGGAACGTACGTTTTTACCATCCTACGACGACGTCGCCACTCATGTATATGATCAGATATGTGAGTGGCCGTTGTCTGTTTGAAGTTGGTTAGGAGTTCCGTTCCCGTTTCATACCTTATTGGTAATTGAAAATGGGTTAAGAAAGTCGTGGCTAAGGTACTGAAGTTGTTGAACGAAGCTCTAGGCAATTCAATATACCATTTAGCTGCTGGACCCGTTAACGTCCTCTGAAAGAGGCGAAGCCTTATCGAATCATCGTTTAAGGTGTTTGATGAACACCATAGATGAAAGGTCATCACGTGATTCGATGGATCTTCACCCGGATTTCCATTAAATTTAGGAATGTTTGAAGGAAGTTTGTGAGGAATCGCTGGCCACCAAGGGGCGTAAGCAATTGGATCGTTTGTTAACCGATGTAAATCGGGTAACTCTAAAGTTGCCACGAATGGTAACTGTTGATTCAAGTTAGGTGAAGCATACCCAGGATACGATGGGATCGCCTGAGTAGTTGGCCTTTGCATACCAGCATAATGTCATTGATGTTGGTATGACTGATACGGTTGGTGGACATGACCACCGTAAAGTGGTTGATTTTGACCGTTTTGAATGTACGGTTGTCCACTGTTCGCAAAGATATGATGCTCAGAACCTTGGTATACTTGTTGGAATTGTGGTTGTTGATATTGCACCAGCCACAGTTGTGAAGCCATGTTCTGTTGTGCTATACTAACCGTTGGACCAAGGTGTGGGGTAATTGTACCCATTTGGACCTGTGTCGCCCCACCAGTAGGCGATTGTGGTTGAGTCACAGGGTCAAGGGGCTGTTGCATTACAACCTGAGAAATCTGAGGTTGACATACAACAGGCAACATTTGAACTTGCGACACTGTCACAATAGCCGGTGTGGTCGGGATGTTCAACATAGGTACAGATTGTTGCATAGAATACACAACCCTTGGTTGTTGAGGTAGCATAGGTACCCAACCACTTGATGTAACTCCAGTATAACCTGAATACTGTTGTGAACTCCCGTATGGACACCCTCCCGGAGGGGGTAATGAAAGGGCATACTGCCCCCCATATGGTGGCAATCCGGAACTCAAGGGGATTGTTTGTCCTTGGGGACTGGATTGCCCAAATTGTCCTCCAAATGGATCAATCTGGCGAGTTTCAACATAAGAGTTGCCGGATATTATTCTGGAGGAACAAACTGGAACGGACCACACTGTCAAAATAGTCCCTGGGTGGACTCCTTCTAGCGGTTGTGAGCTAGTCAGGACAGATGGTATGCCGGCGAACATTGTCGGAGTGACGGCAGGGAGGTCTGCTGTCGCTGTGTCATTCGACATGGTCCTAGATGTTGACGGTTGTTCAGACATTTTGAGTCTATCCAAGAGATTACCTAGCGATTCTACAGGAACTTCCACTGGTGGTAGACTAACTTCTGATGTTGAAGGAAATAGAGTGACCCCGACTCCAAAATGTGTTGGAGTACTTGCTTGCGGATCTTCTACAATTTCCTCTATCGCAATCAAACCAGGTGGAAGGGGAAGACCGTCAGGTTCGTAAAATATTTCTGGTGCCGAAGAAGGGGTTGAATCAACAGCGACAGATGTTTTAAGAACAAGACTCTCTGAACCGGTTACAGATGGAACTGGTTCAGTAACACAAGTGTTTGTTCTCAAACTAGGATCAGTATCATTGTCCCTCTGTGGTTGTTGAACTTCTTCTGTGGAGGCAGGGTTTCCAAAAATGTTTGGAGTAACCGGAATCTCAGATGTCGTTGGAACACTTGTTCTAACTTTGATAGGAGATTTCGAGCCGGTTAAACGAGTCCGCTTTGTCCGTACTGTTTTCGATTCCGGAGACAAAGACGGTTGACTCGTAAGCCTCCGCGAACGATGGGGTTTCAATTGACTTTCTTCCACGATTGCGGATTACTCGATCAACCAAAATACAAAAGGGGAAAGTGTGTTTCCGAATTAAATGAATTTTTTAGACGCTTTAGACACAAATTGCTTTTTCAATTTTAAAGAGTCGAGAAAAAGCTAAAGATGACTCTAGTCTCCTTCGATGTTTTAATGAGCCCGAAGTGACAAATGCTCGGATGGACTTTTTCCGTTATAGAGTCTGAAAAAGGCCAAAAGGAACTGCTCTGGAGTTCTAGGTAGAGGGTGTGCCAAACTTTTCGCAAAACCGCAGAATACTTTTTAAGGTACGGGCGGTCGATCTTCCTGAATGCTGTGTTTAGTGCATTGCGATCAGTAGGGCAACCAACACGGCTTCCTAAGGATAAAGGTCTTATGCCTATAGGGGTCTCCCAATATATACTCGACGGTACGTGGGAGCACAATCCGTACTGGCGCTATCGTCCCTCAGGAGGAATCACCCACCATCAACGAGATCGACAGTCACCAGGCTTTACGACGCCGGAACACGTCTCTAGCCTAGACCTCTATGTTGTGCGTTAAGTTACAAAGCATTGTTAAGTTCATTCAATTTATTTTAGGTTGATCTTTTTAGAAGTTTGCCTTTTGAGGTTCACCACGAGATGTATGATACAATTCCTAAATGCAGTCTAAAGATGATAAGCAAGCTTTATATCTTTTCAACTATGAAAATCCTAGCTACAAAGGGAAAAGAAAGACACCATCTTTTCTCAAAGAGCAATCAACACACTCTAATGCACTTTTCTTAAATCAAGCATGCAAACTATCAAGATGCAAATGCACAATGCAGGTGTTTGTTTTCCGCTTTCTTAATATTGATGCCTAAAAAGAAAGCTTTTTGTACAACTTTGAATTTGCTTTTAAATGACAAATACAAACAAGTTTACTTTTTCGAAATCAGAAAGGGTAGAAGAGATTACAACACTTAACGATTTTTGAAATGAACACTTGTTTTGACACTTAAAAGAGACAAACTCAAACCAAAAGCAAAAATGAATGTATAACCAACTATAAACAGCCAATGAACTCTCTCCTAAGATCACAACCAACAGATCTGAATCAAGGGCTACAGGATGACTATTTCACTCTTGCGAAGGAAAATTGTAAATGACGCCACAAAAACATAAAAACACTCACAGTCTTTTTGTACAAAAGGAGGCGGAATTTAAGCAGAGAAAAGGAGTTATCAGATAGGTAGCTATGCTGGTTACAGGCTTCAAAAATCAGAGATCAAAACAGGGCAAAACAGAGCAGAGAACCCCAGCTGCACAAGGCCTAACTGGATCAACGCACCCTCAACACAGAGGTTTTGACATTCAGCGCAGGTAGCCTTCACGGGACCTGCGTTGAAATGCAGAACCTCTTCACAGGGTCTGCGTTGAAGGAGAAACGAGAGTTTCTCACTGGGTTCTGGGTCACAGTTTGCTGATTAATCTACGGTTTCAGGCCAAATAAAAGCAACAAGCAAGGTACAATCAAAGGGATGCTTTGAGGAAGGGCTAAGATCTATCACAAAGGATCATCAAATCATTTGTGAGTCCATTGTTCAGATCATATACAAATCCAGTGATTGGATCAAAGCAGCAGCTGTCTACTTTGCATCTGAGAATAGCAGATGCAGTTCGATTGTTGCTGTTGAGTCTATGAAACAAACAATGATGGAAACACAAACAAAATGACTAAACAGATATCCCCAGTGGAGTCGCCAATTTTTTGTGGGGAAAAATGCCTATGCAGGACGATCCTATCCACCTAAGGTGTGACAGTGCCTTAGCAACAAACAGAGACAGCTATTCTAGTATTCTTCCTTTATGAATTAAGAATGAAGAGAGATGGATGGACTAACCGGTGTCTTCCGTTTGTCCCTCGATCCGATTTCTCTTCTCTTTGAGAGTTCCCAGCTACTTGCCTTCTCGCTCGCCCAGCTTCAAGAGGTTTCTACAAGATCACAAGAAGAGAACACTACACAAAGACATAGATTCATATTCATAACTAGTTCAGGATTAGAAATAAACTAAACATACTAATGCAATCATACATCAAAGATACATCAGTATATAGGAGAAACCAAGATAGCTTTATTGATGAATAACAAGGTTCAGGAAGAGATACAACCCAGAGGGCTCCAATCCAGCATCTCCTTCCCAGCAAATGAAATTCCTATCTTCACCTTCCTTCAAAGCATTAAGCACCCAATGATTCCAATCTCAAACCAACAACAATTCTTTACAATAACAAAATTCCAGCCTCTAGATCTCATGGAGGAGAGATCCATATATAGATGTTTGGAGAGAGGATGAGTCAGCTTGAGATCTGACTAGTGTCCTCTCCCTCTGTCAGTTCTTGCTTCCACTTGGAGATTGAGAACCTCTTACTCATCACTAGTCGAATTCACTGAGGCAAGTGTCATTGAGGAAGATTCTGGAAGCTTCCAGGGTCTTTCCACCTCGTTGAATGAACTTGCCATTTGTCAATTCCCACTCAGCGCACCCTGGTAGTGCTTCTACCTGCGTTGCAGTGCAGGTAGCCAGTGCAGACTTTGCATTTCAGCGCAGACAGCTAGTGGAGCCTCTGAATTGATCCTAAATTGACTTGTTTTTGAGCAGTTTCTGGTGGAGAACTTCTGTGAATTGCTGTGGTTTGTTAGCCTTGTTCCTCTAGGGGTAGGAACAACATGTTTAGGGACTTTGGATCCCTTAGATTATGGACATTTTATGCTTATAGTTGCAAGGCACAAAAATGTCTATAACATCCCCGAGAAGATGGTCAGCATGCACACGCCACACATCCTCCCATTGCCAGTAGGTGTTGTCCGAGTCATAGCCGCAGGCGACGAATGTAGTGGGAATTAAACCTACTGCAAGAGGGAGTAACTTAGGAGTTTCGAGCCAGGAAAGGTCATGCTTTCCACATCTTGATAGGGTAGAAGGCAGAGTTAGAACATATCACTCTCCAGCATGATGACCTGGTTGTATGATATCATGAGGTAGAACAAGCTGTGACAGAGGCGTGTAGCACCGTACTCAAGCTAGCCATCCCCGGGGACCTCCCACTAGCTACCAAGATTCAGCACATGGCAACAGCCTTTCGCACGGCCCAAGCAAAGGCCGCAAGAAACCAGGAGGAACTAACGTTACAGGTTGCAGAGCTCTGTCTCAAGGCTCGGCCTCCCACACCTCTAGCCGAACGGGAACGCCAACATGGCGAAATTGTCGCTAGATTAGAAACGATGAGGAGTGTTGTTCGTGAATGCTTGGGACTACTCGGTTAGTCACTCGGGATACTCACCTCCCTCCAGGAGGACCCAACCATACAACAAGTAGAAACTGAGGCACGCAAGTTACAACAGGCCTACGACACCGCCCGTGAGGCTACACAGATAGTCACTATCATGCAGCGGTTGGCCAAAATAAAGGAGGCCCAGGCGCTCAAAGCCCAAGTTGACGCGGTGCGGAAATAGGAGGCAATACTTAAGGAATGTATCCAGCACTGGCTCAATGAAGCGTTTAGCGTATCTACAACCATTGAAGGCAAGGTAACACAGATGCAGGCAGTATGTGTGATGGAGCAAGCAATTGCAAGTGATAGGGATGCCTCACCGGCTCACTTGGAAAAGGTACAGAGGCTCGTAGCCAAATTTGTTGCAGAGATAGGCGAGATGCAAAAGTTGTTGATCGACCTCCATGCAAAGATTCTCGCACTAGTTGAGTGACTCGGGACAAGTCACGATGATTGTGTTGGGGCACGTTTGGGTAGCAGAAGCTCCGTGCAATGGTCATGGGGCACGAAGCCCGCAATTTTGGGTAAAGATAGGGTAAAGATTCCACGAGAGGCGCGGAGCGCCATTTGTAATAAGTTGAAGTCAAAGGGTAGTCCACCCAAAAATAATGTAAAGAAATGTAAGTTGAGTCGGCCCGCCCGTGGATCACGGTCCATGGAAAGGTATAAATAGAGTGAGGCTCTATGTGTAGAGGTAGCTAAGTTTTAGTGTATGATTTTGGATCTGACACATAATGGGTTTTTAAGGAGAGCAATTTGAAAGCTTCTGTAAGTCCAAGTCGATGGTTTGGGTAGTGGATAGAGGCTCTGCAGCTGTGTGCACAGAGGCCTCGAAGAGTCTGTAGCTATGTGCACGGACCCCTACAGCTGAGTGCACAGGGCAGATTTGGCTGTATTAGTGAAGAAAGTTAATAAGGATAAGTTGCTTCTATAATTCTGTGCTAAATCTGAATTGTCATGAATCTGTCCTTCTGTATGGTAATAACATTGTTTGATCTATGTGCACTTCTTGAATACATGTGAATCTAGGTTTAATCTAAGTATGCGAACTGAATAAAAATGATAAGTGTTTTCTTAAAGACCCCTCTAAGTAGATCTGATTTATAATACTTCATCCAATAGATTAGATCTGTAAACAACGTGCTAATATAAAGTAAGAGTTATTTCAAATCTGTGTGAATACAGAGCAACGCGAAGCTGCAGAACAATGCGCAAACCCTCCAGACCACATCTAGAAATCCCAAGGGTGCGGAAACTTGGTTCCAGCAGCCTCCCCTACTACCTCGAGTGAGACCTCAGTCCGCGCTTCGTAGGGTGTTTCCAAAAGGGCCGGTAGCTGCGGGATTTGTTTGGCTAAATAATTCTTCCAAACCTGGGTCAGGCCCATATAAGCCAACAGGCAGTATAGGAACAGCTGGAAAAGAGCCAAACCAAGTACAAGGCAACGCATGATAAGCATCGGATTGAGCATAGTTTCGAAGCTGGTGATCAAGTTTGGTTGTATATCAGTAAAGACAGAATGCACGGTGAAGGTAAGAAGCTAAAGCCAATAAGGTATGGACCTTTCAAGATACTTGAGAAAATTGGTGAGAATGCTTTTCGCCTTGATTTACTAGCTTACATTCACATTTACTCAGTTGTTAATACGGCAAGCTTGAGACTATTTGAACCTTCATTAATTGAAGATCCTGAAGAGTAGAGTCAATTGCCTTCTATTGATGATCTGTTGCCTGAATATCTCAATGAATTGCAGGAAGATACAGTTCTGGACAGGAAGGTGAGAACTACGCGTAGAGGGGATGCTGAGTACCTTAGGATTGGACTCAAAGTTTCAAAACCAAGCAGTGCAAAATGGATAGAAATTGGGCAAGTGAGGAATCTATACTCTCACTTAATTGATGCTTAAAACCAACTTTTGGTGGTCTAAAATCTTTTTCAGTGGGAAGGCCGTGATTCGAATTGGATCCTAGAACACCCTCTAAGTTTTCATGAACTCTTTAAAAATCATGCCAAAGTTTCAAAGTCTTTTAAATATCAAGCTTATTAGAGATATCCTCATAACAGTTGCAATTTGTGATCAGCGCAGAGCAACAAGGACCCTCGGTCAAGCGCGCAGACCGTCAGCCCATGGTAATGCACACTGCCATGAATTAGAAAAACCAGAGGTCATTTCAAGAAACGGGGGTAGTTTCTAATATGCTATTAGCGACAAGTCGCTAATCGCATATCATAGGGCAAACCCATCAAAGAAGGAAAAGCCTCGAGTTCCCGGACCTAAATTAATTATAAAATGCAATGGATACCACGCCGATTCTATCAGAAGCGGGGTCGCATAAAAACTGGTAGGATATCAGAAGGGCTTCGAGCGGTAAGTGGTTTCAACCGAGTCCCGCCCGATGCCACACAATGGGTGCCACACGTCCAACGGAACAGAGAGAAAACCGCTCACATTGGATAGGTAAACATCATGTTACTTACCCGCCCGATATGGATGATGACCGTTGGATCTGGAGACTCAAGATCAACAGCGGAGACACGTTCCCCTGGATGACCGGATTTGAAGAGGGTTACAGGTAGAGTTGTATAGGATTTGAAGTCTGACGTGGACGATGCGTTGGCAGAAGATCGCGTTTCGCGGGCATTCTTGGAGTTAATGGTAAAAACGGTCATTTCAAAGACGTCTAACAGAACTGACACTCAGTTCATTATGAAATAGGTGGCCACCTCCCTATGAGGTGTTATACAGTGATGATTACACAGAACAGAGGGATTCAGATGGACAGAGGTAAGGGAATCGGAAATCCGGGAAGCGAAAACGAACAGACAGGAAGAAGATTGGCTTTAAAGCCACAAACTAACAGAGAGAGAGAGGAGCAAGTTAGTAAGCTAAGAGTAGAGAGAAGAAGTTGAGCTAACCTGCAGAGGCAAAGGCAACATCGAGCCAGACAGAGCCAGAGAGAGTCAGAGAGTCTGTGTACTCCAAAGAAGGCTTGAGAGGTTCAAGTGAACTCCTATGTATATGCCTGTCATGTATGAGTCTCAGATTAGGCTCATACTACTGCGACCAATAGAGGCCGAGTTTCAGTAAGGAGATTCTCTGTACTCCAAAGACGTGGGGAATCCAAGTACCATCTCACTGATTTGTATCTGCTGAGTGAGACTCGAATTGAGCTCACTGTTGTAAAATCTCTACTTTGAAAACATAATATAGAGGCCACCACTGAAGGCTGGATCGGGAGACGTAGCCCAAGAGTATTAGGTGAACTCCTTATTAAACTTGTTATGTTTATATTTTTTCCTGTTATGTTTTCTTTAACTGCTTCAGTGCCTGTGTATTTTGCAATCTTATTGATCCGTTGCATAAAATAACATAGGAACATCCAAGCACATGAGTCTGTAATACCTTAATTATTTGTCTAGATCAATTTCAGATTAGAATACTTGAACACATTGGTCTTTCCATGATTATCAGTACAATCATTAGCACATAAATTTAACATTTTCACATATATATCATTCCAATCAATCACACACATACATGCATACATGTAGAACAAGAGTCATTCTTTTTCGCCTGTGTTAATTCAAAAAGGGCCTACTTGGTCTGTAGACAAAAGATTTAAATTTTTCGCCACAAGAGACAAAGCCCAACCTTACCCGTCATTTTCTTCATCAACATTTATAGTGGATTTTTTTTTTATCGTCAATTCTACTGTCATCATTTTCTCCCAAGAAAGAAGCTCTAGCTTGACACGAGGAAGGCAAGATGCATGCACTTTAACAAAATAATTGAACCTGTGAATCAAGAAAGGAGAGACATATCTAAGTTCATCATTAACATACAATAATTCCAGATGTCTATGAATTGCAAATTGCAGCTGCCCAAAATAAAATATGCAAAATTTTAGTTTCCCATGGAAGATCATTAAGGTGTCCAAGCTACCCATAAGCCATGCTGGAAATCAAATGTATTTGATAATGAATAATCAAATTAGATAGGGTGAGCTATAATTATCAACAACTAGACCACCTATCTTTAATTTTCAAATGAAAAATACAAAGAAGTACTAGCGTCTACTTTCAACGAAGAAAGTTTATGCCTATTTGAAAACATGACTAATCATTGATATGTCTTTTACTTGAACCATGAAGAGGTAAACTCTCTGCAGAAATAGTATGCACTTGTAGATGTCAATCATATTTGTTAAGTGAGACAAGGTCAAATTTTTTTCAAAATAATGATCAACACTGTGCTCTACCTACCTATAACATTAAATATATGAAACTTAATTTCAAATGTGAAAATTGAATTGAGTTTGGAACCAATCATTTTGTTTTGGACAAGCAAGTTTCACTCTATGGTTGTAGAAATGTGGTAGAGAGGCCAATGAATCTACCATCTCACAAGAGGTAAAGATTCAAATTCTAGAGGGATTAACCAAATAAAATGAGCTCTTCCTAATTAACTATAAAGATGATAATGATGTAGCAATAAGTGTTTGGGAAATATAAGGTCAACCAAAAGACATCCAATTGTCCTCAACTTGGTAGAAAAACTGAAACACATTATTTCTGAGTATCTGTTATAGTACAATGTAAACAATGGAGATCAAACAAGAGTTAGGAATCACTAGATTGTAGCTTACAGATTCTTTTTCTCAGAAAGTATTTATCTTCCCATATTTCATTATAAAGAAAATTAAAGAAACTACAATTTTGATCATAAACACATATTATTAAATGTTGCAAAAAAGGACTATAGTGGATGCAGAAATGAAAAGGATTAAGATAAGCAATTGACGAACCTGTTGGATTTTCTACCTAGGTCATCTGTTATCTAAGTATAAAAATGAAATCAATAGCAAAAATCCAAAAATTAAACCCAAAACCACACCTAAAACAAACCCCATTGCGATGCCACTCGCTACTTGAATAAATAGAAACATCCTTTTTTGATGAGAGGAGCAGATGAAGAGGAAGTTTGCTTAATTGTAGCTAAAATTAGCCAAACTAGGTAATGAAAAAGAGATACCTTTCTTGAATATAAGCTAAACATAATCCAATCGGATAATTTTTTTATAAAATTAGCTTAACGGGGCTAGATTCTCAAACTTATCACTGATTTGCTTTCGTCGAAGTTATTACAGAGGATTTAAATTTCTGATAACGAGAATGTTAGAAAATTAAAAAAAATAATAATAAATAAAGTAAAATTAGATTAAAATTTTCACGTTGTCCTTGCATGCCCGCCAAGTATCTAAGGTACTGATTCCAAGTCCCAATATTTCACTGCATCAAGCCACAAACGATGGCAACATAAAATTTTATTCCTTGACAAGCCTAGCCTTAGTCGCATAGGTTAAGGTCAGGACCCCATTATGTCCCTACTTCTATTTACCTCTATTCTGGTGCACCTACATGTGCCTACCTCCGTTTTGGGGTGCCTACTTATTTCTTTGTAAGTAGGTGTGGGTTTTTGTTTCGCCTGCCCACAAATCAAGGGGGGAGGAAACACAAAGGGAATAGTAGGGGAATAAGGGTTTATTAAGGTCCCTATTTTATTTCCTTGAGCATATTTGATTTATCACCCGCCTTCCTTGTTGTGATTGTAGGGGGGCATAAAAAGGAGCCTTCCTCTCTCCCGACTTCAGGGGAATTTCTCATCTCATCACTTTGTAGCCGGTGGGGGAAAGCTGTTGCATGAGTCATAGTAACAATTTCTCATCTGCAAAATAAGGAACAAAGGCATCAAAGATAGCACATGCAAGAGCCATAGGATCTAAGCCAACATTCTAATTAAAAACACCAGGGATAAAGGCATATAGATTTTCTATGGATGATTTAACCAATTACAACTTTTTTACCATTAGAGAAGAACACAGGAGAGAGGGTAGGGAAGCCAATATAACCAGCAATAGTTCAAAATTATAAGCACTCATTGAGCGTAACTTCACCAATTTGGTGTTTAATCTACAAAGTGTGGTATTTTCTAATTTCATGAATATTACAATGTTAACGGATTTGGGCTTATGCTACTTTGGTATTGTACCTGTAGTCTGAAAGCATATTTCTGAATACAACAAAAAAAAAAGAAAAAAGAAAAAAAAAAAGTTCCTCATAGATCTAGTCTCAAAGCATGTTGTTGAGATAAATCATCGAGATAAATAAGATATGGCCTTTCAAACTCTTGTATAAACTTAGGATCTTCTCATAGCTGATTTTATAACAGAGATTGCGAATTGGAGCTTGGCACAGAAAAAAATTGTAGTCACATTATCCTCTAATTTATTTATATTTGCAAAACTGAGTTGCAAAGCCCATAAGGGACAAAGTGCTATTATGCAAGCCTCGAGGAACACCAAGCGGATAAGTGTTATTTTATAATGTTTCATTATCTATCTTTTGTCCTAGATGTAGGAAAAAGCATTCTTTACGAGAATGTCCTTGTGATAGTTTTGAAATATGTGTTATATGTGCAAAAAATCATGACATAAAAGGATTTCCTTCAATACCTGGGTTTAAGGTCATTTTCCAAGATGAAGCTAGAACAAGTCAAGCTAAATCACTTTACTTTATTTCTCCCAAGAGACCTTGGAAACCTCAACAAACAAGTATGGTACAAGATCCCAATGCAAAATTCCAATCATGTGCACGACCAAAAAGCAATTCGAATACACCTATGCCTAGGAGAACTTGGCCACCTCAACCCCAAAACCCATCTTGGTCACAAGGTTGGAAAAATTCTTATGGTAGGAAGCCTCAATATCCTCAATTTCAACAACCATATATATCCTCAATACCAATTTCAATATTTTCCTCCTCAACCTTCACAGCCTACTCAGCCACAATTCTAACCCTAATTAACTTCGAGTTAACCACTTACCTTACCATGGACTCCATTTCCTCAAAAACCAAATCAACTACCTACCTGACCACTCCCAAATCTAAATAATAAAGCTCCTCAACAACTCGTCTATAATGTTGAGGGTCAAAATTTTCAACATTTTATGATATCTCCTCTAGGTCTAAATGATGTCCAACTTAGATCTAGTAGGGCCTTGCAAAAGAAATCACCACCAGTTATCATGCAAGAATATAAGGAGGATAAAATTCCTAAAAAAGAGGTATCTCTTGATCAAGAAAAGAGTCCTCCAAAGGAATATGTTCATACAAAATTAGGTGACAACCAAAAGAATCAATTCCTACAATTCCTCTAATAGAACAACCTTTTTTTTCCTTACAAAGTCCTCCTCCTCCTGAAAGGATTCAAATTTATAAGGGAATAGAAAGGAAAATCATTTTACTTGAAAATAATATACTAGATGAATTAAAAAAACATTTGCATCAAAATCAATTTACTTCAAGCTATAAAGGAAATACTTATATTTTAAAAAACAATAAAGGAGTTGTCCATCATATTTCAAGTGTTGGAGTCAAGGTGGATGCATCTAAGGTAAAGGTAATCTCTAAAATTTCAGTTCCTGCTTGTCAAAGAGATGTTAGAAGTTTTCTTGGTTTTACAAGATATTACAGAAGATTCATAGAAAATATCACAAAAATAGCTTCTCCACTCTTTAAAATTCTTACAAAAGATTGTGGTTTTGTTTGGAATTATGACTACGAAAAGGAATTTGAATGATTGAAACAAAAAATAACTAAAACACCAATATTAAGAGGGCCTAATTGGTCTCTCCCAGTTCATATTTCAACTGATGCTTCAGATATAACTTTAGGAGTTGTATTGGGACAAAAATACTTAACTTATGTTATTTATTATACAAGTAAAATTTTTACTCCTGTAAAGTTAAATTATGCAGTAACAGAAAATGAGTTTCTAGCTATTGTGCATGCCATTAATAAGTTTCAACGTTATATTAATCATTATGAAACTTTCGTTCATACAAATCTTTCTTATATTAGATATTTAATGAATAAAGCAATTACTAATGATCGGATTACTAGATGGTTGTTATTATTATAAGAATTCAATATTACCATCTTGGATATGACAGGAATTGAAAACAGAGTTGATGATTTCCTTTCCAGGATGTAGAATTATAATATCGATACACCTATAAATGATAATTTTCTTGATGAATATTCTTTTTCAGTATCTACTAAAACTCTTTGGTTTGCAAATATTGCTAACTATTTGGCTATAAGAAAATTTGTTCAAAATCTATATATTCTACCTCCTCTTCCTCCTTTGAATTTTCAACGAAAGCGACAAAAAGCGAGTTACTAATAAAACCATTAATGATATCATCTTCTATCTCATCCTTGAAATACTGGGCCTTCCCCAGAGTCAAGAGCAGTAGGGAAAGATATGATTCGGGCTCAAACTCATCCCACTAGGGGTTATACAAATCCACCTTTGGTTTTGCGGGGTAAAGACTAAGATTGTTTGTAGCCTGGCCATTCGAGATCACCATAGATCGATATCTACATTCTATAAATGCATCTACAATGGCCAGCCAAGGTCTCCCTAAGATCAAAGGATGTGCCCCCAAATTGGATTTGGGTTGTAAGGTAAGAAAGTCAAACAGATACCTCCAAGAGGCCATTGCAATTACTATGTCCTTTAACACCCCTTCGAATTTGACAGGGGATCTGTCTGCTAATTCAAGTACAATAGGAGTATGTCTAAGCCCATGTAGCCCCAGGGTGGTAAAGAGGTCCTTTGTCATCACATTAATGGCAACTCCAAGATCGATCAATGTGTTAGCTATGGGCTGGTCATTAATGTAGGCAATAACCGTAGGGTTTCTTGGATCATTATACTTGGTTAGAAGATGCTGAGATGACATTAGTTCAGACAATTTACCCATCATGTGTATAGTAATAGATCTTTAGGCTTCCTTCAAGGTTTCTTAATGCACAAATCTCATACTGTTTTAGCATAAATAGGTACTTCTTTAAGAGCTTGCACCATAGGAATTCATACATGCAAATTTTGCAACTCCCTAAGAAAAATGGATACAGGATATGCGGTCATTCCAGGCTCAATTAATCTCTAAGGATACAGAGGATTCTAAGTTATATAAGTCAAGTCGGCTGTTACAAATGTATCGGCCTTACCCGAGTTGGTTGTTACAGGAGTAACAGTCCTTCTCAGGTTGGTTGTTACAGACGTCACATTTTTCTTTGTATTGGTTGTTACAGGTGTAAAAGTCGCCTCAGGATCTACTACACCTACTCTAGAAGGTTCACATTCCTCCTCAGTAATGATAGGGGAGTGATTTTTTTTAATTACCTTACCCGATTGCAATTGAATTTCATTAATTCCCACGGGGGTAATAAGGTAAGCTTGGAAGGTAGTCAGAGCCTCTATGCACTGGGCTTCTTTATTGTTCACGTTAGGGTTATGTTGCACAAGTAGTTGGGGTCGCACAGGAAGTGTAGGAGTAGGAGTTTGGAAAGGAGGAAATTGTAGTTTTTGTTGCATTGGTAATCCAGGTGGAGCTGTATTTTTGGAATTCCCCCTCCAGTTCTGGTTCCAAGGGTATGGTTGAGATGGAGGATATTGGATAGAGGGAGAGTGTGACCACTAGTTCCAGGGTGAAAGAAACTATGCTAGAGAAGGAGCATAATATTTCCATGGCTATTTTTGAGTATGATATGGATTGTTCCACGAATTGAAAGAAGAAAAATCTTGGGACATACCTGGAGGTCATGGCCGCCATGGTCTCCTAGGTGCAATGAAATAAGAGGACTTCACTTCTTCACTCGATTCTCTAAGTCCTACTTTCAGTTTAGGAAGCTCCGGACATTGGCCTATCAAATGTTCCATCTCACAAATATTGCACAAGCTAATGTTGTCCATTTCACACTCCCTCAAGGGTTGTTTCCTTCGGCAATTTGGGCATAACACAACTAGAGGTGTATCAACTTCTTCTTATGTTTTCTTGATCTGTGCTATCATTATTTGGGTAGATAAAGTACTGAGGATATCGGTCTTAAAATTTTTGAATAAATTCCCAATCTCTACTCTGGTTACTCCACCTATAGATTTCTGTATTCAAGAAGAGGCATCTCCGATTGTGCTTCTCCCCTTAGACGATCCTCTAGAGCATCTTAGGCAAAGCTTTACAATTTTGGTGAATGGTTCCTGAGATATGTCCCGTTTTCATAGTAGGTTTAAGGTATCAAGGCAGTCATCCCTCATTTGTCTTATAAATATGGTCTTCAAGATCTCATGGTCTAAATCACTGTGTTTACACCTCTGCATAGTCCTTCGAGATCTCATCCTCTTTCTGTGTCATTTTGAGTACTTCCTCCCTTAAGTCCCTAGTTATGCAATAGTCTTAGTACTTTGATAAGAATGTCTCCTTCATATTGCTCCATGTTCAAATAGAAATAGAGCCTAATCCCATGAACCATCTCAAGGATGCTCATATTAAAGTAGAAGGAAATAATTTCAGTTTCTGAGCATCTGAGACATAGTCATAACTCCTGCATAAGACATCAAATTCAAATAAGAAGGTGTCCGGGTCTTCCATAGTCATCCCTTGAAAGGATGGTAAGGATGATAAAGGAATATTTCTCATGGGAGCCTCACCTCTGATATCCCCAATTGGGAACTCAAAGGTGGTGACAATAGCATCTGTTTTAGTATTGTTGTCCTTGTTGTCCCCCATTGCTAATCCTTGTAATTCTTGTTGTAACATATGTTCTTCAAACTCCTCTTGTGATTGTCTTGCAGGTGGATTTGATGGCTCAGTTGATTTTAGGGCTCGTTGTTTCACCACACTTCCTGAATCTAGATATTGATAGACTAATAGATACTCTCTTGTCTCAGGTTTTTTATGTCCCCCTTCAGTTTCCCCTTGTCCCTCGGTCCTAAAGTTCTGGCTACTAGCTTCCCCCTATTGTTCCTAGATTGGATGCTTAATCTTGGGAGTATGTTCGCTAGCTTTAGAATGGTATGGCCCTGAGATAGAGGAATTAGAGGTTTTTGTCCTTGTTGTGGGAGTAACATCTTTTTGTGGACATTTTTTCCTTGCATCCCTTTGAGAACTTGATTGTTCTTTTTCTGCCTTGGAGATCAATTCCTGGATAAATGTTTTCCTTCTTAAATCTGCACTCTTCCTTTCCTTTTTACGACCCATTTTTCCTGTGACTAATTAGAGTGGGGATAATTTTGGTATTTCTATAATTCCTACAATTGCACACATGGACCCTATGTGTATTGATTCACACCCTAAGTGTATCAGTCTTCAACAACAGTGATCCCAGTCAGGTATGTTAGAGCGATGTGCAGGTTTTTACCTCTCGTCTTACTGCCTAACAACTAAAGAGTTGAAGACACACTTAAAAGAAACACAAAAATGCCACACCCTAAGTGCCCTAGTGATCACAATGGTGAGCCTTCCCAGGTATGTTAGAGTGATGCATAGGTTCTTACCTATCATCTTACCGTCCAACAATTGTGGACTAGGAACAATCTATCATCAAACAAACAACTTGGTTGACTGTATTGTCAACTGCCATCCCCAGCAACAATGACAAAATGTAGTGTTGTAATAATCAATCCCAATTGACCAAGACTACAACATTTAATTGTCAACCCAGGGTAGTCTTGATGTTTCAATGGAGTTCGCATTGTATGTACTGATACACTAAAACCATGAACGAAAAATAGAAAGAAACATTCGTTGAATCAATTGCAGAAATTAAATAATTCATGAAGAAATTAAAAGACTCCACAAAAATTAAATCACACTTCACAATTACCAGAACAAGTGTTGGCATTATGACACAGCTTTGGCACTATGACACAGGTGTTGTCCTTAATGGCAACTCACCCAGATGGCAGATCACAGTTCAGGCTCTCAGAATGAAAGAAAAAGACACATATGCAGTTTCCTCTTAACCAAGCCGCGTATACATGCGGGATCATCGATCAAAAGGCGTGTATGCGTATACACGCACTTTCATGCATGGAAAAGAACATACATGTGGGAAAACTCATTTTTAGTCCATGGTATTTGGACCTATGGTTGTAGACCATGGTATTGCATCCGAAGTGTTGAACCTAGGTATTGGGTCCCAAGTATTAGTTCTAAGTGGTTTTGGACCGTGGTATTGAGTAAGGCCTAAGACTATAAAAGGGAAAGGAGATCAATAGGCAAAGGTATATACTCAAGCATTGAATATCTTAGGAAGAGCAAGATCTAGAATATTGGTCATTGGGTTATGGTGCATAGCTGGATCTGAATCAAAGAGGAACCTGAGCACTAGAAGAAGGATAAGTTCTATTGATGGGTCAAGATCTTAAGGCTTGAATGGTAGTATATTTGTGTGATTTTGATCTGTTATATTTGGTGCATGACTTGATCTATAAATCTGATAATCTGGGTTTAACTATTGTCTGAATAAGTGAAAAGGGTAAATTATATTTTATAGATCTGTACGCAAGTTCGGCATAGCAGAGGCGCGTATACACGTAGGTTCATTAATTCAAAATAGTGTATACGCAAGTTGGCCTTAATACATCAACGTATGAACGTAGGTTTTGTATATTGAAGTAGTGTACGTCTCATGCAATATGTTTTAGCTACTTCTATTCATTGTTGCAATGTTCTGGGTTCAAGATTGGTTCTAGTTACTATTACTGTATTCTGGTTACAACTGTCTGAGAAGTGATTGGTTGATTCAGTACTGGTTTGTACAAAGAATATTGGTTGATGCAGATATAATTGATGTTTGATTTATGTTATTCATGGATCCAGTCTGAAAATTTATGAAACGTGGTCCCTAGAAGAAAAGAGAAGGTTGTATCCTTTTGTAGGTCAGCACCTACATACTAGTACCTCAGCTAGTATAAGAGTTAAGGGGGTTGTAGCTCCCTTCCAGGAGAAGCTGGAGAATGAGAGAAGGTTGTAGCCTTCTGCAGGTAGCAGCCTGCATACTGGTATAAGACTGCACCAATACAGAAACATTGTAAAAAGAAGTTTCTAATTAAAAGAAGATAGAGACGAGTTGCAACAGCTGGTTTTCACCCACATTGGGTTTCCACCTTATATCTTGTGTTCTTTTGTGTGACTTCCTATTCTGTTTTACTATTCCTGGTTACTGTTTATATGATTTCATGCACAAATTAATGATGAACATCTGAAGAATAATTTAAATTACAAGTCTATTGGTTATATGCTAGTTTCATTAACTGCAGTTGCGTACATATGCGGTTTTTACTAACAAAAGTAGCATATACAAATTTGATTGTAAAATGAAAAATAATTGACCTGATAATACTAATTCACCCCCCCTCTCAGTATTATTTCCAAGAATTGGTATCAAAGTAGGTCCTTCAGAAGAAGCTTGATCGCTTGAAGGAAGATCTATCATCATGAGCAACTACGAAAAGGAGGCATATATCAGGCCACCAATCTTTGATGGAAGCAACTTCATCTATTGGAAGGTAAGAATCACAGCCTATCTTCAATCTGGTACAGAAGTTTGGGATATCGTGGAAACATGATACACATTTCCATCAGCAACTCCTACAGATACGGCTGGTAAGAAGTAGTATGAAACAAATGCAAAGGCTGTCAATACTCTATTAGGGAGTTTATCTCAATCAGAATTCATCAAGGTTATGCAGCTCAAAACCGCAAAAGAAATATGGGACAAGATCGTTTTGAGCTATGAAGGAGACAATAAGATAAAACGTGCAAAACTACAAACTCTCAGAATTCAATATGAAAATCTGAGAATGCACAACGATGAAAGTGTGGCTAATTATTTCTTACGTGTAGATGAGATTGTTAATAGTATGAAAAACTTTGGTGAAGAGATAAAAGAAATTACTTTGGTTGAAAAGGTTCTAAGATCTTTGTCTTCTAAGTTTGAATCAAAAGTTTCTGCCATAGAAGAAAAACAGAATCTACATAGCATTACCATGTCACGGATGCACGGAATCCTAACTGCTTTCGAAATGAGAAAAGGGGGGACCATCAGACATGAGAGAATCTACATTCAAATCCTCAGGAAAAGGAGAATACAATGAGTCAGGACATATGTCAGAAGGAGAAGAAGAATCAAACTTTGTCAAGAACCTTCAATGGGGTTCTGGAAGATTCAGAGGTAAGCTACCTTTTAAATGCTTTGCTTGTGGAAGAGTCGGTCACTATGCAGCCAAATGTCCTCATAAAGATAAGCTTGACAAAGGTAAGGAACCAGTTAGATGGAACAGAAAACAGAACCTAAGTAAGAAGAGCTATTATACACATGAAGACAATGATGGATTTTCAAATAGTGATGAAGATGAACAATGTAATGATTATAGACTTTTGATGGCTTTTGAAGATGATGATTTCTTGGATGCTATAGATGAAGAAGGTCTTTATGAAGAAATTTCTAAACTCAAAGTTTGTTTAAAAGAAAAGAATATGATTATAGATACTCTGACATTCCAACTTGTTGAAAGGGAAAAACACAATGAAAAGTTAGAATGTGAAATTGTGGGACTTAGAAAAGATTTTGAGAAAACAAAAGCTCTTAATCTTAGATTTGCTAAAGGATTTGAAACATTAGATGAGATTATCAAAGTGCAGTGTTCTCCTCTAATCAAGACAGGTCTTGGATATACTGAAGAAGCATCTCAAGAACAGAAGTCATCCACCTCCAAAAGTTATCTTGATGCAGCAAGGAGAAGTGAACAGGTCGATAATCGATAGCAAAGGCATAATGAAGATCACCAGGTAAATCAGGGACAATTTACTTCAAGAATGAACATAGATCACCAAGTAAATATGGGGCAATCTACTTCAAGGATGAACAGAAGCTACAACCAACCGCAGGTAAATCATTCTCAATTTGCCTCAAGAATGGATGTCAATAGAAACTACAATCATTTGGTCGGTAAGTTTGATAATCACAGGAATTTCTTCAATGGCCAATGTTTCTCTTGTCATAACTTTGGACACAAAGCTGCTCAATGTGTTGCCTACAAGACCATCATGACTAGAGAAGCTCAAAAACAAAGGAGTATGACTGGGATCATGAAAAGGACCTACAATAACTTTTTAGCTTTTGAAAATGAAATAGAATGTTCTATTTGTAACAACTTCAGTCATGAAGATTCTGAATGCAGGAGTAAGTTTCAGCAAACAACTCAGAAGGAGCAAGCTTCATTGAGTCCCAAAACATGGAGAAAGAAAGAATGGCAACCAGAAAGATGTGGTATAGCCTTATATGCAGAAGGACAGGAAAATCAGTGGTACATCGACAATGGATGCTCGAAACATATGAGAGGTGATAAAGAAAAACTTCAGCCATATAGTGCCTTGGAAAAGGAAAGGAAGGTCTCATTTGGAAATGACACCCATGCACTCATAAAAGGTAAAGGTTCCATTCTTTTGAAAGAAAAGGTCAAAGCTAGAAATGTTATGTATGTTGATGGCTTAAAGCATAATCTATTGAGTTTAGTCAAATGTGCGATCAAGGAAATGAGTTAATATTTTGGTCAAATGGATGTATTGTTCGTGAGCTTGATACACGAGAAACAATGATCAAGGGCATAAGAACTCCAAATAATTTATACATACTCAAGGGAGGACTACAACAATGCTATCTAAGCAAGAATGATGAACACTGGATATGGCACAGAAGATTGGGGCATCTAAGCTTCTCACAAATAAGGAAAGCATGCAAATATCAGAGGGTTCGTGATCTCCCTGACATCAGAATTCCAGAGAATACAATATGAAAATCATGTCAGTTTGCAAGCAAGCCAGAACCAATTTCCCTGAGAAGGAAGGATCAGCTAGTAAGCCACTTGAACTTGTCCATATTGATGTATGTGTTCCATCTAGGAAAAGGTCACCTCGAGGAGAAGAATACTTCATATTGTTCATTGATGACTTTTCCAGGATGTGTTGGATATGACTTTTGAAGCATAAAGGTGAAGCTTTCGAAAAGTTTAAAGCATTCAAAGCCTTGGTTGAAAACGAATCAGATCGCAGAATCAAATGCCTCAGGTCCGATCGAGGAGGGGAATTTACCTCGGATGAATTTTTCAATTTTTGTGAAGAACATGGAATAAGAAGGGAATTCTCTACTGCAAAGACTCCTCAGCAAAATGGAGTAGTGGAAAGGATGAACAGAATGGTTCAACAAATGACTCATGCTATGCTTGATGAGTCTGGAACTCCCGCAACCTTTTGGGGGGAAGCTGCATTTGCATAGTTACTATTCTCAACAAGACAAGCGTCCGAGTGAACAACACTCAAACTCCTCATGAAATTTGGTATGGTAAAACTCCCACGGTAAAATACTTCAAAATTTTTGGAAGAAAATGTTACATCAAAAGGACTGATGAAAACCTTGGCAAGTTTGAACCTAGAGCAAATGAAGGCATTCTCCTTGGTTACTCTCCCCACAACAAAGGATATAAGTGTTACAATCAAAAACTTGGAAAAATTGTTGAAAGTATTGATGTAGTGGTTGATGAAGAAGGAAAAATTCCTAGGCAGGTAAAATTCGAAGATTTCGAAGATTATGAGGACTATCCTTCAACATCAAATCAGACTTATGATGAAGAAGAAACCCATGAGGCACATGAAGAACAGACAAGGTTAGAAGATAAGAGTCCATCTAGGTATGTTCATAAGAATCATCCAGAAACTCAAATTTTGGGGCAGAAAGAGGCAGGTGTACAAACAAGAAGAACTATCTCAGAAGCTTCAAGCTATCCAGCATTGCTTTCCTCCACTGAACCACGAAATGTAAGTGAAGCATGTAAATATGAATGCTAGGCCAAGGCCATGAATGAAGAACTTGAGCAGATTGAAAAGAATAATACTTGGGAGTTGGTTCCTAGACCAAATGATAAGAATGTCATAGGGACAAAATGGATATTAAAAAACAAGTTGAATGAAAATGGAGATGTTATTAGAAATAAGGCCAGAATTGTTTGTAAAGAGTATGCTCAACAACAAGGCATAGACTTTGAAGAAACTTTTGCACCGGTTTCTAGACTTGAGACCATAAGAATGTTCCTTGCTCTTTCCAGCTTTCAGAAGTTCAAAGTATTTCAAATGGATGTGAAATCTGCCTTTTTAAATGGAGACTTAGAAGAAGAAGTGTATATTGAGCAACCAGATGGATTCATCCTTGGAAATGATCCAAAACTTGTCTGCAGACTTAAGAAGGCACTCTATGGTCTTAAACAGGCTCCAAGGGCTTGGTATTATCTTCTGGACAAATACCTCCATCAACAAGGTTTTTCAAAAGGATCAGCAAATAGCAATCTATATATAAAAATTGATAATGATAAATTGCTAATACTTGTTGTGTATGTTGATGATATCATCTTTGGTAGCAATGAAGAAGCCATGAGTCAAAACTTTTCCTTGGTGATGAAGAAAGAATTCGAAATGTCCTTGCTTGGTGAGCTGACATACTTTCTTGGTTTACAAGTCCAACAAAATAACGACGGTATCTTTTTATCACAAACCAAGTACCTTAAGCAGATCTTGAAGAAATATGGCATGGAAGATTCAAAACCAGTATGTACCCCTATGGTAACAAGATGCAGCCTCAGTGCAAATGATGAATCAGCAACAATACATCAACCAACCTATTGATCCATGATTGGTAGTCTACTCTATCTGACAGGTACCCGACCAGACATCATGCATGCAATGGGAATAGTTGGAAGATTCCAGGCAAATCCAAAGGAAGCACACCTTCAGGTAGTTAAGAGGATTTTCAAATATCTTCAAGGAACACAAAACTATGGCTTATGGTATCCTAGAGATACAGATCTCACACTTCATGCATATACAGATGCAGATTGGGCAGGAAGCGTGGATGACAAAAAAAGCACTAGTGGTGGTGCATTCTTTATGGGTTCGAGACTAGTATCTTGGTTCAGCAAGAAACAAAGTTCAATTGATTTATCTACAGCAGAAGCAGAATATGTGGCTGCTACATCTTTCTACACACAACTCCTTTGGATGATGCAAACTTTGCAAGATTTTCAAATCACTTGTACTCCACCTATCTCCATTTTATGTGATAATACAAGTGCAATCAGTATTTCAAAGAATCTTGTTATGCATTCAAAGACCAAGCACATACCTATCAAGTATAATTTTCTCCAGGAACAAGTGCTTGAACAAAAGATAAAATTGGAGTATGTTCCCTCCAAGGAACAGGTTGCTGATATACTCACCAAACCACTGCCCAGGGAGACATTTGAATACCTCAGACAGAAGCTGGGAGTAGTTGATGCATCATCTTGCTGTTGAAACTTATCTGTTTCAGAGAAAAGTGGTTGTACGCGAGTTTCATGAGGAGAATCTGCATATATATGCCGGTTTCTGTGGATATAGTCGCGTATATGTTGGTTTGAAAGAAATCAGTGGGCCAGACTCAGGATGAAAAGAGGCGGATATGGGTCTAACAGAGACCATCTAGCACAAGTTAAGGGGGAACATATACACTTCTAATAATGCATTGTTGGCATTATCTTAGAAGATCTTGGATTAAGTTCACAGTTGTTTCTGGTTTCAGGTGAAACAGGTGGAGAGGGAGATCATGGTTGCTGGTTTGAATGATGATTGACATATGCTGCTAATGATAGTTGTTGATGACTATCATAGTCTTGTTGTAGATATTTTGCCTCTATGTCATGTATTCCTTTTTTTTATCAAGGTCATGTAACGGCCTACTTTGGTTTCCCCACTATGCCTGGGATGGATGATGTAATGTTCTGGTTTTATCATGTGTAAACCTTTGGAGTATCCCCACTTGGTTGGGTGGATGAGTCAATATTGGTATATCCCCACTTGGTTGGGAGATGGATGTATGTATGAGTCTTTGGTGATAGGAAGGTCATTCATGATGTATAAAGTCATGTTCTTTCTTGTAGATCATCTTTTTGCAGACCTTGCCTACAGTCAGGGGGAGCATGGACAGCACAGCAGAGCAGAGAATTCAGCATGTACTCAGGGGGAGCATAACCCTTTTCCCTTGATGACAAAGGGGGAGAATGACTTTGAGTGACTTGGGGTTACCATCAAGTCCAAAGGGGGAGATTGTTGGCATTATGACACAAGTTTGGCACTATGACACAGGTGTTGTCCTTGATGGCAACTCACTCAGATGGTAGATCACAGTTCAGGCTCTCAGAATGAAAGAAAAAGAGACATATGCAGTTTCCTCTTAACCAAGTTGTGTATACACGCGGGATCATCGA
This sequence comes from Pinus tabuliformis, assembly GCA_031772625.1. Lineage (NCBI taxonomy): Eukaryota > Viridiplantae > Streptophyta > Pinopsida > Pinales > Pinaceae > Pinus > Pinus tabuliformis. Next base: position 77,246,664 of record CM062812.1, read on the forward strand.
TCAAAAGGAGCGTATGCGTATACATGCACTTTCATGCACGAAAAAGCACGTACATGTGGGAAAACTCATTTTTAGTCCATGGTATTTGGTCCTTGGTATTTGGACCTATGGTTGTAGACAATGGTATTGCATCCGAAGTGTTGAACCCAGGTATTGGGTCCCAAGTATTGGTTCTAAGTGGTTTTGGACCATAGTATTGAGTAAGGCCTAAGACTATAAAAGGGAAAGGAGATCATTAGGCAAAGGTATATACTCAATCATTGAATATCTAATGAAGAGCAAGATCTAGAATACTGGTCATTGGGTCATGGTGCATAGCTGGATCTGAATCAAGGAGGAAACTGAGCACTAGAAGAAGGATAAGCTCTATTGATGGGTCACGATCTTAAGGCTTGAATGGTAGTATCTTTGTGTGATTTTTATCTGTTATATTTGGTGCATGACTTGATCTATAAATATGATAATCTGGGTTTAACTGTTGTCTGAATAAGTGAAAAGGGTAAATTATCTTTTATAGATCTGTACGCAGGTTCGGCAGAGCAGAGGCACGTATGCACGCAGGTTCATTAATTCAAAACAACGTATACACATATTGGCCTTAATACATCAGCGTATGCATGCAAGTTCTGCATATTGAAGTAGCGTACATCTCATGAAATATGTTTTAGCTACTTCTGTTCATTGTTGCAGTGTTCTGGGTTCAGGATTGGTTCTAGTTACTATTACTGTATTCTAGTTACAGCTTTCTGAGAAGTGATTGGTTGATTCAGTACTGGTTTGTACAAAGAAGATTGGTTGATGCAGATATACTTGATGTTTGATTTATGTTATTCATGGATCCAGTCTGAAAATTTATGAAACGTGGTCCCTAGAAGAAAAGAGAAGGTTGTAGCCTTCTATAGGTCAGCACGTACGTATTAGTACCTCAGCTAGTACAAGAGCTAAGGGGGTTGTAGCTCCCTTCCAGGAGAAGCTGGAGAACGAGAGAAGGTTGTATCCTTTTGCAGGTAGCAGCCTGCATACTGGTATAAGACTGCACCAGTATAGAAACATTGTAAAAAGAGTTTCTAATTGAAAGAAGATAGAGCTGAGTTGCAGCTGGTGGTTTTCACCCACATTGGGTTTTGACCTTATATCTTGTGTTCTTGTGTGTGACTGCCTGTTCGGTTACTGTTTATATGGTTTGATGCACAGATTAATGATCAACATCTGAAGAATAATTTAAATTACAAGTCTGGTGGTTATACACTAGTTTCCTTAATTGCAGTTGCGTACATATGAGTTTTTACTAACTGAAGTAGTGTATACAAATCTAATTGTAAAATGAAAAATAATTGACCTGATAATATTGATTCACCCCCCCTCTCAGTATTATTTCCAACAACAAGGGCGTGCCACATAATAAACTAATGACTACACCAGCTAGCCACTATCATTATGTTTAATCAAACCAGTATAAAAACATAATATAATCTAGAACTGAAGAGGATGTATTTTACAGTTAATACAACAACAACAGGAAAACCATACGACAATAAAAGAAATAATATACACCTACTTCTACCGCTGCAGTCCCTGCTAAAGAGGAGGGCCCTTCCTCCCTAGCAGGGGCACAAGATTAACTAAAAGATCAGTTAAAGAATCAGATGAGGATCAGTAGCAGCATCACTGTAGTGACTTCAATATCAAAAATAATTAAAATTTACAAGGTTGGAGTAATAGTGCTTTTCTATATGCGGTCCTCGTACATGAGAAATCAAGTTTCTTTTATAATTATTACATACTCGAAATCAACAATACATCAGTCATGAGAATCTCATTATTCTCATGTTGATCATAAAATAGAAGTAGTTATAACTTATTTCTAAATACAAATTCTTCTTATATACATTGGTTAAGATCGCAACCACTTGGATATGTTGCTCCTAAATAAACAATTCATAACCCCCAATAGCTGTTGTGTGGAATAGTACCCACGACTTTGCCATCTATGGTGCAACAGCTTCCTACGGTCAAACGACGGTTTAGGATGTAACAACAATCACTGGGTAATAGAATCCTTTGTGTAACAATGGTCATCTGTATCAGCACGTGGCATAACAGCAGCCTGGAACAACATTCAGTATGTAACAACAACTTGTAACAACATACAGGGTGTAGCAATAATCTTCTTTACCCTACTCTGAAACCAATCAGGGTTACCTGTTCACTCCATAACCTTGTCCCCACAAGAAACACCTAAAAAATAGAAGAGGCTCAAAAATACTTCCCCAATGCTCACACCATGATCCAAGGATCTTTTGCTTATAGATGTATTAAAAGAATCACATGTAGAAATTGCAGCTTAACACGGAAATTTAATGTGCACACAAGAAAGAAGAAGAAACACATAAAGGCACAAAAAGAAGACAACAAGACTTGATAACAGAGTTCATCCAACTTGGACTAAATCTCTGGGCCCTGCTTAATCAATGGGGAGGCCTTCATTCATTAAATGGCATGAAAAGAAGAGAATACAGTGATTAGTTACATAAAAAGGAGTCTTATACCTCCATTCTGAACAGTGGCTGAGAAAAGGAGAACTCATATGAAGAAATGGATAGCACCACTATGTTCGTGGCGTCAAGAAGGGCATAAACCATATAAAATTTGCTCAATTCAAACAAAATGATCAATCACACCTCCTGCAAGCTTCTGCCTCGAATTGCGTGCCAAAATCCTCTCTCCCCATACTTTTTCCAATCATCGGGCTTTTATAATGTCTCTTTAGGAAAAAAAACGCATACATTGGGTTGTTTTTGTTTATAATAGAGGCCGTTGAGATAGAAGGGTCGGTGGGCGCAACAGAACCCCAAAGATGGATTTTTATCGTTTAAAAGGATAATACACAAAAAACTCGTAAAACACTAAAAATCTGACCAAAACCTTTTAATATAGACTTCAAATATATCAAATCCCTATAAACCCATTGGGTCCAGTCCCTATCGCAAATCATTATCATTGAAGTCCATGGCCTTGTATATCGGGGAATCGTCGATCGTCGATCGCCGATATCACCAATCATCAATATCGTCGATCGCCAATACGCCAATTAGATCTGGACTGTTGATTTGTTTCTTGATCAGACAGTCCAGATTGCATTGCATCACTCCTTGGTATCGGGGATCACCGATTTCCCGACTGCCAATTTAATCCTAGCCGTTGATCTGTTTCCTAATTCGATAGCTGAGATTGCACATCGCTGATCAGTAGATCGCAATTGAAACAACCCAGAGGTCGTGGTCTTATGCCTTGTGTTTCGCCGACCCGATCCGCCGACGTCGATATCGGCAATCGCTACATCGTAGGTCTGAAGTCCACGATATCGTCGATTGCCTACCTTCCTCCGACTTGATATATCAGCAATCATTGATCAAGGTTGTTAAGTCCACCCTTTGCACGTTTTCCAATGCGATTTCCCTTTTAAAGGCTTTAAACCCTTTTTTTAAGGGAAAATTCTTTATTTTCCAAAGGAACAAAGGCAACTTCTTTTTGCGATAACTTCATCATCCGAAGTCCGTTTCAGCCCATTCAAGTTGCAGTAGATTCAGAATGAAAAGATATATGCAATGGGACTATCTCCAAAAGCATCCTTAGGCTTCCATTTTCCCCTGTTTCCTGCAAGTCAACCCAGAAATTTGACTTCCTCTATCTCTTTTATTTGGACTCAGATTGGAGTATTGTTCGCACCATTGGAATCAGGGCGATGAGCACTTCGATCTGATGTCAAGATACTTGCCTTTCTACCACTTCGAATTTTGAGCTTTTCCATGCCATTGTATCTGAAGATCCATGTGGATCGCCCCAATTAGCCACAAAAAGAAATAATGTATCGTATTATTCAACAAAACATGGAAAAATAACATGACAATGGAATAGGTTGTATAAATGAGAAAAAGGGTGATTAAAATGTGAATTTTCATGGGCCTAGAGGAAAAGAGGATCAAAACTGAGGAAAGAAAGTGTAGAAAACAGGTATAAAAGTCACACCTAACAACATGAAACACTACAAAATGCACGGGAGAAGTATAAGGCTAGGCATGATCAACATAGACAAAGAGATCATTCAAGGTGGGAGACAAAGTATGGCTACAATTGAACAAGGAGAGGTTGAAGGGGCCTGCTAAGAAAATAAAGGCTCTGAGGTATGAACCCTTTGAGATATTGGAAAAGGTGGGTGATAATGCCTATCGACTCAGTTTGCCACCATATATGCACATTTATTCAGTTATGAATGTAGAGAATTTGAAACTCTATGATCCTTCCATGCTATATCAGGAAGAGTAACATCTCCAACCTTTTGTGGAGGATTTGGTACCAGACGTTGAGGAAGAGTGGACAGAAGATACCGTTTTGAAGAACATGTCCACAACTACAAGACATGCATGACATGACCTTTAGTAGATTGAGTTGAAGGGACAACTTCGAGGCAAAGCTAAATGGTACACCAGAGAGAAAGTGGAGAAAAAATTCCCCCACTGCTTTCAGTAAATGATTTTGGGGACCAAAAGCCTCCCAACATGGGGAGGTGTGATCTAAATGGGATCATTATATTTTTTGTCATCCAATTAGATGATTTGGAGTGGAAAAAGTCGAGGAATCCCCTCACGGGACTATTTTTACCGGTAGGACCCAATTTGGCAAAACATGGTCTAAAACCTTCTGGGAGAATTTTGAGGCATCAAACGATGTTTTTTGGCAGTAAAACATTTTTTTATTAACATGCACCTCTCTATGCTATTCTACACATATATATTTCCAACGGTGCAAGAAGCATGTCAATCGGAGTCTATATGTAAAAGTTATGCCACTAGGAAGTTGACCTTCCTGTTTTCACACTTATAGTTTGGGAGGATGCCTTGTCAGCCGACATTATTTATTGAAAAGGGTCTAGCCACGTGTTTTTGAATTATAATTATCTCTAAGAGTCTATATTGTAACTCTAGTTAAGAGTTGACGTAGTCAAAATTAACCACTAGTACATTATTGCGTTGTGTTATAACCGAACCACTAGGAGGAAGAGGCATTCCATTCTTTTGAGAGCGTTTTGATCCATAGCTGAGCAAAGATAACCAAGAGAGATAGGAGGTAGAGCACACAAAGTTGATATGCACATTGTAGCAGCCCACAAGCCATAGGCATTACTTCTTTGTACCTGCAACTCTATTTCCATACAGAGAAAGAGAGCGAAATGACCTCACCTTCCAATTGAGTTTTCTCCCGAAAGGGTTTTCTAGAGAGAATATCTTGTGTCTTATGTGTGTGTGAGCTTATTTTTTTATTCTCTACTTTTTTTCATAATTTATATTCGCATGCATGCACTAATTACAGTTAAATCCAAAGATCTTAAAATTTAATAAACTGTAATAGTGTAAAATTTTAGTATTTTAATATATGATTATCAGATCTATTGTGACAAAGTGACTAGTGGAAAATCCACAACAATTTAGGGATCAACCTATGATGTTTTTCATGTGTCATTGCTTAATATGTATGTCTAATAGGTTGATCATGTGATTGAATGGTCTGTATTGTAGGTGGAACTGGAAGGAGAATTCAGATAAAATTACACACAGCAATATATTCTCTATATATTTATGAATGAGGAAATTACACACATATTTATACAATCAATAGTCTCAAGATAGGAATTCTATCTTGGACGTACACTAGTGTGGTTGAGAGATTCTCTCAACCACACACTAAACTAGGAGAAACTAAATTCCTATTATGTAGGAACAAACTCCTCAAATGGAGAATTACAACCATAGACAAGTAGGAATTAATTATTTCTAACTCCCCCCCTTAATGACTACTTGTCATGATAGTCAAATCCACCACCATCAGGCGAATTGCATGTACAGAACTTCCAAAAAACAAAGAGAGATCAGTGCCTTTCTAAGCCAAATATTCATGTCCAAATAACAATCGCAAACAGTTGCGTTGATTGCGCCTTTCGACGCAACTGTCAGATAGAAAAGTGCACCAACCCTCTTATGCTCAGACACACCAATATCTGAGACCGTGAGCCAGGTGTTACTGCAGTCCACCTGCTCCTACGAGCACAAAGCTGTCGTGTACACGTTAGCCACTCAGGCAATATGCCACCACCGGGCAAGTCCGATCTACCACCACCTGGCAAATCTGCCAACTTCAATATGCCACCACCGGGCAAGTCCGATCTACCACCACCAGGCAAATCCGTAACTTAAATATGCCACCACCGGGCAAGTCCGATCTACCACCACCGGGCAAATCTGGAACTTAAATGTGCCACCACTGGGCAAGTCCTGTAGCCACTAAGGCTCTGTATGTGGTTTCTGGCTCACCACAAACCATCACTTTACAGTGACAAAAGATGGTTTCAGGCTGACCATAAACCATTACAAAGTGGTTTTGAGATCACCACGAACTTTCAGATGCCTTTAAAAAATTTACATTTCATTCTACATTTTGGAGTTTTTGGGTCCATACAATGACCATTACAACATGCTAGGGAGTCTATTCCACAAACTACACTAATTCAAACAAACATCTACTTTTTTGTCCACCATAAAAATTGTCGCTGCTCTTTTACCTCATCTGTGAGGGGTCCACTGATAAAGAAACTGGAACATAGGCACTCACAGCCACATGAAGAGAACACATTTATCCCTTCAGGAACAGTAATCCAGGACTCTACGGTCCAATCCTCCATCGCATTTCAGTATGCCACTTCTCCTACTCACAGTATCAAGGCTAGTCATTGTTTTCAAGCATACTGCCTGATGCTCGCTAAGAATCTGCAACACGGTCTCGATCATCCTCCAATCTCTGATGTAGCTCCAATTGATGTCGTTTTCACTGTCATGTGTTCACCATTCCCTGCAAATTTTCTTAGTGTTGGAATGACCAGTTCCAACACACATCCAGAATTGTGACAATAGTTGGTCAGACTAATGTCACTTAAATTACAACTAGTTTTATTGTCATGACAGTTAATCAATATATTGCATCATTAGAGAATTAAACACCATGCCAAGCACCACTCCAAATGGAACCCCAATTACGTAGTAGCACCCTATGTTCACATAAGCAATAATAGACTGCCATCCCGATCCAATTGGTGAGAAAGGCGAGCGATATCATCACCTCGACTCCATTAATATTCATGCAGATTGAAAGGGAATCCACTGCAGTTTCTGCATCATTTAGATGTCCTGTCAAGAGAATCAACACTCTGTAATACCAGATTTCTAATATGCTTCAATTCGGTGACCATCACTCAGGTCACGCAGGTTCTTGTGCATCGACGCCAATTCTTTGCAGATTGATCTCCTCACACACTTCACCCATTGGGAACTTACATCATAGCGACCATTAAATTATGATTTTGAGAATGAAATACACAAGCTGGTGGCTATCACGGAGTGTTAGCAGATTTACCTTCTTAGTTGACATTGCAAAGAACTCTGTTATAACTTCCAGTGGCATTCTCTTCGTTTCTGGAACTTTTAGAAACACAAACACCCAAGCAACGCAGTAGACCGCTGCATAAATTCCAAATACACCTTTAAGACCCACTGAATCCAATAATACAGGAAGAGTGTAAGTTACGATGATGTCAAAAAAAATGTCAAGGAACATATCGCAATACAGACATCCTGAACACGAGTGGGAAATATCTCTGCGCATAGGATATTTGGTATTGGTCCAAAGCCCATGATGAAAAGGCAAATGTATGCAACAACACCAACACATGATATAGCATCTTTAACCACAGTGCCCATTCTAATCGAGTTTGACACCATCAAAATCACAAGCGACGCAATTAAAAAAATAAAAAAAGGCATAGTTGTAAGCAAAATTGTTCTTCTACCAGATGTATCCATAAGCCACATAGCGATTCCAATACATGGAAGCATCAACAAATAGTGGATCAACTCAACCAGTCAGCCAAGAAGCGTATATCAGAGAATCAACCATGCCAGATCATGATGCAACAGATCTATCGAACAAAAAATTGCGGCCTTGCAAACAAAAACAAAGATCCGGCTTCCTCGATCTGCAAAGAATCTCACAAATTGTTGAAATACCTGAAGGCCCACACCCACGAACAACGCATATCATATTTCTTTGGTAAACCAAAGCTCCCATACAAACTCGAATACTGATCAATGCAGTCGTCCAAGATCTCTGAGAACAATTTAGCCAGCGGATAGCTTATGGAAAATCCGCCTCCGCGTATGCCATGTTCAACGAATGCGCCATGTTCTGCTCGGTACATTCAGAAATGGAGCATTCTTGGAGTGATAGGCCCCGAAGACGCCGACAATCATCTTCACAGTGATTCGATTCCCGGGGGTCACGCTGAAGAAGGCGGAGCTCCGTGTGAGAGGCGAGAGGTGCGATCGGTTGGATTCCTAGAAGGCAACGGAGAGTCCACCAGTTTCCTTCCAGTGCCTGATGCTGTCGCTCTGCAGCGACCTGCCAGGCTCAATGACGGCCCCATTGCCGCCACCATTGCTGCCAAAGTCCAACTTGTGACGGGACTGAAAATTCTCTTCCTTCGTCTCGTACTGTGCCGGGCTTGATCCCACGTCGGGCCAAATTCCCAGACATCCTCCTCCTTAAGCTCATTCAAATCGCCTTCATCTGAGGCAGCAGAATTAGAATTCAAATTCTTTGGGAAAATTCCAAGAGCTTCTCCATATAGTTCACCCCGGCGGCCATCAGACGACGGTATTTGGAAACAATATTGAGACTTGCAGCCATGAGGAAACTGTTGGGGTTTACGCTCGGCACGGATGAAAATTTAAAGAAATCAATGGAAGAACCAATCGATAATCTTCCAATACAGAAAAGCCTGCACAACGTTCAAACATTACATGCCGCATGGTCCATGTACCTAACTAAGGCCATGCAGATTCGAGATTTTGCAATTACAAGAAAATATTTTCAAGAAACTCTGTGAATCCTCATGCCAGTTCGCTTCCAGAGCCAAGCTATAAATGCCTTGGGCCTTGCCTGGATACCATACTTGCCCTCAATCCAGTCGGATGGGTAATATCGACTCCAGCAGCTCAACGCACAAGCAGCACTCTGCGCGCCACAATTGGCTCTCCATCGTCGGCCGATTTAATTCTCAAAACTAGTCACATGCTCCCCACCATCGCTATGAAGCCCCATTTTCTCCAACTTCTCCTTGGCGAGCTTTGGCGCATTGGGGCTGCTCTTGACAGAGGGCGGGTAGATCACATAAAGAAAAAGCAGAGCCGCGATCAGCGATACCAGACCGGATACCTGACCCTATCGATGAGCTCCCGAAGAGAACCACGAACTGGTACACAACACAATTATTGAGCCCCGTTTTTATGAAGCCACGGCATTGGATCCCTGAAGTCCGAGAAGACTGTTGTGAAGGTCAGGGTTTTTGTGAGCACCATGACACCGCAACAGTTCACTACTCAGGTCTTTACACTCGCCAACAAATCTCCACACCAGGACTATGGTCTAACTCTCAGGCATATTAAACCAACATGACAGATTCCTATTGCAGAATGTTTTCTCTACGCGCAGATCATTCTGGCTTTGATCTGTGGGTCGATTTCTTTAGCTAAAATGCATCTGACGGTCTCTACCAGTTGGAAGCCTTCATTACTCTCTCCTCTCCACGCTACGCCCTCTATCTTGTTCAACAAGCCCTCATCACTGTGACCGGCAGCAATCTCTGGTATCTCCATCGACCCACGATGATGGACAAACTAAAGTAGTTTATTTCTCCAAGCCCAGGAGGGGCCAGACCCTCACAAGCTCTGATACCAAGATAAAATTGCACATAGCAATATATTCTCTATATATTTATGAATGAGGAAATTACACACATATTTATACAATCAATAGTCTCAAGATAGGAATTCTATCTTGGACGTACACTAGTGTGGTTGAGAGATTCTCTCAACCACACACTAAACTAGGAGAAACTAAATTCCTATTATGTAGGAACAAACTCCTCAAATGGAGAATTACAACCATAGACAAGTAGGAATTAATTATTTCTAACTAATTCGAGTCAAAACCTCACTGCATTTTGCAACAAAATATGCTCATGCTCTAGAATTGAAAAATCAAGCAAGTTCAAGTGTAGTGGATGCACTTTGGGCCTGATAAAGCTACATGGGTGATGGTCGATCAGATGTGGGCTATGTATCCTTCTCTATTTGCTGGTATGTATGTATGTATTTATGTATGTATGTATGTAAATACCACATCGATCTATGTTATAAAGCTCTAATAAGTAGTATGGTGTTCATGGTATGATATAATATAAATGTTGCATCGAGTTGTATTATAAAGCTCCATGGGAAGCATGTGTTTTGCTGGTTTATACGTGTCATTGAACATTGAGGACAGTGTTCCCCCAATAGGGGAGGGGTTCGTAACAACCCCTGGTTGATTTCCTATGTAAATAAAAATAAGAACAAGGTCATGGGACACGTATTCCAGGATAAATGTTTGGAAAAAAATAGTGATGGGTATCACTTGTGATTAATTTATGGCTATGGAAATTGGCAAAGGCATTGGCAAATGAAAAGAGGCATTAATTAACATTTCTTTGTGAAAATAAAGGAAAATAGGAGAAAAAGAAGGTGAAGAGACGCATATTTGCATGAGAAGTAAATTGAAGGAAAATGAAGAAAATAGAGGCCTAAATGATAAAAAGGCTTCTAAGAATCATTTCACAACTTGTTTTTAGTTTAATCTTTTTTCAATTTGTTAGGATATTCCAACATATAGGAAATAGTTAAGTATAACTTGGTTTATTGTATGGTTAGGGAAAGTGTGTTTCTTTAGTATGTATTTTTTGTAACTTATAATCTGACGGTCACAGTGTGTTTTAGACATGAAGTGATATGATGGTTCATTCTCTCCTCGGTATTACCAACACTTGATCCGTGACTTAACACCCAATTGGTCCATGATCTGTATTTAAAGAGCATGGAGGGTCATTTGTAAGGGGACTGTTCATGAGAAAAGATTATGTAAATTTTCTTTCTTTTACATTAATAAATTTCCTGAAGTGGCTGCGTTGGCTCAAGTCTTGGACTGTTTCCCTTTTTGAGGGTTTTAACCATGTCAAGAATACTGGTCTATTGATTCATGATCTGTTTCTGAGTGGTGTCCTTCGATGTTCTATTTGAGTAAATTACCCTGTAAATTCCTACATGGTATCAGAGCTATTTGAGGGTTACATCTGTTGGTGATCCAAATCCGAAGCCAATATAAATGCATCTGACTTTCGTTTCCTAGATCTATTGTTTATGTCTACTTTCGGTCCGAGACTAGCTTTATTGGGTTAGGAGTATCTATTCCAGTGAGGAACCCCTTTCGTTTCACGCAAAAAGGTTTCTGGTAGCCCTAACTACGTCCTTTTTAAGATCCGGAGGTATACAGTCTTTATTTGCAGTTTTAGTTATTTATCTTTTTGTTTATTTCAGTTTATTTATTTCTCTGTTTTTTATTACCGGATCCACACCTTTCATTTCTATGTATGATATTTGTCCCGCAACTATGTGTGATCTGGGCAAATCAGAAACAAAAAGGAAGGATTTTTCTCATGCGTATGCTCTTTTCTGTCGCGCCTTAATGTGATCTAGGAAAATCATAAACATTGAGGAAAATATTTAGTTTCCGGCAAAATCTAACTTCAAGCCGTAAGGTTTGGTTTTTTTGCATGTCCGTTTCGAGTTGTGTGGTTTCTTGTTTTGTAGGAAAAAGGGGATTTCTCAAGTAAGCACACACTCCAAAGCTTCGGTGACTAAAAAATAAAATAAAATAAAAATAAAAAACCCTTCCTCTCTTCCAAAAAAAATACTAGCCTTTTAAGCTAGCTCACTTGGTCCAAAGTTACTTTATGAGAATAGAGGTCTTGGGTTCAAGTCTTTCTTTTTGTTGAGTTATTTTTTTAGAAAGCACATGTAACTTATGTTTTAAAGTTACTTTATGTAAAAGTGTTCTCACCCATTATAAAAAGTGAGTCACTTATAATTCCAAAGTCTCTTTATCTTTTATTTTAAGTTACAATTTAATGGATAGCTCATAAAGTAAACAATCTAAACTTTGAAACGGGAACACTAGCGAAAAAACCCCCTAAAAACATCAAAAACAATGCTAAAAACGAAAAGTGTTGATGCTGGAATAACACTTTTTTTTTTTTTTTTTTCTATGGTAAATTTTGAACATGTTTTAAAATGGCGGTGAAAACCAATTTTTTGTGCAAAAATTATCCAAAAAACACCCTCAAAACAAAAAAGTGTTAACTTTGGAATAACACTTTCTCCCCCCTTTTTTTTCAAGAGTAATATTTCAATATTTCGAAATAACAGCGTAAAATATTTTATCATGACCCTGAAAAAAATTAAAATTTCAAACAAATAATGAAGACATAAAATAAAATTAAAAATTAAAACAATGAAAAAACACAACACAAAAAAAAGTTTAAAAATTAACAAAACATAAATTAAAGTATATACTTAAAATATATATATATATATATATATCAATCATAAAATAAAAAAAAATAAAAAATAAAAAAAAAACTAAAAAAACACTAAAAAATTATAAACAAATAAATAGTAAAAAAACATATTAAAAAAAAAAAAACTTGTAAACCAAAAAAAAAATTATCAAAAGAAAAGAAAAGAAAATATATATATGGAAAAGAAAAAAAAAAAAATTAAAACAAACTATAACATTTAGGTAAAAATAGAAAAAATTCAAAAAGCATTATCAAAAACCTTTAAAAAAATGAAAATTAAAAACAAACTAAATTTAATTAAAAAAAATAGAAAATTAGCAAAAAAAAAAAAAAAAAAACTACTAAAATTAAGATTAAAATGTTAATTACTTATATATATACATATATGACAAAAAAAAAAAAAAAGATTTAAAAAAAAAATTATCTCATAAACCATAAAAGAATTAGGAAAAAAAAATACAAAATACAAAATATATTTATATATATATATATATAATTAAGTAAAAAGAATAAATAAATAACATTACAAAAACTAGGGAAAAAAAATTTAAAAACAAACTAGATTAAAAAAAATAAAAAATAAAATAAAATAGAAAATTAACAAAAGTAAAAATAAAAAACTAGTAAAATTAACATAAAAAAAAATTGAAAAAAAAAACTAAAAAAATAAAAATAAACTAAAATTAAAATAAAAAAACCAAAAAAATTTAAAAATATATCTCCTTTCCAAAAAAACATAAAAATTAAATTTTTTTAAAGAAACATGTATTTCTCTATTAAAAAAAAAAAAAAAATGATCAAACTTAGCTTTTCTATTTAAAACACAAAAATAAATAAAAATAAAAAATAAATTTAAAAAATTTAAAAATTCTTTTAAACCATTTTTTGTTTAAAAAAATATATATTAAAAAATTTTAAAATAATTGTTAAACAATTTTGGTTTTTTTATTATTTAAAAAAATAATTATTAAAAAATGTTAATTTTTTTAAAAAAAAATTATTAAAAAAAAAATATATTATTAAAAGAAAATTCGGCCCTCCCGGCCGCCCGCGGCGGCGCGACGCAGGGCGCGGGCAGCGGGGAGGGTGGAGGGGCGATTCCGGCCGCGCCGCCCCGGGCGGCCAGGAGGGCGTTCAAGGGTGATTCCGGCCGCGCCACCGCGGGCGGCTCGGAGGGCGAAGGGGGGATTTCGGCCGCGCCGCCGCAAGCGGCCGGGAGGGCGGAGGGGCAATTCCGGCTGTGCCTCCCAGAGGGCGGAGGGCAAAGGGGCGATTCCGGAATCGGAGGGCCTCCACCCGGCGCCGCGTCGGCGCGGGCAGTCGGGTGGGCGGAGGGGCGATTTCGCCCGGGGCCGCGCCACTGCAGGCAGCTTGAAGGGCGGAGGGGCGATTCCTGGAATCGCTGCTCTGCCCTCCCGGGCGCCCGCAGGAGCGCGGCCCCGAGCGGAGAGCCTGTGTGCAGGGCTCGCCCCTCCACCCTCCCAGTCGCCAGCGGCGGCGCGACCCCGGGTGGAGGGCCTGCACGCAGGGCCTCCGCCAGGGACCACGCCGTCGCGGGCGGCCGAGAGGGCGGAGGGGCGATTCCGAAATCGCCCCTCCGCCCTCCCAGCCGCTCGCGACGGCGCGGCCCCGGGCGGAGGCCCTACATCGGAATCACCCCTCCGCCCTCCCGCCGCCCGCGGCGGCGCGGCCCCGAGCGGAGGCCCTGCACGCAAGCCCTCCGCCCTCTTGGCTGCCCGCGGCGGCGCAGCGCCCAACGGAGGCTCTCCACGCAGGCCCTCTGCCCGACGACGAGCCGCCACGGGCGGCCGGGAGGGCCGATTTTTTTTTTTTTTAAATAAAAAACTTTAAAAATATATTTTAAATGAAAAAAAAAAACTTATTTAAAAAAAATAACATTTTTTAATAATTATTTTTCTAAAATAATAAAAAAACCAAAATTGTTTAACAATTAGTTTAAAATTTTTTAATATATATTTTTTTCAACCAAAAAGACAATTTGTTTAAAAGAATTTTTAAATTTTTATTTTTTTTAAATAAAAAAACTAAGTTTAATCAATTTTGTTTTTTATTTTTTAAATAGAAAAATACGTTTATTCGTGTTGGCTGCTGTCCCCTTTCCAACCCACATTCATTTTCGGAAATTTGTCTAGCCACTCTTTTTGGTTCCCCTACTTAAATAATAATAGGGGTTGTGGCTAAAGCACTAGACCCCAAAAACGGCACTCGCTGGGGACAGTATTATATGAGATGCTACAAAAAAGTGGGGCAGAAACAAACCGTTCATAGGCTGTAGTAGAAGAGAAAGCTATGTACCACGGACGGACTACACATACCCTTCCACGAAACTGACCGCTATGGAACAATTGCTTCTACCTCACTTACCTCTACGGAACAATGGTTCCTGGAGTGCATGTAAAAATTTTAAATGTTTTTTAATTTTTTGGTTTTTTTTTAATTTAAAAGACATACATTTTTAAAATTTTTATATTTTTTTGATTTTTTTTTTTTAAATTTCAGTTTATTTTGTTTTTCTAGTTTTTTATTAATGTTAATTTTACTAGTTTTTTATTTTTATTTTTGTTAATTTTCTATTTTTTTTTAATCTAGTTTATTTTTATATTTTTATTTTTCTTGTTTTTGTTAATGTTTTTTTTAATTTTTCTATTTTGACTTACTTAATTTTATATATATATATTTTTAAATTACGTTTTTTTTTTTTTTTCCAAATTCTTTTATGGTTTATGAGATAATTTTTTTTTATTAACATTTTTTTTGGTCTTTTTTATATATATTTTTATATGAGTTTCTTGCAGTAATCAACATTTAAAAAAATAAAAATAGAACAACTTAAAAATTCATTAAGTAATCATAATTTAAAAAAAAAAAATGGACATAATAAATTTTAAAGTGTGAAAAATAAGTCCTCTAAAAAAAATGTATGTTGTATAACACGTTGCATCAACACGTTTCAAAATCAGCATAAAAATCATTAACATTTAAAAACAAATATTTATATTTGATACATAAGAATATTTAAATTGTCAAAAATATGTTCCAAAAAATAAGTATTGTGTTCCCCATCACCACTTTTCAAAATCGGGTCACGTTTTTACTACCTCTACGATTACTACAAAACAGGTGATCGTATCGGTTATTTAAAGTGCCAAAGACTATGTTCTAAAAAAAACTATGTGTGTTCTGCATCGCCCCTTTTCAAAATCAGGTCAAGTTTTGCTATCTCTACGAAATGGGTAACAGTATCAGTTTCCATTTCAAAGTTTATATTGTTAGTACCATTGTAAAAGTGACTTTCACTTATTTATAAAAGTGAGTCACATATTTTTTATTTTTTTTAAAGTGAGCTAATTATATTAAGTTTGGAAAGGGAGAGGGGCGTTTCTTTACAAAATAAAATTGTCATTCACTTCCACACATTCACGTACTTCGTTGGCATCTTCAATAACGTTTCTTCAAAAATCCATAACTTCGTCACCCAAAAGTCGTTTTCAAGGCCGTTTTTTTTAATTGTCCTAATTTTTCGAGATCTTTTTATTAGAAGACTTATTTTCAGTACCTACAACTTTAGTTTCTATTAACTGAGAAATTTCATGCCAAGTTATTCTTGACAACACCAACTACTTCCAATGGTTGTCCTACATGGAGGATTTACTTAGAAATAAAGGTCTTTATAGAATAGCCTCAGGGCAAGAGTCTAAAACTAAAGATGAATATAAGCAAGCCAAATGGGAAAAAAGGCAAAATCAAGCATGTGGGTTGATAGGAATGTCTATTTCTCCAGACCTTAGATTCCATATCGTAGAACTTGATACCATTGATGAAGCAATGAAACAACTCAATAAAGTTTTTGGAATTAAAAATGAAATTAGAGCCCATCAACTCAAAAATGAGTTTCTTGCATTGGATTTCAACAATTTTTCTTCCATTGAAGATTTTTTGTCCAAGTTCAAGACCCTTACACTTCTCTTGGAAGGTGGTAAGGTTAAGAAAGAAGATGGTAACCTTATCTATTCCATTCTTACTAAGTTGGTACCAACCTACTCTGTGTTTGTTTCCACCTTCCATTCTACAAGAGAAGCCTTTATTTCTTAAGGACAATGCTACTAGTCCCCCTCTGTTGATGCCTTTTGTGATTCTTTAATAAGAGAACAAGAAAAACTCTTACATCTTGGTATTCTTAATAGTGGAAACTCTTCTAAGAAATCCTTAGTAGCCCATCAACAACCAAATTCAAAGAACATCCTAAAAAGAATAATCCTAAACTAAACAAGGGTCTTAAGCAATTTCAGTCTCAAAATTAAAAATCAATTCAACAAAATGATAAGGAAAATAGAATCAAAGGGGAGAAGAATGATAGACTTTGCAATTTTTGTAATCTTGATGGCCACTAAGAATCCAAATGCTTTAAAAAGATGGAAGCCTTGGAAGCAGTAATGAAGAAGCATAACATCCATTTGGAGCACTCTTCAACTTCAACTTCATCTTCAGGAATAGCACTTTCTGCATGTTTTTTGTCAAGCATCTCGGCATGGTTATGCACTAAATGTATCTTCTTATTTTCATTCTCATGAGTGGCTCATTGATTCTAGATCTTCTTATCACATGGCCAAAAACAAAGCCATGTTTTCTTCTTTAAATTATTTTAACACCAAAAATATATATGTTGGTGATGATATATCTCTTAGTGTTGTATGGACTGCAACGTTAATTTAATGATGTATTACGTGTTCCTGCCTTAACTTGCAACCTTCTATCTGTATATCAGATAACTCATTCAGGTGAAGGTAAAACCATTGAATTTTTACCTCATGATGTTGTAATTAAAGACCTAAGAGATCCTACACAGCTTTTAGCTACTGGCATTACTGATGATTCTACAAGTTTGTATAGGTTTAACAACTTTGGGTCATCAACTCTTCCCTCAGTATTTGTTGCTCATAATGATGAAGTGAGTAAACTTTGGCATGAGCGATTTGGTCACTTAAATTATCACACCCTTCAAAATCTATGTAATGAAAATATGGTGACAGATCTTCCTATGGTATCTTGCAAAGATGGTGTTTGTTTTGGAAGTGTACTCGAAAAACATCATCAGGATAGTTTTGAAAAACGTGCCTCTTAGCACGCCTCAACCTCTTTACAACTTTTGCATAGTGATTTATGTGGTCCACTTCCAGTTGTTTCATTCTCTGGCTACATGTATTTCTTAAGTTTCATTGATGATTTCTCCAGATGCACTTGGGTATACTTCTTATAATGCAAGAGTGAAGTATTTAACACGTTCTTGGCCTTTAAGGCCTTTGTTGAGAAACAATCTAGACATCAAATTCTTAAGATAAGATCTAATAATGGCGGAGAATATGTTAACAAAAAAAAATCAACTTTTGCGCTCAGCATGGAATTCAATTGCAACATATTGTTCCATATACTCCACAACAAAATGGTGTTGCTGAAAGGAAGAATCACAGCTTAAAGGAAATGACTAACTGTATGCTTCAATCTAAAGGGCTTAGTCTTAATTTTTTGGGCATAAAAAATTAACTGTGCAAATTACATAGTAAATCGCACTCTTACTAAGGTTTTAAAGAATATCACTCCAGAAGAAGCATGGAGCTCAATTAAACAAGATGTAAGTAGCTTTCATGTTTTTGGAAGTGAAGCATGGGCCCATATTCCCAATGAGAAACATAAAGCCTTAGAACCTAAGAGTGAAAAATGTATTTTTGTTGGATATTATGAGGATGTCAAAGGATATAGACTTCTTCCACCTAAATCCAAAAATGTTATCATTAGAAGAGATGTAAAGTTTGCTGAAAATATATCGGCCTACGAGCCTAGTTCGGTGGATGTGCCACCTCTCTCTATCCCTTCTACTTATGAAAATATTTCTTCTTAAGATGATGACAACGAGGATGTAGCACGTGCTCTTGCAGGTGGTCCTAAAGATCAGTGACGTACATGTTCTCAGTTCAATAGAGCCTCTTCTTTACTGGCTGAAGCTTCAGCGAATTATGATCCTGACACCTTTGTAGAAGCTTTAGCCCATCCATATTTGGACGCAGCTATGAATGAAAAATATCATTCATTATTGGCAAGTGATACATGGGATCTTGTTCCTCTTCCAAAGGGATGAAAACTTGTTAGATGTAAATGGGTTTACAGGATCAAGTTTGGACCAGATGGAAAAGCTCATCTTGTTGCTAAGGGTTTTTCACAAGTTGAAGGCATTGAATATATTGAAACCTTCTCCCCTGTTTCCTAAATGAACTCTATCTGCCTTGTTATTTCCCTTGCTACCTCTTTCAAATGGGATGTCCATCAGATGGATGTCAAATCTACCTTCTTGCACGGGGACTTGCATGAAGAAATCTATATGGAACAACCTCCTGGATTTATACAAACAGACTCTGGCCTTGTATGTCATCTTAAGAAATCCCTTTATGGTCTCAAATAAGCCCCTCGGGCTTGGTATGCCAAAAGTGATAACTTTCTTTTAGATACTGGATTTTCTAAGTGTCATTTTCAAAATACTGTCTACACCAAGAACGTGGGTAAGTCTCTTATCATTCTTGTTCTTTATGTTGATGGTATTATTCTTACTAGTAGTGATCCCAATCTTATAAACCATGTGAAGTCAAACCTTAAAAAGCAGTTTGAAATGAAAAACTTAGGGATTTGGTAAAGGTATACCCTTTGCC
Organism: Pinus tabuliformis; assembly: GCA_031772625.1. Lineage (NCBI taxonomy): Eukaryota > Viridiplantae > Streptophyta > Pinopsida > Pinales > Pinaceae > Pinus > Pinus tabuliformis. The sequence continues at coordinate 77,265,939 of CM062812.1, forward strand.
CAACATGAAAGTAAATATTTATTTCAAAAGTTTATCAGATCTATGGTCTTCTCAATTCACTGACAATATGATTTGGATCCTCAAAGCATTAAATTATTATCAGCTAATTGGAGGAATAGACTTTACTCTAAGAATATATATAGGAGCTCAAATGTTGGATTTAGAAGCTATTCCAATTAAAGCAGACTTAGAAAAATATCTTTTGTCATTAAAAAGTCTTGATATTTTTGAGGAACTTGAAGCATCTTTTCTCCAAAGATTTGATGAAAATTATGCTCCCAATGACACCTTTCCCCAATATGAAATTTTTGAAAATTTTGCTGATTGGGAGATTAAAGAAGGATTCTACTTATTGAAATTGGTGCTACTTTATATCATTAGCTTGTAGGAAAACTTTTGTATTTGACCCATACCCGTCCTGACCTTTCCTTTGTTGTTGGCCTTATTTCTCGGTTTATGCAAAACCCACATGAAATTCATTGGAAAGAAGCAAAAATAATACTTCATTATGTTCGAGGTATAGTTCAGTTTGGGATTAATTACAGTGAAGAAGCATCTTCTCTATCGGTTGGTTTCATTGATTTCGATTAGCCTGGTGACCCTGACAATCGGAAGTCTACTGCAAGTTATATATTCACTCTTGGTTCTGGACCTATTACAAGGGCTTGCAAGAAACAAAGTTCCATTTCTCTTTCTTCAGTAGAAGGAGAGTATCGTGGCGCTGTAGACGCTAGTAAGGAAGCCCTATGGCTTCGTTGGATCTTGTCAGAGTTTGGCTTTCAGCAGTAGCATCCAACTACACTTTGGTGTGATAATCAAAGTGCCATTCAGCTAGGCAAAGATCCATTCCAACATCAGTGCAACAAACACATTGAACTACACATGCACTTCATAAAAAATCTCATTTATGACCATGTTTTTTAAGTGAAATATTGTTCAATCGATGATCAAGTTGCAGACATCTTTACAAAGGCTCTCACAAAGGCGAAGCTTACTAAACTTCAATTTATGGTTGCAGTTCGGGAAGTTGTCACTAAGGTGCGATAGGCTCTAATGCCTCCTTCCTTCTCCTATTGTTTCATATTTGTACATCCTTCAATCCTATCCCAAGTTGTTCTTAAGGGGGGATGTGAGGATATTCTGACACATAAGAAATAGTTAAGTATAATTTGGTCTAGTGTATAGTTAGGTAAAGTGTGTTTCTTTAGTATGTACTTTTTGTAACTTACAATCTGATGGTCACATTATGTTCTAGACATGAAGTGATCCGGTGGTTCATTCTCTCCTCGGTATTACCGACACTTGATCCGTGACTTAACACCTGATTGGTCTATGATCTCTATTTAAAGAGCATGGAGGGACATTTGTAAGGTGACCGTTCATGAGAGAAGCTTATGTAAATTTTCTTTCCTTTACTAATAAATTTCCTGAAGTGGGCGCGTTGGCTGAGGCTGTGGATGGTTTCCCTCTTTGAGGATTTTAAACACGTCAAGAAAACTAGTGTATTGCTCTGTGATCTGTTTGTGAGCAGTGTCCTTTGGTGTTCTATCTGAGGAACTTACCTTGTAAATTCCTACATAGTTCAGTTTTGAAGTTCTCATCTATTCTCTCATACTCTTGCACACTTAGATAAATCTTGGAGTATGCTTGGAGCACTCTAGTTTTCCCTAGGATTGGAGAAAGAAGGAAAGCACAAGGGAAGAGGTGGATAAATAACTACAACTGGATTTATTTGTAGGTAATAGGTTGCATGTGTGATTTCCTTGCTGATTTCCTAAACCAAACAAGGGTCCTAAGCAATTTCAGTCTCAAAATTAAAAATCAATTCAACAAAATGATAAGGAAAATAAAATCAAAGGGAAGAAGAATGATAGACATTGCAACTTTTGTAATCTTGATGGCCACTTAGAATCCAAATGCTTTAAAAAGATGGACTCCTCGGAAGCAGTAATGAAGAAGCATAACATCCATTTGGAGCACTCTTCAACTTCAACTTCATCTTCAGGAATAACACTTTCTGCATGTTTTTTGTCAAGCATCTCGGCGTGGTTATGCACTAAATGTATCTTCTTAGTTTCATTCTCATGAGTGTCTCATTGATTCTGGATCTTCTTATCATATGGCCAAAAACAAAGCCATGTTTTCTTCTTTAAATTATTGTAACACCAAAAATATATATGTTGGTGATGATATATCTCTTAGTGTTGTATGGACTGGAACGTTAATTTAATGATGTATTATGTGTTCCTGCCTTAACCTGCAACCTTCTATCTGTATATCAGATAACTCATTCAGGTGAAGGTAAAACCGTTGAATTTTTACCTCATGATGTTGTAATTAAGGACCTAAGAGATCCTACACAGATTTTAGCTACTGGCATGATGATTCTACAAGTTTGTATAGGTTTAACAACTTTGGGTCATCAACTCTTCCCTCAGTAGTTGTTGTTCATAATGATGAAGTGAGTAAACTTTGGCATGAGCGATTTGGTCACTTAAACTATCGCACCCTTCAAAATCTATGTAATGAAAATATGGTGACAGATCTTCCTATGGTATCTTGCAAAGATGGTGTTTGTTCCGGATGTGTACTCGGAAAACATCATCAGGATAGTTTTGAAAAATGTGCCTCTTAACATGCCTCAACCCCTTTACAACTTTTGCATAGTGATTTATGTGGTCCACTTCCAGTTGTTTCATTCTCTGGCTACATGTATTTCTTAAGTTTCATTGATGATTTCTCCAGACGCACTTGGGTATACTTCTTAAAATGCAAGATTGAAGTATTCAACACGTTCTTGGCCTTTAAGGCCTTTGTTGAGAAACAATCTAGACATCAAATTATTAAGATAAGATCTAATAATGGCGGAGAATATGTTAACAAAAAAAAATCAACTTTTGCGCTCAGCATGGAATTCAATTGCAACATATTGTTCCATATACTCCACAACGAAATGGTGTCGCTGAAAGGAAGAATCACAGCTTAAAGGAAATGACTAACTGTATGCTTCAATGTAAAGGGCTTAGTCTTAATTTTTTGGGCATAAAAAATTAACTGTGCAAATTACATAGTAAATCGCACTCTTACTAAGGTTTTACAGAATATCACTCCAGAAGAAGCATGGATCTCAATTAAACTAGATGTAAGTCGCTTTCATGTTTTTGGAAGTGAAGCATGGGCCCATATTCACAATGAGAAACATAAAGCCTTAGAACCTAAGATTGAAAAATGTATTTTTGTTGGATATTATGAAGATGTCAAAGGATATAGACTTCTTCCGCCTAAATCCAAAAATGTTATCATTAGAAGAGATGTAAAGTTTGCTGAAAATATATCGGCCTACGAGCCTAGTTCGGTGGATGTGCCACCTCTCTCTATCCCTTCTACTTATGAAAATATTTCTTCTTCAGATTATGACAACGAGGATGCAGCACGTGCTCTTGCAGGTGGTCCTAAAGATTAGTGACGTACATGTTCTCAGTTCAATAGAGCCTCTTCTTTACTGGCTGAAGCTTCAGCAAATTATGATCCTGACACCTTTGTAGAAGCTTTAGCCCATCCATATTTGGACACATCTATGAATGAAAAATATCATTCATTATTGGCAAGTGATACATGGGATCTTGTTCGTCTTCCAAAGGGACGAAAACTTGTTAGATGTAAATGGGTTTACGGGATCAAGTTTGGACTAGATGGAAAAGCTCATCTTGTTGCTAAGGGTTTTTCACAAGTTGAAGGCATTGAATATATTGAAACCTTCTCCCCTATTATTTCCCTTGCTACCTCTTTCAAGTGGGATGTCCATTAGATGGATGTCAAATCTGCCTCCTTGCACGGGGACTTGCATGAAGAAATCTATATGGAAAAACCTCCTGGATTTAGACAAACACACTCTGGCCTTGTATGTCATCTTAAGAAATCCCTTTATGGTCTCAAATAAGCCCCTCGGCCTTGGTATGCCAAAATTGATAACTTTCTTTTAGATACTGGATTTTCTAGGTGTCATTTTCAAAATACTATCTACACCAAGAACGAGGGTAAGTCTCTTATCATTCTTGTTCTTTATGTTGATGGTATTATTCTTACTAGTAGTGATCCCAACCTTATAAACCATGTGAATTCAAACCTTAAAAAGCAGTTTGAAATGACAAACTTAGGGTTTTGGTAAAGGTATACCCTTTGCCCAACATGAAAGTAAATATTTATTTCAAAAGTTTATCAGATCTATGGTCTTCTCAATTATCTGATAATATGATTTGGATCCTCAAAGCATTAAATTATTGTCAGTTAATTGGAGGAATATACTTTGCTCTAAGAATATATACAGGAGCTCAAATGTTGGATTTAGAAGCTATTCCAATTAAAGTAGACTTAGAAAAATATCTTTTGTCATTAAAAAGTCTTGATATTTTTGAGGAACTTGAAGCATATTTTCTCCAAAGATTTGATGAAAACTATGCTCCCAATGACACCTTTCCCCAATATGAAATTTTTGAAAATTTTTCTGATTGGGAGATTAAAGAAGGATTCTACTTATTGAAATTGGTGCTACCTTATATCATTAGCTTGTAGGAAAACTTTTGTATTTGACCCATACCCGTCTAGACCTTTCCTTTGTTGTTGGCCTGATTTCTCAGTTTATGCAAAACCCACATGAAATTCATTGGAAAGAAGCTAAAAGAATACTTCGTTATGTTCAAGGTATAGTTAAATTTGGGATTAATTACAGTGAAGAAGCATCTTCTCTATCGTTTGGTTTCATTGATTTCGATTAGGCTGGTGACCCTGACGATCAGAAGTCTACTGCAAGTTATATATTCACTCTTGGTTCTGGACCTATTACAGGGGCTTGCAAGAAAGAAAGTTCCATTTCTCTTTCTTCAGTAGAAGGAGAGTATCGTGGCGCTGTAGACGCTAGTAAGGAAGCCCTGTGGCTTCGTTGGATCTTGTCAGAGTTTGGCTTTCAGCAGCAGCATCCAACTACACTTTGGTGTGATAATCAAAGTGCCATTCAACTATGCAAAGATCCATTCCAACATCAGCGCAACAAACACATTGAACTACACATGCACTTCATCAAAAATCTCATTCATGACCATGTTTTTTAAGTGAAATATTGTTCAATCGATGATCAAGTTGCAGACATCTTTACAAAGGCTCTCACAAAGGTGAAGCTTACTAAACTTCGATTTATGGTTGGAGTTTGGGAAGTTGTCACTAAGGGGCGATAGGCTCTAATGCCTCCTTCCTTCTCCTATTGTTTCATATTTGTACATCCTTCAATCCTATCCCAAGTTGTTCTTAAGGGGGGATGTTAGGATATTCTGACACATAAGAAATATGTAAGTATAACTTGGTCTAGTGTATAGTTAGGTAAAGTGTGTTTCTTTAGTACATACTTTTTGTAACATACAATCTGACGATCACATTATGTTCTAGACATGAAGTGATCCGATGGTTCATTCTCTCCTCGGTATTACCGACACTTGATCCGTGACTTAACACCTGATTGGTCCATGATCTCTATTTAAAGAGCATGGAGGGACATTTGTAAGGTGGCCGTTCATGAGAGAAGCTTATGTAAATTTTCTTTCTTTTAAATTAATAAATTTCCTGAAGTGGGCGCGTTGGCTTAGGCTGTGGATGGTTTCCCTCTTTGAGGATTTTAAACACGTCAAGAATACTAGTGTATTGCTCTGTGATCTGTTTGTGAGCAGTGTCCTTTGGTGTTCTATCTGAGGAACTTACCTTGTAAATTCCTACATAGTTCAGTTTTGAAGTTCTCTTCTATTCTCTCATACTCTTGCACACTTAGAGAAATATTAGAGTATGCTTGGAGCACTCTAGTTTTCCATAGGATTAGAGAAAGAAGGAAAGCACAAGGGAAGAGGTGGATAAATAACTACAACTAGATTTATTTGTAGGTAATAGGTTGCATGTGTGATTTCCTTGCTGATTTATTGATGCAGATATATGCATGTGATTTTTTGATTATGTGTTGTGATTGGCATGGAGGATTTCCTAGATTGACAGTGGTTTAGCCTTGCCTTGTCATTTATAAGATAACCATGGTGTTGTGGATTTTTCAACTTGATTTTTTTCTGAATGATGCTCATAATTCCTTATGGTTATGGGTTGGAACAAACACTCTAGAATCCTTGGAACAACTTGGGTTGAGTTACTAGTCCTGGAGCATAGGTTGGGATAAATTCTTTGGAGCCCTTGGTGGGTTGAGTTACTAATCCCTAGAGCTAGGTGGGACAAACGCTTTGGAGCCCTAGAAGGTTGTGGGTTCATTTATTAGTTCCTAGAGCCCTGGATAACTTGGGTGGAGACTGATCTGGTTGGTTTTAGTGATGTCCGTCAATGAGGTGGAATCACTGGTTGAGAGTTGATATGTTATGGCCTCTAGAAGCCTTGGTTTGGTTTTGTTTGGTTTATTCTATGAGATCCCACATTCATGCTTAGAATATGATGCAGGGGTGATTGACTAAAAGAGAGATTTGGTTCAGACCAATCTATTGTCAAGTGTTACGTGGAAGTCCTTGACTTGGTTGGTATTTTCGTATGTTAATAAGAGTTATTATTTTATGATGATTCATGTATATCTGTAGCAATTTTGTTGGCGATGTTATGTCTAATTTTCCATGGTTGATATGCAAGTTATTTTCTGGTTATATGATGTTCATATGATGTGTATCTTCTACGACTCTTGTCATGAATTCTTTAGTTATTGATCAATTGATGAATGTATGGATTAATAAGTGTTGTTGCAACTATGCGGAGAGGGAATAGGGCCTTCTCGGTGATTCTCATACGAATCTTAAACTTTTATGACCAAATATGAATTCATGACATGTAGCTTACATGTTTTCCATGTGTTTGATGAAATTCCTACTATGTTCTGGTTCGTCTAGGTGAATTTTTTTATTCGAATTTGAATGTTTAGATTTTTTTCATGTCAATAATGATTATGAGAAGTCTCAAGTAGTTCTGGCTAGTGGTCTAGAGGTTGGCCTCGCAATGTGGCTAGGGTATCAGGACCACACACTTTGAACTGGACAATTTGGGCCACAACCACACTCAAGCAATGTTATGCGTGTGGTTGGAGGCCTTCAACCACACTCAAGCCTTGTCATGCATGTAGTTGGGAGCTTGGGTCAATGAAAAGGAGCTCCAGCTCAAGTTTTGGTCACCTGGGGTGGTTCTTTGGCCCCTGAGTGTCTTGTAGCCCTAAGGGATGTTTTGAGTTGTTAGTCAGTGGTCAGTTGTAGGCCCCACTTCCTTAACTGGATCTAGGAGGTCGGGTCATGTCATAGTTACTCTTCGACTCATAATTACCCTAGAAGGCTGGTGAAATTGGGTCCATGTGGGAGGGGGTGGTTATAATTTCCTCTCCATAAATTTATACTACATTTTTCATAGGACTTCCTAGAGTGAATTCACACTTCCTGCCCACTTTGAAGCAGTTATCTTCCAATTTTCTTTGTCCACCTATTGTTAAGTTGAACTTTAGTCCTATCTTTGGAGTTTAACCGGTTAGTTCTTTTGCATGTGATAGTTATTAATCATTTTTAACTAATTTATAACTCCACTTACTTCTAGGTCACTCCATTTTAGGATATTTTGCTAATTGTAGGCCTCCTAGTCTCATTTTGGCATTTTTTTGAACTAGGAAAAGTGTTTCTGAGTGAAACTGAGTGCATGCACATAGAATCCAAACCATGTTCAAATTCGTTTGCCTCTTGAAGAGTCTACATATCGTATTCATGTTCAATGATAATGTCTCATCAAGTGGTCATCAATTATTCATCTCATGTTCTTTCAATAGTTGAAATTTTATCTTTGGTTACTTTGTGAATCTTCTAGCAATTCTTCTCTCTTGTCTCTTGTTTTGCAAGTAGCTAGTTTAGCATTTTCTCACATCTAGATTTTGTGCCTATGATTAAAATAATACATGGTATTAGAGCATAAGCGTTTTTGAAGAATATTGATTTTTTATTGCAAATTTAACAATTTATAATGGATGAGAGAGAGCATGGATCATATATGTTCAGTTGACCTCAGTCCTTTCAACTATTTTGACTAGAAGCATAAGATCCTCATGTCGTTGCATAGAAATGGGCTCTATAGGATCACTATGGATACTAAAATTGTGCCTAATTCAGCCAATGAGAAAACAAAATACTTTAACAAGATGGATGGTGCTCGTGGGAATCAATGTTTCTTTGCCAATATCCCCTAATTCATTGCTTTCATATGGATGAGTACAAGACTCCTAATAAAGTGTGGAACGAATTATAGGAATTTTTTAGCAAGAAAAATGGGTTGAGGGGACACCATCTTAACAATGATATGATCACAATGAATGTCTCCAAATTTGAGACTTTATAGTATTAATTCTCCATATTCAAGAGAGTAATGACTTAGGTAAAATCTTGTGGCATAGATAGAAAAGAAGGTCAACTCATTATTTTGGTGTTTTCTAATATAGGACCGGAGTACTCCGGGTTTTTTCTATTGTTTCCATGCTGCAAAATTATCTATGGGTAAAAATTGGAATATGCCATCAATAGATTATTTGATTGAGTCTCTAATATAAGAGAAGATAAAGTTCATACTCATGGGGACTCTTAAGTATTCCAAGGCCCGGACTCTTAGGTATTCCAAGGCCCATACAATAGCAGTGGATGAAATAAGAAAGAAGACTAAGAAAAAGACAAGAAGGAACCAGAGAACAAGAAAAAAAGGAAATTCTCATAATACTGTCTATTTGTCATTTTTTAATATTTTTTCTTTATCAATAATTTTTCCATATACCATAATAATTAAAAAAATAGAATGTTAACAATTGTTATCATATTTATAGAATAGAATCTTATTGTTGTGGAGTTCTTGCAACTATGTATCACATATTTATTGAAATTACATCTTAGTATTGGGCTTTGAAGATCAAAAGTTTTGTGTTTGGCAAATCATATAAACATTCTAGTTTGAATTAGCCTCCCATCCTCTTGCTCATTGGATTTAAAAATGGTATCTACCAATCCCTCATGACTCCACTTGTAGATATTCTTACTTCCTACTCCATTTGCTTGTATTTCCTAGGTACTTCTCTTTTGCTTGCAATTATGAATATTGCATGCATGTCTTTTTTGTGCACACATAATATGAAGAGAGGACAATAGGCGTTAGGGGTCAAAATTGATTCTTGATGCAGGTATAATTCCTTATTGCTAGAAATTCAATGGAAACAAATAGTATTCATTCATGCTTGACTAACCAATAAGCCTATAATTCTTATGGCAAAAGATCCTTGTAAGTTATATTTTTTAATGGAAATTTGTGTTGTTGGAGATTTTAAATAATTGTTGTTGATTTTTTTATATTAGAAATGGAAGTGATATTCATAGAATAACACAGTGTTTTGATTAAATTTAAAAAAATCTCATTGCACTTATTTAAATGATTAGGATATGATTCCATTATATTTGAGAATAAAATTTATGAAATGAAAAAATAAATAATTAGATTAAATTCCCTAAATTATTAAATTTCCTCCTTATAATTTAATATAAAATGTAAATAAATAATCATATTAAATTCCTAAAATTATAATATTGATGAACCTTGAATGTAGTGCTTAAAATATAGCACTTAGAATTCTAATATATAAATAAATTTTCGGGTTTAAAATTTCTCAAACTTGACCGGATAGAAGATCTAGTATTTAATGCATATATAAAAATTCAAAATTATTTTTTATTTTCATACCAAAAAACAACAACTTAACTGATGAATATTAAAAAATTAATTAAAATACATTTAATTCTTTAAATTGAGATATAGCCCTTTCGTTCCGAGCTTTAAAGCATGGACTTTTCATGTGTTTTCATGTGGGCCACTTTATTCAAATAATAAAAGATTGATTGCATGCACAGGAGAATCGACAAAAGCCACATTGAAATGATATTGACTGTAGGTACACATTGGCTACTTGATTTTATAATAATATTAGTGGGTATAAATGAGATTTAACATAGCTCTCAAACGAGATTGGTCACTGGACTTTGTTGATATTTTTGACATAATAACACAAGGGTGTCACATTGAAATGATATTGACGGGAGGGTACACATTGGCTATTTGATTTTATTAATAATATTATTGGGTACAAATGAGATTTAACATAGCCCCCAAACGAGACTCGTCACTAGACTTTGTTGATATTTTTGACATAATAACACAAGGGTGCCACATTGAAATGATATTGACTGGAGGGTACACATTGGCTACTTGATTTTATTAATAATATTATTGGGTACAAATGAGATTTAACATAGCCCCCAAATGAGACTAGTCACTGGACTTTGTTGATATTTTTGACATAATAACACAAGGGTGCCACATTGAAATGATATTGACTGGAGGGTACACATTGGCTACTTGATTTTATTAATAATATTATTGGGCACAAATGAGATTTAACATAGCCCCCAAACGAGACTCATCACTGGACTTTGTTGATATTTTTGATTTAATAACACAAGGGTTTTGTGCAAATGATTTGGATGAATGTTAAATCTAGCCAGTATTGGAATGATAAGGGATTAAAATTCTATCATAACATTGTATTATATTTATTGATCTCACTTTTATCTTTTTTTCATTTATTATAAATGTAGATTTTGAAGTATCTAGATTCTTACATTGAACTTCAAGTCTTAAGCTTAAATTTCAGACTTTAGAGTTTGAAAGATTTTATCAACCATTACTTCAATATTAAAAAAATATAATAAAATTTATTTACAATGTACCCTTAAATTAAAAATCGAAATTGATATGATTTATCGCTATACAAAAATATACAAACAATTAATATTGATAAAAAAACTAAAATTAAGCTTATTTCTAAAATAAAATTGAAAAAATAACGGAACAACTTATATAAATTACTCAAATACATGCATGTGAAAATTTAAGAGTTTTAAATAACATACCTATATATAACTACCCTCAACCACTAAGATGATTGCATGTGAAAAGACAAGTTATAAATACTCTACTCTATTATTGAAAAGAGTCTCTCAAGGCGGTTTTCAATTGAAAAACATAATTTAAATAACTTAGTTAACCAAACCATTAATAATATTATTATTATTATAACGTTATTATAATAAAATAACGCTATTTTATTAATTAATATTAGTTTGTTTTAAATCCTTACATTTACTAATATCCCTAGATCTATTAATATTGGAATAATAATATAATAATAATTATTATATTAATGATCAATATTATTCTAGTTAATATTAAATCCTAACTCTCTAAAAGAATTAAATGATCTAATATAAGATATTTTTTATTAATTAGTTAACCAAACCCTTAATAATAATACTATTATTATAACATTATTACAATATTATAATAATTCTTACATTTACTAATATCCCTAGATCTATTAATATTGGAATAATAATATAGCTAATAATATATTAATAGTTATTATATTATTAATCAATATTATTCTAGTTAATATCAATTCCTTACACACTAGTAGATTAGTGTTTTACTAATTAATTTATATTAAATAGTTACCCTAGCCATTAATAATAAGAATAATTTTATTATAGTAATATAATAAAATCTTATATGGCAGGATGTGATGGCACGATCTTAGCTGGGATAGTCGTCATCCTTCTTCTTTATGTTGACGATATTGTTCTTTTGGCAAGGTGCCCATCTGATCTTAATAAGCAACTTAGGCTTCTTAAGGATTTCTGCTCTACCATGGGTATGACTGTTAACACTGACAAAACAAAAGTTATGATTATCAAATCCAAGAAGGACACTTACACTAATTTTATGTATGACAATAATAACTTGGAGGAAGTGTATTCTTACAAGTACCTAGGAATTGATATTCATCACAAGCTCAACTGGAACCATAGCATTGAGAAAAGGATTAATGGGGGGTGGAAAGCTTACTTTCGTCTTGAAAATAATTGTAAAATAGCAAACCTTGTAATGTGGGATAAAACGAAGTTCCTCTTTGAAACTTTAGTCACTCCTGTTATCTTATATGGCTGTGAGGTTTGGGGTTGCAGCATCTCCAGAGAATCATGGAGAAAGATTGAGCAAATCCAGAAACGTTTTATAACTTATAACCTGAAAATTAAAAGTAATACACCCTATCCTATTCTCCTTATAGAAGTAGGTCTTTCCCCTATTGAGAACCTAGCTATGCTTAGGTTTCTGTTGTACAAGCACAAAATCAGTAACATAGACGATCATAGACTTCCTAAGCTAGCTTTAAATTCTAGCCAAAACCACCTAAGGCTCAATTGAGGGTGGCATAAGGACACAAGGGCCTGGTTAAACTATTGGGAGATCAACGAAAATGATGCATTGCAAAACATAAATAACATTAAAGATATTGTTACTTCTAAGTTCAAAGAAAAAATGTGGTGTGAGAAAGACTTAGCGGCTAAAAGAAAATTAAGTTATTATAAGAAGGTCATCAATCCCACCCTAGAAGATCAAAAGTATCTCTCTACTTTAACTAGCTCAAAGAAGAAAATCAATATAGCAAAGATTAGAACGAACTCTCATGAGCTCCATAGTGAAACAGGTCGTTGGGTAGTTCCTAAAACGCCATGGACGGAAAGGATCTGCCATATATGTGAGAATAGGAACATCGAGGATGAAAACCACTTCCTCTTAGAATGCCCCGTGTATAACCACATCAAATCTCAGTTTCACAATCTTTGTTACAATACTGACCTTCCTAGCCTTTTACAATGTCAAAATTATAGTGAGCTCGGGAGGCTTCTCTCCAAGCTTTTTGAGCATAGGAATAAAATCTTAAATCAAAATAGATAATTTGTTTCTTTAGGTCCGATAGACCATTATTTGGTCTCAGTGGACGTTAACTATCATCATCATCATCATCAATATTAATATTATTCAATTACTAATAATACAAGTTAACAATTTTATCATATTCCCTAGATTTTTTACTCATGATCGGTTAACTTTTTACTTAAAATAAAATTTAAAATAAGATTCTTTTTAACATAATAATATTATAGGCAAATATAGCCGTTTCGGGGTCAATTATAGCCATTTGCCCAGTCCAGTTTAATATAGTCGTTTTTTATTGAAACCTAGCCGTTGGAAGGTCTCCTCTCCCTATTTAATATGTAGCCATGATCTGATTCTTCAACTTGTCAACCAACTCGTTGATTCGAAGCGTGTGAACAAATGTATTATCATGTAATTTACGCTGAAAAACTTTTCATAAATATAATTTAAATAAAAGAAACATATTAAATCCCATAATAAAACCGCATAGATTTAGATTATATTAATGAATAAAACGACTTGGAAAATTGCCGACATAAAATGACAATTACAACATCATAATAATACATACATAATAAATATTTTTGAATTTGAAACAAAATCAGTAAAAATCGCATCATATTATGACCTTTTTATATACACAAAAAGTCATGCACTAAATAATAATAATAAATCATTTTGGGTATTTTTTTATATATATGTACTAAACAATAATAATAATAAATAGTTTTCAACACGCAAAAGCCATGTTCTTTTCCGAAGTTTTTGCGATTTTCTAAGACCATGAACCAAGGGGGCCACCTAATTCAAACCATTCGGATTTTTTACGACAATGAACCAAGGGGGCCACCTCATTCAAACAATTCGGACTTGATTGGTTGAGATGAATTTATGGTACAAAGTAGACTTGACTTATGAAGACTAAGGCACATTGAAATGGTATTGACATAATAACACCAGGGTGCCACATTGAAATGATATTCACTGGAGGGTACACATTGGCTACTTGATTTTATTAATAATATTATTGGGTACAAATGAGATTTAACATAGCCCCCAAACGAGAATCGTCATTGGATTTTGGTGATATTTTTGAGATAATAACACATGGGTGTCACATTGAAATGATATTGACTGAAGGGTACACATTGGCTACTTGATTTTATTAATAATATTATTGGGTACAAATGAGATTTAACATAGCCCCCAAACGAGACTCGTCTCACTGGACTTTGTTGATATTTTTGATTTAATAACACAAGGGTTTTGTGCAAAATGATTGGGATGAATGTTAAATCTAGCCAGTATTAGAATGATAAGAGATTAAAATTCTAACATAGCATTGTATTATATTTATTGATCTCACTTTTATCTTTTCTTCATTTATTATAATTGTAGATTTTGAAGTATCTAGATTCTTACATTGAACTTCAAGTCTTAAGCTTAAATTTGAGACTTTAGAATTTGAAAGATTTTATCAACCATTACTTCAATATTAAAAAAATATAATAAAATTTATTTACAATTTACCCTTAAAAAAAATCAAAATTGATATGATTTATCGCTATACAAAAATATACAAACAATTAATATTGATAAAAAACTAAAATTAAGCTTATTTCTAAAATAAAATTGAGAAAGTAAGGAAACAACTTATATAAATTACTCAAATACATGCATGTGAAAATTTAAGAGTTTTAAATAACATACCTATATATAACTACCCTCAACCACTAAGATGATTGCATGTGAAAAGACAAGTTATAAATACTCTACTCTATTATTGAAAAGAGTCTCTCAAGGCGGTTTTCAATTGAAAAACATAATTTAAATAACTTAGTTAACCAAACCATTAATAATAATATTATTATTATAATAAAATAACGCTATTTTATTAATTAATATTAGTTCGTTTTAAATCCTTACATTTACTAATATCCCTAGATCTATTAATATTGGAATAATAATATAATAATAATTATTATATTAATGATCAATATTATTCTAGTTAATATTAAATCCTAACTGTCTAAAAGAATTAAATGATATTTTTTATTAATTAGTTAACCAAACCCTTAATAATAATACTATTATTATAACATTATTACAATATTATAATAATTCTTACATTTACTAATATCCCTAGATCTATTAATATTGGAATAATAATATAGCTAATAATATATTAATAGTTATTATATTATTAATCAATATTATTCTAGTTAATATCAAATCCTTACACACTAGTAGATTAGTGTTTTACTAATTAATTTATATTAAATAGTTACCCTAGCCATTAATAATAAGAATAATTCTATTATAATAATATAATATTAATATTATTCAATTACTAATAATACAAGTTAACAATTTTATCATATTCCCTAGATTTTTTTACTCATAATCGGTTAACTTTTTACTTAAAATAAAATTTAAAATAAGATTTTTTTTAACATAATAATATTGTAGGCAAATATAGCCATTTCGGGGTCAATTATAGCCATTTGCCCAGTCCAGTCTAATATAGTCGTTTTTCAGTCAAAACCTAGACGTTGGAAGGTCTGCTCTCCCTATTTAATATGTAGCCATGATCTGATTCTTCAACTTGTCAACCACACTGGTTGGTTCGAAGCGTGTAGACAAATGTATTATTCTGTGATTTACGCTGAAAAACTTTTCGTAAATATAATTTAAATAAGAGACCAGAATATACGTCGATGAGTTTTGAAAACAGCATAGATTTAGATTATATTAATGGGTAAAACGACTTGGAGAATTGTGGACATAAAATGACAATTTCAACATCATAATAATACATACATAATAAATATTTTTGAATTTGAAACAAAATCAGTAAAAATCGCATCATATTATGACCTTTTTATATACACAAAAGTCATGTACTAAATAGTAATAATAATTCATTTTGGGTATTTTTTTATATATATGTACTAAACAACAATAATAATAATATATAGTTTTCAACACGCAAAAGCCATGTTCTTTTCCGAAGATTTTGCGATTTTCTAAGACAATGAACCAAGGGGGCCACCTCATTCAAACAATTCGGACTTGATTGGTTGAGATGAAGACTAAGGCACATTGAAATGGTATTGGTCCACAAAGGAGACTGGATATTGGAGTCTACAAATGAGATTTGACTTACTTAGCCTCCA
The DNA here is from genome assembly GCA_031772625.1 of Pinus tabuliformis. NCBI lineage: Eukaryota > Viridiplantae > Streptophyta > Pinopsida > Pinales > Pinaceae > Pinus > Pinus tabuliformis. Next base: position 77,281,982 of record CM062812.1, read on the forward strand.
AACGAGACTCCACTTAGATCTTCACATGTTACAGGTGAGCGTATGTAGGTATGTTTTCTCGCTCACCAGAACGCATTGATTGAATTTTGAATGTCATTGGACTGGTCCAATTAGGCGGCGCTTGGTTGGACTTGTGGCACACAAGAAGAAGCCCCATATATAAGGAACCGCAGCCACAGGGTTGTACCACACCAACACAGTAGCTATTTTATCTTACCCACCAGAAATATTGGCCCTCCCCTTCCCCCTCCTTTCTATCTATCTCATCACTTGTACCCATGGCCTCCGTCGTCGACCAAGCCGAGCTGTGCAGCAAATCTGTGAGCATGAGTTCACCTGGTGTACAAAGACGCACAGGCGATTACCATTCCAATCTCTGGGACGACGAGTTCATCCAGTCCCTCTCAACGCCTTATGGGGTGGGTAATCACTAATTAGCTTCAGCTTCAGCTTCAATTTATTCTCTGCCGGTTCCTTCATCACATTGAATTAATACAATTGAATAAATTTCTTCTGATCCAATTAATTTCAGGCACCTTCTTACCGCGAACGTGCTGATAGACTTGTTGGGGAAGTAAAGGAGATGTTCAATTCACTTACAGTACTCACTCCCCACAATGATCTCCTTGAGCAACTTTGGATGGTGGATAGCGTTGAACGTTTGGGAATCGATAGGCATTTCAGAAATGAAATAAAATCAGCGTTGGATTATGTTTACAGGTCGGTCACCGTAGCCTTATCATCATTCTTTGTTGTGCTAATTTATATGTGGAATACAATGTACGTGCGATTATAACCATAAATTATCGATCTTGGTCTGCAGCTATTGGAGCGAGAAAGGCATTGGATGTGGTAGAGAGAGTGTTGTTACTGATCTCAACTCAACTGCCTTGGGGTTCCGAACTCTTCGACTACACGGATTTCCGGTGTCCTCAGGTACATTTTATTACTAAATCGGTGGTTTCAGAAAAGTTGAATCCTAGTATCTGTAATTTTTCGTCCTCTCTCATGGATCTGCTTTAATAAATGTTTTCATTTTATTTCATCTCAGATGTTTTGGAAGTTTTCAAAGATCAAAATGGGAAGTTTGCAGGCTGCTCTGCCAATGCTCAGACAGAGGCAGATATGAGAGGCATTCTCAATTTATTTAGGGCCTCCCTTCTTGCATTTCCTGGGGAGAAAGTCCTGGAAGAAGCTCAAATATTCTGTACATCATATTTAAAGGAAGCCCTAAAAACGGTTCCGATCTCCAATGGTAGTCTTTCGGGAGAGGTGAGGCAGGATACCCCTTCAAATTCACAAAATAGCGTATTTTATTGTATGTGGTTAAATGTTTTTATAGCAACAATATTGTGGCTGGCAGATTGAATACGTTATTGAATATGGTTGGCTCACAAATTTCCCGAGATTGGAAGCAAGAAATTATATTGACGTATTTGGAAAGGACACTATTCCCTGTGTCAAGTAAGTACAGTATATTTATATTATATATTGGAGTAGGCCCATTATTTCATTTCATATAATATATATATATTGGAGTAGGCCCATTATTTCATTTCATATAATATATATATATTGGAGTAGGCCCATTATTTCATTTCATCAAAGTCATCTAAATTAAGGGAATTTAACGTTAAATCCACTTTGCATTTAACTTTTCAGGACGACGACCAAGAACCAGAAGCTTTTAGAACTTGCAAAATTGGAGTTCAATATCTTTCACTCCTTACAGCAAAAAGAGTTAAAACAGCTCTCCAGGTAATGATCAGCTGTCTCCACGATTATTTATTATGACTTTATTACAGACAAATTCGGATTTGAGTGGTCTCATATTCAAAAAAATTATTTATTTTGTGTGCAGATGGTGGAAAGATTCGGGTTTCTCTCAACTGACATTCACTCGGCATCGTCACGTGGAATTCTACACTTTGGCCTCCTGCATTGCCACTGAGCCCAAACATTCAGCATTCAGATTGGGCTTTGCCAAAACGTGTTATCTTGGAATAGTTCTGGACGACATCTATGACACTTTCGGAACGATGGAGGAGCTCGAACTCTTCACAGCCGCAATTAAGAGGTAGAGGTGGTGATGACTAATTAGCTTCCTTAGATCGATCGATCGTTTAATCCAATAAAAAGTAAAATAGCAACTAACTGTGTGTGCGTATGATGATCAGATGGGATCCGTCCGCCAGGGACTGCCTTCCAGAATATATGAAAGGCATATATATGGTGTTTTACGATTGCGTTAATCAAATGGCTCGAGAAGCCGAGAAGAGTCAAGGCCGAGACACGCTCACCTATGCTCGAAATACGGTATGGAAAATATTAACCCCATACATAGTACATACACATACACATTTGATGTGAAAAAACATATTTAAATATTAACCCCATACATAGTACATACACATACACATTTGATGTGAAAAAACATATTTAAATATTAACCCCATACATAGTACATACACATACACATTTGATGTGAAAAAACATATTTATTTTCTTCTGATGATAATGGTCATAGGTTTGTAAAATATTGGGGTATCCAAACTCAGCCTCACTTAATTCGCTTTGCATGTACTGTACTGGTGTGCAGTGGGAAGCCGTATTTGATGCGTTTCTGGAAGAAGCAAAGTGGATGGCCAGCGGTTATATACCGACGTTTGAGGAGTATTTGGAGAACGGGAAGGTGAGTTTTGGGTATCGAGCAGCCACACTGCAACCCATTCTCACGTTGGATATTCCCCTCCCCCTTCACGTCCTGCAGGAGATTGATTTCCCATCCAGTTTCAATGACGCGGCATCTTCCATCCTTCGACTACGAGGTGACGTGTGCGGCTACCAGGTAAATTGGCATTGCAGCTTCTATCTCAAATCAAACACAAAGTAGTACAGTTAACTGCTTTTGGAGTTGAAATGAAATTGAATCATATTGAACGCATGGCATGGGATGGTGAATGCAGGCCGAGCGGAGCCGTGGTGAAGAAGCTTCCTCTATATCCTGCTATATGAAGGACAACCCTGGAGCAACAGAAGAAGATGCTCTCAATCACATAAAGAGCATGATAGAGGAAAAGATGAAAGAAATAAATTGGGAGTTTCTGAAACCAGACACCAATGTTCCCATCTCCTCCAAGAAACATGCTTTTGACATTCTGAGAGCTTTCTACCACCTCTACAAATACCGAGATGGCTTCAGCATTGCCAACAGTGAAACAAAGAATTTGGTCATGCGAACTGTACTTGAACCTCTGTCTCTCTAACCCTCCCAGATACAAATCACAAAGTATGTCATCTGGGTGGCATTCCTGGTATGTGTAAATGGTAGGCCATTTGTGTAAACTCCAAGGCACATTAGCCATTTTTTTTCCATGGTTGATTAAAGACTATGATTTCTAATAGCCATTTTTTTTTCCATGGTTGATTAAAGACTATGATTTCTAATAGCCATATTTTTTTCCATGGTTGATTAAATACTATGATTTTTGATAATTATAGTCCCCATGTTTTACATTATCTTTATATCTATGGGTTACCAATTCCTTTAGTTAATTTAAAAGTTTGAAATAATTTAACAATCATTTACTAATTAAAATGAAAGACCTTATTGCGTACATGCTACAAATGTTTATTTAGTAATTAAAATGAAAGGCCTTATTGCATACAAAGTAAAGGTTTATTGCATTACGTTACTATTAAAATAAGAATATTTTCCCAAAACTCAAGGGCACATTACCCATATCTATTTCAATTGTGTTGAGTCAGTGGTAACGTAATTTTATGATTTTGAATTTATTTTTTATCGATGAGGATTGACTCCATATGTATAGGTATGGAGTTGCTTATTAATTCAAGAATTATTTAGAAAATGAAATGAAAGATTTTATGGTGTATAAATGTGTTTTTTTAATACGGGATATTTTTTTCGCTTATAGTATTATTGAATGGTAGGGAATATTGTTTTACATAGATAATATATTGTTTTATTAATTGGTTATGCATACATTTCACTAACCAATTTTATAAAGAAACCAATAAAACCATAAAAACAAATCTCATGACAACATTCATTCGATGTGTGTTCTTTGTTGTACCATGTTTGCACCCATTAATGAAAAATCAAGCTGCATCAATGGCTCTGACATATAGTAGAAAATAACTTGACGTCATGGACCACTGGGCGAGGTCCTATGTGGATTCTGAATTGGCTCCTGTTGTAGTCCTCTTTTATATCTAAAATGAAGTCTTTCATCTTCAAGAGGTTGAAAATAGTTGTAGAACAAACCTTTAAATCTGGGATCCCAGAGACGAGCGTCCAATAGATCTATGAAAAAAGACTTATAACACGACCCAAATGTCTACATTCGGTTCTGCAAACCAAACACTAGGTATCCCGTGAAAATAAATTCATTGTTCTTTAATTCATTGGTCAAACGATCCTCAAATATGAATTGCTGAGAGATATTTACCACCCTTTTAGAGCAACAATATTTGATTCTTTGGATCATAATTGTGTTGAGAAGCTTCCATCCAAAAAACATGCATTTTTGGATGCGAAAAGGTTTTCCAGCTTCTCGTATTTGTACATAAGCACCTACGCGGAAGACACCCAAAACACATCAAAGAGGTGCAAGAAATGCAAGTGACGAAGTTTATTTTTATAATTACGTGACCAATACAAATGCACCTTATCCTCAACAGAATGGCAACCTACCCAATCCTCCCCCAATGGTGGTGCCTATACCAAGAGCTGGACTGATGGGTTCATTTATGCCTTCTCCAAAGGAAATTTCTCTCGAGGTGACGACACCATTAGAAAAAAAATGATCTAGTGGTTCGCTCAACAGATTACTTGAGTAAATTCAATTTCCATTTAAGCTGAAGATTCTCTCTGAATGAACTTCAAGTCTCAATTCAAATGGATCTGTCATAGCCACATTGTGCACCTATAATAAAACACATTCATATGTTGTTACGATGGCAATTTGATAGATGCTTCACACAAGCTCGATAGAAAAGCAACATCCACATGATCTCTTTGCCACTGGCTCTTGTTAAGGTCCTGAATTGCCCTCTTTTTGACATCCCTTTTACGATCATCTCCATCTTTTTCACATATACGTTTTCTACATTTCCAAGCTATAAGGCCATCTAGGACATGCTCAGGCATAATAAAAGGTATCATTCATCATAACTTATAATCTATAGTTTCTTTGTGGAATATAATCAAAACATCTCTATGGATACCGAAATGTACAACTTCTATATCTAATCAGTGTTTCTGCAGCTCAACCCATGGTTAGACAAGTTCCTCCGAGCTTAAAGGAGAGAAAAATACATGGATGGACACTAAATGATAAGCATATAAACATCCACCTATCGCACCTACTTGCAAAATCACAGAGCTCGAGAATTTTGTGATAGAAAAATATTAAGAGGGGGGTGAATCAATATTTTAAACTACTTAAACTTTTCTTTTCTCATTTAAATTTCTATACACAACTGTTATGAGGTAAACTTGCGTATGTAAGTGACTGTGATGAAGACAAGTAGCGTATGTCCAGTTCACCAACTATTTGAGTTGATTAATCATCTGTTTAACTTGAACCATTACATCAATACTTCAATAAACATTAATTAAACAATAATCATGTGCAGTAAGAACATAATAAGTCATCACACACAAGAAACACACGAACATCGAGATTTTTAGGTGGAAACCCAATGTGGGAAAAAAACCATTGTTGTTGCCGTCTCTAACTTCTTCCTTTATTATAAAGAGAAATTTCTTCAATACTTGTACTAGCGCATACTCGTACTAGTACGCAGGCACCCACCTACAGAAAGCTACAACCTTCTCTCGTTTTCCATATTCTACGAGAAGGAAGCTACAACCCCCTTATCTTATGTTCTTTGTGGATCACTTTTCAGAATATTTCAAACTCGATCCATTCCAAATATCAGACAAGAATATTGAAACCAACATTGTATCAAATCATTGAACCAACTTCATCAACAAATCATTAAATAAACCAAATATCGAATCTCAAACAACCAAAAAACTAGATCATTTCAATTCATTGTAAACTCCTCATCAAAATGTCAAACCACCTATTGTTCATCACAAAAACCAGATCTTGTCACTTCAAACCCTGTTCAACCTTATATCAGAATATATGTGCTATTATTATGAGACATACCAATGTATATATATGCTTTCCCTTCGACTAACCCACATATAGATCTCTAAACACTGAACCCTGAAACTGAATCACCGCACTATTGAAATCAATCACTAAAATGCATATTGAGCTTGTCACAGATCTCTGAACAAAATACAGATCGTCTCATAGAAGCATCATTCATAACATAATCAATTCAACATCAATCAACAATGCCAAACATAGATCATCATGGAAGACTTCATCAGCCGACAACAACAAACAAAACAAGACTGATTAGACATCATATACCTCAAAACCCTAGCATATGTACGCAGCCCTTATAAGGCACTTCTGGGTATGTATGTTCCTTTCAAGAAGCATACCCGCGTACAGATTTTCCCATTCTATAGAATTGATACGCAACTACCAAAAATCCAATCCATGTATGTACACGATTTTTCTGAAGAAAAACTGTGTATATATCTGTAACTACTCAATAATACCTTTTCTATGCAACATATCAGTAATCAAACCCAAATCTAGGCACATACTGTAAAAGACACATATCATAACATTATCATCACAAATCCATCAACCCATAAGCAGATTTTTCAATGTGTAGTCATTTCAGATCTATGAGATCTGATCCATCATCACATTCCTGGGTGCACACTTATTCAGATCAACCAATTCATTAATAAACAAAATCATGCAAACTTAGCAATTTGATCTCCATCTCCTTACATAGCTTAGGCTTTAGCAAATACCTAAGGCTGATTGCGTAGTTAGGTCGATGGTATTCTTTGACAAAATCAAATATCTGTTTTTGCACTCATTACTATGGTTTAATACTATGGTAAAGACCCATGGTATTTAGAATACCATGGTGTAGAAATTGTATGTGACCTTTCTTCACAATACACGCGTATGTACGCGACCTCTATTCACAGGACCCGTGTATACTTCTTAGAACATTATCTTTATCATTCTTCTGTCTCTGAATTGATATTACTTTGTCCAAGTTGTTCATCACATTTGTATTGGCCTGAATACTTATCCTGCTATTATCATGTTGACATGTTTATTAGGTAGGTTTCCATAAAGGAAAACACATTTGTCATAATTCCAACAATCTCCCCCTTTGGATTTGATGACGGCCAACACTTTGGTATTTGGTCACCACCACCTGCAGATACTTGTAAACACATATGTACATATACCAAGTCTCCAAGCATTCTCCAAACAGCAAGCTTCTCTCCCCCTTTGACATCAAGGGTAAAGGGGCTGACCAATGTTGAATGAAGGCTTCTCTCCCTTTGTATATCTGATCTGCTGAGTATAAACACTAAATACTGACCATGCTCCACCTGAGTATATGCAGGATTCTCTGAAGGTATACAAAGAAGTACATGACACTAGACATGACATTTCTTACCACCAAGGACTCATGCTTACATCAATTACCCAACACAGTGGGGTTACATAGTTGACTCATCATTACATTAAATGCCCAAAATAATGGGATTACATGCATAATGAATTGGACTCCAATATTTCCATCATGACTGAATATAACAATTTTACAGCATGGGTATTTACATTACCTTTACATCAAGAGACAAATATGACAATCATAACCAAAACCAAATACTTCAATAGTGAGGTAGTAGGACCATGATAATCATCAGTAACCATGATTTACCATACAAGGATGAGCATCTAGAAATAACATTAGGAGCACTATTATGCAATAAGGAATACTCAAGAAATCAAATTCCAACAACGTGAACTATGAGAGAAATAGAAAATGATCCCCCTAAACCATTTTCATCCGTTCACTATTAGGATTGATCATGTTCATCAGTAAAGTCATCAGAGAAACTTCATCAATGAGTAAAGTCATCAAAGCAACAATGTCATTTAGCGACCATCATAAGACAATATCACTTCTAAGTATCATCTGAACAATAATAGACTGTGGCCAATCAACATCAGGACCAAAATACCAAATAATAATTGTTTGAAACATATCAGAGCCTTTCCTTGAGTCTGTCCCACTGTTTCTTCATAATAGAGAAACATACATGACTCTCTAGATCAGAACTCACATATATACGTGACTGTACTTCATGAAATATGTGTACAGAAAATAAATTGTAGTAATTTTAGACTCAGTCCCCCTGAACATGAAAATATTTGTCAGAACAATTAACAAAGTGATGAAGAAGAGACAACTCCTAGTTTTTGTTTGAGATATTCAAAGAATCACGTGGAAGTGGTTTAGTAAATATGTTTGCAACTTGTTCCTTTGAGGGAACATATTCTAGTTTGACCTTTTGTTCAAGGACCTCTTCTCTCAGAAAGTGATATTTGATTGGAATATCCTTGGTATTTGAGTGCATCACAAGACTTTTAGAAATACTTATGGCACTAGTATTATCACACAAAATAGGTATAGGTTGAGGATAAGTGATCTGAATATCTTGTAATGTTTGCACCATCCATAGAATTTGAGTACAACGAGATGCAACATCAACGTATACTACTTCACCAGTAGACAAAGCAACAGAGCTTTGTTTTTTGCCGAACCGTGATACCAAGAGGGGTCCCAAATAGAATGCTCCTCCACTAGTACTTTTCTGATCATCAACATTACTCGCCCAATCTACATCTGTATAAGCATGAAGAGAAAAATATACATTTTTGGGATACCATAGACCATAATCTTGAATTCCTTGTAGGTACTTGAATATTCTCTTTAGTGCATGGAGACGAGTTTCTTTAGGATTTTCTTGAAACTGTCCAACAATCCCAATTGCATGCATTATGTCTGGTCTTGTGCCTATAAGGTAGACCAAGATTCCAATCATAGATCTGTATTCTGGTTGATTTAGTGAGGGAGAATCATCTTGTGAATTCAGGTTACAACCTATTACCATTGGTGTGCATACATGTTTATAGTTTTCCATTCCATGCTTCTTTAAAATCTGCTTGACGTATTTATTTGGTGCGAGAAAGATAGCATACTTTGCTTGCTGAACTTGAATTTAGAATCCGTTCACTATGAATTTGGGAGAGAACAAAATGCCTTATAATCAAACAAACCAATATAATAAAATCCTTTATATACAGGCCTTAACACGAACATGGCAATCTATGTGGAAGAACCCATAGCCACATCGAATGATATATCCTACAACTGATAGAGATATGTTCAAACCTTCAATTTTCAAAATCTTATTAATACCATGCAATTGATAATAATAATTATCATAAGGAAAAAAATGGAAAAAGAAGAGAGGTTTTCATAAGACAAATAGCTAGGAAGCATCCATCACTAAAGATTTGAATAATTTAGTTATTGAATGTTAGATATGTTATAGTTCAATTATAAATATTGACATTATACAATATAAAACAAGTAGAAAATCCTCTAGGGAAATTTAGAGATCAATGCATTGTAAGTTTTCCCTTGTAAGGAAGTAAGGAAAAGCATTTTAATTTATAAATCTGCAACTTATGAGCTTGTTCTTGAGAGAGAATAATATAGCGCAAGCATGCTCAGCTGCATTGCCTATGATCGGTAACAAAATCATACTGATAAAGTTCACAGATATTTCCCATCATTCTTCCACGTCTTGATCAAACCATTGAGCTTTCTCGTAAAGTAAACAAGAACAACATCAAATTATTAGCTAAATTAGTTAACATTTGCAAAAAACTATTGTTCACCTTAATGGTCTCAACAATATACTCAGAAAGTAGGGATATAAGTACAGTAAGAGTGCAGAGCTAGATGATGGAACTAATGAGTCCTATGGATAGTTCTTCCAAATTTTCTTCCTCTTTTGTTTCTTGCAATATAAGTATAATGTGTTGTTTGAAAATAACTATCAATTTCTAGAACTAATGCAATTGCTATAGTGACAATTTATTACTTATTTATTACGTGGCCTTCTTCAAATAGTTGTCTGTGTGTCTTTAATTTGAAGAACAAATATGCAGCATAAGCTACTAGCATGATAATGCGACTGAATCTAGATAGTTTTAAAGTGGATACAACTGCGTCACTATATGCCATAGACCATTGAAGAGCCAAGGGTAGCACGAGACATAGTGAGGCCATCATAAGAAAGCTGGAATTGATTCCAGAAACAACCTGCACATCATTTAGCAATAGTACAACACCTAGGGTGAGTCCCCATGAACAAGTATCTAGATCTGTTAGGAATTTTTTTGGTGTCCTAAATATATTAATAAATGAAAAAATAAAAGAAAAGAAATATCACTTGCCTTATCAAGCCTCTTCTCTTTTTTCATGTTTGCTAATCCCCAACAAAAAAGAGATGTACCAAGCACAAGAAGTAAGTTGGAAAGTATAGACCCAGTAGAGAATATGATCCGAATTGGATCCTAGAACACTCTCTAAGTTTTCATGAACTCTTTAAAAATCATGCCAATGTTTCAAAGTCTTATAAATATCAAGCTTATCGGAGATATCTTCGTAACAATTGCAATTTGTGATCAGCGTAGAGCAACGAGGACCCTTGGTCAAGCGCGCAGACCGTCAACCCATGGTAACGCGTGCTTCCACGAATTAGCAAAACCAGAGGTCATTTCAATAAACAGGGATAGTTTCTGATATGCGATTAGTGACAAGTCGCTAATTGCATATCACAGGGAAATCCCCTCAAAGAAGGAAAAGCCCTGAGTGCCCGGACCTGAATTAATTATAAAATGCAAAGGATACCGCGCCGATTCCATCAGAAGCGGGGTCCGACAAAAAACGGCAGGATATCGGAAGGGCTTCGAGTAGTAAGCGGTTTCAACCGAGTCCTGCCCGATGCCACACAATGGGTGCCACGAATCCGGCGGAAGAGAGAGAAAACCACTCACATCGGATGGGTAAACATCATGTTACTTACCTGCCCGATATGGATGATGACCCTTGGATCTATAGACTCCAGATCAACGACAGAGACGCGTTCCGATGGATTACCAGATTTTATGAGGGTTACAGGTAGATTTGTATAGGATTTGAAGTCCAACGTGGATGATGTGTTGGCAGAAGATCGCGTTTCGGGGGAATTCTTGGAGTTAACGGTAAAAACAGTCGTTTAAAGACATCTAAGAGAACTAACACTCAGTTCATTATGAAATAGGTGTCCACCTCCCTATGAGGCATTATACAGTGATGATTACGCAGAACAGAGGGATTCAGATGGACAGAGGCAGGGGAACCTTAAAGCCAGGAAGCGGAAACGAATAGTCAAGAAGCAGATTGACTTTAAAGCCACGAACTGACAGAGAGAGAGAGAGGAGCAAGTTAGTAAGCTAAGAGCAGAGAGAAGAAGCCGAGCTGACCTGTAGAGGCAAAGGCAGCATCGAGCTAGACAGAGCCAGAGAGAGTCAGAGAGTCTGTGTACTCGAGAGAAGGCTTGAGAGGTTCAAGAAAACTCCTCTATATATGCCTGTCATGTATGAGTGTCAGATTGGGCTCATACTACTGTGACCAATAGAGGTCAAGTTTTAGTAAGGAGAGTCTGTGTACTCCAGAGACTTTGGAAATCCAAGTACCGTCTTACTGATTTGTATCTGTTGAGTGAGACTCGAATTGAGCTCACTATTATAAAAAATATGCTTTGACAACATAATAGGGAGGCCACCACTGAAGGCTGGACTGGGAGACGTAGCCTAGGAGTATTGGGTGAACTCCTTATTAAACTTGTTGTGTTTATATGTTTGCATGTTATGTTTTCTTTAACTGCTTCAGTGCATGTGTATTTCACAATCTTATCGATCCATTGCATAAAATAACATAGGCACATCCAAGCACATGAATCTGTAATACCTTAATTCTTTGTCTTAGATCAATTTCAGATCAAGTGGTATCAGAGCTCTAGGTTACTAAGGCTAGACAAGCTTGTGCTAGATTTTGTTGTTGAATGCTAACTAGGACATAGCTCAAATTAGGAGAAGGAGAATTGGTTGAAGATAACCCAAAAATTGGAAGGGTCTATCCTAAGAGGAAAATGGCAAAAGAAAGTACCTAGGAATCAGATTCCCAGTTCATGGATAGTTTCATGACCATGAGAGCCATGGTGGAAGAAATGTATAGATAATTTAAGAAAGGTAGAGATGAAGATTCATCAAACTCCAAACAAGACAAAGGAGTAGAAGAATCTCTCCTCCATGACCATTCTAAAGGCAAAGGGAAAGAATAAAAGCTTCTCACACCTCCTAATAGCCCTGAAAATAAAAAGAAAACATCTTTGCTTAAATTAGATGTTAAATTTGATTTACCGATATATGATGGAGAGTTGAATGCAGAGAAGCTAGATAATTGGATTAGAAAGATTGATGTGTATTGCAGAGTGCAGAGCATCAATCAGACAAAAGTAAGATTCAACTGTCCAACCTATGCCTTGGAGGCACTGCCTTGGTATGGTGGGAAGGCAGAACACAAGCTGACATGAAGAAGCATGGTAAAATCCTTTCTGTCTGGAGTGAATTTGTTTATGCAATTAAAAAACAATTCTATCCACTAGCTTATATGCAGCAAGCCATGATGAGTTGGCAAAATCTTAGACAATTAAAAGGACAAAGTGTACAAGGCTACACCCAAGAATTTAGAAAAAGAGCTTTGATTCTAGGAATTTCTTTAGACTCACCTGAAACTCTGCTGAAGTATATAGGTGGTCTACACAGCGATTTAAAGCACACCATTCTCATGTTTAACCCTACTAGCATAGATGAGGTATCTGTTTAGGCTACACATCTAGAGGCTAGAGGCAAGAATGTGAAACCAGAAGTTGGGGGATCATCAAAACCCACTGCAAGCAAGAATAAGGAAAAGAGAAAGCAGAAATGGAAAGAGAGGAAGACAAATGTTGTACAAAAGACCAAGCCTTCATGCACTCATTGCAAGAAGGATGCGCATGATGATGAACACTACTGGATTCTGCATCCGGAGCTGAAGCCCAAGAAGTACAATGGCAAAAAGAAGAAGATTGCTGCAGCTATTCAGAAGGATTTGGGGTCAGACTCAAGAGATGAAACAACAATCATAGCCACATGTATAAAAGGTAAAAATTCTGAAGCATCTACTAGTGATTATGCACAATCTACTGATAATGAAGAAAATGAGAGGAAAAGGCATGAGCCTTTTCATATTAGAGTTATTTCCAAGCATCAAAAGATTGATACTTTGTTTGATAGTGGCTCACAAGTAAATTTAATTTCTGAAGCAATTGTAAGGAAGTTGGGATTACTAATCACACCTCACAAGAAGCCATATCCATTAGGTTGGTTATGTGATAAAGAAAAGCTACAAGTGACTAGACAATGTAAACTTAGGTTTTCTTTTGGGTCAGCATTTGTAGATGAGGTTGAGTTAGATATTGTTCCCTTGGATATATGTGGAATCGTTTTAGGAAGTCCTTACTTGTATGATAGGAAAGCTATTTTCTATAGAGACAAAAAAAAGTATCAACTTGTTAAAGATGGAATTGAATATATTGTAAGAGCTCATAAACTCAAGAATAATTACACTCTCATAAACTCAGGGCAGATGAAAAGAATTGTAAATTCATGCAAACAATTTTTACTGATGGTTGTAAAGGAAAAGAAACCTGATAAAAGAAATGTATCTGAGGGCTGTAATGCTAAACAACAAGCTGATTTAGAAAAATTTGTTTCAGAATATGACATACTATTTCAAGAACCTAAAGATCTACCACCCAAAAAGGAAATAGTACATGATATTAATTTCCAGCAAGATGCTCCATTTCATAACATCGGAATGTATAGGTTGTCCGCTTTAGAGAATGCAAAAATCAAGAAGAAGGTATAGGAGTTTCTCGAAAAAGGGTTCATAAGACCTAGCACATCACCATGTGGGTCTCCAATTGTTTTGGTGAGAAAGAAAGATGCCTCATGGAGAATGTGCATTGATTACTGAGCACCGAATAAGATAACGATAAAAAATCGTTATCCCCTTCCTCACATAGATGATCTATTAGATCAGTTGAAAGAAGCTATTTACTTTTCCAAGTTGGACTTGCATAGTGGCTATCATCAGGTCAGAGTTGCAGATCAAGATGCATGGAAGACTACTTTCAAAACAAAGTAGGGATTGTATGAATGGTTAGTTATGCCTTTTGGCTTAACTGATGCTCCTGCTACTTTCATGAGAGTAATGAATGATGTACTCAGACCTTTTATTGATGATTTTGTCATTGTATATCTAGATGACATTCTTATCTTTAGTAAAACATGGGAAGAACATTTGAAGCATGTAAAGAAGACTTTAGATGTTTTGAAAATAGAAAATATTTACGTTAAGCTCTCAAAATGTGAATTTGGCAAAACATCTTTGAATTATTTGAGTCATATTGTAAGGGGTGGTGAATTGAAGATATATCCCTCTGAGGTTGTAGTCATTGTAAACTGGCCTAAACACAAATATGCTACATAAGTTAGAAGCTTCCTAGGAGCAACACAGTATTGGAGAAAGTTTATTTCTAACTTTTCCTTGATTGCAGCTCCCTTACATGCTTTAACAGGATTGAACAAGGTGTTTCAGTGGGGAGGCAAACAACAGAAAGCCTTCGACACCTTGACAGAAAAGATTAGTACAGCACCAGTACTAGCACTGCCTAATCTTCAAAGATCATTTGAGATTGAAATGGATGCCAATGACTATGCCATGGGAGCAGTGTTGATGCAGCATGATAAATCCATATGTTATCATTCTGAGACATTTAATTCTGCAGTAGTTAATTATCCCACATATGATAAAGAATTGTATGCATTAGTACAGAGTGTGAAAAAGTGGAAACATTATCTAATGGGCAAAGAGATAGTTATACATATTGATCATCAACCACTTCACTATTTACACTCACAAACTAAGTTGCAGCAATCAAGACACTATAGGTGGATGGGTTTTTTACAACAGTTTCATATTGTCATCAAATATAAAAAGGGCATACACAATAAAGTTGCAGATATGTTGTCTAGACCAATCATAAGTGCATCTAGTATACTTAATCATAACTCAGTATTTCATGAAAGCTACATAGAACAGTATGCTCAAGATATAGATTTCAAGGATGTATATGCAATGTTAAGTCATGGCAAACAAGTAGAAGAATCAGATTATCATGTTAAGGACCAACTCTTGTATCATTTTTGAAAATTATGCATTCTTCAAACTGAAAGAGTAAAGATAATTCGAGAAGCACACACTTCTCTAATATCATGTCACTTTGGTGTAAGTAAAATAGTTGCAAAGATTTTGTTATTGGCCAAACATGAATGAAACAGTTTCTAGATATGTAGGAGGGTGTACCATGTGTGCTACCAACAAGCCCAGTAATAGAAAACTAGGCTTGTACACTCCACTACCAGTTCCTTCTCATCCTTGGGAAAGTGTTTCCATGGACTTTGTTGGGGGACTGCCTAAATCTAGAAAAGGTCATGACTATTTATATGTTATTGTGGATAGGTTCAGCAAAATGTGTATTTTAATACCTTGTAACAAACAGATTACAGCTGAACAAACTACAAAGCTGTTCTTTCAGAATTTATGGGTTCATTTTGGATTACCCACTTCCACTGTATCTGACCAAGATTCCCGGTTTGTTGGAAAATTTTGGTCGAGTCTATGGGAATTTATGGACACCAGACTGAAGAAGAGCACAACTTTTCATCCACAAATAGATGGGAAAATAGAATTGGTCAACAGGACAGTGATCCAGTTGCTCAGAGGCTATTGCAACAAGCATCCCAAGCTTTGGGATGAACATTTGTGTTATGTGCAGCGTGCTTACAACCGAGCTAAACATTCGTCTACATAGAGATCTCCTTTTGAGACCTGTTTTGGTTTCACACCAAGGTCTCCCTTGGATTTTGTCTTTGGTAAATACATAGCGGTTGATGGACATATTGATGTGGACAAGGCAACCAAGTTCATTGAACAAATCCAAGAAATTCGCCAGGCAGTGTTGGGTAGCAGAAGCCCCGCACAACGGTCATGGGGCATGAAGCTTGCAATTTTGGGTAAAGATAGGGTAAAGATTCCACGAGAGGCGCGGAGCGCGATTAGTAATAATTTGAAGTAAAAGGGTAGTCCACCCAAAAATAATGTAAAGAAATGTAAGTTGAGTCGGCCCGCCCGTGGATCACAGTCCATGGGAAGGTATAAATAGAGCAAGGCTCTATGGGTAGAGGTAGCTAAGTTTTAGTGTATGATTTTGGATTTGACACGTATTGGGTTTTTTAGGAGAGAAATTTGAAAGTGTCTGTAAGTCCGAGACGATGGTTTGGGTAGTGGATAGAGGCTCTGTAGCTGTGTGCGCAGAGGCCTGGAAGATTCCGCAGCTGTGTGCGCAGACCCCTGCAGTTGAGTGCGCAGGGAAGATCTGGATGTATTAGTGAAGAAAGTGAATAAAGATAAGTTGCTTCTGTAATTCTGTGCTAAATCTGAATTGTTGCAAATCTGGCCTTCTGTATGGTTAATAAGACTATTTGATCTATGCGCACTTCTTGAATACATGTGAATCTGGGTTTAATATAAGTACGCGAACTAAATAAAATTGATAAATGTTTGCTTAAAGACCCCTCTAAGTAGATCTGATTTATAATACTTCATCTAATAGATTAGATCTATAAACAACACGCTAATAGAAAGTAAGAGTTATTCTGGATCTGCGTGAATACAGAGCATTGTGAAGCTACAGAACAGTGTGCGAACCCTCCTGATCACATCTAGACATCCCAAGGGTGCGGAAACCTGGTTCCAGCACCCTCCCCTGCTACCTCAGGTGAGACCTCATTCCACGCTCTATAGGCTATTATCGAAAGGGCCAGTAGCTGCGGGATTTGTTTGGCTAAATAATTGTTCTGAACCTGGGTCAGGCCCATATAAGCCAACAAATGGTTCCGTTGCCGGGACTGGGATCTGCCTAAGAGGTGTCTGATGTTGGGACGCTGGAACCCTACCAAGAAAGAGATTAAAAAGTGGTGGGATTTGAAACTCCATGAGTTCGCAACCCAGGAAAACAGGAACCCACGAATATCAGAGGAAGATTGGTTGGACCGTTCTATATTCACAGATATTCACGAAGTCTTCTTCGTGACATTTTCGATAGAGTTGTACGAGTGGACAGCAAGGCTAGCTAACAACGTGGGGAGGTGAAAATTGGATCAACCTATTGTGTGGACTCCGAAACTGGTGCGCAGGCTAGAAGCTACCAAAGATAAAATCACACGCGCAGTAGATTATTGGTTGGATAGGGTAATAGGAGGATTTATCACTAAGTTCGCGATAGATACAACTGTGAGCTATAGTGAAGTAGAAAGGTGATTCATTCAAGGACCTCGGGGTAGGTATACCAAATCATTGAATACTTGGATTAAGATGCTGTTGTGTGAAAAAAAGATTATGCACGTTTATTGATGTCTGGAGTAACGCGGAGTAGAAGAGGTTGCCGCAGAACGGGAGGGGTAGAGAACAGTCCTTTGGCTTCTATTTCATGGGAAAGCGAGGAGGAGCTCGTGAGGTTCTCACTAGGAAGTGCGGTCCAATTGATCAAGGAACGCTTCCCACTTATACCACCTCCATCCATGCCACCAACTGCTTCACCTACATCAAATCTACCCACTCCAACACCAACCCCACCACCACCAAAAGTCGGGATGGCAAGTGTAGTCCAGCTTCCAACATTTAAGGGTATAGGCAATGAGGAACCGGGTCAGTTCTGGTTTGTGATAAAGTCTGTATGGGACACTCAGGGCATCATAGATGATAACATCAAGAACGCTACCTTAGTTAGCGCGCTACAGGACCGTGCATTGACCTGGTACATGAAATATTCAAGTGATCATCCAAATGAAGGAATGGCAGCAATCCAGGAGGCACTAAACAAGGAATTTGGGTGACCCAAGTCAGAAGCACTGTCAGTTATTGGGTTCAAGGAAATTGTAATGATGCCTCGTGAAACCCCGTGGGATTTAGATCAGAGGTTGAAAAGCACCATCCGCGAGGCCAACATGACACTGACGAATGCACAATGCCACGCTTGGTTTGTCGCATCATTAACGCCATATCTGAGATCGGCTCTATCACAACAAAAGATCTCCACCCAAGCTGAAGCGCTAGAGGCAGCAATGCGGCTGCATGAAACCCCAATATAGGACCCAGGGTTGGGAGTACAACAAATCCAAGCGCAAATACAAAACTTATGTCTAGAAATGCAAATATTGAAACAAGGACAGGAACCTAGGATAGAGGTATGGGAAGAAGTATGGTGTATCAAATGTAAGGTATCAGGCCACGATAAGGACCACTATTTGATCTTTGCGAACTATGTGGCAGGAGAGGGGCCAATAGCATTGCGACCAGAGGTACAAGCTGGGCCAAGCATGGCACCTGCACTTTGGTGTGCAATCTGTGAGGTGGGAGGAAAGCATGCCATGGACAATTGTCACCTATTGCCAAGCTTAAGACAACCCCCTCCTCAACAATTATTTTGTAACTTCTGCAAAACGGTGGCCCACGAGGAAAGAAATTTCCGCAGTTACCAAATGTTGATGGATCAAACACCTGCTTATAGGATGCAAATGGAGGCGCACGGGGAGGATCCTACTGCACCTCTTGCATGGGTAAGGTACTAGGGATGCGGACAGGGCCGTGGAGGCATGGGACCTGGATGGGGATGAGACAATTAATTTGCTACAATTGTGGAGGGCCGGGGCATTACGTGCGGGATTACATGAACTCGACCAAAGCCTGTGGCCCTTACTGTTACCAATTTGACCACGAAGCAGTCGATTGCCCCACGATGATTTCTTAGATGCGAGAAAAGGGGGTGCTTCCGACTAACCCCACTTAGAATGTCCAAATGATGAAGGTTGAACCCCACGCAGAGGAGCCGAACGTAAACATGATGCTCCGGAGTGGCACTACCACGGGATAAGTTAAGGGGAAATAGCCAGAGAAGGATGTATGGGTCCGTAAGGCCCCCCCGAAACAACTAGAATTTGACTTGGAGCGTGTGAAGGAAACCTTTATGGAAGCCAAGAAGAGCTTCGCAGAAGCTTCTACGTCAGGAAGTAAGGATCAATTTGGATCAGAGAAGGATACATCTATGCTAACCACCTTCTTGGAAACCTACATGAACTTACTGAGGGATGCTAAAGCGGTAAAGGGGCTGTAGGAATTGATAACTCGATGCGCGGGAGCAGATGAACCACGAATGATCTGAAAATTAGGTAAACATGCTTTGCGCACTGGGTGGGAAATGTGACTGACTGTCCAGATCATAAACTATGAGATGGATCAGGTCGTTTTAGATTTGGGGTCCGACGCGAATGTCTTACCAAAGCAGACCTGGGAGCACATGGGCAAGCCCCCACTACAATGGTCACCAATTCAATTATGGATGGCTAACCAACAAAATATTCTACCCATGGGAAGACTGCACGGGGTTACAGTAGACATCGATGGTGCCAGCACCCAAACTGATTTCGAGGTCATAGAAATTGTGGATGATAGTAACCCATATCCTACACTGTTAGGGATAGATTGGGAAACAGATATGAATGGAGTCATAAACCTCAAGAAACGAAAAATGATATTTGAAAAGAAATCTCTCTGCATAGTAGTCCCATTGGATCCAGCGGAAGGGGCGCAATATCCCAAGCCCGTGCACGACGAAGATAGCGATGGTGAGTTGGACTGTATCTACCAGATTACAGCACAAGATTAGGACAGGGTAAATCCAACAACGGACGGTAGAATTTCATGGGATCATGATAGTTCTTGCATGTCGAACTGAGATGAAGAGATTGAATGATGGCAGAACCACCTGCATGAAGTGACCACACTCAATTGTAATAGGATGGTAACAATAGGCGCAAAGGAACAACCAGAGGTATCTGCGAAAGCATCACGTGAAACTGCTGCGATAGAAAGGGGTGGAGTTCCAAAGATGCAAAGGAAAGGGCGTCGATGTCGAAGGCAAGCACGTGCACAGCTGGAAGAGCGAAACAAGGTAAGCATTCCTCACCAGCATAGGCTACCGGTATACGAGGTGCGGACATCCAAACAGCTTAGAATTAATAGTCCAAAGCCACCCTAACAGACCGATGCACCAGTGGCCGACGCAAAAGTTAGTAAGGGATTAGGGAAGTTGCAGATACCACGGGTTTGTTGGGCCTGTAATAAATAGCAGAAGGAGGCTAAAAAATAGAGTAGCCACCGGCCCTGCGATATCAATAAACTGTGGTTACAGCTAAGGAAGCAAAGTGTGCTTCGAAAGGACGGATCCAGTAGAATAGCCCAGGAATGAGCTGTGACCCTACTATCATGGCTGTTCCCGCACTCACGGAAGAACATAACCCCCGACCGACTACTCAGCTGCTTGAGAGGTGCTCACAACCCGGGCTAGCAGGGAAGTTTCGAACTCTCACCAAAGCTGCGAGCACCTGACTAGCCGTAGAAACTATAGTCTCAGTGCCTCGAGCAGTTGAAAGAAGGCATGGGACTATAAACCAATCTATGGAAAGCCCGCGTGGCAAAATGATTCTTTATGAAGTTAGGTAGGTCACAACATCGCAGATGCGCTCCAAGGATGGCGCTACCATGATGAAGGTTCAAAATATGACCGTTAGCAATATTGGTCCTGACAAAAGGGTCATATTATGTCAGAGAGGAGCGGGCGATGGTGAGACATTAAGACAAAATTTCCAGATGAGATACACAAAGATCTTCCGACTCTGGACTTTTGGCACTTTGCATCAAAAAACAGCAGTGAGTACGTGGTTACCAGGCACCCCATGAGTACCATGGCAAGAACCCAAGCATGGGTCGCAAAGGAAATGCAACTGAATCAGGAAGATTCTAAGGACACGACTCAAGTTCCCGAAGTTCCTAAGTTTCTATGTACCCCGCGACCCAGGAAGAACAAGCAGACAGGAGGAACAGTCTGAGCCTCACCAAGGCTCAACAAATGCTCGGCATTTAACAAAGGCAAAGCAGTCACCACTGAACCCGCTGATGAGGATGATGATTTGCAAGACCTAATTGATCAAATTGACGCACAGGCTGAGGAAGAAGAAGTTGCATTCCAAATCCCATTATTACCCTCATATCTTTCTCTGTGGACTCGGACGACCAACATACCAAAAGACATGGATGCTACAAAGATTGTGCTCCAGAGCCCACTTCTTCCGGACGACATAAGGTTTGAAGGGTTGCTGATGGGGTGTGTCCCAAGCATAAAATTCGAAGATTGGGACCTTGCAAACAGCGATAAGTTCCCCGAGAAGATGGTCAGCATGCACACACCACACATCCTCCCATTTCCAGCAGGTGTTGTCCGAGTCGTAGCCGCAGGCGACGAATGTAGTGGGAATTAAACCTACTGCAAGAGGGAGTAACTCAGGAGTTTCGAGCCAGGAAATGTCATGCTTTCCACATCTTGACAGGGCAGAAGGCAAAGTTACAATAGATCACTCTCCAGCATGATGACTTGGCTGTATGATATCAAGAGGTAGAACAAGCTGTGACAGAGGCTTGTAGCACCGTACTCGAGCTAGCCATCCCCGGGGAACTCCCACCAGCTACTAAGATTCAGCACATGGCAACCGCCTTTCGCACGGCCCAAGCAAAGGCCGCAAGAAACTAGGAGGAACTTACGTTACAGGTTGCAGAGCTCTGTCTCAAGGCTCGGCCTCCCACACCTCTAGCCGAACGGGAATGCCGACACGACGAAATTGTCGCTAGATTAGAAACGATGAGGAGTGTTGTTCGTGAATGCTTGGGACTACTCGGTTAGTCACTCGGGATACTCACCTCCCTCCAGGAGGACCCAACCATACAACAAGTAGAAACTGAGGCATGCGAGTTACAACAAGCCTACAACACTGCCCGTGAGGCTACACAGATAGTCGTTATCATGTAGCGGTTGACCAAAATGAAGGAGTCCCAGGCGCTCAAAGCCCAAGTTGACGCGGTGCGGAAACAGGAGGCAGTACTTAAGGAATGTATCTAGCGTTGGCTCAATGAAGCGTTTAGCGTATCTACAACCATTGAAGGCAAGGTAACACAGATGTAGGTAGTATGTGTGATGGAGCAAGCAATTTCAAGTGATAGGGATGCCTCAGCGGCTCACTTGGAAAAGGTACAGAGGCTTGTAGCTGAATTTGTTGCAGAGACAGGCGAGATGCAAAAGTTGTTGATCGACCTCCGTGCAAAGATTCTCGCACTAGTTGAGTGACTCGAGACAAGTCACGATGATTGTGTTGGGGCACTGTTCGGTAGCAGAAGCCCCGAGCACTGTTGGGTAGCAGAAGGCCTGTGCAATGGTCATGGGGCACGAAGCCCGCAATTTTGGGTAAAGATAGGGTAAATATTCCGCGAGAGGCGCAGAGCGCCATTGGTAATAAGTTGAAGTCAAAGGGTAGTCCGCCCAAAAATAATGTAAAGAAATGTAACTTGAGTCGGCCCGCCTGTGGATCATGGTCCATGGAAAGGTATAAATAGAGCGAGGCTCTATGGGTAGAGGTAGCTAAGTTTTAGTGTATGATTTTGGATTTGACACGTAATGGGTTTTTAAGGAGAGAAATCTGAAAGCATCTATAAGTTCGAGTTGATGGTTTGGGTAGTGGATAGAGGCTCTGCAACTGTGTGCGCAGAGGCCTGGAAGAGTCTGTAGCTATGTGCACGGACCCCTGCAGCTGAGTGCACAGGGCAGATCTGGATGTATTAGTGAAGAAAGTGAATAAAGATAAGTTGCTTCTATAATTCTGTGCTAAATCGAATTGTCACGAATCTGGCCTTCTGTATGGTTAATAACGTTGTTTGATCTATGTGCACTTCTTGAATACATGTGAATCTGGGTTTAATCTAAGTATGCGAACTTAATAAAAATGATAAGTGTTTGCTTAAAGACCCCTCTAAGTAGGTCTGATTTATAATACTTCACCCAATAGATTAGATCTGTAAGCAGCGTGCTAATAGAAAGTAAGATTTATTCCGGATCTGCACGAATACAGAGCAACGCGAAGCTGCAGAACGGTGTGCAAACCCTCCAAACCACATCTAGAAATCCCAAGGGTGTGGAAATTTGGTTCCAGCACCATCCCCTACTACCTCGAGTGAGACCTTAGTCCGCGCTCCGCAGGGTGTTGCCAAAAGGGCCGGTAGCTGCGGGATTTGTTTGGCTAAATAATTCTTCCGAACTTGGGTCAAGCCCATATAAGCCAACAGGCAGTATAGGAACAACTGGAAAAGAGCCAAGCCAAGTACAAGGCAAGGCATGATAAGCATCGAATTGAGCATAGTTTCCAAAATGGTGATCAAGTTTGGTTGTATATCAGTAAAGACAGAATGCAAGGTGAAGGTAAGAAGCTAAAGCCAATAAGGTATGGACCTTTCAAGATACTTGAGAAAATTGGTGAGAATGCTTTTCGCCTTGATTTACCAACTTACATGCACATCTACTCAGTTGTTAATACGGCAAGCTTGAGACTATTTGAACCTTCATTAATTGAAGATCCCAAAGAGTAGAGTCAATTGCCTTCTATTGATGATCTGTTGCCTGAATATCTCAATGAATTGCAGGAAGATACAGTTCTAGACAGGAAGGTGAGAACTACACGTAGAGGGGATGCTGAGTACCTTAGGATTGGACTCAAAGGTTCAAAACCAAGCAGTGAAAAATGGATAGAAATTGGGCAAGTGAGGAATCTATACCCTCACTTAATTGATTCTTAAAACCAAATTTTGGTTGTCCAAAATCTTTTTCAGTGGGAAGGTCGTGATTCGAATTGGATCCTAGAACACCCTCTAAGTTTTCATGAACTCTTTAAAAATCATGCCAAAGTTTCAAAGTCTTTTAAAGATCAAGCTTATCAGAGATATCCTTGTAATAGTTGCAATTTGTGATCAGCGCGGAGCAACAAGGACCCTCGGTCAAGCGCGCAAACCGTCAGCCCATGGTAACGCACGCTGCCACGAATTAGAAAAACCAGAGGTCATTTCAAGAAACGGGGGTAGTTTCTAATATGCTACTAGCGACAAGTCACTAATCGCATATCATAGCGCAAACCCCTCAAAGAAGGAAAAGCCCCGAGTTCCCGGACATGAATTAATTATAAAATGCAACGGATACCACGTCGATTCTGTCAGAAGCGGGGTCCCATAAAAACTGGTAGGATGTCGGAAGGGCTTCGAGCGGTAAGTGGTTTCAATCGCGTCCTACCCGATGCCACACAATGGGTGCCACACGTCCAGTGGAACAGAGAGAAAACCGCTAACATCAGATAGGGAAACATCATGTTACTTACCTGCCCGATATAGACGATGACCGTTGGATCTGGAGACTCCAGATCAACAGCGGAGACACGTTCCGCTGGATGACCGGATTTGAAGAGGGTTACAGGTAGAGTTGTATAGGATTTTAAGTCTGATGTGGATGATGCATTGGCAGAAGATCGTGTTTTGCGGGCATTCTTGGAGTTAATGGTAAAAAAGGTCATTTCAAAGATGTCTAAGAGAACTGACACTCAGTTCGTTATGAAATAGGTGGCCACCTCCCTATGAGGTGTTATACAGTGATGATTACACAGAACAAAGGGATTCAGATGGACAGAGGTAGGGGAATCAGAAAGCCGGGAAGCGGAAACGAACAATCAGGAAGAAGATTGGCTTTAAAGCCACAAACTAACAGAGAGAGAGAGGAGCAAGTTAGTAAGCTAAGAGTAGAGAGAAGAAGCCGAGCTGACCTGCAGAGGCAAAGGCAACATCGAGCCAGACACAGCCAGAGAGAGTCAGAGAGTCTGTGTACTCCAAAGAAGGCTTGAGAGGTTCAAGCGAACTCCTCTGTATATGCCTGTCATATATGAGTCTCAGATTAGGCTCATACTACTGTGACCAATAGAGGTCGAGTTTCAGTAAGGAGATTCTGTGTACTCCAAAGACTTGGGGAATCCAAGTACCATCTTACTAATTTGTATCTACTGAGTGAGACTCGAATTGAGCTCACTGTTGTAAAAACTCTACTTTGAAAACATAATATAGAGGCCACCACTGAAGGCTGGACCGGGAGACATAGCCCAAGAGTATTAGGTGAACTCCTTATTAAACTTGTTGTGTTTATATGTTTGCCTATTATGTTTTCTTTAACTGCTTCAGTGCCTGTGTATTTCGCAATCTTATCGATCCGTTGCATAAAATAACATAGGCACATCCAAGCACATGAGTCTGTAATACCTTAATTATTTTTCTTAGATCAATTTCAGATTAGAATACTTGAACACATTGGTCTTTCCATGATTATCAGTACAATCATTAGCACATAAATTTAACATTTTCACATATATATCATTCCAATCAATCACACACATACATAGACATGTATACACATACATGCATACATGTAGAACAAGAGTCATTCTTTTTCGCCTGTGTTAATTCAAAAAGGGCCTACTTGGTTTGTAGACAAAATATTTAAATTTTTCGCCACAAGAGACAAAGCCCAACCTTACCCGTCATTTTCTTCATCAACATTTATAGTGGATTTTTTTTTATCTTCAATTCTACGGTCATCATTTTCTCCCAAGAAATAAGCTCTAGCTTGACACGAGGAAGGCAAGATGCATGCACTTTAACAAAATAATTGAACCTGTGAATCATGAAAGGAGAGACATATCTAATTTCATCATTAACATACAATAATTCCAGATGTCTATGAATTGCAAATTGTAGCTGCCCAAAATAAAATATGCAAAATTTTAGTTTCCCATGGAAGATCATTAAGGTGTCCAAGCTACCCATAAGCCATGCTGGAAATCAAATGTATTCGATAATGAATAATCGAATTAGATAGGGTAAGCTATAATTATCAACAACTAGACCACCTATCTTTAATTTTCAAATGAAAAATACAAAGAATTACTAGCGTCTACTTTCAACGAAGAAAGTTTATGCCTATTTGAAAACATGAGTAATCGCTGATATGTCTTTTACTTGAACCATGAAGAGGTAAACTCTCTGCAGAAATAGTATGCACTTGTAGATGTCAATCATATTTGTTAAGTGAGACAAGGTCAATTTTTTTTCAAAATAATGATCAACACTATGCTCTACCTACCTATAACATTAAATATATGAAACTTAATTTCAAATGTGAAAATTGAATTGAATTTGGAACCAATCATTTTGTTTTGGACAAGCCAGTTTCACTCTATGGTTGTAGAAATGTGGCAGAGAGGCCAATGAATCTACCATCTCACAAGAGGTACAAATTCAAATTCTGGAGGGATTAACCAAATCAAATGAGCTCTTCCTAATTAACTATAAAGATGATAATGATGTAGCAATAAGTGTTTGGGCAATATAAGGTCAACCAAAAGACATCCAATTGTCCTCGACTTGGTAGACAAACTAAAACACATTATTTCTGAGTATTTGTTATAGTACAATGTAAACAGTGGAGATCAAACAAGAGTTAGGAATCACTAGATTGTAGCTTACAGATTCTTTTTCTCATAAAGTATTTATCTACCCATATTTCATTATAAAGAAACTGCAATTTTGATCATAAACACATATTATTAAATATTGCAAAAAAGGACTATAGTGGATGCAGAAATGAAAAAGATTAAGATAAGCAATTGACAAACCTGTTGGATTTTCTACCTAGGTCATCTGTTCTCTGAGTAAAAAAATGAAATCAATAATAAAAATCCAAAAGTTAAACCCAAAACCACAGCTGAAACAAACCCCATTGCGATGCCACTCGCTACATGAATAAACAGAAACATCCTTTTCCGATGAGAGGAGCAGATGAAGAGAAAGTTTGCTTAATTGTAGCTAAAATTAGCCAAACTAGGTAATGAAAAAGAGATACCTTTCTTGAATATAAGCTAAACATAATCCAATTGGACAATTTTTTTTATAAAATTAGCTTAACGGGGCTAGATTCTCAAACTTATCACTGATTTTCTTTCGTCGAAGTTATTACAGAGGATTTAAATTTCTGATAATGAGAATGTATGAGAATGTTAGAAGATTTAAAAAAATAATAATAAATAAAGTAAAATTAGATTAAAATTTTCACGTTGTCCTTGCATGCCCACCAAGTATCCAAGGTACTGATTCCAAGTCCCAATATTTTACTGCATCAAGCCACAAACGATGGCAACAGAAAATTTTATTCCTTGACAAGCCTAGCCTTAGTCGCATAGGTTAAGGTCAGGACCCCATTATGTCCCTACTTCTGTTTACCTCTATTCTGGTGCACCTACATGTGCCTACCTCCGTTTTGGGGTACCTACATATTTCTTTGTAAATAGGTGTGGGTTTTTGTTTCGCTTGCCCACAAATCAAGGGGGGAGGAAACACAAAGGGAATAGTAGGGGAATAAGGGTTTATTAAGGTCCCTATTTTCTTTCCTTGAGCATATTTGATTTATCACCTGCCTTCGTTGTTGTGATTGTAGAGGGGCATAACAAGGAGCCTTCCTCTCTCCCGACTTCAGGGGAATTTCTCATCTCATTGCTCTGTAGTCGGTGGGGGAAAGGTGTTGCATGAGTCATTGTAACAATTTCTCATCCTACAAAATAAGGAACAAAGGCATCAAAGATACCACATGCAAGAGCCAAAGGATCTAAGCCAACATTCTAATTAAAAACACCAGGGATAAAGGCATATAGATTTTCTATGGATGATTTAACCAATTACAACTTTATTACCATTAGATAAGAACATAGGAGAAAGGGTAGGGAAGCCAATATAACAAGCAATAGTTCAAAATTATAAGCACTCATTGAGCGTAACTTCACCAATTTGGTGTTTAATCTACAAAGTGTGGTATATGAATATTACAACGTTAATGGATTTGGGCTTATGCTACTTTGGTATTGTACCTGTAGTCTGAAAGCATATTTTTGAATACAACAGAAAAAAAGAAAAAGAAAAAAAAAAGTTCCTCATAGATCTAGTCTCAAAGCATGCTGTTGAGATAAATCATTGAGCTAAATAAGATATGGCCTTTCAAACTCTTGTATAAACTTAGGATCTTCTCATAGCTGATTTTATAACAGAGATTGCGAATTGGAGCTTGGCACAGGAAAAGATTGTAGTCACACTATCCTCTAATTTATTTATATTTGCAAAACTGAGTTGCAAAGCCCATAAGGGACAAAGTGCTATTATGCGAGCCTTGAGGCACACCAAGCGGATAAGTGTTATTTTATAATGTTGCATTATCTATCTTTTCTCCTAGATGTAGGAAAAAGCATGCTTTACGAGAATGTCCTTGTGATAGTTTTGAAATATGTGTTATATGTGCAAAAAATCATGACATAAAAGAATTTCCTTCAATACCTGGGTTTAATTTCATTTTCCAAGATGAAGCTAGAACAAGTCAAGCTAAATCACTTTACTTTATTTCTCCCAAGAGACCTTGGAAACCTCAACAAACAGGTATGGTACAAGATCCCAATGCAAAATTCCAATCACATGCATGACCAAAAAGCAATTCGAATACACCTATGCCTAGGAGAACTTGGCCACCTCAACCCCAAAACCCATCTTGGTCACAAGGTTGGAAAACTTCTTATGGTTGGAAGCCTCAATATCCTCAATTTCAACAACCATATATATCTAAGTATGGGGGATTTACGCAGTGCATTATATTAGATATCATTTTTGGGATTCAACTGCGTTAAGTGATGGTTACCGGGTGCAAGCCCCGGAAGTGATGATTGATGCTATGTGATTCGTTCTCCACATTTCACTAGTTTCAATCCCACTTCTTCACCCCTGTGAGCATCACCCGATGCAATGAGTGCTAAGTGAACTATTCAAAAATCATGAGAAATTAGTCAGTTACGACTACCTCTCATGGAAATGGTCATACGTTTGAATGACTTACTTAACGCAGTTGAATCCCAAAAATGATATCTAATATAATGCACTGCGTAAATCCCCCATACTTAAATTCAAAAAGAGTCAAGGGATCTCTACTCGAAGGGTTCATGAGGCACAATACTTGCTAAGGTTTTGCAAATGGGGTAGCAAGCTAAGTGGGCTTGATTGTGGGGAAAACTCCACAGTTAAGCGCGCTTGAGCCAGAGGAGTTCTGGGATGGGTGACCTCCTGGGAAGTCCTGGTTACCGGGTGCAAGCCCCGGAAGTGATGATTGATGCTATGTGATTCGTTCTCCACATTTCACTAGTTTCAATCCCACTTCTTCACCCCTGTGAGCATCACCCGATGCAATGAGTGCTAAGTGAACTATTCAAAAATCATGAGAAATTAGTCAGTTACGACTACCTCTCATGGAAATGGTCATACGTTTGAATGACTTACTTAACGCAGTTGAATCCCAAAAATGATATCTAATATAATGCACTGCGTAAATTCCCCATACTTAAATTCAAAAAGAGTCAAGGGATCTCTACTTGAAGGGTTCATGAGGCACAATACTTGCTAAGGTTTTGCAAATGGGGTAGCAAGCTAAGTGGGCTTGATTGTGGGGAAAACTCCACAGTTAAGCGTGCTTGAGCCAGAGGAGTTCTGGGATGGGTGACCTCCTGGGAAGTCCTGGTTACCGGGTGCAAGCCCCGGAAGTGATGATTGATGCTATGTGATTCGTTCTCCACATTTCACTAGTTTCAATCCCACTTCTTCACCCCTGTGAGCATCACCCGATGCAATGAGTGCTAAGTGAACTATTCAAAAATCATGAGAAATTAGTCAGTTACGACTACCTCTCATGGAAATGGTCATACGTTTGAATGACTTACTTAACGCAGTTGAATCCCAAAAATGATATCTAACCATATATATCCTCAATACCAATTTCAATATTTTCCTCCTCAACCTTCACAACCTACTCAGCCACAATTCTAACCCTAATTAACTTTGAGTTAACCACTTACCTTACCATGCACTCCATTTCCTCAAAAACCAAATCAACTACCTACTTGACCACTCCCAAATCAAAATAATAAAGCTCCTCAACAACCTGTCTATAATGTTGAGGGTCAAAATTTTTAACATTTTATGATATCTCCTCTAGGTCTAAATGATGTCCAACTTAGATCTGGTAGGGCCTTGCAAAATAAATCACCACCAGTTATCATGCAAGAATATAAGGAGGATAAAGTTCCTAAAAAAGAGGTATCTCTTAATCAAGAAAAGGGTCCTCCAAAGGAATATGTTCATACAAAATTAGGTGACAACAAAAAAAAATCAATTCCTACAATTCCTCTAATAGAACAACCTTCTTTTTCCTTACAAAGTCCTCCTCCTCCTGAAAGGATTCAAATTTATAAGGGAATAGAAAGGAAAATAATTTTACTTGAAAATAATATACTAGATGAATTAAAAAAAAATTGCATCAAAATCAATTTACTTCAAGCTATAAAGGAACTGCTTATATTTTAAAAAACAATAAAGGAGTTGTGCATCATATTTCAAGTGTTGGAGTCAAGGTGGATGCATCTAAGGTAAAGGTAATCTCTAAAATTTCAGTTCCTGCTTGTCAAAGAGATGTTTGAAGTTTTCTTGGTTTTACGAGATATTACAGAAGATTCATAGAAAATGTCACAAAAGTAGCTTCTCCAATCTTTAAAATTCTTACAAAAGATTGTGGTTTTGTTTGGAATTATGACTACGAAAAGGAATTTGAATGATTGAAACAAAAAATAACTAAAACACCAATATTAAGAGGGCCTAATTGGTCTCTCCCAGTTCATATTTCAACTGATGCTTCAGATATAACTTTAGGAGTTGTATTGGGACAAAAATACTTAACTTATGTTATTTATTATACAAGTAAAATTTTTACTCCTGTAAAGTTAAATTATGCAGTAACAGAAAATGTGTTTCTAGCTGGTGTGCATGCCATTAATAAGTTTCAACATTATATTAATCATTATGAAACTTTCGTTCATACAAATCTTTCTTATATTAGATATTTAATGAATAAAGCAATTACTAATGATCGGATTACTAGATGGTTGTTATTATTATAAGAATTCAATATACCATCTTGGATATGACAAGAATTGAAAACATAGTTGATGATTTCCTTTCCAGGATGTAAAATTATAATATCGATACACCTATAAATGATAATTTTCTTGATGAATATTTTTTTTTCAGTATCTACTAAAACTCTTTGGTTTTCAAATATTGCTAGCTATTTGGCTATAAGAAAATGTGTTCAAAATCTATATATTCTACCTCCTCTTCCTCCTTTGAATTTTCAACGAAAGCGACAAAAAGCGAGTTACTAATAAAACCATTAATGATATCATCTTCTATCTCATCCTTGAAATACTGGGCTTTCCCGAGAGTCAGGAGCAGTAGGGAAAGATATGATTCAGGCTCAAACTCATCCCACTAGGTGTTATACAAATCCACCTTTGGTTTTGCGGGGTAAAGACTAAGATTGTTTGTAGCCTGGCCATTCGAGATCACCATAGATCCATATCTACATTCTACAAATGCATCTACAATGGCCAGCCAAGGTCTCCCTAAGGTAAAAGGATGTGCCCCCAGATTGGATTTGGGTTGTAAGGTAAGAAAGTCAGACAGATACCTCCAAGAGGCCATTGCAATTACTATGTCCTTTAACACCCCTTCGAATTTGACAGGGGATCTGTCTGCTAATTCAGGTACAATAGGAGTATGTCTAAGCCCATGTAGCCCCAGGGTGGTAAAGAGGTCCTTTGTCATCACATTAATGGCAGCTCCAAGATCGATCAATGTGTTAGTTATGGGCTGGTCATTAATGTAGGCAATAACTGTAGGGTTTCTTGGATCATTATACTTAGTTAGAAGATGCTGAGATGACATTAGTTTAGACAATTTACCCATCATGTGTATAGTAGCAGATCTTTAGGCTTCCTTCAAGGTTTCTTAATGCACAAATCTCATACTGTTTTATCATAAATAGGTACTTCTTTAAGAGCTTGCACCATAGGAATTCATACATGCAAATTTTGCAACTCCCTAAGAAAAATGGATACAGGATATGCGGTCATTGCAGGCTCAATTAATCTCTAAGGATACAGAGGATTCTACGTTATAGAAGTCGAGTCGGCTGTTACAAATATATCGGCCTTACCCGAGTTGGTTGTTATAGGAGTAACAATCCTTCTCAGGTTGGTTGTTACAGACGTAACATTTTTCTCTATATTAGCTGTTATAGGTGTAAAAGCCGCCTTAGGATCTACTACACCTACTCTAGAAGGTTCACATTCCTCCTCAGTAATGATAGGGGAGTGATTTTTTTTAATTACCTTACCTGATTGCAATTGAATTTCATTAATTACCACGGGGGTAATAAGGTAAGCTTAGAAGGTAGTCAGAGCCTCTATGCGCTGGGCTTCTTTATTGTTCAGGTTAGGGTTATGTTGCACAAGTAGTTGGGGTCGCACAGGAAGTGTAGGAGCAGGAGTTTGTAAAGGAGGAAATTGTAGTTGTTGTTGCATTGGTAATCCAGGTGGAGTTGTATTTTGGGAATTCCCCCTCCAGTTCTAGTTCCAAGGGTATGGTTGAGATGGAGCATATTGGATAGAGGGAGAGTGTGACCACTAGTTCCAGGGTGAAAGAAACTATGCTAGAGAAGGAGCATAATATTTCCATGGCTATTGTTGAGTATTATATGCATTGTTCCACGAATTGAAAGAAGAAAAATCTTGGGACATACCTGGAGGTCGTGGCCGCCATGGTCTCCTAGGTGCAATGAAATAAGAGGACTTCACTTCTTCACTCGATTCTCTGAGTCCTACTTTCAGTTTAGGAAGCTCCGGACATTGACCTATCGAATGTTCCATCTCACAAATATTGCACAAGCTAATGTTGTCCATTTCACACTCCCTCAAGGGATGTTTCCTTCGGAAATTTGGGCATAACACAACCAGAGGTGTATCAACTTATTCTTATGTTTTCTTTATCTGTGCTATCATTATTTGGGTAGATAAAGTACTAAGGATATCAATCTTAAAATTTTTGAATAAATTCCCAATCTCTTCTCTAGTTACTCCACCTATAGATTTCTGTATTCAAGAAGATGCATCTCGGATTGTGCTTCTCCCCTTAGACGATCCTCTAGAGCATCTTAGGCAAAGCTTTACAATTTCGGTGAATGGTTCCTGAGATACATCCCATTTTCATAGTAGGTTTACGGTATCAAGTCAGTCGTCCCTCATTCGTCTTATAAATATGGTCTTCAAGATCTCATGGTCTAAATCACTGTGTTTACATCTCTGCATAGTCCTTCGAGCTTTCATCCTCTTTCTATGTCATTTTGAATACTTCCTCCCTTAAGTCCCTGGTTCTGCAATAGTCTTGGTACTTTGATAAGAATGTCTCCTTCATATTGCTCCATGTTCGAATAGAAATAGAGCCTAATCCCATGAACCATCTCAAGGATTCTCATATTAAAGTAGAAGGAAATAATTTCAGTTTCTGAGCGTCTGAGACATAGTCATAACTCCTGCATAAGACATCAAATTCAAATAAGAAGGTGTCCAGGTCTTCCATAGTCATCCCTTGAAAGGATGGTAAGGATGCTAAAGGAATATTTCTCATGGGAGCCTCACCTCTGATATCCCCAATTGGGAACTCATAGGTGGTGACAATAGCATATGTTTTAGTGTTATTGTCCTTGTTGTCCCCCATTTCTAATCCTTGTAATTCTTGTTGTAACATATGTTCTTGAAACTCCTCTTGTGATTGTCTTGCAGGTGGATTTGATGGCTCAGTTGATTTTAGGGCTTGTTGTTTCACCGCACTTCCTGAACCTAGATATTTATAGACTAAAAGGTACTCTCTTGTCTTAGGTTTTTGATGTCCCCCTTCAGTTTCCCTTGTCCCTCGGTCCTAAAGTTTTGGCTACTAGCTTCCCCCTATTGTTCCTGGATTGGATGCTTAATCTTGGGAGTATGTTCGCTAGCTTTAGAATGGTATGGCCCTGAGATAGAGGAATTAGAGGTTTTTGTCCTTGTTGTGGGAGTAACATCTTTTTGTGGACATGTTTTCCTTGCATCCCTTTGAGAACTTGATTGTTCTTTTTCTACCTTGGAGATCAATTCTTGGATAAATGTTTTCCTTCTTAAATATGCACTCTTCCTTTCCTTTTTACGACCCATTTTTCCTGTGACTAATTAGAGTGGGGATAATTTTGGTATTTCTATAATTCCTACAATTGCACACATGGACCCTATGTGTATTGATTCACACCCTAAGTGTCTCAGTCTTCGACAGTGGTGATCCAAGTCAAGTATGTTAGAGCGATGCGCAGGTTTTTACCTCTCGTCTTATTGCCTAGCAACTGAAGAGTTGAAGACACACTAAAAAGAAACACAAAAATGCCACACCCTAAGTGCCCTAGTGATCACAACGGTGAGCCTTCCTAGGTATGTTAGAGCGATGCATAGGTTCTTACCTATCGTCTTACCATCCAACAATTGTGGACTAGGAACAATCTATCATCAAACAAACAACTTGGTTGACTATATCGTCAACTGCCATCCCCAACAACAATGAAAAAATGTAGTGTTGTTTTAATCAATCCCAATTGACCAAGACTACAACATTTAATTGTCAACCCAGGGTAGTCTTGATGTTTCAATGGAGTTCGCACTGTATGTGCTGATACACTAAAACCATGAATGAAAAATAGAAAGAAACAATCGTTGAATCAATTGCAGAAATTAAATCATTCATGCAGAAATTAAAAGACTCCACAAAAATTAAATCACACTTCACATTACCAGAACAAGTGTTGGCATTATGACACAGGTTTGGCACTATGACACAGGTGTTGTCCTTAGTGGCAACTCACTCAGATGGCAAATCACAGTTCAGGCTCTCAGAATGAAAGAAAAAGAGACATATGCAGTTTCCTCTTAACCAAGCCGCGTATATACACGGGATCATCGATCAAAAGGCGTGTATGCGTATACACGCACTTTCATGCATGGAAAAGAACGTACATGTGGGAAAACTCATTTTTAGTCCATGGTATTTGGACCTATGGTTGTAGACCATGGTATTGCATTCAAAGTGTTGAACCTAGGTATTGGGTCCCAAGTATTAGTTCTAAGTGGTTTTGGACCGTGGTATTGAGTAAGGCCTAAGACTATAAAAGGGAAAGGAGATTAATAGGCAAAGGTATATACTCAAGCATTGAATATCTTATGAAGAGCAAGATCTATAATATTGGTCATTGGGTCATGGTGCATAGCTGGATCTGAATCAAGGAGGAACTTGAGCACTAGAAGAAGGATAAGTTCTATTGATGGGTCAAGATCTTAAGGCTTGAATGGTAGTATATTTGTGTGATTTTGATCTGTTATATTTGGTGCATGACTTTATCTATAAATCTTATAATCTGGGTTTAACTATTGTCTGAATAAGTGAAAAGGGTAATTTATATTTTATAGATCTGTACGCAAGTTCGGCATAGAAGAGGCGCGTATACACACAGGTTCATTAATTCAAAATAGTGTATACGCATGTTGGCCTTAATACAACAGTGTATGCACGCAGGTTTTGCATATTGAAGTAGTGTACGTCTCATGCAATATGTTTTAGCTACTTCTGTTCATTATTGCAATGTTTTGGGTTCAGGATTGGTTCTAGTTACTATTACTGTATTCTGGTTACAACTTTCTGAGAAGTGATTGGTTGATTCAGTACTGGTTTGTACAAAGAATATTGGTTGATGTAGATATACTTGATGTTTGATTTATGTTATTCCTAGATCCAGTCTGAAAATTTATGAAACGTGGTCCCCAGAAGAAAAGAGAAGGTTGTAGCCTTTGTAGGTCAGCACCTACGTACTAGTACCTCAGCTAGTACAAGAGCTAAGGGGGTTGTAGCTCCCTTCGAGGAGAAGCTAGAGAATGAGAGAAGGTTGTAGCCTTCTGCAGGTAGCAGCCTGCATACTGGTATAAGACTGCACCAGTACAAAAACATTGTAAAAAGAAGTTTCTAATTAAAAGAAGATAGAGATGAGTTGCAGCAAGTGGTTTTCACCCACATTGGGTTTCTACCTTATATCTTGTGTTCTTATGTGTGACTTCCTATTCTGTTTTACTGTTCCTAATTACTGTTTATATGGTTTCATGCACAAATTAATGATCAACATCTGAAGAATAATTTAAATTACAAGTCTATTGGTTATACGCTAGTTTCCTTAACTGCGGTTGCGTACATACGCAGTTTTTACTAACTAAAGTAGCATATACAAATTTGATTGTAAAATGAAAAATAATTGACCTGATAATACTAATTCACCCCCCCTCTCAGTATTATTTCCAAGAATTGGTATCAAAGTAGGTCCTTCAGAAGAAGCTTGATCACTTGAAGGAAGATCTATCATCATGAGAAACTACGAAAAGGAGGCATATATCAGGCCACCAATATTTGATGGAAGCAACTTCATCTATTGGAAGGTAAGAATCACGGCCTATCTTCAATCTCTTGGTACAGAAGTTTGGGATATCGTGGAAACAGGATACACATTTCCATCAACAACTCCTACAGATACGACTGGTAAGAAGTAGTATGAAACAAATGCAAAGGTTGTCAATACTCTATTAGGGAGTTTATCTCAATCAAAATTCATCAAGGTTATGCAGCTCAAAACCGCAAAAGAAATATGGGACAAGATCGTTCTGAGCTATGAAGGAGACGATCAGGTAAAATGTGCAAAACTACAAACTCTCAGAATTCAATATGAAAATCTCAGAATGCACAACGATGAAAGTGTGGCTAATTATTTCTTACGTATAGATGAGATTGTTAATCGTATGAAAAACTTGGGTGAAGAGATAAAAGAAGTTACTTTGGTTGAAAAGGTTCTAAGATCTTTGTCTTCTAAGTTTGAATCAAAAGTTTCTGCCATAGAAGAAAAACAGAATCTATAGAGCATTACCATGTCACGGATGCACGGAAGCCTAAATGCTTTCGAAATGAGAAAAGGGGGGACCATCAGACATGAGAGAATCTGCATTCAAAACCTCAGGAAAAGGAGAATACAATGAGTCAGGACATATGTCAGAAGGAGAGGAAGAATCAAACTTTGTCAAGAACCTTCAACGGGGTTCTGGAAGATTCAGAGGTAAGCTACCTTTTAAATGCTTTTCTTGTGGAAGAGTCGGTCACTATGCAGCCAAATGTCCTCATAAAGATAAGCTTGACAAAGGTAAGGAACCAGTTAGATGGAACAGAAAACAGAATGTAAGTAAGAAGAGCTATTATACACATGAAGACAGTGATGGATTTTCAAATAGTGATGAAGATGAACAATGTAATGATTATAGACTTTTGATGGCTTTTGAAGATGATGATTTTTTGGATGCTATAGATGAAGAAGGTCTTTATGAAGAAATTTCTAAACTCAAATTTTGTTTAGAAGAAAAGAATATGATTATAGATACTCTAACATTCCAACTTGTTGAAAGGGAAAAATACAATGAAAAGTTAGAATGTGAAATTGTGGGACTTAGAAAAGATATTGAGAAAACAAAAGCTCTTAATCTTAGATTTGCTAAAGGATCTGAAACTTTAGATGAGATTATCAAAGTGCGTCATTCTCCTCTAATCAAGACAGGTCTTGGATATACTGAAGAAGCATCTCAAGAACAGAAGTCATCCACCTCCAAAAGTTATCTTGATGTAGCAAGGAGAAGTGAACAGGTCAATAATCAATAGCAAAGGCATAATGAAGATCACCCGGTAAATCAAGGACAATTTACTTCAAGAATGAACAGAGATCACCAAGTAAATCGGGGGAAATCTACTTCAAGGATGAACAGAAGCTACAACCAACCGCAGGTAAATCATTCTCAATTTGCCTCAAGAATGGATGTCAATAGAAACTACAATCATTTGGTCGGTAGGTTTGATAATCGCAGGAATTTCTTCAATGGCCAATGTTTCTCTTGTCATAACTTTGGACACAAAGCTGCTCAATGTGTTGCCTACAAGACCATCATGACTAGAGAAGCTCAAAAACAAAGGAGTATGACTGAGATCATGAAAAGGACCTACAATAACTTTTTAGCTTTTGAAAATGAAATAGAATGTTCTATCTGTAACAACTTCAGTCAGAAGATTCTGAATGCAGGAGTAAGTTTCTTCAAACAACTCAGAGGGAGCAAGCTTCATTGAGTCCCAAAACATGGAGAAAGAAAGAACCGCAACTAGAAAAATGTGGTATAGCCTTATATGCAGAAGGACAGGAAAATCAGTGGTACATCGACAATGGATGCTCGAAACATATGACAGGTGATAAAGAAAAACTTCAGCCATATAGTGCCTTAGAAAAGGAAAGGAAGGTCTGATTTGGAAATGACACCCCTGCACTCATAAAAGGTATAGGTTCTGTTCTTTTGAAAGAAAAGGTCAAAGCTAGAAATGTTATGTATGTTGATGGCTTAAAGCATAATCTATTGAGTGTTAGTCAAATGTGTGACCAAGGAAATGAGGTAATATTTCGATCAAATGGATGTATTATTCGTGAGCTTGATACACGAGAAACAGTTAGCAAGGGCATAAGAACTCCAAAAAATTTATACATACTCAAGGGAGGACAACAACAATGCTATCTAAGCAAGAATGATGAACACTGGATATGGCACAAAAGATTGGGGCATCTAAGCTTCTCACAGATAAGGAAAGCATGCAAATATCATGCAGTTCGTGATCTCCTTGACATCAGAACTCCAGACAATACAATAGGCAAATCATGTCAGTTTGCAAGCAAGCCAGAACTAATTTCCCTGAGAAGGAAGGATCAGCTAGTAAGCCACTCGAACTTGTCCATACTGATGTATGTGGTCCATATAGGAAAAGGTCACCTCGAGGAGAAGAATACTTCATATTGTTCATTGACGACTTTTCCAGGATGTGTTGGATAGGACTTTTGAAGCATAAAGGTGAAGCTTTCGAAAAGTTTAAAGCATTCAAAGCCTTGGTTGAAAATGAATCAGATCGCAAAATCAAATGCCTCAGGTCCGATCGAGGAGGGGAATTTACCTCGGATGAATTTTTCAATTTTTATGAAGAACATGGAATAAGAAGGGAATTCTCTACTGCAAAGACTCCTCAGCAAAATGGAGTAGTGGAAAGGATGACCAGAATGGTTCAACAAATGACTCATGCTATGCTTGATGAGTCTGGAACTCCCGCAACCTTTTGGGGGGAAGCTGCATTTGCGTAGTTACTATTCTCAACAAGACAAGCGTCCGAGTGAACAACACTCAAACTCCTCATGAACTTTGGTATGGTAAAACTCCCACGGTAAAATACTTCAAAATTTTTGGAAGCAAATGTTACATCAAAAGGACTGATGAAAACCTTGGCAAGTTTGAACCTAGAGCAGATGAAGGCATTCTCTTTGGTTACTCTCCCCATAGCAAAGGATATAAGTGTTACAATAAAAGACTTGGAAAAATAGTTGAAAGTATTGATGTAGTGGTTGATGAAGAAGGAAACATTCCTAGGCAGGTAAAATCCAAAGATTTTGAAGATGATGAGGACTATCCTTCAACATCAAATCGGACTTATGATGAAGAAGAAACCCATGAGGCACCAGAAGAATAGACAAGGTTAGAAGATAAGATTCCATCTAGTTATGTTCAGAAGAATCATCCAGAAACTCAAATTTTGGGGCAGAAAGTGGCAGGTGTACAAACAAGAAGAACTATCTCAGAAGCTTCAAGCTATCTAGCATTGCTTTCCTCCACTAAACCACGAAATGTAAGTGAAGCATGTAAAGATGAATGCTAGGTCAAGGCCATGAATGAAGAACTTGAACAAATTGAAAAGAATAATACTTGGGAGTTGGTTCCTAGACCAAATGATAAGAATGTCATAGGGACAAAATGGATATTAAAAAACAAGTTGAATGAAAATGGAGATGTTATTAGAAATAAGGCGAGACTTGTTTGTAAAGAGTATGCTCAACAAGAAGGCATAGACTTTGAAGAAACTTTTGCACCGATTTCTAGACTTGAGGCCATAAGAATGTTCCTTGCTCTTTCCAGCTTTCAAAAGTTCAAAGTATTTCAAATGGATGTGAAATCTGCCTTTTTAAATGGAGACTTAGAAGAAGAAGTGTACATTGAGCAACCGGATGGATTCATCCTTGGAAATGATCCAAAACTTGTCTGCAGACTTAAGAAGGCACTCTATGGTCTTAAACAGGCTCCAAGGGCTTGGTATTATCTTCTCGACAAATACCTCCATCAACAAGGTTTTTCAAAAGGATCAGCAGATAGCAATCTATATATAAAAATTGATAATGTTAAATTGCTAATACTTGTTGTGTATGTTGATGATATCATATTTGGTAGCAACGAAGAAGCCATGAGTCAAAACTTTTCCTTGGTGATGAAGAAAGAATTCGAAATGTCCTTGCTTGGTGAGCTGACATACTTTCTCGGTTTACAAGTCCAACAAAATAAAGACGGTATCTTTTTATCACAAACCAAGTACCTCAAGCAGATCTTGAAGAAATATGGCATGGAAGATCCAAAACCAGTATGTACCCCTATGGTAACAAGATGCAGCCTCAGCGCAAATGATGAATCAGCAGCAGTACATCAACCAACCTATTGATCCATGATTGGTAGTCTACTCTATCTGACAGATACCCGACCAGACATCATGCATGTAGTGGGAATAGTTGGAAGATTCCAGGAAAATCCAAAGGAAGCACACCTTCAGGTAGTTAAGAGGATTTTCAAATATCTTCAAGGAACACAAAACTATGGCTTATGGTATCCTAGAGATACAGATCTCACACTTCATGCATATACAGATGCAGATTGGGCAGGAAGCGTGGATGACAGAAAAAGCACTAGTGGTGGTGCATTCTTTATGGGTTCTAGACTAGTATCTTGATTCAGCAAGAAACAAAGTTCAATTGATTTATCTACAGTGGAAGCAGAATATGTGGCTGCTACATCTTTCTACACACAACTCCTTTGGATGATGCAAACTTTGCAAGATTTTCAAATCACTTGTACTCCACCTATCTCCATTTTATGCGATAATACAAGTGCAATCAATATTTCAAAGAATCTTGTCATGCATTCAAAGACCAAGCACATACCTATCAAGTATCATTTTCTCCAGGAACAAGTGCTTGAACAAAATGTAAAATTGGAGTATGTTCCCTCCAAGGAACAGGTTGTTGATATACTCACCAAACCACTGCCCAGGGAGACATTTGAATACCTCAGACAAAAGCTGGGAGTAGTTGATGCATCATCTTGCTGTTGAAACTTATCTATTTCAGAGAAAAGTGGTTGTATGCGAGTTTCATGAGGAGCATCTACATATATATGCCGGTTTCTGTGGATACAGTCACGTATATGTTGTTTTGAAGGAAATCAGTGGGCCAAACTCAGGATGAAAAGAGGCGGATATGGGTCTGACAGAGACCATTTGGCACAAGTTAAGGGGGAGCATATACACTTCTAATAATGCATTGTTGGCATTATATTAGAAGATCTTGGATTAAGTTCACAGTTGTTTGTGGTTTCAGGTGAAACAGGTGCAGAGGGAGATCATGGTTGCTCGTCTGGATGATGATTGACATATGCCGCTAATGATAGTTGTTGATGACTATCATAGTCTTGCTGTAGATATTTCGTCTCTATGTCATGTATTCCATTTTTTTATCAAGGTAATGTAACGACCTACTTTGGTTTCCCCACTATGCCTGGGATGGATGATGTAATGTTCTGGTTTTATCATGTGTAAACCTTTGGTGTATCCCCACTTGGTTGGGTGGATGAGTCAATACTGGTATATCCTCACTTGGTTGGGAGATGGATGTATGTATGAGTCTTTCTTGATAGGAAGGTCATTCATGATGTATAAAGTCATGTTCTTTCTTGTAGATCATCTTTTTGAAGACCTTGCCTACAGTCAGAGGGAGCATGGACAGCACAACAGAGCAGAGAATTCAGCATGTACTCAGGGGAAGCATAACCCTTTTCCCTTGATGACAAAGGGGGAGAATGACTTTGAGTGACTTGGGGTTGCCATCAAGTCCAAAGGGGGAGATTGTTGGCATTATGACAAAGGTTTAGCACTATGACACAGGTGTTGTCCTTGATGGCAACTCACTCAGATATTAGATCATAGTTCAGGCTCTCAGAATGAAAGAAAAAGAGACACATGCAGTTTCCTCTTAACCAAGCCGTGTATACACGCGGGATCATCGATCAAAAGGCGCATATGCGTATACATGCACTTTCATGCATGGAAAATCATGTACATGTGGGAAAGCTCATTTTTAGTCCATGGTATTTGGTCCTTGGTATTTGGACCTATGGTCGTAGACCATGGTATTGCATCTGAAGTGTTGAACCCAGGTATTGGGTCCCAAGTATTGGTTCTAAGTGGTTTTGGACCATAGTATTGAGTAAGGCCTAAGACTATAAAAGGGAAAGGAGATCATTAGGCAAAGGTATATACTCAAGCATTGAATATCTAATGAAGAGCAAGATCTAGAATATTGGTCATTGGGTCATGGTGCATAGCTGGATTTGAATCAAGGAGGAACCTGAGCACTAGAAGAAGGATAAGCTCTATTGATGGGTCAAGATCATAAGGCTTGAATGGTAGTATCTTTGTGTGATTTTGGTCTGTTATATTTGGCGCATGACTTGATCTATAAATCTGATAATCTAGGTTTAACTGTTGTCTGAATAAGTGAAAAGGGTAAATTATCTTTTATAGATCTATACGCAGGTTCGGCACAACAGAGGCATGTATACATGCAGATTCATTAATTCAAAATAGCGTATACACAGATTGGCCTTAATACATCAGTGTATGCATGCAAGTTCTGCATATTGAAGT
The DNA here is from genome assembly GCA_031772625.1 of Pinus tabuliformis. NCBI lineage: Eukaryota > Viridiplantae > Streptophyta > Pinopsida > Pinales > Pinaceae > Pinus > Pinus tabuliformis. The sequence goes on from CM062812.1 coordinate 77,325,065, forward strand.
AGCGTACATCTCATGAAATATGTTTTAGCTACTTTTGTTCATTGTTGCAGTGTTCTGGGTTCATGATTGGTTCTAGTTACTATTACTGTATTCTAGTTACAGCTTTCTGAGAAGTGATTGGTTGATTCAGTATTGGTTTGTACAAAGAAAATTGGTTTATGCAGATATACTTGATGTTTGATTTAAGTTATTCATGGATCCAGTCTGAAAATTTATGAAATGTGGTTCCTAGAAGAAAAGAGAAGGTTGTAGCCTTCTATAGGTCAGCACCTACGTATTAGTACCTCAACTAGTACAAGAGATAAGGGGGTTGTAGCTCCCTTCCAGGAGAAGCTGGAGAATGAGATAAGGTTGTATCCTTCTGCAGGTAGCAGCCTGCGTACTAGTATAAGACTGCACCAGTACAGAAACATTGTAAAAAGAGTTTCTAATTAAAAGAAGATAGAGACGAGTTGCAACAGGTGGTTTTCACCCACATTGGGTTTCCACCTTATATCTTGTGTTCTTGTGTGTGACTGCCTGTTCTGTTTACTGTTCTTGGTTACTATTTATATGGTTTGATGCACATATTAATGATCAACATCTGAAGAATAATTTAAATTACAATTCTGTTGGTTATACACTAGTTTCCTTAATTGCAGTTTTGTACATACACGGTTTTTACTAACTGAAGTAGTGTATACAAATCTGATTGTAAAATGAAAAATAATTGACTTGATAATATTGATTCACCCCCCCTCTCAGTATTATTTCCAGCAACAAGGGCGTGCCACACAATAAACTAATGACTACACCAGCTAGCCACTATCATTATGTTTAATCAAACCAGTATAACAACATAATATAATCTGGAACTGAAGAGGATGTATTTTACAGTTAATACAAAAACAACATGAAAACCATATGAAAATAAAAGAAATAATATACACCTACTACCGCTGCAGTCCCTGCTAAAGAGGAGGGCCCTTCCTCCCTAGCAGGGGCACAAGATTAACTAAAAGATCAGTTAAAGAATCAGATGAGGAGCAGTAACAACATCACTGTAGTGACTTCAATATTAAAAATAATTAAAATTTACAAGATTGGAGTAACAGTGCTTTTCTATATGCGGACCCTGTACATGAGCAATCGAGTTTCTTTTATAATTATTACATACTCGAAATCAGGAATACATCAGTCATGAGAATCTCATTATTCTCATGTTGATCATAAAATAGAAGTAGTTATAAATTATTTCTAAATACAAATTCTTCTTAGATACATTGGTTAAGATCGCAACCACTTGGATCTGTTGCTCCTAAATAAACAATTCATAACCCCCAACAGCTGTCGTGTGGAATAGTACCCACGACTTTGCCATCTATGGTGCAACAGCTTCCTACGGTCAAATGACGGTTCAAGATGTAACAACAATCACTGGGTAATAGCATCCTTTGTGTAACAATGGTCATTTGTATCAGCACGTGGCATAACAGCAGCCTGGAACAACATTCAGTATGTAGCAACAACTTGTAACAACATACATGGTGTAGAAACAATCTTCTCTACCCTACTCTGAAACCGATCAGGGTGACCTGTTCACTCCATAACCTTGTCCCCACAAGAAACACCTAAAAAATAGAATAGGTTCAAAAATACTTCCCCAATGCTCACCCCATGATCCAGGGATCTTTTGCTATGTATTAAAAGAATCACATGTAGAAATTGCAGCTTAACACAGAAATTTAATGTGCACACAAGAAAGAAGAAGAAACACATAAAAGCACGAAAAGAAGACAACAAGACTTGATAACCGAGTTCGTCCAACTTAGACTACATCTTCGAGCCCTGCTTAATCAATGGGGAGGCATTCATTCATTAAATGGCATGAAAATAAGAGAATACAGTGATCAGTTACATAAAAAGGAGTCTTATACCTCCATTATGAAAAGTGGCTGAGAAAAGGAGAACTCAGATGAAGAAATGGATAGCAACACTATGTTCGTGGAATCAAGAAGGGCATAAACCATATAAAATTTGCCCAATTCAAACAAAATGATCAATCGCACCTCCTGCAAGCTGTTGCCTCGAATTGCGTGCCAAAAATCCTCTCTCCCCATACTTTTTCCAATCATCGGGCTTTTATAATGTCTCTTTAGGACAAAAAACGCATAAATTGGATTGTTTTTGTTTATAATACATGCCGTTGAGATAGAAGGGTCGGTGGGTGCAACAAAACCCCAAAGATGGCTTTTTATCGTTTAAAACGATAATGCACAAAAAACCTATAAAACACTAAAAATCTGACCAAAACCTTTTAATCTAGACTTCAAATATATCAAATCGGGCCTATAAACCCATCGGGTCCAGTCCCTATTAAAAATCGTTATCATTGAAGTCCATGGCCTTGTATATCGGGGAATCATCGATCGCTGATCGCCGATATCACCAATCACCGATATCGTCGATCACCAATATGATCGCTGATCGCCGATACGCCAATTATATCTAGACCGTTGATTTGTTTCTTGATCAGACGGTCCAGATTGCATCGCATCGCTCCTTGGTATCGGGGATCATCGATTTCCCGACCACCAATTTAATTTGATAGCTGAGATTGCACATCGCTGATCAGCAGATCGCAATTAAAACAACCCAGAGGTCGTGGTCTTATGCCTTGTGTTTCGCCGACCCGATCCGCCGACGTCGATATCGGAAATCGCTACATCGTAGGTCTGAAGTCCACTATATCGTCGATTGCCTGCCTTCCTCCTACTTGATATATCAGCAATCACTGATCAGGGTTGTTAAGTCCACCCTTTGCACATTTTCCAATGCGATTTCCCTTTAAAGGCTTTAAACCCATTTTTAAAGGGAAAATTCCTTATTTTCCAAAGGAACAAAGGCAACTTCTTTTTGTGATAACTTCATCATCTGAAGTCTGTTTCAGCCCATTCAAGTTGCAGTAGATTCAGAATGAAAAGTTATATGCAATGGGACTATCTCCAGAAGCATCCTTGGGCTTCCATTTTCCCCTATTTCCTGCAAATCAACCCAGAACTTTGACTTCCTCTATCTCTTTTATTCAGACTCGGATTGGAGTATTGTTCGCACCATTGGAATCTGGGCGATGAGCACTTCGATCTGATGTCAAGATACTTGCCTTTCTACCACTTCGAATTTTGAGCTTTTTCATGCCATTGTATCTGAAGATCCATGTGGATCACCCCAATTAGCCACAAAAAGAAATATTGTATCGTATTATTCAACAAAACATGGAAAAATAACATGACAATGGAATAGGTTGTATAAATGAGAAAAAGGGTGATTAAAATGTGAATTTTCATGGGCCTAGAGGAAAAGAGGATCAAAAATGGGGAAAGAAAGTGTAGAAAACAGGTATAAAAGTCACATCCAACAACAGGAAACACTACAAAATTCACGGAAGAAGTATAAGGCTAGGCATGATCAACATAGACAAAGAGATCATTCAAGGTGGGAGACAAAGTATGGCTACAATTGAACAAGGAGAGGTTGAAGGGGCCTGCTAAGAAAATAAAGGCTCTGAGGTATGAACCCTTTGAGATATTGGAAAAGGTGGGTGATAATGCCTATCGACTCAGTTTGCCACCATATATGCACATTTATTCAGTTATGAATGTAGAGAATTTGAAACTCTATGATCCTTCCATGCTATATCAGGAAGAGGAACATCTCCAACCTTTTGTGGAGGATTTGGTACCAGACGTTGAGGAAGAGTGGACAGAAGATACAGTTTTGAAGAACATGTCCACAACTACAAGACATGCACGACATGACCTTTAGTAGATTGAGTTGAAGGGACAACTTCGAGGCAAAGCTAAATGGTACACCAAACAGAAAGTGGAGTAAAAATTCCCCCACTGCTTTCAGTAAATGATTTTGGGGACCAAAAGCCTCCCAACATGGGGAGGTGTGATCATGGGGTCATTATACTTTTTTTCATCTAATTAGATGATTTGGAGTGGAAAAAGTCGAGGAATCACCTCACGGGACTATTTTTACCGGTAGGACCCAATTTGGCAAAACATGGTCTAAAACCTTCTGGGAGCATTTTGAGGCATCAAACGATGTTTTTTGGCCGTAAAACATTTTTAATTAATATGCACCTCTCTATGCTATTCTACACATATATATTTCCAACGGTGCAAGAAGCATGTCAATCGGAGTCTGTATGTAAAAGTTATGCCACTAGGAAGTTGACCTTCCTGTTTTCACACTTATAGTTCGGGAGGATGCCTTGTCAGCCGACATTATTTATTGAAAAGGGTCTGCCCACGTGTTTTTGAATTAAAATTATCTCTAGGAGTCTATATTGTATTGTATTGTAACTCTAGTTAAGAGTAAGCCCCAAGAGTTAGCTCAATCGGTCAAATCAAGTGCCTCGCCAATGGGAGGTCACAGGGTCGAATCTCGAAAGCTCTTGGGGTTAGGTCAGTAAATAGGCCGAGGGGTGTTGATGCCCTTTGGGTGGCGTCCAATCAGTGTTTAAAACCCTAGACGTAGCGGCTACCCACTGACCCGGGTATCCGTGAACCAGTAAGTGAAAAAAAAAACTCTAGTTAAGAGTTGATGTAGTCAAAATTAACCACTAGTACGTTATCGAGTTGTGTTATAACCGAACCACTAGGAGGAAGAGGCATTCCATTATTTCTAGAGCATTTTGATCCATAGCTGAGCAAAGATAACCAAGAGAGATAGGAGGTAGAGAACACAAAGTTGATATGCACACTGTAGCAGCCCACAAGCCATAGGCATTACTTCTTTGTACCTGCAACTCTATTTCCATACAGAGAAAGAGAGCGAAATGACCTCACCTTCCAGTTGAGTTTTCTCCCGAAAGGGTTTTCCAGAGAGAATATCTTGTGTCTTATGTGTGTGTGAGCTTATTTTTTCATTCTCTACTTTTTTGCATAATTTATATTCTCATGCATGCACTAATTATAGTTAAATCCAAAGATCTTAAAATTTAATAAACTGTAATAGTGTAAAATTTCAGTATTTTAATATATGATTATCAGATCTATTGTGACAAAGTGACTAGTGGAAAATCCACAAAAATTTAGGGATCAGACTATGATGTTTTCCATGTGTCATTGCTTAATATGTATGTCTAATAGGTTGATCATGTGATTGAATGGTCTGTATTGTAGGTGGAATTGGAAGGAGAATTCAAGTCAAAACCCTAGTGCATTTTGCAACAAAATATGCTCATGCTCCAGAATTGAAAAATCAAGCAAGTTCAAGTGTAGTGGATGCACTTTGGACCTGATCAAGCTACATGGGTGATGGTTGATCAGATGTGGGCTATGTATCCTTCTTTATTTGCTGGTATGTATGTATGTATTTATGTATGTATGTATGTAAATACCACATCGATCTATGTTATAAAGCTCTAATAAGTAGTATGGTGTTCATGGTATGATATAATATAAATGTTGCATCGAGTTGTGTTATAAAGCTCCATGGGAAGCATGTATTTTTCTGGTTTATACGTGTCATTGAACACTGAGGACAGTGTTCCCCCAATAGGGGAGGGGTTCGTAACAACCCCTGGTTGATTTCCTATGTAAATAAAAATAAGAACAAGGTCATGGGACACGTATTCCAGGATAAATGTTTGGAAAAACATAGCGATGGGTATCACTTGTGATTAATTTATGGCTATGGAAATTGGCAAAGGCATTGGCAAATGAAAAGAGGCATTAATTAACATTTCTTTGTGAAAATAAAGGAAAATAGGAGAAAAAGAAGGTGAAGAGACACATTTGCATGAGAAGTAAATTGAAGGAAAATGAAGAAAATAGAGGCCTAAATGATAAAAAGGCTTCTAAGAATCATTTCACAACTTGTTTTTAGTTTAATCTTTTTTCAATTTGTTAGGATATTCCAACATATAGGAAATAGTTAAGTATAACTTGGTTTAGTGTATGGTTAGGGAAAGTGTGTTTCTTTAGTATGTATTTTTGTAACTTATAATCTGACGGTCACAATGTGTTTTAGACATGAAGTGATATGATGGTTCATTCTCTCCTCGGTATTACCGACACTTGATCCGTGACTTAACACCCAGTTGGTCAATGATCTGTATTTAAAGAACATGGAGGGTCATTTTTAAGGGGACTGTTCATGAGAGAAGATTATGTAAATTTTCTTTCTTTTACATTAATAAATTTCCTGAAGTGGCCGCGTTGGCTCAAGTCTTGGACTGTTTCCCTCTTTGAGGGTTTTATCCATGTCAAGAATACTGGTGTATTGATTCATGATCTGTTTCTGAGCGGTGTCCTTCGGTGTTCTATTTGAGTAAATTACGCTGTAAATTCCTACATGGTATTAGAGCTATTTGAGGGTTGCATCTGTTGGTGATCCAAATCCGAAGTCGATATAAACGCATCTGACTTTCGTTTCCTAGATCTATTGTTTATGTCTACTTTCGGTCCGAGACTAGATTTATTGTGTTAGGAGTATCTATTCCAGTGAGGAACCCATTTCGTTTCACGCAAAAAGGTTTCTGGTAGCCCTAACTACGTCCTTTTTAAGATCCGGAGGTATAAAGTCTTTATTTGCAGTTTTAGTTATTTATCTTTTTGTTTATTCAGTTTATTTATTTATCTATTTTTTATTACCGGATCCACACCTTTAATTTCTGTGTATGCTCTTTGTCCCGCAACTATGTGCGATCTGGGCAAATCAAAAACAAAAAAGAAGGATTTTTCTCATGCATATGCTCTTTTCTGCTGCGCCTTAATGTGATCTAGGAAAATCAAAAAAATTGAGGAAAATATTTAGTTTCCGGCGAAATCTAACTTCAAGCCGTAAAATTTGGTTTTTTTGCATGTCCGTTTCGAGTTGTGTGGTTTTTTGTTTTGTAGGAAAAAGGGGATTTCTCAAGTAAGCACACACTCCAAAGCTTTGGTGACTAAAAAAATAAAATCAAATAAAAATAAAAAACCCTTCCTCTTTTCCAAAAAAATACTATTGTTTTAAGCTAGCTCACTTGGTCCAAAGTTACTTTATGAGAATAGAGGTCCTGGGTTCAAGTCTTTCTTTTTGTTGAATTACCTTTTTAAAAAGCACATGTAACTTATGTTTTAAAGTTACTTTATGTAAAAGTGTTCTCATCCATTATAAAAAGTGAGTCACTTATAATTCTAAAGTCTCTTTATCTTTTATTTAAGTTACAATTTAATGGGTAGCTCATAAAGTAAACAATGTACACTTTAAAACGGGAACTGCAAACTCAACGGGAACTCTAGCAAAAAAACCCCTTAAAAACATCAAAAACAGTGCTAAAAACAAAAAGTGTTGATGCTGGAATAACACCTTTTTTTTTATGGTAAATTTGGAACATGTTTTAAAAATGGTGGTGAAAACCAATTTTTTGTGCAAAAATTGTCCAAAAAAGACCCTCAAAACAAAAAAGTGTTAACGTTGGGATAACACTTTTCCCCCCATTTTTTTCAAGGATAATATTTCAATATTTCGAAATAATAGCGTAAAATATTTTCTCATGACCCTGAAAAAAATTAAAATTTCAAACAAATAATGAAGACGTAAAATAAAATTAAAAATTAAAACAATGAAAAACACAACACAAAAAAAATTTAAAAATTAACAAAACATAAATTAAAGTATATATATATATATATATATATATATATCATAAAAATGTTTAAAAAAAAAACTAAATTAAAGAATAAAAAAATAAAAATCTTAAAAATTATAAACAAATAAATAGTGAAAAAACATATTTAAAAAAAAATTGTCAAAAGAAAAGAATATAAATATATATATATATATATATATATATATATGGAAAAGAAAAAAAAATAAAATTTAAAACAAACTATAACATATAGGTAAAATTAGAAAAAATTCAAAAAGCATTATCAAAAACCTAAAGAATGAAAATTAAAAACAAATTAAATTTAATAAAAAAATAGAAAATTAACCCAAAAAAAATTAAAAACTACTAAAATTAAGATTAAAATGTTAATTATTTAAAAAAAACTATATATATATATATATATATATATATATATATATGACAAAAATAAATAAAAAAAGATGTTAAAAAAAATTATCTCATAAACCATAAAAGAATTAGGAAAAAGAAATACAAAATTAAAAAATATATATATATAAAATTAAGTAAAACTAAATAAATAAATAACATTAAAAAAAACTAGGGAAAAATAAATTAAAAACAAACTAGATTAAAAAAAATTAAATAAAGAAAATTAATTAGAAAATTAACAAAAGTAAAAATAAAAAACCAGTAAAATTAACATAAAAAACATTAAAAAAAAAACTAAAAAAATAAAAATAAACTGAAATTAAACAAAAAAAAAAAAAAAAAACCAAAAAATTTAAAAATATATCTCTTTTCCAAAAAAAAAAAAATTAAAAAAGAAAAAAAAAAAAATTAAAGAAACTTGTATTTTTCTATTAAAAAAAAAAAAAAAAAAATTGATTAAACTTAGTTTTTTTATTTAAAACACGAAAAAAAATAAAAAATAAATAAAAGTAAATTTAAAAAATTTAAAAATTCTTTTAAACCATTATATATATATATACTAAAAAATTATAAAGTTAAACAATTTTGGTTTTTTTTATTTTAAAAAAAAAATAATTGCTAAAAAATGTTAATTTTTTTAAAAGTTTTTTATTTCAAAAATAAATAAATAAATAAATAATGATTAAAAAAAATCGGCCCACCCGGCCGCCCGCGGCGCCGAGCGCACGCAGCTGGGAGGGCGGAGGGGCGATTCCGGCCGCGCCGCCGCAGCCGGCCAGGAGGGCGGACGGGTGATTCCAGCCGTGCCGCCGCAGGCGGCCGGGAGGGCGGAGGGGCGATTTCGGTTGCGCCGTCGCAGCCGGCCGGGAGGGTGGAGGGGCGATTCCGGCCATGCCGCCAAGAGGGCGGAGGGCAGAGGGGCGAATCCCGAAATCGGAGGGCCTCCGCCCGACGTTGCGTCGTCGCGGGCAGTCGGGAGGGCGGAGGGGCGATTTCGCCGGGGGCCGCGCCGCCGCAGGCTGCTCGAAGGGCGGAGGGGCGATTCCCAGAATCGCTACTCCGCCCTCCTGGCTGCCCGTAGCAGCGTGGCCCCGGGGCTCGCCCCTCCACCCTCCCAATTGCCCGCGGCGACGCGGCCCCGCGTGGAGGGCCTGCGCAGCGGCGGGGAGGGTGGAGGGGCGATTCCGGAATAGCCCCTCTGCCCTCCTGGCCGCCCGCGACGGCGCAGCCCTAGGCGGAGGCCCTACACCAGAATCGCCCCTCCGCCCTCTCGGCCGCCCGCGGCGGTGCGACCCCGGGCAGAGGCCATGAACGCAAGCCCTCCACCCTCCCAGCCGCCCGCGGCGGCTCAGCGCCCAGCAGAGGCCCTGCACGCAGGCCCTCCGTCCGGCGCCGCGTCGCCACAGGCGGTTGGGAGGGCCGATTTTTTTTTTTTTTTTTTTCCTTTTAGATAAAAAACTTTAGAATATATATTTTAAATGAAAAAAAAAATTAACATTGTTTAATAATTATTTTTTTTAAATAATAAAAAAAACCAAAATTGTTTAACAGTTAGTTTATAATTTTTTAATATATATTTTTTTCAACCAAAAAACAATTTGTTTAAAAGAATTTTAAAATTTTTATTTTTTTTAAATAAAAAATCCAAGCTTAATCAATTTTGTTTTTTATTTTTTAAATAGAAAAATACTTTGTTTAAAAATTTTAAATGTTTTTTAATTTTTTGGCTTTAATTTTTATTTTAAAAGACATATATTCTTAAAATTTATATATATATATTTAATTTTTTAATTTCAGTTTATTTTTGTTTTTTTAGTTTTTTTTTAAATGTTTTTAATGTTAATTTTACTAGTTTTTTATTTTTATTTTTGTTAATTTTTTATTTATTTTTTTAATCTAGTTTGTTTTTATTTATTTATTTTTCTTGTTTTTGTTAATGTTTTTTTTAATTTTTCTATTTTGACTTACTTATATATATATATATATATATATATATATATATATATATATTTTAAATCTTTTTTTTTATGGTTTATGAGATAATTTTTTGTTATTAACAATTTTTTTTTGGTCTTTTTTTATATATATTTTTATATGAGTTTCTTGAAGTAATCAACATTTAAAAAAAAAAAAATAGAACAACTTAAAAATTCGTTAAGTAATCATAATTTAAAAAAAAAATGGACATAATAAATTTTAAAGTGTGAAAAATAAGTCCTCTAAAAAAAATGTATGTTGTATAACACGTTGCATCAACACGTTTCAAAATCAACATAAAAATCATTAACATTTAAAAACAAATATTTATATTTGATACATAAGAATATTTAAATTGTCAAAAATATGCTCCAAAAAATAAGTATTGTGTTCTCCATCACCACTTTTCAAAATCGGGTCACGTTTTTACTACCTCTACAATTACTACAAAACAGGTAACCGTATCGGTTATTTAAAGTGCCAAAGACTATGTTCTAAAAAAAATTATGTGTGTTCTACATCGCCCCTTTTCAAAATAGGGTCAAATTTTGCTATCTCTACGAAATGGGTAACAGTATCAATTTCCGTTTCAAAATTTACATTGTTAGTACCATTGTAAAAGTGACTTTCACTTATTTATAAAAGTGGGTCACATATTTTTTTTTTTTTTTTTAAAGTGAGCTAATTATATTAAGTTTGGAAAGGGAGAGGGGCGTTTCTTTACAAAATAAAATTGTCATTCACTTCCACACATTCACGTACTTCGTTGGCATCTTCAATAACGTTTCTTAATAAATCCATAACTTCTTCATCCAAAAGTCGTTTTCAGGGCTGTTTTTTTAATTGTCCTAATTTTTCAAGATCTTTTTATTAGAAGGCTTATTTTCAGTACCTACAGCTTTAGTTTCTATTAACTGAGAAATTCCATGCCAAGTTATTCTTGACAACACCAACTACTTCCAATGGTTGTGCTACATGGAGGATTTAATTAGAAGTAAAGGTCTTTATAGAATAGCCTCAGGGCAAGAGTCTAAAACTAAAGATGAATATAAGCAAGCCAAATGGGAAAATAGGCAAAATCAAGCATGTGGGTTGATAGGGATGTCTATTTCTCCGGACCTTAGATTCCATATCGTAGAACTTGATACCCTTGATGAAGCAATGAAACAAATCAATAAGGTTTTTGGAATTAAAAATGAAATTAGAGCCCATCAACTCAAAAATGAGTTTCTTGCGTTGGACTTCAACAATTTTTCTTTCATTGAAGATTTTTTGTCCAAGTTCAAGACGCTTACACTTCTCTTGGAAGGTGGTAAGGTTAAGAAAGAAGATGGTAGCCTTATCTATTCCATTCTTACTAAGTTGGTACCAACCTACTCTATGTTTGTTTCCACCTTCCATTCTAAAAGAGAAGCCTTTATTTCTCAAGGACAAGGCTACAAGTCCCCCTCTGTTGATGCTTTTTGTGATTCTTTAATAAGAGAACAAGAAAAACTCTTACATCTTGGTATTCTTAATAGTGGAAACTCTTCTAAGAAATCCTTAGTAGCCCATCAACAATCAAATTCAAAGAATCCTAAGAAGCAACATCCTAAAAAGAATGGTCCTAAACCAAACAAGGGTCCTAAGCAATTTCAGTCTCAAAATTAAAAATCAATTCAACAAAATGATAAGGAAAATAAAATCAAAGGGAAGAAGAATGATAGACATTGCAACTTTTGTAATCTTGATGGCCACTTAAAATCCAAATGCTTTAAAAAGATGGAAGCCTTGGAAGCAGTAATGAAGAAGCATAACATCCATTTGGAGCACTCTTCAACTTCAACTTCATCTTCAGGAATAACACTTTCTGCATGTTTTTTGTCAAGCATCTCGGCGTGGTTATGCACTAAATGTATCTTCTTATTTTCATTCTCATGAGTGGCTCATTGATTCTGGATCTTCTTATCACATGGCCAAAAACAAAGCCATGTTTTCTTCTTTAAATTATTGTAACACCAAAAATATATATGTTGGTGATGATATATCTCTTAGTGTTGTATGGACTGGAACGTTAATTTAATGATGTATTATGTGTTCCTGCCTTAACCTGCAACCTTCTATCTCTATATCAGATAACTCATTCAGGTGAAGGTAAAACCATTGAATTTTTACCTCATGATGTTGTAATTAAGGACCCAAGAGATCCTACACAGGTTTTAGCTACTGGCATTACTGATGATTCTACAAGTTTGTATATGTTTAACAACTTTGGGTCATCAACTCTTCCCTCAGTATTTGTTGCTCATAATGATGAAGTGAGTAAACTTTGGCATGAGCGATTTGGTCACTTAAACTATCGCACCCTTCAAAATCTATGTAATGAAAATATGGTGACAGATCTTCCTATGGTATCTTGCAAAGATGGTGTTTGTTCTGGATGTGTACTCGGAAAGCATCATCAGGATAGTTTTGAAAAACGTGCCTCTTAGCACACCTCAACCCCTTTACAACTTTTGCATAGTGATTTATGTGGTCCACTTCCAGTTGTTTCATTCTCTGGCTACATGTATTTCTTAAGTTTCATTGATGATTTCTCCAGACGCACTTGGGTATACTTCTTAAAATGCAAGAATGAAGTATTTAACACATTCTTGGCCTTTAAGGCCTTTGTTGAGAAACAATCTAGACATCAAATTCTTAAGATAAGATCTAATAATGGCGGAGAATATGTTAACAAAAAAAAGTCAACTTTTGCGCTCAGCATGGAATTCAATTGCAACATATTGTTCCATATACTCCACAACGAAATGGTGTCGCTGAAAGGAAGAATCACAACTTAAAGGAAATGACTAACTATATGCTTCAATCTAAAGGGCTTAGTCTTAATATTTTGGGCATAAAAAATTAACTGTGCAAATTACATAGTAAATCGCACTCTTACTAAGGTTTTAAAGAATATCACTCCAGAAGAAGCATGGAGCTCAATTAAACTAGATGTAAGTCACTTTCATGTTTTTGGAAGTGAAGCATGGGCCCATATTCCCAATGAGAAACATAAAGCCTTAGAACCTAAGAGTGAAAATGTATTTTTGTTGGATATTATGAGGATGTCAAAGGATATAGACTTCTTCCGCCTAAATCCAAAACTGTTATCATTAGAAGAGATGTAAAGTTTTCTGAAAATATATCAGCCTACGAGCCTAGTTCAGTGGATGTGCCACCTCTCTCTATCCCTTCTACTTATGAAAATATTTCTTCTTAAGATGATGACAACGAGGATGCAGGACGTGCTCTTGCAGGTGGTCCTAAAGATCAGTGACGTACATGTTCTCAGTTCAATAGAGCCTCTTCTTTACTGGCTGAAGCTTCAGCAAATTATGATCCTGACACCTTTGTAGAAGCTTCAGCCCATCCATATTTGGACGCAACTATGAATGAAAAATATCATTCATTATTAGATCTTGTTCCTCTTCCAAAGGGACGAAAACTTGTTAGATGTAAATGGGTTTACAGGATCAAGTTTGGACCAGATGGAAAAGCTCATCTTGTTGCTAAGGGTTTTTCACAAGTTGAAGGCATTGAATATATTGAAACCTTCTCCCCTGTTTCCTAAATGAACTCTATCTGCCTTGTTATTTCCCTTGCTACCTCTTTCAAATGGGATGTCGATCAGATGGATGTCAAATCTACCTTCTTGCACGGGGACTTGCATGAAGAAATCTATATGGAACAACCTCCTGGATTTAGACAAACAGACTCTGGCCTTGTATGTCATCTTAAGAAATCCCTTTATGGTCTCAAATAAGCCCCTAGGGCTTGGTATGCCAAAATTGATAACTTTCTTTTAGATACTGAATTTTCTAAGTGTCATTTTCAAAATACTGTCTACACCAAGAACGTGGGTAAGTCTCTTATCATTCTTGTTCTTTATGTTGATGGTATTATTCTTACTAATAATGATCCCAACCTTATAAACCATGTGAAATCAAACCTTAAAAAGAAGTTTGAAATGAAAAACTTAGGGATTTGGTAAAGGTATACCCTTTGCCCAACATGAAAGTAAATATTTATTTCAAAAGTTTATCAGATCTATGGTCTTCTCAATTCACTGACAATATGATTTGGATCCTCAAAGCATTAAATTATTATCAGTTAATTGGAGGAATAGACTTTGCTCTAAGAATATATACAGGAGCTCAAATGTTGGATTTAGAAGCTATTCCAATTAAAGAAGACTTAGAAAAATATCTTTTGTCATTAAAAAGTCTTGATATTTTTGAGGAACTTGAAGCATCTTTTCTCCAAAGATTTAATGAAAACTATGCTCCCAATGACACCTTTCCCCAATATGAAAATTTTGAAAATTTTGCTGATTGGGAGATTAAAGAAGGATTCTACTTATTGAAATTGATGCTACCTTATATCGTTAGCTTGTAGGAAAACTTTTGTATTTGACCCATACCCGTCGTGACCTTTCCTTTGTTGTTGGCCTGATTTCTCGATTTATGCAAAACCCACATGAAATTCATTGGAAAGAAGCTAAAAGAATACTTCGTTATGTTCAAGGTATAGTTCAGTTTGGGATTAATTACAGTGAAGAAGCATCTTCTCTATCGGTTGGTTTCATTGATTTCGATTAGGCTGGTGACCCTGAAGATCGTAAGTCTACTGCAAGTTATATATTCACTCTTGGTTTTCGACCTATTACAGGGGCTTGCAAGAAACAAAGTTCCATTTCTCTTTCCTCAGTAGAGGGAGAGTATCATGGCTCTGTAGACGCTAGGAAGGAAGCCCTATGGCTTCGTTGGATCGTGTCAGAGTTTGGCTTTCACCAGTAGCATCCAACTACACTTTGGTGTGATAATCAAAGTTCCATTCAGCTATGCAAAGATCCATTCCAACATCAGCGCAATAAACACATTGAAATACACATGCACTTCATCAAAAATCTCATTCATGACCATGTTTTTTAAGTGAAATATTGTTCAATCGATGATCAAGTTGCAGACATCTTTACAAAGGCTCTCACAAAGGCGAAGCTTACTAAACTTCAATTTATGGTTGGAGTTCGGGAAGTTGTCACTAAGGGGCGATAGGCTCTAATGCCTCCTTCCTTCTCCTATTGTTTCATATTTGTACATCCTTCAATCCTATCCCAAGTTGTTCTTAAGGGGGGATGTTAGGATATTCTGACACATAAGAAATAGTTAAGTATAATTTGGTCTAGTGTATAGTTTGGTAAAGTGTGTTTCTTTAGTATGTACTTTTTGTATGGCTCAGGCTGTGGATGGTTTCCCTCTTTAAGGATTTTAAACATGTCAAGAATACTAGTGTATTGCTCTGTGATCTGTTTGTGAGCAGTGTCCTTTGGTGTTCTATCTGAGGAAATTACCTTTTAAATTCCTACATAGTTCAGTTTTGAACTTCTCTTCTATTCTCTCATACTCTTGTACACTTAGAGAAATCTTGGAGTATGCTTGGAGCACTCTAGTTTTCCCTAGGATTGGAGAAAGAAGGAAAGCACAAGGGAAGAGGTGGATAAATAACTACAACTGGATTTATTTGTAGGTAATAGGTTGCATGTGTGATTTCCTTGCTGATTTATTGATGCAGATACATGCATGTGATTTTTTGATTACGTGTTGTGATTGGCATGGCTGATTTCCCAGATTGACAGTGGTTTAGCCTTGCCTTATCATTTATAGGATAACCATGGTGTTGTGGATTTTTCAACTTGTTTTTTTTCTGAATGATGCTAATAATTCCTTATGGTTATGGGTTGGAACAAACACTCTAGAATCCTTGGAACAACTTGGGTTGAGTTACTAGTCCTAGAGCATAGGTTGGGATAAATTCTTTGGAGCCCTTGGTGGGTTGAGTTACTAATCCCTAGAGCTAGGTGGGACAAACGCTTTGGAGCCCTAGAAGGTTGTGGATTGATTTATTAGTTCCTAGAGCCCTGGATAACTTGGGTGGAGACTGATCTGGTTGGTTTTAGTGATGTCCGACCATGAGGTGGAATCATTGGTTGAGAGTTGATATGTTATGGCCTCTATAAGCCCTGGTTTGGTTTTGTTTGGTTTATTCCATGAGATCCCACATTCATGCTTAGAATATGATGCAGGGGTGATTGACTAAAAGAGAGATTTGGTTCAGCCCAATCTATTGTCAAGTGGTATGTGGAAGTCCTTGACTTGGTTGGTGTTTTCGTATGTTAATAAGAGTTATTATTTTATGATGATTCATGTATATCTGTAGCAATTTTTTTGGCGATGTTATGTCTAATTTCCCATGGTTGATATGCAAGTTATTTTCTCGTTATATGATGTTCATATGATGTGTATCTTCTATGGCTCTTGTCATGAATTCTTTATTTATTGATCAGTTGATGAATGTATGGATTAATAAGTGTTGTTGCAACTATGTGGAGAAGGAATAGGGCCTTCTCGGTGATTCTCATATGAATCTTAAACCTTTATGACCAAATATGAATTCATGACATGTAGCTTACATGTTTTCCATGTGTTTGATGAAATTCCTACTATGTTCTGGTTCGTCTAGGTGAATTTTTTTATTCAAGTTTGAGTGTTTAGATTTTTTTTCATGTCAATAATGATTATGAGAAGTCTCAAGTAGTTCTGGGGAGTGGTCTAGAGGTTGGCCTCACAATGTGGCTAGGGTATCAGGACCACACACTTTGAACTGGACAATTTGGGCCACAACCACACTCAGGCAATGTTGTGTGTGTGGTTGGAGGCCTTCAACCACACTCAAGCCTTATCATGCATGTAGTTGGGAGCTTGGGTCAGTGAAAAGGAGCTCCAGCTCAGGTTTTGGCCACCTGGGGTGGTTCTTTGGCCCCTGAGTGTCTTGTAGCCCTAAGGGATGTTTTGAGTTGTTAGTCAGTGGTCAGTTGTAGGGCCCACTTTCTTAACTGGAGCTAGGAGGTTGGGTCATGTCATAGTTACTCTTAGACTCATAATTACCCTAGAAGGCTGGTGAAATTGGGTCAATGTGGGAGGGGGTGGTTATAATTTCCTCTCCATAAATTTATACTACATTTTTCATAGACCTTCCTAGAGTGAATTCACACTTCCTGCCCACTTTGAAGCAGTTATCTTCCACTTTTCTTTGTCCACCTATTGTTAAGTTGAACTTTAGTCCTATCTTTGGGGTTCAACCGGTTAGTTCTTTTGCATGTGAGAGTTATTAATCATTTTTAACTAATTTATAACTCCACTTACTTCTAGGTCACTCCATTTTAGGATATTTTGCTAATTGTAGGCATCCTAGTCTCATTTTGGCATTTTTTTGAACTAGGAAAAGTGTTTCTGAGTGAAACTGAGTGCATGCACATAGAATCCAAACCATGTTCAAATTCGTTTGCCTCTTGAGGAGTCTACATATCGTATTCATGTTCAATGATAATGTCTCATCAAGTGGTCATCAAGTATTCATCTCATGTTCTTTCAATGGTTGAAATTTTATCTTTGGTTACTTTGTGAATCTTCTAGCAATTCTTCTCTCTTGTCTCTTGTTTTACAAGTAGCTAGTTTAGCAGTTTCTCACATCTAGATTTTGTGCCTATGATTAAAATAATACATGGTATTAGAGCATAAGCGTTTTTGAAGAATATTGATTTTTTATTGCAAATTTAACAATTTATAATGGATGAGAGAGAGCATGGATCATATATGTTCGGTTGACCTCAGTCCTTTCAACTATTTTGACTAGAAGCATAAGATCCTCATGTCGTTGCATAGAAAGGGGCTCTATAGGATCACTATGGATACTAAAATTGTGCCTAATTCAGCCAATGAGAAAACAAAATACTTTAAAAAGATGGATGGTGCTCGTGGGAATCTTTGTTTCTTTGCCAATATCCCCTAATTCATTGCTTTCATATGGATGAGTACAAGACCCCTAATAAAGTGTGGACCGAATTGTAGGAATTTTTTAGCAAGAAAAACGGGTTGAGGGGACACCATCTTAACAATGATATGATCACAATGAATGTCTCCAAATTTGAGACTTTATAGTACTAATTCTCCATATTCAAGAGAGTAATGACTTAGGCAAAAGCTTGCGGCATAGATAGAAAAGAAGGTCAACTCATTATTTTGGTGTTTTCTAAGATAGGACCAGAGTACTCCGTTTTTTTCTATTGTTTCCATGCTGCAAAATTATCTATGGGTAAAAATTGGAATATGCCATCAATAGATTATTTGATTGAGTCTCTAATATAAGAGAAGATCAAGTTCATACTCATGGGGACTCTTAAGTATTCCAAGGCCCGGACTCTTAGGTATTCCAAGGCCCATACAATAGCAGTGGATGAAACAAGAAAGAAGACTAAGAAAAAGACAAGAAGGAACCAGAGAACAAGAAAAAAAGGAAATTCTCATAATATTGTCTATTTGTCATTTTTTAATATTTTTTTCTTTATCAATAATTTTTCCATATACCATAATAATTAAAAAAAATAGAATGTTAACAATTGTTATCATATTTATAGAATAGAATCTTATTGTTGTGGAGTTCTTGCAACTATGTATCACATATTTATTGAAATTACATCTTAGTATTGGGCTTTGAAGATCAAAAGTTTTGGGTTTGGCAAATCATATAAAGATTTTAGTTTGAATTAGCCTCCCATCCTCTTGCTCATTGGATTTAAAAATGGTATCTACCAATCCCTCATGACTCCACTTGTAGATCTTCTTACTTCCTACTCCACTTGCTTGTATTTCCTGGGTACTTCTCTTTTGCTTGCAATTATGAATATTGCATGCATGTCTTTTTTGTGCATACATAATATGGAGAGAGGACAATAGGCGCTAGGGGTCAAAATTGATTCTTGATGCAGGTATAATTCCTTATTGCTAGAAATTCAATGGAAACAAGTAGTATTCATTCATGCTTGACTAACCAATAGGCCTATAATTCTTATGGCAAAAGATTCTTGTAAGTTATATTTTTTAATGGAAATTTGTGTTGTTGGAGATTTTAAATAATTGTTGTTGATTTTTTTATATTAGAAATGGAAGCGGTATTCATAGTATAACACAGTGTTTTGATTAAATTTAAAAAAATCTCATTGCACTTATTTAAATGATTAGGATATGATTCCATTATATTTGAGAATAAAATTTATGAAATGAAAAAATAAATAATTAGATTAAATTCCCTAAATTATTAAATTTCCTCCATATAATTTAATATAAAATGTAAATAAATAATCATATTAAATGAACCTTAAATGTACTACTTAATATATAGCACTTAGAATTCTAATAAATAAATAAATTTTCAGGTTTAAAATTTCTAAAACTTGACCGGATAGAAGATCTAATATTTAATGCATATATAAAAATGCGTTTTTTTTTTTTTTTTTTTTTCATACCAAAAAAACAACAACTTAACTTATCAATATTAAAAAATTAATTAAAATACATTTAATTCTTTAAATTGAGATATAGCCCTTTCGTTCCGAGCTTTAAGGCATGTACTTTTCATGTGTTTTCATGTGGCCCACTTTATTCAAATAATAAAAGATTGATGCACAAGAGAATCGACAAAAGCCACATTGAAATGATATTGACCGGAGGGTACACATTGGCTACTTGATTTTATTAATATTATTATTGGGTACAAATGAGATTTAACATAGCCCCAAACGAGACTTGTCCCTGGACTTTGTTGATATTTTTGACATAATAACACAAGGGTGCCACATTGAAATGATATTGACCGGAGGGTACACATTGGCTACTTGATTTTATTAATAATATTATTGGGTACAAATGAGATTTAACATAGCCCCCAAACGAGACTTGTCACTGGACTTTGTTGATATTTTTGACATAATAACACAAGGGTGCCACATTGAAATGATATTGACTGTAGTACACATTGGCTACTTGATTTTATAATAATATTAGTGGGTATAAATGAGATTTAACATAGCCCCCAAACGAGACTGGTCACTGGACTTTGTTGATATTTTTGACATAATAACACAAGGGTGCCACATTGAAATGATATTGACTGGAGGGTACACATTGGCTATTTGATTTTATTAATAATATTATTGGGTACACATGAGATTTAACATAGCCCCCAAACGAGACTCGTCACTGGACTTTGTTGATATTTTTGACATAATAACACAAGGGTGCCACATTGAAATGATATTGACTGGAGGGTACACATTGGCTACTTGATTTTATTAATAATATTATTGGGTACAAATGAGATTTAACATAGCCTCCAAATGAGACTAGTCACTGGACTTTGTTGATATTTTTGACATAATAACACAAGGGTGCCACATTGAAATGATATTGACTGGAGGGTACACATTGGCTACTTGATTTTATTAATAATATTATTGGGCACAAATGAGATTTAACATAGCCCCCAAAGGAGACTCGTCACTAGACTTTGTTGATATTTTTGATTTAATAACACAAGGGTTTTGTGCAAATGATTTGGATGAATGTTAAATCTAGCCAGTATTGGAATGATAAGGGATTAAAATTATATCATAACATTGTATTATATTTGTTGATCTCACTTTTATCTTTTCTTCATTTATTATAAATGTAGATTTTGAAGCATCTAGATTCTTACATTGAACTTCAAGTCTTAAGCTTAAATTTCAGACTTTAGAGTTTGAAGGATTGTATCAACCATTACTTCAATATTAAAAAAATATAATAAAATTTATTTACAATTTACCCTTAAAAAAAAATCGAAATTGATATGATTTATCGCTATACAAAAATATACAAACAATTAATATTGATAAAAAACTAACATTAAGCTTATTTCTAAAATAAAATTGAAAAAATAACGGAACAACTTATATAAATTACTCAAATACATGCATGTGAAAATTTAAGAGTTTTAAATAACATACCTATATATAACTACCCTCAACCACTAAGATGATTGCATGTGAAAAGACAAGTTATAAATACTCTACTCTATTATTGAAAAGAGTCTCTCGAGGCGGTTTTCAATTGGAAAACATAATTTAAATAACTTAGTTAACCAAACCATTAATAATAATACTATTATTATAACATTATTATAATAAAATAACGCTATTTTATTAATTAATATTGGTTCGTTTTAAATCCTTACATTTACTAATATCCCTAGATCTATTAATATTGGAATAATAATATAATAATAATTATTATATTAATGATCAATATTATTCTAGTTAATATTAAATCCTAACTGTCTAAAAGAATTAAATGATATTTTTTATTAATTAGTTAACCAAACCCTTAATAATAATACTATTATTATAACATTATTACAATATTATAATAATTCTTACATTTACTAATATCCCTAGATCTATTAATATTGGAATAATAATATAGCTAATAATATATTAATAGTTATTATATTATTAATCAATATTATTCTAGTTAATATCAAATCCTTACACACTAGTAGATTAGTGTTTTACTAATTAATTTATATTAAATAGTTACCCTAGCCATTAATAATAAGAATAATTCTATTATAATAATATAATATTAATATTATTCAATTACTAATAATACAAGTTAACAATTTTATCATATTCCCTAGATTTTTTTACTCATAATCGGTTAACTTTTTACTTAAAATAAAATTTAAAATAAGATTTTTTTTAACATAATAATATTGTAGGCAAATATAGCCATTTCGGGGTCAATTATAGCCATTTGCCCAGTCCAGTCTAATATAGTCGTTTTTCAGTCAAAACCTAGACGTTGGAAGGTCTGCTCTCCCTATTTAATATGTAGCCATGATCTGATTCTTCAACTTGTCAACCACACTGGTTGGTTCGAAGCGTGTAGACAAATGTATTATTCTGTGATTTACGCTGAAAAACTTTTCGTAAATATAATTTAAATAAGAGACCAGAATATACGTCGATGAGTTTTGAAAACAGCATAGATTTAGATTATATTAATGGGTAAAACGACTTGGAGAATTGTGGACATAAAATGACAATTTCAACATCATAATAATACATACATAATAAATATTTTTGAATTTGAAACAAAATCAGTAAAAATCGCATCATATTATGACCTTTTTATATACACAAAAGTCATGTACTAAATAGTAATAATAATTCATTTTGGGTATTTTTTTATATATATGTACTAAACAACAATAATAATAATATATAGTTTTCAACACGCAAAAGCCATGTTCTTTTCCGAAGATTTTGCGATTTTCTAAGACAATGAACCAAGGGGGCCACCTCATTCAAACAATTCGGACTTGATTGGTTGAGATGAAGACTAAGGCACATTGAAATGGTATTGGTCCACAAAGGAGACTGGATATTGGAGTCTACAAATGAGATTTGACTTACTTAGCCTCCAAACGAGACTCCACTTAGATCTTCACATGTTACAGGTGAGCGTATGTAGGTATGTTTTCTCGCTCACCAGAACGCATTGATTGAATTTTGAATGTCATTGGACTGGTCCAATTAGGCGGCGCTTGGTTGGACTTGTGGCACACAAGAAGAAGCCCCATATATAAGGAACCGCAGCCACAGGGTTGTACCACACCAACACAGTAGCTATTTTATCTTACCCACCAGAAATATTGGCCCTCCCCTTCCCCCTCCTTTCTATCTATCTCATCACTTGTACCCATGGCCTCCGTCGTCGACCAAGCCGAGCTGTGCAGCAAATCTGTGAGCATGAGTTCACCTGGTGTACAAAGACGCACAGGCGATTACCATTCCAATCTCTGGGACGACGAGTTCATCCAGTCCCTCTCAACGCCTTATGGGGTGGGTAATCACTAATTAGCTTCAGCTTCAGCTTCAATTTATTCTCTGCCGGTTCCTTCATCACATTGAATTAATACAATTGAATAAATTTCTTCTGATCCAATTAATTTCAGGCACCTTCTTACCGCGAACGTGCTGATAGACTTGTTGGGGAAGTAAAGGAGATGTTCAATTCACTTACAGTACTCACTCCCCACAATGATCTCCTTGAGCAACTTTGGATGGTGGATAGCGTTGAACGTTTGGGAATCGATAGGCATTTCAGAAATGAAATAAAATCAGCGTTGGATTATGTTTACAGGTCGGTCAGCGTAGCCTTATCATCATTCTTTGTTGTGCTAATTTATATGTGGAATACAATGTACGTGCGATTATAACCATAAATTATCGATCTTGGTCTGCAGCTATTGGAGCGAGAAAGGCATTGGATGTGGTAGAGAGAGTGTTGTTACTGATCTCAACTCAACTGCCTTGGGGTTCCGAACTCTTCGACTACACGGATTTCCGGTGTCCTCAGGTACATTTTATTACTAAATCGGTGGTTTCAGAAAAGTTGAATCCTAGTATCTGTAATTTTTCGTCCTCTCTCATGGATCTGCTTTAATAAATGTTTTCATTTTATTTCATCTCAGATGTTTTGGAAGTTTTCAAAGATCAAAATGGGAAGTTTGCAGGCTGCTCTGCCAATGCTCAGACAGAGGCAGATATGAGAGGCATTCTCAATTTATTTAGGGCCTCCCTTCTTGCATTTCCTGGGGAGAAAGTCCTGGAAGAAGCTCAAATATTCTGTACATCATATTTAAAGGAAGCCCTAAAAACGGTTCCGATCTCCAATGGTAGTCTTTCGGGAGAGGTGAGGCAGGATACCCCTTCAAATTCACAAAATAGCGTATTTTATTGTATGTGGTTAAATGTTTTTATAGCAACAATATTGTGGCTGGCAGATTGAATACGTTATTGAATATGGTTGGCTCACAAATTTCCCGAGATTGGAAGCAAGAAATTATATTGACGTATTTGGAAAGGACACTATTCCCTGTGTCAAGTAAGTACAGTATATTTATATTATATATTGGAGTAGGCCCATTATTTCATTTCATATAATATATATATATTGGAGTAGGCCCATTATTTCATTTCATATAATATATATATATTGGAGTAGGCCCATTATTTCATTTCATCAAAGTCATCTAAATTAAGGGAATTTAACGTTAAATCCACTTTGCATTTAACTTTTCAGGACGACGACCAAGAACCAGAAGCTTTTAGAACTTGCAAAATTGGAGTTCAATATCTTTCACTCCTTACAGCAAAAAGAGTTAAAACAGCTCTCCAGGTAATGATCAGCTGTCTCCACGATTATTTATTATGACTTTATTACAGACAAATTCGGATTTGAGTGGTCTCATATTCAAAAAAATTATTTATTTTGTGTGCAGATGGTGGAAAGATTCGGGTTTCTCTCAACTGACATTCACTCGGCATCGTCACGTGGAATTCTACACTTTGGCCTCCTGCATTGCCACTGAGCCCAAACATTCAGCATTCAGATTGGGCTTTGCCAAAACGTGTTATCTTGGAATAGTTCTGGACGACATCTATGACACTTTCGGAACGATGGAGGAGCTCGAACTCTTCACAGCCGCAATTAAGAGGTAGAGGTGGTGATGACTAATTAGCTTCCTTAGATCGATCGATCGTTTAATCCAATAAAAAGTAAAATAGCAACTAACTGTGTGTGCGTATGATGATCAGATGGGATCCGTCCGCCAGGGACTGCCTTCCAGAATATATGAAAGGCATATATATGGTGTTTTACGATTGCGTTAATCAAATGGCTCGAGAAGCCGAGAAGAGTCAAGGCCGAGACACGCTCACCTATGCTCGAAATACGGTATGGAAAATATTAACCCCATACATAGTACATACACATACACATTTGATGTGAAAAAACATATTTAAATATTAACCCCATACATAGTACATACACACATTTGATGTGAAAAAACATATTTAAATATTAACCCCATACATAGTACATACACATACACATTTGATGTGAAAAAACATATTTATTTTCTTCTGATGATAATGGTCATAGGTTTGTAAAATATTGGGGTATCCAAACTCAGCCTCACTTAATTCGCTTTGCATGTACTGTACTGGTGTGCAGTGGGAAGCCGTATTTGATGCGTTTCTGGAAGAAGCAAAGTGGATGGCCAGCGGTTATATACCGACGTTTGAGGAGTATTTGGAGAACGGGAAGGTGAGTTTTGGGTATCGAGCAGCCACACTGCAACCCATTCTCACGTTGGATATTCCCCTCCCCCTTCACGTCCTGCAGGAGATTGATTTCCCATCCAGTTTCAATGACGCGGCATCTTCCATCCTTCGACTACGAGGTGACGTGTGCGGCTACCAGGTAAATTGGCATTGCAGCTTCTATCTCAAATCAAACACAAAGTAGTACAGTTAACTGCTTTTGGAGTTGAAATGAAATTGAATCATATTGAACGCATGGCATGGGATGGTGAATGCAGGCCGAGCGGAGCCGTGGTGAAGAAGCTTCCTCTATATCCTGCTATATGAAGGACAACCCTGGAGCAACAGAAGAAGATGCTCTCAATCACATAAAGAGCATGATAGAGGAAAAGATGAAAGAAATAAATTGGGAGTTTCTGAAACCAGACACCAATGTTCCCATCTCCTCCAAGAAACATGCTTTTGACATTCTGAGAGCTTTCTACCACCTCTACAAATACCGAGATGGCTTCAGCATTGCCAACAGTGAAACAAAGAATTTGGTCATGCGAACTGTACTTGAACCTCTGTCTCTCTAACCCTCCCAGATACAAATCACAAAGTATGTCATCTGGGTGGCATTCCTGGTATGTGTAAATGGTAGGCCATTTGTGTAAACTCCAAGGCACATTAGCCATTTTTTTTCCATGGTTGATTAAAGACTATGATTTCTAATAGCCATTTTTTTTTCCATGGTTGATTAAAGACTATGATTTCTAATAGCCATATTTTTTTCCATGGTTGATTAAATACTATGATTTTTGATAATTATAGTCCCCATGTTTTACATTATCTTTATATCTATGGGTTACCAATTCCTTTAGTTAATTTAAAAGTTTGAAATAATTTAACAATCATTTACTAATTAAAATGAAAGACCTTATTGCGTACATGCTACAAATGTTTATTTAGTAATTAAAATGAAAGGCCTTATTGCATACAAAGTAAAGGTTTATTGCATTACGTTACTATTAAAATAAGAATATTTTCCCAAAACTCAAGGGCACATTACCCATATCTATTTCAATTGTGTTGAGTCAGTGGTAACGTAATTTTATGATTTTGAATTTATTTTTTATCGATGAGGATTGACTCCATATGTATAGGTATGGAGTTGCTTATTAATTCAAGAATTATTTAGAAAATGAAATGAAAGATTTTATGGTGTATAAATGTGTTTTTTTAATACGGGATATTTTTTTCGCTTATAGTATTATTGAATGGTAGGGAATATTGTTTTACATAGATAATATATTGTTTTATTAATTGGTTATGCATACATTTCACTAACCAATTTTATAAAGAAACCAATAAAACCATAAAAACAAATCTCATGACAACATTCATTCGATGTGTGTTCTTTGTTGTACCATGTTTGCACCCATTAATGAAAAATCAAGCTGCATCAATGGCTCTGACATATAGTAGAAAATAACTTGACGTCATGGACCACTGGGCGAGGTCCTATGTGGATTCTGAATTGGCTCCTGTTGTAGTCCTCTTTTATATCTAAAATGAAGTCTTTCATCTTCAAGAGGTTGAAAATAGTTGTAGAACAAACCTTTAAATCTGGGATCCCAGAGACGAGCGTCCAATAGATCTATGAAAAAAGACTTATAACACGACCCAAATGTCTACATTCGGTTCTGCAAACCAAACACTAGGTATCCCGTGAAAATAAATTCATTGTTCTTTAATTCATTGGTCAAACGATCCTCAAATATGAATTGCTGAGAGATATTTACCACCCTTTTAGAGCAACAATATTTGATTCTTTGGATCATAATTGTGTTGAGAAGCTTCCATCCAAAAAACATGCATTTTTGGATGCGAAAAGGTTTTCCAGCTTCTCGTATTTGTACATAAGCACCTACGCGGAAGACACCCAAAACACATCAAAGAGGTGCAAGAAATGCAAGTGACGAAGTTTATTTTTATAATTACGTGACCAATACAAATGCACCTTATCCTCAACAGAATGGCAACCTACCCAATCCTCCCCCAATGGTGGTGCCTATACCAAGAGCTGGACTGATGGGTTCATTTATGCCTTCTCCAAAGGAAATTTCTCTCGAGGTGACGACACCATTAGAAAAAAAATGATCTAGTGGTTCGCTCAACAGATTACTTGAGTAAATTCAATTTCCATTTAAGCTGAAGATTCTCTCTGAATGAACTTCAGGTCTCAATTCAAATGGATCTGTCATAGCCACATTGTGCACCTATAATAAAACACATTCATATGTTGTTACGATGGCAATTTGATAGATGCTTCACACAAGCTCGATAGAAAAGCAACATCCACATGATCTCTTTGCCACTGGCTCTTGTTAAGGTCCTGAATTGCCCTCTTTTTGACATCCCTTTTACAATCATCTCCATCTTTTTCACATATACGTTTTCTACATTTCCAAGCTATAAGGCCATCTAGGACATGCTCAGGCATAATAAAAGGTATCATTCATCATAACTTATAATCTATAGTTTCTTTGTGGAATATAATCAAAACATATCTATGGATACCAAAATGTACAACTTCTATATCTAATCAGTGTTTCTGCAGCTCAACCCATGGTTAGACAAGTTCCTCCGAGCTTAAACATACATGGATGGATGCCAAATGATAAGCATATAAACATCCACCTATCGCACCTACCTGCAAAATCACAGAGCTCGAGAATTTTGTGATAGAAAAATATTAAGAAGGGGGTGAATCAATATTTTAAACTACTTAAACTTTTCTTTTCTCATTTAAATTTCTATACACAACTGTTATGAAGTAAACCTGTGTATGTAAGTGACTGTGATGAAGACAAGTAGCGTATGTCCAGTTCACCAACTATTTGAGTTGATTAATCATATGTTTAACTTGAACCAGTACATCAATACTTCAATAAACATTAATTAAACAATAATCATGTGCAGTAAGAACATAATAAGTCATCACACACAAGAAACACACGAACACCGAGATTTTTAGGTGGAAACCCAATGTGGGAAAAAAACCATTGTTGTTGTCGTCTCTAACTTCTTCCTTTATTATAAAGAGAAATTTCTTGCAATACTTGTACTAGCGCATACTCGTACTAGTACGCAGGCACCCACCTACAGAAAGCTACAACCTTCTCTCGTTTTCCATATTCTACGAGAAGGAAGCTACAACCCCCTTATCTTATGTTCTTTGTGGATCACTTTTCAGAATATTTCAAACCGGATCCATTCCAAATATCAGACAAGAATATTGAAACCAACATTGTATCAAATCACTGAACCAACTTCATCAACAAATCATTAAATAAACCAAATATCGAATCTCAAACAACCAAAAAACTAGATCATTTCAATTCATTGTAAACTCCTCATCAAAATGTCAAACCACCTATTGTTCATCACAGAAACCAGATCTTGTCACTTCAAACCCTGTTCAACCTTATATCAGAATATATGCGTTATTATTATGAGACATACCAATGTATATATATGCTTTCCCTTCGACTAACCCACGTATAGAACTCTAAACACTGAACCCTGAAACTGAATCACTGCACTATTGAAATCAATCACTGAAATTCATTTTGACCTTGTCACAGATCTCTGAACAAAATACAGATCGTCTCATAGAAGCATCATTCATAACATAATCAGTTCAACATCAATAAACACTGCCAAACATAGATCATCATGGAAGACTTCATCAGCCAACAACAACAAACAAAACAAGATTGATTAGACATCATATACCTCAAAACCCTAGCATATGTACACAGCCCTTATAAGGCACTTCTGGGTATGTATGTTCCTTTCAAGAAGCATACCCACGTACAGATTTTCCCATTCTGCACAATTGATACGCAACTACCCAAAATCCAATCCATGTATGTACACAATTTTTCTGAAGAAAAATTGTGTATATATCTGTAACTACCGAATAATAACTTTTCTATGCAACATATCATTAATCAAACCCAAATCTAGGCACATACTGTAAAAGACGCATATCATAACATTATCATCACAAATCCATCAACCTGTCCTCGTGTCCCACTGATGTTCTTGATCTATGAGGCCATAATCGCTCGCATGCTATGGGAAAGGGAGAGAACAAAGACCTAAATTCGCTCTCATAGGCCCACATGTTAGTGACTGTGGACCAAACTTGTCGGTTTTGTGGAAGCGACCGCAGGATTTAAGCCCCTTCATGTAATTTGATGTTCCATCATGTACATGCATTACATGGTATAATTAAAAACAAACGTTTTACTTAATTGCCATAACATAAATGAATCAGATGAATCTTTGTATATTGTTACTCAAGGCCAATGCTAGAGTAAATAAGTTTCTAGGATACAAAATGCAAGTGATGGTGATTACATCGAACCAGTAAAATATATGTTGTTATCACTACCATGGAGAATAGAGTAACCATCTCCAAAATGCAAAAATCGAGGTCCATGGGTTTTCCCATGATACACGCTAGAACAGTTATGAAGGGAATCTCAAAAGAGGAGCAAAAAAATTTTAGAATCCGTTCACTATGAATTTGGGAGAGAATAAAATGCCTTATAATCAAACAAACCAATATAATAAAATCCTTTATATACAGGCCTTACCACGAACCTGGGAATCTGTGTGGAAGAACCCATAGCCACATCGAATGATATATCCTACAACTGATAGAGATATGTTCAAACCTTCAATTTTCAAAATCTTATTAATACCATGTAATTGATAATAATAATAATTATCATAAGGAAGAAAATGGAAAAAGAAGAGAGGTTTTCATAAGACAAATAGTTAGGAAGCATCCATCACTAAAGATTTGAATAATTTAGTTGTTGAATGTTAGATATGTTACAATTCAATTATAAATATTGACATTATGCAATATAAAACAAGTATAAAAATCCTCTAGGGAAATTTAGAGATCAATGCATTGTAAGTTTTCCCTTGTAAGGAAGTAAGGAAAAGCATTCTAATTTATAAATCTGCAACTTATGAGCTTGTTCTTGAGAGAGAATAATACAGCGTGAGCATGCTCAGCTGCATTGCCTATGATCGGTAACAAAATTATACTGATAAAGTTCGCAGATATTTCCCATGATTCTTCCACGTCCTGATCAAACCATTGAGCTTTCTCGTAAAGTAAACAAGAACAACATCAAACTATCAGCTAAATTAGTTTAACATTTGCAAAGAACTATTGTTCACCTCAATGGTCTCAACAATATACTCATAAAGTAGGGATATAAGT
Organism: Pinus tabuliformis; assembly: GCA_031772625.1. NCBI lineage: Eukaryota > Viridiplantae > Streptophyta > Pinopsida > Pinales > Pinaceae > Pinus > Pinus tabuliformis. The sequence goes on from CM062812.1 coordinate 77,355,431, forward strand.
ACAGTAAGAGTGCAGAGCCAGATGATGGAACTAATGAGTCCTATGGATGGTTCTTCCAAATTTTCTTCCTCTTTTGTTTCTTGCAATATAAGTATAATGTGTTGTTTGAAAATAACTATCAAGTGCGAGAACCAATGCAATTTCTATAGTTACAATTTATTACTTATTTATTACGTGGCCTTCTTCAAATAGTTGTCTGTGTGTCTTTAATTTGAAGAACAAATATGCAGCATAAGCTACTAGCATGATAATGCGACTGAATCTAGATAGTTTTAAAGTGGATACAACTACGTCACTATATGCCATAGACCATTGAAGAGCCAAGCGTAGCACGAGATACAAGGAGGCCATCATAAGAAGGCTAGAATTGATTCCATAAACAACCTGCACATCATTTAGCAATAGTACAACACCTACGGTGAGTCCCCATGAACGAGTATCTATATCTGTCAGGAATTTTTTGGTGTCCTAAATATATTAATAAATGGAAAAAGAAAAAGAAAATAAATATCACTTGCCTTATCATGCCTCTTCTCTTTTTTCATGTTTGCTAATCTCCCACAGAAAATAGATGTACCAAGCACAAGAAGTAATTTGGAAAGTACAAACCCCAGTAGAGAATATGATCTGAATTGGATCTTAGAACACTCTCTAAGTTTTCATGAACTCTTTAAAAATCATGCCAAAGTTTCAAAGTCTTATAAAGATCAAGCATATCAGAGATATCCTCGTAACAATTGCAATTTGTGATCAGTGTGGAGCAACGAGGACCCTCAGTCAAGCGCACAGACCGTCGGCCCATGGTAACGTGCATTGCCACGAATTAGCAAAACCAGAGATCATTTCAAGAAATGGGGGTAGTTTCTGATATGTGATTAGTGACAAGTCACTAATAGCATATCGCAGGGCAAACCCCTCAAAGAAGGAAAAGCCCCGAGCGCCCGGACCTGAATTAATTATAAAATGCAATGGATACTGCACCGATTCCGTTAGAAGCGGGGTCCCACAAAAACCGGCAGGATATCGGAAGGGCTTCGAGAGGTAAGTGGTTTCAACCGAGTCCTCTCCGATGCAACACAATGGGTGCCACACATCCGGGGGAAGAGAGAGAAAACCGCTCACATCGGGAGACACGTTCTGATGGATGACTAGATTTGACGAGGGTTATAGGCAGAGTTGGATAGATTTGAAGTCCGATGTGGATGATGCATTGGGAGAAGGTCGCGTTTCACCGGAATTCTTGGAGTTAACGTAAAAATAGTCGTTTCAAAGACGTCCAAGAGAACTGACACTCAGTTCGTTATGAATAGGTGTCCACCTCCCTGTGAGGTGTTATACAGTGATGATTATGTAGAACAGAGGGATTTAGATAGACAGAGAGAGAGAGAGAGGAGCAAGTTAGTAAGCTAAGAGCGGAGAGAAGAAGTCGAGCTGACCTGCAGAGGCAAAGGAAGCATTGAGCCAGACAGAGCCAGAGAGAGTCAGAGAGTTTGTGTACTCCAGAGAAGGCTTGAGAGGTTCAAGCGAACTCCTCTGTATATGAGTCTCAGATTGGGCTTATAATACTGTGACCACTAGAGGTCGAGTTTCAGTAAGGAGAGTCTGTGTACTCCAGAGACTTGGGGAATCCAAGTATCGTCTTACTGATTTGTATTTGCTGAGTGAGACTCGAATTGAGCTCACTGTTGTAAAAACTCTACTTTGAAAACATAATAGAGAGGCCACCACTGAAGGCTGGACTGGGAGACGTAGCCCAGGAGTATTGGGTGAACTCCTTATTAAACTTGTTATGTTTATATGTTTGCTTGTTATGTTTTCTTTAACTGCTTCAGTGCCTATGTATTTCGCAACCTTATTGATCCATTGCATAAAATAACATAGGCACATCCAAACACATGAGTCTGTAATACCTTAATTGTTTGTCTTGGATCAATTTCAGATCAAGTGGTATCAGAGATCTAGGTTACTAAGGTTAGAAAATCTTGTGCTGGATTTTGTTGTTGAATGCTAACTAGGACAAAGCTCAAATTAGGAGAAGGCGAATTGGTTGAAGCTAACCCAAAAATTGGAAGAGTCTATCCTAAGAGGAAAATGGCAGAAGAAAGTCCCTTGGAATCAGACTCCTAGTTCATGGATAGTTTCATGACCATGAGAGCCATGGTGGAAGAAATGTATAGAGAATTGAAGAAAGGTAGAGATGAAGATTCATCAAACTCCAAACAAGAGAAAGGAGCAGAAGAATCTCTCCTCCATGACCATTCTAAAGGCAAAGGGAAAGAAGAAGATCTTCCCACACCTCCTAGTAGCCCTGAAAATAAAAAGAAAACATATTTGATTAACTTAGATTTTAAATTTGATTTGCTGATATATGATGGAGAGTTGAATGCAGAGGCGTTGGATAATTGGATTAGACAGATTGATGTGTATTGCAGAGTGTAGAGCATCGATTCATACAAAAGTAAGATTTAGCTGGGCAGCCTACGCCTTGGAGGCACTGCCTTGGTATGGTGGGAAGGCAGAACACAAGCTGACATGAAGAAGCATGGTGAAATCCTTTCTTTTTGGAGTGAATTTGTTTCTGCAATTAAAAAACAGTTCTATACACTAGCTTATATGCAGCAAGCCATGATGAGTTGGCAAACTCTTCAAAAATTAAAAGGACAAAGTGTACAAGGCTACACCCAAGAATTTAGAAAAATAGCTTTGATTCTAGGAATTTATTTAAACTCACCTAAAACTCTGCTGAAGTATATAGGTGGTCTACAAAGCTATTTAAATGACACCATTTTCATGTTTAACCCTACTAGCATAGATGAGGTATCTGTTCAGGCTACACATCTAGAGGCTAGAGGCAAGAATGTGAACCCAGAAGTTGGGGGATCATCAAAACCCACTGCAAGCAAGAATAAGGAAAAGAGAAAGCAGAAATGGAAAGAGAGGAAGACAAATGTTGTACAAAAGACCAAGCCTTCATGCACTCACTGCAAGAAGGATGGGCATGATGATGAACACTGTTGCATTTTGCATCCAGAGCTGAAGCCCAAGAAGTACGATGGCAAAAAGAAGAAAACTGTTGCAGTTATTCAGAAGGATTTGGGGTTAGACTTAGGAGATGAAACAACAATCACAACCATAGGTATAAAAGGTAAAAATTTTGAAGCATCTACTAGTAATTCTGCACAATCTACTGATAATGAAGAAAATGAGAGGAAAAGACATGTGCTTTTTCATATTAGAGATATTTCCAAGCATCAAAATATTGATACTTTGTTTGATAGTGGCTCACAAGTAAATTTAATTTCTGAAGCAATTGTAAAGAAGTTGGGATTACTAACCACACCTCACAAGAAGCCATATCCATTAGGTTGGTTATGTGATAAAGCAAAGCTACAAGTGACTAGACAATGTCAACTTAGGTTTTCTTTTGGGTCAGCATTTGTAGATGAGGTTGAGTTAGATATTGTTCCCTTGGATATATGTGGAATTGCTTTAGGAAGTCCTTACTTGTATGATAGGAAAGCTATTTTCTATAGAGCCAAAAACAAGTATGAACTCGTTAAAGATGGAATTGAATATATTGTAAGAGCTCATAAACTCAAGAATAATTACTCTCATAAACTCTTGGCAGATGAAAAGAATTGTAAATTCATGCAAACAATTTTTACTGATGGTTGTAAAGGAAAAGAAACCTGATAAAACCAATGTATTTGAGGGTTGTAATGCTAAACATCAAGCTGATTTAGAAAAAGTTGTTTCAGAATATGACATACTATTTCAAAAACCTAAAGGTCTGCCACACAAAAAGGAAATAGTACATAATATTAATTTGCAGCAAGATGCTCCATTGCCTAACATCGGAATGTATAGGTTGTCTGCTTTAGAGAATATAGAAATCAAGAAGCAGGTACACGAGTTGCTCAAAAAAGGATTCATAAGACCTAGCACATTACCATGTGGGTCTCCAATTGTCTTGGTGAGAAAGAAAGATGGCTCATGGAGAATGTGCATTGATTACTAAGCACTGAATAAGATAACGATAAAAAATTATTATCCCCTTCCTCGCATAGATGATCGATTAGATCAGTTGAAAGAAGTTGTTTACTTTTCCAAGTTGCACTTGCATAGTGGCTATCATCACGTCAGAGTTGTAGAGCAAGATGCATGGAAGACTTCTTTCAAAACAAAGCAGGGATTGTATGAATGGTTAGTTATGCCTTTTGGCTTAACTAATGCTCCTGCTACTTTCATGAGAGTAATGAATGATGTACTCAGACCTTTTATTGATGATTTTGTCATTGTATATCTAGATGACATTCTTATATTTAGTAAAACATGGGAAGAACATTTGATGCATGTAAAGCAAACTCTATATGTTTTGAAAAGAGAAAATATTTATGTTAAGCTCTCAAAATGTGAATTTGGCAAAACATCTTGGAATTATTTGGGTCATATTGTAGGGGGTGGTGAATTGAAGATAGATCCCTCTAAGGTTGCAGTCATTTTAAACTGGCCTAAACCCAAATCTGCTATAGAAGTTAGAAGCTTCCTAGGAGCAGCACAGTATTGGAGAAAGTTTATTTCTAACTTTTCCTTGATTGCATCTCCCTTACATGCTTTAACAGGATTGAACAAGGTGTTTCAGTGGGGAGGAAAACAGCAGAAAGCCTTCGACACCTTGAAAGAAAAGATTAGTACAACACCAGTACTAGCACTCCCTAATCTTCAAAGACCATTTGAGATTGAAACAGATGCCAGTGACTATGCCATGGGAGCAATGTTGCTGCAGCACGGTAAACCCATATGTTATCATTCTGAGACATTTAATTTTGCAGTAGTTAATTATCCCACATATGATAAAGAATTGTATGCATTAGTACAGAGTGTGAAAAAGTGGAAACATTATCTAATGGGCAAAGAGACAGTTATACATACTGATCATCAACCACTTCAATATTTACACTCACAAACTAAGTTGCAGCAATCAAGACACTATAGGTGGATGGGTTTTCTACAACAGTTTCATCTTGTCATCAGATATAAAAGGGCATACACAATAAAGTTGCAGATATGTTGTCCAGATCAATCATAAGTGCATCTACTATACTTAAGCATAACTTAGTATTGCATGAAAGCTACATAGAATAGTATGCTCATGATATAGATTTCAAAGATGTATATGCAACTTTAAGTCATGGCAAACAAGTAGAAGAATTGGATTATCATGTTAAGGACCAACTCTTGTATCATTTTGGAAAGTTATGCATTCCTCAAACTGAAAGAGTAAAGATAATTCGAGAAGCACACATTTTTCTAATATCATGTCACTTTGGTGTAAGTAAAACAGTTGCACAGCTGCAAAGATTTTGTTATTGGCCAAAAATGAATGAAACAATTTCTAGATATGTAAGAGGGTGTACCATGTGTGCTACTAGTAAGCCCAACAATAGACAACTAGGCTTGTACACTCCACTACCAGTTCCTTCTCATCCTTGGGAAAGTGTTTCCATGGACTTTGTTGGGGGACTGCCTAAATCTAGAAAAGGTCATGACTATTTATATGTTATTGTGGGTAGGTTCAGCAAAATGTGTATTTTGATACCTTGTAAAAAACAGATTACAGCTGAACAAACTTCAAAGCTGTTCTTTCAGCATGTATGGGTTCATTTCGGATTACCCACTTCCATTGTATCTAATCGAGATTCTCGGTTTGTTGGGAGATTTTGGTCGAGTCTGTGGGAATTGATGGAAACCAGACTGAAGAAGAGCACAGATTTTCATCCGCAAACAGATGGCCAAACAGAAGTGGTCAAAAGGACAGTGATCAAGTTGCTCAGAGGCTATTGCAGCAAGCATCCCAAGCTTTGGGATGAACATTTTTGTTATGTCCAACATTCTTACAACCGAGCTAAACATTCTTCTACACAAAGATCTCCTTTTGAGACCTGTTTTGGTTTCACACCAAGGTCTCCCTTGGATTTTGTCTTTGGTAAAGACATAGCAGTCTATGAACACAGTGATGTGGACAAGGCAACCAAGTTCATTGAAAAAATCCAAGAAATTCACCAGGCAGTATAGGAACAGCTAGAAAAGAGCCAAGCCAAGTACAAGGCAAGGCATGATAAGCATCGGATTGAGCATAGCTTCCAAGTTGGTGATCAAGTTTGGCTGTATATCAGTAAAGACAGAATGCAAGGTGAAGGTAAGAAGCTAAAGCCAATAAGGTATGGACCTTTCAATATATACTTGAGAAAATTTGTGAGAATCCTTTTCGCCTTTATTTACCAGCTTACATGCACATCTACTAAGTTATTAATGCAGAAAGCTTGAGACTATTTGAACCTTCATTAATTGAAGATCCCGAAGAGTAGAGTCAATTACACTCTATTCATGATCTGTTTCATGAATATATCAATGAATTGCAGGAAGATACAGTTCTGGACAGGAATGTGAGAACTATGCACAAAGGGGATGTTGAGTACCTCAGGATTGGACTCAAAGGTTCAAAACCAAGCAGTGCAAAATGGATAGAAATTGGGCAAGAGGAATCTATACCCTCACTTAGTTGATGCTTAAAACCAACTTTTGGTGGTCCAAAAGCTTTTTTAGCGGGAAAGCTGTGATTTGAATTGGATCCTAGAACACTCTCTAACTTTTCATGAACTCTTTAAAAATCATGCCAAAGTTTCAAAGTCTTATAAATATCAAGCTTATCAGAGATATCCTTGTAACAGTTGCAATTTGTGATCAGCGCGGAGCAACGAGGACCCTCGATCAAGCGCGCAGACCGTTGGACCATGGTAACACGCACTGCCATGAATTAGCAAAACTAGAGGTCATTTCAAGAAACAGGGGTAGTTTCTGATATGTGATTAGCGACAAGTCACTAATCGCATATCGTAGGGAAAACCCCTCAAAGAAGGAAAAGCCCGGAGCACCCAGACCTAAATTAATTATAAAATGCAACGGATACCGCTCCGATTCCGTCAGAAGCGGGGTCCCATAAAAACTGGCAGGATATCGGAAGGGATTCGAGCGTTAAGTGGTTTCAATCGAGTCCTGCCCGATGCCACACAATGGGTGCCACACGTCAAGCAAAAGAGAGAGAAAACCTCTCACATCGGATGGGTAAACATAATGTTACTTACGCGCCTGATATGGACGATGACCGTTGGATCTGGAGACTCTAGATCAATGGTGGAGACGCATTCCGATGGATGACTGGATTTGACGAGGGTTACAGGCAGAGTTGTATAGGATTTGAAGTTCGACATGGACGATGCATTGGCAGAAGATCGTGTTTCGTAGGCATTCTTGGAGTTATCGGTAAGAACGAGCATTTCAAAGACGTCCAAGAGAACTGAAACTCAGTTCGTTATGAAATAGGTGGCCACCTACCGGTGAGGTGTTATACTGTGATGATTATGCAGAACAGAGAGATTCAGACGGACAAAGGCAGGGGAACCGGAAAGCCGGGAAGCGGAACGAACAGTCAGGAAGCAAATTGGCTTTAAAGCCACGAACTGATAGAGAGAGAGAGGAGCAAGTTAGTAAGCTAAGAGCAGAGAGAAGAAGTCGAGCTAACCTGCAGAGGCAAAGGCAGCATCGAGCCAAACAGAGCCAAAGAGAGTCAGAGAGGTTGTGTACTCCAGAGAAGGCTTGAGAGGTTCAAGCAAACTCCTCTGTATATGCCTGTCATGTATGAGTCTCAGATTGGGCTCATACTACTGTGACCAATAGAGATCGAGTTTTAGTAAGGAGAGTCTGTGTACTCCAGAGACTTGGGGAATCCGAGTACCATCTTACTGATTTGTATCTGTTGAGTGAGACTCGAATTGATCTAACTGTTGTAAAAACTCTGCTTTGAAAACATAATAGAGAGGCCACCACTGAAGGCTAGACCGGGAGACGTAACCCAGGAGTATTGGGTGAACTCCTTATTAAACTTGTTGTGTTTATATGTTTTCCTGTTATGTTTTCTTTAACTGCTTCAGTGCCTGTGTATTTCACAATATTATCGATCTGTTGCATAAAATAACATAGGCACATCCAAGCACGTGACTCTGTAATACCTTAATTGTTTGTCTTAGATCAATTTTAGATCAGAATACTTGACCACATTGGTATTTCCATGATTATCGGTACAATCATTAGCACATAAATTTAACATTTTCACATATATATCATTTCAATCAATCACACACATACATAGACATGTATACACATACATGCATACATGTAGAACAAGAGTCATTCTTTTTTGCCCGTGTTAATTCAAAAAGGGCCTACTTGGTTTGCAAACAAAAGATTTAAATTTTTCGCCACAGGAGACGAAGCCCAACCTTACCCATCATTTTCTTCATCAACATTTATAGTGGAATTTTTTTTTATCGTTAATTCTACAATCATCATTTTCTCCCAAGAAAGAAGCTCTAGCTTGACACGAGGAAGGCAAGATGCATGCACTTTAACAAAATAATTCAACCTGTGAATCAAGAAAGGAGAGACAGATCTAAGTTCATCATTAACATACAATAATTCCAGATGTCTATGAATTGCAAATTGCAGCTTCCCAAAATAAAATATGCAAAATTTTAGTTTCCCATGGAAGATCATTAAGGTGTCCAAGCTACCCTTAAGCCATGCTGGAAATCAAATGTATTCGATAATGAATAATCGAATTAGATAGGGTGAGATATACTTATAAACAATTAGACCACCTATCTTTAATTTGCAAATGAAAAATACAAAGAAGTACTAGTGTCTACTTTCAACGAAGAAAGTTTATGCCTATTTGAAAACATGAGTAATCACTGATATGTCTTTTACTTGAACCATGAAGAGGTAAACTCTCTACAGAAATAGTATGCACTTGTAGATGTCAATCATATTTGTTAAGTGAGACAAGGTTGAAATTTTTTCAAAAGAATGATCAACACTGTGCTCTACGTACCTGTCACATTAAATATATGAAACGTAATTTCAAATGCGAAAATTGAATTGAATTTGGAACCAATAATTTTGTTTTGGACAAGCATGTTTCACTCTATGGTTGTAGAAATGTGGCAGAGAGGCCAGTGAATCTACCATCTCACAAGAGGTACGATTCAAATTCTGGAGGGATTAACCAAATAAAATGAGCTCTTCCTAAGTAACTATAAAGATGATAATGATGTAGCAATAAGTGTTTGGGTAATATAAGGTCATCCAAAAGACATCCAATTGTCCTCAAAGACAAACTGAAACACATTATTTCTGAATATTTGTTATAGTACAACGTAAACAATGGAGATCGAACAAGAGTTAGGAATCACTGGATTGTAGCTTATAGATGCTTTTTCTCAAAAAGTATTTATCTACACATATTTCATTATAAAAAAACTACAATTTTGATCATAAACGCATATTATTAAATATTGCAAAAAAGGACTATAGTGGATGCAGAAATGAAACAAATTAAGATAAGCAATTAACAAACCTGTTGGATTTTCTACCTAGGTCATTTGTTCTCTGAGTAAACAAATGAAATCACCGATAAAATTCCAAAAATTAAACCCAAAACCACACCTGAAACAAACCCAATTGCGACGCCACTCGCTACATGAATAAACAGAAACATCCTTTTCCGATGAGAGGAGCAGATGAAGAGAAAGTCTGCTTAATTGTAGCTAAAATTAGCCAAACTAGGTAATGAAAAAGAGATACCTTTCTTGAATATAAGCTAAACTTAATCCAATCGGACAAAAAACTTTATAAAATTAGCTTAACGGGGCTAGATTCTTAGACTTATCACTGATTTGCTTTCGTCGAAGCTATTACAGAGGATTTAAATTTCTAATAACAAGAATGTATGAGAATGTTAGAAAATTCTAAAAAACAATAATAAATAAAGTAAAATTAGATTAAAAGTATCATGTTGTCCTTGCATGCCCGCCAAGTATCCAAGGTACTGATTCCAAGTCCCAATATTTCACTACGTCAAGCCACAAACCATGGCAACAGAAAATGTTATTCCTTGACAAGCCTAGCCCTAGTCGCATAGGTTAAGGTCAGGACCCCATTACATACCTACTTCTATTTACCTCTGTTCTGGTGCACCTACATGCGCCTACCTCCATTTTGGAGTACCTACTTATTTCTTTGTAAGTAAGTGTGGGTTTTTGTTTCACCTACCCACAAACCAAGGGGGAAGGAAACACAAAGGGAATAGTAGGGTAATAAGGGATTATTAAGATCCCTATTTTCTTTCCTTGAGCATATTTGATTTATCACCTGCCTTCCTTGTTGTGATTGTAGGGGGGCGTAGCAAGGAGCCTTCCTTTCTCCCGACTTCAGGGGAATTTCTCCTCTCATTGCTCTGTAGCCGGTGGGGAAAAGGTGTTGCATGAGTCATAGTAACAATTTCTCATCCTGCAAAATAAGGAACAAAGGCATCAAAGAGAGCACATGCAAGAGCCATAGGATCTAAGCCAACATTCTAATTAAAAACACTAGGGATAAAGGCATATAGATTTTCTATGGATGATTTAACCAATTACAACTTTATTACCATTAGAGAAGAACACATGAGAAAGGGTAGGGAAGCCAATATAACAAGCAATAGTTCAAAATTATAAGCACTCATTGAGCATAACTTCACCAATTTGGTGTTTACTCTACAAGGTGTGGTATTTTCTAATTTCACGAATATTACAACGTTAACGGATTTGGGCTTATGCTACTTTGGTATTGTACCTATAGTCTAAAATCATATTTTTGAATACAACAGAAAAAAAAAAGTTCATCATAGATCTAGTCTCAAAGCATGCTGCTGAGATAAATCGTTGAGCTGAATAAGATATGGCCTTACAAATTCTTGTATAAACTTAAGATCTTCTCATAGTTGATTTTATAACAGAGCTTGGCACAGGAAAAAATTGTAGTCACATTATCCTCTAATTTATTTATATTTGCAAAACTGAGTTGCAAAGCCCATAAGGGACAAAGTGCTATTATGTGGGCCTCGAGGCACACCAAGCAGATAAGTGCTCTTTTATAATGTTTCATTATCTATTTTTTGTCCTAGATGTGTAGGAATTTACAGGCTAAGTTCCTCAGACAGAACACCAAAGGACACCGCTCACAACCAAATCGCAGATCAATACATCAGTATTTTTGACGTGGTTAAAACCCTCAAAGAGGGAAACAGTCCACGGCCTGAGCCAACGCGGCCACTTCAGGCAATTTATTAATAAAAGAATGAAAATTTACATATGCTTCTCTCATGCATGGATTACCCTACAAATTACCCTCCATGCGCTTTAAATAGAAATCATGGACCAATCGGGTGTCAAGCCATGGATCAAGTGTCGGTAATACCGAGGAGAGAATGAACCGTTGGATCACTACATATCGTGATCTTCGGATTGTAAGTTACAAAATGTACAACGGTAAAGAAACACACTTTACCTAACTCTATACCTAACACTATACTAGACCAAGTTGTACTTAACTATTTCCTATGTGTCGGAATATCCTAACATCCCCCCTTGTCATGCGGAAAGAGTCGATAGTGCGGACACAACCGACCTCCCTAGAAGCAAAAGCTTTCTAGTGACAAACAAGACAAATAAACACTACCTTTCTCTAAACATGCATTGAGAATACAAGTAATCAGGTGATTTTAACATACCTTTAGTCCAACGCTTTGTAGTAGTCCAGCCTCGCCGATCCGGATGAGCTCCTCCTTCTCTTCGAAACCTGCATTCACTAACAACCCAAAAGATTAAATAGCACTTGATAAACTCATAAAACAATACATATCTATCATACAGACCAAGGAGTATATGAAACAAATCATGAATAACAATCTGTTGAGAAAAATGAGTTCATTTGTATTAAGAGGAAACAAAAGGAACCATTACAACCTGAGCCTTGGTGTTGTGCAAGTCCCTCCTAGGGTCCAGCAAGAGTTTTCCTTTACTTTGATCAGCTCAACCACTTCCAAATAAGGCTAGGAAAGGATGGGAATCTCTCCTCTCAAGCTTTACAAGGGAGTCCTAATTCCAACAACATCTACCCTTAGGAATGTTCAGCTTTCAACCTCCCCTCCCTCTGGCCCAATGCCTGTATTTATAGTGCTCTAGAGGAAGTTATTCAGGTCCACCATCAATGGGATAAGCCCCTCTTTGGATGGGATAGCTCCCCTCTTGATGGGATAAGTTCCTCTTTGGTAAGGATACATGAACCATCTGGAGGCGCTTCATACACGTCAAACAAGCTTCTAGAAGGCTCTAGAAATGACCACAAGTAACTTTTTTGGAGTGAAACTTGCGCCTTTTGACCTTTACAGGAGTACGCACCCATTGCTTTATAGACAGAGCGTACAAGTACGCAGCTATTGTGAACTTGGGGTGCGTACACGCAGGTAAGGCTAAGAGAAACTACGTACCCAGAGATATATAGATTTTTAATGACTTTCTCAATTTCTTGGAGTTTGACATGGAGAGCAGAGGTATGAAGCTTGCCAAGGAGGATAGTATGACAGTTGATGGAGCCATACTAACTGCAAATAGTCATGGTGACAAATTTTGGTGTAACAGATTTCCCCCTAAAGTGCGAAGCCTGTAGTAGATTAGGGTTTCATATCATCTAGGAAGGGTGAAGTACTTTATCATTTCAAGGATTATCTTGTGGAGAGCCCAATCGGAACCTGCAAGTATTCAACACAAAATACATATATATGATCATATCATCGCTGAGGTAGGCATTACCATACTCAGATTGAAAACTTTAACTAACTGACTATCTACTGCTCTGATACAGGAATGATTCTGCAGTACATCATAATCATAGACTTTTGTAGACACAGTATGGACGCAGACATCTGTTTATAATTAGTCTACTGTATAATCAATACAAAACTCCTCGCAGCCTGGATAGTGGAAACTAGATCCAGGGTCTTCATTTCTACTTCCCGAACAGGTACGATTCTATCCATGTGAATAAATGAGTTGATGTCGAACATGGTAGAAACCACTTGATTACCAGTCAATGATGTAAACTGTTAACAAGTGTGAGAGGGACCACCAGTGATGTCAATGGTTCTCAAAGTACCCAGTACAATCCATGAGATGTGAATGAATGAGTTGATGTCGAACATTTCACGGAATCCTTTGATCGAAAGTCAATGATGTAAACCGTCGTCAAAGGCGAGAAACCTGCCATTGATGCATGCAGATTTCAAGGTACTGACGATTTCTAGGTCATCTTTCTAGATAATGTGCTGATGTCGATAGAAAGCGACCCGTTGCAGGCAAGCCCACAACACGAAATCATAGATCAAGTTGAAGAAATGTAGCTGTAAGGACTGACTCAGGGATGGTCGAGATGGATGACGAGTATTTTGCAGATGAATGGTTTATTTGCAGTGACCTCTTGAACACATAACGACACAACAGATGGCTTGGTGACATTTGACCCAAAGTTAATACCCGGCTGAAGAATTTCAATGTGGTTTGATCAATTGTGAGGCAAAGGATTTCCCAACCCAGGTGAATGAAAAGTGTCGTGTTCAAGAGTGGTGATAAGGCTTCTTTTGAGACAAAGGATAACAAATAGGCTCATTTTTCTCTCTTTTCCCCCACCATTTCTGGCAAGTACCTCTTTATTTTTTACAAGCTTGAGGAGGATAACATATGCTTGATTATAAGCTCATCCTTCGGATGAGTCCAACTTAGTTTTGATTCGAACCCTAAGAAGGAGTGGTTCGTTCCTGTTTGTAATCGAATAGGTCCTTTACTGTGAAATTTTAACGAGTCTAGTATAGGAGAAACTCGGCGTTTTTCAATTTTAGAGAGTCTGAAAAAACTTAAGAAGACTCCAGGGTTGAACTTTTTCGTAAATTTGTGTCTCCCAAGCCCGAAAAAGTATAAAATAATACTTGAGAGAACCGCTTGATCTTTTACGACCAAGGAGTACTTTCAAAATTAGTGTCTTTGACCTGAAAAGTAAAAAGCGATCAAGGCCACGTCGTTTTATTTCCAGTATCGAATTTGAAACGACAAAAATCCGGCAATGTTTTCTTGTTTTTACGGTCAGGAAAGGGTTGTAAGAGGACCGTCTTTTTAGTTCCGTTTTAACGAGCTTAAAAAGAAAAAACTCGACAATCTTTTCATATTTTGAGAGTCTGAAAAGGGCTTAAAAGATGACTCTAAGGTTTCACCTTTTCATAAGTTTTAACGAGTTCGAAAAAATGATAAAAATGTACTCATGGTTTTCACTTTTTCGTAAGTTTTAATGAGTTCGAAAAAATGATAAAGATGTACTCATATGGCCGACTTTCAATTTAATTTACGAGCAGGAAAAGACGGAAAGAACTCGGCATTTTCATTTGTTTTACGAGAATGAAAGATAGTAAAATAATCTCGGTATTTTCATGAGTTTAACGAGTCTTGAAAATAACTAAAATTGACTCAAGATAAGTTTCATTTTTACAAAAGCTTGAAACAGAGAAAAACTATGCTTCAAAGTAGTTTCATTTTTACACAAGCTTGAAACAGAGAAAAAACTGTGCTTGATGCCCCCTAAGCGTAACTGCTAGAGCACATGCCCCCCAGCTTCATTTCATTCAACTAAGTACAAGCTGGATGGAATGAAGGTTCATGTACGAGATCGTTTGAAAGACTCGACCTAAAATTGTAAGAAAATTATGCAAAAACATTGAAATAACTAACCTAAATATACAACTTAACATTTACGAGATCTAGTCAAACTCTCGATTCAAGTAGAGGAGGATTTGTTTCATGTTTTAACGAGCTTGACATAGGAAAAGAACTATGCTCGGATTCGGTTTCATGTTTATGCAAGCTTAAACGAAAAACTATGCTTGTTATAAGTTCACATGCCACCAGCATAATAACGCAAAATGAGGTACATGCCCCCCAAGCTTCATTGCATTCAATGAGGTGGATGGAATGAAGCTTTACTTTCAAGATCTTGGAAAGACTCGTGGGATTTGTTTCATTTTTTAGTGAGGTTGACACAGGAAAAGAACTATCCTCAAAACCTTTGTTTCATTTTTTAAACGAGCTTGACACAAGACAAGGAACTATGCTCATGACTACTCTCTACAATCTACCTACTTAACCTATCCTTGTTTCATTTTTTAACGAGCTTGACACAAGACAAGGAACTATGCTCAAACCTGATTCAATTTTTAACGAGGTTGACTCAGTAACAGGAACTATCCTCAAACTTGATTATTTTTTAACGAGGTTGACTCAGTAACAGGAACTATCCTCAAAACCCTACTTTCTAGAATCTACCTACATAACCTAAAATCTACCTGATTCATTTTTTAATGAGGTTGACTCAGTAAAAGAACTATCCTCATGCTAGCCTGTTTCATTTTTTAACGAGGTTGATACAGGAAAAAACTATCCTCGTCCCTGATTCATTTTTTAACGAGGTTGACTCAGTAAAAAGAACTATCCTTGGACCAACTGATTCATTTTTTAACGAGGTTGACACAGGAAAAGAACTGTCCTCATACTGACTGATTCATTTTTTAACGAGGTCGACACAGTAAAAGGAACTTTCCTCGTCCCCCATTCATTTTTTAACGAGGTTGACTCAGTAAAAAGAACTATCCTCGTAACATTGATCATGGCTTCCAACTGGAAGAAAGACATGTCAATGGACATACCTTGATCATGGCTTCCAAGAGGTCTTCATCAGAAGGAAGAATACTTCTCTGGAAGGAACACATGTCAAGGGACTCAAAAGGGATAATAACATCGTGTTCAAGTAATCCGATAGAGTTTTCCATGTCAATTACCGGATCTAAATCAAAGGAAGATGAGAAAATAGTGAGAGGCTCACTTACATCGGTAACTGAAAACATGGGACCAGTTGCCACATAATTAACCCGTGGCAGGGTAGATACCACTTTAGAATCAGGAAAATTTAGGGGTGTCATATTATTGGTAGTTGAAACAAGACTAGGGAACGAAAGCTGATCTACAGTCACAATACTGCCATTGTGAGGGAAAGACATCACGCGAAAGAGTGTCGATACGACAGCTTTCATTGCATAAACATAGTCTCGCCCAAGGAGTAAATTGAAATCCAAGGGACCTCGAACTACCATAAGATCAATACAGACAGTTTTACCTTCCAAGGTAATAGAAAACTTAGGAAGGATCCCTAAAGGTTCACTAATGGTTCGGTTAAAAGCTTTCAGATTCTGCGTAATAGGCGCAAGCTGAGGGGAACCCAAAGCTTTCCAAACAGTTGAGGATAAAATACTAACAGAAACACCTTCATCTACCTGAGTACGATGTATGTCCCTACCATCAGCCTCTACAATGATTTGGAAAGGGATGGAGGAAGGAAGACGAGGTTCTGTCAGTCTATTCCAATCAAAGGAAAAGACCTCAGTACTTGGAGGGGGTTCTGTAGAAACAGGTGAAATGCCCCCCGGCATAGAAGAATCTGATGCAACAAGAAGAAACTGAGCAGTATGAAGTTCACTCTCTAAATGGAAAGTGGGATCGACCACTTGATCAACTAATGGATCATCAACCTGAGTGACATTAGTTTCACTCTCCAATGGAAGAGTGTGATTGACTGTACTTGAAATTAGATCAATCACTTCGTCAGTTGACGGTAGGTTGGGAGAAAGTTTACGGTAACCAGTTGGAAATTCTTGCTGTGGAACAATAAGGTTTTCCAACAATGTTGAGGCTTCATCCATGTGAGGGCAAATGTGAGTTTGATGACTCCCTTTGCATAACTTACAAGGAAACCTAACTTTACCCTTTTTCCCAGGAACCTGACTATCACTGGTTGATGGATCAACAGAAAGTTGATGAGATTTTTCTGACCATACTTCCAGGACCTTTGGAATACCAGGACAATTGAAAAGGAAGTGGTCACCCTTACAAAGCCTGCAAGGGTATTTGGGTTTACGATGCATGTCGGAGTTTTCCTCAACACAACTAACACTTACAGTCGTGGTTGGCTGGTTGACTTCTTTCTTATCTTGCTTCTTCTTCTTCTTCTTCTTCTTCTTCCCTTTCTTCTTCTTCTTAGCCTCCTGGTTACTAGCATCAACGCTTTTACCAGGCGAAGAGGAAGAAATGGAGGAAGAAAAATTAGGCGAAGAGGAAGAAATGGAGGAAGAAAAATTAGGCGAAGAAGGTAAAGGGTCAACAGAAGGTTGGTGATGTTGAGATGGTGAACTTTGTTGAGGTGAAGCATCTGGTTGAGGTGGAACAATTGGAGTACTTTGGGCCAACGAAGTTGAAAATAACCATATCGGTAATCCTATTGTAAATCCAGGTAATGACAAAGTAGCCATATAAGGAGGACCAACATTTCCAAAGTAAGGAAAAGTACTAGGATTCTCGTTAGGAGGGGTTCCTAGGTTGGTAAATTCCGGAATGTTCGCCATTATATTCAACTTCAGTGAATTTTATTAACAATTTTTAAACTAAAATTAACAATTCACAATTCACACCTAACAATTAAAATTCACAATTCACACCTATGGTCTCTAAAAGTAAAAACAAACAAATTAACACGCACTATCAAATCTAGGAGTCAAACCACACACAAACAATAGCCTTTCAGACCGAAAATATTAGTTGGTGTTGAAATCCAACATCGCAGAATTCAGTACAGAAGTGGTGGGTGGAACAGTTACCCCGGCAACCTGCTTAATGAATAGACTGGACCAAGTTCCTCCACTTTAACCGTCTCGAGTGAAGTGAACCCCCCAGAAAATCCAAGTGAGTCTAGCCGACGTCTGCTCCAGGTACAGTGGGATCTTCCCTCCACCGTCACCTTGGGTAGAACCCTAAAGATAATGGTCACTAATGTCACCAACAGCAACAAATACACCTGGGGGAATAATCTACGACCCGATAGCACGCAAGGGCAGAGTAACAAGCTCAATCCCCTTGCCGGCTCCTTGAAAATAATCCAAGGTTTACCGACAAGTGACCCCAGGCTCCTCGACAATAATCCGAGGTTTACCGTTTGTAGTACGTGCGTATCTGGCGTCTTTCCCAATGAAGGAGGATTGATCCCCTCACTGGTTCCGACGCAGTCTCGTGCTTCTCCTTTAAGAGGAGCTTTACCAGAGCATAAATGTAAGTATTGGATTTATCCTACCACAAGATGAGCTACTTGTTTGGTTTTTCTGTCTTGGAGAGTTAATTACTCTCCTACTCCAAGACACTAGCCTGATCTATATTGGTGTTTCAGAGCCCTAGAAATGTAAAAATTACTAGATGAATTTTAATTAAGCGCTGTGTTATTAAAGCTGTTATTACTCAAAAGGGTAAATGGATACGAAACCAATGGTGTTATGACCCGACTCAAAACTGAATGCAATCGAATATGATAATGTGATCTTTTCAATTCGATGAATCCTAACTAAAGTAAGGAGAGAGTTTCCATTCACTTCCAACAATGCAAAAATTGATCACTAAGAGAAAATATAACAAATTCTCTAATGCACTAATTTCATCAAGAAAAACTAATGCAAAACAATTCCAAAATAGTTTTTTTTTATTTTATTTTTTGTGCAAATTCAAATCAAAGAAAACTGATCTAAATCTACGATTGATTTTTCGGAATGTAAACTATGCAATGGTAATCTATGCACAATTCACTTGAAAAGTATGCAAATGTAATCTATGCACATTTTTCAATAATATTCTGAAAATGAGAATTCTAATTACGCAAATGTGATCTATGCAAGAGAATTCTCAAACACAAGACGATTCTAATGTGATCTAAGAACCAACCAAGTGCAAGTCGAGAAAATTGGGTGAGAGTTCCAAAGATCAAAATATAAAAACACTCAAAGGCGATTAACACTCATACATAATTTAGCCCCCCCGGCGAATGAGGGGGAAATTTTTTTGCAAAAACAAAAGCAAAAAGATGCAAAATTGTGAAAAGACTGAGACAAACCTCCAAGTAATGACCAAAGGAAATCAGATTAAGAATTTCTCAAAAAAGAGACTTAAAACACCCAATTGATGAAAGCTTAAAGTAGGAATGCCAATGGAATTAACCAAGGAAAGTTTCTGACAGGTAACCAGTGGATCTGGGCAGCAAAAACAAGCTATAAACAAAATCTAAAAGATAAAAAAGAAAAAATTGATATTTTCTAGGCTTTTGACAGGGGTACGTAGGCAGCCTGTTTGCACAGGTGCGGCCACGCTCTGTGTACACAGCAAAAGTGCGTACAAGTACGCACTGTGCTTAACGCAGAGGCTGCGTACTTCTAGCAAAACCAAGAAAGACTAAAATCTAATTTAACCCTAAGCTATCCCACCCAAATGCACAGTCAAACAGCCAAAAACCAGAAAACAAACGACTTTTCTCAAATCAAAGTTTCACACAAAGGAAAAATCATTCACATCAATGGAGTCCCCAGCGGAGTCGCCATTTTTTCATGCGGAAAGAGTCGATAGTGCGGACACAACCGACCTCCCTAGAAGCAAAAGCTTTCTAGTGACAAACAAGACAAATAAACACTACCTTTCTCTAAACATGCATTGAGAATACAAGTAATCAGGTGATTTTAACATACCTTTAGTCCAACGCTTTGTAGTAGTCCAGCCTCGCCGATCCGGATGAGCTCCTCCTTCTCTTCGAAACCTGCATTCACTAACAACCCAAAAGATTAAATAGCACCTGATAAACTCATAAAACAATACATATCTATCATACAGACCAAGGAGTATATGAAACAAATCATGAATAACAATCTGTTGAGAAAAATGAGTTCATTTGTATTAAGAGGAAACAAAAGGAACCATTACAACCTGAGCCTTGGTGTTGTGCAAGTCCCTCCTAGGGTCCAGCAAGAGTTTTCCTTTACTTTGATCAGCTCAACCACTTCCAAATAAGGCTAGGAAAGGATGGGAATCTCTCCTCTCAAGCTTTACAAGGGAGTCCTAATTCCAGCAGCATCTACCCTTAGGAATGTTCAGCTTTCAACCTCCCCTCCCTCTGGCCCAATGCCTGTATTTATAGTGCTCTAGAGGAAGTTATTCAGGTCCACCATCAATGGGATAAGCCCCTCTTTGGATGGGATAGCTCCCCTCTTGATGGGATAAGTTCCTCTTTGGTAAGGATACATGAACCATCTGGAGGCGCTTCATACACGTCAAACAAGCTTCTAGAAGGCTCTATAAATGACCACAAGTAACTTTTTTGGAGTGAAACTTGCGCCTTTTGACCTTTACAGGAGTACGCACCCATTGCTTTATAGACAGAGCGTACAAGTACGCAGGTATTGTGAACTTGGGGTGCGTACACGCAGGTTAGGCTAAGAGAAACTGCGTACACAGAGATATATAGATTTTTAATGACTTTCTCTCTTTCTTGGAGTTTGACATGGAGAGCAGAGGTATGAGGCTTGCCAAGGAGGATAGTATGACAGTTGATGGAGCCATACTAACTGCAAATAGTCATGGTGACAAATTTTGGTGTAACACCCCTTAAGAACAACTTGGGATAGGATTGAAGGATTTACAAATATGAAACAATAGGAGAAGGAAGGAGGCACTGGAGCTTATCCCCCCTTAGTGACAACTTCCTGAACTCCAACCAGAAATCAGAGTTTAGTGAACTTCGCCTCTGTGAGAGCCTTTGTAAAGATGTCTGCAACCTGATCATCTGTTGAACAATATTGCACTTCAAGAACATGGTCATGAATGAGCTTTCTGATGAAGTGCATGTGCAGTTCAATGTGTTTGCTGCGCTGATGTTGGACTGGATCTTTGCATAGCTGAATGGCACTTTGATTATCACACCAAAGTGTAGTCAGATGCTGCTGCTAAAAGCCAAACTCTGACAGGATTTGACGAAGCCACAAGGCTTCCTTACTAGCTTCTACGGCACCACGATACTCTGCTTCTGCTGATGAAAGAGAAATGGCAGCTTGTTTCTTACAAGCCCATGTAATAGGTCCTGAACCAAGAGTGAACACATAACCGGCAGTAGACTTCTGATCATCAGGGTCACCAGCCCAATCAGAATCAGTGAAACCAACCAATAGAGGAGCTGCTTCGGAACTGTAATGAATCCCAAACTTAACTATACCTAGAACATAACGAAGTATTCTTTTAGCTTCTTTCCAATGACTTTCACGTGGGTTTTGCATAAACCGAGCAACAAGGCCAACAGCAAAGGAAAGGTCAGGACGAGTATGGGTTAGATACAAATGTTTTCCTACAAGTTGAAGGTATAAGGTAGCATCAACTTCAGGAGAAGTACAAGTGACTGAAAGTTTGACTCCAGACTGAAAGGGAGAAGGGGATGGCTTACAGTCTTCCATGTGAAAGTGGCGTAGAATATCACAGGCATACTTGGACTGAGAAAGGGAAATACCTTCCTTGGATTGCAAGACTTGAAGACCGAGAAAATAAGTCCTAAGTCTGTCATTTCAAGCTTCCTTTTAAGGCTAGAATTCACATGGTTTATAAGGTTGGGATCACTACCGGTAAGGATAAGATCATCAACATAAAGAACAAGAATGATAAGAGACTTGCCCACTTGCTTGGTGTAGACAGTATTGTCAGAATGACACCTAGAAAAGCCAGATTCTAAAAGAAAGCTATCCATTTTGGCATACCAAGCATGAGGAGCTTGCTTGAGACCATAAAGGGATTTCTTAAGCCGACATACAAGGCTGGAGTCTGTTTTTATGAAGCCAATGGGTTGTTCCATGTAGATTTCTTCATGCAAGTCCCCATGCAAGAAGGCAGATTTAACATCCATCTGATGGACTTCCCATTTGAACGAGGCAGCAAGGGAAAGAACAAGACAGATAGAGTTCATTTTGGCAACAGGGGAGAAGGTTTCAGTGTAGTCAATGCCTTCAACCTATGTAAAACCTTTAGCAACAAGACGAGATTTATGTTTATCAACTTTCCCATCTGGTCCATACTTGGTTCTGTAAACCCATTTGCATCTAACAAGTTTTCATCCCTTTGGTAGAAGAACAAGATCCCATGTATCATTTTCCAATAATGAATGATATTATTCATTCATAGCTGCTTCCCAATTTGGATGGCCTGAAGCTTCTGCAAAGGTGTCAAGATCATAATTTACTGGAGCTTGAGCCAGTAAAGAAGAGGCTCTGTCAAACTGAGAACGTGTGCGTCGCTGATCTGTAGGATCACCCGCAAGATCACCTGCTACATCTCGAGTAGCACGAACCCATTTTGGAAGCTGAGGATCTGAAGGAGGATCCTGAGATGGTGGGGGAGGATTTTCATCCTCACTTTCATCATCTAAAGAAGAAATGTTTTCAAAAGTAGAAGAGATAGTAAGAGGTGGCACATCCGTCAGACTAGGCTCCCAGGTCGATATATTTTCATCAAATTTTACATCTCTTCTAATGATAACATTTTTGGACTTAAATGGAACAAGTCTATAGCCTTTGACATCTTCAGAATATCCAACAAAAGTACATTTTTCACTCTTAGGTTCTAAAGCTTTATGATTTTCATCTGGAATATGGGCCCACGCTTCACTTCCAAAAACACGAAAGTGACTTACATCTAGTTTGATTGAGCTCCATGCTTCTTCTGGAGTGATATTATTTAAAGCCTTAGTAGGAGTATGATTTATTATGTAATTTGCACAGTTAATTGCTTCTGCCAAAAAACTAAGACCAAGTCCTTTAGATTGTAGCATACAATTAGCCATTTCCTTTAAGGTGCGATTCTTCCTTTCAGCTACACCATTTTGTTGTGGAGTATATGGAATAGTATGTTGCATTTGAATTCCATTCTCAGTGCAATAGTTGATGAATGTGTTTTTTACATATTCTCCGCCATTATCGGATCTTAGCTTAAGAATTTGATGTCCAGATTGTTTTTCAACAAAGGCCTTGAAGGCCAAAAATGTGTTAAATACTTCACTCTTGAGTTTTAAGAAGTATACCCAAGTGCGTCTGGAGAAATCATCAATGAATGTTAAGAAATACTTGCAGCCAGAGAATGACACAACTAGAAGTGGACCACATAAATCACTATGCACAAGCTGTAAAGGGGCTGAGGCGTGCGAAGAGGCACGTTTTTCAAAACTGTCCCAATGATGTTTTCCGAGTACACATTCGGAACAAACACCATCTCTGCAAGATACCATAGGAAGACTTGTCACCATATTTTCTTTACATAGATGCTGAAGGGAGCGATAGTTTAAGTGACCAAATCGCTCATGCCAAAGTTTGCTCACTTCATCGTTATGAGCAACAAATACTGAGGGAAGATTTGATGACCCAAAGTTGTGAAACTTATACAACCTTGTAGAATCATCAGCAATGCCAGTAGCTAAAATCTTTTTAGGATCTCTTAGGTCCTTGATTACAACATCGTGAGGTGAAAATTCAACGATTTTACCTTCACCTGAATGAGTTATCTGATATATAGATAGAAGGTTGCAGGATAAGGTTGGAACACATAATACATCATTAAACTAACCATTGTCTAGATGAACAGTTCCAGTCCCTACAACACTAAGAGATCTATCATCACCAACATATATATTTTTGGTGTTACAATCATTTAAAGAAGAAAACATGGCTTTGTTTTTGGCCATGTGATAAGAAGCTCCAGAATCAATGAGCCACTCATGAGAATGAGAAGAAGAAGATACATTTAATGCATAACCAGACCGAGATGATTGACAACCACATGCAGAAAGTGCCATTCCTGAAGATGAAGTTGAAGTTGAAGATTGCTCCACATGGATGTTATGTTTCTTCATCGCTGCTTCCAAGGCTTCCATCTTCTTAAAGCATTTGGATTTTAAGTGGTCATATCGATTACAAAAGTTGCAATGTCTATCAGTCTTCTTCCAATTGTTTTTATTTGTCTTATCATTTCGTTGAAATGATTTTTCATTTTGAGGCCGAGATTGCTTAGGACCCTTGTTTGGTTTAGGACCATTCTTTTTAGGATATGACTTCTTAGGATTCTTTGGATTTGGTTGCTGCTGTGCGGCTAACGCTTTCTTGGAAGAGTTTCCAAGATTAAGAAGACCAAGGTGTAAGAGTTTTTCTTGTTCTCTTATTAAAGAATCACAAAAAGAGTCAAAGGAAGGGGACTTGTAGTTTGTTCCTTGAGAAATGAAGGCTTCTCTTGTAGAATGGAAGGTGGAAACAAACATAGAGTAGGCTGGTCCCAACTTTGTAAGAATGGAATAGATAAGGTTACTATCTTCTTTCTTAACTTTAACACCTTCCAAGAGATATCTAAGGGTCTTGAACTTGGACAAGAAATCTTCAATGCAAGAAAAATTATTAGGGTCCAATGTAAGCAACTCATTTTCAAGTTGATGGGCTCAAAGTTCATTTTTAATCCCAAAAACTTTATTGATTTGTTTCATTGCTTCATCAGGAGTATCAAGTTCTGCAATATGGAATCTAAGATTTGGAGAAATAGACATCCCTATCAATCCACGTGCTTGATCTTGCCTATTTTCCCATTTAGCAGCTTTATCTTCATCCTTCGATTTCTTTTCTTGGCCTGAGGCTATTCTGTAGAGACCTTTACTTCTAAGTAAATCCTCAATGTAGGACAACCATTGGAAGTAGTTGGTGCTATCAAGGGTAACTTGGTATGGACTTTCCATTTCAACAAAAATTGAAGCTAAAGATGCTGAAAATAAGTGTTTCAATGGATAGATCTTGAAAAATTAGGCTGGTTTAAAAAAACGGCTCTGAAAACGGCTTCCGGATGAAGAAGTTATGGCTTTTTGAAAAAAAGTTGATGAAGTTGCCGACGAAGTGCGGGAAAGTGCGGAAATGAAAAAGTCCGCCCCCACAAAATGGAGACTTGAACCCAAGACCTCTACTCTCTTAAAATAGCTTTGAACCAATTGAGCTATACAAAAAATTTGAGAGAGGGGGGGGGGGGGGGGGGCTTTGGGTTGCGTGCTTGCTTTGAGAAGGCTCTTTTTCCCTACAAAACAAAAAACAAAAAACCCAACACGGACATGCAAAGAAAACGAACCTTACGGCTCGAAGTTAGCTTTAGCCGAAAAACTAAATATTTTCAAAAATGAACCTTGCGGCTCAAAGTTAGCTTCAACTGGAAACTAAATATTTTTCTCAATGTTTCTGATTTTCCGAGATCACACTAAGGCGCAGGGAAAAGAGCATACACACGAGAAAAATCCTTCCTTTTTGTTTCTGATTTGCGCAGATCGCACAGAGTCGCAGGGCAAAGAGCATAGGCAGAAATGAAAGGTATAGATCCGGTAATAAAAAAGGCTAAATAAACCGAAACCGAAATAAACAGAGAGAAAATAACTGTAAACTGCAAATAAACACTGCATATGTCCAGATCTTAAAAATGATGCAGCTAGGGCTACCGGAAACCTTTTCGAGTGAAACGAAAGGGGTTCCTCACTAGAACAGATGCTCCCAATACAACAGAGCAGTCCTCTCGGCCCGAAAGCAGTCAGAAACAGTAGATCTAGGAAACGACAGTCGGATGCAGTTCTACTGGCTTCAGATTTGGATCACCAACGGACGCGGCCCTCAAATAGCTCTGATACCATGTAGGAATTTATAGGCTAAGGTCCTCAGACAGAACACCAAAGGACACCGCTCACAACCAGATCGCAGATCAATACACCAGTATTTTTGACGTGGTTAAAACCCTCAAAGAGGGAAACAGTCCACAGCCTGAGCCAACGCGGCCACTTCAGGCAATTTATTAATAAAAGAATGAAAATTTACATATGCTTCTCTCATGCACGGATTACCCTACAAATGACCCTCCATGCGATTTAAATAGAAATCATGGACCAATCGGGTGTCAAGCCACGGATTAAGTGTCGGTAATACCGAGGAGAGAATGAACCGTCAAATCACTACATATCGTGATCGTCGGATTGTAAGTTACAAAATGTACAACGGTAAAGAAACACACTTTACCTAACTCTATACTAGACCAAGTTGTACTTAACTATTTCCTATGTGTCGGAATATCCTAACAAGATGTAGGAAAAAGCATGCTTTACGAGAATGTCCTCTTGATAGTTTTGAAATATGTGTTATATGTGCAAAAAATCATGACATAAAAGAATTTCCTTCAATACCTGGGCTTAAGGCCATTTTCCAAGATGAAGCTAGAACAAGTCAAGCTAAATCACTTTATTTCTCCCAAGAGACCTTGGAAACCTCAACAAACAAGTATGGTACAAGATCCCAAAGCAAATTCCAATCATATGCACGACCAAAAAGCAATTGGAATACACCTATGCCTAGGAGAACTTGGCCACCTCTACCCCAAAACCCATCTTGGTCACAAGGTTGGAAAACTTCTTATGTTAGGAATCCTCAATATCCTCAATTTCAACAACCATATATATCCTCAATACCAACCTCAATATTATCCTCCTCAACCTTCATAGCCTGCTCAGCCACAATTCTAACCCCAATTGACTTCGAGTTAACCACTTACCTTACCATGCACTCCATTTCCTCAAAAATCAAATCAACTACCTTCTCAACCACTCCCAAATCCAAATAATAAAGCTCCTCAACAACCTGTCTATAGTGTTGAGGGTCAAAATTTTCAACATTTTATGATATCTCCTCTAGGTCTAAATGATGTCCAACTTAGATCTGGTAGGGCCTTGCAAAAGAAATCACCACCAGTTATCATCCAAGAATATAAGGAGGATAAAGTTCCTAAAAAAGAGGTATCTCTTGATCAAGAAAAGAGTCCTCCAAAGGAATATGTTCATACAAAATTAGGTGACAACCAAAAACAATCAATTCCTACAATTCCTCTAATAGAACAACCTTTTTTTTCCTTACAAAGTCCTCCTCCTCCTGAAAGGATTCAAATTTATAAGGGAATAGAAAGGAAAATCATTTTACTTGAAAACAATATACTAGATGAATTAAAAAACATTTGCATCAAAATCAATTTACTTCAAGCTATAAAGGAAATACTTATATTTTATAAAACGATAAAGGAGTTGTGCATCATATTTCAAGTGTTGGAGTCAAGGTGGATGCATCTAAGGTAAAGGTAATCTCTAAAATTTCAGTTCCTGCTTGTCAAAGAGATGTTAGAAGTTTTCTTGGTTTTACAAGATATTACAGAAGATTCACAGAAAATATCACAGAAATAGCTTCTCTACTCTTTAAAATTCTTACAAAAGATTGTGATTTTGTTTGGAATTATGACTACGAAAAGGAATTTGAATCATTGAAACAAAAAATAACTTAAACACCAATATTAAGAGGGCCTAATTGGTCTCTCCCACTTCATATTTCAACTGATGCTTCAGATACAACTTTAGGAGTTGTATTGGGACAAAAATACTTAACTTATGTTATTTATTATGCAAGTAAAATTTTGAGTCCTGTAAAGTTAAATTATGCAGTAACAGAAAATGAGTTTCTAGTTGTTGTGCATGCCATTAATAAGTTTCAACATTATATTAATCGTTATGAAACTTTCGTTCATAAAAATCATTCTTATATTAGATATTTAATGAATAAAGCAATTACTAATGATCGGATTACTAGATGGTTGTTATTATTATAAGAATTCAATATTACCATCTTGGATATGACAGGAAAGGAAAACAGAGTTGATGATTTCCTTTCAAGGATGCAGAATTATAATATCGATACACCTATAAATGATAATTTTTTATTTTATTTATTTATTTATTTATTATTATTATTATTATTATTATTTCCAGTAACTACTAAAACTCCTTGGTTTGCCAGAAATCCTATTCATTGTAGAGAAGGACACGACCGCAAACTCGAGGGTGCGAAACTAGGTTTACAGAGGGGCTCTTTGGTTGCTCCCCTTGGAGTGCAGTAGAGGAGGGAGCTCCACTCCCTCCTACAAGGAAGCGACTGCCGACAGAGGCAAGTCATCGATGGGAAAAATCAGAGGTTCTGGTGAAGAAGGGGCGAAAATAATGAAAAGGTTATAGATGGGGCCAGGTCCAAGGAAAACAGTAGCGTAAAGGACAAAGAGGAAGAAGACAAAAGCCAGGGAACAAGGGAAAAAAATCAAAAGGGACCGTGTAGACCCATAATGGAGATTACTCCTAGAGTAGTGTTGAATGATCCTGCTTTGCAGGAGCACAGGGAACACATGGGGACTTACGCCATAGTCTGAAAATTCATGGGAATTTGGCCCTCTAAAAAGGCATTACAGACATGGATCAAATACCATTGGAAACCCAAAGGTAGTATTGAACTACATCTGGGGTCAAAGGGTTTTCTTACAGTGGTATTTACTGACATTGAGGATAAAGACAGAATATTCGAAGGTGGACCCTACTTTTTTGCAGTAGCATGCCTTTATATGAGGCCATGGAAGATGAACTTCGTTCCAGAAAGAGAGATATTCACCTCGGTGCCTGTTTGGGTAAGGCTCTATTCCCTACCTCTCAATTATTTGCAACATGGGTTGCTTTCTGTCATTGGCAATAAACTAGGTCATTTTGTGAAAGATTCGGAAGCCACAAGACGGGGTAAATATACTTCCTATGCTAGGATTTGCATAGAAATGGATCTATCAGGAGCTCTCCCGAATCAACTAATCCCGAAAGTCTTTGATGAGGAATGGGTCCAAATGGTGGATTATGAACATATCCCGTTCAGATGTCGTAGATGCCACGAACATGGTCACCTGATTAGAGACTGTCCTCTTAGCAAAGTAGACAACAAAGGAAAACATAATACTGTGAAGGAGACTGAAAACTTTCATAAATTGGTAAGTAAAGGAAGAGGAGGCAGAAAGGGAGCAAGGCAACAACGCAACGAGGAGCAAAATATCAACCTGAACCAGTTTCAAGCTCTAGAAGAAGAGGAAGAAATGGCAAAGGAAAATCAAGCAATGGAGGAAGGACCTAAGGAAAAAGAGATAGAGGAGAACTACAATATAACACAAGAGATTTGTAACAGGAAAGATACTATGAATAGTGAGACAAAAGCAAAAATGGATATGGAGATGACCCAAAGTGAAACAAATCTGGAAGACCATGAACTGCAAGAAATTCTAGAAATGGAACAACTAGACCTGGAAGGGTTCTTGATGCAGGGTACCATGGGAGGGATAGAATCTCTACCCCAAGAGGACTGCAACAAAATACAGCAGTTGTTTCTATGGAAGTCTCAGGAAAGAGGGTTAGAAACAGGAACAACCACCGACAAGCTGGAAAACAAAGGAGTGAAAACAATGAAACCAACCCCAGGACTAGCTCCTAGAAATGCGGGTAAGAAGAGAGGCCAGAAAAAGCAGAAGGAACTTTTGATGGAGTGTGGAAAGCTCATGATAGATTTGGGTAAGATGAAAGACCTAACCAGTTACTCCTTTACAAATCTTTAAATATGAAATTTACATCTTGGAATATTAGAGGTCTAGGAAGTAAAAGAAAACAAAGATTGCTTAGTCATAGAATGAAACAAGATATGCCGGATATGATTTTCATCCAGGAAACGAAATGTTCCATTCAGAAAATAAGACTCATACACAACAAATGGCTCATTAGATATGAGTTTCTAGAGGTTAAAGAAGAGAACACAGCGGGGGGTATTCTTACTCTTTGGAATCCCCAAAGGATCAGAATTATGGATGCAGAGGCATCAAGAAATTATCTATCAGTGGTCATTCAACCGGTTGGGGTTTCGGAAACATTCCTAGTCACAAATGTTTACAGTCCTCTGAAATTAGACGAAAAACTCAAATTGTTAGAAGCCCTTAGTGACCTCAGAAGAAAACAGACAGGAATGCCTTGGATCATGGGAGGAAATTTTAACATGATCAAATTTCTCTCTGAAAAAAAAGGAGGCACTAGAGTGCTCAACAAAGACTCCTTAGCATTTCAATCATTCACAGACAATATGAATTTGGTTGAGTCAGATTCAAGTAATGGCCTTTTTACTTGGAATAATAAAAGAGGAGGTGAGGCCCTGGTAGCGTCTAAATTAGATCGGTTCATGATATCAGAGGAACTAATGTTCCTTAATAGTGAAATAACAGCCAGAGTGCTTCCTTTTGGAGGTTCAGATCATTGGTCAATTCAGTTGGAAATCAAGGGTATAGATGCTCCCAGGAATAGACCCTTCAGATTCGAAAACATCTGGCTCTCCCACCCGGATTTCATTAGTAATATTGAAAAATGGTGGGCTGAAGACTTGCAAATCCAAGGTTCCAAGATGTACCTTCTGCATAAAAGACTAAATCACATTAAGTCCAGACTAAAGGAATGGAACTGGAAAGATTTTGGGAACATTTTTGAGAAAAAACAATTGGTGGAAATCAAAATTCTAAAACTCAACAAGGCTTTGATAAGCAATGGATTTGATAAAGCCAAAAACGATCAGGCTGATAAATACCATCTAGTTTGGGAAAATTTATGCAAACAAGAGGAAATATTTTGGAGATAGAAATCTAGAATTCAATGGCTCAAGGAAGGAGAACGGAACACCAAATTTTTTGACAGATCCACAATGGCCAACAGAGCTCACAACAAAATCTCCATGATTAAAGATGAGGGAGGGGAAATTCAGACCACTCATAAAGACATTGAAGCTGTGCTTGTTCAACATTTCTAGAACTCACTCGGGAAAGCACTCCAGACAGGGATCAATCCATCAGGGGAATAACAAGGCATATCCTTAAACTGGTGTCCAGAGAGGACAATTTTAACCTCAACAAACCAGTTGAGGAAGAGGAGGTCAGCGAGGTTCTCAAAGATATGCAGAATGGCAAAGCTCCAGGCCCAGATGGTTTCAATGTGGATTTTTTTAAAGTGTATTGGCATATAGTCAAAGAGGACATTGTGAATGTGGTAGAGGATTCCAGGAGAAGCAAAAATATACTAAAAGCTCTCAACACCTCCTTTATTTCCCTTATTCCTAAGCAGGACACAGCACAATCAGCAGACAAGTATAGACCTATTTCCTTTTGTAATGTGGTTTACAAGATTATATCCAAAGTAGTGGCCAATAGACTCAAACCTCTCCTCCCCTCGCTAGTGTCTGAAGAGCAATCAGGTTATGTGGAGGGAAGACAGATTCTAGACAACATTATTCAAGCTCATGAAGTGGTGCACATGCTAACCAGTAACAAATAGGCGGGGATGATCATGCAACTGGATATTGCCAAAGTGTATGACAAGGTGAATTGGAATTACATCAAGAAAATTCTCTTTTCGTTTGGGTTCGATCACAACTGGGTCAGATGGGTCATGGCGCTGGTGACTTCCTCTAGCTTTTCCATTCTAGTCAATGGCTCTCCCTCTGTTATCTTCAATCCTTCTAGAGGCCTCAGGCAGGGAGACCCTCTCTCTCCCTTCCTCTTCATTCTCATGATGGAAGGGCTTAGGCATTCCATTAAGCAGGCCAAGGATTCTAGAAGAATTAGGGGTCTTCAAACTTCTGAAAACGGTTCTGAGCTGACTCATCAACAATTTTTTGATGATACCTTACTACAAGGCATTCCTACAGTCAAAGAGGCTTTTGCCTACAAGCAAATTCTTAAATATTTTTCCCTGGCTACAGGTATGGAAGTCAACCTCTCTAAATAAAAAATCTTCTTCTTTAACACTGACATTGCTATCCAAAGAAATATCTCAAGAATTCTCAGCTTCCAACAAGATTCCCTCCCCTAAAAATATTTAGGAATACCTCTTTTTGCCAGACCCATGAAAAAGAGTATTTGGGAACCAGTCATTAATAAGATGCAGAACAGAGTAAAAAATTGGACCTTCCATGCCTTGAACCTAGCCGACAGGTTAGTTCTTCCAAAGGTTGTTCTTCAATCCATCCCTATTTTCATGTTATTAGCTCTCCAGGCTCCAAAAGGTATCTTAGACCAAATCAGAGACATACAAAGAGACTTCCTGTTGGGAAAGGAGGAAACTAGAAAGAAATGGGCCCTAGTTTCCTGGGAAAAAATATGCAAACCCAAAAGTCAGGGGGGACTCGACCTGGACGATCAAGAGATTCTTTGTAAAGCTCTAGGAGCCAAACGTTGGTGGAGATGGGTGCAGGATCCAAGAGCTCAATGGGCCAGGATATGGAAAGAGAAATATGCTAGCTCATGGCACAATAATGATCTAATAAGAATGTCTGGAACTATAAAAGGCTCCTACATATGGAACAAAGCCTAGGAGAACAGAAGCTTAGTTCAAAAGAACAGTTTCTGGGAAATTAGAGCAAGAGATCTTGCTCTTTTTTGGGAGGACAAATGGCAGCAGGAACCAACATTGTTAGCAAAGAATTTTATAAGCCTTAAGCAGGAAACAGGTGCCCAAGGGTTAATCAGAGTTAAGGATTTTTGGGATCTTACTCTTACCTTCGAAAAGTGGAGAAGCTGGAGGAACATAGAATGTGGAGAGGACAGCCCCCTAAAAATCAAAGCAGAGGCTCTTGGAGACTTGCTCAAGCAAAGGATGATCTTAATAACATATGGGCAGGATCAATTGAGATGGGGTGATAACAAGCGAGGAGCCTTTAATCTCAAGGAAGCTAAAGGTTTTCTACTTGGGTTGAATCATAGCGTTCCAGACAAGTCCTGTACGCATCTCTGGAGGAAGCAAGGTTGGACGAAAATCAAGCTTTTTATGTGGCTGGTTCATCACAAGAAAATATTGACTTGGGACAATATTAGGAGAAGGGGAATTATGGGGCTTTCTAGATGTCAGCTCTGTGAAGAGCAAGAGGAGACAATGGAACATATTCTTAATAGATGCTCTTATACTACTTGGCTGTGGGATTCATTCTCTTCAATTTTCCAGCAGTCAGATAGGGATAGAGGAAGTACCATAAATACCCTAAACCACTGGAGAAAAAACTTCAAGGAGAATGAAGTCCTGAATTTGGCCTTGGCCTTTACACCCTGCTTTATCATCTGGAACGTTTGGAAAGAAAGAAATAAAAGAATTTTCAAGAATGGTAAGACTTCAGTACAACATCTTCTTGATCTTATCTTGAAACAGATTAGAGAGACAGTCAATTCTACTGTTAATAATATCCCCACGAATCCCCCCTCAGAGGTAGAGCAGAGAATTCTCAGGCACTTGGGATTGCAAGAGATAACTCCCCAAGGTAGAAACGGTAAGAATAAAAACATGACTATAGAGAAGGAACACTGGCAACCCCCACCAAAAGGCTTTCTAAACTTCAAAATTGATGGGGCCTCCAAGGGCAATCCGGGAACCGCTGGTTATGGAGGAGCTTTAAGGGATGACAAGGGAAATATTATATTCATCTTCCACTACCATTTAGGGAGAGCGACTAATAATATGGTGGAAGTGATAGCTCTGGAGCAGTGTCTAGAGTTTCTATCATAGAATCATTGCTCAAATATCATTGTGGAAGCAGACTATGAGATAACCATCAATGCAGTGAAAAGAATCAGTGGTGGTTTCAAGCCGGAAAGAGTCTCAAATCATTGGAAATTCGTCCAGGTTTATCAAAAAATCCAACTACACCTTCAGGGCCTTCGAACCATAAGTTTCAACCATGTTTGTCGTAATGCCAACAAACTGGCCGACTTACTGGCCAATCAAGGTGTGAGCAGTGCTGAGGGTGGATTGGCGCAAAAGTGGCTTGAAATTCCTCCAAGTCGTTTAAAGGCTCTTTGCGAAGATCAAGCTGCTGAGGACAGGGAGGTTTTCCGATTTCGAGCTGGATTGAAAACCACAAATTGATGTCGCTGGGGGATACTAACTCAACACTGAAGGATTAGCCAGAAAGGCGGAGAAGCTTGGGCGGGCTCATCTCCTCCCAGTCCATTTCAACTGGGTTTCCCAAGTTTTTGGTTGGCACTCCACGAAATTCGCTCATGAATAGACTCGGGAGTAGCTTCAGGTTTCTCGGTACGAGATTGCAGAAGGTACATTCAATGGGATGCAGCAGTAGATTTCCTCTTCCTGCCTCCGGGTTAGTTGTCCCAGTGATTGGCGGGTTTCCGGTGATCGCGTATATTCCCTCTTCCCGCCTCCGGGTTAGCTGTCCCAGCGATTGTCGGGTTTCCAGTAATCATGCGTATTCAAAGTGGTAAGCGGTTTTGCAATTGTGTGAACAATCCCATAGAGCGCTCGACACGTGGCATGGTGACCGGAGCAGAAATCGCCCTCCATCGCGAGATAAAGTGTGGGTGGGTTCAATGTTGCGAAATTGTTCCTGGCCGTAGGATTTGGCAACTAGAATGGACGGTCAGGATGGTTCGTACTGTTTAGTGGGGCCCGTCGGGCCATCTCCCCGAGTTCGTATGGCGCGCCTTGTCCTTTCCTTACTTTCTGTTCTTTGGGGGGTCAGGTTTGACCGCTGTCGCTCGTTGGCTCCGGGAGATGCTTTGTCCAAATTTTTTTGGTCTTTCTATGTTTTTCTATAGTTTTGTACTCGCGTGAGATAGTGGGAGGGTCCTTGTCTTTGGCAGGATTACTTGTTCTCCTGTGTTCTTATTTGTTGAGTTTCTGTACACTTTGTAAATTATCCCTTGTTTAAATGATATAGAAGGTTCGGCTCTTGCTTCAGCAAAAAAAAAACTCCTTGGTTTGCAGATATTGCTAACTATTTGGCTATAAGAAAATTTGTTCAAAATCTATATCTTCTACCTCCTCTTCCTCCTTTGAATTTTCAACGAAAGAAAAAAAAGCGAGTTACTAATAAAACCATTAATGATATCATCTTCTGTCTCATCCTTGAAATACTGGGCTTTCACCAGAGTCAGGAGTGGTAGGGAAAGATATTATTTGCGCTCAAACTCATCCCACCAGGGGTTATACAAATCCACATTTGGTTTTGCGGGGTAAAGACTAAGATTGTTTGTAGCCTGGCCATCCAAGATGACCATAGATCCAGATCTGCATCCTATAAATGCATCTGCAATGGCCAGCCAAGGTCTCCCTAAGATCAAAGGATGTCCCCCTAAATTGGATTTGGGTTGTAAGGTAAGAAAGTCAGACGGATACCTCCAAGAGGCCATTGTGATTACTATGTCCTTTAACACCCCCTCGAGTTTGACACAGGATCTGTCTGCTAATTCAAGTACAATAGGAGCATGTCTAAGCCCATGTAGCCCCAGGGTGGTAAAGAGGTCCTTTGTCATCACATTAATGTCAGCTCCAGGATCGATCAATGTGTTAGTTATGGGCTGGTCATTAATGTAGGCAATAACCGTAGGGTTTCCTGGATCATTATACTTGGTTAGAAGACGCTGAGAAGACATTAATTTAGACAATTTACCCATCACATGTATAGTAGCAGATCTTTAGGCTTCCTTCATGGTTTCTTAATGCACAAATCTCATACTGTTTTAGCATAAATAGGTACTTCTTTAAGAGCTTGCACCATAGGAATTCGTACATGCAAATTTTGCAACTCCCTAAGAAAAATGGATACAGGCTCTGTGGTCATTCCAAGCTTAGTTAATCTCTGAGGATTCTGAGTTATAGAAGTCAAGTTGACTGTCACAGATGTATTGACCTTACCCGAGTTGGTTGTTATAGGAGTAACAGTCCTTCTCGGGTTGGTTGTTACAGACGTAACATTTTTCTCTGTATCGGCTGTTACAGGTGTAAAAGCCGCCTCAGGATCTACTACACCTCCTCTAGAAGGTTCACATTCCTCCTAAGTAATGATAGGGGAGTGATTTGGTTTAATTACCTTACCTGACTGCAATTGAATTTCATTAAGTCCCATAGGGGTAATAAGGTAAGTTTGAAAGGCAGTTAGAGCCTCTATGCTCTAGGCTTCTTTATTGTTCGGGTTAGGGTTATGTTGCATAGGTAGTTGGGGTTGCACAGGAAGTGTAGGAGCAGGAGTTTGGAAAGGAGGAAATTGTAGTTGTTGTTGCATTGGTAATCCAAGTGGAGCTGTATTCTGGGAATTCCCCCTCCAGTTCTGGTTCCAAGGGTATGGTTGAGATGGAGGATATTGGATAAAGGGAGAGTGTGACCACTAGTTCCAGGGTGAAAGAAACTATGCTAGAGAAGGAGCATAATATTTCCATGGCTATTGTTGAGTATTATATGCATTCTTCCATGAATTGAAAGAAGAAAAATCTTGGGAAATACCTAGAGGTCGTGGCCGCCATGGTCTCCTAGGTGCAATGAAATAAGAGGACTTCACTTCTTCACTCAATTCTCTAAGTCCTGCTTTCAGTTTAGGAAGCTCCAGACATTGACCTATCGAATGTTCCATTTCACAAATATTGCACAAGCTAATGTTGTTCATTTCACACTCCGTCAAGGGATGTTTCTTTTGGCAATTCAGGCATAACACAACCAGAGGTGTATCAGCTTCTTCTTATGTTTTCTTGATCTGTGCTATCATTATCTGGGTAGATAAAGCACTAAGGATATCGGTCTTAAATTTTTTGAATAAATTCTCGATCTCTTCTCTGGTTACTCCACCTATATATTTTTGTATTTGGGAAGAGGCATCTCAGATTGTGCTTCTCCTCTTAGACAATCCTCTAGAGCATCTTAGACAAAGCTTTACCATTTCAGTGAATGGTTCCTGAGATACGTCCCCTTTTCCTAGTAGGTTCAGGGTATCAAGGCAGTCGTCCCTCATTCGTCTTATAAATATGGTTTTCAAGATCTCATGGTATAAATCACGGTGTTTAGACCTCTTCATATTCCTCTGGGCTCTCATCCTCCTTCTGTGTCATTTTGAATACTTCCTCCCTTAAGTCCCTAGTTTTGCAATAGTCTTGGTACTTTGATAAGAATATCTCCTTCATATTGCTCCATGTTCGAATAGAAATAGAGCCTAATCCCATGAACCATCTCAAGGATGCTCCTTCTAAAGTAGAAGGGAATAATTTTAGTTTCTGAGCATCTGAGACATAGTCATAACTCCTGCATAAGACATCAAATTCAAATAAGAAGGTGTCTGGGTCTTCCACAGTCATCCCTTAAAAGGATGGTAAGGATGATAAAGGAATATTTCTCATGGGAGCCTCACCTCTGATATCCCCAATTGGGAACTCAAAGGTGGCGACAGTAGCATCTGTTTTAGTGTTGTTGTTCTTGTTGTCCCTCATTGCTAATCCTTCTAATTCTTGTTGTAACATATGTTCTTCAAACTCCTCTTGTGATTGTCTTGCAAGTGGATTTGATGGCTCAGTTGATTTCAGGGCTCGTTGTTTCACCGCACTTCCAAAATCCAGATATTGATAAACCAATAGGAACTCTCCTGTCTCAGGTTTTTGATGTCCCCCTTCAGTTTCCCCTTGTCCCTCGGTCCTAAAGTTCTAGCTACTAGCTTCCCCCTGTGGTTCCTGGATTGGATGCTTAATTTTGGGAGTATGTTCGAGATAGAAGAATTAGAGGTTTTTGTCCTTGTTGTGGGAGTAACATATTTTTGTGGATATGTTTTCCTTGCGTCCCTTTGAGAACTTGATTGTTCTTTTTCTGCCTTGGAGATCAATTCTTGGATAAATGTTTTCCTTCCGAAATTTGCACTCTTGCTTTCCTTTTGACGACCCATTTTTCCTGTGACTAATTAGAGTGGGGATAATTTTGGTATTTCTATAATTCCTACAATTGCACACATGGACCCTATGTGTATTGATTCACACCCTAAGTGTCTTAGTCTTCAACAGTGGTGATCCCAGTCAGGTATGTTAGAGCACTGTGTAGGTTCTTACCTCTCATCTTACTACCCAGCAACTGAAGAGTTGAAGACACACTAAAAAGAAACACAAAAAGGCCACACCCTAAGTGCCCTAGTGATCACAACAATGATCCTGCCTAGATATGTTAGAGCGATGCATAGGCTCTTACCTGTCGTCTTACCATCCAACGATTATGGACTAGGAACAACCTATCATCAAACAAGCAACTTCGCTTACTGTATCATCAACTGCCATCCCCAACAACAATGACAAAATGTAGTGTTGTTTTAATCAATCCCAATTGACCAAGACTGCAACATTTAATTGTCAACCCAGGGTAGGTCTTGATGTTTCAATGGAGTTTGCACTGTATGTGCTAATACACTAAAACCAAGAATGAAAAATAGAAAGAAACAGTCGTTGAATCAATTGCAGAAATTAAATCATTCATGTAGAAATT
The DNA here is from genome assembly GCA_031772625.1 of Pinus tabuliformis. NCBI lineage: Eukaryota > Viridiplantae > Streptophyta > Pinopsida > Pinales > Pinaceae > Pinus > Pinus tabuliformis. Next base: position 77,393,522 of record CM062812.1, read on the forward strand.
AAAAGACTCCACAGAAATGAAATCACACTTCACAATTACCAGAACAAGGGTGTGCCACACAATAAACTAATGACTACACCAGCTAGCCACTATCATTATGTTTAATCAAACCAGTGTAACAACATAATATAATCTAGAACTGAAGAGGATGTATTTTACAATTAATACAACAACAATAGGAAAACCATATGACAATAAAAGAAATAATATACACATACTTCTACCGCTACAGTCCTCGCTAAAGAGGAGGGCCCTTCCTCCTTAGCAGGGGTGCAAGAATAACCAAAAGATCAGTTAATGAATCAGATGAGGAGTAGTAACATCATCACTTTAGTGACTTCAATATTAAAAATAATTAAAAGTTACAAGATCAGAGTAATAGTGCTTTTCTATATGCGGTCGTCGTACATGAGAAATCGAGTTTCTTTTATAATTATTACATACTCGAAATCAGGAATAGATCAGTCATGAGAATCTCATTATTCTCATGTTGATCATAAAATAGAAGTAGTTATAGCCTATTTCTAAATACAAATCCTTCTTAGATACATTGGTTAAGATCACAACCACTTGGATGTGTTGCTTCTAAATAAACAATTCATAACCCCCAACAGATTTCGTGTGGAATAGTACCCACGACTTTTCCATCTATGGTGCAACAACTTCCTATGGTCAAATGACGGTTTGGGATGTAACAACAATCATTGGGTAATAGCATTCTTGGTGTAACAATGGTCATCTGTATCAGAACGTGGTGTAACAGCAGCCTGGAAGAACATTTAGTGTGTAACAACAACTTGTAACAACATACAGGGTGTAACAACAATCTTCTCTACCCTGCTCTGAAACTGATCAGGGTGACCTGTTCACTCCATAACCTTTTCCTCACAAGAAACACCTAAAAAATAGAAGAGGTTCAAAAATACTTCCCCAATGCTCACCCCATGATCTAGGGATCTTTTTCTTATAGATGTATTAAAAGAAGCACATGTAGAAATTGCAACTTAACACAGAAATTTAATGTGCACACAAGAAAGAAGAAGAAACAAATAAAGGCACGAAAAGAAGACAACAAGACATGATAACAGAGTTTTTCCAACTTGGACTACGTCTCCGGGCCCTGCTTAATCAATGGGGAGGCCTTCATTCATTAAATGGCATGAAAAGAAGAGAATACAATGATCACTTACATAAAAAGGAGTCTTATACCTCCATTCTGAAAAATGGTTGAGAAAAGGAGAACTCAGATGAAGAAATGGATAGCACCACTGTGTTCGTGGCATCGAGAAGGGTAGAAACCATATAAAATTTTCCCAATTCAGAAAAAATGATCAATCGCCCCTCCTGCAAGCTATTGCCTTGAATTGCATGCCAAAACTCCTCTCTCCCCATACCTTTTCCAATCATCGGGCTTTTATAATGTCTCTTTGGGACAAAAAATGCTTAAATTGGTTTGTTTTTGTTTATAATAGAGGCCGTTGAGATAGAAGGGTCGGCGGGCACAACAGAACCCCAAATATGGCTTTTAATCGTTTAAAACGATAATACACAAAAAAACTCATAAAACACTAAAAATCCGAACAAAACGTTTTAATCCAGACTTCAAATATATCATATGGGGCCTATAAACCCATCAGGTCCGGTCCCTATCGCAAATCACTATCGCTGAAGTCCATGGCCTTGTATATTGGGGAATTGCCAATCGCCGATCGGCGATATCGCCAATCACCAATATCGCCGATCGCCGATATCGCCGACATTCGATCGCTGATACGCTGATCCGTCGATCGTCGATTAGATCTGGAATGTTGATTTGTTTCTTGATCAGACGGTCCAGATTGCATCACATCGCTCCTTGGAGGGTCATTTGTAAGGGGACCCTTCATGAGAGAAGCTTATGTAAATTTCCTTTCTTTTACATAAATAAATTTCCTGAAGCGGCCGCATTGGCTCAAGTCATGGATTGTTTCCCTCTTTGAGGGTTTTAACCATGTCAAGAATACTGGTGTATTGACCCGTGATCTGTTTCTGAGCGGTGTCCTTTTGTGTTCTATTTGAGTAAATTACCTTGTAAATTCCTACATGGTATTAAAGCTATTTGAGGGTTGCATCTGTTGGTGATCCAAATCCGAAGCTGATACAAATGCATCTGTCTTTCGTTTCCTATATCTATTGATTATGTCCACTTTTGGTCCGAGACTACTGCTTTGTTGTGTTAGGAGCATATGTTCTAGTGAGGAACCCCTTTCGTTTCACGCGAAAAGGTTTCTGGTAGCCCTAGCTACGTCCTTTTTAAGATCCGGAGGTATACAGTCTTTATTTGCAATTTTAGTTATTTATCTTTCTGTTTATTTCAATTTATTTATCTCTCTGTTTTTTATTACCGGATCCACACCTTTCATTTCTGTGTATGCTCTTTGCCCTACGACTATGTGCGATCTGGGCAAAACAGAAACAAAAAGGAAGGATTTTTCTCATGCGTATGCTCTTTTCCACCGTGCCTTAGTGTGATCTCAGAAAATCAGAAACATTGAGGAAAATATTTAGTTTCCGGTGAAATCTAACTTCAAGCCATAAGGTTTGGTTTTTTTTGCATGCCCGTTTCAGGTTATGTGGTTTTTTGTTTTGTAGGAAAAAGGGGATTTCTCAAGTAAGCGCACACTCCAAAGCTTCCGTGACTAAAAAATGAAAAACCCTTCCTCTTTTCCAAAAAATTACTAATCTTTTAAGCTAACTCACTTGGTCCAAAGTTACTTTATGAAAATAAAGGTCTTGGGTTCAAGTCTTTCTTTTTGTTAAATTACTTTTTTTAAAAGCACATGTAACTTATGTTTTAAAGTTACTTTATGTAAAAGTGTTCTCACCCATTATAAAAAGTGATTCACTTATAATTCTAAAGTCTCTTTATCTTTTATTTAAGTTACAATTTAATGGATAGCTCATAAAGTGCCATTGTAAAAGTGACTTTCACTTATTTATAAAAGTGGGTCACCTATTTTTATTTTTTTTAAAGTGAGCTAATTAGATTAAGTTTGGAAAGGCAGGGAGGGGGAGGGGTTCTTTACAAAATAAAATTGTCCTTCACTTCCGCACATTCACGTACTTCGTCGGCATCTTCAATAACATTTTTAAAAAAATCCATAACTTCTTCATCCAGAAGTCGTTTTCAGAGCTGTTTTTTCTTAATCGTCTTAATTTTTTGAGATCTTTATATTAGAAGACTTATTTTCAGTACCTATAGCTTTAGTTTCTGTTAAAATCAAAACTCCATGCCAGGTTATTCTTGACAACACCAACTACTTCCAATGGTTGTCCTACATGGAGGATTTACTTAGAAGTAAAGGTCTTTATAGAATAGCCTCAGGCCAAGAGTTTAAAACTAAAGATGAAGATAAGCAAGCCAAATGGGAAAATAGGCAAGATCAAGCACATGGGTTGATAGGGATGTCTATTTCTCCAGACCTTAGATTCCATATCGCAGAACTTGATACCCTTGATGAAGCAATGAAACAACTCAATAAAGTTTTTGGAATTAAAAATGAAATTAGAGCCCATCAACTCAAAAATGAGTTTCTTGCATTGGACTTCAACAATTTTTCTTCCATTGAAGATTTTTTGTCCAAGTTCAAGACCCTTACACTTCTCTTGGAAGGTGGTAAGGTTAAGAAAGAATATGGTAGCCTTATTTATTCCATTCTTACTAAGTTGGTACCAACCTACTCTGTGTTTGTTTCCACCTTCCATTCTACAAGAGAAGCCTTTATTTCTCAAGGACAAGGCTACAAGTACCTCTCTGTTGATGCCTTTTGTGATTCTTTAATAAGAGAACAAGAAAATGGAACTATTGTGCAAAACTCCCCAAAAAATCCACGTTCTGGAAAAGAGATGCAGACTCTCCATTGGTTGGGGATGCAGGGGCTTATACCACAGGGGATTGTTAGGAAGGTTATGAATCCAGCTAATAAGCCAGATTAGTGGTATCCTCCCCCTCAGGGTTTTCTGAAATTCAACATTGATGGGGCCTCAAAAGGCAACCCAGGTCTTGCTGGTTTTGGAGGAGTGCTATGAGATGATAATGGCTGTATTCTCTTTATTTTCCATTGCCATCTGGGAAGAGCTACAAACAATATGGTTGAATTAATGGCTCTTGAACAATGTTTAGATTTCATGAAGCAGGATAATCTCTAGAATATTATTATTGAAGCCGATTCTGAGTTGATCATTAACTCGGTTAAAAGAATATGTTGTGGAACAGAGCCGGAAAAAGTCTGAAGTCATTGGAGGTTCATCCAGGTCTTTCAAAGGATACAAATTCACCTCCTAGACTTACGCACAGTGAGTTTCACTCATGTGCGAAGGATGGCCAATAAATTGGCAGACATTCTGGCCAATTAAGGAGTAGTATGCACTAAAAACAGGTTCAAGTTGATATGGCAAGAGATGTCTCAGAACAGATTAAGGGAGCAGTGTTGTAGTCAGGTGGAAGAGGACAATAAGATATTCCAAAACACGGCCATAGAAACGAGATCTGATTGAATTTTATGCAGTATTATGACACAAGTAAGAGCGCTTTTGGAATGCAGGTCTATGATTGGCAACAGCGAACCAGAAGTTTCAGGGAGTTGGCTGGAAGAAGGGATCTTCATCTTCCTTTGGCCCAGGCATCGGAATCCAGTCTTTTGCGGTAGCTGCAAAACCCCTTTTCTTTTGTCTGCGGTAGCTTTACCACCCTTGAAGTAGTTTCCGATGTATCGCACCACCTTCAGGCCGGAAGCGGTTTTTTTCATTTGGAGGCGATTCCATTCACCACGCAACACGTGGCTTAGAGTGGGGAGGAAATACCGCCCTCATCGCTCAGTAATCTTCGGTTGGTTAAGGCTGCGTGATATGATTTGTAATCGTTGGATCAATCGCGGTCAACCTATGGCCAGGATTCATCGAGCTAGTTGGTGGGTCCGAAACGGAGGTTAATGCTCGAGCTATTAGCATGAACCATCTAGAATTGCGTGCATATGATGGATTTTGGGAGGAAAAATTAAACGATGGTTATGTGAAAAATGGACCCGATGAAATTACCAAATAGGATCTATTGAGTCCATCTGGTCCGTTGTGCCTATTAAACGGTGTGCTTGTTAGCCACCCAAATTGTCTCTCAGCCACTGGATCTTTAAATTAGGATCTAACGGCTAGTGGTGGCTTAAAGCCTTTTGTACATTATTTCTTTTTTAAAATTGAATAGAAGGTTCCGCTCTTGCCTTAGCAAAAAAAAATAATGGAAACTCTTCTAAGAAATTCTTAGTAGTCCATCAACAACCAAATTCAAAGAATCCTAAAAAGCAACATCCTAAAAAGAATGGTCCTAAACCAAACAAGGGTCCTAAGAAATTTTAGTCTCAAAATAAAAAATCAATTCAACAAAATGATAATGAAAATAAAATCAAAGGGAAGAAGAATGATAGACATTGCAAATTTTGTAATCTTGATGGCCACTTAGAATCCAAATGCTTTAAAAAGATGGAAGCCTTGGAAGCAGTAATGAAGAAGCATAACATCCATTTGGAGCACTCTTCAACTTCAACTTCATCTTCAGGAATAACACTTTCTGCATGTGGTTGTCAAGAATCTCGGCTTGGTTATGCACTAAATGTATCTTCTTCTTTTCATTCTCATGAGTGACTCATTGATTCTGGATCTTCTTATCACATGGCCGAAAACAAAGCCATGTTTTCTTCTTTAATGATTGTAACACCAAAAATGTATATGTTGGTGATGATAGATCTCTTAGTGTTGTATGGATTGGAATGTCAAATTAATGATGTATTATGTGTTCTTGCCTTATCCTGCAACCTTCTATCTGTATATCAGATAACTCATTCAGGTGAATGTAAAACCATTGAATTTTTACCTCATGATGTTGTAATTAAGGACCTAAGAGATCCTACATAGATTTTAGCTACTGGCATTACTGATGATTCTACAAGTTTGTATAAGTTTAACAACTTTGGGTCATCAACTCTTCCCTCAATATTTGTTGCTCATAATGATAAGTGAGTAAACTTTGGCATGAGTGATTTGGTCACTTAAACTATCGCACCCTTCAAAATATATGTAAGGAAAATACGGTGACAGATCTTCCTATGGTATCTTGCAGAGATGGTGTTTGTTCTGGATGTGTACTCAGAAAACATAACCAGGATAGTTTTGAAAAATGTGCCTCTTGGCACTCCTCAACCCCTTTACAACTTTTGCATAGTGATTTATGTGGTCCACTTCCAGTTGTTTCATTCTCTGGCTGCAGGTATTTCTTAAGTTTCATTGATGATTTCTCGAGATGCACTTGGGTATACTTCTTAAAACACAAGAGTGAAGTCTTTATCACGTTCTTGGCCTTTAAGGCCTTTGTTGAGAAACAATCTAGACATCAAATTCTTAAGATAAGATCTAATAATGGCGGAGAATATGTTAACAAAAAAATCATCATCTTTTGCACTGAGCATGGAATTCAATTGCAACATATTGTTCCATATAGTCCACAACAAAATGGTGTCATTGAAAGGAAGAATCGCAGCTTAAAGGAAATGGCTAATTGTATGCTTCAATCTAAAGGGCTTAGTCTTAATTTTTTGGGCATAAACAATTAATTGTGCAAATTACATAGTAAATTGCACTCTTACTAAGGTTTTAAGAATATCACTCCAGAAGAAACATGGAGCTCAATTAAACCAGATGTAAGTCGCTTTCATGTTTTTGGAAGTGAAGCATAGACCCATATTCCCGATGAGAAACATAAAACCTTAGAACCTAAGAGTGAAAAAAGTATTTTTGTTGGATATTATGAAGATGTCAAAGGATATAGACTTCTTCTGCCTAAATCCAAAAATGTTATCATTAGAAGAGAGGTAAAGTTTGCTAACAATATATCGGCCTATGAGCCTAGTTCGGTGGATGTGCCACCTCTCTCTATCCCTTCTACTTATGAAAGTATTTCTTCTTTAGATGATGACAACGAGGATGTAGCAGGTGCTCTTGCAGGTGGTCCTACAGATCAGTGACGTACACGTTCTTAGTTCAATAGAGCCTCTTATTTATTGGTTGAAGCTTTAGAAAATTATGATCCTAACACCTTTGTAGAAGCTTCAGCCCATCCATATTTGGACGCAGCTATGAATGAAAAATATCGTTCATTATTGGCAAATGACACATGGGATCTTTTTCCTCTTCCAAAGGGACGAAAAGTTGTTAGATGTAAATGGGTTTACAGGATCAAGTTTGGACCAGATGGAAAAGCTGATCTTGTTGCTAAGGGTTTTTCACAAGTTGAAGGCATTGACTATATTGAAACCTTCGACCCTGTTTCCTAAATGAACTCTATCTGTCTTGCTATTTCCCTTGCTGCCTCTTTCAAATGGGATGTCCAACAGATGGATGTCAAATCTGCCTTCTTGCACGGGGACTTTCATGAAGAAATCTATATGGAAGAACCTCCTGGCTTTAGACAAACAAACTCTGGCGTTGTATATCATCTTAAGAAATCCCTTTATGTCTCAAACAAGCCCCTCTGGCTTGGTATGGAAAAATTGATAACTTTCTTTTAGATACTGGATTTTCTAGGTGTCATTCTGAAAATACTGTCTACACCAAGAACGTCGGTAAGTCTCTTATCTTTCTTGTTCTTTATGTTGATGATATTATTCTTACTAGTAGTGATCCCAACCTTATAAACCATGTGAAGTCAAACCTTAAAAAGCAGTTTGAAATGATAGACTTAGGGATTTGGTAAAGGTATACCCTTTGCCCAACATGAAAGTAAAGATTTATTTCAAAAGTTTATCAGATCTATAGTCTTCTCAAGTCACTGACAATATGATTTGGATCCTCAAATCATTAAATTATTATCAGTTAATTGGAGGAATAGACTTTGCTCTAAGCATATATATAGGAGCTCAAATGTTGGATTTAGAAGCTATGCCAATTAAAGCAGACTTAGAAAAATATCTTTTGTCATTAAAAATTCCTGATATTTTTGTGGAACTTGAAGCATCTTTTCTCCAAAGATTTGATGAAAACTATGCTCCCAATGACACCTTTCCCCAATATGAAATTTTTGAAAATTTTGCTGATTGGGAGATTAAAGAAGGATTCTACTTATTGAAGTTGATGCTACCTTATATCGTCAGCTTGTAGGAAAAATTTTGTATTTGACCCATACCCATCCTGAACTTTCATTTGTTGTTGGCCTGATTGCTCAGTTTATGCAAAACCCACATGAAAGTCATTGGAAAGAAGCTAAAATAATACTTCGTTATGTTCGAGGTATAGTTCAGTTTGGGATTAATTACAGTGAAGAAGCATCTCCTCTATCGGTTAGTTTCACTGATTTCAATTAGGCTGGTGACCCTGACGATCAGAAGTCTACTGCAGGTTATGTATTCACTCTTGGTTCTGGACCTATTACATGGGATTGCAAGAAACAAAGTTCCATTTCTCTTTCTTCAGCAAAAGGAAAGTATTGTGGTGCTGTAGACGCTAGTAAGGAAGCCCTATGGCTTCGTTGGATCTTGTCAGAGTTTGGCTTCCAGCAGCAGCATCCGAGTACACTTTGGTGTGATAATCAAAGTGCCATTCAGCTATGCAAAGATCCATTCCAACATCAGCGTGACAAACACATTGAACTACACATGCACTTCATCAGAAATCTCATTCATGACCATGTTCTTTAACTGAAATATTGTTCAATTGATGATCAAGTTGCAAACATATTTACAAAGGCTCTCACAAAGGCGAAGCTTACTAAACTTCGATTTATGGTTGGAGTTCAAGAAGTTGTCACTAAGGGGGGATAGGCTCTAATGCCTCCTTCCTTCTCCTTGTGTCATATTTGTACATCCTTCAATCCTATCCCAAGTGGTTCTTAAGGGGGGATGTTAGGATATTCTGACACATAGGAAATAGTTAAGTATAACTTGGTCTAGTGTATAGTTAGGTAAAGTGTGTTTCTTTAGTATGTACTTTTTGTAACTTATAATCTGACGGTCACATTATGTTCTAGACATGAAGTGATCTGACGATTCATTCTCTCCTCGGTATTACCGATGCTTGATCCATGACTTAACACCTAATTGGTCCATGATCTCTATTTAAAGAGCATGGAGGGACATTTGTAAGGTGACCGTTCATGAGAGAAGCTTATGTAAATTTTCTTTCTTTTACATTAATAAATTGCCTGAAGTGGCTGTGTTGGCCCAGGCTGTGGATGGTTTCCCTCTTTGAGGATTTTAAACACGTCAAGAATACTAGTGTATTTCTCTATGATTTATTTGTGAGCGGTGTCTTTTGTGGTTCTATCTGAGGTAGTTACCTTGTAAATTCCTACACAATTCAGTTTTGAAGTTGTCTTCTATTCTCTCATGCTCTTGCACACTTAGAGAACTCTTGGAGTATGCTTGGAGCACTCTAGTTTTCCATAGGATTGGAGAAAGAAGGCAAAAGAACACAAGGGAACAGGTGGATAAATAACTACAACTGGATTTATTTGTAGGCAATAGGTTGCATGTGTGATTTCCTTGCTGATTTATTGATGCAGATATATGCATGTGATTTTTTGATTATGTGTTGTGATTGGCATGGAGGATTTCCCAGATTAACAGTGGTTTAGCCTTGCCTTGTCATTTATAGGATAACCATGGTGTTGTGGATTTTTCAACTTGATTTTTTTCTAAATGATGCTCATAATTCCTTATGGTTGTGGGTTGGAACAAACACTCTAGAATCCCTAAAACAACTTGGGTTGAGTTACTAGTCCTGGAGCATAGGTTGGGTTAAATTCTTTGGATACCTTGGTGGGTTGAGTTGCTAATCCCTAGAGCTAGGTGGGACAAACTCTTTTGAGCCCTAGAAGATTGTGGGTTAAGTTATTAGTTCCTAGAGCCCTGGACAACTTGGGTGGAGATTGATCTAGTTGGTTTTAGTGATGTCCGACCATGAGGTGGAATCACTGATTGAGGGTTGATATGTTATGGCCTCTACAATCCCTAGTTTGGTTTTGTTTGGTTTATTCCATGAGATCCCACATTCATGCTTAGAATATGATGCGGGGGTGATTGACTAAAAGAGAGATTTGGTTCAGCCCAATCTATTGTCAGGTGGTACGTGGAAGTCCTTGAGTTGGTTGGTATTTTCGTATATTAATAAGAGTTATTATTTTATAATGATTCATGTATATCTGTAGGATTTTGTTGGCGATGTTATGACTAATTTTCCATGGTTGATATGCTAGTTATTTTCTAGTTATATGATGTTCATATGATGTGTATCTTCTACGACTCTTGTCATGAATTCTTTAGTTATTGATTGGTTGATGAATGTGTGGATTAATAAGTGTTGTTGCAACTATGTGGAGAGGGAATAGGGCCTTCTCGGTGATTCTCATATGAATCTTAAACTTTTATGATTAGATATGAATTCATGACATGTAGCTTACATGTTTTCCATGTGTTTGATGAAATTCCTAGTATGGCCTGGTTCGTCTAGGTGAATTTTTTTATTCAAGTTTGAATGTTTAGATTTGTTTTCATTTCAATAATGATTATGAGAAGTCTCAAGCAGTTCTGGGGAGTGGTCTAGAGGTTGGCCTCGCAATGTGGCTTCGATCTCAGGACCACACCCTTTGAACTGGACAATTTGGGCCACAACCACACTCAGGCAATGTTGTGCATGCGGTTGGAGGCCTTCAACCACACTCAAGCCTTGTCATGCATGTAGTTGGGAGCTTGGGTCAGTGAAAAGGAGCTCCAACTCAGGTTTCGGTCACTTGGGGTGGTTCTTTGGCCCCTGAGTGTCTTGTAGCCCTAAGGGATGTTTTGAGTTGTTAGTCGGTGGTCAATTGTAGGCCCCATTTCCTTAACTAGAGCTAGGAGGTCAGGTCATGTCATAGTTACTCTTCAACTCATAATTACCCTGGAAGGTTGGTGAAATTGGGTCAATGTGGGAGGGGGTGGTTATAATTTCCTCTCCATAAATTTATACTACATTTTTCATAGGCCTTCCTAGAGTGAATTCACACTTCTTGCCCACTTTGAAGCAGTTATCTTCCACTTTTCTTTGTCCACCTATTGTTAAGTTGAACTTTAGTCCTATCTTTGGAGTTTAACCGGTTAGTTCTTTTGCATGTGATAGTTATTAATCATTTTTAACTAATTATAACTCCACTTACTTCTAGGTCACTCCATTTTAGGATATTTTGCTAATTGTAGGCCTCCTAGTCTCATTTTGGCATTTTTTTGAACTAGGAAAAGTGTTTCTGAGTGAAACTGAATGCATGCACATAGAATCCAAACCATGTTCAAATTTGTTTGCCTCTTGAAGAGTCTATATATCGTATTCATGTTCAATGATAATGTCTCATCAAGTGGTCATCAGGTATTCATCTCATGTTCTTTCAATAGTTGAAATTTTATCTTTGGTTACTTTGTGAATCTTCTAGCAATTCTTCTCTCTTGTCTCTTGTTTTGCAAGTAGCTAGTTTAGCATTTTCTCACATCTAGATTTTGGGCCTATGATTAAAATAATACATGGTATTAGAGCATAAGCGTTTTTGAAGAATATTGAGTTTTTATTACAAATTTAACAATTTATAATGGTCCATGAGAGAGAGCATGGATCATATATGTTCAATTGACCTCAGTCCTTTCAACTATTTTGACTAGAAGCATAAGATCCTCATGTTGTTGCAAAGAAAGGGGCTCTATAGGATCACTATGGATACTAAAATTGTGCCTAATTCAGCCAATGAGAAAACAAAATACTTCAACAAGATGGATGGTGTTCGTGGGAATATTTGTTTCTTTGCCAATATCCCCTGATTCATTTCTTTCATATGCATGAGTACAAGACTCCTAATAAAGTGTGGACCGAATTGTCGAAATATTTTAGCAAGAAAATGGGTTGGGGGGACACCATCTTAACAATGATATGATCACAATGAATGTCTCCAAATTTGAGACTTTATAGTACTAATTCTCCATATTCAAGAGAGTAATGACTTAGGTAAAAGCTTGCGGCATAGATAGAAAAGAATGTCAACCCATTATTTTGGTGTTTTCTAAGATAGGACTGGAGTATTCCATTTTTTTCTATTGTTTCCAGGCTGCAAAATTATCTATGGGTAAAAATTGGAATATGCCATCAATAGATTATTTTATTGAGTCTCTAATATAAGAGAAGATCAAGTTCATACTCTTGGGGACTCTTAAGTATTCCAAGGCCCGGACTCTTAGGTATTCCAAGGCCCATACAATAGCAGTGGAGGAAACAAGAAAGAAGACTAAGAAAAAAGACAAGGAACCAGAGAACAAGAAAACAAGGAAATTCTCATAATATTGTCTATTTGACATTTTTTAATATTTTTTTCTTTATCAATAATTTTTCCATATAACATAATATTTAAAAAAATAGAATGTTAACAATTTTTATCATATTTATAGAATAGAATCTTATTGTTATGGAGCTCTTGCAACTATGTATCACATATTTATTAAAATTACATCTTAGTATTGGGCTTTGAAGATCAAAAGTTTTGGGTTTGGCAAATCATATAAACATTTTAGTTTGAATTAGCCTCCCATCCTCTTGCTCATTGGATTTAAAAATGGTATCTGTTACACAGTAATTTGTCACTGTCTCCCTGTCAGTCTCCCTATTGTCTCATGGAACCAAATGCACCATGCTCATGCTCTCTAAATTGGCCAAATGACCCACTTCTCCGAAGTTTACTGCATCAGCGCGTCTGTTATTAAAATAACCGCGCTGACGGGCGGCTTATAGTGTTACTGGTGCGCTGCCAGCGCGGAAGCACACGGGTTTCCCGCGCTGGTCAGATTTTGTGTGCCAACGCGTCCTATAAAAGTATCAAGCCACGCTGACACAACCTCCACTGTTATTGTGATGCGCTGTCAGCGCGTCAGTTCAGTGTTGCACCCGCGCTGATCCAGTTTGGGCGAATTTGTTCCAACAGCCAGCCTTCCAGATGGTTCCAGGCCTGGTTGTTAGCCTTGTGAGTGTCGCCCTCCCTTCTATGGCATGTCTGTTTGTCATTTGAAACCACCTTCCTTGAAGATAAGCTTGTCCTCCCACCATTCATGGAGACTCCTTCTCTACTTAAACCTCCACCATTACCATGAGCAGCTAGTTTTGGATAGTGTGGAATTCATAGTGCTTGGATTGCTGCTGTTAGTAGGTATTGGTGTGACAAGTGTGGTTTTGCTAGAGGAAGCTTAAGGAAGGTTGTGAGTGTTGCTTGTGTGAGAGAGCTTTTGTGTTGGGAGAACTTACCTCTAAGGGTGAATGCTTAAGAGACTTGCTGGCCGGACCCTCAAGAGAAGGACTCAGCGTCAGAACATTGGTTGTACCTTTCTCTGTTATTGATTTAATAATAGATGACTACTGTTATGGTTCCATTCTCATTTGTCTTGCAATGATCAATGTGAATTACATCTTTTCTGACTGATGTATAGTTGCTTTTATTAGATTTCACGCTTGTGTTTTTTTGTCTCTTCGTGTGTGCAGGTGTCTATTCACGGAGATCGTGGTAGATGGTGACTGGCTGGAGCGAAGGAGCGAGGGCGGCATCTCTTCATCAAACAATAGCGTTGGAATCCAAGTAGGTGTTCTTTGCCTCTTGTTTAATTGCAATTAGGAACTTGCACAGTAGCATTGATCGAATGTTGCTAGACCCATTCTGGGCTAGTAGGGATCGCCTCTATCCGTAGAGGGGATTTGCCTCTCCAACAATTTGGCGACTCCACTGGGGAGTTCAGCCTTTTGTCTCTTGTGTCCATTTTTGTGTTTGAGTTTGATTGTTCTCTCTTTTCAAAATTGGGGATTAGTTCTCTGCTTTTTGACTTCCTGGTTCAGTATGGGAGGTGTATGAATTGTTTAAAGAGTTCTGGCCTTGGTTTGGGAGTCTTTGGCTTGATTTTGCCTCTTTTTTAACCTCAGCGCGGTTTTTATCAAAACAATTGCGCTGACAGCGCATAGCTGTTTCTTTAAATCTGTTGTCATCGCGCTTGTACGTAAAACAGTCGCGACGGTTCTGAAATCGAACCAGCGCGTTTTATCTGTGTCCTTCCGCGCTGACAGCGCCAAGTTGCTACGCGTGACCTAGTGTCATCGCATAGTCGTTGAACGCTACCCGCGCTGATCCTGTAAAATTGAATTTGTCTCAGTTTTACCTCCTGAGCCTGTTGGTTTGACTATCTCCAGCTCTTTCTACTTGGTTTATGACTTGATATTTGTTGCTTGAACTGTTACACACTTGCTTGCGAAGTCTTGTTGAACGGATTTCATATTTGTGTCCCGTGACCTAGTGCCATCACCCAGTTTCCACTGGATTGATCTTGTTTTGCTCACTTGTTCACAAAAGTTCGTTGCTGCTTGCCTTTGCTATTGCGGAAGCCTTCCTCTTTTTTCTTTCCTTGCTTGTTTGCTTGAGGTGATTGTTGTCAGACAAATCCTTCGATTGTTTCACTACTGAGGCACAGATCACAGTTGCTAGGGTTCAATCAGCTCTTTTTCACGCTTGTTGTGCTTTTCATTGAGTGATTTTAATTCTTTTTGCTCAGTGTTCTTGTCTCTCAAAATTCATTTTAAAGTGCATAAGTGCCATTGAAAGAGAAATCAAACTAGCATCTTTTGCATTCAATAGTTAATGAAAAGAAGAGCATCTCATTGATTTGTGTTCTTAAAAGGAAAATTTCATTTCTTTGTCATTAGCTGCATTAGGTTGTTTGATTGTTTGAGTTCATTTTGTTTGATTGAAAGATCTTAACCTTCTCATAGTTATAATTCATCGAACGAAATGATGTTCTTTGGCATATAGCTTGCATTTAGGTAATTGTGAGAGATCACACGATAGGGCCTGAAATCGAAACTTAAATTCAAGATCAACCATAAAATGAACTGAATTAACCTAAAAACGCATTGGAACTAAACGTAAACATCTAGGGGTCTAGGTTAGAGACGTGTTCCGGCGTCTTTAAACATAGTCACTATTGTTTCACATTACGGTTGGGTGATTCCTCCTTCTGTGACTCGATAGTGGTCTAACACGGACTGTGCTCCCACGTACCGTCGCGTATATAGGGAGACCCCACTAGGCTTTTATCCTTGATCCATAGGAAGCCGAGTTTGCCGCCTTGTGAACCGTAACGCACCGAACACAGCATTCGGGAAGATTGACTGCAGTACGGAAAGTCCTTGGCTCTCATACGATTGCTAAGGTGTATAAGCAGTTTTACGGATCGCTTGGTAAACCCTTTACCTAGAGTCTCCAGAGCAGTCACTTTTGATCCTTTTCAGACTCCCTAAAAGAAAAGGTGCCTGTGAGCTTCTTGTCACTTCGTGCTCATTAAACATTCGAAGGAGACTAGAGTCATCTTTTCGTCCTTTTCTCGACTCTTGAAACATGAAAAGGTCAAGTTTGGTTCCTATGTCTTAAAAATTTATTCGGCCACGATAACATCACCTGGTTAGATCTCGTGTGCGTTAGCTTGAATAGGTTTCTTTTCGTTTGCAATGGCAACCTTCCCCGGATTCACTAACCCCGGTTCCCCTCCTGATGGGAATCCAGGTCAATTCCCTCCTCTCAGGAATGTTGGTGCTCCTTATATGGCCACGTTATCCCTTCCAGGGTTAACTGTTGGGTTGCCTGTTTGGTTGTTTTCAACCTCTTTGGTCCCTACCGTATCGGCTGTAGTCCCTCCACCTGAACAACGTCATGTTGACCTTAAGGTGGATCTCTCCCCTTCGACGCCTACTTCTACGTCCTCCTCTTGTACTTCGCCTGGTGAAACTCTCAATGTAAGTAACCAGGTGGCTAAGAAGAAGAAGAAGAAGACCAAGAAGAAGAAATCCCCTAAGGGAGAGCTTACATGCACCGTCCCCTCCTCAAATCCAGCTACCCCCTCCACTATATCTGAGATAGGGCCACCTCCTGCTCCTCCGCGGAAGGTTAAGTTTCCTTGCCGATTATGCAAGGAAGACCATCTGCTTCATGATTGTCCTGGCATTCCCAGGGTATTAGAAGTCTGGTCTCACGATCCGGCCCACCCTTCATCGTCCACTAACGATCTTGGCAATGCTACCTCATCAATTGGGAATGGTAAAGGCAAAGGGAAAATTTGAGTCCCTTGTAGACTTTGTGAATACAATCATCCCCTTCACCTTTGTCCACTCATGGATAAAGCCTCTGCTGTGTTGGCAAGTCTTGCCGCTCCTCCGAATCCATTTCCCGCTGGTTATCAATGTCTTTCTGCGACTGCAGATCGCGTCCCTGCTGACCAAGAGATTGCTTCAGATTCTTCTCTTGTTCAGCCCCCTCTTCCCGAACCTGGCTGTTCCCAGCCTGTCCCAGACCAGTCATCGGTCGGACGGAGTGTTGACTCGAGTTCGCCACTCGCTCACTCTGTTCCGGAAGAGAAAAATTCCCATGTTCTTCTCATCTCCTCAGATTCTCCTGAGCTTGATAAAGGTTCTCCTATCGCAACCTCTCCGGAGAATTCAGATTCGGTCCTTTCCGAGCAGGGGGGCAACCATATGGTTTCCCCACCGAGTAGTTCGATCATTTCCTTTTATTGGAGTCGCTTGACTACCCCTCCCCTTCCATCCCATGTGCCTTTCTGGGTCACCGCCTATGCCAGCAATAGGGCGCTACCTGGCACTGTGTTGGATGAAGGCGCTTCGGTTAGTCTTATGCCCGTTACTACTTGGCGGGCTTTGGGTTCCCCATCGCTTGTACCTGTCGCACCGCATCTCACCGCATTTGACGGAGGAACGAGTCAACCATTAGGGATCCTTCCAAAGTTCCCTGTTACTTTGGGGGGCAAGACTGTCTATATAGACGTCTCTGTTACCCAAGGTTCTTTAGACTTCAGTCTTCTCCTTGGTCGTGATTTTGTTTATGCCATGGCAGCCCTTGTTTCTTCACTTTTCCGCGTGGTTTGCTTTCCACACGATGGAAGAATAGTGGTGTTCGATCAATTATCGTTCGTTCGTCCACAAGCCCCTCCGGCGCACTCGTCCATCCCTCCTGGTTTTCATCCACCAGTTGCATCTGCCTCACCGCAAATCAACTACGTGGCCACCTCTCCTATGCCCGTATCCAGTGATGACACCATCGTACACAGTGTCCTGGGGGCATTAGATCCTGATTTCCAAGATGTTGCCTTTTCCTCCGGGTTGGCCCTCCTGGGAACCTCCGCTTCCCATTCATTATGATGAAGCCTACATGGAGCACAGTTCCCTGCCCTGTGTCAAGCTCGCTAAAAAATGAAACAAGGCATATCGAGGATAGTTTTGCTAATGTATCAACCTCGTTAAAATAATGAAACCGCTTGTGTCCGAGGATAGTTATTTTACCTGTGTCAACCTCGTTAAAACAATGAAACGTAAGCTCGTGCAATTCGAGTGAAATAATCCGTTATGTCAACTTTCAACCCATTTTCAATGGATTGAAGCTTGGGGGGCATGTACCTCGAATTGAGACACGATGCTGGGGGGCATGCCCGTTTCCTTTACCATCAAGCATAGTTTGCATATGTACCATGTGCTTTTAAGCTTGCGTAAAAATAAAATTTTCTATCAAGCATAGTTTGCATGTATATACGTGCCTTTAAGCTTGCATCAAAAATAAAATCCGTTTTCAAAGCATAGTTTGCATACGTGATTATCATGTGTGTTTTTCAAGCTTTCATAAAAATAAAATATATGCGTGTGCGTAAAAACATTCCACAATGGGTCGTGTGTTATGCAAGTAGATACATCAGATCACACGTGTGTCGAACAGTCGCATAGCATCATCACATGAAAAAGATCCATCTAGGAATAAGCATAAGCATACGTAAATTTCTTTTTCAAGCATAGTTTGCATGTGTGTCTGCATATGTGTTTTTAAGCTTGCATAAAAATGAAAATACATGGGTCGTGTGTTGTGCAACTGATACATAAGATCACATTTGTACTAGATATTTGCATAACATAAAAAACATCATCACATGTGAAACGATCCATCCAAAAACAGTATATATATATATCGTGTGGCGCACTAAGGCGCTCAAAAATAAGTGTATATGTCCAAAAAATAAAGTCGGTGTCCTCAGTACATCCGAGACATATGTCTCTCAAAACATCAGTGGAAGTAAACCTAGGTGACTACTGATCTGGGTTGTGCTCTCTATAGCACACTGCTACCCGTGCCACTCACCTCAAAAGGTGGTGCATCCTGGGTGCCACCCCCACTATGTGGATCTGATGCTCTATAGGGACCTCCTCGACCCCTTGGTAATCTGGTACCCCCTCCAGCAAACTCTCGAGGTTGCGAGCTACAGTCTCCGACGTATCAACTCCTGGAGGGACTAGAGCTAAGGCTCCAGCTCCTTGCCCCTCTCTTCGTGCCGTTGGGGCTAGGCCAATGGGTCTCACGGGTCCCACATCTGCACACCATGACATTTATCAAGACATGTACATGAAAAATCAAAAACATCAAAAATATTGAAAAGAGATCAGGTGTCATACCTCCGTCGTCCCAATGCTCTCCTGTGGGCAGTAGCATGTCAGGATCATTGCGGAAGTCCATGCCAGCATATGGCCAGTCCTCCACAATGACAACCTGCCGATCCAGCCACTCTCGGAAATACACTCCCCAAGATACTGGGCGGCCTCCACCTCCACGTGGCATGACGCGGGCCCATCAACTGGCCCTCGTCTCCCAAGGACCTCTAGGTGGATCCACGACCATGGTCTGTAGCTGTAGGGTTGGCACTCGCTCCAGCATGAGCGGAAGTAGAAGCGACCCATATGCAAACTGCTTCGTCTCTCCGCGACGGCAGTTGTTAAGTTGCCTCTTCATGCTAGTGGTCACAGCTGCTGCCCAGTTGAAGATGGTGGGCTGTAAGCACTCCAGAGCTAGTAGTAGTTGGGTCTTTGAGGCCTCATGGTTGGCCAAAGAACCCGCTGCCCGTGTCACTAAAAAGAGTATGGTACGAAGAGGCATGTCCGCCACTGTTGGGATACCAACTTTCCCACTTCGTGTTTTCATAGCCTGCGGGCACACTCGAGCCATAAGCTCATCAAGAGTCTCACCGCTGGGTCGGTGCCCCTCCAGGATGGGCATTCGACCCCGACGCGATAATCCAGTCAAAAAATAAATGTCTGTGGAATCAAACTCAATGTCCTGGCCACGGATCGTGAATTTGCCATCCACTGGGTTCCAAGCTCTGATTAAGAGCTCAAGCAAGTCAGGTTGCGCCCTCAGGCGCGGAGTCAGGAAGAATTTCAGGAATCCGCATGCCCGCATTGCATTTCGGCATTCGGCAAGTGCATAGGCAGCTATATCCTCATCATCGTGAGATCTCTCTTGCCACACAAAAGACATTTTGCCCTGCAAGACCATGAAAAAATATTAGGTTGCTAACCGTTGAGATTTGTACGTCCAATTATTAAAAAATAAATCTTTACGGCGCCAGCGCGACTGTTTCTAAAACAGTCGCGCTGAAAATGACGCACCGTTGTTTTTTCACTGGGTCAGCGCGGAAGGACACGTGTTTTCCGCGCTAACCCATGTGGTGGTACGTGTAAATATAAATCGATCAGCGCGGTCACGAGCGGGAAACCCGCGTTGACCGAGAGCGCACCAACGCTCAAAAAATTCGCCCATAGGGCCACATTCCACCATGGAATTGATCAAAAAAATGCTTAAAATGAAACGCAGGGAGAGGAGAACCTACCTGGAACAAGCTGCCGGATGAATGGTGTCTGTACGGGCTGGAAATCACTCCGTCAACCTTGCAGCTCCTCCACGTTCTTCACAACTCAAAATGGTAACAATGGTAAAAAATGACTTTTACCCCCCTATTTATGGTAAAAAACTCATAATTTTCTATAATTTCTTGCCAATGTGGGTTTTTGTCATATTTTCACCATGGATTTAGCTCTAGTGTCACTAAATTATGCCTTTATGCATGTTTTATTATGTTTTTATGCATATCAAACGGATTTATGCGGGTGGTGTTCTTGTGCAGGTCCTAGTAACCGGCGTGGTCATAACGATTCTTCGTACACTTGGTCCCAAAAATGTCGTCGTTAAGCTCTTTTCCGACATGAATCAAGAAAAGATGGCCGAGCTTCCTTTCGGCTCGTTAAAGGGAATGAGAGGCGGTCGTTTTAAGCTCTTTTTTCCGACCGTATAGCTTAAAAAGATTGCCGGGTGTTTGTCGTTTCGCACTCGTTATTGGCTCTAAAGCGACGTGCTTACGACCGCTTTTTTACTTTTTCGGGTCGAAGCTACTATTTACGAAAAGTACTCCTCGGTTGTAATGGCCGGGCGGTTCTTTCGAGCATTGTTTTATACTTTTTCGGGCTCGAGAGACACAACTTTACGAAAAAGGACCCCCCCGGAGTCTCCTTTTCTGCTTTCTTTTCAGACTCTCTAAACAAGAAAAGGCACCGAGCTGCTCCTTTGTCAGGCTCGTTAAAACTTAATGACATCGGACATCGTCGAAATGACACCTCTCCAAGCATATGCTATCCCCTTCAAGCTTGTCATCCAAAAATAATCGGGGTACCTGCCAGAAATGGTGGGGAAAATGAAACTGTAATAATGGTCATGTCGGCAGTATGTCGCTCTTGAACATGGCACTCCTCTGCATCCGTGTCTGGGTGGGGATTTCTCATCTTGTTTTACACTAGCCTCCATGGGTTTGGGTTATCCTATTTGACCTCTCATCTGCTCATTGCCTTGTCACCATGACCTCTGCTCATCTGATGTCAGATACTGCCAAATCCGCTTTTGTGCCGTCGATATGTTCAAGAGAAGTTGACCTCTGCAAGATTACCACCTCCCTCTGATGTCTCACACAAAATCTTTTATCCTTCTCTGTCTCGCGTCGATGATGTGGGAAACATTATGGCCCACCTTCGATCAAAGTTACTTCCTGTTGACTCCAGCTCATTATCCAGGAAAGTGACCTAGAGACTCCCTTCAGGTGCCTTAGAGCCTGCATGCCTCAATGGCAGGTTCTTCGTGTTCGACGTGAGGTTTTCATCATTGGCCTCCGATCGGATGATTCTGCAGGTGTTCAACACCAGCTCATTGATTCACACACCGTTGATTGTACCTATGAGTACCTTGAGGACCATCGTCATTATTGGTGGTACCTCTCGCGTCTGTTAACGGTTTTCATCATTGACTGGTAATCAGACGATGTTCATGCATGTTCGACTTCAACTCATGTATTCAAATGCTTGAACTTGTACTTTGTTCGGGTTGGGATGGAGCGCAAGACCCTGGTTTTTGTCTGTTATGAACCAGGCTGCGATTTTGTGGATTATTATTACATGACTCATTGATGGATGGCTGCACCCATACCTGAGTCTTCGGGATGGCTGCGACCATACCCTCTTATCTTTATGGTCTCTTCAGCTGGGTGGCTGTGTCCATACCACAGACCTTCTTCGTATGTCTTTTGGATGGCTGCGCCCATGCCTAGACTACATGTGATTGAGATATCAGTTGTACATTCATGCAGGTCCTTCCTGGTGGTGTTCCGGTTCAGCAGTTTTGTAAAGCATTTCACCCCTCCCACTCTCTCGGGCTTCATGCTTTAGGGGGCATCTGTTACGCAGTAATTTGTCACTGTCTCCCTGTCAGTCTCCTTATTGTCTCATGGAACCAAATGCACCATGCTCATGCTCTCTAAATTGGCCAAATGACCCACTTCTCCGAAGTTTACTGCATCAGCGCGTATGTTATTAAAATAACCGCGTTGACGGGCGGCTTATAGTGTTACTGGTGCACTGCCAGCGCGGAAGCACACGGGTTTCCCGCGCTGGTCGGATTTTGTGCGCCAGCGCGTCCTATAAAAGTATCAAGCCGCGCTGACACAGCCTCCACTGTTATTGTGATGCGCTGTCAGCGCGTCAGTTCAATGTTGCACCCGCGCTGATCCAGTTTGGGCGAATTTGTTCCAACAGCCAGCCTTCCAGATGGTTCCAGGCCTGGTTGTTAGCCTTGTGAGTGTCGCCCTCCCTTCTATGGCATGTCTGTTCGTCATTTGAAACCACCTTCCTTGAAGATAAGCTTGTCCTCCCACCATTCATGGAGACTCGTTCTCTACTTAAACCTCCACCATTACCATGAGCAGCTAGTTTTGGATAGTGTGGAATTCATAGTGCTTGGATTGCTGCTGTTAGTAGGTATTGGTGTGACAAGTGTGGTTTTGCTAGAGGAAGCTTAAGGAAGGTTGTGAGTGTTGCTTGTGTGAGAAAGCTTTTGTGTTGGGAGAACTTACCTCTAAGGGTGAATGCTTAAGAGACTTGCTGGCCGGACCCTCAAGAGAAGGACTCAGCGTCAGAACATTGGTTGTACCTTTCTCTGTTATTGATTTAATAATAGATGACTACTGTTATGGTTCCATTCTCATTTGTCTTGCAATGGTCAATGTGAATTACATCTTTTCTGACTTATGTATAGTTGCTTTTATTAGATTTCACACTTGTGTTTGTTTGTCTCTTCGTGTGTGCAGGTTTCTATTCACGGAGATCGTGCTAGATGGTGACTGGCTGGAGCGAAGGAGCGAGGGCGGCATCTCTTCATCAAACAACAGCGTTGGAATCCAAGTAGGTGTTCTTTGCCTCTTGTTTAATTGCAATTAGGAACTTGCACAGTAGCATTGATCGATTGTTGCTAGACCCATTCTGGGCTAGTAGGGATCGCCTCTATCCGTAGAGGGGATTTGCCTCTCCAACAGTATCTACCAATCCCTCATGACTCCACTTGTAGATCTTCTTACTTCCTACTCCACTTGTTTCTATTTCCTGGGTACTTCTCTTTTGCTTGCATTTATGAATATTGCATGCATGTCTTTTTTATGCACACATAATATGAAGAGAGGACAATAGGCACTAGGGGTCAAAATTGATTCTTGATGCAGGTATAATTCCTTATTGCTATAAATTCAATGGAAACAAGTAGTATTCATTCATGCTTGACTAACCAATAGGCCTATAATTCTTATGGCAAAAGATTCTTGTAAGTTATATTTTTTAATGGAAATTTTTGTTGTTGGAAATTTTAAATAATTGTTGTTGATTTTTTTATATTAGAAATGGAAGTGATATTCATAGAATAACACAGTATTTTGATTAAATTTTAAAAAAATCTCATTGCACTTATTTAAATGATTAGGTTATGATTCCATTATATTTGAGAATAAAATTTATGAAATGAAAAAATAAATAATTAGATTAAATTCCCTAAATTATTAAATTTCCTCCATATAATTTAATATAAAATGTAAATAAATAATCATATTAAATTCCTAAAAAATTATAATATTGATGAACCTTAAATCTACCACTTAATATATAACACTTAGAATTCTAATATATAAATAAATTTTCGGATTTGAAATTTCTAAAACTTGACCGGATAGAAAATCTAATATTTAATGCATATATAAAAATTCATTTTTATTTTTTTATTTTTTTTTCATATCGAAAAAACAACTTAACTGATCAATATTAAAAAATTAATTAAAATACATTTAATTCTTTAAATTGAGATATAGCCCTTTCGTTTCGAGCTTTAAGGCATGTACTTTTCATGCGGGCCACTTTATTCAAATAATAAAAGATTGATTGCATGCACAGGACAATCGACAAAAGCCACATTGAAATGATATTGACTCGAGGGTGCACATTGGCTACTTGATTTTATTAATAATATTATTGGGTACAAATGAGATTTAACATAGCCCCCAAACGAGACTCGTCACTGGACTTTGTTAATATTTTTGACATAATAACACAAGGGTGCCACATTGAAATGATATTCACTGAGATTTAACATAGCCCCCAAACGAGACTCGTCACTGGACTTTGTTGATATTTTTGACATAATAACACAAGGGTGCCACATTGAAATGATATTGACTGGAGGGTAGACATTGGCTACTTGATTTTATTAATAATATTATTGGGTACACATAATATTAATGTTAATCCCAGTCAATATTGGAATGATAAGGGATTAAAATTCTATCATAGCATTGCCTTAGATTTATTGATCTCACTTTTATCTTTTCTCCATTTATTATAAATGTAGATTTTGAAGTATCTAGATTCTTACATTGAACTTCAAGTCTTAACCTTAAATTTCAGGCTTTAGAGTTTGAAAGATTTTATCAACCATTACTTCAATATTAAAAAAATATAATAAAATTTATTTACAATTTACCTTTTCAAAAAAATCAAAATTGATATGATTTATGGCTATACAAAAATATACAAACAATTAATATTGATAAAAAACTAAAATTAAACTTATTTATAAAATAAAATTGAAAAAATAACGGAACAACTTAAATAAATTACTCAAATACATGCATGTGAAAATTTAAGAGTTTTAAATAACATACCTATATATAACTACCCTCAACCACTAAGAAGATTGCATGTGAAAAGACAAGTTATAAATACTCTACTCTATTATTGAAAAGAGTCTCTCAAGGTGGTTTTCAATTGAAAAACATAATTTAAATAACTCAGTTAACCAAACCATTAATAATAATACTATTATTTTATTTTTTTTTTTTATTTTTTTTTTAGGAAAAAAACGAACTTTTTTATAAGAAATAAAAAAGTTACAAGCATGTGAGTTAACATTCAGAAGCCTCAGTGATATTGAGACTTACATCCGTCCCCAACGAGTGAGAAACAGTCTCCTCTGTATATCACCAAAACTGTCATATGAAAAACCAAAGATAATAACATGATCTTTGTCTGTTTTCGTTGTTGGTTCGTTGCCTTACTTTGACAACTCTTACAAAAAGATTCCCTGTTCATATTCAAACAAAAACCGTGGGTCTCCTGTACGAGGAAAACAACCCACTGTATATCACCCTGAAGATTTAAAGTTTGGTCCTAAAACAGTAAATAAACAGTAAATAAACAACAATATTTAACATCAGTTCCGATTCTGTATAAATGCGGCTGTCATAGAGAAGCTGAAAAAGAAACAGCTGATACTGTGAAAAGTTATGTGTATGGAGGGAGATCCGACACACGGATCTGATCATGAGTCTGCTCAACTATTCTCCACGAGTCCACAGCTTGCTGCAGACCATCTTTAGAAAATTTGTCTGCCTCTTCGTTTCTGTCCCTGTAGATATGTTCAATAGAGAAAACATTAAATTGGAATTTTAGATTTTGAATTTCTTCCATGAGCGGCCTCAGCATATAGTTTTGGCATCGATATTTTCCATTTACCCAGTTTATAACATTCAGTGAGTCCCCAAAGATCTGAACTGTGAAGATGTTTCTACTTATGAGCCAGCATAGAAGAAGTTTGAGGGCAGATAATTCGGCGAAGTTGTTTGTACCGGGACCTAGTCCCACAGAGGCTTTTAAAGAGTGTGAGGAACTTAAATGGATGATGATCCCAACACCCATATTGTTGTTCTGTGCTGCCCTGTCGAAATAGGCCCATGGAATCCCCTCTCTGATTCATTCCTCCTTTCTGGGACTAGTTTTCCTTGATTCTTCGGATTCCAGAATACTAGATAATATGGCTGAGCTTTGGATAGCAATAGCTTCCGCCGGAGTGAGCTTTTCTCTGAAGATGCTTCTATTCCTTGCTATCCAAATACCCCAACAAATAATGGGGGGAAGGTTCCTCAGGTTTCTTTCTGAGTAGTGGTTCCACCAGTACTCCCATGCTGATAGCAAGGATTCCCCCTCCCATTTCACGTTTTTATCCAGTAACTTCTTCAACTCATTCCAGACTTTCCTTGCATATGGACAAGCAATGAACAAGTGTGAAATGGATTCCGAGTCTAAGAAACATAAGGGGCATCTACCTGGGCCCTGTTTGAATCTGGATTGTAGGATGTCCCAGGTAGGAATTTTGTTCCTTAATACACACCAAAAAAATAATCTTGCTTTTTTTGGGCATTTCAGCTTTAGCAGCGGCTTTGCCCACCATGCTGGAAGATCCCACCCTTTTCTCTTCATTAAGTGTTTATACCCAGCCTTTAGAGAGTAGGATCCAGATTCAGCATGTGCCCAAACCAATTGGTCAGGCCTGTCCTGTAATCTGACATTTGACCTCTTTAGCTCCTGGAGAAAACTTCGCCATTCGTTTCTCCACAAGGGGTCAATTCCCAAATCTTCTTCTGTTTTCCATGCTTGGCCCCAAATGGTTGATCCCATATTTGCAATCTGATGAAGACCAAAAATCCCCTTCTCATCCAAGTGAGCCAACAGGTCAGGGGATAGAGCAAAGGATTCATTACATCCCACCCATGGGTCTCTTCCAATCCTCACATTTTCGCCATTTCCAACCTGCCAGGCCAGACCCTGTTCTATGACCTTAAAAGCCTCTGTCGTGGCTTTCCAAATCACTGAAGAATGCCTTCCTTTTTTATTTGGATTTCTTATCCAATCTTCTAGAGGCATGGGATCAATGTATTTGCGTTTTACGACCTTGGTCCATAAATTCTCGGAGTTGATTATTCGCCATCCAGATTTTGCTGCCAGGGAGGTGCTGAAGTCATAGAGATTTTTAATGCCCCAACCACCCCAATCTTTTGGCCTTGCGATTTTGTCCCATGCCACCCAAGGAAGAACAGAATCCTCCTTTGATCCTGACCAAAGGAATCTGCTGCAAAGTTGTTTGATCTTGTGCAGAATACCTTTCGGGATCCATGTTAGGGCTGCCCAGAACACAGGCATGGCCTGAAGAACAGAGTTCACAAGGGTTAGCCTGCCAGCCCGAGATAGCCACTTGAAGCTCCAATGGGAGATTTTTTGCTCAATTTTGGCCACCAACCAGTTCCAATCCTGCTTTCTATATGAGAGTGGTTTCAACCAAAACCCAAGGTATTTGAACGGAGAATCCATATTACAAGTCTCAAAAGGCAGATAAGAAGAAATCAGAAGTTCCTCCTGACGGTTGAAACCCTCTAATATTAGCTGGGACTTTCTTGAATTTATTTGAAGCCCTGTAGCTTTCAAGAACAGATCAAGCAGACTTTTTAGTTCTTTTATTTCATTTAGACTCCCATTTGTAAATAATAAAATATCATCTACAAATAGGAGATGAGTAATGAACAAATTTACAGCAACTTCCAAACCTTTAATCAAACCTGTTCTTTTGGCATTTGTTATCAATCTGCTGAGACCCTCTGCGGCTAGAAGAAAAAGTAGGGGAGAGAGAGGACATCCTTGTCTCAACCCCCTTTGTCCTCGGAAGAATTGGGAAGCAGCCCCATTTATTAAAACTGCAAAGCTTGCACTTGAAATACACCCCATGATCCAGCTTATGAAATCCACCTTGAAGCCCAGATGTGTCAGGAGCATCCTGAGATAAACCCAGCTAATTCTGTCATAGGCTTTAGACAGGTCAATTTTTAACACAGCCCCCTTCTTATTTGATTTTCTGATACTATGTATGGTTTCCTGTGCCACCCCTATAGCTTCGTGAATTTGACGACCGTCTAAAAAGCCAAATTGTTCAGGAGAGATGCAATTAGAGAGAATCGGTTTCAGGCGGACCGCAATGATTTTTGCAATAATTTTATAGATGCAGTTGCATAGAGAAATTGGCCTGAAATCCTCGAAAGATTCCGGATCTTCTTTTTTGGGGATAAGAGCAATGAAAGTAGCATTAAAAGGGGTGTGAACCTCTCCTTTCCTCCTTGATTCCTCCACTACTTCCGTTAGTTCATCCCCAATCAGGTCAAAAAAGTGAATAAAAAGTTCAATGGTCCAGCCATCCGGGCCTGGACTTTTGTCTTTTGCCATGGATTTAACTATACTTTCCACTTCCTCTTTTGTCACTTCTCTAAAAAGGTTTTCAGCTTCCTCCTCCTCCACAAAACGGGGGAAAGCTTGAGCTGTTTTGATGATCTCAGCTAGTGAAACCCCTCCTGGATCTGAGAACAAAGTTTGAAAATGATTTTTCCCCATGATTGACAGGGCCTCAAAAGACGAGGCCTCTCTGCCTTCAGGATCCTTTAGCTTCCAGATGGTATTTGCATTTTTCCTGCCTCTTGCATAGTTGTGAAAAAATTTTGTGTTTTCATCCCCTGCTCTCAGCCAGATCGCCCTGCTCTTAAGTCTCCATTCTTCCTCTTTGTCCAGCAAAATCTTTGCTCGAGACTTCTCAAGGGCCACTATCCTTTCCTTAGACTCCTGGGTAGCATAAGCATCAGCCTCAGGATCTTCTAGGGCACGAAGATCCGCATCAATTTTGGCCAGTTCCTCATTCTGCTTTTTCCTTCTATCTTTGGCCCATTCCAAGGTTGCTTTCTTTAGTCTTTTTAGATTATCCATAAATATAGCCCCTTTATTTTCCAACTGGCTTCTACCTGGATGTCTCCAAGTATTTCTGAAAAGCAGATTATAAGAATCTTCTTGCAGCCAAGAAGCATTAAATTTGAAAGGAGCAGCAGGTTTTGGGGGAGGGGAGGAGAATTCTAAAAGAATGGGGAAGTGGTCAGAATTTCCCCCTTCACCCACCCATTGCCTGAACAGAGGGATGTTTGCGGCCATCAATTCACTGATAAGAAAGCGGTCCAGCCTTTTTGCTATTCTCTCCTCCCCTGTTCTCCTGTTCCTCCACGTAGGTTTTGCTTTTATAATGTTAACATCTATCAGCTTATGGGAAAGGAGCGCATTAGCAAAGAAGTCTGATAGGGGATCTTCTCTGGCTGAGGGCCCCCATGCCTCAGCATTCCCTATGGAAAAATTTAGATCTCCTCCTAATATCAAATTTTTCCCTTTAAGCAGATCTTTTGACAGGAGTGCATTCCAGAAGGCAGCCCTTGCCTGACATGGCCCGTAAACATTGACAATCAGAAAGGGGAGATCGAATTCAGGGGAGAAAACCTCCAAACCCATCACATTTTGCATACCCCAATGGTTTAGAATTTTCAGCCTGCCCTCCCTGCAACCGATAGCAAGCCCACCCGAGTGACCCTCAGCATCAAGAGCTATAAAAACCCACCCCGGAAAAGAAGATCTGAGGGCTGATTCAATGTCAACACCCCTACCTAAAGTTTCTTGGAGAAAGACAATTTCTGGATTATAGCGAGAGATTAATTCCTTCAAGGCCAGTTTTTTGGGTTTACTGGCTAAACCCCTGCAGTTCCATGACAAGCATATCATTTTATCACAGCTTCAGGGGGTTTTGCTGCTCTAAGCGCCCCAGGGATTAGCATTTGCTTGCCATCGGCCACATCAATTTTGGCTTTGACTTGAGCTTTAGACAGATCTGTCTTCCTACCTCTACCCTTTTTAATGGAACTTTTAGACGATGAAGGACCCAAACCACCCATCGGCTCGATCAAATCGGGGAAGGTATCAGGCTTTTTGCTGAGAGATCTAAGATTGTAAGGACGAACAGGGGAGGGAACATCTGATACCGGTTTATCAATGGAAACATTTTCACAGTTCAGATCGATGGATGGGATAGCAGCAGTAATTATTTCAATATTAACAGAGTCATCCATGCATTTTGTAGTCAGAGGAGACCCCTTAGACATGAGAACAATTTTTGAATCAGAAATGCATACAGAGCTTGGAAGGTCTGACTTCATACCGGATGGTTCACTAGCGGTGGCATCTGTGTCTCAGACGGGGATCTCAGCGCCACTTGGGTCTTCAACTGCTTGAACCGGGTCCCCTCCTGTCAGGGGCAGGGCTTCTTCTTCCTGAGCTTGGACCCCTTCCATAGGCTCAGCCTCTGTGCTTTGTTTCTCCGCCGATTTCATATCTTTCCTCGTGCTACCGATCCACTGCTCATCTGATTGCTGAGGCCTCCTCCTGCGTCTCCCCAAGGGGCAATCCTTTGCCAAATGCCCATACTCATGGCATCGGTGGCACCTAAAGGGAAGGAGTTCATAATCCAGTAGCTGTTCGAAGACATACTCCCTGTATTGCAAATTTATCGATTCCGCAAGTCCTTCATTTGGGTTTAAACGCACTAAAATCCTGGCCACTGCTCTTTCATGGGTGTGTAGGAAGGACTTGTCTGCTTCCAAGAACGTACCCAGAAGGTTCCCAATAGACTTGAACACGGAATCAACCCAGAGAAACGGGGGTAGACCAGGTGCCCTTACCCAGACAGGGAATTCCTCAACCTTCTCCTTAGACGCGTCGAAGAGAGGGGACCATCTTTTGAAAAAAATTGGTCGTTTCCCGAACGCCCAGTTTCTCCCTTCGACCCATTCCATGGCTTCCTTGTTGTCGAATCTGATCATGAACCACCCTTTGACCAGTGTAGCCATTGTGAAAAATTTTGCCGGGGTATCCTTCCACTGACTCTCCGCCCAAAGCCGTAGGAACTTGCCAGAGACGGGCCGCCCTCTTGCTCGACCCACCAGCGTGCACTCCGCCACCTCCAAGGCGTCCTCTACTTGGACGTCCATCCCCAACAACAAATTGCCTGCTATCCTTTTCTTTTTTAAGTGCTTCGCCTTCTTACTCTTTTCCCCGTCCCTTTCCCAATCCGGCTCTCCTTCTCTGTTCAAGACTGAGATATCTGGTATTCTTTGGGCTCCATTCGCATTTTCCGCTGGGGGATTATCGTCCGTTCCTGAATGGATAGGGCTCGAAACTCCTACAGGGGTCCCATTTTTGCCTGCAAACTGACAACCCTTTTCTACCGCCTTTGCAGCGTCGAGGGTTTGGTCATCCTTCCCCTGGATTAAAACCTTACCAATATCCGAAGAAACCCCCTTTGTACTCGGGCCGACGTCATTCCGGTCTTTTGAGAGATGGCTCCTGTTTACAGCCAGGAGACTGCTATTTTCCCAAGCTTCCTTTTCTGAAGATTGGAAACCCCCTACTGGCCTCCATACTCCTTGACTGGATTTTAGATTAATAATGTCTTCCAGACCACCAGACGGGCTGAAAACCTTCGTGGGGGAAAGAAACTTACCATCGTGGAGGCCTTTCTCTTTCAGTATACTTTCCTCCGCTCGTATTCCTGGCTCTCCTTCTCGCCCGCCGCTATTTACGAAAGCACCAGACAGGTTCAGACTCTCCTCCAGCAAACCCTTTGGTGGGTTGATGCTCCAAGGTCCTCCCTCAGAAAAGGATACCGACGCGAGTTTTCCAGCTTGTCCGAAGAACTTGTCAATGATGTGTTCTGTAATCTCCTTACCCCAGACCGAGAGAATGTCCTCTGGGGCCGGGTCTAGATCCACCGCCTCATTATGATTCACCATGGTAACTAAACTGTGGTAAAGAAACCTGACACCTCACAGAGAAAAAGAAAACCCCCGTTACCTGGAATGTCGTTCCTGAAACCGCCTGGTAGCAGAAGCCCGTTTTGGATTTTGGATTTTGTTGTTCCAAAACCGCCTTAGAACAGAGATTGCAGATATGAGCCCCCAGAGAAGACTTCCGACTCAAACCGTCAGCGAGCAAACCCCCAAGCCCTAACCGAGAAACCGCACAAAGAAATTCCGCACCAGCTGTCTCATTGTTAGGGAACCTTGAAAGCGCTTAACCTCGGAGGATCTGCCATCCGTCCACCCCGTACCATAATAATACTATTATTATAACATTATTATAATATAATAATTCTATTTTATTAATTAATATTACTTTATTCTAAATCCTTACATTTACTAATATCTCTAGATCTATCAATGTAAGGTTTTACCCTATTCTTTCTGCAACAAGTTACAAAATGTTATGATGATTGGCGCGATACTCATAGGCACACCCATATGTGTAAATTTTATCCATTTGTGTAGAGTCAAGTACATGTCAGCCGTATTTTTGTAGAGTCTAGGACATGCCAGACATATATTTTTTACATTAATTTGATTAAATAACCACACGATTTCGAAATTTGATAGTCCGATGTTAGGTCCCTAGTGCTCATAAAAATAAGGGGTTACACTAGTAGTATAGGGACCTAACATCAGACAAATTTTCTCTGTATTTATATTTATGGGTTACGAATCCCTATAATTAATTTAGAAAATCGAAAGTTACTTTAAAAATAATTTAGTAATTAAAATGAAAGACTTTATTGTATATAAAGTTAAGCATTTCTTGCATTAGATTACTATTAAAATAAAAGATAAAATATGAATATGGATGTTTTTTTATTTTTATTTTAATTTATTTTTAAATAATATTTTGATCTCCATATGTAAAATATCAATATTTTGATTGGCGCAATCATACAAATTAAATAGCTTTTAATTCATAATAAGCATCAAAACACTTCATCATACATTTCAAGTGGTTGAAAAAAATACATAAGAATTAACAATATATTATATATATATATATATATATATATATATAGATATATATATATATAGTTTGGGATTTGAACCAATGACCTTGTGCACCTATTCAAAACCACTTGGGCTAATAATAATTATTATTAATGATAAAAATAATTAATATATAAATTAAACATATATACATTTAAAAAACATATAGTAATATTTTCAACCACAAAGATTCACCTTATCTTTATCATGGGGTTCTTAATTTGTAAATAAGCATTGTTACAATTTCAATGGAGAGTTTGTAGGTTTAGTGAGGTACATGTGAACTCAATTATGCTTATCAAGCATTGAATCTAATAAAAAGTTTGACATGATTACAACGCGTGTGCCCTTAGATGATGTGTAATGAGAGATGGAATTTGAAGGTTTTCGTTGAAACTGTGAAAAACAGTTGGAGAGGTGTAAAAATAGTCAAATTTGAACATGGGTCTATTTTGAAATTCTAACTCTTTGGGCCATGGCCTTGTATGTCTGGTTATATGTTAGGTCCCTACAATACTAGTGATTCCCCCATTATTATTATCATTGTAGCCCTTATTATTATTTTTGTGCCCCTATTGTCGCTATATTGTTATTATTGTGCCCCATAGAAGCCCGCTATTGTTATTTTTGTGCCCTTATATTATTATTGTTAAGTCGGCTTTGGTCATATTGTGACCCCTTAGACTCCTATTTATAGAAAGGAAGTCTTCTCATTTGTATCATCCAAGAATTTTTTATTTGTGTAATGTAAAGGAGGTTTCCCCCTTGAAGAGGTTGATTTCTAAGTCGTTAATTTATCTTTTCTATCTTTTTGTGAGCTGGTTCCATAAAATTTGGTATCAGAGCTTTGGATTCTAGGGTTTCACTACTCCAAATAGGTCATCGTGAAATTTTCGCTATAACTTTTTTGTCTGATGTTTCAAAAGATAAAACAAAAACCCATTTGAGCCAAAATCTCTTTAAATCTTGGATCCGAATTTCAGACCTTTTCTCACTATATTTGCAGAGATATGATCCAATGAAGTTAGGGTTTTTGCAGGATCTTGAATTATATCTCAAACAGGTGACTTGGGGAAAATCATCAAAACTTATTTTCTGAGCATCATATTAAAATTTCGTCAGAATTTACATAAAGAGGATAGTCTGTAGTTTTCTTTGTATTCGTTTCAGGTCCTAAGGTCGAAACAGGGACATGTGGCACTTCGTACAAGTTCTCTTCACTGAACCAGTCTATAATCCGGTCATCGTGGGAGATTTGGCATAACTCTTCCTTGGAGAATCCAATCTTGATCAAAATTGAGGGGTTAGAAATATGACCTAGAGAACTACCACAGGAAATCAATTGTGGACCTTGGAGTTCCGAAATTACAGAGAGACACTAGATTCAATATCGAGCTCCTACAAAGTGAAAAAAGGTGTGTAGTTTTTTTAAGCTTTTGCATATGTTTGGCTTGAAAAATTAGTTTGAAGGAATTCAAAGGGCATAGTGAAGAATTATTATCATTAATTGATGCCCTGAAGAAAGAAAATGGAAACACCTAGTAAGCAACCTGAAAGCTCTAGAATGACTCATGAAGAAGAGGAAG
Organism: Pinus tabuliformis; assembly: GCA_031772625.1. Taxonomy (NCBI): domain Eukaryota; kingdom Viridiplantae; phylum Streptophyta; class Pinopsida; order Pinales; family Pinaceae; genus Pinus; species Pinus tabuliformis. The sequence goes on from CM062812.1 coordinate 77,427,456, forward strand.
AAATGAAACATGATGTATCAAAATTACGAGACCAAGTGCAACAAAATTCACTCTCACAAAAAGTAACAGAAGCTAAGATGGATGGTTTAAAAAAAGACGTAGAAGCTAAGATGTATGGCGTGGAAGCTAAGATGGATGGTTTACAAAGGGCGTGGAAGCTAAGATGGATGGTTTAAAGAAAGGCGTAGAAGCTAAGATGAACGACGTGGAAGCTAATATGGATGGCGTGGAAGATAAGATGGAGGGTTTAAAGAAAGGTGTGGAAGCTAAGATGGAATATTTGAAGACAGATTTGAAGTTTCTACAAGAAATGCTTACCAATGGCGAAAGGGTAGTAAAGGAAACTCATGATGAGAACAAAATAAATGTCAATCATTATTTCATAGACTCTAAGGTTGGATCAAAGACCCACCATGTTCCAAAGATCAATATCAGGAAGTTTGATGGCATGGATCCTGTAACATGGACACTACAGATGGAGCAATATTTCGATCTCCATAATGTGCAAAACACACAAAAGGTACACATTGCAACTTTATATTTGGAACCAAATCAGTTTGTATGGTATTGATGGATTTGCTCTCGTAAACAAATTGTCACTTGGGCAATTTTTATAGATGAAATGATAGCACATTATGAGGATACAAAAAAAACACTTTTTTTAGCCAATTGATAATCTCAAACAAAAGGGTTCAATGATGGAGCACATTGAGGACTTCCAAAAATTGAATATAAGGGTAAAAGATATTCCACAGGAGCATAGGATTGATGTGTTCATAGGGACTTTAAAGGATAACATCTAACATGAGGTTTGCCTTTGGGAACTTAATTCATTGGAGAAGACATTTAGCTTGGCAAGAAAAATGGAAACCAAAATTATGGCAACAAGGAAGCCTACCACTCATAATTATAAAGATGGAAGTGTTGTTGCCCCTAGCGTTGCACAACCTACAAGGTTGACATCACAAAAATTGGAAGAAAAAAGAGAAAAAGGGCTTTGTTACAGTTGTGATAGAAAATACACTAAAGGTCATAAGTTCTCTAAGAAGAAATTATTTTACATATATTGTGAAGAGGAGGAAGAAAAGGAACAAGAAACATCAAAATAAAAGGATATACACCAGGAACAAACCCTAGATAAAGAAGAAATGAATCTAACCATATCTTGTAATCCATTGGCTAGAATTAGCACTCCTCAAACTATCAAGATAGAAGGGCATATCAAGAAGAAAAAGGTAATAGCGTTGATTGATTCGGGAAGTACCCATAATTTTATTCATTGTAAGATAGCCAAGGAATTGAATTGCTTCCTATATCTAGCACCAGAGTGTCAAGTGATGGTTGTAAGTGGAGGAACCATAAATTTCTCTGGAAAGTGCCATAATATCAAGCTATCCATGGAAGAATATGTATTGAATAACCCAATTCTTTCCATTACAATGGGTGGTGCTAATGTTGTACTAGGAGTCCAATGGCTACAATCCTTGGGTACAATAGCTTTTAATTTTCAAGAACTTTTCATGAAATTTTCCTCAGAAGGAAAAGAAGTTGAATTAAGGTGTATCACAAGGAAACTGGGAAAGATAATCAGCTCTAACGGAATGACAAAGCTTCTAAAGAAAGAACAATCAGGAATAATTGCACAATTATGTTCACTAGAGGTTTCCACATCGAAATCATCTATTTCTCCAGATCTCCAAAAATTCTTGGACAATCATTCCAAGGTATTTGAGACTCCCAAAGGTCTCCCACCTATTCATGATCATGATCATGTTATTCATTTGATTCCAGGAAGTATTCCTCCAAACATCAGGCCTTACAGATATCCCTATGCCCAAAAGAGTGAAATTGAACGTATGGTTGCAGAAATGCTAGAGGCTGGTATAATTCAACCTAGTCAAAGTTCTTTCTCTGCTCTAGTAGTATTGGTTCACAAGAAGGATGAATCATGGTGCATGTGTCCAAATTATAGGGAGCGCAACAAGCTCACTATTAAAGTTAAATTTACCATTCTTGTCATTGATGAATTATTGGATGAATTGCATGGAACAATTTACTTCACCAAGTTGGATCTTCATTCAGGATATCATCAAATAAGGATGAACAGTGAAGACATTCCGAAAACAACATTTAGAACTCATGAGGGTCATTATGAATTTTTGGTCATGCCTTTTGGCCCAACCAATGCACCTTCTACATTTCAAGGTTTGATGAATTCCATTTTCAAACCCTTCCCTAGAAAACTTATGTTAGTATTTTTTGATGATATACTAATCTACAACAAGTCTTGGAAAGAGCATGTTCAACATGTTGAAAAGGTTCTCAAACCATTGGAGGAAAAACAATTATATGCAAAAAGCTCCAAATGTTTATTTGGAGTACAAGAGGTGGAAATTAATATTTGGGTCATATTTTATCTCATGAAGGTGTTAAGGTAGACCCTAGCAAAATTAAAACCATTAAGGAATCGAAAATCCCCACATCCATAAAGCATATGCGAGGATTTCTCAGGTTGACATGGTATTATCGCAAGTTTGTTAAGAATTATGGGAGAATAACAACACCTCTAATAACATTATTGAAGAAAAATGAATTTTCATGGACTCCAGAAGCAACGAAGACCTTTGAACATCTTAAAGAGGTAATGTGCCAAGCACCAGTCTTAGCTACACCAGACTTCACAAAAACCTTTATTGTGGAATGTGATGCCTCATGAAATGGAATTGGTGTTGTTTTAATGCAAGAAGAAAGACCCATTTCTTTCGAAAGTCATCCAATCAAAGGAAAGTATTTACACAAAGCTATTTATGAGAAGGAAATGTTGGCAATACTACATGAACTTAAGAAATGGCGACCCTACCTAATGGGAAGACACTTCAAGGTAAAACTGGATCATGATAGCCTTAAATACTTTTTAGAACAAAGATTATCTTTAGAAGAGTAGCAAAATGTTGTGGCAGATGCACTCTTAAGAAAGGATGAGGATGTGGAAGCATTTCCTTGCACCATTTCTATTATCCCACCAGATTGGATAAACGAAGCAAGGGATGAATGGAAGAATGACGAAGAAGTGTGGGAACTCATTCAAAAGATACAACAAGATCCCAGTACATCTGATACATTTAGCTGGAAAAATGATTCGTTATGGTACAAAGATTGGTTATACCTATGTAAGAATTCCCAACTAAAACAAAATATTCTTAGGGAATTGCACACCTCTCCCTCAGGAGGGCACTCAGGATTTCTAAAAACTTACCATAGGGTTAAGAAGGATTTTTTTTTGGATCGCCTTAAATCAAATATTCAAAAGTTTGTGGTGGAATGTTTGGTTTTCCAACAAAATAAAGTTGAAACAATTAAGGCACCAGATCGATTACATCCTTTATCCATTCCAATCCAACGTTGGGAGGAGGTTTCAATGGATTTTATCACAGGTTTACACAAGTCCAAAGGAAAGAGTGTTATCATGGTGGTAGTTGACAGACTTACCAAGTATGCACACTTTTGTGCATTATCTCATCCATTTAAAGCGAGTACAGTTTCTACTCAATTTATGGAAACAATTCAAAAGCTACATGGAAACCCAAAGATTATTGTAAGCGACAAAGATCCCATTTTCACTGGAAATTTTTGGACATAATTTTTTTCTTGTCTTGGTACTTAGTTGGCTCATAGTTCCCCTTATCATCCTCAATCTGATGGGAAAACTGAGATAGTAAACAAATTTTTGGAAGGATATCTTCTTTTCTTTGTATTTGATAAATATACACAATGGGTCAAATGGTTTCCTCTGGTTGAATGGTGGTATAACACTTCCTTCCATACTGCAACAAAAATGACCCCATTTATGGCACTTTATGGATATCATCCACGATCCATCACATCATATTTAAGAGAAAATTATAAGGTTCAAGCAGTGGAAGATCACATCGAGCATCAACAACAAGTTTCCCAACTCTTAAAGGATAACCTCACTTTGGCGCAGAATAGAATGAAACAACAGGCAGATGAACATCGCAACGAAAGAAGTTTTGATGTAGGTGATTGGGTATTCCTACGGCTACAACCATATAGACAAATGTCCCTTAAGCAAGATAAGAAGGATAATAAATTATCACCAAATTATTATGGTCCGTACAAGGTGTTGCAAAAGATAGCAACTATGGAATACAAATTGGAGCTTCCGGCAGCTTCCCGAGTGCACCCAATTTTCCATGTTTCATGCTTAAAGAAGGTTATAAGTGACAAGCTTCCAATTCAAACAATATTTCCAGAACTTGATGAGGAAGGAAAAATCATATTGGAACCTGAAGCAGTCACAGAAGTAAAAACTCGACAACTACGAAATCCATCAATTTCAGAGTATCTCATCAAGTGGAAGAACTTACCCGCTGAAAATTCCACATGGGAGGATAAGAATTTTATACAAAAGCATCCAGAACTACTCAAGTGTTGAGGAAACCCTTTTTTCAAGGAGAGGGGCATGTTAGGTCCCCATAATACTAGTGATTCCCCCATTACTATTTTCATTGTAGCCCTTATTGTTATTGTTATGCCCCTATTGTCCCCATTTTGTTATTATTGTGCCCCATAGAAGCCCACTATTGTTATTTGTGTGCCCTTATATTATTATTGTTAGGTCAGCTTTGGTCATATTATGACCCCTTAGACTCCTATTTATAGAAAGGAGGTCTTGTCATTTGTATCATCGAAGAATTGTTCATTTGTGTAATGTAAAGGAGTTGTCCCCCCTCGAAGAGGCTGATTTCTAAGGTGTTGATCTATCTTTTCTATCTTTTTGTGAGATGGTTTCATAACATTATATAAGACGGATTAATTAGCTAAGTACTAGTTATGTAAGAGGGAGTAATTAGATGAGTACTAGTAGATATGAGTTATTGACCCATGACGAAGGATCAAAATTGAACACATCACAACCTTTCAAGAGGGGTATAGCACGTCCTAGAAGTGCAAAGTGAAAATTAAGCATGTTTCTTAAATCGTTTTAGCACTCCTATAAGTAAATACCAAAGTTTCACCATAAATTGAACACATCATAGGTTTTCAAGTGGGGTCTAGCACATCCTACAAGTGCAACGAAAATTAGGCGTAGAAAAATGTTAATTTATAAATTTCCAGATATCCCTTGTTCACCTTGTTATTGTTTCTAAAGTCATTTTAGTAACAAATATACTCTAGATTACTCCTCTACAAAAATATCAAAGTTTCACCATATTCTTTATGCAACAAGTTACAAAATGTTATGATGGTTGGCTTGTCACTCGTAGGCACACCCATATGTGTAAATTTTGTCCTTTTGTGTAGAGTTGAGGATATGTCAGCTATATTTGTGTAGAGTCCAGGACATGTCAGTGATATGTTTTTTGCATTATGTTGATTAACTAACAACATGATTTTGAAATTTGATAGTCCCGCTGATTTTCTCTATATTTATATTTATGGGGTTACGAATCCCTTTAATTAATTTAGAAAATTAAAAGTTACTTCAAAAATCATTTAGTAATTAAAATGAAAGACTTTATTGTATATAAAGTTAAGCATTCTTGCATTATTTTACTATTAAAGTAAAAATATAAAATATAAATATGGATGGTTTTTCTTTTTCTTTTAATTTTATTTTAATAAGATTTTGATTTCTTTATATGTAAAATATGAATATTTTGATTGGAGAAATCATATAAATTAAATGACTCATAAATGTATATAGGCATCAAATCATAATAAGCATCAAAACACTTCATCATACATTTCAAGTTGTTGAAAAGAAATACATAAGAATTAAATAAATTATAATTTTTTTTTGGGTAAACACCTACAAGGGATTTGAACCAATGACCTTGTTCACCTATTCATAGCCACTTCAGCTAATAAAAATTATTATTAATGATAGAAATAACTAATATATAAGTTAAACATATATACATTTTTAAAAAACATATAAGGACAATCGTAACCATGGATATTTATCTTCACTTTATCATGGGGATTCTTAATCACTAAATAAGCATTGTTACAATATCATGGCTTATCCATACCCCATTCCTAAAAAAACGTAACTCATTTCATATGTATTCATATGACATTTTTTAAATTAATGAATTTAATTAAAAGGGTATAACTACTTTGGAGACAAATCTTAGCATTTGATTTGTGTATACTACTAAGAATATTCTTGAATATTCTATAGAGGTTAAATACCTACCATACATATAATAATTATTAATAATTAAATTAAAATTATAAAAGTTGTGTTCCAAAATAGATATGCCTATCAACATAACTAAAGAAAGACAATGAAGGATTATTCGAGGATTTTTTTTATAAAAATACTAAATTTTTATTTTAATTATTTTTTTAACTTAATATTTTTTCATTTATGAGGGAAAAATACATCCACAACTTGGAAAAATGCTACTGGCCTCACTCCTATCAAATTTGTTAGCCAATAGAAAGTTTCCAAAAATGTTGTATTTGAGCCATGACGAGACGATTATCCAAAAATGAAGACGGACAAAGTACCATAAAACAAGTAAGATTAGAACGCAACGGATTTCCATTATGGTGTTGAACCAAGAGGTGGTGGTGGCTAGAAATCACAATCCACATGTTCTTCCAGGTGGCCGAAATGTCCATCCATGTGGTATAAGATTTCCTATAGGTACCATTAATAATGTTGGAGGTGGGCGAGGTTGTCTTTCATGTGCCATTGATTCCACCGAAGATCATTCATGAAGGAAATGCAATCATTCCTGTCATCATGTTTGACCTTCAATAGTTGTTCCACAGACACCTACTGTTTTTTGTGCATGATAAGAAATTCTTGTAACATATCTGAATTTTCTCCATGATATCTTGAACAACATTCAACACCCTTATAGAAATGGTATTCTTCAAGTTGGTTAGGAGAAGCTAGTTCCCCGGTAGGAGAAGGTTCAGGTATAAATGAATACTCTAGAGGAGGGTGACTAGATTGGCCCTTATCCCCACCATTACACGTCAATGTTAGCTTGTCATTTCCACCAGAACCCCGAGGAAACTAACACTAAAAGGAAAACCTTATACAATTTTCCGAGTTGTAAGACAAATAACCAGAGTAGGCTAAGACTCAAATCCCAGGGGAGAATTCAGGTTCTTGTTATGCCGAGGTCACCCAAGGATCTCTGATGAGCTAAGAAATTGACAGTGGTCAAAGCTACAAAGTTCAAGCCCACAAACTTCACAACTAATGTCTTGAACCAAACACAACCCATTGACAGCATTGCTTACCACCCACCCACCAAAAATTGAGAATAACTTGATGAGCTACACAACCTCACTCCAAAAGGGACATTCAAGACCCAGAGAACCAAACTAAAATGAACCTCACCCAACCTCCCTAGCAATTTCTAGTGGATAAGCGTCCCTGCCCTTCTTAGATTAAACCAATGCAATTGGAGCAAAGGTCCCAGGAAGGTTAAATTTTCTTCCCAAATTTGTTCCAAAAAATTAACCTCGACCACAAAAAAAACTAATGTTACTAACCAAAACAACCAAACCTCAAAAAGAACTACTAGAGATATTGTTAGGATATACGATTTACTGAGCACCAGAATAAGACTCTAGAGAAAAGTAAATCAGTAAAGGTTTGTTACCTCTAGAACTTCTAAGTTGGAAGGAGAGGAATACCAATGCAAGCCCATGTCTTATGGAGAGAGCACGATAATGTTGTGTTACAACTTCTAGAGACTTAGAAATCCACCATGTCTTGGGTCCCAAATTATATTCGCATGCCCTCATATCCTAGGAGAGCCATTGTAGTGGGAATGATAAGTAACACTTTTACCAATTTTGCAAGGCCTCCATGAGGTTGGAACTTTCTCTCCTACCAACACGAGACTACCATTGGTAGCTAGCAACCAGACCAAAATACTGCCAATATTCATATTGAGCTCCTTATGCTTCTTATTAAGTGTTTGGGTGTGAGTTGTATGGGGAGAGCATGCCACATCACCCCTTTATTAATTCCCTTGGGATATGGTGGAGTGGTTGGTGCTCCCTCCAATCTCATTGTTGCTTCAATTTTCCACCCCCATTGGGCTACAAATGTTATTTCCTAGGAGTTTGGATAGTTGTTCCTTTCCTTTGAACTCAGTTTAAGGTGGCCATGGAGATGTGAAATCCAACTCATTGATTCAACTTCCCCAATTTTCTAATAAGTCTATGACTTTGCATTTGGTCCTACAATAATGTAAGGTAATGACATACGGTAAACTTAAATAGCATCCTTTGGATTCTAGAAACCAAGAGTTCCAGTCTCCCGCTCTGAAGAATTTTGTTGGCAAGGGAGTCATAGATTAATTTTGTGTAGTAGAGATGACCAACTGAAAGTCCCTGCCTATTTCAAGATTTGAGTAGCCAAATTCTACAGCAATTCGAAGGCCCCTCTCAAGGCCAAGAATTCGGCCACATTGTCATTGGTTGACCCAAAACTTCCAATGTACACTTTTAATGTCTTTCCGATCCAATCTCTGAATACACCCCTGAAACCTATGGGGCCTAGGTTGCATTTAGAGGCCCCATCAAAGTTTAACTTAATGAATCCTCATGGTGGGAGATTGAAACGTTTTGGGGAAGAAGACGAAGGACTGTTAGCACAAACTGAGCATGGAGGAATCATAGATTGGGAAACTTCAAACCTATTTAATATAGTGTCTTCTAAAGGCATTACCTTCCAATCATCTAGGCCCCAAGGTTCACTACGGATAGTCTTCTTGATTTGTTGTCTTATAATCTTCCAAATGAGTTGATGGGAATTTGCTTTCCATGGAAAATTATTTGGTTGACTTGCTTTCATACTGCCCAAAGTGTTAAGACTAAGGATAGAGTCTAGGGTTTAGTGACCAAAAAATTGTTAAAAAGAGATAGCACTAGTTTTGGTGGTTTCATGCAGGCTATTGGGTGATCAGTCGAGATGCCCAAATAATAAAATTATCATTTTTTAGATTTCTACTATATAGGGGGCGTTTTTTAGGAGATGATCCATTGTTTCCTAATGTTGTATTCATATTAGGCATATGGAAGGACCCTAAAATCATTTACTTTGGATGTGCTCCCAAGTGATGAGTTTCCCTCTAGCCATTGGAAGTGCGCTATTTTGGGCCACCCTCTGATTGTCTAGATTATGTGATATATGGGTTCCCTACGGAGATACCAGTGGCCATCCAGATCTGAGTATGATTCTTTGAGAGTAAAATCCTTGTGGAATTTGTATGCCCATTAGAGGTTATCATAATCCTGAGGCACTTATTATTTTCTCTCTTTCTGTTCCTGCTCCAATAACTACCAGGAATTGATTACTTGGTTGTCATGCCAGTTTTCCCATGTTTTCCATTCATGACATTTGTGATTGGGTTGGATTTATTTCCAGTAGTACTCCTGTAAATATGAGAGCTCCTCGAGATTTCTCAAAGCAATAAGTTCTTTCCATGCTTCCTACGAAAAGAGGGTTTCTCTACCATTATGAATCTCCCAAAATTTATGATCTTGAATTAGGTTCTTGTTTGCCTATGCTAGGTTCCAAATGAGTGATTATGCTTGGTATAGCTAGGCTTGAAGCTTCTCTGCTTGAGAGTCCTTCCAACAATGTTTTATATTCCGTAATCCTTTCCATGGTTCTTTCCCCCCTTTTGACCACAACCACAAAAGATTCACTCCCATTTCCCTGTTTATGATTTTTGGGTCTTTAACTCCTAGATCACATGTCAACTTGGGTAATTATAGCTTCTCCCATGTAACCAGATCCTACTTCTTGACCTGTTTCATCCCGTGCCACATAAATTCCCTATATTTTGTTATGATAGACTTATATATGAGTTTCAGTGTAGGGAGGACTAATAGTTGATAGATGGGAAAATCTTGTAGAATTAATTTGGTTAAAACTACTCTCCCCTCCGAGTTCAACGATCGAAAGGTCCAACATTCTAGCCTATCCATGATATTTTACAGAAGATTTTTCCAATAGGTGGTCCACAATGAATTGGCTACCAAGGGGACCCCCAACTATTTTCTAGGAATAATCCTTATCTATAACTATAAGGTCCTTTCCAAATACTATAGTATATATCTACTGGTATTAATTAATAAATCGATATTAGTTAGGGAGGTTTTGAGAGCTTGATATTCACGTAGGGTAGGGATTCCAAACAACATAATTTCATAAAAAAATTGTTGGTGTGTGATCGCCATGTTTGGGTCAAATAGATGGATTCCTTTCAGGAAGTCTTAGTTAGAGTTCAGTTAAGCATGTGTGATTGCTACTTTGTAGAAATCAAGGTCATTTATCTCAATTTGTTTTCTTTTAAACTAGTTCGAACTGTTGGAGGAACTAGTGGAAGGTTATTTGGGCAATGGGACTTCAGTCAAACACAATGATCATCCATCTAACTGATCAATCAACCAAAAATAGCTAGTGCATGCAGAGAATTTGAGTTCCCCAGATGTGGTGGAGACTCCAAGGCAGTGTATCATCAATTGTAGAGTATTATTGAGTGTACAGGAGTTGTATGCAGTCAGATGATCAACCTTGGGAATTGTGCAATCCATTTTGGAGAAATTGCTATATTATAGGGGCCTTATTTCTCAAGGAATTGCATAACAAAATAGGGCCTCAAGTATAGGCGAAAATTTACTAATTCTAGGTCAAAGCTTCTCAATGATCAGAGAGATAGGTTATTCACTTGTAGGTTGTGCTCAGTTGAGCAAAGAAATTGTAATACACCTCTATTCATCAGATTAATTCAAGCAGGCATTAGGGATTTTAGTAGATTACTTTCCACTGAAAAGATATCGTGCGCATGTGTGTTATTTATTATTGCATGTCTCAGAATTTTGTTCTAAATTGTGAATTAACTTCCGCATAGTAGTAGATTAGGTTTGTGTCTTGTGAATTTTATTAAAAATTCATGAGCAGTTGAAAATCTACACCATAATTTATACATGGTGTCAAAGCAAGATTCACAGTAGAACAAGAATTTTGAAGTCATTTATTAGGAGGATTGAATTTGCACTTCAGTGTAACAGGATCTCTTCAAAGCTGAGAAGATGAGCTTCAACGGGTTGAGGCTAGAGTCTGCCTTGGAAGGCACCTCTAATTTCATCACATGGAAGCAGTATTGGATGGAAATTTCTTGCTAGAATTCATCAAGATAGATGTTGCAAAATCACAAGCATCTGACCCCCAAAACCTTGCTCAGCAAAATAAATATGTAGCCAAGGTGAGGAGAATAATATTGGAGGGAGTATTGGATCACATTGTCTCAAATATCCATGAGAAATAAACTCCACTCGCAATGTGGAAAGCACTAGAATAATTGTTCGAGAATAGTAGTGACCACAGCAAGTTGGCGCTCAATGATAAAATTTAAAATATCAACCTGCAAAATAATGACACTATTCTGCAGTATCTAAGCAGGTTCACACAATTTCGTTATGAACTTGGTGGGGTTGGTGTTAATGTTGCAGAATATGACTTGGTAAGCCTAGCCCTTCTAGGTTTTCCCAATAGCTAGCATAGCTACCAAGATTCAGTGGACGAGAGGGAGAAACTACGACTTACGGTATGATTTGGTACAGGAGGAAATAAGGTGGAATACCAAAGATGGGACTTCATCCAAGGGCGAGGATGAAGAAAAAATTGCAATGGTTGGAAAGGGAAAAAAGGGAAAAGGGTATAAATCTCAAACCAAACTAGAATCTAGCCAAGGGGGCAAGAAGAAATATTTGTTGAAAATTAAATGCTTCAATTATCATGAATTCAGACATTATGCCACGAAGTGTCCACGCAAAAAGGAAAGAAAGAAGACCTTAAAAGGAGCAGTGGGTGAAGCATTGGATTCATAGTTATAGCTCGACTTTACCCTTATTTCATTCATAGGCAGCATAATGATGGGGAATGTGTGGTACTTGGACTCAGGCGCATCATTCCACATGACACGGTTTAGAGAATTATTCAGTGACCTAGAGGAGAAAGACTTGCAGATGCACATTGAGTTGGGGGATGATAGAAGGTAAAACGTGACCAGGATTAGTACAATCACCTTTCAAAGGGAGTCGGGTTCCTCTTTCAGGAAAAATTATGTCATGTTTGTTCTAATATTAAAGAAAAATATAATCTCTGTTACAATTTTGAAAGACTTTGGTTATGATGTGATCTTCAAGAAAGTAAAATCATTCCTATGATACATAGCCACGGGACAGGTGGAGCAGATCATGGTTCGTGCGAAGAACCTGTATAAGCTAGATGTGGAAGATTATGTTGAATTAAGCACTAAGGCGGAGAAAGTGCATGGTTGTGAAGTTGATGAACTTTGACACAAAATACCTAGCCATTTGCATCATGTTGACTTGAGTATTACACAGCAAATAACCACTAGCCTCCCCAAAGGAGCACTTGAGTATCAAGATTTATGCAAAGGATCTACCATGGTGAAGTACACAAAATCCAAATTCCATGATCAAGACAAAAAAGCACATGCAGTCTTGGAAAGGATCCACTCTGATGTTTGTGGACCTTTCTCGACAGCCTCCACTGCCAGACATAAATATTTTTTCATTTTGATTGATAATTCTCAAGGAAGTGTTGAATCTTCTTCATGTAGAAGAAAGATGAGAAATTCTCCAAGTTTGTAGAGTTCAAGGCACCGGTTTGGAAATAAACCAACAAGAAGGTGAAGGCTCCTAAGACTGATAATGGAGGTGAGTATGTGTTGAATGAATTTAAGAATTTATGTGCGAAAGAAGGCATTCGACGAGAGTTGACAACACCCCAAAACCGACAGTAGAATGGGGTTGCTGAGAGAAAGAACTATAGAAATGTAGGAGAAGTGAGGGCGATGTTGTATGACCAAGGTGTCCCTCTACATTTGTGGGATGAGGCATGCAACACAACAGTCTATTTGCAGAACCAGAGTCATCATTGCATTCTTGCTATGATTACACTGGAGGAGGTTTTCTCGGCGAGAAAGCTAGATGTGTCACACTTCACCTTTTTTGGAGCCTCTATTTACTTCCATGTCTCCAAAGAATCAAGGAAGAAGATTGAGTCGACAATAAATTGGGGGTATTTTTGAATTACATAGAAACTCCCCACAACCTCCATCTATACTTTCCATCCCTAAAAAATGACAGTTTTGTGAAGGGATGTAAAGTTTGATGAGGAGAAAGTGATGGGGTGCTCTCTTGAGAGGGAGCTTCAGATCCCACCAGAAGAGGATATTTTAGCTCCAAAGGAGGAGCCTTGGGAAGTTGTGGACTAGCCCCAAATTGAGGAGTGGATAGTGGAGACATCCACTTAAGCAGAACCATCTAGAAAAGGAAAAAAAAGAACCAGGGAAGTTAATACAATTGTGCAGGGTGTGAGGGATAATGTGGGAGCTCCTTCAAATTTGTATAGGCAAAGAAGGTTACATGAGAGGTACACTTGCTAATTTTATACAATATTTTGTCACTCTCCCAGTCTCGTATCCTGAAGTGTCACACTTTGTGTCGTCAATGCCGCAAATGTCGCAAAGTGATTAAATTTGTATCAAACAATATATTCACCATGAAAATTGTTTATAACATCCTTGAAGAAAAGGAGGAAAAATTTCCATGAAATAATTATGAAGATCTTGTCAAAAAACTTTTTTTTTGTGTTGGGTCAAGAAAAAGGTATGATTTCTCTTCGTAAATTTATTTATTTAACATTCATCCTTATACGATTATCTCTCTTTATAGATTAAAATAACGAAAATATCAGTTGAAGTTGGATGAAAGAATTTAGTGACAAAATAGGCAAATCTAACACAAGAAACTGATTTTTTGCTATCTTTGTGTGCAGAAGATGTGGACTGGGGAAAATCCGTTCAGTTGACAGAGTAGCACGAGGCCATAAAAGGGAAACTATAGTGTCTTTCGCAGAAAAGGCAGTAGGAGATTAGCCTGAACAATGCTATTTTATCACATGATCAGATTATGTATTGCGAAATCCTTAGGATCCCCTGATCCTGAGGATTCGCTTTTATCTAGTTACTCTTTTATGTTATATATAGGGCCGAAAGTCAAATAGAGAGAGTTCATACTTTGATAATTTGTAATTATTCTTTTTGAAAACATATAACACTGCTATCTCAGTGATGATGTAAGATATTACTTCAATTAATGAAAGAAGGTTGCGTTTGATACATATTTATATTATGAGTTCTTATTAAGCGGAGGCTTCTGGTGACTCTGGGCTCGGTCACGAGAAGTTCTACTACTTCATTGTGTTATAATATTTCTATTTAGTATTTTCTATTTGATTAATGTTCAGTAATTGGTTATTTCATTTATTGTAAGGATTTGCGATATTAATTCATACTATTTTTCAATTAGATTTAGAGTGAAGCCGTGTGACATAATTAAGCAACGCTTTGATTGGAACGGGTGAATTAGTGCTAATAGTAGATTGTTGTTCATTTTGAGTGTAGTTATCATAGATCCTAGAGATAATTCTAATTAATTTCCATAGGTTGCAATATAGATCATTTGTTATTCAAAAATCCTTTATTGATTGTATGTATGTTTTCTTTTCAATTACCATTTTCCATTCAATTACTGTTTGTTGATCAATTACCAATTTCCGTTCAATTACTATTTGTTGCTCAATTGAGATTGTTGTTTAATTTGGATTGTTATAGATTAACAATGTCATTCAATAGTAATAGCTTCCTTTCCTTGATTGAGTTAGTTAGCCTTAAGTCTATTTAAACATTCCCAAGTGAAATTCTTATTTACATTCAGTTTCAATTGATTTCGGAATAAGTTGAATAGAATTGCAGAGTGTGTTAAGAGTATTTCTTCCATAGTTAGTTCTTTCCAGAATTGTGTGGATTGAATTGAAGAATTAGTTATTAGTGATTGCAAAGATTCATCATTCGATAACCTCTAGATTCACTGCATAAATTGTACTGACACTCTTGAGATAAAAAGACTTACCTCAGGTTGACAACTAATGTAGGAACTGAGATTGCCTGTAAAAAGACACCTTAGTGAGCCAACATTTTGGCATCGTTGCTGGGGAGAGTGTTTCAAGTCTGTGAAAGAATTTGGTTTTAAAAATGGAAGGTAAGAACCTACGTACCTAGAAAGTAAAGTGCTTGCTTACGAGCCCGATTTTCAGCAAAATCTTAGAGGTTAAATAGGATTTTGTTTTTATGAATGACTAGGAATAGAAAAATAGAAAAAGAGCATAATCACCCTCCAAAACCCACAAAACACAAAGGATTGGTGAACCTTTGGAGAACGACCTTTATAGACAAAATCGTAAGAAGAGCAGAGTCTCAAGCATTAGTAGGATTCCAGGTTATACCTGGAAAAAGTTCTACTGTTATCCCTCAAGCAGCAGGCTCACCATCTGCAGCTTACGTTGAGATTCAAAGCCAAGTAGGAGGATCAGAACAAAGTCTTCAAGCTACAATAAGTTTACATTCTGATCCTCTACAAGAGGGAAAATCTTGTAACTTAAGAGAAGGAAAAAGAGAAACTAGTGGGACTACTAAGGCAGAACCACAGCTCTCTAAACAAGGATCTCCTAAAATGCCAAACCCAGGTAGTGCTGCAAAGCCAGCTCGGGTTGCTAACTCTCCGCTTACTCAAGAAGCACCCCTTGAAGTCCCCAAAGATTATTGGCACATATTTGACCAAATGGAAGATCAGCCACCTCAAGGTCAAACCTCGACATTAGAGTACCCCATAGTCGACCAAGTGGCCAATGCCCCCATGAAGGCTATTCCTCTGTAGAGCATCCCAACTTTCCATGGGATGATCACAGAGGATCCTGATGCTTTCCTGTTTAAGTTTGATGTCCTTTGTAGAGGGTATGACTATACCACTGACCCCCAAAAGCTAAAACTATTCCCTTCCACTCTAAAAGGAGCAACCTTAAGATGGTTTATGGGTCTAGGTGGGCGGATTATTAATTCTTGGGATGAGATGAAAACCTCCCTCCTCAAAAGATACGAGGACTTTTGTAAAACTAGGGAACTAAAAGATGAGATTTTTAAGATGACTGCAAAAGATAGTGAAACATTGGAAGAATATGTAGAACAATTTAATTATAATTTGCAGAGGTATCCACACACTACCCTACCAAAAGAAGTTCTAAGAGCTATCTTAATTAAAGGAATGAAAGAGGAATGGGTAGAAAATCTAAACTTAATGGGAAAAGGAGATATTTATTAGGAAGATTAGGATGAAATTATTCGTTTGTGTATCAGGTTTTCACGAGGAAGCACACACACAGGAGCATGAAGCCGAGATTGCACGAGCAGAGGAAGAAAATGACACGGTGGAGGTGTAACACGAATGGAGATCGGAAATCTCCTGGAAGATTTTAAGATTGAAATCCTAGGGACTCTCAAAATGCAATTGGACTTCTTATAGGCTAAACAAAAATAGACCTTAGCAAAACAAAATTTGGTTATCTTCTGCCCACATTGTCAAAAGAAGCATAGCCAACGGGAATGTCCATTGGACATGGTGCAAACATGTGCTATCTGTACTAAAGATCATGACAATAAACAATGTCCATCATTACCAGGGTTGAAAGTAGTATTCAAAGAAGCAGAGGAAGAAACAGAATCGATATATCTAATGAACCAGCGTCGACAGTGGCAAGCTAAACCTACAGGTATGTCACAAGACGCACCCCAATTCTTTTCTTCCTCGTAGTTTAATCAGCAACAGAACCTCGGGTCAACCTGGAAAGGCCAATCATCCTACCCAAATTAGCAAAGCCCGCCATTCCCTATGACATCCTGGCCAACACAATCTTTTCCAGGAAATGGCTGGCCGAATTCTCCTTTTACTCCTGTTTGGCAAGGCAATCCCTATCAATCCCAGTGGCTTGCCTCCACCTCTCAAAATCCGAACTGGTCTACAAATTGGCAGCGACCTCTAGGGATATCCAATGTACCTATGGGGACAAGCCCTCAGCCTCAACCCGCACTATCAGCTCCGTATACATTACAATAGAATTCTCAACCTCTTTTGCGCCCGTAGTTACCAGCTCAGTCGAACCCGAATCCTAATAACATACCAGTCCAGTTGGTACAGATTATTGAAAACCCAGAGTATGATATTGAGCAGAAAGAATGTAATGAGCTCATATTGAGGTCAGGGCGTATCATCACCCCTGAGGAAAATAGGGACCAGCCTTCAATTGAAAGTGTAACTCCACCTGTACATATTTCACCACCCTTAAATAATACTGAACCAAAGCAAGGGGAAGAGACACATTGGCATGATGACCCTAAAAAACTTATAGTCACTTCTCCTTCGTTCCCCGAAAGACTAACGATACCTAAACCTATCGCCTACCCTGATTTCAAGCTTGTAGGGGAACTGAAAAAATTTATGTATTAAGATTCCTCTCCTCCAGACCATTCAAGACATTCCCATCTATGCCAAAACAATCAAAGCACTATGTGTAAAAAAATCCTGTGAGGAAGGCAAGAACCTCACCCACTATCCATGTTGTACGAGCATTATTCGATTTACTCTTGAGAGAGGAAACTCCAATAACGTACGAAGATCTTGGAAACCCCATAGTGACAGTTCAGATATATGGCCGCTCTTTTCCAAATACACTAGTTGATCTAGGAGCTGCCATTAATATCTTAACAACATAAACTTGTCAAGCACTTGGTATTAAAGCCCTGGAACCAACCGCCACTTTATTATAACTTACTAACCGTTCGGTGGTGAGACCAAAAGGTACTTTACAAGATATCACAGTTTCTATTGACTCATGGGAATATCCAGTAGATTTTCTGGTTATAAACCCAAGGAGTTGGTTGGATAGGCATCCTTTGATTCTAAGCCGACCTTGGCTGGCAACAACTGATGCATATATTGGCTGCCAAGAAGGCAACATGACTATTGCAAAGGGGGATGCTGTAAAAAAATCTTGTGTTATATCCTCCTGCCAGGCCAAGTTTTCCCATTATAAAAATATGTAAGTAGCCACCAGCGTACCTGGAAGAGAGCATCCGTTCACCACTCACAGTAGCAGAGGCACTTATCAATAATCAGACCGAGGACGACGTTATCAATAATTTTATAAATTAGCCAGCTAATGTGAAAAATGTACAATGTCAGATTTTGAAAGCAATCCTTGATAACGAGGCCAGGGAAGATCCTCTGAAGGATACAGACAACCAACATATTCAAACGACTATTTTTCATAATAGCAAACCCGTTGAGATCGAGCTAGACAAAGTTCTAAATATTAATGACAGTTTGGATAGCAAACAACAGAAGAAGATTATCCAGGTCATACAGAAAAATAAAGGGGCTTTTGCGTGGGATTACCCTAATTGTTGGCTTGTTGGGGCCTAACCCAGGTTCAGAGTTAATTAGCAAAAAAAATCCCTGTACTACTGGCCCTTTCGGCAACAGTCCGTGGAGCACAGACGGTGGTCTCACCTGAAGTAGTATGGGAGGGTGCTAGAACTAGGTTTCCGGACCCTTGAGATGTCTAATAGGTTCAACTAGTCCCACTATTTGTCCCTGTGCGCAGGTCACTCCACGCACTTCCCTGTTCCTCACGCCCTGATACACTGCCTTTGTGCAGCCCTAACCAAGGGCTGTGGAGATTCCGTGCTGCTAGAGCTGCGCTCTGTGCTATTTCCTGAGGTCTTACTTATCTTCCTATACCAGTTAATTACCTCCACATACTTGGATGTCTTACATTATAATTATTTATACAAAACATTCATATAAGTTCGCGCAACAAATAAACAGTATACTTGCAAATTATACCCAATCATATATTAAAACAGGAAAATATGCACAAAAATATGGTAAACTTCTCTTTATTGATTCTTCCAACGGTTACAAACTCGACCTGCCCTGCGCACTCAGTTGTAGGGGTCCACGCACTCAGCTATGGACTACTAGGCCTCTGCGCACTCAGCTGCAGGGGTCCACACACTCAACTGTGGACTACTAGGCCTCTGCGCACTCAGCTGCAGAGCCTTCCCCTACTCTACGACCCAAAGACACACTTTACACTTTTACTCAATCACTTAGACTTCTCATGCTCTTCTGCTCTTCTCTACACTTAGAGCCTCACTCTATTTATACAATCCCATGGTTCGCGGACCATGGGTAGGTCTATTAAGCCGACATTACATTACAAAATGAGGGCGGATAACCCTGTGACTCTATCATAATTTCGTGCTTCGCGCCCACAATTTGTGGAGCTTTTACAAAAAGATTTGGTCAAAACTTGGGCTTTAAGCCCCAAAAAATTCCTTGGGGGGATTCCATGCCCAATAGGCCCCCAACACAAACATCGTGACTCACCCTCGAGTCACTCTGTCAGCGCGGAGATCTTCACGTAGAGTCCTTCCAACTCTGCTCGAACTGCTACAAAGTCGACAACACATTGAACTGCTGCCTGCTGGATATGTTGCATGCGTTGTTCCGAGACCGCGATGTCGGAAGTTCTTCTCTGCATCTGTGCCTGTATCCCCTGCATTTGTGCAAGCTTTCCTTCAATTTTTGTTGTGATGGTGAAGGCCTCGTCGATCCAAGGTTGAACGTGTGCCTTTAGGACTGATTCTTTGTGTCGTGCCACATCCACCTGTTCTTTCAGTGCCTTGGCCTGTTGCATCCGTGCGAGCCTCTGAGTGAGGGACTTTGACGTTGTCATACTGATGTTGGAGTTCTCACGCCTCTGTCTCTAAGCGCTGGATGTGGGGTTCCTCTTGGAGATTTGTGAGGACCTCAAATGACTCTTCCAACATGCTGGTGTAGTCTCACACAACACTGCCAATCTCGTCTAGTCTCTCTGTAATAGTGCTAGCGCGCTGTTCTCTGACTTCCAAAGGGGTGGACGACTGCGCCTTTAACCGTAACTCGGCAATCTAAAGGTTCAGCTCTAGCTGAACCTTTGTCATTTCCTTCGGCGCCTCGAACACCCTTGCTGCTAGCCTGTGGATGCGCGCCTCTGCTGGTGTGTCTGCTGGGATGGCCAGCTCTGGGACGCTTTGACAAGCTTCATCTAGTACTTGTACCAGCTGTCGATTCTGCGACACCACTTCGTCGCACTGCAAGCTCAACTGTTCCATGTTGATTTTCTACTCGCTGAGGACTTGCAATGCATGGCTCTCCCTAGACCATAGTTCTGCAGTTATCCCATCCTACAAAACATATAAGGTCTCCTACGGGAGTGCAACCATGTTGATGCCGAGACCCTTCAACGCGCTAACCATAGGCGTATTGGCCTCATTTGTTGTCACGAGTGCCCCTTCTGGCAGCACTATGGTATTCGTCACCCGAGCGCGCAACATTTGTTTTGCTGCCATTGTTCCAACTGCGAGGCTGGTCGAAAGGGTTCCAGCCTGAGGAGTGCAAACCTACAACTCCTACAGCTGTGCTCTAAGGGCCCCCAACATAATCTGGTTCTCCTTAATAAAATTTTGGATGGAATTGGAGGTGACATCGCGCATTGTCTTGCCAATGTCATGCAGATCACCCTTGGTTAGGGTGATCAGGTCAATAGACAACTTCGATGCCTTGACCTTCTTGCATGGCCATGTCCGCTCAGTCAGGTGCTGGCACTTCAACTGTGTTGATGCAGTTTGCGGGTCCGCGCCTCCCTCTTCTTCCACTGCTTCCTGCCCATGTGAAGGCGACGTTTGGCCCTCGTGCGCCTTCGTGGGTACCTCCTGCGCTGCTGCTACTGCTGCGACCTTTTCCTGTTCAGTTGTTGTCTATGAAGTGTCCCACGTCGCCTGTGCTTCTGCTGCTGCTGCCTCCTTCCTTCTCTTTTCTGCCAACTGTGCCATGCATAGTTTGGCCTCCTCTTTCTTCCTCTGTGCCGCTGACTTCTCTATCTCTGCGATGTCTAGAGCGCGCCACTCCGACGGCCATGTCTCCAGTACATTAAAGATGACATTGTCCGTGGCTACAATGGGTAGCTTTCTCCATTGCTTGGTTGGGTCCTTGTGCGCTGTGATGTATATGCTATGGATGTTTGCTTTAAATTCCGCAAAACTCTGCAGGTTGTTGTAGACAATGGGCAACAACTGCAGTTTGTTGTTGATCCCCATTCTGAGGTTCATCTTCATGAACACCAAAAATATCTTACTGTCGTGGATCCTATTTGCATCCTTTGTGGCCGAGAGCGAAGTGTACTTCGCAGCCTCTGGAAAATCCCTGTCAATTGTGGGGAATTGACAATCTTCCAGCAATTCCCCCGCCACGAGTACTATGGATAGTAGAAGCCATGCATAGTGGAATTCTCAAAGAATTCCTTGCAGAGGAATGCGGACCAGTTACACTGGACCCCCTCCGTGCACTGTTCAGCGAGTGCTACCACCGGCACGGGTATCTCATCCACACGGCACTTGCGCATAACCTTACTGGCCAGTATTTGGGTCGCCACTCTCACTGCTTTATCGTTGATGTTGGATATGGCATAGCCCCTTTTCTTCTTCTCCAGCTTGTATTTCTTCTTCACGGCCTCCGCAATGGCCAAGTCACTGCTCTTCCCTTCCGAGATGTCTGCGGGGTCCTCTCCTTTGCATGGAAGTAGAGTAATACGGTCAATCAAGTCTGCTGTGATGGGGATGGGCTCCTCCAGCCACAAACACCCATCATGCACCAAGCAAAGCAACTTCCTAATGACAAAAATTGTTATTAGGGCACAGTGGAAATGCGGCACTCAGAGCAGGTTAAGTAGCCCGATCTTTTCCACTCTGCGCAACCACTTTCACGACTCTAATCCTGTAACCCCCACCGTGGTGTTATGCTTAGGCTTCATGAGGTGCGACGTCTCAAGGTGAGGGAACTTCTCGTGGTCAGCAAGGTCCCAATCTTCAAATTTTAAGCTTGGCACTCGTCCCAGTTGTGTGCCCTCAAAAATAATGTTGTCTAGGAGGAGTGTGGTCTGGAGTGAGCTCTTGGTCTTGTCAAGTTCCTCGGGCACTTTAGCCTTCCCTTTCTATGGGGGGACATAGGTGGGCAGCTTTGTCGAGGGGTGCACAGGCTGAGTTTCCTCCTCCATGCCTTCATCCATACCTCTTTGATGATAAGGTCCTCCAGGTCTTCTTCTTCCTCATCGGTCTCTATGGTAATGGCTTTCCCCTTCTCCTCCATCGATAGCTTGGTGTGCAGCGGGTTCCACGGGGACACACGTACGGGAACCATCGCTTGTTTATCCTTCTTTGGTCTTGGCGTGCGCAGTGATTTCAATATTTCTGCCACAATCCTGGCACCTTCTAGAGCATCCCCCAAAGTCAAGGCCTACTCGGCCTCTTCGGCGGCCATTTCTGTTATTTACATAACTTCCTCAGCTACTACCATCGTGTCCGACTAGAAATCTAGCACTCACAAACTCAGGGGCTCAATCAACGCTCGGCACAAAATAACCAGGGCTCTGCTCAATAGCTCAATTCGTAAATGACCAAGTGTTTTTTGTTGGGCAACCCTTTGTATTTATAACACTTTTTGAATTTGAAATCATCTGTTCCCCCCAAATCCCCCCAAGGCATGTTTTGGGGCTTAAAGCCCAAGTTTTGACCAAATCTTTTTGTAAAAACTCCGCAAATTGTGGGCGCAGAGCGCGAAATTATGATAGAGTCATAGGGTTGTCCGTCCTCATTTTGTAATGTAATGTCAGCGTAATAGACCTACACGGACCATGGGATTGTACAAATAGAGCGAGGCTCTAAGTGTAGAGAAGAGCAGAAGAGCATGAGAAGTCTAAGTGATTGAGTAAAAGTGTAAAGTGTTTCTTTGGATCGTAGAGTAGGGGAAGGCTCTGCAGCTGAGTGTGCAGAGGCCTAGTAGTCCATAGCTGAGTGCGCGGACCCCTGCAGCTAAGTGTGCAGGGCAGGTCAAGTCTGTAACTGTTGGAAGAATCAATAAAGAGAAGTTTACCATATTTCTGTGCATCTTTCCCTATTTTAATATATGATTGGGTATAATTTGCAAGTATATTGTTTATTTGCTACGAGAACTTATATGAATGTTTTGTATAAATAATTATAATGTAAGACATCCAAGTACGCGGAGGTAATTTATTGGTATAGGAAGATGAGTAAGACCTCGAGTAATAGCGCAGAGCGTGGCTCCAGCAGCACGGAAGCTCCACAGCCCCTGGTTAGGGCTACGCGAAGGCAGTGTATTAGGGCGTGAGGAACAAGGAAGTGCGCGGAGTGACCTATGCGCAGGGACAAACAGTGGGACCAATCGAACCTCTCAGACATCTCAAGGGTGTGGAAACCTGGTTCTAGCACCCTCCCATACTACTTTGGGTGAGACCTCAGTCCGCGCTCCGAGGATTGTTGTAGAAAGGGCCAGTAGTACAGGGATTTGTTTGGCTAATTAACTTCGAACATGGGTCAGGCCCCAACAAGCCAACAAATGGTTTCATTGCCGGGACTAGGATCTGCATAGAGATGTTTGATGTCGTATCACTTTCTGGCCAACCCGCACGGCAGCGCAACCCCTCATGCATGGTCGCAAACCTTGTGACTCTTTGCTTCTGTACGTAATTCCAACATCGCGCAGCTCCCGGGCAGAATAGTTTATAGGCCGTCGCTTCCTTTCAACTACCTGGAGCGCTAAGACTGTACTTCCCTCGGCTATTCAGGTGGTCGCACCACCTGTATAAAGTTTCATCCTATCATCCATCACTTTTCCTGGAAAATACCCACCTTTTATTGTTACGGGAGACATCACGCACTTTATCATCTACAATGCGCTACCATGGTCGATTCGCTTAGTAATGTGCGGTCCAATCCAAGGCATCAGACTGATCAATTCATGGCGATAGGCCTCAACCTTGTCAGCGTGATCGTGCATGTTAGCTCTGCCAGTTTCTTCAGCATTTGATGGATCAAAATAGGTGTTGAGCAGTGTTGGTTTGGTTATATAAGGCTGGCAGCAGTTTTTATTGCTTTCTCCTTCATTTTGTCTTATTCCCTTATAACTCCCTACACCTCCATTTCCTCTTTCCCCTTGAATCCTCCTTATTCTCCTTTAATCCCCTTTTATCCCTATTTTACACCCACTTTTGGCATAAAACCCTTGTTTACCTAGCTCCTGGGCGTTTATGTTTAAAAAACCTTAAAAACCCTCATAACCCGTTTAAAACCCTGTATAACCCATTCTTCGTTTAGTCCCCAGGCACTTAAGTCCTAACACTTATAACCCATATGACCATGATCATAGCCCACGGGGTCTTTTCACCTGTCATATTAATTAAATCACTTGTCTTAATTCCACCGCCATCCGATCATCCCGCGATGATCCGACGATGTATGCTTTCCCCGCTCCCGTAAACCGCACGACTGTTAGCCCGTGGGAAAGTGGTTTTCCCCGCTGACCTACCTGCCACGCGTCGTCATATTATTTCATCGTACTCCATATATGGAAACCGCCCATTCCCGTAGAGCAGTGTGGGGAATGACGCCCACCCCGATACCAATTGTCTCCCCGCCCGTTAACCTATGCCCATCTCCGCCTCCCATCAGTCGTTGGATCATTCCCGTCATGATCCAATGGCCATTTTTCATCTGTTCACACTTTCTCCCGATAGCCCTCTCAAATCCAATCTTAGCCGTCACGCTGCCAGATCTAACGGCCAACATTCTTTCTCAACTCTTCGTCCATTGTTAATATATTTTTCAGTGTTTTCGACCTATTTTGTGCGCGCAAAGAATGAAGGAGGCCATGATCCAGCGACCTGCGCATTAAAACCCTCAGCTACTACATTCAACACAGTGTACCTCCGAAAGATAGGAAGGACAACCTTGAGCAGATAAACACAGCATTTTACTTGTTCATGAAGTACAGCAGAGCAGCAGAAAGGCCATTCTGTCTATTAAAGCAGTCAAATTGTATCACAAAGCCCATATCTGATTGTAAATGTGATTGGTGGCCAATTATGACCCCTCCACACTTAGGGCAGCAGAGCAATTTTGTGAAAAGCTCCATATGTACTGAAAAACAAGATGTAATCAAGTTGATGAGTGTTATTCTGTTGTAAGCTTCAACTTCTGGAGACTGTAACTACTGTGTAACTTGCAGCTTCTGGTCTTCATTTCCAACTAATACAAGCTTCTTTGGCTCTTAATTGCTCACTTTCCACTTATTCTTCTTTGTTCCAGGCTGTGCCTGTTATGCATTATTTCATGTGTTGTTGGTGTTTAGCATTAGAGGGGTTGTCATCCCACCTCTGTGTTATAATTTAGCATGTACCATTGAATTTGTATGTAGGTTTCTATTGTTTTAAATTCCAGAGAGCTATCATACTGTCTGTGCATTAAAAAATAGATTGACAGACCTTCTAACTGGTTGCAGCTGGCCATCTCAGGGTCATGTGCATTTGTTGGTGCGATCAGTCTTCTCCATCTTCACATTTTCCCTAAAACTATGAGTAATTGGTGGTCTAAAGCCTTGTAGTTTGGGGGTGTTCACCCATGTCTAGGGTTAAGCATACTAAAAGTGGTTATCTGGCTTGAATATGTAGCATCTCCTTCATTAATCCACAATTTATCCAACATTTTATTGAGTTTGTAATGTTCCTGAGCATCTCTGATATACAACCTAGGAGAGTTTCTTGGGGTGATAACATTAATTGGCGCCGTTGCCGGGGAGAGGAGAATTGAAGCTCAGCTTCCCTAGGAGAACGACACAGCTTCAAGCTTTGATGATAGACAAGGTTTGAACACAGTTTCTGGTTGTAATCATCTATCTAGCGACTCCATTGGAGGAAGACCATCCTTTGGTGACTCCACATTGAAGTTTTGGCTTAGTTTGTGAGACATACTCGAAGAAATCCTCAGAAATCTCCAGCTAAACCATTGCTTGACCCTGAGAAGACTATTAAATCAAAGAAATCTTCACAGAAAGGGGCATCAAGATCAGGTAAGCCTAAGAAGTCTCCTTCATCTCTGAAAGATAAAGTTGTAGCTGAAGAAATATAGTATGAAGATTTAGAACCCAGCATTGTTAATCAGGAAATTCCTTCAGAGATTAATTCAGTCCCTTGTACTATTAGTTCCCCTTTGAATCTCAGTCCAAAGAAAGGTTCCCATTCAATCCAAAACATCCCTATATCTCTGCCATCCATCACATTACTTTCTACCATTCAATCTGCTAGTATTCTTCCACATATTCCATTATGGCGGGACAACAAGCACCCACGAAGATAGAAAGAATTGTTGCTGCTAGATATGGACCTTTGGTCTTGCATGTTCCTTTAAACACTATGCCTGTGGGAGAATATCAAAAATATATGCCTAAATTCACTGGAACAGAGGGAGTAACAACAGAAGAGCACCTAGAAGATTTTTACAGTTATGCTGATAATTTAGATATAAATGAAAATGATGTGTGGATGAGAGTTTTTGTCCAGAGCCTTGATGGAGAGGCTAGGAAGTGGTTTATAGAATTTCCCCAGAGATCTATAACACATATTGAAGCATTAGATGATGCATTTTTGAAGCAATGGGGAGATAAAAAGGATCTGCTATATTACCATACAGAGTTTGGTAACCTGAAGAGGGAAAATGGGGAATCATTGCCAGATTTCAAAAAAAGATTTAACCGTATGTATAGTAAGATACTAGCTGAGGTAAAGCCTACCCCCACCTCTACCAAACTCACTTATGCCAATGCTTTTGACTCAGATTTCTGCCTATTATTGAGAGAAAGGAGATGTGCCACTCTAGCAGACATGCAGGATGCAGCCCTAGAGGTGGAATCTAATATCATGGCTGCAGAGAAACTAAAGAGTCAAGCTGATAGAAGGAGACAGAGAAATTAGGCTTCTACTTCTTCTGCATCATCTTCAGAGCCTAAGTTAGACAAAATGACTAAGATGATAGAGTCATTGGCTGCTAAAATTTCTAAGCTAAAGGTTGAGCAGAATTCAGGGAAAACAAGGCAGCAAAACACGTTTGCTCCAAGAAATCCAAATCCTTTCAGAAGAGCAAATGAGCAGTTACAAATTATGCAAAGGGGTGAAGATTCAAAAGAAGATCAGAAAGTTAAAGCTCCTTTCCAAATGTAGTCATGGAGGAGGAACAATTTGAAGAAGATGGGGATGAAATTCACTGCATGGAAGATAAAGGCAGTGATACATTTTTTACTTTGGCCGCTTATGAAGAGTCTTTGTTGTAGGAACAAGACAACCAAGAATGGGATAGAGAAGCTGTCCTAGAAGCTGAACAGCGGCAGAGATATAATCTGAGATCCAATGCAAAAAATGTCGAGGAGAATCCTGCCCGAAGAGCTGTTGTCCAAGCAGAATCACAGAATTTCAAACAAAGAAGACCAACAGCTGATCCAATCATCCTCAAAGCTCCAGTTCAAGAGGTAAGAGGTTCTAATAAGCTACCCTCCTCTTTCAGCTTTGAGTCAGAGGTCCAAAAATTGAAAATACCTGTGCCTCTGATTGATTTGGTAAAGAGTGAAGTGTTTAGAAAGCCCATCTTTGAAGCTCTTGAGCTGAAAACCTCACAAACCTCCACTGACTCTGTTAATTTGCAAGATGACAAGCCTGCCATTGTTCTCAGCCCTATGATTGAACCTGCTGATAATAATTATCCATCTTTTTATGTCTCCTTGACCATTCATAATAAAATCCTCCACAATTGCCTGCTAGACACAAGGACCAGCCACAATCTAATGCCTAAAGCTGTCATGGAAGATTTAGGCCTTGATATCACTAGACCCTATCATGATTTATTTTCTTTTGATTCAAGGAAGGTGAAATGTCTTGGATTGATTAAGGATCTGGCCATTACCTTAACTCAGCTGCCCATGAAGAGTATGATGATGGATATTGTGGTGGTAGATGTCCCTCCCAAGTTTGGCATGTTGTTGTCTAGAGGGTGGATTAAGAGACTAGGTGGGACATTACAGAATGATCTTTCTTATGCCATTGTCCCAGTTTTTGGAGGAGAAAATAGGAGATTGTATAGAGAAGCACAGCTGGCATATATCATCAGTGATGAGAAGAATCGTACAAATCATCCCATATATGCAGCGGACACTGATTTTGGAGCATGTATTCTCCAAATAGAAGAATCTCAGAAGGCCTCAATGCAGCTCAGAAAACCAACAGCTCAGGCCGAAGAAGAGCAAGGAAGTTGGGTTTCGGAGATATTCTTTGATGGAGCATGTTCCAGGGTGACTGCAGGAGAAGGGGTGGTGTTAATATCTCCAAAGAAAGAAAGCATTCAGCTGTCTTTTAAACTGGTTTTTCAATTCACTAATAACATAGCAGAGTATGAGGCTTTGTTGTTGGGCCTTAATGCAACAAAAGATAGAGGAATTAGAAGCATAAAGGTGTTTGGAGATGTTGATCTGATAATTCAGCAAGTAAATAAAACATTTCAAGCAAAGCACCCAAGGCTGAAAGCATACGGAGATGAGGTATGGAGTATCAGAGATTGTTTTGATTATTTCTGCATTTCATACATTCCTAGAGCCCAAAATCAGCTTGTTGATTCCCTTGTTGTGTCTACTAGTCTATTTATACCTCCTTTGCCTCCTAGACTAGTTTATGAAGTCCAAATGAAATACAAACCGTCCTTGCCCGATAATGTCCACCATTGGAAAGTTTTTGAAGATGATGATGAATTGAATAGGTTCTTGCAAGTCATTGATGAATTTGTTGAAATGCAAATTGACCAAGAGAATGATGCCTTGGAAAAAAGCTCTCAATCCCAACTTAGAAATAAAATTGGTAAAAACAGCATTGTCCAACTTCCTACTAACCATATTCCTAAGGGTCTAATTCCTCTTGAAAGACTGTTTGATCATAATGATGTGCCTTACAAAGTTGCACAAAAAGAAGACCAATCTGAAATTTGTAAGCATGATATAGGAAGTACAGGTTAGCCTAAATATGTAAATTTGTCCACTCATTTTTCTGTTGATCAAAGTGCTGAATACTAAAATTTAATGAGGCAATTTGCTGATGTTTTTGCCTGGGAGTATAGTGATTTGAAAACATATGACAAGAACATAATTCAGCATAAAATCCCTCTGGAGAAAGACACCATTCCTTTCAAACAGAAGCTGAGACCGATAAATCCTATGCTTCTTCCTCTGATTGAAAAATAAATTAAAAACATGTTGGCTTCCAAGATCATTGTCCCTCTCAGGTATTCAAAATGGGTAGCCAATTTGGTGGTAGTGAGGAAGAAAAGTGGTGAAATCAGATTGTGTGTTGATTTCAGAAATTTAAACAAATGCTCCAAGAAAGACAACTATCCTCTCCCAAAGATGGAACATTTGCTGCAAAAGGTCTCAGGAGCTAAAGTGATGTCATTCTTGGATGGTTTTTCAGGCTTTAATCAGATTGTTGTGCACCCAAATGATCAAGAAAAGACTGCATTTACCACTCCTTGGGGCACTTTTATGTATGCCAAAATGCCTTTTGGATTGATGAATGCTGGAGCCACCTTTCAGAGAGCTATGGATATAGCATTTGTGGGAGAGAAGGACAAATTTGTGCTTATCTACCTTGATGATATAACAGTTTACTCCAGCAGCCATCAAAATCATTTGTAGCATTTAAAAAGAGTGTTTTTGAAGTGCAGAAGGTTTGGAATATCAGTCAATCCCAAAAAATCTCAATTTGCTTTAAATGAAGGCAAGCTGTTAGGACATATTGTGTCTACTGCAGGTGTTCAGATTGACCCAAAAAGAGTCAAAGCAATACAGACTTTGTCTATCCCAAGATCAAAGAAGGATATCCAGTCCTTTCTGGGTAAAATTAACTTTGTAAGGAGGTTTATTCCAAATTTTGCAGAATTGGTAAAGCATGTTACCTCCATGTTGAAGAAAGGGGCAGAAATCAAATGGACTGATACAACAAGACAATCATTTGATTCCATCAAAAAAGCTATTATGGAGGCTCCCACATTAATAAGTCTAGATTACAGCAAGGAGTTCCACATATTTTCTTTTGCCTCTGAAGACACCATTGCAACAGTTTTATTGCAGGAAAATGAAGAAGGTTCAGAGCATCCAGTAGCATTTTTCAGCAAGAATTTGAGGGATGATGAACTGAGGTATGATATGATTGAAAAACAAGCATATGCCCTTATCAAATCCTTGAAATCTTTTAGAGTTTATATCCTTCATTCCAAGATAATAGCATATGTACCGTCTGCTGCAATAAAAGATGTCTTGACACAAACTGATGCTGATGGTAGAAGGGCAAAATGGATTGCAAAAATGATGGAATTTAATATAGAACTGAAGCCCACCAAGCTGGTCAGAGGTCAGGGTCTTGCCAAATTATTAGCTGAAGAAAATTGCAGATCGTTAGACATTGATTTCCTATATGCAAATGCAGAAAATGGTCAGGCAGAAAGGGAAGAAACAGCTGAACCACAGAGGAAGTAGTTAGTGGCCAAGAATCTAGCTTCTTGTAATTGGTATGCTGCAATAATTAATTTCTTTCTGAAGCTAGAAATCCCTTCAGAAATTACTCAAATTCAAGCCAGAACTTTGAAACTTAGTGCAGCAAAGTATTGCATCAATGAAAATCTTCTTTACTAGAGGGATCCATCTGGAATATTTTTAAGGTGTCTGGACAAAAAACAGTCAAAAGAAGTTATGCAGCAGTTTCATAACAGCATGCATGGAGGGCACCATTACTAGAAAACTACATCCCATAAAATTCTCAGAGTCGGGTACTATTGGCCCACTTTATTTTCTGATGTATTTTCTTTTGTTAAATCTTGTGACAGGTGCCAAAGATTTGAAGGAAAACAGCGGTTGAAATCCCTGCCCCTAAAACCAATAATTGCAAAAGGACCTTTTCAGCAGTGGGGCTTGGATTTCATTGGAGAAATCAATCCACATTCCAGTGGACAACATAGATGGATATTAGTAGCCATTGATTATTTCACTAAATGGATTGAAGCAATCCCTACAAGGAAGGCTGATCATAATGTGGTCATGAAGTTTTTGACAGAGAATATCTTCAGCAGATTTGGTTGTCCACATAAATTAATAACAGATAATGCAGTAGCCTTTAGGGTAAAAGAATTGGTGGAAATGTGTGATTCAATGGGTATTAAACTTGTTCATTCCACCTCATATTACCCTCAAGGAAATAGTCTGCCAGAATCCTATAATAAAATTTGATTAGGATAATTAAAAAGATGTTAGAGGACAATAAAAAGAATTGGGATTCCAAGCTCAAGTATGCACTGCGGGCTGACAGAGTGACCATTAAAAAATCCACAGGCAATTATCCTTTCAAGCTGGTGTATGGTGCTGAGGTTGTATTTCCAATTCAGCTAACTCTCCCTATGGCAAAATTCCTTCAAACAAAACAAAATGAGGAAGAATACATGGCAAATAGGATCACTGATTTAGCAGAGTTGCATCAGATTAGAGAATAGCTGGTTGAACAGGTTGCAGCACATCATAAAAAGATCAAGGAAGCCTTTGACAAGAAGGCAAAAACAAGTAATTTTCAAATTGGTGACTTGGTTTTGAAATGGGATGCACTGAAGGAAAAGAAAGGCAATCACGGGAAATTTGATGCTTTCTGGACAGGGCCTTTCATAATTTCACAGATTCAAGGGAACAACACCTTTATACTGAAAAGTATGGGAGGCGAGACAGTTTTTGATGGCCCAGTTAATGGGCAGTTTTTGAAAGTATATGTTGTTTAAGGTCTTTGGCCTTAGAGGTTGTAAATATTGTGTTTATATCAGTTTTTGTATAGACGCAGTAGACTCCATGCCCAATGGAACACTAGGAATTTTGGCTAATTTGTTTTCAGCTGAAAAGGCAATGGTCTGTAGGTTCTTGAGACCTCACAAGGAGGATCTCATCCCCAGAAGGAGCCAGTGTTAGCTCTGCTAGTTTCTTCAGCATTTGATGGATCAAAATAGGTGTTGAGTAGTGTTGGTTTGGTTATATAAGGCTGGTAATAGTTTTTATTGCTTTCTCCTTCATTTTGTCTTATTCAGCCTTGGCGGTGCATGCACGGTCAGGTTCTTGCACGTGGTCTTATAAGCCCATAGAACCGCTGGTACGCGCAGGTCCCAGTTAGTCCGCTTCGCATTGTGGACCTTGTTCAGTGCTTCGCGTACTTTGTTAAAGGCTTCTGTGTGGATATCCTTCTGCACACTTGGTCTTTCCATACTCCATGGTCCCAACTAGAGGGGTCGTTCGCGCCATTTCCTTTCCCACATCTACGTACTGATCGTGTCTCCTATCGCGAGGACTACGTGCATTCGTGCAGGTTTCGCACCATATGCCTGTATCCACCTAGATAGGTGGGTGCGCGGGCCATTTCATCCGAAAATCTTGTCTGTTAAACGCATCGGATTCTTCCAGAACCGTGTGTGCATCATTCTTCTGCAGTCACGCCATTCCTCAAAACTTCTTTGGTACGTACCCCACAATCTTGCGGGCGTATCTCGCAGTACCCATTTCAGAGCATCGAAGCATTGTTGTTCTGACACTTCTCTTTCAAATTGTTCAGGAAGTCATCCACCTTGTTTAACCCGTCATATGTAGGTAGATCTCTTACCTTTGTTTCTACGCAGCGCAACGATCTCGTCATCATGTTACAGTTGAGTGTGGTTACCTCATGTAACTGGTTCTTCCATTGTATTATCTACTCGTCAGAATCTGATGTGCAGGAGCTTTCGCACTCCCATGACATTTGGCCATTCGCGGTTGGCTTTACCCAATCTTGCTCTCACTTGTTATCTTGTAGATGTAGTCTGGATTGTCATCGATGTCATAGTCATGCACTGGCTCCATGTAGCACGATCCTTTTGCAGGGTCTAAAGGTACCACTACGCACAGATACTTCTTCTTAAAGATCATCTTGCCCTTCTTCAGATTTATCACTCCACTCATGTCAACGGCCTAATCTATTCCCAATAGCGCAAGGTAGGGATTGCTATCATCAACAATCTCTATCACTTCAAAATCTGCTAGTGCGCTTGCTCCTTCGATATCTACTGTGGTTCCCTGCAATCTTTCCATAGGTAGGATATTTTGTTGGTTTGCCATTCGCAGTTGGATAAGAGACCATTACAGCGTCGGCCTACCCATGCACTCCCATGTCTGCTTTGGCAGGACGTTTGCATCCGATCCTAGATCCAGAATCACTTGGTCCATCTCATATTCCTCAATCTGCATGGTCAATCTCATTTCCCTTCTTGTTCACATTGTGTGCTTCCCAAGCTTTCGAACTACGTGCGGTTCTCTTGGTGCAGTCCCAATGCATCTAGTTATGAGTTCTTGCAGCCCCTTTATAGCCTTGTTGTCGCGTAGCAGCTTCATGCATGTCTCCAAGAACATAGTGAGCATTGATGGGTCCATTTCTGGCTCCAGTCTGTCCTTACTTCCTAAAGTGGAGGCATCAACGAAGCTCCTCTTAGCTTCCATGAAGGTCTCCTTAGTGTGCTCCAAATCAAATTCCGGTTCCTTCGTTAGAGCCTTGCGAACCCAAGTACTTTATTCAAGCTGCTTGCCTTTGTCATCCCCTGTCGTAATTCTACTTTGAAGCATGATATTTACATTAGGGTCTTCCTCGCCCAGCTCAGACCTCATCATTTGGAGGTTCTGAGTAGAGGGAGGTTGGAGTGCTCCTTTATCACGCAACCTCGCTATCAGTGTGGGACAATCCTCCGTCTCATGATAAAAAAACATACAATACAAGCATGATGGTCATGTTGGATTCGTACAATCACAGGCATAGTGCCCTGGCCCTCCACAATCGTAACATATCAGCTGTCCGTGACCTCTTCCTGGTCCCCCTCCACCTCGGTCTCATCCGCGCCCTTGAAATCTAGTCCGTGCCATTCCTGCATTTTGATCGAGGGGTCGTGTTTTGGCCTGAACTCTGTAGGTAGGAGTTCGATCCATCATCAGCTCATAACTTCTACAAGTGCGCTCATCATGTCCCACTGACCTACAGAAATTACATAACAACTGTTGTGAATTCTGCGTATACTTCTATAATAGATGGCAGTTATCTGTAACATGCTTTCCTCTTATCTCACAATTCGTGCACCATAGTGCAGGCGCCGTGCTCGGTCCTGCTTTTGCCTCCGGTCTTAATGGCATTAGCCCTCCTCCCGCAAGGTAATTCGCGAACACCGGGCAATGGTCCTTGTCATGCCCCTGGCCCTTGCATTTTACGCACCATACCTCATCGCGCATCTCTAGGCAGGTTGTCATGTCTTATTTCAAACTCTGCATCTCAAGGCACAAGTTTTTCAACTGCGCGTGAATCTGTTGAACTCTCAAGTTGGGATCTTGTATTGGGGTCTCGTGTAATCTCATCGTGACCTCCAAGGCCTCGGCCTGAGTGCTTAGCCTCTGTTGCGGTAGCGTGTTCCGTAGATGCAGAGTTAATGATGCTACAAACCATTCGTGGTGTTTCCCATTGTTGGGCCGTGAAACAGGTATAAATTTACTCTTGATTACACTATCTCTTTCCTCCTTTTTATGCATTTGTGCCATGATGTAATAAGGTTTTGATAGAATTTCGATAATAGGTGAACGAAACTGCTTTTGATGCGATTTAGCTGTCAAAACTAACTTTCATTGCTATGCAGAAATTGGCGAATGGAACAACTGTTGTTCAAACTATTGAACAACAGAGGCTAAACAAAGGAAACAATGCGCGTCTTGTGCAGTCAAATCGAGAAGCGAATCTAGAGGATTAGCGCAAGATGAAATATTATCTGATAATAGCATTTGGTTGTGAATTCCTCAGGATCTCCTGATCCTGAGGAATCGCATTTATCTCTTTTCCTCTTTGACTATAAGAGGGGAAAGACGAATAGAATAGGGGACTTAAATTTTTGCTTTTCACCTCAGTTGTAATTCTAATACATAGAATGTTATTCTGAGGAACACATCGTGCTGTAATGACATTTGAATTTGATGAATAACATATAATTTGTGTTGCTATTCATTCGCGATATTATGGTGTAATCAAGCAGTAATCATTGGCGGCTTGGGCCCGGTCACTGGTGGATTTCACTGTTGTTCCCTGTCTTATAGTTTACCTTTCTTTTACTGCAAGTTTAATTACTCTGTTTTATAGCTTTATGATTGGATTACTTTCACTAATGTTGAGTTTGTGTATTCATTGCATTAATTCTTATTCCTGTTGATTGGTTCCATTTATTTTATTTTTTTTAAGTTGTGGTTCACGATCACTGAGTGGTCGCTACATCCACGGGAAATATCGGGGACATTCCACCCGAAGGGATCTGCCCGTCGACCAAACTTAACAGGCCTAACCCCGAGGGCGTCGAGGAGATTTGACCCCGTGACCTCCCAACTGGGAAAGTACTTAGCAACGGGAACTCGACCAATTGAGCTATCCCTTGGGGCTCTTTTGGTTCCATTTATTTATGTCGTAGATTGATTTCTTTAGTAGGTAAGAATCATTTCTTGTTAATTAAAAGCCAGAGTGTTATTGGTTAAATCAGGTTTATCACTTTTATGCAGAAGTTTAGATTCAGCTGAAAGAACTCTGTTATTGTTACTATGCACTCGGTTGATGTAATTTCAATTAGAGTTTTTTAAGATTGAGTTTGGTTTTGATTAAGATTGAGTTTTGATGTTTGAATAAGTTAATTTCCTTGAAGTTATAAGCTTGATGTTTATGGTTTGATCTGTTTACTCTTATATTGAAATTAATAAGATATCTTAAAGCATTATTGTCTATAGATATAATGATTGCCATCACTTGCACATATTGTGTACACTCTTGAAACGAAAAGACTTGCCTAGGTTGATAATTAATGTGAGGCATTTAAGAGTTCTAAAAGACACCTTATTTGCGCCCAACATTTTGGCGCTGTTGCCGGGGAGAGTGTTTCCATTTCACAAAAGGTGATGTGTGTTTTATGTTTGTGTGCTGCGAAAGAACTGGGTATTAAAAACAGAAGGTAACAACCTAAGTACGAGTAAGTAAAGTGCTTGCTCCCTCACCCGCTTTTGAGCACAATTGTGTAGGAATGGATGTTTGTTTGCTATGAAAGAACTAGGTATTAAAAACGGAAGGTAAGAACCTGTGTACGAGCAAGTAAAGTGCTTGCTCCTGTGCCTGCTTTTCAGTAAAATTGCATAGGAATTAATGTAGAAATAAATGTTTGAATTTCTGAGTGAATGACTAAGAAGAAAAGAGTAGAAAAAGATTTAATTCCTTTGCCCAGATCTGAAAAATATAAGGAATCAGTGCCACTTGGACGATCAACCTTCATCAACGAAATCATAAGGAAAGCTGAGTCTTAGTCATCAGTAGGACCCTGAATTGTTTCTACAAGAAATCCTATTGTAACCATTCAGGCTGCAGGATCACCATCTACAACTAACGCTGAGATTCACAACAAGACTATAGGGCCTAAACAAAGTTTTCAGAACACTGAAAATTTTCCGTTTAGCCCTTTACAAGAAGGGAATTCTTGCAATCTCCGTGAAGGAGAAGGAGAAACAGGTAGTGCTGAAAAGATTAAATCATCAGAGCCCAAATCTCCTGAAGTAGTAGTTGAATAGAGGACACCCAATATTCCGGACCAAGGTAGTATTGTTAAAATCATCTTAAAGGTTTGTTCTAGCCCCCCAGGAACATGGTTCCAGCGCCAGAAATCCTTGAAGAATATTGGCATATTTTTGCCCAAATGGCTAATAATCCGCGATAGCCTTAGACGTCTACATTACAATACCCTATTATTGATATAGCTGTCAATGTTCCCATGAAAGCCATTCCATTACAGAATACTCCTACCTTCCATGGGCTAACTTCAGAGGATCTTGATGCATCCCTTTTCGAATTCGATGTTTTATGTAGGGGATATGATTACACTACCAACCCCCAGAAGCTAAAAATGTTCCCCTCTACTCTGAAGGGAGAAACTATGCATTGGTTTATGGGGCTTGGTGGAGGTACCATTAATGACTGGGACCAAATGAAAACAACTTTTTTAAAAAAATACCAAGATTATTACTGAATTAGAGAACTGAAGGATGAAATCTTTCAAATGGTAGCTAAGACTAATGAGACTCTTGAAGAATGTGTAGAATGTTTTCAATATCTTCTGCAAAGATCTTTTTATGCAAATTTACCTCCTGAAGTTCATAAAACTACGATGATCAAAGGTATGAAAGACCAATGGGTAGAAACACTAAATTTAATGGGGAAGGGTGATATTTATCAAGAGGATTATGAAAATATTATACAATTGTGCATCAAGTGTTCCAGAGGCAGTGCAAGGATGAAACCAACCGGATGTGATGTGATCACCAGAGACAACAAAGCCTTAGGAGGAAGCATTACACGAGTTGAAATCGGCAATCTACTAGAAGATTTCAAGACTGATATCCTAGGGACCCTGACGACACAATTGGATGTCATGCAAGCCAAACAAAAGCTCTCTTTAACAGATCTGAGCTATCATAAATAAGAGAGAGTGCATGGCATGTAGTGTATGCCCTTTTTATGCAATGTCAAGTGAGATTGAATTGGGTCCAGTATCTCACTAATGAGATTTGATTGAAATAAAATTAAATACTAAAATATGAGGCATCACTACGAGACAAAACAATTAAGGAATGGCTCGCATTTTGATTGAAATAAATACTAGAGCCTAGATATTGGTATGATCTAGAACATTCTAGGATTGGCATTATATTATAATTCTCATTTTATAGTTTAGCCAAATATATGTGTGGGAGATGCTTATCTACCATGAATTTAATGTGAACATTAATATGTAGTAGCTTCAAACAACTTATAGGGTGAAATGATATATATATATATATATATATATATATATATATATATATATATATATAATCCTCTCTGAGCTTACATCCTAGATTCCTTCTAAAATCTCTTATTCACATATATAATTGATATAAAAATATTTTATTTAATATAGATATTTAGATATTTTATTAATAATTTTTAGCTTGATTTTTTTTAAATAATATTTGTCAATTGTATCTAAGTGTAATAAGAATTACATATTTCTCTTAAACAAATTATGAAAACCACCTCTAAAATTAATAAATGTAATTATATAATAAGAATATTATAGAAATTAATTTAAAGGTGATGGAAATTTTTAATATAAAGTTTAAATCATAGATTTTCATTATTTCTAGTCAAATTAGTTAGAGACCTTTTAATTGTGAGGTGCTTTAGCAACGAGACCTTGACCAATTGAGCTAATTCTAGATGCTAATTTTCTATTATTATTATTATTAAGATTTCGATTCTTCTAAATATTTGATAGAAACAAGATTAAAATAAATATGAAGTCATATAAAATTGACATTATTTCTAATATATGTTAATTATAATTATATCAATTTTAAATTGTATTTAGTTATTATCAATTTTAAATTACATTTTCTCATGACATTATTTCTAATATATTTTAATTACAATTAGATCAATTTTAAATTATATTTTATTATTATCAATTTTAAATTACTTTCTATCAGGCCATTCTTTTGTCACGGCCCAGGAATCAGCTGGGCATCCCAGCGGCGGGATTGGATACCCGCATCCGATCGAAGTTCAATTACTCGGGGGTCGCTTCGCAAAATACATTGCTTAACACCAACGGGTCACACGACACGTGTACGATCGACTTTGCACACTTTCGGCCCTTTATCCGCCTTCGGCCTTGCTTCGTTATGCTCAACACACACAATTAAAGACAGTCAAGCCAATCACGTCAGATTTAACTTTATTAAATATTTAATATATCAATTTTAATTATATTCCATTTTATCAATTTTAAATTATATATTTTGGTTTGTAATAAGTTTGGTATCCAAGACCTTGAACAATTTTAAATTATTTTTCATTATTAATCTGACGAAGAATGGTTTCATAAAAATAACATTAAAATAAATTTAAACTCACTTTAATTTGATATTTTCATATTATCAAAAATTATATCAATATTAAATTTTATTTCACCATCGCCAATTATAAATTATAATAATCATTATTAAAATTAAACTACATTTTTCCAACATAATAAATTGACAACAATTATATCAATTTTAAATTATATTTCATCATTATTAAAATTTGATTCCTTTAAATATTTAATAAAACTAAATTTAAAATCACATCAACGGAATACTTCTATCCTTTTTCAAACCAATGCCAAACTTGACTGGCCAGTGTGAACCACCATAAAAATCGAAATCAATTAAGATTTTTATTTTACAACATATTTTTTGAACATATATAAATAA
Organism: Pinus tabuliformis; assembly: GCA_031772625.1. Taxonomy (NCBI): domain Eukaryota; kingdom Viridiplantae; phylum Streptophyta; class Pinopsida; order Pinales; family Pinaceae; genus Pinus; species Pinus tabuliformis. The sequence goes on from CM062812.1 coordinate 77,466,780, forward strand.
AAATATTACTGTTTTAACTTTTAAAGTAACAAGTCATCTAACCAAATTTTTTTTTCAAGCTAGGGTACTAGTTGCATTCGTTTAGGCAACGTAGTAGATCAAACTTTAGTTGTACCATTATAATACTTTTGCTGTTCTAATTACAACATCTTTGGCAGGTTTTTGAGAGGTTATGGTTATCATTAAATTCAAGGACTAAACTCCCCTTATTCATATTCATAGAATCTTACTAGATCATAATATATCAAGCCACCTTCTTCCGGTGAGAAAAGGAAGAGAAGAAAGGGCAGGGGATGTCTCCGCTGAACGCGGTGCCCAGCTGTCCGATCGGGGCATACCCCAACCCATCCATCCGGTAACCATCGGGATAACTCTCCGGCTTGTACTCTGAGTATCTCAATTTATGCACCTTTTCCCGTTCCTTCTCCTCTTCCTCATCCTCAACCTCCATTGAAATCCTCTCTGTTGACCACGTCAGCGGTCTCGGAGGGAGAAACCATCCCACAAAAGTCCCGAGGCAGAGGTGAAGGGTGCCAGTAACCATGGAAATGAACCAGTAGGGCTGACGTGGATATCTCATCGCATCAATCAGCCTCTCCTCGAGCACGCCATATACGATTAATCTGGCTGTGGGACGGAGGCAAGCCGGCACGATGGACAGCAAAAGATCCAGCGTGCCATCGGCTACCGTTCTGTTGGAACGGGCAAACACCATGTTGTCGGCTTCGTACTGGAGGCTGAATCGCTCCATTTCCTCCACCGTCTCGGGGATGTCTTTAATGCCCATTCGGATGCCGATGCTGCGCCACATCACAAAGTTCGCCGTCGTCTCATTTTCCGTCCAATTCCGGTAACCGAACCTGCGAAGATTTAAACACATTAATTTATTTAGCCTACATCTCAAATGATGGGGCCGGAAAAATGGGCAAGGGAAAGAGGATGCATTTACCTGGCTGCAAACCGATTGGGCTCCAAGATGAAAGTGGAGAGCGTGTAGAGGTAATCCTGGTTGGAGATGTTGTAGTGGCTGTGAATGAAGTTGAGGCGGCGGAGAGCGAAGGAGCCACGTAGGCTATCGACGTGGCTGCTGAGGAGCTCTTCCACAATGATGTGGGTGTCGTCGTAGCGCTTGATGACGTTAGGCGGAGAGAACTGGCGAGTGGCAACGAGAACCTTTGAGATGGTGGGTATGGCGAAGGTCTTGAAAAGAGCGAATTCCAGCGCCTTTTTGCTCAGAAAAGGGAACTCCACGAAATAAGTCATCCTGCACACCGCCAATGCATCTCTCACGGGATCCAGAGATGATATCAATTGCAGCCGTTTGCGGCGGAGGTGGTGGCACATGCCCACCCACATCGACACCATGATCACCACCACCACAGAGAATACATAGAGGACCGACATACTGCTTTCCCTGCCCTTGCCTCTGCCTCACCCTCTTCTCTTTCGATAGTATGGACGGCTCTGCTTATCTTCACACACCGCCCTAGCGAAGCCCTCCCCTTCGCTATTTATCTCCTTCGCCTAGTTGGTTACACAGCCTCAGTCTATGCAATTTGTCGCTCACATGTAAGAGACGTTACGTATAATTTGTTATCTTATTTCTCGGATTCCTCTTCTTTCGAGAACACGGGTTTTGACTTTCGTCCACAGTTTCATTTCCAACTTAACTGTCAAAGTACAGCGGCCTCCATGTTTGACCACTGTTCACTTAATTTCAAATTCCATCTGCCTCTCAAACGAAAATTCAAATTGAAGGAAATTTAATTCCGTGAATTTTAACTAAAATATAATTTAAATCTCTAGAGTTATGCGTTATATAATTTTTGTTGAATTCACGACTTTTTATTTATTTGAAGTATGTAATCTATACAATTTAACATATTAGGTATTCAAAAACTTAATTTAAACAACAATAAATTATAGTTTTGTAAAAAAATTTATGATAAATTCTTACTAAAAAACAAATTTAATTTTTCAATTCAATACAATTTTACCTGACATTGTAATTATAAAATATTATTTAAATTACAGTTTTAAATGTATAAAATGAATGTAGTTCCTTGAATAATTTTCATTCATTCATTTTCAAAAAGCAGGTTACATCCATGAAATACATTTAGTGGTCCTAATCTGTCTATTGGGAAACTAGTTTTGTTGACCATCGAACCACATTGTATGCCATCCAAAATCTTAGTAACTTAACTTTGTCAAACATAGCCTTATATGAATGAATGTCTGTAAACTAGTTTTCACCTAACAATCTATATAAGTATTGCTAACCAACATATACATCAAAAAATTAAACAAATAAATGAGTTTCCAACTACTACTCATTAAAGGATTCCACCCGGGCTGGGTCCTTGGAACTAGATCCTGGTAGTTCTGATTGAGGAAGGCACATAATGTGCTTCTCAATACAGCCAAGAAAAAAATTTTGTGGCTGGATTTGAAATTTGACCAGTTGAAATTAATTTTGAATTTCTTAGAAACCTGGATTAGACTTAATGGAACCTGTAGAGTTCATAATAGCTTGGGCCAAAATACTCTTCATCAACTAGTAAATATGAACCGTTTGTTTATACTTTATAAGCCTCGATCTAGAACAAGGACTCACCAATCTTCTATATGCACTTCATTCTGTGTTTGTTGGTTAAGTTCTACCTCCGAGGTTGAAATCATATGTTCAGCCATCATTTCACGTATGACGAGAGTCCAGAGAGGGACAATGATCTGTTCTCATCCAGAGAAAGGGACAATGATTTGTTCTCGTCCAGAGAGGGACAATGATCTATATCGCACCCCCGATCGATGATTTTCTTTTATATTATTTTAAAAAAATGTTATAAAATTAAATTAAAATAAAATATTTATAAAATATATTGTTTATGAAATAAGTTATGTTCTTTGGGCATGTGGTATTGATGCCTATAGTATTGTAGCAAAGGCTATTTATAGATTAATAATATACATGGTAAAATTGGGGTAAGTATCCATGGTTAAAAATCTTGTCATATTATTATAACATATTTTAATTGCGAAATAAGTTATGGATTTTGCGCATGTGGTATTCATAAGACATGGTATTGGCCCATGGTATTGTAACAAAGCCTATTCACAAGTTAATAATATCCATGGTAAAGTGGGGGTGAATATCCATCATTAAGTATCTTGTCATATTGTAAGTTTATTGTTAGTATTATGTTTTTATGTTCTTGTTAATTCAATTTAAATATGGTTATGGAATCATTATTTTAACTTATAACTTAAAATGGATCTTAATTTATAGCTACTTACATGTTATATTTTTTAATGTGATATGTATATTATGATATTTTTTTATCTAAGTTTTTATTTATTTTCTTAATAAACACAAAATAAAAATATAACAAATTGAGTTTTATTATTTTTATTACTTTTAACTTTTTATTATTAATTGGCTAACATTTAAATGTTTACACTCATCCCCCATACTTACTAGGTTTATATTACTTTTAACTTTTTATTTATTATTTTAACTTATCGTTATGAATTGAGGGAAGGTTTATATTAATTTTAACTTTTTATTTATTATTTTAATGTAGAGAATATCAATTTTTATTTAAAAAATTTAACAGGTGCAGGCTACATAAATTAGGAAAAAAAGAAATAAAAGAAATATAAATTATATAAGAAAAATAGATTTAAAAAAGAAATTGGACAAGTTTATTAGAAATTAATGATAAACATTAATCATTTAAAAGATTATAATAAAAAATTAATTAGACAAATTAAAAAGTTATAGGATATGAATAGTGCAATCACACATTAGAACAAGAGAATTATGATCATGATAAAAAGTTATCGGATAATGAAAGTTTCTATCTAAGAAGACTTAGTTAGTGGTTGCTTGAACAAATTAGAAATTGAAAAAATGATGCCATAAAATCATTGTCTTGAAAATATATTTTAACTTTTCATTATTAATTGAGGGAACATTTAAATGTTTACACTCGTCTCTACATTACTTTTAACTTTCTACTATTTTTTTAACTTTCCAATTGAGCTAACATTTAATTTTTTTTACATATTTACACCTACACATCTACCTTTACACCTAAACATCTACTTATACTGGGTTGTAGAGCTACACATAAACATCTACCTATAACATAAACATCTACCTATATTGGGTTGTAGAGCTACACATCTACCTATACTGGGTACATCTACCTTTACACCTAAACATCTACCTATACTGGGTTGTACGGCTACACATAAACATCTACCTATATTGGGTTGTACAACTACACATCTACCTATACTTGGTACATCTACCTTTACACCTAAACATCTACCTATAGTGGGTTGTAGAGCTACACATCTAGCTCTGGCGCAATAACCCACAACTTTAATTGAGCTGACATTTGAATTTGTACACATACTTACATTATACCTACACATCTACCTTTACACCTACACATCTACCTATACTGGTTTGTAGAGTGCCTCTAGCCCAATAACCCACCAACCTATCTCTCTATGTAATATAGAGAGGATTCCTCTTTATAAACTTTATATCACATTACCTCCAAACTTTTTATTTACCTAAAAAGTAGTAAGATGTTTTAAGAGAGTGCTTTGATTAGAATAAGTAAATAAAGAAGTGTGGAATAACCATTTTTCATTTCTAATGAGTGTTGTTGTTTGCTCATAGATTACAAGAGCTAATATATTTTATTGCAATATATTTGATTGTTGGATCATTAATGCATACAGAAATTAATATATTTGATTGGAAAGTAATAACCAAACATAATAATAATAAACAATAATAATTGACATTGTTTAAGTAATTATAAGAAACAACGATTACTATTATAAGAGAACATAGAAAAATTCAAACAATACATGTTATGAAAACAACAACCATTATTATAATTTCATTTTTAGTAATAATTTCTAAAAATGAAAAATTGTTTATAGTATTTTTTTAACTATTCCATCACTAAAAAAATTACCTTACTCGTTCTATCCGGTCTTATTTCCAATCTCCTTTACGATAAACAAGTTCCATGGAATGACGAAACCCTCCCTATGATCACATCGATCATATCTCAACATATCCATTTAAACAAACTTCTCATATGGATATGTCATATTTTCATGATTAAACATGCATTCTAATTTGAGTTTGAGTTTGTGGTTGTGGTTTTTCATATTAGAAAACCATTTTTAATTTAGTTAGGTAGAGTTTTGCATTAAAAATCAAGTATTCTAATTTGAATATGTTACTATTATTAATTTACTAATGTTTTTCTACATATGTCTTTTTTTTAATTGATAATAAGATGTAGGCATGCGTATACATTTTATGAAGACATCTTATGAATTTCCTATTCTCACTTCCAACTTTGGTTATTGATTGTATTTTGTTTTCTTGTTTTACACATAGAAGAGTTTCAAGAGACATAATAACACAAAGGTTTTGTGCAAATGATTTGGATGGATATCAAATCTAGCCAGCATTGGGATGATAAGGGATTAAAATTCTATCATGGCATTGCCTTAGATTTATTGATCTCACTTTTATTTTTTCTTCATTTATTATAAATGTAGATTTTGAAGTATCTAGATTCTTCAATTGAACTTCAGCTCTTAAACTTGAATTTCAGGTTCTAGACTTTGAAAGATTTATCGACCATTACTTCAATATTAAAAAAAATTATAATAAAAGTTATTTACAATTTACCCATACACTTTTCAATTGAAAAAACAGAGCTCAAATAAGTGAAACATATTAAATCCCAGAATACAAGTTGATGAGTTTTGAAAACTGTGAAACGTATTAAATCCCAGAATACACGTTGATGAGTTTTGAAAACTGATTAGATTTAGATTATATAATTCGTAAGACGACTTGGAGAATTGCCGGCATAAAATGACAATTTTAACACCATCATCCTAATAAATAATAAATATTTTTAAATTCAAAAAAACATTAAAAATCATATCTTGTCTATTAAAAATAAAATAAAGTCATGTACTAAATAATAATAATAAATCATTTTGGGTATTTTTTATATACATGTTCTGAACAATAATAATAATAAATATTTTTCCATACCCAAAAGCCATGTTCTTTTCCTAAGCTTTTGCGATTTTCTATAACAACGAACCAAGGGGGCCACCTCATTCAAACAATTCGGACTTGATTGATTGACATGAATTTAGCCTACAAAGGAGACTTGATTTATGAAGACTAACGCACATTGAAATGATGTTGATCCACAAAGGAGACATTAACTCTGTCGACTACAAATGAGATTTGACTTACTTACTTAGCCTCCAAACGAGACTCTTTGTAGTTCATGGAGTTATGGAGAATAGAATTTTATTGTTACGGAGTTCATGTAATTATGTATTATATATTTATTGAAATTATATTTTTGTTTTCGAGTTTTGGATTTTTTAAATTTTATAAATATTTTAGTTTGAATTAGTTTTTCATTTTCTTGTTTATTGGATTTAAAAATGGTATCTATTATATTGGTAGATCTTTTTACTTCTTACTCCACCTGTTTGTATTCCCTGGGTACTTGTTTGTATTCCCTAGGTACTTCACTTTTGCTTGCAATTATGAATAATGTATTCGTGTCTTTTTTATGCACACATAATATGAAGGGAGGACAATAAATACTAGGTGTCAAAATTGATTCTTGATGTAGGTATAATTCTTTATTACTAGAAATTCAATGGAAATAAGTAGTATTCGTTCATGCTTGACTAACCATTAGGCCTATAATTTTTATGGCAAAAGATTTTTGTAAATTATATTTTTTAATGAAAATTTGTGTTGTTGGAGATTTTAAATAATTGTTGTTGATTTTCTTATATTAAAAATGGAAATGATATTCATAAAATGACATAGTAGTTTGATTATATTTAAAAAAATCTCATTGCACTTATTTGAATGATTAAACTATAATTCCATTATATTTGAGAATAAAATTTATGAAATGAAAAAATAAATAATTAAATTAAATTCCCTAAATTATTAAATTTCCTCCACGTAATTTAAATATAAAATGTAAATAAATAATCATATTAAATTTTTAAAATTATAATATTCATAAACCTTAAATGTACTACTTAATATATACCACTTAAAATTCTAACATGTAAATAAATTTTCCCGTTTGAAATTTCTAAAACATGACTGGATAGAAGATCTAATATTTAAAGCATAAATAAAATTCAAAATTATTTTTTATTTTCCTACCGGAAAAACCTTAACTGATCAATATTAAAAAATTAATTAAAATACATTTAAGTCTTTAAATTGAGATATAGCCCTTTCGTTCTGAGCTGTAAAGGCATGTACTTTTCATGTGGGCCACTTTATTCAAATAATAAAAGATTGATTGCCCATTCGTTAAAATAATTTTATTGTGCAAAGGAGAATTGACAAAACTGGAATGATATTGACTCGAGGGTACACAATGGCTTACTTGATTTTATTAATTAGTAATATTATTGGGTACAAATGAGATTTAACATAGATAGCCCCCAAACGAGACTCCTCCAACAACGACGGCGTAACGGCGTTGAAATCGTCCATCTGCAATAACCCCTATATCTACGGAATCCAGGTTGTACCACACAAACACAGTACCCTATTTTATCCCAAAGAGTGTTGTTGCTTGATCATTGATACAACAGTTAATATATTGTATTGCAATATATTTGATTGTTGAATTATGAATAGAGGAATTAATATATTTTGTGACAATATATTTGATGGGCAAGTAATAACTAAACATAATAATAATAATAGGTATTGTTTAAATAATTATAAGAAACAACCATTATTATTATAAGAGAATATAGAAAAATATGAAAACAATAATTATTGTATAATTTAATTTTTAAAAATGGAAAAATGTTTATAGAATTCTTTATAAAAGAAAGAGTAGTTTTTTTAATTATTTGGTCACTAAAAATATTACCTTGCTCATTACATTTTTTCTCATTTCCATCTCCAATCTTCTTTATGAAAAACAAGTTCTATGGAATGACCAAACCTTCCTTATAATTACCTTGATCATATCTCAACATATCTATTTAAACAAACTTCTCATATGGATATGTCATATTTTCATGATTAAACATGCATTCTAATTTGAGTTTGTGGTTTTTCCTATTAGAAAACCATTTTTAATTTAGTTATGTAGAGTTTTACATTAAGAATCAAGCATTCTAACTTGAATATGTTTATATTATTGATTTTCTAATGTTTTGCTACATATGTCTTTTTTTTTAATTGATACTAAGATGTAGGCATGTGGATGTATTTCATGAAGACATCTTATGAATTTCCTATTCTCACTTACAACTTTGGTTATTCATTGTCTTTTGTTTTCTGTTTTACACATAGAAGAGCTCCAAGAGACATAATAACAAAAGGTTTTGTGCAAATGATTTGGATGGATGTCAAATCTATAAGGGATTAAAATTCTATCATAACATTGCCTTAGATTTATTGATCTCACTTTTATCTTTTCTTTATTTATTATAAGATTTTGAAGTATCTAGATTCTTACATTGAGCTTCTAGTCTTAAAATTGAATTTTAAGCTCTAAAATTTGAAATTTTTTATCAACTATTACTTCAATATTAAAAAAAATATAATAAAAGTTATTTACAATTTACCCTTTAACAAAAAAAAATCAAAATTAATACAATTTACACCTATACAATAATATATAAACCATTAACATTAATAAAAAACTAAAATTAACATTATTTATAAAATTAATAAATTAAAAATAAAATTGAGAAACAACTTATATAATCAACTTATATAATTCATAATGAATTACTCAAATACATGAATGTAAAAATTGAACAGTTTTAAAAAACATACCTATATATAACTACCCTCAACCGCTAAGATGGTTGCATGTGAAGAGATAAGTTATAAACACTGCGTAAGTGTTAAATACTTTATTATAGAAAGGAGTCTCTCAAAGGCGCTTTTCAATTGAAAGAACAGAGCTCAAATAAGTGAAACATATTAAATCTGAGAATACACCTCGATCAGTTTTGAAAACTGCTCAAATTTAGATTACAGAATTCGACGTGCCAGGTCTAAAACGATAATTTTGATATTAAAATAATAAATAAATTAGCGTTATATATAGGAGCGACTTATGCTCTTTAATTTAAAGATAGTTAAATTAAAGTAAAAACATTGAATTCAAATTAGTTTTAAGGGTTAGAATTCTATCAATTTGAATTTTACTGGTTGGTGAAATTTTCGTCTGTGCAATTAAAAAGCAACCCTGAAGATTTCAGTGCTTATGCAAACATGGCTTTAAAAAACTATAATATGTTATGCTCGCATCTACATTTGAACTACATTATGGTTGCATTCACATTTAAATTACATTATTAGTTATCCAAATCAAAGTTGTCTCTCCAAGCCAAGAATTATATATTTTATTTCTTAAAAATTGAACTAAAATATTCAATAAAGAAATCTTTTAATATAATTATTAGCTTATAAAAATACATATATTTAAAAAAAATAAAATTAATATATATTTGAAAAAATAATAATAATACTGATTTATTATTTAATTTATAAAAATGAATATGTTTTATTTTATTAAAATTTGAATTTATAATTTAACCTAAAAAATGATTTTTATTTATTTATTAAAATTTGAATTAAAATATTTAACTAATTTTCTCTAATTTAGTTATTAATTTATAAAAAATATTAATATGACAGGAATGAGTACATTACATTTCTTCTCTACCATAAGCAACTTATACTTCTTAAGGATTTCTGCTCTACCATGGGTATGATTGTTAACACTGACAAAACAAAAGTTATGATTATCAAATCCAAGAAGGACACTTACGCTAATTTTATGTATGACAATAGTAATTTGGAGGAAGTGTCTTCCTACAAGTACCTAGGAATTGATATTCATCACAAGCTCAACTGGAACTATAGCATTGAGAAAATGATTAATGGGGGATGGAAAGGTTATTTTGGTTTTGAAAATAATTGTAAAACGACAAACCTCGTAATGTGGGATAGAAAGAAGTTCATCTTTGAAACTTTAGTCACTCTGTTTATCTTATATGGATGTGAGGTTTGGGGTTGTAGCATCTCTAGAGAATCCTAGAGAAAGATTGATCAAATCCAGAAGCGTTTTATAACGTATAACCTCGGAATTAAAAGCAACACGCCCTATCCTATTCTCCTTATAGAAATGGGTATTTCCCCTATCGAGAGCCTAGATATGACTAGGCTTCTGTTGTACAAGCACAAACTCAATAACGTAGGAGACCATAGACTTCCTAAGCTAGCTTTAAATTCCAGCCAAAACCACTTAAGCCTCAAATGAGGTTGGTATAAAGACACCAGGGCCTGATTAAACATTGGGAGATCGACGAGAATGTTGCATTGTAAAACATTAATAACATTAAAAATATTGTTACTTATAAGTTCAAAGAAAAAATGTGGTGTGAGAAATATTTAGCAGCTAAAAGAAAATTAAGATATTATAAGGAGGTCATCAACCCCACCCTAGAAGATCAAAAGTATCTCTCTGTTTTAACTAGCTCAAAGAAAAAAATTAATATAGCCAAGATTAGAACGAACTCTCATGAGCTCCATAGTGAAACGGGTCGTTGGGCAGTTCCTAAAACACCATGGATGGAAAGGTTCTGCCATCTCTGTGAGAATACAAACACCGAGGATGAAAATCACTTCCTCTTAGAGTTCCCCTCATACAACCAAATTAGATCTTAGTTTCAAAATCTTTGTTGCAATACTAACCTTCCTAGCCTTTTACGTTGTCAAAATTACAGTGAACTCGGGAGGCTTCTCTCCTAGCTTTTTGATCATAGGAATAAAATCTTAAATCAAACTAAATAATTCGTTTCTTTAGGTCTGATCAGTGGACATTAACCATCATCATCATCATCATCATCATCATTAATAAAAATTAATGATTACAAAATTAGAATTTAAAGTATATTATGCAATAAAATGTTCAAATTATCGACCAATAATAAGAAATAGGAAAACTATTTTTTTATAAGATATATATCGATATATATATATATATATATATATATATATATATATATATATATATATATATATATATATATAGTTTAACTAAATCAAAACATATTTGGGTTCAACGCAATTACCTAATGCGTTATATGCGTTATACTGCCCAGCTGAAGGATAATAATAGTTATTTTATATACACAAAAGTGATGTACTAAACAATAATAATGATTAATAGTTTTCAATACGCAAAAGACATGTTCTTTTCCTAAGTTTTTGCGATTTTCTATAACAATGAACCAAGGGGCCACCTCATTCAAACAATTCGGACTCGATTGATTAGATGAATTTATGGTACAAAGGAGGCTTGATTTATGAAGACCAAGGCACATTGAAATGATATTGGTCCACAAAGGAGACAGATATTGGTCCATTAATCCTGGAGTCTACAAATGAGATTTGACTTACTTAGCCTCCAAACGAGACTTGACTTAGATCTTCACATGTTACTTAGTGTGTCTATGTATACAAAATTGATATAATTTACCCGTATACAAAAATATATAAACAATTAACATTGATAAAAAACTAAAACTAAAGTTATTTATAAAAAACTCTCAATCGGGGTGCGAGTCGGAGGGCGACCCCATCAAGGCAGTGTTAATGTCAAGTACGTCGAGGTACACCACCACCACCCCCCACATGCTTGAGGCGATTGGTGCGGCTGCTCTCTGCATGCATAAGGGTATCATCACAGTGGAAAGAGACAAAGTTATTTTGTTAAGTTTTCAGTTTGGTGGCAAGTGTAAATTGGGCTAGTTGAAGTGTTTGGTGCCGGTAGTTTGGGAGCAGGATTTTATCCTCACCAGAATCACCATGGTTTCTATTATATATGAAATTCTCCTCTCTCGAATGAGGTTAATTGGGCTTTAGGGAAGGTGTGTTAACCCTAGGGAATGTTGCAGTTTGGCTTGGTTCGAAGACCAGGGGGTTTGGGATTGGGTTGCTATCAGTTTATGTTTTACTTTTAGGGTATTCTTTAGTATGGTTTATGGTACTGACTTAATTGGCTAGCTTTTGGGGCTTCGCACCCATGGCCTATGTCGAAGCGTTTGCGAGGTTGTTGTTGAGGTGTTGTCACCCGAGGTATGGGAATGGTCATAATGGTGTTGGAGATGGCTATGATAGGCTCAGAATTTTCATTTTTAGTTGTTATGCAAATGGGCCTGTGGTTGGTTGGCTTTTGGGGCTTTGCAACCATGGCCTGTGTCAAAGCGTCTGTGAGGTCGTCGTCAAGGTGCTGCGTCACCCAAGCATCTATGAGGTCGTTGTTGAGGTGCTGCATCACCCGGCGTATGGGAATTGTCATAATGGTGCTGGAGATGGCTATGAGGGGTTTGAAATTTTTGTTTCTGGTTGTTATGAAAATAAGCCTGTGGCTATCTAGCTTTCATGGCTTCACACCCATGGCCTATGTCGAACCATCTACAAGGTCAATGTCAAGGTGCTGCGTCATTGGGGTTATGGGAATTTTCATAATGGTGCAAGAGCTGGCTATGATGGGCTTAAAATTTGTTTCTGGTTATTTTCTAGGAAATCCTCTCTGCAGACAGAGACGATCCCTCTAGCCCAATGAGTGGGACTAGAAACCTATGTGACAATCTACTAGACACTTTCCTAGGAAGAAGATGGCCTACCTCATTCTGATGCTATCACATTCTCCTTTGTTGAAGACATTGAGTCACTTGCGTCACAGGCTTGGTCCCACTGCTCACAGCATTTAAACACCTCCACAAGAGATCAAGCCACAACAAGGCATGAAAACACAAATATCATATTCAAAAGTAAGCCACTTAATAGATCAAGGAGAGCTATGATAATAATACATAAACATACAGTCACATTTATGGAAAATGAATCAACGGTTGTATATTAATCGAATAAAGGAGGAAGCATAAAACCAGCCTTGATGTCAATAGGTGTCCAAGTACAAGCTAGGCTCTCCAAGCACTCCTTCTCCAAGCCAAATGAGTAGCATATATGAACAATCTTAGTATAAGGGTGCAAACAGCCAAAGACAAACCATTTGGGAATGGGAGAGGATGAATATATAGGAAGGGAAAGGGAGTTATGATCTCTCCAAAGATAGGATAAGGCCCTCATCTCAAGGAGGTAGTTCATAGGGATAAGACCAAAAGGCCAAGTTGAGAGAACTCAACCTCGTCTATGTCAGACAACCTCCAGCTCGTCACTCTGGAAGCTTCTCATCCTCTTTAGGAAAATTTCCTTTTTAGGGATCATTGCAGGTCTACAAGAAAACAGAGTGATGACATCGTGGGGTTAGTATAGTGCAACTAGCGACCATCGTGGTTTTCAGTATCACGAGAGCGATGATTCTAAAATTAGGGTTTTAGAGCCATTTCCTTCAGGGGAAGCTCAAGGCATTTTCCAATCAGTGTTTTGGGGAGGATCTGAGTTGCATATCTAAATGAGCACACTACATGATGGTCATGTTTCGGGCACTTCGGGGTATGTCACAGGGAAGTACGGGGGGTGTGACAAAATAATGTGTAAGAGATGCCCCCTAAAGCATGAAGGCATAACAGGGAGTGATGGCTGAGATCCTTACGATCTTTTGCAAGGATGAGAACAAACATTGTCAGGAGACCTGCAAATCAAGGATGCATATACAGATACATATCTGATATCAAAACATGAATCCATGATATGGACGCAACCATCCGGATAATAAGGAATATGAAAAATATCCACGGTATGGGCACAACCATCGAATGAGAAGGATCATTTGTAAATCTAACATCCAAGGTATGTATGCAACCACCCAATATAAAAGGATCATCATAAATGTAAAGTCCCATGTTATGGTTGCATCTGTATATATGAAACATGTGTATAATCATGAATAATACATAACTCCATGCAACCTAAGTCATATCAGACAAGACTCAGGGTCTTGTGCTCCATCCCATCCTGATCAAAGTACGATTCTAACATGAAAATGAATGTGTTGAAGTCGAACATGCTAGAAAACCACCTGATTATCGACCAATTATGTGGACCGTTAAGAGGCAGGAAAGAAACCACCAATAATGAAAATGGTTCTCAAGGTACGATAGTACAATCCATGAATGTGAAAAAAGAAGCTGAAGTTGAACACTCGTGGAATCACCCGATCGAAGGCTAAATGATGAAAACCTATTGTTTGATGTGAAGAATTTTCCATTAAGGCATGCAAGCTCTAAGGTACTGAAACAGAGTTTCTAAGTCATCTTCCTGGATAATGAGCTGGAGTTGACAGGAAGTGACCCGTCGAAGGAGGGCCATGATGATTCCCCCATCATCGACACGAAACGAGGAATAAAGTGGAATTAAATGAATAAGATCCAAGACTGTAACAAAGGGTCAGACAATGTATAGGTAATAGACTGCAGATAGGACTTCTCTTGAACAATGGCGATACGACTCCAGAGTGTGGCAGCATTTGACTCAACATAGCACTAAAGGTCATGGTGACGAAGTGGAATAGTCAGATGAGAGAAAAAATGGATCACCCAAACCCGAGAGACAAGTGACTGAGTGAGGATATCCCAAACCCAACACGAGAAGCATAAGAGTGTCATGTTCAAGAGCGACATGCTGCCTATACAAAGGATGTTTCATTTTCATTTTCTCCACTATTTCTAGAGAGTACCCCAATTATTTTTTATCACAAGCTTGAAGGGATAACATATGCTTTTCATATAATTTCATTCTTCAAATGAATCCATCCTAGTAAGTTTTACGAGCCCTAGGAAGGAGAAACTCAGTCTCATCATGGTGATGAGTCTTTCGTCGTAAAATTTTTAACGAGTCTGATGGAAGAATAACTTAGTATCTTTTTAATATTTAGAGAATTTGAAAAAGAGACAAAAAAGAAAACTCCATCATGTCCCTTTTTGTAATTTGTCTTTCGAATTCGAAAAGGTAGAAAAAAATATTCGAGAGAAGCTCCTAGCCATTTTCGACTAAGGTGTACCTTTTTCGTAATAGTCAATCTCAGCATGAAAAAGGGGTAAATGTATACTGAGACAAAATCAATTCATTTAATTTAACGAGTTCTAAAAGACAAGTACTCGATGATATTTTCATTTTTCGAGAGTCAGAAAAGAGCTTAAAAATGACTCCTCCTGGTGGAACGAGTGGTATAAAAGGATAGCAACTGGTTCCGGTCATGATGGAACTTTTCGAAACATGTAAGGGTCTAGAGGTTGGCTAAGAACACCACTCAATACAGATGTTCCTTAGGCACAAGTAAATAACCAAGTGAAAGTGAATGATCGGCCAAAGAGACGATGACGATGGAAAGAAAAAACCAAGGATCATCCAACAAAAAATAGCTAATAGAAACGACAATCACAAGATGTAAAGTGGGAATGCTTTCATTTTTACACAAGATTGAAACATGAGAAAATATGCTTGAGTATAATTTGAAGGTGGTTTCATATTTTTCACAAGCTTGAAACAGAAGAAAACTATGCTTGGGTTTGGTTTCATTTTTACACAATCTTGAAACAAAGATAAACTATGCTTGAGATAAGTTTGCATGCCCCCAGCATAATGACTCAAATCGAGGTACATGCCCCCCAAGCTTCATTTCATTCACCTAAGCAGACTACTGGTTACGAATAGGTGGATGGAATGAAGGTTCACTTACAAGATCAAGTGAAAGACTCGACTAGGATTTGCTTCATTTTTTTTAACGCGCTTGACACAGGGAAAGAACCATGCTCATGACCTATTTCATTTTTTAACTAGGATGACATAGTGAAAGAACTATCCTCATGGTGACCTATTTCTTTTTTAAATGAGGTTGACATAGTAAAAGAACTATCCTCATGGCCCTTGTTTCATTTTTTAAGGAGATTGACACAAGATAAGGAACTTTGCTCCAACGCCTTTTATCACAACCCAAATGAGGCCATGGCTTCCAAAAGGTTCTCATCAAATGGGAGAACAACATTCTGGAAGGGATGCATGTTCGGGGATCTAGTGGAAAAATCGAGCTCCAATGCCCCCAGTACATGGCGTATTATATCACCTACTAGATCGTTAGTATATGTGGGCATGGAACAGGTGGCCACATAATTAACCTATGGGAGGGGCGATATCGCTTGCACATAAGAACCATTTAGGGATGATGGTTGAGTGGGGGTTGATTTAAGACCAATGAATGTAAGTTTATCAATGATCACAATGTTTCCTTCATGCGGGAAACACATCACTCGAAAGAGGGAAGAAACAAGAGTTCCCATGACATAAACATAGTCATGGTCAAGGAGTAGATTAAAATCCAATGGGCCCTAGACAAAAATCACGTCTATATAGACAGTTTCCTCCCAAAGTAATATGTAACTTAGGAAGGATCCCTAACGGTTGACTGGTTCTTGTTAGTGTCCCAAATTTCTTTATTTTTACCCCATTTCTATAAACATTAACCTCTGTTTTATCTCGACTTAAACCTCTCTTTCCTGCACTAGTCCAAGATAACTACCTATTCCTACATATGCTTTGTATCTTACATTAAGATTTATTAAAGTTCTTTATTAATCATTTTTACATAGATTTCATGCCTATTAAGTACCTCTTGTTACTTATGTTAATTTCCTAGAAGTAATTTAGAAACTAAGTGTTAATTATGAGTTAGCATGATCAATGCAGGTAGATTCCTGCACCGCCAATGATGATTGTTCTGAGATCTCCGTGATCTAAATCTTTCCACGCGGATGTTTTGATCCATGACTCCGAGTTCAGTTCTTGATTAAATGAGGATGGATATCGATGGCACACATTTAGGGATATTTGCCAAGGATGGTCTACGGCTAGCGAAGTACATGTTCTATTATAACTAATAGCTGATTTTGTAATGTTTGGTTGTTAGTTTGTTCAGCAAAAAGGCCTGAATAGGAAAATGACTGTAAGTAGTGGAATATGGCTAAGGCTGAAAGAATGTATAAAATGTAGATTGTAGGTAGAACTAGCTAGTGATCCTTAGGCTGTAATTTCATTTTCTATGTAATTTGGTATCACCCTTGGCTCTGGGATGGACTCACACTACTATGTACATTTGTTAATCAAGTAATACAGGGAACTCTCCATGTTATTCATACCCTGTGTTTAATCTATCTTTCATGCGTAAAGTTTAATCGTCTCGTTTCTTAAATGGGAAACGAGCTGGTTGGTTAGGGCCCAACCAACCCAGCTCGTTTACCCTTGTGCTTTTGTCATTTGGAAAGACTGTGTAAATGTTTCCCTTTGAAATTGCGTGGTGTGGACAATTTTTATATTTACTTCTAAAGTTTTGATTTAAATCTATTTCGCAGTAAAGTGTGAGCGGATCCGTCGCTTGGAAGTTGATTGAGTTTATTTCTTTCTTGTAATTCCTTTCTTACATTTCTTTACTCACAATTATGGTCTCGATTTGCTTCCACTTGGATCATGCAGGAAGCCTCTTCCTGTACCAGTGCATGTAGTTTCCTGCACTCTGGTTCAGTTATTCCTTTCACAACAAATATTGCATTTCTCTTACTACTTACCATTTTAAGTTGTTTCTGCAAGCAAATATATTATTAATTTCAGTAATCATCCTTAACATTAAGAGTGAATTTCTCAAGGATTGGAGAATGATTACATGATTTTATCATATACACTTTATACTTTCATTTTATGACTTGTGAACAAAGAACAGAAACATTTTAAGTGGATTTCCGAAGCTAGCTAATACATGAAAATCACTTAGACTACTGCTTTGATTACTTCGAGTTGATTTCATTTCATGAAGTTTACTTCCATTGCAAGATTTAATTAATTAAATCATTTATTTTCCATAGATAATTTATCTTAGAATTTCGTTTGCAATTGCAATTCTTTTCAGCACGTCTTTCAATCTTTTCAAAAGTAAATTGGAAACTTTGGTGAAGGAAACTCTGCCTCGGTGCAAGAGTTGGTCTCTTGTCACAGAAACAGAGTGCTCTAAGCCTTGAGGCTTAGAGCACCTCCACAAAGACATAAATCTTCAGTAAGGGAGGTAAAATATACTTTTACACAGAGGCACTGTACCTGCACTAGTGCAAGCAGATTGCAATGGTACAAAAACAGGTTGTTTGTGTAGAAGGAAGATCAAGATGAAAACAGATCTCTACAAGGGCCCACTTCTTAGACTATTAGCCATCTATCTAAAGATAAAAAATAGCATTTCATTCCAACATTTAAGATTGCTTCCAGTTGTGTGAACACTCCTTTACTTGATTTACTTGCAAATTGTTCTTTTACATTCCAGCACTAGAGTTTCTTTAGTGTCAATTACCTTTAAGATTGTTTTCTATTTGATTCTGCAAACATTTCCTTTAAGAAGTAGGATTAGGAATAGGAAAAGTTCATACCACTTTTGGCATTTCCTGTGCTTCGTCTCTAAGTTTACGAAACCTCGGGTTGACAATTAAGTGTTGAGGAGTTTCTTAAGCACTATTCCTGCACCCAACATTTTGGCACTGTTGCCGGGGAGGTGATTCGAATTGATAAGAATTTTATTTTTTTGCAATAGGGGTAATTCTGTTATTTTTTTCCCTGCAGTGTGCTTCTATTGTTTGAAGGAATTTATAGGTGTTGATTTATTTTTTGAAAATTGCAGTTTTTATTCGAATTTTGTTTTGTCATTTTTTTGAAATGAATTCCTAAAAGAGGTAGGGGTCCGAAGCCCACTAGGGGCCAAAGAAATACTGACAGATCTGAAACCAAATTTCATATTGGGCCTTCTTTTGCAGGAAGAAATTCGAAACAAACTCAGACTCATCACGCAAGAACAGTCCACTTGGGCTCTGGTAGCAGTGGTTCAGGTGTGACACAGCCCATAAAGGGGAAGAAGGGGACTATTGGAATCCATAGTCAGCCTTCTCAACCTATTGAGAGTAGTTTGTGTGGAAGAACAACAATGGCAGATGAGGAAGACCATGCAGAAGGAAGTGGTGAAAATCAGGTAAATGAGGAACAATCCACTTTCGGATTCCCGATTGTGAATCCTAATACACAAGTACAAATGAAAAATATTTCACCATCAGCTCTTCCTCATTTCTATGGTAAGGTACATGAAGACCCAGACTCTTTCTTATTTGAGTTTGATATTTTGTGTAGAAGTTATGATTATTCATTTGATGCCCAAAAGTTAAAGTTGTTTCCTGCAACTCTCAAGGATGCAACACTTCGCTGGTTCATGGGACTAGGAGGAAACATTATAACTTCTTGGGAGAAAATGAAGAGAGTGTTCTTATCAAAATATCAGGAATATTGTAAAACTAGAGATATTCAAGATGAAATCTTTACTATTGTGCAAAATGATGATGAGATGCTAGAGGACTACTTGGAGAGATTCTTGTACATCCTCCAAAGGTCAAAGAACAAATTTGATCTAAGTACCATTAGAACCTTGTTCTTACGTGGGCTTATTGATGATGCTAGGAATAATCTAAATATGTTAGGACAAAGGGATATTGCTCAAAACACTTTTGATGAGATATGTGACTTGTGCAGGAAATTCTCAAGGAACTAATATAGATCCGGTAAAGGAATTCAGAATAGAAACAGGAAAACCAAATATACTGATGCTATGATTATTGGATTAGAAAACAAAATGGACAATATGAAAATTGAAATAATGAATATTGTTAGTAAACAAATAGACTCTTTGAAGTTTCAACAAAAACTTGTAGAAGAGCAAGAGTCATTGTCTATTTTCTATCCAAGATGTAAAAGAAGCATCCTTTAAGAGAATGTCCTCTCGATATTAAAGAAACTGATAAATGTGCAAATTGTGTAGAGAACCATGCTACATAAAAATGTCCCTCCATACTTGGGCCTAAAGCTGTACTTGAGGGAGGACAACCTGAAGCTGAATCACTGCATGTTATGGGAGCATGAAGAAATTGGCCTCAGTTAAGTGCAGGAATGGTTCCTGAACCTCCACCACATTTTTTTGGTTATAATGCACACTCATATTCCTATCCTAACACTGGTCCCTCTCAACAATTGACAACATAGGAACCAATATCAGTATGGACAACCCTCCCAATCTTGGCAACAAGGATGGATAGGGCCAAACCATTCACATCATTCACATCATTCCTATCATGCACCTATGCAATGATACCCTCCTACATATGCACCTTACCCAATGCCACGACCATCATTACCTCAGCTGAGTCAACCTATGTCACCATTACCTTTACCTCCATTGTTTCGACCTTCTCAGCTGCTTGCTCAATCTTTACCCAACCCCAATAATAAAGCGGTACAAATGATCCATTCTATGAAACCGCTTTCTTCATCCAGATATTAGTCTATGCCAGTTGGAGTCGATGATCTCCAATTGAGATCAGGGAAGGTAGTAACCTCAGAAAATTAAAAGAAGCCTATCGTGATTATCAATGAGAAAGGAGAGGAGGAAACTCCTAACCATTCTGAAGAAGATGACACCATTCAGCCTATCCCTGTACCTTCTGAGCCCTTGCCATCTTCTTTCAACTGACCTCCCTATCTAGAGAGGTTAGTTGTGGAGAAGAAATACCCCATTCCCGAGTCTAGCATGGCTTCTGAGCTTCAGAACCTTTTCATAAGGGTACCTTTGGTCCAAGCTATTAAAGAGATCCCCATTTGTACAAAAATCATTAGGGAACTATGTCTCAAGAAGCCAGGAAGGAGAAGATTGGAACCTCAAACTATTCAATTTGTTGGTAGGGCAGCAAAGTTAATGACGGGGTGTATGCACATGGAAAAATATACCAACCATGGAAACCTTGTTGTCTTTGTTCAGATAGGTGATGTCCTTATATCCAATGTACTTATATACCTAGGGGCACCCATTAATGTTATGACCAATAAAACCATGGATCAACTTAGATTGGTCCATATTCGTCCTACTCCCACTGTGATTGAACTAGCAAATAGATCGAAAATCAAGCCAGAAGGGGTGCTGGATGATGTGGTTGTTTCCCTAGAATCTTGGGAATATCCCGCAGATTTCATTGTTCTTCAACCAAAGAATCCTGTGGGAGGACATCCCTTGATCTTGGGAAAACCATGGCTTGCTATGGCCGATGCTTATATTGGATGTTGTTATGGTGATATGTATATTTCCCATGGAGATTCAAGGAAGAAGGTCACCTTGTATCCACCCGCTAGATCCATTCAGGAGCTCCGAGACACTGTGTGGTTAGACTACAGTAGTGATGAGGAGACTCAACCTGTTTCCTTGATACATCAGAATGTTGAGTCCTAGCAGGAGGGTGAGATTCAAGACTTCCTGAACAATCTAGACACCATGCCTAATTTTGAGTCATTGAGTCAGATTTTTAGTCTAGATTTTCAAGAAAGATATGACTCTCTACCTCCATCTCCAACATCTCTAGTGACAAATTTGTGTAATCTTGAGCCTGATACCACTCTTGTTGAGATTAGTCCAGGTAAATCCTTGTATATCATTTCAGACTTGGATCCTTCCCAGCAAGTTGCGAAACCATCTTGATGCCTTTCCATGGGATTATGAAGATATGAAAGGCATCCCTCCTGAAACTTGTAGACACCATATTTATATTCAGGATGGAGCCCAACCTATCCGACAACCCTAAAGGCGAATAAACCCAACTTTAGGAGATGTTGTAAAGGAAGAATTGTAAAAACTCTTAGATGTTGATTTTATTTATCCCATTTCTGACAGCCAGTGGGTCTCTTCATTAGTGTTAGTCCCAAAAAAACATGGGAGATGGCACATTTTTATTGAATACAAAGAATTGAACAAGGTGTTGAAGCCCCGAAAATCGGGTCTACAACAAGGGGGATACCCGCCCGGTTCAGACCTTGGTTGGCAGCTCCTTATCCATTTGGTATAGTGGGTCCGACTGGGGATATGGGACAAGTTTCCCAATTTATGAGTGCGTGTGTGTAGAATTTTATGTTCCTGATCTAACAGTTCCTAATTAAGATATTCTAATTCTAACTTTAATCTAATGCTATGCTATTATATTCTAATAAGCAGCAACATCTAAGTCTATAATAACCCAGGGTGTAATTCTTCTATTATGCGATCTAAAATGATTTCAAACAATAACTGGTAATAAAGATCATTCAACTATTATGAGAAAAGAAATCAATAAGGATGAACCATTTCGTATAAAAAGTTAGACGAAACAGTTGCAAAAAACATATCGCTTAATGAGCTATTCATACATTAAGCATAAATAAATATCTATCGCCGTACAAAAGTGCCAAATGATAACTCAAGCATTCATATAGTAATATATAAACAACTAAAATTGCATATCACTTTAACACATAAGCAGAAATGGTTAAGAGATAAAAGTACCATTTATAACTAGTCCTATTCATGAGATTCAAGAGACAATGATTTATCTCTCCTTGATCTAACATCCACTAAGAGTATAGAAGTGCAACATCTGTAGCAGATATTAAATGCAAACATCAACAAATCCTGTTCCATTCATTCATCAAAACCTCCTCGGAGGGTGCAAAAGTGCATGTTCTGAGGACAAGTTTTTGACAAATTTCTGGACCCTTCTCTAAATGCATGAGAAGGGTTTAAATACTACTAACTAAATCTAAAAATAACTTATTTACAAAAATTCAGGATGTGGTTTAAATGACTGTCCTTTTTCTAAGCAAAAATAAAGCAAAACTATTTCTAAAATTAAATCTAATATCTAACTATTTCTGCATTTGCTCCTTAACGTTGCAAGCATTCAGTATTTGCTTGAGTAGAGTCAGCTGACTGTCTTCCGCTTTTAGTTGAGCTAAGCAAACAGAATTGGCAAGAGCTGGCACCATCTTCTCAGCAAAATCGATGATATACTTGAGAGTCATCCACTGACTATGTGGCTTTACCGTGTATGCCCAGTAATAATCCCAGTTCAACTTGGTTAACCCTTGGATTGCTTCTGCCTTTTCTTTAGCTTTCTATTTCCAGTTTGTTTTTATCGTTGCTTTCTTGCAATTTTCGGGGCTTGCGGGTGACTAAGCAATTAGAAGCTTTCCTTCTCGAGCAATTTTCTCAGCGTAGCACGAGGCGCTAATCGTGCATCGAAAACTGCCTCTGTTCCTTGATCTGGGCTTCTGATGCGTTTTTCGCCTTTTGCGCCTCTTTCTCTTATCAGGTATAAAGCTCAAAATTTGTAAAAATAATGATTTCGTGAGCTCTTGACCCTGAGCATTAAATTGTCTGTTTCTGATATCAGCATCGTTTAGTACCCATTTAACCATGGTTGTATATGAGAGATCTGTAATGGATGGCTCAGTAGAATTCTGTGAATCTGCGGCTTTGTTGCATGCAGTGTCTGTGTATAAGGGCGCCATTTCTCTGTCTTTGGACATTGGAGCCTTACCCTTTTTCCCCATAGTTTCCTGCACATTGCTTTGTGTAACTTTTGTTCTTCGTTCCTGCAGTTCACAAGTGAGGTGAGAGTAATGATAATAAATAATGATAGGAAAGCTTTAAATGCCAAGGATATGCAAAAACACGCCACCTTACGTGAACTGGCTCTTCGGAAAACACAAAACCATATTTTATTAACAACTGGCATGTAACTCATTAATTATCATTAAAGCGTGTAACCGGTTCTCGGTTTATGGAAAAAGCTTTTTGAATAATGATCCAGAACCAACTGTGATGGAGAGATTTTGCAATTTGGTTTGCAATATCCCAAATCGTTGCATTGCATTACCGCAATATCATCGTGCTGCTCTATCGCAACGTTGCTTGATCGCAATATCGCAATATCGTCTAATCGTTACTGTTGATGTGTTTTATGCGAATTGCGATATGTGACATCGCATATCGGCGATTTTGAGGTTTCCAATGTGAGTGCTCATTACTGCATGCGATGCGATGGAGTTTCGCATCGCAATCTCGCATTTTTTATCATTTTGGATCATAAGAAGGTACCCTATCATTCTTTGCACGATGCGATATTTCTTAACGAGTGACTCTACTTTCTTCATCATGAAACTTAAGCTTTTTAGATTTTTCAAAAGTATTTTCCTAAGTCCACGATGGTAAGTTTTATCCAAAAGGAAATATAAGCACTAATTGATTTTTTTTTTATTTTTTGACTAAGGGTCCCCACTTATATAGTGTTATTGCTAATACTAAATAAGGAGGGGGTTGTTGGTGGCCACAACAATTGGCAATTCACTTGGAAGAACCAGTTCTTCTATTGAATTTTCTAAACTTCCAAAACAGAAAATTTTTCAGAAAGTTAAACTTTATTATGGAAAGCTAAAGTATATTATGCTCTAACCTGTCAATGACATTTTGTTTCAACTATTTTCAACTTTGATTATTTTCTCCCTCAGGCTAGTCCTTGTATTTACATCAGTCATTACTTGGTCTATAAAGATAAAACAAAGTCTTCTCTGTAAACCAGTTTTAAATATGCTCATTTGTCGTAGGTAGAGCCTCTGCTGCCAGCAGGCATTTATAGCCTCGACAGGGTTACCTGTTACCCAGCAATGATCCTGTATCCTACTTAAAGCAACCTACAACTCTCAAAGAAGAATCCACATCCACAATTATTGCTTTGATTTTCTCTTTACTCTTAAAGAACAATGTCTTGGTTTGATAGCCAATTTATGACACAGTCATTCACTTGATTTATAGCTTTGCTGAACAAGCTGGCTCGTGATGAGACCCCTTGTCTTTTTATTGCAACAATATTGAGTCATTGCCCTGTTGTGGTGTACAGTATTTGGCAAAGTCAGCAAGTTATAATATCTGTGATTATGATAAGTTGGCTCGTGATGAGACCTCTTATTCTTCAAGATGAAGTGTATCCTTGGGTTGTTCCTTTGAAAGTTGTGATTTCCTTAGCAGGGAGGAAGTCATTGTTTCCTTAAGATAGCTCTGGACGACAATAGTAGAGTTTTTGGAAATAGTTGTTCTACAGAGAATCTTTATTTTGTTATTGATACCTTTCATTGCACTGACATAAAACAATTTCTTCACTAAAGGTTGTTTTCATCAAACTTTATGAAGTTGAAACTAGTATCATATCTAGGCTAGAGTCTTTAACTGTATCTTTCAATAATAAAGATCAATTTTCCAAAAAAAAATTGCTATTTATACAAGTGAAAAATCAAAATTTGAAAGAGAATTGGTGTCTTATTCGTAAATGCCTAATGTAACCACTCACAACTGGTTTTATTATGAAAAGAAAAACAATTACTCTACAAAATAGAAGAATAATCTTCTATGGAAAATATTTCTTGAGAATTTGTCCATTAATAGGCAAAGAGTCTCTCTTACCTGCTAAATCCTGTAACACAAACGCTGATGGAGTTATGACTTCTACAATTTGAAAAGGACCAAGCCACATTCTTTGAAATTTTGTATGTTTCCCTTTCTCTTCATGAGCCTTGTCCCATTTTAAAACTAAGTCTCCCATCTGAAAATCTTTTCTGGTCATTATGTTTGAATCAAAAGAGGATTTTACTAGTGCTTGATGATGAGCATGGGTTTTCTTAGCCTGTTCTAGTTGTTCTTCTAATTTGATTATTCTATTTGTCTTAGTTGTAAGGAGGAAGTTGGTACTTCATCAATGCATTGAACTAGAGACAAAGAGGGAATTGCTAAATAAGTCGGAAGAACCACTTCTTTCCCATAAACTAAATTAAAGGGAGAAGTGCTGATAGAAGCTTTTTGCATTATTCGGTCTGCCCATAAAGCATATATTAAAGTCTTATGCCAATTTTTATGATTTTGGTCAACTGTTCTTTTGATAATCCGGATTAGGTTTTTATTTGTAGACTCAGCTAATCCATTGCCTTGTGGGTAATAATTGGCCAAATATTTAAGTTTGAATCCTCTTTTAAGTGCAAATTCAGTCATTACATTTCCAGAAAAGTATGATGCATTATCAAACATTAAAGCGGAAGGCAATCCAAACCTGGTGATTATAAATTGATCTATGAACTCAATGATATTTTCAGCATTAGCTGTCTTGAGTGCTTCTACCCACTTAGTAAAATAATCTGTTGCTGTAAGGATATATCTATGCTGCTTAGAAGAGTGAGGAATGATCTCACCTATTATGTCCAAACCCCACTGACTGAAAGGTTTCTCAATGTTAACTGGCTGTAGTGGCAAGGATGGCTTCTTTTGTCTCCCAGCAGTAGTTTGGCAGACTTGACATTTCCTCACGTAACTGTGCGAGTCTTTGAATAACGTGGGCCAGTAATAGCCTGCGCACAAGATTTTATGTGCAGTAGCATCTCCAGCATAATGTCCACTTGCTGGCCCATCGTGGAGTTCCTACAAAACTTTTTCAGCTTCAGATTTCTCAAGACATCTAAGGAGAACAGAATCATAATTTATTCTAAAAAGAATATCATTTATGAGCTGATATTGTTTGGATTTCAACCTTAGAGCTCTTTTCTTAGTATGATCGAGGTGTGAAGGAGCATACCCGTTCTTAAGATAATAAACGATATCAGCATATAATGATTCTGCATCATTTAGGCTTACCTCGCACATTCGTACCTTTGCAGATGGAATTTCAGAAATTTGCGACGTTCCAGCCAACATTTTGCAAAAGTCTTGACCTTTTACAATGTTTGATGGTTTGATTTCTATGTCATATTCCTGTAAGGCAGTAACCCAATTGGCCCTTTTCTCATCCACATCCTTCTGTACTAGAAGATTCCTTACCGCTGGAAATGATACTATAATTTTAGTATGGGTTTTGAGTAAAAAAGGTCTGAAATATTTGATTGCTTTGAAAACAGCATAAGCCAGTTTCTCCACATCTGAATAATTTAATTCAGCGCCCTGTAAATTTGCACTGAAAAAAGCAATTGGGGCTTCCGCTTTTTCTTGATTTGCTTGAGTGAGTATCACAGCATATGACCTATCTGAGGCAAATGTATATAAAATAAAAGGCTCTGAAAAATTCGGAGTTGCTAAAGATGGATCATTAATAATAGTTTGTTTGATCAGGTTGAATGCTTCGTGTTCATCTTGGCCCCATTTAAAATTTGAGTTCTTTTTAATCATGGCTTGCAAAGGAGACACGATTCGTGAAAAATCTGGAACAAATCTCTTTACAAAGTTGATCTGACCAAGGAAATATTGCATGGCTTTTTTGTTGTGAGGTAAGGATATTTCAGAAATCTCTTTGATTCTGTCGGGGTCGATGTGAATTCCAGATTTTGACACTATGAATCCTAGAAGTTTCCCTTCAATTAATGCGAAAAAGGATTCAGGTTAAGTGAAATTCCATACCTTAAACAACGTTGGAATCTTTGTTTTAAATCTCTAAGATAGTCACTTCGTTTCTTGGAATACACGGTTATATCATCCAAATAAATTACTACAGATTTATTGACTAAACCTTTGAATGCGATGTCCATGGCTCTCTTAAATGTGGCACCAGAATTAATCAAACCAAATGGCATCTTTTGATATGCGTATGTACTAATGCTTGATTGTATCTTGAAAATCCATCCAAGAAAGACATTAATTCTGAACCCGCCACTGCGTGCAAGATCTGTTCCATAGGTGGTAAGGGAAAATTATCTTTTTGGCAGGCCTTGTTAAGATTTCGAAAGTCAATGCAAATTCTAATATCTCTATTTTTCTTTCTAACAGGTACCATATTGGAGACCCATTTAGAATGTCTGACAGGAAAGATTATTTTGGCTTTCAATAACTTATTGAGTTCAGTTTTTATCTGATTTTCTAAATTGGGATGGATCTTTCTTAACTTTTGTTGGACAGGTTTTTCATTATCGATCATTGGAATAGTATGTTGGATGATGGAAGTGTCGTATGTTTTGAGTTCAACATAGTTCCAAGCAAAAACATTTTTATATTGTCTCAAAAGACGAATATACGCTAATTTTTCTTCAGGGGCTAGGCCGAGACCTAGCTTAATGTTTTGTGGTTTGTCATCGGTTCCTATGTTTACTAATTCGTAATTCAAAGTTGAACTTTGGAGTTTTGAATTGGTAGACCTTTTAAATCGATCTTTCAAATCGTACAGGTCTTCTAACTTGACTACCGACTTAGGTATAACATTGTTAGTGCTATGTTGCGCAATTGTCGATCATGTTGGTCTTCGTCAATTATTTGATTGGAGTAGGATCCTTCAGATGTGAGGAAATTTATGATATTAGGATCGTCGTTGAATATTCTCCAATTTGTGATGTTATCAGGAATAGATGGTCTAAAGATTAATTCTATTGAGAATCTATCTGGACTAAAATCTTCTGAAGGAATAAGCTTAGAATCTATGTTAGCTAAAAGTTCTGCACTTGCATTCTGGAGTCTTGGAATTGAAGAAATATTAAATGCTATAAAATGCTCAGTCAGATCTTGAACTAAGGATTGATAATGTTTTAAATGACCTGATAAGCAATGTATAGTATTATGTACCTATCTGACTACAATTTTAGAGTCTCCGAAAACTTGAAGGTACTTGACGTCTAACCTGATTTCTTTGTACAACCCTTGGACTAAAGCCTCATATTCTGTTGTATTGTTGGTGCAATCAAATTCGAATCTACATGTTAGCATAATTTTGTCTCCTTTTGGACTAATTAGAACGCATCCTGCTCCTGCTCCTTCGTTAGATTTAGAACCATCAAAAAATAATTTCCAAAACAAAGATTTATTTACAGGACTATCTAAAAAATTGATACATTTTGAACTATCCGTTTGAGAAAAAATTTCGACTTGGGACAAAAAAAAATGTTCTAAGTAAGGTGACGTATGAGCATTAAAATTTCCGACGAAAGAATCTACTGAGTAATTTCCAATAATGCTATTGTTATATGCTACTGGTTCATTTTCCCCCTCTAGCTCCGTTACTATGTATTTCTGATGTAGTTCTCGTTCAACTTTTATTTGATTTGGTTTACCTTTGTAGGGCAGCCACATGTGCGACCAGTCAGTTGCGAAGTATCCATGAAGTTTTTCTGACCAATCCCTGCTAAGAATTAAGCCATAAAATTCTGGAATATCAGCAACTAAAATGTCAATAACTTGACATACCTTTGGGTTGGATGACAGCCTTATGGTTACTTGATTAAGTTCGCCAATCACTTCGACTTGAGATCGATCTAGCTGAACTATGTGCACAGCGGATTTTTGTGGTTGAACGTTTAATTTGGAACATATGGACTTTGGTAAAATATTCGATGAAGCACCAGAATCCACTAAACAATTATGCACATTTTTATTGAAAATTTCATAAGGAGAAACGGGGGAGTATGAGATCTCGATCTTCCTCCAATTAAAGCGATGTCATTTGGATCAATCTTATTGGTCACATTAGTTGGAGGTCTTCCCATGTTATGGGAAGCTTGAGAAAGTACAGCGGCAGGCAAAGGTGCAACTGGCACAGCATGTAATTCTTTCAACATTATCTTTTGTTGATGCTTTAACTTGCTCAATTCGTAAAGAGTGATGTTGGCCCTCGTCTTTTTCATATCTTCTATAATATTGTACTCCATTTCATCCGAAATGATCAGCGTTTTAGATGGAGTTGATGAATCTGTTTGGATTGGGCTAGTTTGAGTCGCTTTAGATGTCGTTTTCTTTGTTGCAACTTTATCCTTTATTGCAGAGCTTGCGCTCTTTGGCTTAGGGATAGTTTGGGGAGGATCAAGCTGATTTCTACTTCGTGTGCTAATTGGGAATACTTCTTGATATTCTTCTTGTGGGAGGATGAAATCCCACATTCCTTGTAACTCTACAACTTCTTCTTCATCGGTTTGCCCTTCAGTGGCAATTTCCTCTTCCTCTTCTTCGGATTCAGCATTTGTAATAGCATTGGGTGGCTTTCAATCCATTGAAGGGCCTCTTTTAAAAGCTCTGTAGGGATTTTTTGAAGAAGTTTCTGCTACTTGCTTCTTGATGTCAACCATTTCGCTGGACATGGTCTTCAGAACTTTTTGCAATCCTTCCAAATCGAATGGATCTTTTGTTTGTTTCTTCTTGGAATCTTCCTTGAAGGTGACTTTCTTGGATTTTTGTTCCTCTATCGTGGATTTCTTCTCTAGGGCTATTATACGTTTCTCTACTGCTATTGCTTCTTTCATGTTTTCGGCTAAGGTTGTTTTATTAGCCCTGTCCACAAAGATTGCTATGTTTGATTGTAAAGCAGTGATATACCATTCACTTCGTACTTCTTCGCTAGGCTGGGAAGCAGTAGGAATTTTGTTTAGGATTTTATTGAAACGTAAATTGAAATCTTTGATAGGCTCTCTTGACTCGGCCCTAAGGTTAGATAGGTCATTGATTAGCGTTTCCGTAGACCTGTCATCACCAAACTTGGTTAAGAATTGATCTTGGAAGATGTCCCAACTAGTGATAGATCCAGAGGGTAATGAGAAATACCATGATCCGGTTGTTCCTTGTAGAGTATAAGGAAAAAGTTGAACAACATCATCTTCATTAGTAACCCCATTGAGATTAATGGATAGCATAAAGTTGTTTATATGCTCTTCTCCTAGCATGCCTGCCTCGGGATTAAACTTAGGCAGCCATTTCTCAGGATGGGCCGGTATTTGACTCAAGGGTGCAGGCATTAAGACTGCCCCAGGGTTATTCCATGGAGTTTGGGCCATTGCTGAACTACTAACAGAGGAAAGTGCAGAAGATGATCCCTGCGGTTGGGAGGACAAGGATATTACGATTGCAGATGATTGAGGAGGAGTTGTGGGGGTTCCAGTGAGCAGATGGACAATGATCTGAAGTGGAGTGGATGGTTGACTTCACGGTGAAGAGGTTGAGATGGATGATGATGATGAAAGAGTCTCGCTATCGGACTCTTTAGGTGATTTCCTTGCTCTTTTCCTTTTGGGAAGAGGTAATTCAGTTTGTTGAACGCCAAACTTTTCACTCTTTAATCTAGTCAGGGGATGAGCAGGGTTATATTGCGAAGTCACGCTACCTTGAGATTTATCAGATCTTTGAGGAGAAATAGAAAATCGCTGAAGTTTATGAATCAGAGATTCGACTTCAGGAGGTTCAATAGTAGATTGTTCTGAAATTTCAGGGTTTGTAGCAGCGGTTGATGCTCCAACGACTTCTAACTCTGGATTTAAGTGTAATGGAGAAGTTGGGGGAGATGGTGAGGGTGATTTACTCTCAGAATGGTATTTTGATTTAGATTTACTTGCCATTCATAGTTCGTGCCCTCCTTCTAGCGCCAAATATGTTGAAGCCCTGAAAATCGGGTCTATGACAAGGGGGATACCCGCCCGGTCGGGACCTTGGTTGGCAGCTCCTTATCCGTTTGGTATAGCGGGTCTGACTGGGATATGGGACCAGTTTCCCAATTTATGAGTGTGTGTGTGTAGAATTTGATGTTCCTGATCTAACAGTTCCTAATTAAGATATTCTAATTCTAACTTTAATATAATGCTATGCTATTGTATTCTAATAAGCAACAACATCTAAGTTTATAATAACGCGGAGTGTAATTCTTCTGTTATGCGATCTAAAATGATTTCAAACAATAACTGGTAATAAAGATCATTCAGCTATTATGAGAAAAGAAATCAATAAGGATGAACCACTTCATATAAAAAGTTAGACGAAACAGTTGTGAAAAGCATATCGCTTAATGAGCTATTCATACATTAAGCATAAATAAATAGCTATCACCGTACAAAAGTGCCAAATGATAACTCAGGCATTCATGCAGTAATATATAAACAACTAAAGCTGCATATCACTTTAACACATAAGTAGAAACGGTTAAGAGATAAAAGTACTATTTATAACTAGTCCTACTCATGAGCTTCAAGGGACAATGATTTATCTCTCCTTGATCTAACATCCACTAAGAGTACAGAAGTGCAACATCAATAGCAGCTATTAAATGCAAACATCAACAAATCCTGTTCCATTCATTCATCAAAACCTCCTCAGAGGGTGCAAAAGTGCATGTTCTGAGGACAAGTTTTTGACAAATTTATTGACCCTTCTCTAAATGCATGAGAAGGGTTTAAATACTACTAACTAAATCTAAAAATAACTTATTTACAAAAATTCAGGATGCGGTTTAAATGACCGTCCTTTTTCTAAGCAAAAATAAAGCAAAACTATTTCTAAAATTAAATCTAATATCTAAATATTTCTGCATTTGCTCCTTAACATTGCAAGCATTCAGTATTTGCTTGAGTAGAGCCAGCTAATTGTCTTCTGATTTTAGTTGAGCTAAGAAAACAGAATTGGCAAGAGTTGGCACCATCTTCTCAGCAAAATCGATGATATACTTGAGATTCATCCACTGACTATGTGGCTTTACCGTGTATGCCCAGTAATAATCCCAGTTCAACTTGGTTAACCCTTGGATTGCTTCTACCTTTTCTTTAGCTTTCTGTTTCCAGTTTTCTTTTATCATTGCTTTCTTACAATTTTCGGGGCTTGCGGGTAACTGAGCAATTAGAAGCTTTCCTTCTCGAGCAATTTTCTCAGCGTAGCGCGAGGCACTAATCGCGCATCGGAAACTGCCTCCGTTCCTTGATCCGGGCTTCTCTGATGCGTTTTTCACCTTTTGCGCCTCTTTCTCTTATCGGGTATAAAGCTCAAAATTTGTAAAAATAATGATTTCATGAGCTCTTGACCTTAAGCATTAAACTGTCTGTTTCTGATATCAGCATCGTTCAGTACCCATTTAACCATGGTTGTATATGAGAGATCTGTAATGGATGGCTGAGCAGAATTCTGTGAATCTGAGGCTCTGTTGCATGCGGTGTCCATGTATAAGGGCGCCATTTCTCTGTCTTTGGACATTGGAGCCTTACCCTTTTTCCCCATAGTTTCCTGCACATTGTTTTGTGTAACTTTTGTTCTTCGTTCCTGCAATTCACAAGTGAGGTGAGAGTAATGATAATAAATAATGACAGGAAAGCTTTAAATGCCAAGGATATGCAAAAACATGCCACCTTACGTGAACTGACTCTTCGGAAAACACAAAACCATATTTTATTAACAACTAGCATGTAACTCATTAATTATCATTAAAGCGCGTAACCGGTTCTTGGTTTATGGAAAAAGCTTTTTGAATAATGAGCCAGAAGCAACTGCGATGGAGAGATTTTGCGATTTGGTTTGCAATATCGCAGATCGTTGCATCGCATTACCGCAATATCATCGTGCTGCTCTATCACAAGGTTGCTTGATCGCAATATCGCAATATCGCAAGATCGCAATATCGTCTAATCGTTACTGTTGATGTGTTTTATGCGAATTGCGATATGAAACATCGCATATCGGCGATTTTGAGGTTTCCAATGTGAGTGCTCATTAATGCATACAATGCAATGGAGTTTCACGTCGCAATCTCGCATTTTTTATCATTTTGGCTCATAAGAAGGTACCCTATCATTCTTTGTGTGATGCGATATTTCTTAAGGAGTGACTTTACTTTCTTCATCATGAAACTTAAGCTTTTTAGATTTTTCAAAAGTATTTTCCTAAGTCCATGATGGTAAGTTTTATCCAAAAGGAAATATAAGCACTAATTTTTATTTTTTTTATTTTTTTGACTAAGGGTCCCCACTTATATAGTGTTATTGCTAATACTAAATAAGGAGGGGGGTTGTTGGTGGCCACAACACAAGGCCACTTTCAAAGATTACTTTTCCCTTCCTTTCATCGATCAGGTACTCGATACCCTTGCTGGTAAGAAGTACTTTTCTTTTCTAGACAACTTTAGTGGATATATCCAGATACAGATAGCACCCGAGGATCAATACAAAACCACTTTTACATGTCCATGGGATACATTTGCTTACCGAGTGCTTCCCTTTGGGATATGTAGTGCCCCGACTACCTTTCAAAGGGTAGTATTAGCTATTTTTGCTGACCTTGAGTGCATAGAAGTCTATATGGATGACTTCTCTATGTTTGGTGATTCATTTCAGGAAGCCCTCAAGAATCTAGAAAAAGTTCTTCTTCGCTACCAAGAAGCTCATCTTGCCTTGAGTGACAAGAAATGCATATTGATGTGCAAGGCGGGGGTGGTTCTTGGCCATCTTATTCTGACAAAGGTATCGAGGTTGACCCTACAAAAATAGAAGTCATTTTGAGTCTCCCTATACCAAAAACTCAAAGGGAAGTGAGAGGTTTTCTAGGACATGTGGGCTACTATAGGGGATTAATTGAGAATTTCTCAAGGATAGCTACCCCCCTTTTCCAACTTTTGGCTAAGGATAGTGAGTTTTCTTGGTCCACAACTTGCTAATAGTCCTTTGAGACATTGAAGGAAAAATTAGTCCAGGCACCAGTTTTGAGAGGACCAAATTGGTCCCTGCCATTTCATATTTCCTTTGATGCCTCAGATACTGCTATTGGCGTAGCTTTAGGACAAGAAGAGGACAAACAATATTATGCTATTTATTTCATTAGTAAAAACTTGTCACTGGCCGAACTCAATTATACAGTTATCGAGAAAGAGTTTTTAGCTGTAATTTTTTCCATTTATAAATTCAGACGTTATATTACAGGATATGAAGTCTCTATGCATACTGATCATTCCGCAATAAGATATATGATGAATAAACCATTAACTAGTGGTAAAGTGACTAGGTGGTTACTATTGTTACAGGAATTTAATATTACTATTGTTGATAGACCAGGAAAATCAAATGTAGTAGCAAATTATATTTCAAGGTTAAATAAACCCGATGAAGCAATTCCTGTTGATGATGATTTTCCTGACGAACATATTTTTGCTGTGTCAACAAAATTCCCATGGTTTTCTAACATAGATAACTATTTGAAGAGCTTGTGTTGGTTTTCAGTAGAGTTGAAGAAGAGAACATTTGAGCGATGGCGAACCCTAGATCCTCCATCTCCGTGCCCTCGGCCGCCGTCGGCTCTCGGCATGCTCTGCGTGAGAAGGGGTTTGAGAGTTCTAAGCTAAGACTTAAGGGTTATCTCTCAGAAGCAGATCAGCAGCATGATTTAGCCATGTTCACCGGCTTGAACCCCAGCACTGACGCCTCCATGCCTCATGCCGCCGCAGGGTTTCAGATTGTTCCGGCTGCGATGGGGACGGAGAGATCTGGGCAAAGATCAAAGGGCTTTCACTCAAATGCAGGCATACAAGATTCCCAAGCCATCATCACGGGTGCTGCAGATCTAAAAGAATCTGCAATCCTCTTAGCCGAATGCTCCCGGAAAGCCTGGACCCGGCCCCCTGTCTCCACGACGCGCCTTTGCAGGCCCCTTTCGATGGTTGGAGCAGCGAACAAGATAGATCGTGCAGATCCCTTGGCCTGTCCTCTGTCCAGAGTTTCCAGAAAGGAAGGAATGGCGTCTATCAGATGCACGCAGCCCCTGCCACCTAGACAACTGCGGGATCCGAAAATTTATCAAGGCATTTGCCTTTCCTCTCCACAGATCGATTGGGGAAAAAGGCTTTCAGAAACTTCCTCTTCCTTCCAGATTCAAATCAGGCTTCTTTCTGGCAAAACTATGCTTCAATGGGTCTGCCAGACGGATCTAGTGCGGAATCTCAAGCATGCATTGGACATCAAACTGGGGATCCCGTCTGCAGCTCAAAGGCTTCTCTTCGAAGGTAAACATCTTGAGGATCTCTTCCCTATTTCTTCTTACGGCATTGTGAAAGATGCATCTATTATCTTAACCCTTCGGCTTCGAGGAGGAGCTGTGGGAGAGCCTTCTTCAGCTAAGGCTTTTTCGTATAAAGATGCTGTCCATGCCAAACAGTCTGAAAAGACAGATCCACCAATGCAGTATTCACCCAAGCCTTTCTTGGTTGACAAAGTGGAGGAAGTCCCCTCAGTTGAGATCTCTTACCCTGATCTTGAAGACGAAACCCAGAAATTTGCTGAAAGGGCCATCATCTGCAGATTCAATGGGCTCTGGCCGCGCTCACAGGATCTGTATGACTGGATCAAAGATAACTGGACTGACCGTTGCAAGGTTTATTTCTGTGCAAAAGGATATTTCATAGTGCTGTTTGACGACATCGAGCATTGCTACAATGCCCTCGACGAAGGACCTTGGTTCATGGGAGAAGCTGGCCTCTTCCTCACTCCATGGTTTCCAGACTTTGACCCAGCCACAGCAGTTATCACCAAAGCCCCGGTCTGGATCAGACTTCCAAACCTCCCTGTTCACCTGTGGCGTACAGAAGTATACAGGCAAATCGGCAATACCTTGGGTAGCTTTCTCACGGGAGACTATAAGAGAGAGAGGCAGGGGCTCTATACATATGCCAAAGTTTGTGTGGAGCTTGATTTAAGCAAGGGATTGCCAGAGTACATCAATCTCAAGATCAAGGACTTTATCTGGACCCAGTTTTTAGAGTACGAAAACACCGCCTTCAGATGCCGTCATTGTCACCTAACAGGGCATCTGCATCACTCTTGCCCATCGCTGTCAGCAAGAGCGAAAAAGGGCCTCTTTGCTCATTCTAAGCCCAAGCGTTGGGCTCCTTGTCCTCAGTAGCCAGCTGGAAGCTCCATCTCCCCTTGTATGGAGAAGGAGGAAAGAGAGTCAGAACCAGATCAGACGCAGCAGCCGATGGAACCGCCACCGGTCAACATGGGGATCTCTCAGGACTCAGCAATCTCCCAGAAACGTCCCCATGAGACTTCTTCCTCGGATTCAGAGAAGGATTCCCCGATGATAGAGAATTCCAGTCTTCAGGTTGTTCTAGCCCATCCTCCCCAGGATGGCTGGACAAAAGTCAACAAAAAGAAAGGGAAAAAACATTGTGGAGCAGTCATTGCCCCGCTGGGGTAACAGCCTGACAGTTTGTTTTTGCTAGCGAACCTGTTGATGTAGCTGAGCTTGTTTCTTCCTCCGAGACCGAGGTTGATGATCCCATCATTTCTTGTCTGTCGGTCTTTTGTTTTTCCTGTAGCTCTGTGATTGTATCTTTCTTCCGGGACCGAGGTTGATGATTCCATCATTTCCGGTCCGACGGTCTTTTGCCTTTCCAGATTGTACAATATTTTACTTAATAGATTTAGTCTTTACCGAGAAAAAACATAGATAACTATTTATTCACTGGAAATTACCACCTCACTTATCCTCTCATGAAAAGCGGAATATCATATAGAAAAGTGCTGCATATTCCTGGATACAAAGAGACCTCTTTTACACCGGAGCATATCTCATTATCCGTAGATGTGTAAGAGAGGAAGAATTGTTTGATATTTTAAAATCTTCCCATGATGAACCTTGCGGGGGTCACTTCGCCGATAAGCGGACTGCATACAAAGTGTTACGATCTGGCTATTTTTGGCCTTCCTTGTTTAAGGATTCCAAACAATATGTCAAGCGGTGTGATAGTTGTCAGCAAGTTGGCAAGCCTAATCATACCAATGAAATGCCTTTATGTCCTTAGGTTATGTTGAAGCCCCGAAAATCGGGTCGACAACAAGGGGGATACCCACCCGGTCTGGACCTTGGTTGGCAGCTCCTTATCCGTTTGGTATAGCGGGTCCGACTGGGGATAATGGGACCAGTTTCCCAATCTAGGGGTGTGTGTGTGTGTAGAGCTGGATGATGCTAATCTAAGAGTACTTAAAGCTAATTTAAGTCAAACTTCTAAACTAACTCTATGCTATTGTAATCTAATGAGAAACAACACATCTGATCTATGCTAACCCAGGATGTATTTATTCTATTATGCGATCTAAAGAGATTTCGAACAATAACTGGTAATAAAGATCATTCAGCTATCATAATAATAGAAATCAATTAAGATAAACCACTTTGCATAAAATGTTAAGCAAAACAGTTGTGAACAGCATATCGCATAATAAGTTATTCATATATCAAACACAAATAAATGACTCCACCGTACAGAAGTGCCAAATGGTAACCCACACATTCATGCATTAACATATAAACAACTGAAAACTGTATATCACTTTAAGAATATAAGCAGAAATGGTCAAGAGATAAAAGTACCATTTATGACTAATCCTACTCATAAGCTTCAAGCAAAAACGATTTATCTCTACTTGTTCTAACATCTACTAAGAGTACAAAAGTGCAACATCAGTAGCAGACATCAAATGCAAACATTAATAAATCTCGATCCATCCATTCATCAAAACCTCCTCTGAGGGTGCAGAAGTGCATGTTCCGAGGACAAGTTTTTGACAAATTTCTGGACCCTTCTCTAAATGCATGAGAAGGGTTAAAATACTACTTCCTAATTCTAATAATAGTATTTTTACAAAATTTAGGATGCGGTTTTCAAATGACCGTCCTTTTTCTAATCTAATTAAAAGAAAAAAACAACATTCTAAAATAAGGCTACTTCTGAATATGGTCCTTAAAGTTGCAAGTGTTCAGCATGGGCTTGAGGAGAGTCGGCTGTCTGACTTCTGCACTGAGCTGGGCTGAAAAAACAGCATCTACGAGAGCTGGCACTACTTTTTCGGCCGCGTTTGTGATGCATTTCACCGTCATCCATTGACTGTGTGGTTTGACCAAGTATGTCCAGTAACATTCCCAATTCAACCTGTTTAATGCTTGGATCGCTATAGAGTCTTTAACTGTATCTTTCAATAATAAAGATCAATTTTCCAAAAAAAAATTGCTATTTATACAAGCGAAAAATCAAAATCTGAAAGAGAATTGGTGTCTTATTCGTAAATGCCTAATGTAACCACTCACAACTGGTTTTATTATGAAAAGAAAAACAATTACTCTACAAAATAGAAGAATAATCTTCTATGGAAAATATTTCTTGAGAATTTGTCCATTAATAGGCAAAGATTCTCTCTTACCTGCTAAATCCTGTAACACAAACGCTGATGGAGTTATGACTTCTACAATTTGAAAAGGACCAAGCCACATTCTTTGAAATTTTGTATGTTTCCCTTTCTCTTCATGAGCCTTGTCCCATTTTAAAACTAAGTCTCCCATCTGAAAATCTTTTCTGGTCATTATGTTTGAATCAAAAGAGGATTTTACTAGTGCTTGATGATGAGCATGGGTTTTCTTAGCCTGTTCTCGTTGTTCTTCTAATTTGATTATTTCTATTTTTCTTAGTCGTAAGGAGGAAGTTGGTACTTCATCAATGCATTGAACTAGAGACAAAGAGGGAATTGCTAAATGAGTCGGAAGAACCACTTCTTTCCCATAAACTAAATTAAAGGGAGAAGTGCCGATAGAAGCTTTTTGCATTATTCGGTTTGCCCATAAAGCATATATTAAAGTCTTATGCCAATTTTTATGATTTTGGTCAACTGTTCTTTTGATAATCCTGATTAGGTTTTTATTTGTAGACTCAGCTAATCCATTGCCTTGTGGGTAATAATTGGCCAAATATTTAAGTTTGAATCCTCTTTTAAGTGCAAATTCAGTCATTACATTTCCAGAAAAGTATGATGCATTATAAAACATTAAAGCGGAAGGCAATCCAAACCTGGTGATTATAAATTGATCTATGAACTCAATGATATTTTCAGCATTAGCTGTCTTGAGTGCTTCTACCCACTTAGTAAAATAATCTGTTGCTGTAAGGATATATCTATGCTGCTTAGAAGAGTGAGGAATGATCTCACCTATTATGTCCAAACCCCACTGACTGAAATGTTTCTCAATGTTAACTGGCTGTAGTGGCAAGGATGGCTTCTTTTGTCTCCCAGCAGTAGTTTGGCAGACTTGACATTTCCTCACGTAACTGTGCGAGTCTTTGAATAACGTGGGCCAGTAATAGCCCGCGCGCAAGATTTTATATGCAGTAGCATCTCCAACATAATGTCCACCTGCTGGCCCATCGTGGAGTTCCTGCAAAACTTTTTCAGCTTCAGATTTCTCAAGACATCTAAGGAGAACAGAATCATAATTTATTCTAAGAAGAATATCATTTATGAGCTGATATTGTTTGGCTTTCAACCTTAGAGCTCTTTTCTTAGTATGATCGAGGTGTGAAGGAGCATACCCGTTCTTAAGATAATAAACGATATCAGCATATAATGATTCTGCATCATTTAGGCTTACCTCGCACATTCGTACCTCTGCAGATGGAATTTCAGAAATTTTCGACGTTCCAGCCAGCATTTTGCAAAAGTCTTGACCTTTTACAATGTTTGCTGGTTTGATTTCTATGTCATATTCCTGTAAGGCAGTAACCCAATTGGCCCTTTTCTCATCCACATCCTTCTGTACTAGAAGATTCCTTACCGCTGGAAATGATACTATAATTTTAGTATGGGTTTTGAGTAAAAAAGGTCTGAAATATTTGATTGCTTTGAAAACAGCATAAGCCTGTTTCTCCACATCTGAATAATTTAATTCAGCGGCCTGTAAATTTGAACTGAAAAAAGCAATTGGGGCTTCCGCTTTTTCTTGATTTGCTTGAGTGAGTATCAAAGCATATGACCTATCTGAGGCAAATGTATATAAAATAAAAGGCTCTGAAAAATTCGGAGTTGCTAAAGATGGATCATTAATAATAGCTTGTTTGATCAGGTTGAATGCTTCGTGTTCATCTTGGCCCCATTTAAAATTTGAGTTCTTTTTAATCATGGCTTGCAAAGGAGACACGATTCGTGAAAAATCTGGAACAAATCTCTTTACAAAGTTGATCTGACCAAGGAAAGATTGCATGGCTTTTTTGTTGTGAGGTAAGGATATTTAAGAAATCTCTTTGATTCTGTCGGGGTCGATGTGAATTCCAGATTTTGACACTATGAATCCTAGAAGTTTCCCTTCACTTAACGCGAAAAAGGATTCAGGTTAAGTGAAATTCCATACCTTAAACAACGTTGGAATATTTCTTTTAAATCTCTAAGATAGTCTCTTCGTTTCTTGGAATACACGGTTATATCATCCAAATAAATTACTACAGATTTATTGACTAAACCTTTGAATGCAATGTCCATGGCTCTCTTAAATGTGGCACCAGAATTAATCAAACCCAATGGCATCTTTTGATATGCGTATGTACTAATGCTTGATTGTATCTTGAAAATCCATCCAAGAAAGACATTAATTCTGAACCCGCCACTGCGTGCAAGATCTGTTCCATAGGTGGTAAGGGAAAATTATCTTTTTGGCAGGCCTTGTTAAGATTTCGAAAGTCAATGCAAATTCTAATATCTCTGTTTTTCTTTCTAACAGGTACCATATTGGAGACCCATTTAGAATTTCTGACAGGAAAGATTATTTTGGCTTTCAATAACTTATTGAGTTCAGTTTTTATCTGATTTTCTAAATTGGGATGGATCTTTCTTAACTTTTGTTGGACAGGTTTTTCATTATCGATCATTGGAATAGTATGTTGGATGATGGAAGTGTCGTATGTTTTGAGTTCAACATAGTTCCAAGCAAAAACATTTTTATATTGTCTCAAAAGACGAATATACGCTAATTTTTCTTTAGGGGATAGGCCGAGACCTAGCTTAATGTTTTGTGGTTTGTCATCGGTTCCTATGTTTACTAATTCGTAATTCAAAGTTGAACTTTGGAGTTTTGAATTGGTAGACCTTTTAAACCGATCTTTCAAATCGTACAGGTCTTCTAACTTGACTACCGACTTAGGTATAACATTGTTAGTGCTATGTTGTTGCAATTGTCGATCATGTTGGTCTTCGTCAATTATTTGATTGGAGTAGGATCCTTCAGATGTGAGGAAATTTATGATATTAGGATCGTCGTTGAATATTCTCCAATTTGTGATGTTATCAGGAATAGATGGTCTAAAGATTAATTCTATTGAGAATCTATCTGGACTAAAATCTTCTGAAGGAATAAGCTTAGAATCTATGTTAGCTAAAAGTTCTGCACTTGCATTCTGGAGTCTTGGAATTGAAGAAATATTAAATGCTATAAAATGCTCAGTCAGATCTTGAAATAAGGATTGATAAGTTTTAAATGACCTGATAAGCAATGTATAGTATTATGTACCTGTCTGACTACAATTTCAGAGTCTCCGAAAACTTGAAGGTACTTGACGTCTAACCCGATTGCTTTGTACAACCCTTGGACTAAAGCCTCATATTCTGCTGTATTGTTGGTGCAATCAAATTCGAATCTACATCTTAGCATAATTTTGTCTCCTTCTGGACTAATTAGAACGCATCCTGCTCCTGCTCCTTCGTTAGATTTAGAACCATCAAAAAATAATTTCCAAAACAAAGATTTATTTACAGGACTATCTAAAAAATTGATACATTTTGAACTATCCGTTTGAGAAAAAATTTCGACTTGGGACAAAAAAAAATGTTCTAAGTAAGGTGACGTATGAGCATTAAAATTGCCGACGAAAGAATCTACTGAGTAATTTCCAATAATGCTATTGTTATATGCTACTAGTTCATTTTCCCCCTCTAGCTCCG
The DNA here is from genome assembly GCA_031772625.1 of Pinus tabuliformis. Classification (NCBI taxonomy): domain Eukaryota; kingdom Viridiplantae; phylum Streptophyta; class Pinopsida; order Pinales; family Pinaceae; genus Pinus; species Pinus tabuliformis. Next base: position 77,509,258 of record CM062812.1, read on the forward strand.
TTACTATGTATTTCTGATGTAGTTCTCGTTCAACTTTTATTTGATTTGGTTTACCATTGTAGGGCAGCCACATGTGCGACCAGTCAGTTGCGAAGTATCCATGAAGTTTTTCTGACCAATCCCTGCTAAGAATTAAGCCATAAAATTCTGGAATATCAGCAACTAAAATGTCAATAACTTGACATACCTTTGGGTTGGATGACAGCCTTATGGTTACTTGATTAAGTTCGCCAATCACTTCGACTTGAGATCGATCTAGATGAACTATGTGCACAGCGGATTTTTGTGGTTGAACGTTTAATTTGGAACATATGGACTTTGGTAAAATATTCGATGAAGCACCAGAATCCACTAAACAATTATGCACATTTTTATTGAAAATTTCATAAGGAGAAACGGGGGAGTATGAGATCTCGATCTTCCTCCAATTAAAGTGATGTCATTTGGATCAATCTTATTGGTCACATTAGTTGGAGGTCTTCCCATGTTATGGGAAGCTTGAGAAAGTACAGCGGCAGGCAAAGGTGCAACTGGCACAGCATGTAATTCTTTCAACATTATCTTTTGTTGATGGTTTAACTTGCTCAATTCGTAAAGAGTGATGTTGGCCCTAGTCTTTTTCATATCTTCTATAATATTGTACTCCATTTCATCCGAAATGATCAGTGTTTTAGATGGAGTTGATGAATCTGTTTGCATTGGGCTGGTTTGAGTCGCTTTAGATGTCGTTTTCTTTGTTGCAACTTTATCCTTTATTGCAGAGCTTGCGCTCTTTGGCTTAGGGATAGTTTGGGGAGGATCAAGCTGATTTCTACTTCGTGTGCTAATTGGGAATACTTCTTGATATTCTTCTTGTGGGAGGATGAAATCCCACATTCCTTGTAACTCTACAACTTCTTCTTCATCGGTTTGCCCTTCAGTGGCAATTTCCTCTTCCTCTTCTTCGGATTCAGCATTTGTAATAGCATTGGGTGGCTTTCAATCCATTGAAGGGCCTCTTTTAAAAGCTCTGTAGGGATTTTTTGAAGAATTTTCTGCTACTTGCTTCTTGATGTCAACCATTTCGCTGGACATGGTCTTCAGAACTTTTTGCAATCCTTCCAAATCGAATGGATCTTTTGTTTGTTTCTTCTTGGAATCTTCCTTGAAGGTGACTTTCTTGGATTTCCATTCCTCTATCGTGGATTTCTTCTCTAGGGCTATTATACGTTTCTCTACTTCTATTGCTTCTTTCATGTTTTCGGCTAAGGTTGTTTTATTAGCCCTGTCCACAAAGATTGCTATGTTTGATTGTAAAGCAGTGATATACCATTCACTTCATACTTCTTCGCTAGGCTGGGAAGCAGTAGGAATTTTGTTTAGGATTTTATTGAAACGTAAATTGAAATCTTTGATAGGCTCTCTTGACTCGGCCCTAAGGTTAGATAGGTCATTGATTAGCGTTTCCGTAGACCTGTCATCACCAAAGTTGGTCAGGAATTGATCTTGGAAGATGTCCCAACTAGTGATAGATCCAGAGGGTAATGAGAAATACCATGATCCGGCTCTTCCTTGTAGAGTATAAGGAAAAAGTTGAACAACATCATCTTCATTAGTAACCCCATTGAGATTAATGGATAGCATAAAGTTGTTTATATGCTCTTATGCTAGCATGCATGCCTCGGGATTAAACTTAGGCAGCCATTTCTCAGGATGGGCTGGTATTTGACTCAAGGGTGCAGGCATTAAGACTGCCCCAGGGTTATTCCATGGAGTTTGGGCCATTGCTGAACTACTAACAGAGGAAAGTGCAGAAGATGATCCCTGCGGTTGGGAGGACAAGGATATTACGATTGCAGATGATTGAGGAGGAGTTGTGGGGGTTCCAGTGAGCAGATGGACAATGATCTGAAGTGGAGTGGATGGTTGACTTCACGGTGAAGAGGTTGAGATGGATGATGATGATGAAAGAGTCTCGCTATCGGACTCTTTAGGTGATTTCCTTGCTCTTTTCCTTTTGGGAAGAGGTAATTCGGTTTGTTGAATGCCAAACTTTTCACTCTTTAATCTGGTCAGGGGATGAGCAGGGTTATATTGCGAAGTCACGCTGCCTTGAGATTTATCAGATCTTTGAGGAGAAATAGAAAATCGCTGAAGTTTATGAATCAGAGATTCGACTTCAGGAGGTTCAATAGTAGATTGTTCTGAAATTTTAGGGTTTGTAGCAGCGGTTGATGCTCCAACGACTTCTAACTCTAGATTTAAGTGTAACGGAGAAGTTGGGGGAGATTGTGAGGGTGATTTACTCTCAGAATGGTATTTAGATTTAGATTTACTTGCCATTCATAGTTCGGGCCCTCCTTCTAGCGCCAAATATGTTGAAGCCCTGAAAATCGGGTCTATGACAAGGGGGATACCCGCCCGGTCGGGACCTTGGTTGGCAGCTCCTTATCCGTTTGGTATACCGGGTCCGACTGGGGATATGGGACCAGTTTCTCAATTTATGAGTGTGTGTGTGTAGAATTTGATGTTCCTGATCTAACAGTTCCTAATTAAGATATTCTAATTCTAACTTTAATATAATGCTATGCTATTGTATTCTAATAAGCAGCAGCATCTAAGTTTATAATAACGCGGAGTGTAATTCTTCTGTTATGCGATCTAAAATGATTTCAAACAATAACTGATAATAAAGATCATTCAACTATTATGAGAAAAGAAATCAATAAGGATGAACCACTTCATATAAAAAGTTAGACAAAACAGTTGTGAAAAACATATCGCTTAATGAGCTATTCATACATTAAGCATAAATAAATAGCTATCACCGTACAAAAGTGCCAAATGATAACTCAGGCATTCATGCAGTAATATATAAACAACTAAAGCTGCATATCACTTTAACACATAAGTAGAGACGGTTAAGAGATAAAAGTACCATTTATAACTAGTCCTACTCATGAGCTTCAAGGGACAATGATTTATCTCTCCTTGATCTAACATCCACTAAGAGTACAGAAGTGCAACATCAGTAGCATCTATTAAATGCAAACATCAACAAATCCTGTTCCATTCATTCATCAAAACCTCCTCAGAGGGTGCAAAAGTGCATGTTCTGAGGACAAGTTTTTGACAAATTTATTGACCCTTCTCTAAATGCATGAGAAGGGTTTAAATACTACTAACTAAATCTAAAAATAACTTATTTACAAAAATTCAGGATGCGGTTTAAATGACCGTCCTTTTTCTAAGCAAAAATAAAGCAAAACTATTTCTAAAATTAAATCTAATATCTAAATATTTCTGCATTTGCTCCTTAACGTTGCAAGCATTCAGTATTTGCTTGAGTAGAGCCAGCTGACTGTCTTCTGCTTTTAGTTGAGCTAAGAAAACAGAATTGGCAAGAGTTGGCACCATCTTCTCAGCAAAATCGATGATATACTTGAGATTCATCCACTGACTATGTGGCTTTACCGTGTATGCCCAGTAATAATCCCAGTTCAACTTGGTTAACCCTTGGATTGCTTCTACCTTTTCTTTAGCTTTCTGTTTCTAGTTTGCTTTTATCATTGCTTTCTTTCAATTTTCAGGGCTTGCGGGTAACTGAGCAATTAGAAGCTTTCCTTCTCGAGCAATTTTCTCAGCGTAGCGCGAGGCACTAATCGCGCATCGAAAACTGCCTCCGTTCCTTGATCCAGGCTTCTCTGATGCGTTTTTCACCTTTTGCGCCTCTTCTCTTATCGGGTATAAAGCTCAAAATTTGTAAAAATAATGGATTTGTGAGCTCTTGACCCTGAGCATTAAACTGTCTGTTTCTGATATCAGCATCGTTCAGTACCCATTTAACCATGGTTGTATATGAGAGATCTGTAATGGATGGCTCAGCAGAATTCTGTGAATCTGAGGCTCGGTTGCATGCGGTGTCCATGTATAAGGGCGCCATTTCTCTGTCTTTGGACATTGGAGCCTTACCCTTTTTCCCCATAGTTTCCTGCACATTGCTTTGTGTAACTTTTGTTCTTCGTTCCTGCAATTCACAAGTGAGGTGAGAGTAATGATAATAAATAATGACAGGAAAGCTTTAAATGCCAAGGATATGCAAAAACATGCCACCTTACGTGAACTGACTCTTCGGAAAACACAAAACCATATTTTATTAACAACTAGCATGTAACTCATTAATTATCATTAAAACGCGTAATCGGTTCTTGGTTTATGGAAAAATCTTTTTGAATAATGAGCCAGAAGCAACTGCGATGGAGAGATTTTGCGATTTGGTTTGCAATATCGCAGATCGCTGCATCGCATTACCGCAATATCATCGTGCTGCTCTATCGCAAGGTTGCTTGATCGCAATATCGCAATATCGCAAGATCGCAATATTGTCTAATCGTTACTGTTGATGTGTTTTATGCGAATTGCGATTTTGCGATATGCAACATCGCATATCGGCGATTTTGAGGTTTCCAATGTGAGTGCTCATTAATGCATACAATGCAATGGAGTTTCACGTCGCAATCTCGCATTTTTTATCATTTTGGCTCATAAGAAGGTACCCTATCATTCTTTGTGTGATGCGATATTTCTTAAGGAGTGACTTTACTTTCTTCATCATGAAACTTAAGCTTTTTAGATTTTTCAAAAGTATTTTCCTAAGTCCATGATGGTAAGTTTTATCCAAAAGGAAATATAAGCACTAATTGATTTTTTTTTTATTTTTTGACTAAGGGTCCCCACTTATATAGTGTTATTGCTAATACTAAATAAGGAGGGGGGTTGTTGGTGGCCACAACACAAGGCCACTTTCAAAGATTACTTTTCCCTTCCTTTCATCGATCAGGTACTCGATACCCTTGCTGGTAAGAAGTACTTTTCTTTTCTAGACAACTTTAGTGGATATATCCAGATACAGATAGCACCCGAGGATCAATACAAAACCACTTTTACATGTCCATGGGATACATTTGCTTACCGAGTGCTTCCCTTTGGGATATGTAGTGCCCCGACTACCTTTCAAAGGGTAGTATTAGCTATTTTTGCTGACCTTGAGTGCATAGAAGTCTATATGGATGACTTCTCTATGTTTGGTGATTCATTTCAGGAAGCCCTCAAGAATCTAGAAAAAGTTCTTCTTCGCTACCAAGAAGCTCATCTTGCCTTGAGTGACAAGAAATGCATATTGATGTGCAAGGCGGGGGTGGTTCTTGGCCATCTTATTCTGACAAAGGTATCGAGGTTGACCCTACAAAAATAGAAGTCATTTTGAGTCTCCCTATACCCAAAACTCAAAGGGAAGTGAGAGGTTTTCTAGGACATGTGGGCTACTATAGGGGATTAATTGAGAATTTCTCAAGGATAGCTACCCCCCTTTTCCAACTTTTGGCTAAGGATAGTGAGTTTTCTTGGTCCACAACTTGCTAATAGTCCTTTGAGACATTGAAGGAAAAATTAGTCCAGGCACTAGTTTTGAGAGGACCAAATTGGTCCCTGCCATTTCATATTTCCTTTGATGCCTCAGATATTGCTATTGGCGTAGCTTTAGGACAAGAAGAGGACAAACAATATTATGCTATTTATTTCATTAGTAAAAACTTGTCACTGGCCGAACTCAATTATACAGTTATCGAGAAAGAGTTTTTAGCTGTAATTTTTTCCATTTATAAATTCAGACGTTATATTACAGGATATGAAGTCTCTATGCATACTGATCATTCCGCAATAAGATATATGATGAATAAACCATTAACTAGTGGTAAAGTGACTAGGTGGTTACTATTGTTACAGGAATTTAATATTACTATTGTTGATAGACTAGGAAAATCAAATGTAGTAGCAAATTATATTTCAAGGTTAAATAAACCCAATGAAGCAATTCCTGTTGATGATGATTTTCCTGACGAACATATTTTTGCTGTGTCAACAAAATGCCCATGGTTTTCTAACATAGATAACTATTTATTCACTGGAAATTACCACCTCACTTATCCTCTCATGAAAAGCGGAATATCATATAGAAAAGTGCTGCATATTCCTGGATACAAAGAGACCTCTTTTACACCGGAGCATATCTCATTATTCGTTGATGTGTAAGAGAGGAAGAATTGTTTGATATTTTAAAATCTTCCCATGATGAACCTTGCGGGGGTCACTTCGCCGATAAGCGGACTGCATACAAAGTGTTACGATCTGGCTATTTTTGGCCTTCCTTGTTTAAGGATGCCAAACAATATGTCAAGCGGTGTGATAGTTGTCAGCAAGTTGGCAAGCCTAATCATACCAATGAAATGCCTTTATGTCCTTAGGTTATGTTGAAGCCCCGAAAATCGGGTCGACAACAAGGGGGATACCCACCCGGTCCGGACCTTGGTTGGCAGCTCCTTATCCGTTTGGTATAGCGGGTCCGACTGGGGATAATGGGACCAGTTTCCCAATCTAGGGGTGTGTGTGTGTGTAGAGCTGGATGATGCTAATCTAAGAGTACTTAAAGCTAATTTAAGTCAAACTTCTAAACTAACTCTATGCTATTGTAATCTAATGAGAAACAACACATCTGATCTATGCTAACCCGGGATGTATTTCTTCTATTATGCGATCTAAAGAGATTTCGAACAATAACTGTTAATAAAGATCATTCAGCTATCATAAGAATAGAAATCAATTAAGATAAACCACTTTGCATAAAAAGTTAAGCAAAACAGTTGTGAACAACATATCGCATAATAAGTTATTCATATATCAAACACAAATAAATGACTCCATCGTACAGAAGTGCCAAATGGTAACCCACACATTCATGCATTAACATATAAACAACTGAAAACTGTATATCACTTTAAGAATATAAGCAGAAATGGTCAAGAGATAAAAGTACCATTTATGACTAATCCTACTCATAAGCTTCAAGCAAAAACGATTTATCTCTACTTGTTCTAACATCTACTAAGAGTACAAAAGTGCAACATCAGTAGTAGACATCAAATGCAAACATTAATAAATCTCGATCCATCCATTCATCAAAACCTCCTCTGAGGGTGCAGAAGTGCATGTTCCGAGGACAAGTTTTTGACAAATTTCTGGACCCTTCTCTAAATGCATGAGAAGGGTTAAAATACTACTTCCTAATTCTAATAATAGTATTTTTACAAAATTTAGGATGCGGTTTTCAAATGCCCGTCCTTTTTCTAATCTAATTAAAAGGAAAAAACAACATTCTAAAATAAGGCTACTTCTGAATTTGGTCCTTAAAGTTGCAAGTGTTCAGCATGGGCTTGAGGAGAGTCGACTGTCTGACTTCTGCGCTGAGCTGGGCTTAAAAAACAACATCCACGAGAGCTGACACTACTTTTTCGGCCGCGTTTGTGATGCATTTCACCGTCATCCATTGACTGTGTGGTTTGACCAAGTATGTCCAGTAACATTCCCAATTCAACCTGTTTAATGCTTGGATCGCTTTTCCCTTTGCCTGTGCTTTTTGCTTCCATTCTGCTTCCAGTTGTAACTTATTTGGTAAGTACCCTGGGGTGGTCTCTGCGATTAAATTGGCCGTGTGTAAATTCTCATTTACACAGTCGATAATAATGCTTGCCTGTGTAGCTGCTATCTCCGCTGCTCGCTCCGCCTACCTGATTTGATCGTCCCATTTATTAAAGAGCAATTATTTATGATTTTCGTTTATCCTAGGTGCACCTACTCGTTTCCCTTCATCTTCATCCTGCCAAGTTAAGTATTCCATCACCTGTCTGTCACTCTGATCATAGTCACTCCACAAGTCTACCACTTGACTGGTGATTTTATCGCTCAGCTCGCAATAGTGACTCCACTATGATATTTTACGTTCCAACTATTCCTGTTGCTGTAGTAGTTGCTCATTTAAGCCAATAGATTCTGAAATAAATTCTGCCAGCTTATGCTCATCTTTATGCATTTCCTGTAAAGTCTGCAATTGTTTTCCTTTCTCGTCTAGACTTCTTTGATAGCCTATCTGCATCTGTTGAAAGTCTTCCTGCAGCTTCTCGAGCTGTTTGGAAGCTTCAATATTAGCATTGGCTTGTTGCAACTGTCGTTGTAGCTGCTGTATTTGATCTTCTTGTTCTTTCAATAATTGCTGAACTTTCGATGCCTTGTCAATAGTTGCAGAAGCATATGCTCCTGCGATCTGAGACAGCTTAGTGAGATTTTCAGTCGGGTTATTGTTGGGGTCTTTCCATAAGACGTCCAAATGTTCAGCATCTTCTGACAGTGTATTTTCTAGTTTTCTTTTCTTCCTCTGTCTCCTTACAACTGCTTTGTGTTGGGGACTATAGAATACATCCAGTGGGGGAATTTCTTCTACATTAAGTAGAAGCTCAGAAGGTGGAGCGATAGGAATGTGCTCTGTTTCTGTGACACTGCTGACTATGGTCGAAACCACTTCTTTCACTACCTGTGTATTATTCACAGGTGTTTTTGGGGCTTGCCCTTCAAGATTGATCAGTTCATTGAAGGTTTCCCATTCTTTGTCCAGCTATATTGTGACGAGTGGTGCTTCGATGACAGGAGGGGGGACATCTCTTGGCGGGGAGGCGATAACTTGTTGTTGCGACATTTCACTTGACTGAGCTGTGCCTTTAGTTGTTTCTTCGTTTTTTCCTTGGTCGCATCCAGACTCTTTAGTATGTTCAGGTACTCCTCGCGCAGCGTTGGATTTAGATCTGGAAGTGCTAGAGTTTCCACTGAGGCTAATGCTTGGAGTTGGTTCTCTGGCAGGCAGTCGCAGCTTCTCTAGAGGAACACTGGCCAGCCTTCTTTCCCTGTATAACATGAATCTTTGTAGGTCATCTGGAGACAACCTCGACCGAGCTTCCCGCAAAATTTCTTGGAATGAGCTTCTATTCTGAAACAAATCATCAAACAAATCTTTCTTTCCAACGAATACTTTTATTTTGACGTTCGTTGTGAAATCTTGGGCAACATCATTTGGGTCAAATGGCCTTGCTGGGAATTTAAATAATTGTAGACACGTCACATTCTCCACTTCGGTGAAAGCGTGTCCTACATCGAACAATGAGAAGGCCCCACAAGCTACAGGAAATTGAGGCCATATGGCCTTCTTTTTGTCCTTTAGGTCTTTGGTCAGGCCGTCTTCTGAACAAGTTTGATAAGCAATTTCCCAAGCCAAAAGTTTATCAGGGATATATAGAGGTAGGACATGTGGAGGTACAGTGCTTCAAAACACTCTAATATAGGTAAACCATTCTTCCCCGAACCATCTTGCGATGGGGATGATGTCTATTTGTGCCTCGGGTGAGCACCTCGGGGGGTCTTCATCATACATTATTCTATACAAGGGCAAAATAAGCCCGTGGCAAATCTGGTAGAAGTGAGGGACGAATTGAGAATCCCATAACACCTTATGATAAACATGGATAGGTAATGGGTCCTGGGTAGTTCATTTCCAACCCATAATGGGAAATTTAGACACATAACAAATAGAATCCATAACATATGCAGACAGATAAAAAGGAGGATAGATCCTTTGAGACAAGGATCTTTTAGACCGGTAATTGATAATAGCCGTGTATAGATTATCAGAAAGGATCTTGGCCCAATCCATAATATCGGCGTTTGTGGCAGCATCAATTAATGGTAGCCATTCAGACAAAAACTTATTGATATCTGGCATCCCAAATAACCTACAAAGCATGGCCTCAGCAAAACAATACGGAGAGGTGAGGGAACCAGTGCTGTACATACCGTTTTTGTCCTTTTTGAGCGGCTCCTCTTTTTTGGACCAATCTTTGGTGGTCTCTGATAGGTCTGGGTTCTCTGCCGTAAATTTCTTAACGAATTGTGCATTGTAGGTCGCCTGCGGTTCAGGAAGATGATACATAAGCTTCAAGTCTTGCGCAGCGAATGATCCGATGAGCCCGTGTCCTTGAACCTTGAATCATCTGTTGTTCATGTCTGCATTTTCAAGTATCCACTTGATCATATCCGTATATGGTAAAATTTTGGGTCTTGCTGCTATCCTGTGAAGAAATGAACATGCTAGCTCCTCTAAGGATGCCTCGGAAGAGCGTTGTGAGCCCGCAACAGCAGCAACCTTCATTATTCTAGGATTTTCCTCTTCAAGCAGCCTGTACATGCTTTCCCATGTCGATATCCCTGCGTCTCTATTACAGGCTGTGTCTGTATACAAAGGCGCCATCTCCTTCGTCTTTTCCTTCGCTTCAGAGCTTTGAGCTTTATTTTTCTTTCCCATTTCTTCCTGCGTTTGTGTTTGAATCGTCTTAGCTCTTCGTTCCTGCAGATTACGAGTGAAATGGAAATGACTGATCCAGAAAGGTGATGGGAGAGTTTTAAATGCAACAGATGTATCAAATATGCCACCTTACGTGAAGTAATTCTCTACAAAGGCACGCGTCTTTACTTCATTTAATAACTGACAACTAATTCATTTACTATCATTAAAAGCGCATGATTTCGAGTCAGATTATGGTAAGTGGCTTTTCTTTGAATGGCGTGCCCGAAGGATTCGTAATGAAGTGATTTATGATTTGCTTATGTAACCTCGCATATCACGCCATCGCAAATCGCACCATCGTAGATCGCGAGAACGCAATATCGCAGCGATCGCAACATCGTAGATCGCAGAAGTTTGATGTTTGCCAAATCTTGCCGGCCCATTTCTGCGATATGCGATCTTGCGATCGGTGTTATCGCAGATCGGTAAATCTTTAAGTTTTTCCTTATGAGTATTACTTTGTTGCGACGCGATGTTATACTTAACACGAGGGTCTTGCGCATACTGATATTAAAGAGAAATGGAGGCATTTCCTATCTTTTTTGCAACGCGACTTTAAAGATTTTCTCCTTATCATAGACTTAGGTTTAAAATGTTCAAAAGACCTACCTAAGCTTATGATGGTAACCTTATTTTGAGGAAAGGAAACTCTTGCACTTCCTAAAAATTAACTAAGGGTCCCCATTCATTTAGTATTTTGGTCAACACTTAAATGAACAAAGGGGGGGTTGTTGCCAGCCACAACAATTGGCGATTCACTTGGGAGAACCAGTTATCTCTGATTTTCTAATGAATTTTTTAAACTTCCGAAACAACAAAATTTTTTTTTCAGGAAACTTAAACTTTATTATAAAAAGATAAAGCATGTCATACTTCAAACTGTCAATGATATTTCGTTTCAACCTCTTTCTATTTTAATTACTTGTATCCTCAGCTTGTCCTTGCATTTACATCAGCCATTACTTGGTCTTGTAAAAAATAAAATAAAGTCTCCCCTGTGTAGCAGTCTTTTAAATATGCTCTTTTGCCGCAGGTAGAGCCTCTGCTGCCAGTAGGCGTCCATAGCCTAAATAGGGTTACCTATTACCCAGTAATGATCCTTTATCTTGCTTAAGGCGATCTACAACCTTCGGAGAAAAACTCAGATTGACACTTTTTCCTCTCTAAAGAACAATTTCTTGGTTTGGTAGCCAAATTATGACACAGTCATTCACTTTATTTACACTTTTGCTGAACAAGCTGGCTCGTGATGAGACCCCTTGTCTTTTGATTTCAACAATCTTGAGTCGTTGCCCTGTTTTGGTGGACAGTTTTGGCAAATTCAGCAAGTTATAATATCTGTGATCATGATAAGCCAGCTCGTGATGAGACCTCTTATTCTTTGAGATATAGCGTTTCTTGGATTGTATTTCTGAATGCTGCGATTTTCTCAAACAGGGAGGATATCATTGCTTTCCTTAAGAAAGCTCTGGACGACAATAATAGAGTTTTTTGGAAATGGATGTTTCTACAGGGAATCTTTATTTAGTTATTGATACTTTTCATCGTACTGATATAAAACAATTTCTTCACTAAGATTACTTTTGTCAATTTTTTGGAAGTTGACACTAGTATCGTATCTGGTATAAAGTTTTTAACTATATCTATTAATAATAAAGATCAAGTTTCTGAAAGATTTGCTATTTACACAAGCAGAAGTTCAAAACCTGACAGAGAAATGGTGTCTTTAGTAAATGTCAAATGCTGTTAACCATAGCAAATTTTATTATGGGGAAAAAATTTAATGAAATGAGAGGCAGACATTCTTTAGGATTATGCACAGAATAGGGATATTCTCTTTTCTACCAACTATTAAAAGTGAACCTAAAACCTAATAACCTAGCTAAATTACTCCTACTCTTATTCTAACTATATACAGAAAATTAACTAGGTGAAATGATATTTCCAGTGGAACCATCTCTTCATTTTTATTCCTAGCCGTATGTAACTTCCAAACATTAGCGTTAAGAACAAAAATTTTCCTGAACTGTTAATGTTGGATGTGGAATAAGAATATGTAACCTCAGTTGGAATTCTGTCTGATATTTCTTTCTCATGAAAACTTCTTTCCAACTGGGAACCTATTGGATCATAAAAATCAGAATGAATTTCTGTTATGGATTGATGATCTCGTAATAGGAAAGATAACAAGCCAGGTTGTGAATATGATTTTTTAGTTTCAATGGCTTGTAACATACTATTTGTTAAAGTTGAGCTTTTAGCGATTTCGTATAAAAGGAAAGTTTCCATATATAAATCACTAAATAAATCAATGCAGAATAGATGGAAATTCCTGGAAAGATTCTTATCAATTGGCGCGAATTGCCAACAAGTTTCGAAAGGTACTTTCTTTCGTTGATGATGTTTTGGATGCCAAAGAAGTTTTTTAAGAAAGTCTGATATTGATTGATCTTGAAATTGAAAAGGTTCTATACTTTCTTGACACAGTTTGGCTCTCCAAAATGGTATCACGTCTTTCGAATGTTCCTTGATAAGATGCTCAACATGCCACAATAATCTATCAAAAGTGTGAAAATTTAAAACACAATCCGATTTTGTACAAAATGAGTGCAAGTGAGAAAGAAAGGAATGATTATCTGTACAAATAATGTTACAGCACAACTGGGATTTACTTGTAATATCTTGCTTCTCACAAGAACTGGCCGTAATTATGGGATCCGAGCAATTTCGAATTCCGTCTTGTGAATCAGAAGACAAGTTATGATTGTGGACAGGCATGGGGGTTTTCTCATGATATGAATCATAGATCGGGGTATTGTCTTGGATAGTAAAATCATGCAAATGATCTTTTACTTTGAAATGAGGATTGACTGATATGATTTCTGAATTAGGATATCTCTCATTATCTAAGCTTAGTTGAGTTACTTGGGATAAATCAACAACATCATCGTTGTCAAAGTAACTATCATAAATGATTTTACAGGTTTCCCTAGATTTCTCTTTTTCGTCATATATTTTCAGACAAGGAAGGTCAAGTGGTTCTTGTTTGAAAATGGTCAAAGGATGTTCTATAGCTGTCTTTTTATCTTGAAAACCTAATGATGACTCATTTGAATAATCCTCTGTGTTTTTTGAGATATCTTTAATATTGAGAGGGGAAAAATTATCATCACTAAAAACATCAGGATAAAGAGAAAAATGCGATTTTGGAGCAATGCATTTGAAAATCTCATCATGGAAAAATCTTTGTTCATCAGATTCATCATAGACATCGGGCTTTAGATCATACCTTTGTGTACTGATACTTTTTGAAAGAGAAATAGTTTGCTGTTCTAACCTTGGCATCTGCATTTGTTGATTTGCAATGATATTATCTGACCTTGTATCAAAGTCATCTCCTGGTTCCAAGGTAGGCTTTAGTCCTGCATTCTCGCTTTTGTCTTCTTGCATTAGAGCATGCATGACTCCTAGGCTTTGGGGACTTTCTTCATCATGGCTGATTTGTATATTCAACTTGGAATCCTCATTCACATTAGAAGAAAATGAGACAAAGCTTGAACTAATTTTTGCTTGATCAGACATAGGAGGCAGGGAATACTCAGCATAATCTGAAGATTCTTCATCCATGAGTTCACTTTCAAGTTCATACTTTAGACAATTAATATGAAATCGCATATTAAAATCCCTAACAGATTCATCTTGTTTCCGTAGATAATCAATTTCATCGTATACCTGGTCATAGTCATAACAATCAAATTAAAAAATGAAAGTCTTGACGAATTGGTCCCAGCTGTGAATTGATGCAACTGGGAGGGTTCTCCACCATTTTCTAGCTTCTGCCGTGAATGTAAGAGTAAAAATTCTGCATAAAACGCCTTCATCAATTCTCTGAATATCAGAACTTGAAACTTTTTGAATAAATTGAAGAGCATGATTAAAAGCAGAAGAATTATTCTTACCATTGAATTTTACCTGAGACAAGAGTCGTACCACTTCTGGTGGAGTGTTGGAAGAGGTAGGAACATGGATGCAACTCCAAATAGGAATTTTATGAGCAGTCATCCTGATTCAAATTTTACAATTGAAAATCATTCCAACAGACACTATGTTCAGGCCCTCCTTCTAGCGCCAAATATGTTGAAGCCCCGAAAATCGGGTCGAAAACAAGGGGGATACCCACCCGGTCCGGACCTTGGTTGGCAGCTCCTTATCCGTTTGGTATAGCGGGTCCGACTGGGGATAATGGGACCAGTTTCCCAAACTAGGGGTGTGTGTGTGTGTAGAGCTGGATGATGCTAATCTAAGAGTACTTAAAGCTAATTTAAGTCAAACTTCTAAACTAACTCTATGCTATTGTAATCTAATGAGAAACAACACATCTGATCTACGTTAACCCGGGATGTATTTCTTCTATTATGCGATCTAAAGAGATTTCGAACAATAACTGGTAATAAAGATAATTCAGCTATCATAAGAATAGAAATCAATTAAGATAAACCACTTTGCATAAAAAGTTAAGCAAAACAGTTGTGAACAACATATCGCATAATAAGTTATTCATATATCAAACAAAAATAAATGACTCCACCGTACAAAAGTGCCAAATGGTAACCCACACATTCATGCATTAACATATAAACAACTGAAAACTGTATATCACTTTCAGAATATAAACAGAAATGGTCAAGAGATAAAAGTACCATTTATGACTAATCCTACTCACAAGCTTCAAGCAAAAACGATTTATCTCTACTTGTTCTAACATCTACTAAGAGTACAAAAGTGCAACATCAGTAGCAGACATCAAATGCAAACATTAATAAATCTCGATCCATCCATTCATCAAAACCTCCTCTGAGGGTGCAGAAGTGCATGTTCCGAGGACAAGTTTTTGACAAATTTCTGGACCCTTCTCTAAATGCATGAGAAGGGTTAAAAAACTACTTCCTAATTCTAATAATAGTATTTTTACAAAATTTAGGATGTGGTTTTCAAATGACCGTCCTTTTTCTAATCTAATTAAAAGAAAAAAACAACATTCTAAAATAAGGCTACTTCTGAATTTGGTCCTTAAAGTTGCAAGTGTTCAGCATGGGCTTGAGGAGAGTCGGCTGTCTGACTTCTGCGCTGAGCTGGGCTGTGAAAACAACATCTACGAGAGCTGGCACTACTTTTTCGGCCGCGTTTGTGATTCATTTCACCGTCATCCATTGATTGTGTGGTTTGACCAAGTATGTCCAGTAACATTCCCAATTCAACCTGTTTAATGCTTGGATCGCTTTTCCCTTTGCCTGCGCTTTTTGCTTCCATTCTGCTTCCAGTTGTAACTTATTTGGTAGGTACCCCGGGGTGGTCTCTGCGATTAAATTGGCCCTGTGTAAATTCTCATTTACACAGTCGATAATAATGCTTGCCTATGTAGCCGTTGTCTCCGCTGCTCGCTCCGCCTGCCTGATTTGATCATCCCATTTATTAAAGAGCAATTCTTTATGATTTTCGTTTATCCTGGGTGCACCTGCTCTTTTCCCTTCATCTTCATCCTGCCAAGTTAAGTATTTTGTCACCCGTTTGTCACTCTGATCATAGTCACTCCGCAAGTCTACCACTTGATTGGTGATTTTATCGCTCAGCTCACAATAGTGACTCCACTGTGATATTTTACGTTCCAACTCTTCCTGTTGCTGCAGTAGTTGCTCATTTAAGCCAATAGATTCTGAAATAAATTCTGCCAGCTTAGGCTCATCTTTATGCATTTCCTGTAAAGTCTGCAATTTTTTTCCTTTCTCATCTAGACTTCTTTGATAGCCTATCTGCATCTGCTGAAAGTCTTCCTGTAGCTTCTCGAGCTGTTTGGAAGCTTCAATATTAGCATTGGCTTGTTGCAACTGTCATTGTAGCAGCTGTATTTGATCTTCTTGTTCTTTCAATAATTGCTGAACTTCCGATGCCTTGTCAATAGTTGCAGAAGCATATGCTCTTGCGATCTAAGACAGCTTAGTGAGATTTTCAGTCGGGTTATTGTTGGGGTCTTTCCATAAGACGTCCAAATGTTCAGCATCTTGTGACAGTGTATTTTCTAGTTTTGTTTTCTTCCTCTGTCTCCTTACAACTACTTTGTGTTAGGAACTATAGAATACATCCAGTGGGGGAATTTCTTCTACATTAAGTAGAAGCTCAGAAGGTGGAGCGATAGGAATGTGCTCCGTTTCTGTGACACTGCTGACTATGGTCGAAACCACTTCTTGCACTACCTGTGTATTGTTCATAGGTGTTTTTGGGGCTTTCCCTTCAATATTGATCAGTTCATTGAAGGTTTCCCATTCTTTGTCCAGTTCTGTTGTGACGAGTGGTGCTTCGATGACAGGAGGGGGGACATCTCTTGGCGGGGAGGCGATAACTTGATGTTGCGACATTGCACTTGACTGAGCTGTGTCTTTAGTTATTTCTTCGTTTTTTCCTTGGTCGCATCCAGACTCTTTAGGATGTTCAGGTACTCCTTGCGCAGCGTTGGATTTAGATCTGGAAGTGCTAGAGTTTCCACTGAGGCTAATGCTTGGAGTTGGTTCTCTGGCAGGCAGTCGCAGCTTCTCTAGAGGAAAACTAGCTAGCCTTCTTTCCCTGTATAACATGAATCTTTGGAGGTCATCTGGAGACAACCTCGACCGAGCGTCCCGCAAAATTTCTTGGAATGAGCTTCTATTCTGAAACAAATCATCAAACAAATCTTTCTTTCCAACGAATACTTTTATTTTGACATTCGTTGTGAAATTCTGGGCAACATCATTTGGGTCAAATGGCCTTGCTGGGAATTTAAATAATTGTAGACACGTCACATTCTCCACTTCGGTGAAAGCGTGTCCTACAT
Organism: Pinus tabuliformis; assembly: GCA_031772625.1. NCBI lineage: Eukaryota > Viridiplantae > Streptophyta > Pinopsida > Pinales > Pinaceae > Pinus > Pinus tabuliformis. The sequence goes on from CM062812.1 coordinate 77,526,384, forward strand.
CGAACAATGAGAAGGCCCCACAAGCTACAGGAAATTGAGGCCATATGGCCTTCTTTTTGTCCTTTAGGTCTTTGGTCAGGCCGCCTTCTGAACAGGTTTGATAAGCAATTTCCCGAGCCAAAAGTTTATCAGGGATATATAGAGGTAGGACATGTGGAGGTACAGTGCTTCCAAACACTCTAATATAGGTAAACCATTCTTCCCCAAACCATCTTGCGATGGGGATGATGTCTATTTGTGCCTCGGGTGAGCACCTCGGGGGGTCTTCATCATACATTATTCTATACAAGGGCAAAATAAGCCCGTGGCAAATCTGGTAGAAGTGAGGGACGAACTGAGAATCCCATAACACCTTATGATAAACATGGATAGGTAATGTTTCCTGGGTAGTCCATTTCCAACCCATAATGGGAAATTTAGACACATAACAAATAGAATCCATAACATATGCAGACAGATAAAAAGGAGGATAGATCCTTTGAGACAAGGATCTTTTAGACCGGTAATTGATAACAGCCGTGTATAGATTATCAGAAAGGATCTTGGCCCAATCCATAATATCGGCGTTTGTGGCAGCATCAATTAATGGTAGCCATTCAGACGAAAACTTATTGATATCTGGCATCCTAAATAACCTACAAAGCATGGTCGCAGCAAAACAATACGGAGAGGTGAGGGAACCAGTGCTGTACATACCGTTTTTGTCCTTTTTGAGCGGGTCCTCTTTTCTGGACCAATATTTGGTGGTCTCTGATAGGTCTGGGTTCTCTGCAGCAAATTTCTTAACGAATTGTGCATTGTATATCGCCTGCGGTTCAGGAAGATGATACATAAGCTTCAAATCTTGCGCATCGAATGATCCGATGAGCCCGTGTCCTTGAACCTTGAATTGTCTGTTGTTCATGTCTGCATTGTCAAGTATCCACTTGATCATATTCGTATATGGTAGAATTTTGGGTCTTGCTGCTATCCTGTGAAGAAATGAACATGCTAGCTCCTCTAAGGACGCCTCGGAAGAGCGTCGTGAGCCCACGACAGCAGCAACCTTCATTATTCTAGGATTTTCCTCTTCAAGTAGCCTGTACATGCTTTCCCATGTCGATATCCCTGCGTCTCTATTACAGGCTGTGTCTGTATACAAAGGCACCATCTCCTTCATCTTTTCCTTCACTTCAGAGCTTTGAGCTTTATTTTTCTTTCCCATTTCTTCCTGCGTTTGGGTTTGAATCGTCTTAGCTCTTCGTTCCTGCAGATTACGAGTGAAATGGAAATAACTGATCCAGAAAGGTGATGGGAGAGTTTTAAATGCAACAGATGTATCAAATATGCCACCTTACGTGAAGTAATTCTCTACAAAGGCACGAGTCTTTACTTCATTTAATAACTGACAACTAATTCATTTACTATCATTAAAAGCGCATGATTTCGAGTCAGATTATGGTAAGTGGCTTTTCTTTGAATGGCGTGCCCGAAGGATTCGTAATGAAGTGATTTATGATTTGCTTACGTAACCTCGCATATCGCGCCATCGCAAATCGCACCATCGCAGATCGCGAGAATGCAATATCGCAGCGATCGCAACATCGCAGATCACAGAAGTTTGACGTTTGCCAAATCTTGCCGGCTCATTTCTGCGATATGCAATCTTGAGATCGGTGTTATCGCAGATCGGTAAATCTTTAAGTTTTTCCTTATGAGTATTACTTTGTTGTGATGCGATGTTATACTTAACACGAGGGTCTTGCGCATACTGATATTAAAGAGAAATGGAGGCATTTCCTATCTTTTTTGCAATGCGACTTTAAAGATTTTCTCCTTATCATAGACTTAGGTTTAAAATATTCAAAAGACCTACCTAAGCTTATGATGGTAACCTTATTTTGAGGAAAAGAAACTCTTTCTCTTCCTAAAAATTAACTAAGGGTCCCCATTCATTTAGTATTTTGGTCAACACTTAAATGAACAAAGGGGGGGTTGTTGCTAGCCACAACAGGTTATTATTGAGCCTTTTGAAAAATGGGCCATTGATTTCGTAGGACCAATAAATCCAACATCATCAAATAAAAGAAAATTTTGGTTTGTACAGATTTTATTATGAAATGGGTAGAAGCTAAAGCTGTTTCTTTTTCTACTAAAAGAGTTGTTGTTGATTTTATTTTTACTGGAACCTTTACTAGATTTGGTGTGCCTAGAGAAATTGTTTCTGACAATGGATCACAGTTTATTTCTAATCCGGTACAGGGTGTGATGTGTTAGAGCCTAGATTTACCTTAGGCTAAAAAGGTAGGATCCAGGGCCAACATCAAACCACGCTCAACCTGGTAGCTAGCCCTACCAGGTCAGGAGAGGGATCTCTCTAGGTCAATCTCAACAAATTATAATCGATGAGGGCTTGAGATGATTGAAATATCTTCTGATCTTAGGCTAGGTATATGTGCAATAGAGTTTGATTGAATAAAATGATGATTTTGTTGGCTCAGATGGAAAGATAGATTTTAGGTGCAGGGATTGAGTCTCAGTCCTGCAAAGATCTCAATGGGGCAAGGTAGGCAACTGATTTTGGCACTTCAAATCGAATGAGGTGGAAGGATTAGACAGGTGAGGAGCTGAAGAGGGCAAAAAAACTCATGGATCCTCTCCAAACAGCTGAAAACATCAAGAAACTAAAGCAAACCTCAAGTAGATCACTGCAATTTCAATGGATTCTACTTACACTCTTGTTGTTTAGTTCAGAAGAAACAAGATAGAGAATGGCATACATGACATATAAGAAAATTCACAATTACCAAGAAAAGCATTGTACAAAGACACATTGCCACATGAATCCCAAAGAGTGCTGCAAATCCTGGTCTCAATTCCTTAGCCAAAATGAAAATATGAGTGTACAATGAAGTTCCTTTCTTCCTCAGGAGTCCAGCCATGCTAATGACTGAAAAACAACATAATATAGAAAAACATAGCTCATCCTTGCCTCTAGGGGTCGAACACACATGTTTAGGAGCTGTTTCAACTAATTCTAAACTGAGAACTAGAAGCTAGGCAACATAACAACATGCCTCTAGAAACAAGGGAACTGATTCATTCAGTTTCAAACAACCTTTAAACTGATGAATCTACCTCTACAAGTGAAAATTTAACATATTTACATCATGATCCATCAATGTTCATCAAATTACATCACACATTTTCCATTAGGAAAGTGAAAAAGTCAAACTAGCCAAAGCTAGGTGAAAAACAGAGAAAAACTTGGTCAAACTGGCAATTTTTCCTCTATGCGTCGTGCCTGATTCTCTATGCATAGTGCCTATTTGGACCCACTTTTGGAGGCCTTCCCAGTGTCCAAATGAGCCCCAGGTGTGCTTGCTAGAAAGGTCTGCCTATCTACTTTCCAACCTAAGTGGAAGTTTTCAATTTGGCCTCCATTTGCCCCTCAAAAAGTCCATTCGCCCAACACTGCTTGTTGTGTGTCAAAATAGGGGAAGTGAGGTCATTTTTTGAGTGTTTTTGACCTTTTTGAGGGCTCAAAACCTGCCCAAATTTCTTGGCCATAGGTAGGAAAGCATAATTTTTCATGCCAAATCCAAAAATTCTGAGTTTTTGTGATTTGGAGGCTCCTAGAAAAATTTAACACCACGTGGCGCGTTGCATGGGCAGAAAAATCTATTTTTGTGCCAAAAAATTTCCAAAATGCAAAAATTGCTCCAATTTTTTTGAAATTTGGGCTGAGTCTTCTCTATCAAGAGCTATGTTGGGCCAAGAAAGCCTCAGCTAATATCTGAAGTATATCATGCTTCTTTTGCCTCTTTGATGCCTTCTTCAATTTTGCTTTCAAATTCTTGATTCTCACCTTGCAAACTTTGTTCCTTGCCATGTAATGAACAGCCATGTGTCTCAACAAGTTTTTCTCCTTGTTGGCCTTTTCTAGCTTCCTATCCAAGTGGATATTGGCTCTTTCAAGCCATGAATCCTTATCGGCATTAATCCCCTGCTCAAGTGAAGTGAACTCCACCCTCCTCCTTTAGGCAGCTTGGCGATTCTCCCGAATGTTTTGCAACTCCATAATCACATGCTGGTCCTCCAGCTACTTATTCCTTTGCTCCAGGTACTGTATTGTCCATTGGGGTCTATCCAAGTTGGTAGACAAGGCATCAATGTCCGCCTGCTACTCCTGAATGATTTCTCTAAGATTGGTGCTTTACGAGCCTATATTAGCATCATCACCCTCAATGAGAATGAAATCAGTCTCTTGCTCACCTGATGGTCCTTCCTCCTGCAGTGGCCTCTTGCCTCGATCCTGAACCTGTTGTGTTGATGATGGAAGCGAGACCCCTTCCACCCCGGGTGGAGATAACACTCGCTTGGCTGCTGCAAACAATCGTCTAGTGCCCTTCTGATAGGTGATGAACACCGACATACTAGCGGTCTGTGTCTCATGGCTCTCATGCTGATAAGAAGGTCCACATGTCTCATGCAAAGCCTCTAAAGGTCCTTGTTGAGCTCTGAAAAACTCACGAGAGCTGAAGTCCTCCCAAGTGATGCCCTGTAAGCCAAGCTGATGAATGACCACAATTTTGATGAGAGAAAAATGGTAAATACTGTTGAACTCCTGTTGAGGAGTCTTGTGCTACACTAGGGTGGTCATCTTCTCTATGTTTCGACACATGAAGTAAGGGATGTTCATCATCCGTACCTGGGTAAAATGCACCAGCAACCTGATATGATAAGCATATAAACGGGAGAACCGGCCCTCACAGCTAAAATACTTCATGATCAGTTTCATTAAAGGAGCATATTCATATTTGAGGTACCAAAAAGGAAACACTCTCTTGAGCTGTCTCAAAAAGCCAGGCTTGATGTACAGTTCATAATATTGCCAGTCAATTTTCTACCTCTTGTTCCATTGATCTCCAATGTTGGGAATACCGGTTGCTAGTGAAATGGATTCTGGTGTTAATGTGAAAGTGACACCAGCTAGAGTGGCTTGATCACCATGTAAATACAGTACAAACAAATGAGCCAACTCATGATGAAATTGAATGCTAGCAACCTTCTCACAAAATTCATAACATGACTGATGTTGGAAACAAGAGATGGCAAGAGGGCAGGCCTGTAATTCAGCAAGAGTGGTTGGTTCTTCTCTAATATGTTTGTCACCTCCATGAGGCATGTCCCTCTATAGGTGAGTCATTGTGGGTTTCCTCTTCATAATCATATGAAGGATCAGATGCCATGTCTGCTGGTAGATAAAATGTCTTGGAGAAGTGCGTGCTGATGTGTTAAACTGTCTTGAACTGTCTTTGATGATGTGTTTGACCTCTGCCACCAAGGGAAAACAGTGAAATGAGGGACTGTGAAGGGGTAATTTAGGGAAATAAGGAAATAGGGAATGATTTAGAGGGGAATAGGGAATGATTTAGGAGGGGCTAGGGTTTGGGAATTTGCATTTGGGATTTTGGGAAAGGGAACTTGGGATAGGGGATTAGTGACTTTAGGGGTATGTGAATTTGGGGAATAGGGAAAGCAAGGAAAATATGAAATAAGGGAGTGATGAGGTGAGGGGATAGTTGGTAGCAAAACAACCAATACAACCCCTAGTAGCGATCTCCTTTGAAAATTTTGAAGAGATAGGGTTTGTTTTCCTTTAAACATTCACCATGCAACAAACACCATCAAACAACCATCAAATTTGGACGAAGAGCAATGACAAAGGGTCAACCTACTTGGACAAGTGACAATCCATGCGTTTTTGGCGATTGGAGCAAGTTTTGGCAGTTTTCGGGCTCTCTGGTTGTGTGCGCCACACATCTAATCCAATGCGTCGTGCCCAGCGTATGCGCCGTGCCTGGTAAGTGCGCCGTGCCTCCTGCCCAGTGCACTGCGCCCAGCGACTTGGAGCGATTTTCACCCGAATTTCTCACTTGCTCTCCACAACAACTTTGCTTTGATTTCTCTTTGATATTGGAGTGCAAATGAGCTTTAAACATTTGGAGACATGATTTATACATGGGGCTTTTAAATTTTAATTTTTCCAAACCCACTTTCATAATGTTTTGAAAATGACTTTATTTTCAAACTCTGTTTTTTGGACTTTTTCACTTCTTTTTAGCTTTGTGATGAACAAAATGACCTGAGCTTTGCTTGTTTTGCAGGTGTTGGAACTACTGGGGCTAAGGAAAGAAACCAGGGTTGCAGATGGAGTGATATACAATGAAGAAAACAAAATTTCATGATTTTTGTACAATAAAAGCAAAAATACTCTGTTTTTTTCTCAAAACAGAGTTTTGAGGAAAAACACATGTCTGAGCACTTGATGATGAAATTTATTGATGTTGGAACCTCCTCATGGCCTGCTGGTTGTTATTGGACACTTTGAATTTTTTTTGACAAAACCCTAATGAAACCCTAGACCTAAATGACAATGAAAACCTAAAGCAAAACCTTTGCAATCTTTAAGACAAAAAATGACTGTATATGCTTTTTGATTAACAAACATGAGCCAGCAGGTAAATGACATGAGGGAAACTGTAGGAAAAGCCACTACCGTTAGATGATCCATGCTCTTAATGGAATGCAGCTAACTGAGCGGGACACCTAAAATTAAATGCAACAAGAGAATTTGATCTCTGACGGAGGGATGAAGATACCAACACTAACATTGGCTCCAATGGGGATGGTAGCTCCTTGGAGGTGCCGAGAACTACAGATCTCTGGGAAAGCAGGCAGTGCCTTCGTCCATTGGGCTATGGAGTCAATAACTTCGACAAACCAAAAACCAATTACTTTGAAACTTTGACTCAAGACTCATAGTTGAACTGACTAATTCAAAACTGAAACAAGACTCTCAAAAGCTAAAACTAGACATTTAGCAGTTGAAACTAGACACTCAAAACTGACGAAAACAAAATATGACTCAAGACTTAACTGAAACAAGTACTTACAAAGTTTTTTAATGGCAGCATACAATCGAGATTTGAGAGCTTCAAATCATGATGACAGTTACCTGCTTATTGATGAAATATGTACAATCATGTGTACTGGGCCTTCCAATGTAACCAATCCAGTAGATGGCTACATATTGAAATTCTGCTCTCACTTTTCCCGAGCAGGTAGAATGATGTACATGTAGGCAACTCACAATAACAATTGAAACCAAGGCTTATGATAACAAACCAGGCAACATTTATCTTCTCTAATTCTTGTAAAATAATGCCAAAGGGATCTTGATAATCCTGAAGCATTAGCTTGTCTTGAGATCCAGCAACAAAAATACAAGTACTCCCTTCATTCTGATCTAAAAGAACAACTAGTTGCTGAGTGATAGGAAGGCACAGAGAGGTATAAGCTTCTTCCATCTGAGTGTTAGCTGTAAATTCCTTAGCCATGAGAAATTTTGGCATATTGTCTCTCTCAAGATCATATCCCTCAACTTCATGGTCTAGGTCATTCTTAAACAGAAAAAAAATCTTCAAGATCATCATACATGACAACCTTATCACCTTCATGAAAGAAAATATTATCTGTTTGCTGATCTATAAAGCTAATTACAAGACTGTCATCATTTTCAAAAGAAGAAAAAGTTTCACCAACACTTTCTTGACCATGTGCACACTGCAGACCTGCATTAGCTTGAGCTGTAACCTGACCTTTTAGGAGTTGATCTATTTCATCTTCAGACAGAGGAGATAATACTTTCTGTTTTGTTTTGATCAAGTGATTTTTGTCTTCTTGAAATAACATTTCAAAACATGAAAAATCTGAATGACAGTCCTCAATTCCCTGATCTTCTGAAATTTGAAAACATTGTTGATCATCTTCATATGACATGGCAATCAAATTATCATTTACCACTGAGTTATCGAAAGAGGATTTTTCACTTACTTGAACAAATATCTCATCTTGTTTTTCATAAAATGACCGGATTACCTCCTCATGCAGGCTTGGTTCTAATGAAATGAGAACACTTGGGTCAATAACTCTATCTTCTTCATTCCAGATGATCTCAACAACAGAGCTCTCCTTCATGGAATTCAGACCAAGGTACTTTTCATCATCACGATCTGAATCTAGATCTGAAATAACCGACTTGACTTTATCACATTCTAAGATTGAAACTTGACTTTCCTACATGCTATCTTCTTCTATGGACAGATCTGAAATAAAACCTTCTCTTTCATCATCTTCTGCCGTACTAAGATTTTGATCCTGCTGCAAATTTTCCTGATCATCTTGATAAGTATCACTCTCTTTATGCTGTTGAAATGGATTTTCATACAGGGCTTCCATGATCTTATCATCCATGAAGTCATCATCTTCATAAAAATTTTCAATATTTTCAATAAAACTATGAACATGGCTACAACAGTTCTGAACTAAGGTTAAGGATGCATAAGATTCTTTATACTTCTCAAAGAACATGGTATGAAAATCCTTTAAACAGTAAATACAAGCAGGCGGCAAACTTTCATACAAATATCGGGCTTCACCTTCCAGAGTGGCCATGAATATCTTCGTCAAACAATCTTCAGGAAAATCAACCTTCAACTTGCGAATATGTATGTGAAATCTAACCAGATGTAAGGCAACATCCTTCCTATCATCATCTTTAAACATAGGCAAATTCCTTTGCCAGTCTACCTTAGGAATTTTATTTGGAAAACCTGGAATGTGATCTCTGCTCATGGGAGCATACCTTCGATCCAGCGAAACCATTTTGATAACAATGACTTCACCAAGAGATTCTTTAGGATACTAGTTCTTGAAGAGTAGAGTCGCCATAACAATTTTGAACCTTGGGATTCTTCGACACTGGAGTCGCCAGGTGAATGATTTCAGCCTTCATATGTGTCTGACTGTTATCCACCGTCAACAATCAGATCTAACTTGATTCATGTACTGGGGAAATTTGTAGGCCAGATGTTCCGTTTATAAGACTAGACCAGAGATTGACTGAAGTAGCTTTTATCTACTTGCGCTAATGCAAAGCAAAAGCGTTTCGAAGGCTATCTGGCTAATCTTCAGACTCCGTCTATAGTTTATAAAACGAAGAACACTAACAAACAAACTATTTCTTCCCCAGTATGGTCACCACTATGTTAGAGCCTAGATTTCCTTCAGGTTGAAAAGGTAGGATCCAGGGCCAACATCAAACCACGCTCAGCCTGGTGGCTAGCCCTACCAGGTCACGAGAGGGCTCTCTCCGGGTCAATCTCAACAAATTATGATCAATGAAGCCTTGAGATGAATGAAATATCTTTTGATCTTAGGCTAGGTATATGTGTAATAGAGTTTTATTGAATAAAATGATGATTTTGTTGGCTCAGATGGAAAGATAGATTTTGGGTGCAGGGATTGAGGCTCAGTCCTGCAGAGATCTCAATGGGGCAAGGTAGGAAACTGATTTTGGCACTTCAAATCAAATGAGGTGGAAGGATTACACAGGTGAGGAGCTAAAGAGGGAAATAAAACTCATGGATCCTCTCCAAACAGCTGAAAACATTAAGAAACTAAAGCAAACCTCAAGTAGAGCACTGCAATTTCAATGGATTCTACTTACACTCTTGTTTTTTTAGTTCAGAAGAAACAGGATAGAGAATGGCATACATGAAATATAAGAAAATTCAAATTACAAAGAAAATCACTGTACCAAGACACATTTCCACATGAATCCCAAAGAGTTGTGCAAATCCTGGTCTCAATTCCTTAGCCAAAATGAAAATATGAGTGTACAACGAAGTTCCTTTCTTCCTCAAGAGTACAACCATGCTAATGACTGAAAAACAACATAACATAGACAAACATAACTCATCCTTGCCTCTAGGGGTCGAGCACACATGTTTAGGAGCTGTTTCAACTAATTCTAAATTGAGAACTAGAAACCATGCAACATAACAACATGCCTCTATAAACAAGGGAACTGATTCATTCAGTTTCAAACAACCTTTAAACTGATGAATCTACCTCTACAAGTGAAAATTTAACATATTTACATCATGATCCATCAATTTTCATCAAATTACATCACAAATTTGCCATTAGGAAAGTGAAAAAGTCAAACTAGCCAAAGCTGGGCGAAAAACAGAGCAAAACTTGGTCAAACTGGCAATTTTTCCTCTATGCACCGCGCCTGATTCTCTATGCGTAGCGCCTATTTGGACCCACTTTTGGAGGCCTTCCTAGTGTCCAAATGAGCTCTAGGTGTGCTTTCTGGAAAGTTCTGCCTGTCTACTTTCCAACCCAAGTGGAATTTTTCAATTTGGCCTCCATTTTCCCCTCCAAAAGTCCATTCTCCCAACACTGCTTCCTGTGTGTCAAAATAGGGGCAGTGAGGTCATTTTTTGAGTGTTTTTGACCTTTTTGAGGGCTCAAAACCTGCCCAAATTTCTTGGCCATAGGTATGCAAGCATAATTTTTCATGCCAAATCCAAAAATGCTGAGTTTTTGTGATTTGGAGGGTCCTAGAAAAAGCGAGTGCCACGTGGCGTGGCGCATAGGGCAGAAAATTCTGTTTTTGTGCCAAAAAATTTCCAAAATGAAAAAATTGCTCCAATTTTTTTGAAATTTGGGCTGATTCTTCTCTATCAAGAGCTATGTTGGGCCAAGGAATCCTCCTCCAATATCTGAAGTCGATCATGCTCCTTTTTGTTGAGATTGCAACAAGATGATGGAGCTTAGTGAAAAGAGTCGCCTTCACTAAGTGGGCCCGCAGGCTATTTTTGGCGCAAGTCTATTTTTAGACTATGTCTATTTTTAGACATATGGATCATGTCTATGGATTGCAGGTTGTTGTTTATGGATGATTGATCAAGTTGGGAAAAAATAGATGGACTTCTATTTTTGATGAAAGTGTGAGTGATCACAGTGTGAGTGATCAAAGTCTATTTTTAGACTGGCTGTCAAAAATAGAAAAGTCAAATATTATTATCTCACAATAATATTTGGACTATAAACTTAATCTTATTCTCTTGGAGCACTTCAGTTTGAGCTACAGAGGTGGCACATGCAGCTGTCAGAAGGAAATATGCTTTTCTTATGAGTCAGTTGAGTTGTTGCATGCATGACTTCAGTTAGAACTCAATCAGTTGAGTTTGGTGGAGTTGATTGTGGAGTTGATGGAGTTGTGTTCAGTTTAGCTTTGTTAAACTGGTTGTATTTAGTCTAACTGGAAAATAGACTAGAGATGAGTTGGGTGAATTAGTTATTAATTAATTCACAAGTTATTAACTCATAATAAAACTAATGAATACATCATTTAACTCAGTTTCATGTCAGTGCATGTTCAGTTCAACAGGGACAGGTGGTAGAGAATCAGATTGCTATCAGTTGTGACTATAGTTGTGCACTAGATCTTGCACAATCAAGGGATTGAGTATGCCAATGAGTTTACTCACGTATTTGCCCACATTATAGCTTGTGCTCACGTCCAACAAAGAGTGAGTGGCTATTTTGCAGGTGAAAAACGAGTTTGGTGAGCCATCTCATCAGTTCTTGAGCAGGTATTGAGCAGTGGAGGTAGGCAAGCAGTGGAAGAGATTTGGAGATCAGATCTAAGCTGTATTGTGTGTAACAGAGGTGGAGATACTTGTGAGAAGTATTATGCTGTGTAATGTTACATGACTCAATCATTAATATACAGATAGTTGGGGTTTTTAGTGAGATGCTTTCCCCGGGATACATATTGTGTTAATGTGTGAATGCTCTTGATGTTTTATTGTTATTGATGCTGCTATATTGATGATCAACGTAGAGGAGCTTATGTATTGTGTATGTTTTCCGCAATAGTACATGATCAGGATAATCTCCATTGAATATGTGTTAAATTATTCAAAATTTCTACATGGTATCAGAGCTAGATGATTTGTAGAAAAAGTTTCTACATGGTATCGGAGCTGTTGATCACCAGATCTACTATTCAGGAAGTGTTTACATTCTATTTCTTCAGGCAGAGTCTGTAATCGGGCCAGGTAGCCTTTGGATTCATCCTTCCTTTGGAAGGTGAGATATCTGGTGAATGCCCATACAGTCAATCTCTGTACGAGAAATATTGTGTTCTCACGAATTCTAGATCGGAAGCAGTTGAGTTGGAGCTGGTGGAAATTCAAATTTGCAGCAGTGTTGTTGAAAATGTCTTTCAACGGATTGCAAATGTTATTCCAAAGCAAGAGCGACCTGGCGCTCAAGGATAAACTCAGTAATAATAAAGGTGAGAATGGATCTTCATCAAAGGTATCTGATGAAGAGAATTGCGCTTTGGCTGCCAAAGCAAAGAAGGGGAAGAACAAGAAAGCTTCTCATTCCGGTGCAAAAGGCAAGAAGCAGGATATGTCCAAGGTGAAGTGTTTTCACTGTCACCAGCATGGAAACTATGCCAAAAATTGTCCGCAGAAGAAGAAGAACAAGCAAGCTGCTGGATCTGCAGGGGGAGAGGCCTTAGCTTCTCAGTTTGAGCTTGATTTTTCATTGATCGCATGCTTGGTTTCAAGTGTGATGGGATCAGTGTGGTTCTTGGACAGTGGTGCGTCTTTTCACATGACGGGAGATAGAGATTTGTTCTCTGATCTGGAGGACAAAGATCTTAGAGTGCACATTGAGATGGGCGATGATGGTAGATACAGTGCGACCGGTATCGGTACCATTTCCTTTGAGAGGAAGTCTGGTAAACCCTTTGTATTGAAGGAAGTCATGCATGTTCCAGGATTGAAGAAGAATCTCATCTCAGTGGCGATGTTAGAAGATAAGGGGTATGATGTTGTTTTCAGCGAGGGAAAGGCCTTCCTGCGCAGCAAGACAACTGGTGAGACCCGGAAGATAGGGGTTCGAGTGAGGAACCTTTATCAGTTGCATGTAGATGGATGCGCAGCAATGGCAAGCAAGGCAGAAGGATTGGTGAGCCGGGATGATGGCGAGTTGTGGCACAGGAGATTGGGTCACCTTCACCATGGAGCCTTGAAGATACTGCAGCAGATCACTACAGGGCTTCCTAAAGGCACACTTGCGCAGTCAGATCAGTGCAAGGGGTGTACTTTGGGGAAGTTTGTGAAAGCCACCTTTCACGAGAAGGATAGTCGCGCCACGACGATCCTTGAGAGAATTCACACAGACGTGTGTGGACCTTTCTCAGTTGCTTTGACAACAAAACACAGGTATTATGTGATTTTTTTTGATGATTTCTCTCGTAAGTGCTGGATCTTCTTCATGCAGAAGAAGAGCGAGACATATTCAAAGTTCTGTGAATTCAAAGCACTGGTCGAGAAGGAGTCGGGGAAGAAGGTGAAGGCTCTTAGGAGCGATAATGGTGGTGAATACATCTCGGATGAGTTCAAGGATTTCTGCAAGACAGAAGGGATTCGTAGAGAGCTCATAGCTCCCCATAACCCACAGCAGAACGGGGTAGCTGAGCGGAAGAACAGAATGATTGTGGGTGCTGCACGGGCAATGTTGCATGATCAGGGCCTACCCCTTCACTTGTGGGCGGAAGCATGCAATACAGCAGTTTATGTGCAGAACCGTTGTCCTCATAGGATACTTGGCATGAGTACACCTGAGGAGACTTATTCTGGTAAGAAGCCTGATCTTTCTCATTTGAGGATTTTGGTGCTAACGTTTACATGCATGTGACGAAGGATGCCAGGAAGAAGTTGGAGCCGACTGCAGAGGTTGGGATATTTGTGGGGTACACTGATACGCCCCACAACTATCGTGTGTATTTTCCAGACAGTGGTAAAACTATTGTGCGACGGGATATAAAATTTCAGGAGGAGAAAGCCATGAAGTGTTCGCTTGAGAGGGAGCTACACTTGCATGCAGATGAGGAGCTATTAGTTCCTAAGGATGAGCTTTAGGACGTGGATCAGCCACAGGATGAGGTTCATGGAGTGGAAGAGACCACTCATGCAGCGCCAACCATCAGAGGGCGAAAGCGCTTGACAGAAGCTGAGTGACTGGCTCAAGATGCAGAGAAAGTTGTAGGACCACCTACAGCCCAACGCAGGCAGAGACAGTCACCTGATCAGTACACTGGATACATGGCTCTTATGAGCAAGTGTGTTGTGACTGAGCCATCCTCTTTCGAGGAAGTTGTGGAGGATCCCGCATGGGTAGACGCCATGGTGGAAGAGTATGATTCTATTGTCAGAAACAGTGCATGGGAGATTGTTCCTAGACCGGAAGGGAAATCAGTGGTGGGTTCGAGATGGATCTACAAAGTTAAGCAGGCAGCTGACGGGAGTGTGGAGAAGTACAAGGCAAGATTTGTTGCCTGAGGCTTTTCACAGATTGAGGGGATTGATTATGAGGAGACCTTTGCACCTATCGCAAGGTATTCTTCCATACGGACGATGCTTGCTCTCTCAGCGCAGATGGGATGGCACATTCATCAGATGGATGTGAAGACTGCGTTCCTCAACGGAGTCATTGAGGAGGAGGTGTACATTGAGCAACCCGAAGGCTTTGAAGTCTTCAGCAGCGAGTCGCATGTGTGCAGGCTCAAGAGAGCGCTGTATGGGTTGAAGCAAGCACCACGTGCTTGGTACACACGGATAGACAGCTATTTCACAGGACTTGGATTCTCCAAGAGCGAGGCGGATCCGAACCTATACCAGATTGTGGTGGAGGGTAAGTTGCTTATCATTGTACTGTATGTTGATGATTTGATTCTAATGGGTGATGAGCTGTTGATACTGTCATGCAAGAAGGATCTTGCTACAGAGTTTGAGATGAAGGATTTGGGCCTCCTTCACTATTTCCTGGGATTGGAAATATGGCAGCGCAGTGGTGGATTGTTTATTTCTCAGGGAAAGTATGCTTGGGAGATACTGGAGAAGTTCAACATGCATGGCTGCAAGCCTGTTGATACTCCTCTTCCTGGAGGTTGGAGGAAGGAGGATGCCACTTCGGGAGAAGAAGTGGATGCCACTGTTTATCGACAGTTGGTGGGGTCGTTGATGTATTTGGTCAATACACGACCTGATATATGCTATGCAGTTAACCAACTTTCACAAGCTATGGTTAAGCCTACCAAGCTCTTCTGGAAGGCGGGCAAGCATGTATTGCTCTACTTGAGAGGCACAGCGGGATATGGTTTGTGGTACAGACAGGAGGATGAGGTGAAGCTATGTGGCTTCATGGATGCAGATTGGGCAGGGAGCCCAACAGACAGAAAGAGCACATCAGGAGGGGTCTTCAGTATTGGATCGACAGCAGTTTCTTGGTACAGCAGGAAACAGAGATCCATGGCATTCAGTTCAGCGGAGGCCGAGTATATGGCAGCAAGTTTGGCTGCATGCGAGGCTATATGGATGAGGAAGATCCTAGTTGGTTTGTTCGGTTCTCATTTGGATCCTACTGTGATTTACTGTGATAACCAGAGTTGCATTAAACTCTCGGCTAATCCTGTATTTCATGATAGATCTAAACATGTTGACATCAGGTACTATCATATTAGAGATTGTGTGCAGCGGAGGATCATGTTACTTTCGTACATTCCAACGGAGGATGAGGATGCTGATATTCTGACGAAGGCTCTCACCAGGAGCAAATTCAAGTACCACCGAGGCAGGATAGGGGTTGTTGATAATCCATATCTTGTCGAGAGGGAGTGTTGAGATTGCAACAAGATGATGGAGCTTAGTGAAAAGAGTCGCCTTCACTAAGTGGGCCCGCAGGCTATTTTTGGCGCAAGTCTATTTTTAGACTATGTCTATTTTTAGACATATGGATCATGTATATGGATTGCAGGTTGCTCTTTATGGATGATTGATCAAGTTGGGAAAAAATAGATGGACTTCTATTTTTGATGAAAGTGTGAGTGATCACAGTGTGAGTGATCAAAGTCTATTTTTAGACTGGCTGTCAAAAATAGAAAAGTCAAATATTATTATCTCACAATAATATTGGGACTATAAACTTAATATTATTCTCTTGGAGCACTTCAGTTTGAGCTACAGAGGTGGCACATGCAACTGTCAGAAGGAAATACGCTTTTCTTATGAGTCAGTTGAGTTGTTGCATGCATGACTTCAGTTAGAACTCAATCAGTTGAGTTTGGTGGAGTTGATGGAGTTGTGTTCAGTTTAGCTTTGTTAAACTGGTTGTATTTAGACTAACTGGCAAATAGACTAGAGATGAGTTGGGTGAATTAGTTATTAATTAATTCACAAGTTATTAACTCATAATACAACTAATGAATACATCAGTTAACTCAGTTTCATGTCAGTGCATGTTCAGTTCAACAGGGACAGGTGGTAGAGAATCAGATTGCTATCAGTTGTGACTATAGTTGTGCACCAGATCTTGCACAATCAAGGGATTGAGTATGCCAATGAGTTTGCTCACGTATTTTCCCACATTATAGCTTGTGCTCACATACAACAAAGAGTGAGTGACTATTTTGCAGGTGAAAAACGAGTTTGGTGAGCCATTCTCATCAGTTCTTGAGCAGGTATTGAGCAGTGGAGGCAGGCAAGCAGTGGAAGAGATTTGGAGATCAGATCTGAGCTGTATTGTGTGTAACAGAGGTGGAGATACTTGTGAGAAGTATTATGCTGTGTAATGTTACATGACTCAATCATTAATATACAGATAGTTGTGGTTTTTAGCGAGATGCTTTCCCCGGGATACATACTGTGTTAATGTGTGAATGCTCTTGATGTTTTATTGTTATTGATGCTGCTATATTGATGATCAACGTAGAGGAGCTTATGTATTGTGTATGTTTTCCGCAATAGTACATGATCAGGATAATCTCCATTGAATATGTGTTAAATTATTCAAAATTTCTACACTTTTGCCTCTTTGATGCCTTCTTCAATTTTGCTTTCAAATTCTTGATTCTCGCCTTGCAAACTTTGTTCCTCGCCATGTAATGAACAGCCATGTGTCTCAACAAGTTTTTCTCCTTGTTGGCCTTTTCTAGCTTCCTCTCCAAGTGGATATTGGCTCTTTCAAGCCATGACTCCCTATCGACATTAATCTCCTGCTCAAGTGAAGTGAACTCCACCCTCCTCCTTTGGGCAGCTTGGCGATTCTCCCGAATGTTTTGCAACTCCATAATCACCTGCTGGTCCTCCAGCTGCTTATTCCTTTGCTCCAGGTATTGTATTGTCCATTGGGCTCTATCCAAGTTGGTAGACAAGGCATCAATGTCCGCCTGCTGCTCCTGAATGATTTCTTTAAGATTGGTGCTTTGCGGGCCCATATCAGCATCATCACCCTCAATGAGAATGAAATCAGACTCCCGCTCACCTGATGGTCCTTCCTCTTGCAGTGGCCTCTTGCCTCGGTCCTGAACCTATTGTGCTGATGATGGAAGTGAGGCCCCTTCCACCTCGGGTGGAGATAACACTCTCTTGGCTGTTGCAAACAACCGTCTAGTGCCCTTCTGATAGGTGATGAACACCGGCATAATAGCGGTCTGTGTCTCATGGCCCTCATGCTGATAAGAAGGTCCACCTGTCTCATGCAAAGCCTCTGAAGGTCCCTGTTGAGCTCTGAAAAACTCACGAGAGATGAAGTCCTCCCAAGTGATGCCCTATAAGCCAAGCTGATGAATGACCACAATTTTGATGAGAGCAAAATGGTAAATACTCTTGAATTGCTGCTAAGGAGTCTTGTGCTGCACTAGGGTGGTCATCTTCTCTATGTTTCAGCACATGAAGTAAGGGATGTTCATCATCCATACCTAGGTAAAATGCATCAGCAGCCTGATATGATAAGCATATAAATGGGAGAACCGGCCCTCACAATTGAAATACTTCATGATCAGTTTCATTAATGGAGCATATTAATCTTTGAGGTACCGAAAAGGAAACACTCTCTTGAGGTGTCTCAAAAAGTCGAGCTTGATGTACGGTTCATAATGCTGCCGGTCAATTTTCTGCCTCTTTTTCCATTGCTCTCCAGTGTTGGGAATATCGGTTGCTAGTGAAATGGATTCTGGTGTTAATGTGAAAGTGACACTAGCTAGAGTGGCTTGTTCACCATGTAAATACAGTACAAACAAACGAGCCAACTCATGATGAAATTGAATGCTAGCAACCTTCTCACAAAATTCATAACATGACTGATGTTGGAAACAAGAGATGGCAAGAGGGCAGGCCTGTAATTCAGCAAGAGTGGTTGGTTCTTCTCTAATATGTTTGCCACCTCTTAGATGAGGCATGTCCCTCTATAGGTGAGTCACTGTGGGTTTCCTCTTCATAATCATATGAAGGATCAGATGCCATGTCTGCTGGTAGATAAACTGTCTTGGAGAAGTAGGTGCTGATGTGTTAAACTGTCTTGAACTATCTTTGATGATGTGTTTGACCTCTGCCACCAAGGGAAAACAGTGAAATGAGGGACTATGAAGGGGTAATTTAGGGAAATAGGGAAATAGGGAATGATTTAAGAGGGGCTAGGGTTTGGGAATTTTCATTTGGGATTTTGGGAAAGGGAACTTGGGATAGGGGATTAGTGAATTTAGGGGTATGTGAATTTGGGGAATAGGGAAAGCAAGGAAAATATGAAATAAGGGAGTGATGAGGTGAGGGGATAATTGGTAGCAAAACAGCCAATACAAAACCCTAGTAGCAATCTCCTTTGAAAATTTGAAGAGATAGGGTTTTTTTTCCTTTAAACATTCACCATGCAACAAACACCATCAAAAAACCATCAAATTTGGACGAAGAGAAATGGCAAAGGGTTAACCTACTTGGACAAGTGACAATCCATGTGTTTTGGGCGATTGGAGCAAGTTTTGGCATTTTTCGAGCTCTCTAGCTGTGTGCGCCGCACATCCAACCCAAGGCGCCGCGCCCGTGTCTTTTTTCACTGAGAAATGCAGCCCAATACGTCGCGCCTCCTGCCCAGTGCGCTGCTCCCAGCGACTTGGAGCGATTTTCACCCGAATTTCTCACTTTCTCTCCACAACAACTTTGCTTTGCTTTCTCTTTGATCTTGGAGTGCAAATGAGCTTTAGACATTTGGAGACATGATTTATACATGGGGCTTTTAAATTTTAATTTTGCCAAACCAACTTTCATAATGTTTTGAAAATGACTTTATTTTCAAACTCTGTTTTTTGGACTTTTTCACTTCTTTTTAGCTTTGTGATGAAAAAAATGACCTGAGCTTTGCTTGTTTT
Organism: Pinus tabuliformis; assembly: GCA_031772625.1. Classification (NCBI taxonomy): domain Eukaryota; kingdom Viridiplantae; phylum Streptophyta; class Pinopsida; order Pinales; family Pinaceae; genus Pinus; species Pinus tabuliformis. The sequence continues at coordinate 77,545,501 of CM062812.1, forward strand.
GCAGGTGTTAGAACTACTGGGGCTAAGGAAAGAAACCAGGGTTTCAAATGGAGTGATATACAATGAAGAAAAAAAAATTCATGATTTTTGTACAATAAAAGCAAAAATACTCTGTTTTTTTCTCAAAACTGAGTTTTCAGGAAAAACACATGTCTGAGCACTTGATGATGAAACTTAATGATGTTGGAACCTCCTCATTGCCTGTTGGTTGTTATTGGACACTTTGAAACATTTTTTGACAAAACCCTAATGAAACCCTAGACCTAAATGACAATGAAACCCTAAAGAAAAACCTATGCAATCTTTAAGACAAAAAATGATTGTATATGCTTTTTAATGAACAAACATGAGCCAGCAGGTAAATGACATGAGGGAAGCTGTAGGAAAAGCCACTACTATTAGATGATCCATGCTCCTAATGGAATGCAGCTGACTGAGCGTGACACCTAAAATGAGATGCAACAAGAGAATTTTATCTCTGACGGAGGGATGAAGATACTAACACTAACATGATGGAGCAGTACAAAATATGACATAGGAAATCTACACCATATCGCCCGCAAGAAAATGGTCAGGTGGAGTCCATGAATAAGTTGATTGCATCCATCCTCACAAAAACGGTAAATATGCACAAAAAGGATTAGGCTAACAAATTACCGGAAGCATTGTGGGCATATCGAACCACTTGGAGAAACAACATAGGACACACACCATATGAGCTGGTGTACAAAAACAAGTCCTCTTGCCAATAGAATTCTAGATCAAGAATTTAGGGTTGCAGTCCAATTGGGGTTGGATCTCTCTGAAGAACAACAATAGCGTCTTCTACAATTGAATGAGTTAGATGAATTCCAAAGGTATGTTGTTCAACAAAACATCTTGGTTCAACAACAGCGCAAGAAGTGGCATGAAAAGTCCATCCAGAAGAAGCAGTTCCAACCAGGTGATCAGGTACTCCTTTATGATTCTAGATTCAAATATTTTAAAGGAAAATTACATACATGTCGGATGGGACCCTATGAGGTTGTCAAAGTGTTCGAAAATGGAGCGGTAGAAATCAAAACTATTTATGGACGAAATTCTATGTTCTTGGTAAATCGGCATAGATTGAAGGTATATTTTTAGCCCCTTACTAAAGGAGATTTCAACCAACAAGTCCAACAATCATTTGAAAAGGAGTTGGTAGGCGGTAATAGAAACGTGTCAAAGATTTGATTCCTTCTTGTCCTTATTAAAAAAATAATAAAATAAAGAGTATAAAAAGAAAAAAAAAATCTTGTAATTATGAAAATCAGTTGACTGACATGATTGTAGAAGGATCAACCTAAAAATCAGCATGCTGGCAGGAAGATTAAAATTTTAATAAAAAGGGAATGTTACTTGATCTTTTAGATATGCTTGTTGCCACCAAGAAGAAGCAGGTTCATGAAACCAAGCACTTACCCAAGTTTGGGGTAACTAGCATGGAAATTTTTATTCTAGTAAACGCTTACTTCATGCTACAATTACTTTTTCCTACACCAGTGCAAGCAGATTTCAAGGTAAAAACTTTGTCTATCTTCTATTTCCCATTTCAAAAATTCCCACTAGTTTATTTCTAAAATCCCCAATGAATTACCTTCCTCTTTCTTCTACGAAAACTACCCTTGCCCGATTTCGTAAAATCCCTCTTTTCCATTGAATTCTTTTCCACATCCCATTTCATTTACCCCCCTTGGTGATATTGTTTCTGGAATCCCTGTTTTAATGTTCCTTACCATTCAAAATAATTTTACCCCCTTCCCACTTCTTTATTCCCTCATAAATTGATTACAGAATTTGACGCAGTCAATCCAGAAGGCATGCTCGTGAAACACCAAAGGATGTCGAATAAAACGTTTCTTGTATATTAAGGCAAAAAATTTTAGTCCAACTACAAAATTGTGTTCTATCAGAATTTTTTGTTTTGGTAAAAGTCCCTGGTGCAAGACGCGCAGTGCAAGCAGGTTTAGTGTAGGAACACAACTGACTGTGAAAGAAAGTGTAAAATAAAATTCACACAGTCCAGGAGTGTCTTATAAAGGATTTTTATGGATCTTTATTTTCCTACACATGAGTACTGATATATCATAGCATTGCATGTTTCAATTAATACTCCGTTTCATCATTTACTCACTTAGGAAAAAAATTTAAAGTGCAATTTGTATAGGGTTTTGAAATCTAATTTTTTTAATAAGTGTTGAAGTATGTCTTGATTAAATTACAAGGTGGACTGTGGGATAGTACTATTTTTCGATAGCCTGTATTCACCGTACTTGAAATAATTTTGCATTGATTGTTCATTATTACCTTACCCTGTAACCCGATCATTGTAACCGTTGCACCCTCACCGCATAAACCTCCACTACACCCAATCATTATGACTCACCTGTAGGGGGTTGATACGAATATGCACCTAATACGAAGAGTTGTTTTCATCATGACGAAGTGAGTGGGACTGAAAAAATGGGTGTGACGAACCTTTGACATAAAGATCTCGACAAGCATTGGTGTCACTCGTTGGAATTCTTTCGAGGTTGTGACTGGAAAGGGTGAAGTGCAATTCGACATGGAACTTGTAAGGAGTGAGCCATTGTCTTTGCAGGGGATTGAGCAAACCGCAGAATACCGGAACAATCTTGCGCTATTGCAAGAATCCAGGTTCCTACCATTTTTACAGAAGTTTGATGGGTTCGACATGGCTGTGGTACTGGAGTTTGCGAATACATTCAAAGGAGGCCGAGTCAGGGTCACCTCGTTGAAGTTCGAAGTCACAAATGAGTCTATTGCGCAAGCTACAAGTTTGCCACTTACAGGGGAGCATTGGTTTAAAATGTAGTGGCTTGGGAGGAAACGATGGCATCGGTTGTGGTTGACAAGAAGCTTAAGGTTGACTAGTGGAAGGGACTTCCGTAGAGTGCCATGATTGGGAAGTGGTGAGACCTCCTATTCATACTACAAAAATTCGTGACTAGTGAGGGATGTTACACATTGGTGTTCATATATCACCTTCGGATGTTGTTGCACTTTGAGTCGGGAAAATTGATTAATTTCCCTTACAACCTGCTCAGAAGTCTTGAGAAAATTGCGAAGGGCATGCAGAGTGGAAATGCAAGCCAAGTTGTAAGCAAGCTATACCATCATGGGCTTATCACGATCCTGGTCAAGAAGAAGTAAGAAGGAAAAAGAATAACCTCGGGAGCATTCCTGAAAGAGTTTCAGGTAAGGAGTGCAGGGAAGTCTGCTAGCACAAGTACATGTAAGAAAAGGAAAGCAGAGACATCGTCTCCTGCCAAGAAAAAAGGTGAAAGCACACCGGTGCAAGCGGGGAGGAAGACTGTCGAAAAAACTCCACCCTCGGCTAAGAAGAGAAAGACCAGAACCTCGGTGAGGAAGAAGACAGTCTCTTAAGGGATGAACCAGTCGAGCTCTCTGATTATAACTGATGAATCACCCCACGTTTCCCCTAAAGTTCATAACCTTTTAGTACTTGTAGATGCAACAGCACACGCTGTGGAATATGAAGAGAACGCGGAAGATGACATATTGTTGTCAAATTTTGTCAGCAGATTAAGGAAGAGGAAGACGACATCGAGTACAGGTGAAGTCCAAGCAGAGGGTCATGAGGATGAAGAGGAACAACATATAGAGACACTCTATAATTTCAATGAACCGGACATTGAAACCCTCAATGATTTTGAGGAACGGGGTACTGAAGCCCCTACTATTTTAGAAAGACAGGGTACTGAAACCCCTGTTAGGTCAAATGGACAAGGTACTGAATCCCCTGAGGAACTGGAAGAACAGGGCATTGAAAACCTTGAGGAATTGAGTGCACAAGGTACTGAAACCCTTGGCACGAAGGTTGTGGAGGGCATCGAAACCCTCGATGACAAGGAAACCCCAAGTGTAGAAACCTTCAGTGACTCCATAATGCAGACATTGGGCGACCTTGACCTTGACAATGATGGGACCTGTTTCGAGTCCATTGCAGAGAAGACATTTACACTTGAAGACCTAAGCACGGAACCCTCCACTCTCTACCTCAACAGCTGAATAGTATATTTGGAGCAGCAAGTTCATGACCTGGAGGTTGTGAACCAGGTCATGAAGGAGAAAAATTTGCAGAAGCAAAGTGAGGTAGAGCTACTTGCAGAGGTAAAAAGGCAGAAGCAACAAGTAAAAGTATGGAAGTATTGGGCTTCCAAATGCTACAAATGCCTCAAGAAGGTGACTAATCAGCTGAGAAGAGCCCGAGGTAAAAAGCCAAATATAGTGAAAGCAAGAATAAGCATTGAAGTTTAGGATTGAGAGTTGGCCACTCATTTTTTGAGGATTTTTTACAGAAGGTAAAACGTTGTGTGAGGACACACAACATCTTAGGGATGGGAGGATGTTGGTGTCCCAAATTGCTCTATTTTTACCCCATTTTTATAAACATTAACCTCTATGTTATCTTGACTTAAACTTCTCTTTCCTACATTAGTCCAAGATAACTACCTATTCCTGCATATGCTTCGTATCTTACATTAAGATTTATTAAAGTGCTTTATTAATCATTTTTACATAGATTTCATGCCTATTAAGTACCTCTTGTAACTTATGTTAATTTCCTAGAAGTAATGGAGAAACTAAGTGTTAATTATGAGTTAGCATGATCAGTGCAGGTAGATTCCTCCACTGCCAACGATGATTGTTCCGAGATTTCCATGAGCTAAATCTTTCCACGCGGATATTTTGATGCATGACTCTAAGTTTGGTTGATGATTAATTGAGGATGGATTTCAGTGGCGCACAGCCAAGGATATTTTCCAAGGATGGTCTACGGCCAACAACGTACACATTCTATTATAACTGATAGCCGATTTTGTAATGTTTGGTTGTTAGTCTGTTCGGCCGAAAGGCCTGAATAGGAAAAGGACTATAATTAGTGGAATATGGCTAAGGCCGAAAGAATGTATAAAATGTAGATTGTTGGTAGAACTAGCTAGCGATCCTTAGGCTGTAATTTCATGATCTATGTAATTTGTGATTGCCCTCGGCTCTGGGTTGAACTCGCATTACTATGTACATTTGCTAATCAAGTAATATAAGGAACTCGCCATGTTAGACACTGTGTTTAATCTATCTTTCATGCATACTGGAGTGCTGAATCATCTCGTTTCTTAAACGGGAAACGATCTGGCTGGCTAGGGACCAGCCAACCCAGCTCATTTACCCTTGTGCTTTCGTCATTTGGCAAGATTGTCTGAATATTTCCCTTTGCATTTGCGTGGTGTGAGCAGTTTTTATATTTACTTATGAAGTTCTGATTTAAATCTGTTTCGTAGTAAAGTGTGAGCAGATCAGTGGCTTGGAAGTTGATTGAGTTTCTTTCTTTCTTGTAAGTACTTTCTTGCATTTCTTTACTCGCAATTTTGGTCTCGATTTGCTTCTGCTTGGATCATGCAGGAAGCCTCTTCCTGTATGAGTGCATGTAGTTTCCTGCACTCTGGCTCAATTATTCCTTTCACAGCAAATAATGCATTTCTCTTACTGCTTACCATTTTAAGTTGTTTCTGCAAGAAAATATATTATTAATTTCAATAATCATCCATAACATTAAGAGTGCATTTTTGAAGGATTTGATAATGATTACATGAATTTATGATAGACACTTTATACTTGCATTTTATGACTTATGAACAGAGAACAGAAACATTTTAAGTGGATTGCCAAAGCTAGCTGATACATGAAGATCACTTAGACTACTACTTTGATTACTTCGAGTTGTTTTCATTTCATGAAGTTTACTTCCATTGCAAGATTTAATTAATTAAAGAATTTATTTTCCATATATAATCTATCTTAGAATTTCGTTTGCAATTTCAATTCTTTTCAACACATATTTCAATCTTTTTGAAAGTAAATTGGAAACTTTGGTGAAGGAAACTCTGCCTCATTGCAAGAGTTGGTCTCTTGTCACAAAAACAGAGTGCTCTAAGCCCTGAGGCTTAGATCACCTCCACAAAGACATAAATCTTCATTAAGGGAGGTAAAATATACTGTTACACAGAGGCACTATACCTGCACTAGTGCAAGCAGATTGCAATAGTACACGAACAGGTTGTTTGTGTAGAAGGAAGATCAAGAGGAAAACATATCTCTACAAGGGCCCACTTGTTATATTGTTAACCATATATCTAAAGATAAACATATCATTTCATTCCAGCATTTAAGATTGGTTCCAGTTGTGTGAAAACTCCTTTAATTGATTTACTTGAAAATTGTTCTTTTACATTCCATCACTAGAGTTGCTTTGGTGTCAATTACCTTTAAGATTGTTTTCTTTCTGATTTTGCAAACATTTCCTTTAAGAAGTAGGATTAGGAATAGGAAAAGTTCATACCACTTATGGCATTTCCTATGCTTTGTCTCTAAGTTTACGAAACCCTAGGTTGACACTTAAGTGTTTAGGAGTTTGCTTAAGCGCAATTCCTACACCCAACAGTTCCTTTGTTAAAATCTAACAGATTCTAGGTGACAGGGACAAGATGAGGAGAACCTAAAGCTTGCCAAGCAGATGAGGAAAAAATGCTAATAGATGCACCCTCATCTATGACTATGTTAGGTATGGCCATATGGTAAGCCTGTAGTGTAAACTGGAAGTGCATAAGACAGAAGGCAATATCCTACCAGTCGACTCCAATAAAAAGAAGTGACTAAACTACTTGGAGGGGGTGTTACAGTGTTATAGAAATATTTGGGCACACCAACCCAAAACTTATATGTCGATGTATTAGGGCTCATCAACCCCTAAAAGAGTTGTTTCATACCCTAAAGGAACATAGTCATCTAAATACATCATTCCCCAAAAGTTCCATCTGAGAAACCATCTAGAAATTGCCTAAATTGAACCATACTGACTGCTCCACTGGAAAAGTGCGATGCATACTGAGTTGTACACTGCCAGGGTGCAATGCATATTGTTTAGGCCTTCTATAGGGTGTGATGGGCGAGGATGGACAAATATTTGGGACAGTTTGCTAAGTTGTTGCTCATGGAATCTTCTAGAAACTTCTCCTGTGCCACTTGCCTCTCTGAATTCGCCCAAGGATGAGTAAGGTATTTAAGAAAATATCCAATGCCTTCTCTTGTGGAACCAATTGTAACAAGTGGAATGACACTAATCAAACCCCATGGATGACTCACACCCTTGCACACATCTATAAATGGATCCCTCATCCAAGAGATCTAAAGGCTGGAATGTTGTGAATTGCAAGTAAGTGTTGATAGTTTATAGTTGAGGAGAGAGTATTGTATTCTTGTTGGAGTGATCTTGCTATTTCATGAGGTGAAGAAGGATTGAAGCTGGGAGGATGATGCTGGATCAGACAACTGGGTTGTAATTCTCCTTTCTATTAATAAAGCTCTTCAAGTTTTCTCCCATATGATTGTGCAATTGTGAATGTTATCATTTGTGATTGCTATCATTTGTTCATTATATATCTAATTCTGTAATGTTTATGTTGTAATAGATCACGATGCTTTGATGGTTCTTTGTTTCTGTACTTGTGCAGGTACTCTCCAAGCATGTTAAGTACGGAGAGGAGTTGCGGGATCTGCCAAAGGAGAGAGAGATCGAGTAAGGGATTAAGCGGAAGTTCCAAGTTGTTACCATTATCTTTCTCTTATCTATTACACATAGAAGAAATCATTGAATTGCTTTAAACTATTGTTTCTAAGGTAGCTGCCAAACCTAGAGGGCTAGCATTCTTTAGGAATACTAGTTTTCCCAGAAACAAATAGGAATGTGAGAGTTTCTCTCTTTTGCTATGGGAAAATGAGAACTGCTCTCATGCACCTCGGGAACGGGAGGATTTCCCTCCAGTTCATTCGAAGCTAAAGAAACCAGAAGAACCTGAGCAGTACGAGGTTCACGATCTACCTAAAAGGTATGGTTAACTGAAGATGGAGACAATTCTACCATTTGCTCAACCAATGGTTGATCGAGAATGGACTCACGAGACTCACTTTCAGAGAGATCAGGATTGACCAAAGATGACTTTTGATCAATCACTTGATTAACTAGCAAAGGATCGGGGGAAAGCTTTCGATACCCAGACAGAAGACAAGGGTGAGAAGCTGTAAGGTTTTCCAACTCTTTGTAATCTTCATCCATAAGAGGACAAAGGTGAATGGGATGATTACCTTCACACAACTTAATGGGAAATTTAACTTTTCCCTTTTCCCATGGACTTTACTAGTTGAAGGTTTGTCACTAGCATGATTGCCATAGGATGATGACAAAGGTTGATGTGAACCTATGGACCACACTTCTAATACCTTGGGAATACCAGGACAATTTCGAAGAAGGTGGCTACCCTTACATAACATGCAAGGGAATTTTACTTTCTGGGGCTGGTTGGAAGATTTTTCTTCATTAGTTTCATCAGTAACAATAGTTGTTTGGTTTCTCCCTTGCTTATTTTTCTTCCTCTTCTTCATCCTCTTCTTCTTCTTCTTAGCTTCCTGGTTATTAGAATCTAAACTTTCACCAGGCGAAGAGGAAGAACGAGGTGAAGAAATAGGCGAAGAAGGCGAGGGTTCAACTTTAGGATCAACATGAGTTTGATGATGTTCAGGTGGAGGAGAACTCAGTGAAAAAGCAGTTTGGACACTCGGAACCACTGAGGTAGAAAACAACCAAATTGGCAGACCAATGGTCAATCCAGGAAGGGACAACGTTGCCATATAGGAAGCACCAATATTTTCAAAAGAAGGAAAATGACTAGGATTCCCATGAGAGGGGTTTCCTTGACTGGTAGACTCGGGAAATGTTTCCATTGGTATCAACCTAAAATATACTAAGGAGTATTTCCACAGGAGGAATGTTATTCCACGATCAATTAAATGATTTTAGAACTTTAGAAAAAAATAAATAAAAAAGGGTAATCTAGACAAAAGGGTTTACCAAGTATCCATGAACCGCAATATACACCTTAGACGAAACCAAGGACTTAACGTACGATGGCCAATCTCCTTGAATGATGTGTTCGATGTATCACATTTACAAGGCGGCTGACTCAATTACCTGTGGCTAAAGGATAGCAACCTACTGGGGTCTCCCAATATATACTCGATGATACAGGGAGCACAAGTCCATGTTAGCGCTATCTAATGCAGAACCATTCAATGAGAGAGTCCCAATATACTTACCATACTGAAGTGCCTCTGATATACCCGAAAGTACTGGAGAACCTTCTATATACTTCTATATTGGGACGAGATTTCACCCCCAGGATACACTATAGGCAGTTGATGACAGTTGCTATGTTTAAAGATGTCGGAACACATCTCTAGCCTACACCTATAGATATTTTCGTTAAGTTCCAAATGCTCCTTAGGTTAATTGAGGTAAATTTTAAGTTTATATTCAATTAGGTTTCGGTTTTAAGGCTCAAAACGATGTCATCTGAACACCTATGATGAAACTATATGAGAAAAGGAAACCTTTTCATGCCAATGAAAGCTAGACTAATCAAGGGAATAATTTTCAATCAATAATGCATGAAACGAAATGCATCATGCGAAAATGCCTTTCACTAACTTTCATTTTCGTCTTCCAAATGCAATGCCAAAAGTACAAATGATTTTGGCTTTTCACTATCCTAAATGCAATTTTTTCAAAAGCAAAACGATTTTGACTTCACTAAGATGCATTTATATGAATTATGCTTTTCTTTTCGTTTTGAATGATTTGATGCACCTAATACAATATTTAGCTTTCAAACACTTTAAAATGTGATCTATTTTCAATTATGAATCTCAAAAAGGAACTTTTCAATGCAACTGATCTAATGCATTTTCATGAAAAGTAAATTTCGAAATACAAGATAAAACAAATGCCAAAAGATTTTTTCAATGATTTCCATAGAAAACAACACTCAATCAATCAACAAAACAAACATCTCAATGACACCAACAAACAACAAGTGATGACCAATTGACTAGAAACCCTAGAACTCAATCAAATTTCACTTCAAAGCGAATGAGACAATTTTTTCCAATTAATCAAGACAATCAATCAAAAACTGACAAATCAAAGCATACAAGATAGGAAAAGACCTTAGGGGCCAATACACATTGGATTCTAAGGAAGAAACCTTAAAAATTATCAAATCCAAGGATCATCGCTAATTTATATACCCAAAACCGTTATGATTGGGTTATCATCGCTACTTTGCATAGCCAAACTCGTGATGGTCGGGCTCATTAGCACTACTTTGTGTAGAAAAAGTAGTGATGATTTCAACGTGCCTAAACAGTGAAGATTTTTTTTTTCATCGCGACTATACCGGTAAAAACTCCCGATGGCATCGTGACTGTCACTGCAAAACCCGTAATGGGCATGGAATATGGGAAAAAACAAAAAATATGCCAAGAAGCAATCCAAACTTAGAAATCTAAGGCAGTAATCAATGATGGTATAAACCCAAACTAATGCAGACAAGTCAAGAAATCGATGGTTAGTCTAACTAGTCAAAGGTTCTGATTGAAGGAATGGATGGAGAGGGTTATAGCCTCCCTAGTGGAGTCGCCATTTTTCTATCTACGCAATCCTCTCTGCGGACATAGATGATCCCTCGAGCCCAATGAGTGGGACTAGCAACCTATGTGACAATCTACTGGACACTTTCCTAAGTTACAATTGAAATAAGATACGAAGAAGATGGCCTACCTCGTTCTGATGCTATCACGTTCTCCTTTGTTAAAGACCTTGAGTCACTTGGATCACAAGCTCGATCCTGCTGCTCACAGCGTTTAAACACCTACACAAGAGATCAAGACACAACAAGGCATGCAAATACAAATAGCATATTCAAAAGTAACCCACTTAACAAATCAAGGAGCATTAAGATAAATGATACATAAACATACACAGTTATGGAAAATGAAACAATAGTTGTATATTAACATAATAAAGGAGGAAGCATACAACCAAGCATTTATGTCAATAGGCTCTCCTTGAATGAATTCCCAAGTCCAAGCTAGGCTCTCCAAGCACTCCTTCTCCAAGCCAAATGAGTAGCATATAGGCATAAGCGTGCAAAGAGCCAAAGACCAACCATTTGGGAATGGGAGAGGATGAATATATAAGTAGGGAAAGGAGTTAGGATCTCTCCAAAGATAGGAGAAGACCCTAATCTCAAGGAGGTAGCTCATAGGGATAATACCAAAAGGCCAAGTTGAGAGAACTCGACCTCATCTACGCTGAACAACCTCCAGCTCGTCGCTCTGGAAGCTTCTAGATCACGAAGCTTCTCATCATGTTTAGGAAAATTGCCTTTTAGGGATCATCGCAAGTATACAAGAAAACATAGCGATGGCATCGTGGGGCTAGTATAATGTAACTAATGACCATAGTAGTTTTCAGTATCATAAGAGCGATGATTCTAAAATTAGGGTTTTAGAGCCATTTCCTTCAAGGGAAGCTCAAGGCATTTTCCAATCAGTGTTTTAGGGAGGATTGGAGCTGCATCTTTGAATGAATACACTACATGATGGTCATTTTTCGAGCACTTTGGGGTATGTCATAGGGAAGTGCGAGAGGTGTGACAAAATACTGTGTAACGCTGGTTGTTATGCAAATGGGCCTAGGTTCATGGGATTGAATGCCTGGGTGGGTTGGCAGACTTCAGGTGGTTGCAAGGTCTGCGAGTGGTAGAGAAACGATGCATAATTTTAAGTCAATTATAGTTTATTTCTCACACGGCAGGTGTGTAGAGAGATAAGCTCTCCTGAGCATGAAGGGCTTCTCGGCTCGCACCCTCACATGTACAGGGATTTGTCAACTCCTATTTCATTACCAAGAAACGGGATTATGTTGCAATGGAAAGAGAAGTGAAGGCTAGGGGTAGAGGAAGGAGGCCTCAGGTGGCCGATAAAGAGGATGAGTCCAGCTCCTCAAGTGGGAGGTGTGGTAGAAAATCAGTCCCCAGCCTCATTAATGAAGTGGCCAAATCATACCAGGAGGGGACCAGTGAAGAGATTAGAAGTTTAATTGAGGAATGGGAAGCTAACCTAAACTGTCAGGGAAGCGCGATAAAGATAGAGATGGAGGATTGGCGCACGATAGTAACAGACGTTGGGCATACTGAAGTGCGGGTTTCACAGTTCAAGAAGGCCCTATACCTATATTGGATTATGTAAAGTATCCTAAGCAAGGCCCTGAATAAAATTTCAATGAGCATGGCGACAATAGTGCAGGACTTTCCCAACTACAAACAATATTTCCAGAAGCTACAATTCCAAATGAAAAAACATGATGGACACCTCGACCGCATTGAGAAACACTTCCCTCGTATGATCTCACAGATAGTGTTTCCTTGTTCCAATGCCAAGGATCTGGCTCTGGTCGAATCCGCTTCTATTGAGCAGGATGGTTAAAATGTTAGCTGGTTTTCAATTTTGATTATTACGTATGTGGATAGATTTTACTTTGCAGTTTGACGTCATATATGTTTATAGGAAAATAGAGTATGGGCAAGGACATGATATACAAACTTATATAGCTTGGGTAGAAAGAATTACTACTTTTTGTTACTTGATGGCTTATCATGAGGTTAGGTGGCCAATAGACTTAGTTTCCCCGGGGCAAGTTGAGGCCACCTAAATTGATTTATGTGGTTGTAACTTGCTTATTTATTAATGAAAATGGAAGGATCTACCAAGCTTACAAAAAACTAAAAGTAACATTATTTTTAAAAATAATAAATTAAAAATAAAATTGAGAAAATAGCCGAACAACTTATATAATTCCTAATGAAGCATTCAAATACATGCATGTGAAAATTTAAGAGTTTTAAATAACATACCTATATATAACTACCCTCAACCACAATATATAACTACCCTAAATTTAAGAGTTTTAAATAACATACCTATATATATAGCTTACTTGATCCAATAACACCTTAAATCTCTGATCAAACTCCCAAACATACTCAGTAGGTTTCTGTTTGATCTCTTTCAACTCGGTGATTCACTGCAACTTAGACTTCGGTTTCTTAAACTCTCTTATCAATTTTGCTTTAATATCTACAAATGTTCTGTTCTGATTATTTGAATACTTCATATACCATGTCAGTACTCTATCTCATAATGTCATAACGAGTTGCGCTTTCTTTATATTCTCACCACTGATCTGCTTCGTTGTCTATACTGCTTCACATAAAAACCAAAACTGTTTCGGATCCTCCAATCCAGTTCCTTTTCAAAACAAATAGCTTAATATCAACAACCATACTTATTCTTGGAGGGGGAGGGGGAGAAGGAGAGGGGTAGGGGGAGAGCCAAAAACACCCTGGTTATTACTAGATTCTGGCTTCTACAAAATTTCAGGCTAGAAGGCTGAATACTACAATGCTACTTGGGGGTTATCAGGGTGGCTTTCTTCACTTTTGGATTCCCTCAAAAGAGGGCTATAATCAGCCTCTATGAACATCTTTGGATCTTTTCCATGAGATCTCTTTCTAGTATCTACTCTATATCTCTTTTCACTTTGCATTATTCCAATCTCTTGCTTAAATTTATTCCTTCTTCTTTCAAACATAAGTAAGCTAGAAATCTGATTACATCTATAAAACTACCTTTTCACACAGAAGCATCTTAATCTAGAGATTCATAGATTTCAAATACTTACCTTGCGGTCCTTTGAAAAATCATTGTTCTGCTTTGCTGTAGGATTGGTTTGGGCTTACCCAGGTTTAATCTATACTGCACACAAACAAAACCCTCAATCATTGGCCCTTTTGGAAACAACCTACAAGCAGATCACAGTCTCACCCGAAGTGACTATGGGAGGATGCAGTACCAGGTTTCTATAGCCTTGAAGGATTTGGAGATGTGGTATTATTATATTTTCTTATTCTTATCATTCATAAATCAGTTCGACACATTAGATTAAACACTTAAACATGTCTTATAAAACCATAAATCGTCACTATGCTAAAATTGAATTGAAGTTGTAATAACTACCACTCTACAATAGACAATAAACAAATATACACATGAGGATACCAAATTACCGTGGTTCACCCCAATGTTGGGCTACATCCACAAGAACCGTTTCTAATATAATGAATCTTTGTACAACAAACAGTTCTTGGCCTATGCACTAAGCTACAAGTTGTGTGCGCACCTAGCTAAAACTCAGGCCTCTATGCACTCAACTGTAGAGCCTCTCCTTCGCTACAAAAAAACAGATCACAATAATACAACCATAACACCGATCTAGATCAATTCGAACATTCTCTTCTTATTATTTTACCCTATATATGCTAGTACATCGGAGGTTTACATCATTACAATACCATGATCCAAATACCATGGACTCCATAAAAAAGGCAACTATGGCCCAAAAGCCCATTATCCTTTACAACATCTCGTGATTTTACAACAAGGAGGGGGTTCAACCCACTCTGACGCACTTATACCGCACGATATATTCCAAGTGCTCCATTGTGTGGTACACTTCGCGTTTTGCTTCTCTACTGCGTGCTCTGCTGCACGCTGCGCTCCGCTCCACAAAATGCAGAGTCTTTTTCCAAAATCTAGGCCAAGTTGGGTTGAGTCCAACATAAAAATTATATCAAAATATATATGTTATTATTTTGAGACATAAGTGTGTATATAAATGCTTTCTCTTCAGCTAACCCGTCTACAGATCTCAAAAAACTAAACCCTGAAACTGAATCACTACACTACTGAAATCAATCACTGAAACACATATTGACCTTGTCACAAAACTATGAACCAAATACAGATAATCTCATAGCACCATCATTCATAACATAATCAGTTCAAAATCAATCAACATTGTCAAACATAGATCATCTTGGAATAATTCATCGACAGACACCAACAAACACAACAAGACTGATCAGACATCGTATACAAAAAAACCTTAGCATATGTACGTGGCCCTTATAAGTCACTTCTGCATATGTACACACCTTTCGAGAAATATACCTGCGTACAAATTTGTCCATACTCCAGAATTGATATGCAACTACCCAAAAGCCGATCCACATATGTACATGATTTTTCTGAAGAAAATTTGTGTATATATCTGTAACTACTAAATAATACCTTTGTTGCACAACAAGTCATCAATCAAACCCAAATCTTGGCACATATTGTAAAAGACACATATCATAACATCATCATCACAAATCCATCAACCCATACGAAGATTATTCAATGTGTATTCATTTAAAATCTATAAGATTTGATCCATCATCACATTCCCAGGTACACACTTATTTTAGATCAACCAATTCATTAAGAAACAAAATCATGCACACTTAGAGCTTTGATTTCCATCTCCTTACATAGCTTAGGCCTTAGAAAATACCTAAGGCCAATTTTGTAGTTATTTCGATGGTATTCTTTGACGAAATCAAATATACATTGTCGCACTCATTATTATGGGCCAATACCATGGTAAAGACCCTCGGTATTTAGAATACCATGGTGCGGAAACTATACGTGAATTCTCTTCACCATACCCGCGTATGTACGCGGCCTCTATTCACAGGACCCGCGTATACTTCTGAAAACGTTATGTTTATAATTCGTTTGTCTCTGAACTGATATTACTTTGTCCAATGTAATAGCCCTGGTGAAAATTCCATGTAATAAAATTTAATAAAGGAAAAAAAATAACCATGGTTGATGGGACACTTATTCCAATCTGAATGTTGGGAAAGACAACCTAGTATGGGTGTTCATTTCGGTTAATATGACTAAGGAAATTGGAAAAGGCAATGGCTAAGGCTTTGGAAAGGAAAAATGGCATTTTTGGCACATTTATTTATGAAAATAATAAAAATTATGAGAAAAGGGAGGTGAAAGGTCATAGGTTGCATGTGAGGATGAAAATGAAGGAAAATAATGGAAAATTAAGAAAATGGGGACCTCATTCATAAAAAGGCTTAAGAGGATTAGTACGCAGACTTTTGTCCGTTCAATTTTGGAGCTCTCTCATTATTCTCTCTCTCTCTCTCGTACTCTTAGATAATTAGAGCTTTCTTGAACCACTCTTGGAGAGTGTGGAATACTTGGGGTTTTGGAGCAAGAAGGCAAAGGAAGAGAAGGAAAGTGTAAGAGGACATGAGGATTAGCATCTACAATGGATTTGGCTTGCAGGTACTGAGTTGCATGTATATTTTCCTCACCAGTTTTGGCATGCATGGCATATGCATGTGGATTATTGGTCATGATCTATAGCTGGCATGGAGGTTTTCCTAGATTGACAGTGGATTGCCTAGCCTTTCTATTTCCTTGTTTTATTTTGGTTGGTTCTCATGTTTCCTTTAGCTTGGGTTGAGTTATTAGTTCCTAGAAGCCCTGGATGGACAAATGCTCTAGAGTCCCTATAACAGCTTGGGTTGAGTTACAAGTCCTAGAAGCCTTGGCTGGATAAATTCTTTGGAAGCCCTGGATGGGTTGAGTTACTAGTTCTGGAAACCCTGGTTGGAAAAAATCTTTGGAAGCCCGACAGAAGCTGTGGGTTGCGTTACTAGTCCTGGAAGCCTTGGTTGGAACAAACGATCTGGAGCCTTGGAAAGCTTGGGTAGAGGCCAATCTGATGATGGCTTTTTGATGTCTAACCATGAGGTGGAATCACTATTTGAGGGGTTCAGGTGGAGGGCCTTTGGAAGCCCTGGATGGTTTTGGATTGATGTGCTCTATGAGATCCCACATTCATGCTTAGAGTATGGCACGAGGGTGAATGGATGAAGAGATATTTGGCTCAGCCATTCTATGGTCGGGTGGAACGTGGAAGTCCCATCCCGGGTTTGGATTTTGCATCATTGGTATGAGGTTATTTCTCCTGGTATTTCTATGAGTATGATACTAATTTATATGTGGATTATATGGATGTGATTTCCTTGGTATTTCTATTGCTATTATGCTGGTTATGTATATGTTTTATGATAGTAGCTATGTGTGGCTCTCATCATGTTTTTACTTGTAAATGAATGAGCAATGTATCTATGACCTAAAGGATGAAATGGCATCTAAGGTGTTGAAGCATCAATGCTTCTTAGCGTTTCCCAGCTAAGTATGATACCCCTATGCTTAGATCTATTATTTACACCTGTAGATTACATATTTGTGATATGTTTGACAAAATGCCTGTCATGGCTAGTGGGCGTACAGTCAAGGGATTGTTTAAATATTTGAATTTTCCTCATTGTTTCCTCGTTATCTTTAGGTTATGAAGGTGTCATTCAATTTTGGGCAGTGACCTAGGCTCTGGGCCTGAAAAATTGTCTCAAATCCTGGGGACGCTGGTACAACACTGAGAAAAGTAGTCTTTGGACGCTGAATGACTTGTCATGAGAGCATCCAAAGCTTTTTGTATGCTGGAAGGACTATAACATGGGAGCGTCTAGGGGTTAAGTGGTCTAAAATCTCAGGGGACCCAGGGACTAATTAGTAGAAAGGTTGGGATAGTGCCTAGGGGTCCTAATGATGATTTTGAATGTCTGTATGGTGTGTTTCCATTGGTTCCACTTCCTTAACGTGACTTAGGAGGTCAAATCATATCATAGTGGCCTCTCATCGCATGTTTACCTTGATTGGATGGTTACTTACGTAGATGTTGGAGGAGGATGTTACAGAGTAGTATCAGAGCATGGTTCACCCCTCAGACTAGATGGGATATGTGTTGGTTATGCATGCATGTCAATTTAGTGTGTGTGCCTTGTGTTGTGAGACCATGTACTTCTTGCATTTGCATGGTGTTGATCATGGTTGTAGTGATGTTGCCATGTGGAACTGAATGTTGTTGTTGTGGAGTCCATTGTCATGAGTTTATGACCAGTTACGTGTTGTTATATGTCACTTACATGTATCATTATTGTGTTCTTGGTTACATGTTGCTACCTGTTGTTGCAAGTATTATTCGTTTATGCTTGATTATATGTGTTTATGCGTGTGTGTGGTCCATGTTTATGCTTGTGTGTTTTCTGCATATGTGCTAGTGTATCATTTACATGTATGGTTGTGCATTGTCCAAATAAATTGGTACAATTGGTGTCTTCATGCATGAGGTCGTGGTATGTGTTATTGATAAGATCATACATCGGTGACTGGAATCCAACTAGAATGATGGTTACATGGTTATATGATTATGTGTTATGTTTCTATATGCTATCATGATTATATTATACACGTATCATGCTAATTTGTTTATCTTGCAGATGAGGTATCCTCCCCAAACTATGCTAAGGTACATTGGTTTATTGTGATTTGGTTTAGCTGACATGATATACCTTGCAAGAAGAATATCAAATATGACTAGTAAGATGGTAGACTATAGTTCTTGAGACTCTCCCTATCGATCAGACAAGAAGCATAGTGTTGGGAATTCTTCTCATCTAACAAAAAGATTGAGAATCTTAAAGGCAAAAATAAGGAGTGGTAAGGTAGAAAATGACATAATCATACATGCATAGGAGAAACAAGCAGAGGTACACACAGTGATACTTCATATTTTGTCATATTTGCAATGACAGGGACCACGTCGGATCAACCATGAGTAGGAGGGAAAAACTAATGGGGCATATGGTAGTAGGTCCCATGGTGGTCACAGGTCAGATAGAGATGACACAATGAGATATGGTAGATTGTTGGACACTCTAGATAGGAGAGGTGATGGACACAGGTACTATTCTAGTTCTGGTTCAGATAGGCACTATGATCATCATCATTATCACCCTTATAGGAGGATTGATAGGGGATACTTGACATATGAGTTTAAGAAAGCAAAGCTACCTACTTTTGATGGAGAGATGAAGAAATCACAGGATGCAGAGGCATGGTTGCTTGGCATGAGGAATTTCTTCAGGTTACATGATTATTTAGAGAATATGAAAGCCAGAGTAGCTATATTCAGTCTCAAAGGTAAATCATATATTTGGTGGGAAGATGTGAAGAATGTTAGATGTATTCATGAGGAGGACTTGACTTGGAGTGATTTTGAGCAGCTATTCATGAAGAAATACGTATCAGAGAGATAATTTGATGACGGGGAAAAATAATTCTATGAGCTAAAGATGAGATCGATGATAGATGAGGAGTACATCAGGGGGTTCTTGGAGGTACTGAGGTATGTGCCTTACCTCATGGATGAGAAGGAAAATATTTTGAGGTTCATTAGTGGATTACTGGTTGCATTCAAAGACAAGATTGAGTTCGATGATCCTAGATCATTAGAGGAGACCATATGAAAGCTAAGGCATTATTATGAGCAATCGAAGCATAGATTTGAGACTAAGCCGGACTGGAAAGATAATGCAAAGAACAAAGGAAAATGGGACAAGAAGTGAGAAATACCTAAGGGTATAGGAAATAAAGGGAATGTAGTGCCATATAATAAGTTCAAAGCATCAGACATAGGATGGGGATTTCGATCTGAGGAGAAGAATAGGGATGCAGGCTAGAAGCCTATAAAGTGTTGGACTTGTGGCAAAGATCATCACAGGAGAGATTATCTGCAGAATCAAGGTGGTAGGCCTCAGATATATAGTGAAAAGGATGCACAGACTGTTAGGGATTTTTATTAGAGTGTTCCTCGTATCTATGTAGCATTGGATAACAAATCGACAAACCATCATGCATCTATCATTGAGATGGATAGTAAGCTTTGTGATCAAGTTACTTCTATTTTCAT
The DNA here is from genome assembly GCA_031772625.1 of Pinus tabuliformis. Taxonomy (NCBI): domain Eukaryota; kingdom Viridiplantae; phylum Streptophyta; class Pinopsida; order Pinales; family Pinaceae; genus Pinus; species Pinus tabuliformis. The sequence goes on from CM062812.1 coordinate 77,565,245, forward strand.
TGACCCCGTATCTAATTATAGCTATGTTAGTCCTGACTTGGTGGATAAGTGTGGTTTGAGTAAGGAATTGCATGCAAATCTTGGTTAGTGTAGTTGGCTATAAGTACAAATAAGCGAGCTCACGAGTGGGTAAGAGCTTGAACATTTTATTTTAATGGTATGCCTAGCGCAACACATTTGGAAGTATTACCGTTGGGATCATACAGTATGTTGTTGGACATGGATTGGTTGTACCTTCATAGAACCAAGGTGGATTGTTATGACAAAGCTATTGAGTGCTTGGATTGCAATGGAGAACCAAGAGTCTTACAGGGAAGGAAGAAAGAAACATCAGTTAGGATGGTGACAATTATGCAGGAAAAGCGTAGTCATAGGAAAGAGTGTGTGTTATTCGAAGTTCATACTTCTAGTGTAAAAGGTAAGGAGGTTAAGGATGCAGATGTTTTGAGAAGGTACCTAGTTCTACAACAGTTCTTCCCAAGGATATTTCAGAGTTACCACCTCACAGGGAAGTGGACTCTTCTCTTGAGTTAGTGCTAGGGGCAGCTCCAACATCAAAAGCACCTTACAGGATGACCACACCTGAGTTGGTAGAGTTGAAGTTGCAGTTGAAGGAAATGTTGGATAAGGGATATAAGGCCAAGTGTATCACCATGGGGCACATGAATATTGTTTGTGAATATGAAAGATGGTACTCTTAGATTGTGCACTGACTACATGAAGTTGAACAAACTAACCATCAATAACAGGTTCTGTTACTGAGGATTGACGACTTGTTCGATTAGTTGAAGGGAGAAACAATGTTCTCAAAGATTGATTTGAGATCTAGATATCACAAGGTATGCATCAAAGAGGAGGACATTTACAAGACAACATTCCAGACCAAGTATGGGCGTTATGAGTTTGTTGTAGTTACATTCGGGTTGACTAATTCTCCAACTAATTTTATGTGCTTGATGAATAGTGTGCTGCTTTTGTATTTGGATAAGTTTTTTATTGTGTTCATTGATGACATATTGGTATATTCTAAAAATGAGGAATAGCATGCCTAGCATTTGGCAGTAGTGTTGAGATTCTTGAGAGAGCATTAGTTGTATGCTCAACTTGGCAAGTGTGGTTTCTTTTAGAGTGAGGTACATTACTTGGGACATGTTGTCTCTAAGGAGGGTGTTGCAGTAGATCCAGAAAATATCAGGACCATCATGGAGTGGGTAGCTCCAAGGAATGTAGACAAGGTGAGGTCTTTCATGGGATTGGCAGGTTATTACAGGAGGTTCATTAGGAACTTATCATAGATTTCTTCTCCTATCACATCATTGTAGAGAAAAGGTAAGAATTTTGAATGGACAAAGGAGTGTGAGGCTAGTTTTGAGCAGCTTAAGTAGTTGTTGACACATGCACAAGTGGTAAATATTGCAGATCTAGACAAAGAGTTTGTAGTATGCACATATGCTTTAAATAAGGGACTGGGTGGAGTCCTTATGCAGGATGGACAAGGGGTATGATATAAGTCACAAAAATTGAATGAGCATGAGAAGAACTACCCCACACATGACCTTGAGTTGGTTGCATTCATATACACATTGAAGATGTGGAGGAAGTATCTTCTAGGTAGGAGGTTTGTGTTGATGAGTGATCGTTGTGGTTTTCGGTATCTATTTGATCAACCGAATTTGAATGGTAGGCAGGTTCGATGGCTGGTCACGATCAATGAGTACGATTTTGAGATCAGATACATCAAATGTAAAGATAACAAGGTGGAAGATTCCCGTAGCAGGCGGATACAAGTAAATCACTTAGCAACTATGAGCTCCTATGGGACAAACTTACATGATAGAATTTGTCTGGAAGGTCAGTAGGATGTCAGGTATATGAAGATTGTGCACATGTTGTAGCAGACTTTGGATTGCAGTACAGCTACAAGTGGTGGTACATGTACACGTACAGGTGGTGGTATAGGTACATGTACATGTGGTGGTATAGGTGCACAAGATGTGGCCTATTGCCTTACAACAGATGGATTGGTTAGATTCAAACACAAGATATATGTGCCAAATAACATTGAGCTCAAGAAGGTGATCTTGAGAGAGTTTCATGTGAAACCATATTCGAGTCACCCAGGTTATCAGAAGATAGTGACTCTTGTATAGAAGCTTTATTATTGGCTAAATCTAAAGAAGGATGTAGCGAAGCTTGTGGCTAGGTGTTTCGAGTGCCAACGTGTGAAGGCAGAGTGTAAGCATCAAGATGGACTGCTACAGCCAATTGTGATTCCAAAATGGAAATGGGACTTCATTTCCATGGAATTTATCACATGTTTTCCAAGGAAAATGAGACAACATGATTCCATCAAGGTTGTTATGGACAAGTTGGAAAATGTTGCGCACTTCATTCTAGTCAAGTCTACTTCTCAGCTAGCGATGTGGCACAAGTATTCATTAGAGATGTGGTTAGATTGCATGGTGTTTCGAAGAAGATTGTGTTAGACAGGGATACACAGTTCACTTCCAAGTTTTAGAAGGAGTTATTTTTAGGTTTGGGCACAAAGTTGGCCTTCAATATATCTTATCATCTGTAGATAGATGGACAGACAGAGAGGGTCAATAGGATATTGGAGGACATATTGAGGATGTATGTGATGCATCAACAACAAAAGTTGGAAGAGTATCTTCCACTGGTAGAGTTCTCTTACAACAACAGGTATCAGGAATATTTGAGCACGAGTTTGTTTGAGGCAGTGCATGGGAAGAGTTGCAATACTCCCATCAATTGGAGTGATCTAGTTAAAAAGGTGTTGATTGGACTAGACATGTTTGCTGAAATGGAACAAGAAATGCAGGTTATAAAGAAGAATTTGAAAGCAGCACAAGATAGGCTAAAGAGCTATTCAGATCAGAAAAGGTTGTTCAAGGAGTTTGAGGCTGGGGAATAGGTGTACTTGTGCATCAAACCAAAGAAAAGCTCCTTGCAGATTGGATCATCTTCCAATCTAACACCTCATTTTTTGGACCCTTTAGTATTCTTGAGAGGATTGGGCCAGTAGCCTATTGAATTGCATTGCCTCCAATAGTGAAAGTCCATGATGTTTTATATGTTTTGTTTCTCAAGAAGTATGTTAAAGATTCCGACCATTTGATTGATTGATCTGTATTGCAAGTGGAACCAAATGGAGAATTCCAGCTGGAGCCTCACTGTATATTGCAAAAAATGGCGCTCATGCTCCAGAACTGAGAAATCGATCAAGTTAAGGTGCAATGGAATCACTTTGGGGCCGATGAAGCTACATGGGAGATGGCAGATCATATGCGGGCTATGTATCCTTCATTGTTTACCGGTTCAGGCAAAACATTTTTGGTATGGTGTTTTGGTATATGTCTTGGTACATGTTTTGGTGATGTTTGGTATATGTACATATGTATATGGATGTAAATACCACCATGAGCTATGTTATAAATCTCCAATACGTGGTATGGGTATCATGTCATTATGATGTTATGTTTTCATGTTGGTTTTCTTCTCAGTGGGTTGATCATTGTAAATATTGCAACGAGCTAAGCTATAAAGCTCCATCGGCAGTATGGTTTGCTTACAACTGTCTTGTGGTGATAGGTGTTGTTGAACACCGAGGATGGTGTTCCTCCAAGCGGGAGGGTTTTGTGATAGCCCTGGTGAAATTTCCATGTAATAGACGTTAATAAAGGAAAAATAATAACCACAGTTGATGGGACACTTATTCCAAGCTGAATTATGGGCAAACATCTTAGTATGGGTGTTCATTTCAGTAAATATGGCTAAGGAAATTGGAAAAGGCAATGGCTAAGGCTTTAGAAAGGAAAAATAGCATTTTTGGCACATTTCTTTATGAAAATAATGAAAATTAGGAAAAAGGGAGGTGAAAGATCACAAGTTGCATGTGAGGAGGAAAATCAAGGAAAATAATGGAAAATGAAGAAAATAGATGCCTCATTTATAAAAAAGCTTATGAGGACTAGTACATAGACTTTTTCAGTTCAGTTTTGGAGCTCTCTCATTCTTATCCCTCTCTCATACTCTTGGACACTTAGAGTTTTCTTGGAGCACTCTTGGAAAGTGTGGCATACTTGGAGTTTTGGATCGAGAAGGCATAGGAAGAGAATGAAAACACAAGAGGACATCGGAATCGACAACTGCAATGGATTTGGCTTGTAGGTACCAAGTTGCATTTATGTTCTCCTCACTAGTTTTGGCATGCATGGCATATGCATGTGCATAATTGGTCATGATCTGTCACTGACATGAAGGATTGTCTGGATTGACAATGGATTGCCTAGCCATGCCATTTCTTGTATAGCCATGGAGATTGTGGGTTCATTTCCTTGTTTTTTTTGGTTGGTTCTCATGTTTCCTTTCGCTTGGGTTGAGTTACTAGTTTTGGAAGCCTTGGTTGGACAAAATCTATGGAAGCATGGCAGTAGTTGTGGGTTGAGTTACTAGTCCTGGAAGCCTTGGTTGGAACAAACGCTCTAGAGCCCTCGAAGGCTTGGATAAAGACCCATCTGATGATGGTTTTGGGATGTCCTACTGTGAGGTGGAATCACTATTTGATGGGTTGTGGTGATGGCCTCCGGAAGCCCTATATGGTTTTGGATTGATGTGTTGTATGAGATCCCACATTCATGCTTGGTATATGGCACGATGGTGAATGAGTGAAGAAATATTTGGCTCATCCAATCTATGGTCAGGTGGAAAGTGGAAGTCCCATCCCGGGTTTGGATTTTTCATCATCAATATGAGGTTACTTCCCCTGGTATTTCTATGCGTATTACACTGGTTTATATGTGGATTATATGATTGTGATTTCCTTGGTACTTCTGTTGTTATTATCCTAGTTATGTATACTTTTTATGACAATAGATATGTATGGATCTCATCATGTTTTTACTTGTAAATGAATGAGAAATGTATCGATGACCTAATGGATGAAATGGTAGCTAATGTGTTGAGGCATCAATTCTTCTTAGCAATTATTAGCTACCTATGAGACCCCTATGCTTAGATATGTCATTTACACCTGTAGATTACATATTCGTTATATGTTTGATGAAATGCCTTTCATGGCTAGTAGGGATCCAGTCAAGGGCTTGTTTAAATATTTTCATTTGCCTCATTCTTTCCTTATTATCTTTTTGTTCTGAAGGTGTCATTCAATTTTGGGCAGTGACCTGGGCTCTCGGCCTAAAAAAGTGGCTCAAATCCCTGAGACATTGGCACAACTTTGAGAAAAATAGCCCCTGGACACTGGCATGCCTTGTCATGAGATCATCGAGAGCCTTCTGGACATTGGCAGGCCTATAGAATGGGAGCATCCAAGGATCAAGTGGTCTAAAATATTAGTGGGACCCAAGGACTCATTGGAAGAAAGGTTGGGATGGTTCCTGAGGGTCCTAGTGTTGATGTTGAAGGTCTGTATGGTGTGTTTCTTTGGTTTTACTTCCTTAATGTGACTTACTAAGGTTGAATCATATCATAGTGGCCTCTCATCGCATGCTTAGCCCGGTTGGCTAGTTACTTGGGTAGATGTGGGAGGAGGGTGTTACATCCAAGCTGTCTATCACATCCATACTGGTCTGCATAGTTATCCTACTATTATCATGTTGACATCTTTATTAAGTAGGTTTCCATCAAGAACAACACATTTTTCGTAATGCTAACATTTTGATGGTCAAACCATAAGTCATCTTGTGTTATAATAGTCTATCCTTGTGGAGAATTTGAAGGCAGGCAGTTTCATCATCAAGCAAGCGTGGAGTTGAACGAGCAAAGCTTGGATTTAAGGATTATGATGTGTTGATATGAAATATGCTCATGATTTTCACCTCGTAGCAAATCATGAGAAACATATTTCCTATTTTGATTAGATCATTAAGTTGTCAATTGAAAACTAGTTTCTAGACTTGTAATTCTTCAAAGTTGTTATTTTAGAACTATTATAAATTACTTTGAAGCAAAGACAAGGATATAATTATAGTTTTTAATTGTTGTTATCAAAGAACTGTTTTCATGAATACAATTACTCTATTCCTATTATAATTCTATGTCATGGTGATTAATTCGTTGAACTGAGTTTTTTCATTCTTGTGTTCAACAGCGGGCCCCCTGAAGATTTGTAAGCTAGCATAGTCATTTAAATTTCATTTTTTTCTTGGAATTCGTTTCAATTTGGTTGAAATTAGCTAGATGATTTATGATTCATAAACGCTCCATTTTTACATTCATTTTACTCATTACTTCATTGATCGTTACATGATTGAGCACTCAAATAAGACAAAAAATAACAAAAACATTTCATTCATTATTTACTTGTTTGAATTCCTTCATACCTCAGTCTCAGATTTATTTCATGCTTGGATTAACTTTCATTAAGACTGCACACACCGGTAATTTGTAAAGATTAGTAATTCCTTGTTTTTTTTCAAGTTGATATTGTTTTATTTTAATTCCACTACTAGTAGGATAGTGAGCTAACTTATTAAAATCAAGTCCTTTGCTTATTCAATAGAGTAGGCTTCCAATTATATAAAAGTAGCTTAGACTTTCGATCTTGCAAAATTGCTTATACTTTTGATTTTGCAACGTAGCATAGAATTTTAAAATAGCATATACTTTTAATTCTATCCATTAGTATAACATTTCCATTCTGCTCAATTAGAATAAATTGTTAGTTCGAGTTTGGTAAAATAGTCATTCCAATTAGAATAAATTGTTAGTTCGAGTTTGGTAAAATAGTCATTCCAATTCCTAAATTAATGTGCTTTGATTTTAGTTTGGTTGGTGGATCTTACATAGAGAACATGTGAATGAATTTACAAAGAGTTACTCTTGGGTAGTTGAACTTTACATGTTACCTTTGAATTTGAAATCCCTAATAAAAAATAAACAAATAAACCTCTTAGCATATATAGTACATACGCATCTCACAATTACACGAACCTTCGTTTAACAATTTAATGAAGTAATTTAACTATCAATTAAATTACCATACTTGCTAAGGAAGTGTATATAGGACTTTATTTTTTGGTTTTGATTTGCATATCATATTAGATGCATTAATTTTCTTGATGCATAGTTAAAATCATATTTAATTTAGGATGCATGTATAGAGAACAAGATTCTACAAGTAGATGTATAAGTAGAGGTAGAGGACGTAGTTCAATACCAACATCACTAACCACCCCCGCTAGACCACGTAGTGCCACATCATCCACTGACACTCGCATTTCATCCATAGCAGGGAGACATAGACTCCCTGAAGTGCATATGTATGAAACTCAACCTAAGGATTCACCAACCTCCTCTACATAAGTTGTAGTTGAAGAACCTACATCCCCTACTGAAGGAGTCATATTTCTCTCTTCAACAGATGAACAACTCTTAGGACAGGAGTTAGAAGCACGTAGTGAAAAAGAGGAGGAATTTTTTTTGACATACCATTAGTTGAAGAACGAGAGGAAGAAGTAGAAAACCTTATAGTTCAACCTTATATTAGCTCTGAGGAATCTACAATGGCGAGAGAGGGAGAATGAGAAGTACACAATGGAGAGGAAAGACGAAGGATTGGTGAAGTAAGAAGTAGAGAAGCTAATAGAGGAGACAAAGGCGGTAGAGGTGGAAGGGGAGATGATTGATATTTCCATGAGGAGGATCCTTTTGGATTCCTCATCTTAGATACAAACACCTATTGGAGTTGGATTTTCCAATGCTTCATTTCCCTATGAGCTAAGTATGGTGAATTGTAAGATCACATAGGGACTTGTATTTACCCAGTTGTCATAGTTATTCTTATCCAACAATGGGCTTCCTAATGGAAGCTTTCTATGTACATTAATAACAAGTTTGTAAGTAACTAAATACTCGTTCAGAGCGGGTGATTCCTGAGCTCAATTATTTTTTTGAGTTTTTTTTTTTTTTTAATGATGATTTTGAATGGGACTTACGTCGATCTTAAATGTTTTTTATCTGTTGTGATGGGTTTTTTGTCTTTGGATACACAGATCAGGCTAGTTTGAGGCTACCTGGCTCTTAATCGTTGATTGTTTTAATAGCCAACACCATTCATAATGTCTGAGGCCACTCTGGTGTTGAATCATTATGGAAAGAGAGTGATTTCATTAGATCTAATTAGATCTAGTTAGATCTGGTGTGGATCTACAACCCAGATCAATGAGGTTGAATGTGAATGGCCGAGAGAGCGAAATGCCCGATCTGAAGCATGATCTATGTTTCTAAGCCAAAAGAGTCACTATTGGATGCGTTTTTCTTACGGACTAAAGGGTCGGAGGCATGACTGAAGTAGAGGCCCTTGTATATGGTCCCAGCTCAAATTCAGGTAGTTCTGGATGACGCCATGCAAAGAAGAGAGACCAGTGCAACAGGAGCATTGCCATTACCTCCTTGCTAATCGCCTTCAGTGAATGAGATACAACTTCTTTTTCCTGTTCTTTAAAATGGGTATTGTCCGATATCGATTCTTTCAAATTTTATACAGAAAATTTATTTAGAACACTGTAAAGAAAAAGAGGAGACGAGGAATTGAAGTTGCATACGCATTGTGGGCCGAATATCACTAGTGTTGGGTGTGAAGAAATTGATAAAGATTGTGGAGATTGTTGTGTTGGAAGCCTCATTCAAGAATAGCTTCTTTCAGCAAATACCTTCTTTTGGAGTCGTAGCACGTGGTGAAGCTCCAACAAAGGAATGTAGAGTCATGCCATTCAAACGACTGTTGAGGCTGTTACAAAGACGAAATCTGGACCATGTAATTCCTCCAATTTTTTTTACAAAACAATTAAGAAGATAACTCTTACCTGTGCCTACACAACCTGTAAGAAAGACAGATTCCCCTATTGAAATGACGTTTAGAACTCTCATATTCTCATTGAATAACGTAATGTTTTCCTCTGAATGGGCCTCCCAAATTCTCACGACTTTATTCCATTCTACTCGTTGTTTTCTGTAATTGGTTATCTCATAAAACCATCCATATTTTGAGCCGATTTTGACCTTTGATTCACTCTGTTTTCCCTATGATTATTTTTCCATACTCTAATTGGCTAGTGACTTTGTTTTTCGCAGTTCCATCCTCCCGCTGAGTTTCTAGGTTAGGGGATTTTGGGAGTCAGATTTATGATGGAAACCACTGAATCTTTTAGTCACAGTACTCAATTCTTTTTCTTCAATTCTCATTGCAGATTTTGGCATTTCACTAAATCCAAATCACACCACCCTTGACGCAAATATTTTAGCTATAACTGTAGCGGAGTACCCATCTATAATGTCAGAGAAAACCTTGCGAGATCATATGCCCAAGAGAAGTAGCATCCCCTCTCTTTGCCTGCAGATTTGTTGAGCTTCATGGTGTCGGATCTGAAGTCATTTACCAGTGGAAAGATAACATCCACAACCGGTCGGGTTTTTGATCCGATACTTGATCCCTTCAACAAATAAGGTGCAATTCGTTGGAAAATTGAGGTTCTGCATTCGGTTGGGTATTTTTAAATGGGAAAATACCAAAAACCATTCAAGCAAATACCACAGAGCCAATGCTCTGTTTCCACTGTTCCAGGATCTTTGCAGAGAACCTCTTTCAAAAAGAATAACTCAGAACAGAGTATTACACAGTCATAAAATCATTTCAATTCATTAAAATATAAAGCCTCATACAAACTTCATCCTCTTTCACTAAGAGGGATTTACAAAAATTACTTTCACCCATCAAAAACAAAACTCTGTCTTTTCTCTCTACATGAGAGTTCACTGTGTTGGGTTTACTGCTGTAAAACCCATTCTTACATTCACTGCAGTGAAAAACAACTTACTGCTGTAAAAACAAAATTTACACAGACTTACAAAAATTCGCTCAACCATTTTCTTTATGCACTGCTGTGCAAAACCACACATGGTTTTTGGCTTTTACTGCATCTTCGTTTTACAGTGCTTCACTCAAAAATTTAACCCACGAGCCCTTTTCATTTGGCTCACACTATTCGCTGCTGCGCTCTTACATATCTCCCATAATACAATGTTAACTCAAAGAAAATATATATATGTGCTCCACAGTTTTTCCATATGCACTGCTGTGCAATCATACTTGGCTTTTCGCTGCTCCTCTGGTTTTTAATGGTCAACACATTACAACTCCTGAGCACCTTACAATAACCACCTGCGGGCTTACATAATATATATATAAAACATATAAAAAAAATGTATAAAACTATACGCCCATACCCATTTAAAACGGGCCACCAAAAATTACGTACAGCCACCAACTCCATTAATTTCATCACCTACGGCGGTCAACCAATAGGACAAACACTCCACGCAATGTGATTAATTTGCTGCAGGCCCGTGCACCTTCAAGAGATCGACGGCTGACAACACGCAACCAGATCGGACGATGGAGAGGATATCGGAAGGCACTTAACTGCTGAGCTTTACCTCCCGATGGGTCAAAGTTGCCTACGTCAGGCGAGAGCCACGTGCCTGCACCAAAACGCATCGGAGCTCAACAATACGGAAACCACTTTTCATGGATGGCGGTGCGATATGATTCTGGGCAGTTTTGTGGTTTTGCAGGCGGTTTTGGAGAGTGCAGTACGGCTGCGTTGAAATTATATTTTCAACACTCCCCTTTAATTTCAACTGCTGGGCTTTCAATCTTACCCAAGCACTTCCTCACATGGAGGGATTCACTAACTGCTTCTGATGCAGTTCCACAAACAACAAAGTTGTCTTCCTCTTAATAGAGGGATTAACCTGAAACTGTGCTTAAGAGCACCTTCCTCATGACAGAGGGATTCACCATAACAATGTGCTGAAGAGCACCTTCCTCATGACAGAGGGATTCACCATGTGACTATGCTGAAAAGCATCATCCTCTTGATAGAGGGATTCACTAATGACAATGTGCTGAAAAGCACCTTCCTCGTTAACAGAGGGATTACAAACAGACACTGCTTTACATGCAGTTTCAAAAACAAACAATCATTGCACTGCTGTGTGTGCAAACTCATTACATTGTTCTTTTATGCTGCTGCATATTTTCTGCTGCACTGTTGTGCCATCTTCTTTACTGCGTCTACTCCACACTGCTGTGTCTACACTTGCTGTTGTGTTGCTGCACTTCACTTACATTTCTTTGCAAACTCTGCATTGCTGTGCCTTCCCTTTCTCACATTCACACTGTTGTGTGAGAATTCCTTACTTGCGCACTTATGCGTGCTTCCCTTCTTCACAACGGGAAAACTTTTCTTCACGCTGCTGCGTGCTCCCCTTTACTCATTACAATCATACTTCTGCTGTGTCTCACTTGCATTTCAGATGCAACCAACACACTCACTGCTGTTGCATTTCAATTCAAATGAACAACAAATTCATTACATTTACCTTTACTGTTGTAAGGAAAATTTCTTTTGCATGTGCTGCTGTTCAAAACTTCTTGCTGCTGCATTTTTTTTATTTGCATTGCTGTGTGCTTCTCCTTCTTGCCATCATGCTGCTGTCCATAACTTCTTGCTGCTGCATTGCCTCTGCAATTTTCACTGTCGCTGCCTTTTGTTTCATCATACTGCTGTGTGCCCATACTTTTGGCACTTCATTCTCCACAAAAATAACACAGGCTGCTACCTTTTCTTATGCACCCTTGCTTCAATTCATTTTTTTTACACAATGCACTTCTGTGCAATTCCTTTGGCTTTCTGCTGCCACACACATTCTTATACATCCAGTGTGCATTAAAAATCTGATGTCCTTGTTTTTCTTTATGTGTTTCTTTGCATGCTGCATTGCATATGAAGAAAAAAAACATTACATTTTTCACTGTTGTGTATCATACTCACTCTGCTGTGAGTATGTTTTCTCACATTACATAGAAGGAAACTACCTTCCATTGCCATGAAAAAATTCAAAACTGCTGTTCATTCTAATCCATGTGCTCCAAAAAAAATTTCAAAACTGCTGTCTTATGTTCTATCTTCCCACTGCTGTGAGGGTCTCCATGCTTTGCATTTTTCTCTTATCTCGCTGCTGCTCTTTACATTTCAGCGCTGCCATCTTTTCTTCTTTATGCATTTCTGTGCATATTGCATAAACACAAAGCAAAAACATTGCTGATTTCATCACTGCTGCATATTTCCTTCTAGAGGGATTAACAAAGATTTAATTTGCAACTGCTGCGCTGCAATACATCCTCCATCAACAAATGACTGTTAATACAGTTCAGCAAACAACAATTACAAGCTCCCCTTTAATGTGTGCTTGTCTTCTTTTAGCAGACTCTTCTCAAAACAAATTTAGATCCACTTGGGAGTTCAAGGGGTTTTCAGATTGCCTTTCCTTCCTTCTCCATACTTGTGTAACTTTCTTATTTTGCATGGGTCTAGCTTGTGTAAGAGCCCATGTCAAGTTACAGTCTCGTGCCATATGCCCAATGTTATGACACTTGAAACATTCAACATTGTTCATGAATAACATTTCATGATTTCTTCTAAAATTATTTCTTGGAGATTTTCGGGGACCACAACATTTATCTTTATGAAATGCTCTACAGTCTTTTGCCATATGACCATAGTTTGAGCAAGCATAACAATAACCATAAAATGAACTTTGGTACCTGGGAGATGGAGGTTTTCTTGATGCACTTCTGAATCCTTGCAGCCTTGAGATCCTTTGATAATAACCATTGCCTCTTGCCTCTTTGACATCAGCTACATTTCTTCTTGGAGATGGTTTTCTACTTGGAGCAGGATCTCTTCTATTGCAGCCTTCATTTTTCTCCTTGCCTTTGCTGGAACTAGGAGCATCACCATCTCTTTCTGGCTTCTTCACATTTCCTTTGCTTAAAGCATCCTCATCCTTGTTTGAGGGTTCACCTACATACCCAAGTCCTGATTTATCAAATGGAGATCTGTGATAGCTGAGCATGTCATCCAATGCTTGAGAGCTCTTCATTATTTTGTTCATCCCTTCAACCTTTTTCCTGAGGAGGACAATCTCTTCTTCTAACTTTTCACACTCATTATTTTTCTTTGCAAGCTGTCCCTCAGTTTCTTCCTTGCTACGAGTAGCTTCAGCTGCTACTATTTTGAGGGAGATAATATCTGTCTTCATTTTGGAGATTTCTGCTTGACTGCTTTCCATTTTCTTTTCAGCTCCTTGTGCCTGCTTCCCGGCTTCTTGTAGTTCGGACTTAAGGGAGGAGACCTCTACCTTGTACTGTCCAATCTCTTCTACAAGCTTGTTCACTCTCTTGTGTCTTTGTTCAAGTTGACTTGTCAAGACATCTGCCTGCTTCTTTGCTTCATTCAGCTGATCTGTCATGGATATGACTTCTTCATGATGTTTCCTCTTGCATTGATCAAGCTCCTTCTTGAGCTTGGCAAGCTCTTCATCCCTTTCTTTTACTTGAAGCTTGATGAGGTCAAGCTTCTCATTCTCAGCTTCTATGATGGGTTCATAACTTTCTTCTTGACTCATTTTCATGGTCAGTGCTCCCTTTGCATGAAGGTCATGCAGTCTGTCCCATATATCCTTTGCTGATGTGTATTTCCCTAGATTCCTCTTCACTGAATCAGGGAGTCCATCCAAGATTAGTTTTGCTGCTTGTGCATCATACTCCATGGATTCTTCATCCATCTTGCTGTCATCAATCACTGACTCCCAGACTTCAATCCCCTCAGACATTAGAAAAGCCCTCATCATTATTTCCCATACATCAAAGTTTCCATCAAACTTTGGGGTTTCAAATAAAATGTATTCAAATAAATTGTCTTCTATTTTAATAGAGGAGGGAAACACATTTTTAGCAAGCTTGGAGGCTTTCTTCTTTGACCTCGCCATTCTTATCTAGGCTTTAAAAACTTGACTGTGTTCTCTTTTAAATCACTGACTGTTCCTTTCACAGTAACAGAAAGGAAAGCTTTGAAAAATACCTTAATCCTTTTCACTGAGGCTTCACACTGCTGGAGAGGTTTGACTGCTGCAACAACACCTTCCTTCAGCTTCTTTGAGTCTTCAAAGAGCCTGGACTAGCTCTGATACCACTGTTGGGTATTTTTAAATGGGAAAATACCAAAAACCATTCAAGCAAATACCACAGAGCCAATGCTCTGTTTCCACTGTTCCAGGATCTTTGCAGAGAACCTCTTTCAAAAAGAATAACTCAAAACAGAGTATTACACAGTCATAAAATCATTTCAATTCATTAAAATATAAAGCCTCATACAAACTTCATCCTCTTTCACTCAGAGGGATTTACAAAAATTACTTTCACCCATCAAAAACAAAACTCTGTCTTTTCTCTCTACCTGAGAGTTCACTGTGTTGGGTTTACTGCTGTAAAACCCATTCTTACATTCACTGCAGTGAAAAACAACTTACTGCTGTAAAAACAAAATTTACACAGACTTACAAAAATTCACTCAACCATTTTCTTTATGCACTGTTGTGCAAAACCACACATGGTTTTTTGGCTTTTACTGCATCTTCGTTTTACAGTGCTTCACTCAAAAATTTAACCCACGAGCCCTTTTCATTTGGCTCACACTATTCGCTACTGCACTCTTACATATCTCCCATAATACAATGTTAACTCAAAGAAAATATATATATGTGCTCCACAGTTTTTCCATATGCACTGCTGTGCAATCATACTTGGCTTTTCGCTGCTCCTCTGGTTTTTAATGGTCAACACATTACAACTCCTGAGCACCTTACAATAACCACCTGCGGGCTTACATAATATATATATAAAACATATAAAAAAATGTATAAAACTATACGCCCATACCCATTTAAAACGGGCCACCAAAAATTACGTACAGCCACCAACTCCATTAATTTCATCACCTACGGCGGTCAACCAATAGGACAAACACTCCACGCAATGTGATTAATTTGCTGCAGGCCCGTGCACCTTCAAGAGATCGACGGCTGACAACACGCAACCAGATCGGACGATGGAGAGGATATCGGAAGGCACTTAACTGCTGAGCTTTACCTCCCGATGGGTCAAAGTTGCCTACGTCAGGCGAGAGCCACGTGCCTGCACCAAAACGCATCGGAGCTCAACAATACGGAAACCACTTTTCATGGATGGCGGTGCGATATGATTCTGGGCAGTTTTGTGGTTTTGCAGGCGGTTTTGGAGAGTGCAGTACGGCTGCGTTGAAATTATATTTTCAACACATTCTTTTTAGTTGCACCTATTTTAATTTGACCATGATTTTTTATTAAAGAAAAGAGAAAAGGGGATTTTAATACTCTTTCTTTTTTCATAAAGGAGAAAGGACCTTAATTAAGGTTTTTTCTGTTCAAAAAATGGGGAGAACTTATTGATAAAAGGAAAAAGGAACTTCATAATATTATTTTTTGGATTTAAAAAAGGAGAAAAGTATCAAGGCATTCAGAGATGATGCGCATTGAAGAATATCTATATGTTCATTCGTTGATGCTTTGATGCTAGGCGGTTATGAAATCTTTATGGCTGGTCATGCAAACATAGTTGTAATGATCTTATTTGTGTGGTGATTGGAAGCTTCAATTGTCATTATTAGTCCTCTTTTATAACAATTTTTCCTTTTGTGGCTAGTGGATATAAACTTGCCAATTTGTTTTTTACAAGATGGGTAAAAGATCGCAGGAATTTCGTGAGAAGAATACAACATATGAACTTCGTAAAGAGGTTATTCAATTGAAATCAGTGGTAGCCCTTTTGCAAGAAGAAAATGAAATACTTAAAAATAAGTTGCAAACTTCAGTAGTTGAAAAAATCTAGAAGGTTGACCATTTGGAATGAACCATGGGAAAATATTTCCAAATTCTTGTAGATGAATTTCAAGAGAAGATGGACCTTCTTGATGACTTGTAGGAGGAAGTTGAGT
Organism: Pinus tabuliformis; assembly: GCA_031772625.1. NCBI lineage: Eukaryota > Viridiplantae > Streptophyta > Pinopsida > Pinales > Pinaceae > Pinus > Pinus tabuliformis. The sequence goes on from CM062812.1 coordinate 77,581,159, forward strand.
TTTCTTCTGACTCAAATTTGAAGAAGCAACTGAAGAACAAAATAAACAACATGATATGGAGATTGATTATTTAAAAGAAACAATGATGGAGGAATATCATTTTTTAAAGCAAGATCATGATGCATTGCCACAAAAGCTAATTGAGAAGGATGAGATTATTCAAAAGCTACAAGATTCTGAGAAGGAAATTGAATTGGAATTTAGTCATATCCAACAATTAGAGATGGAGATGGTAAATTTTAAGGTGCCAAGCTCTTCTTCTTCCACACTTGACGATGCTGATTTTCAGAAGGCTGATGCAGATGATCATGAATCATCACATGCTATTGCCACACCCAGTTTTAAAAAGCATACTACTGGTATTGGATCGAGATTTTTGAGTAAAATGGGATATACTGGTGGAGGAATTGGGAAGAATGGACACGGAATAGTTTCTCCTATTAACCCTGTAGTGCAGACATCAAGAGTAGTTCTTGGATACGATCTTGCTACTATCTCATCACCTACATCCAACTATGAAGTGCTTCCAAATGAAAATGTTGTGAAACCTAACTTTGAGTCTGCAAAAACAAAGACGGAGGCATATCCACATCATCATCAAAGGAAATAATCTAGGCCCTAGCATTCTTGGTCAATTACTAGTCCCATATTTAGATCATTACAGAAGAGACATGAAAGAATGAATCGCGGACTAGTGCCAACCATTAAGATCATTTGTGGATGGATCAATGAATGGTCATGGAATCATTTGAACCAATTCTTGAAGACTTCATATCGTTGTGTTGCATCAGTTATTCATTGTTGATTTCCACTTTTCCCTTAGTTGTGCTTCAAGGGGGAATTTGTTGTAATGAAGACGATTGATTCTTGCTCCTTTCACAGTTGCGTTTTAGTGGGGGCAGTTAGATGGTGACAAATGTTGTCATTTCTTTATTGATGTTTGTCATTATGTGATGGTGAGAGTGTTCAAAAAACTCCAGGAGTGTTGTTGTACAACATCCGAGATGAGTTTATCATAGTTGACACGCCTCATTATTTGTTTGTTGGTTGATGGTGTTGCTTCTATTTGAAGCCCTTGTCCTTGTTCTTTACCAACGCCTATTTTTTCTGAGGCTTCAATTCATTGCCTTAGATTCTATCACAACATTCCCTTAGATTCATTGATCTTACTATTATCTTTTCTTCATTTTTTACAAATGTAGGTTTTTAAGTATCTAGGCTCTTACATTGAGCTTTAGGTGTCAAGCTTGAATTTCAAGTTCTAGAGTTTGAAAGATTTTATCAACAATAGTTGCAATATTTAAAAAATTATAACAAAATTTGTTTGCAATTTAAAGAAGTTGATTTTTTTTATTATTTAAAATTGATATAATTTACCCGTATACAAAAATATACAAACAATTAATATTGATAAAAAACTAAAATTAACATTAGTTATAAAAATCCCTTGATTAGGGTGTGAGCCGAAGGGCGACCCCATCAAGGAAGTGTTAATGTCAAGTATGTCAAGGTACACCACCACCACCCCCTACACACTAGAGGCCATGGGTGTGGTGGTCCTCTGCATGCATAAGGATATCATCACAGTGGAAGGAGGCAACATTATTTTGTTAAGTTTTCAGTCTGGTGGCAAGTGATCTGAGTGGGTTGTAGGTCATCTCTGCGCCCAAATGATTGTAGTGTAGTGACTCTGGTGAAGGGACTTCGCGAACAATGAAGTGCAGGGTCTCCAGAAGTGATGTTGGATTCATTGGATCCAGGCGAGTGTAATATGGTATGTAAATTATTCCCCCCCCCCCTCCTCCATGCATCCGAGTGTCTGGTTTTGGAATTGGGTTCTGCATAGGGGAAATTTGCTTGCGGGTGGGGGTTAATTGGGCTGGTGGAAGTGTCTGGTGCCAGTAGTTTGGAAGTAGGATTTTATCCTCACCAGATACACCTCGGTGTCGATTAGCTATGAAATTATCCTCTCTTGAATAGGGTTAATTAGACTCTAGGGCAGGGGTGTTAACCCTGGGGAATGTTGTAGTCTGGTTGTTATGCAAATGGGCCTATGGTTAGATGGCTTTCGGGGCTTCGCACCTAGGTCCTATGTCGAAGCATCCGTGAGATCGTTGTCAAGGTGCTGCGTCACCCAAGCATCTACGAGGATGTTGTTGAGGTGCTGCATCACCCGGGGTATGGGAATTATCATAATGGTGCTAGAGCTAGCTGTGAGGGGCTCTGAATTTTCATTTTTGGTTGTTATGCAAATAAGCTTGTGGTTGGTTGGCTTTGGGGGCTTCACACCCATGGCTTGTGTCGAATCATCTACGAGGTCGTTGTCAAGGTGCTGTGTCATCCGAGGTATGGAAATAGTCATAATGCCACGGGAGCTGGCTATAATGGGATTAAAATTTGTGCTTGTGGTTGTTATGCAAACAGGCATGGGGGTCATGGCATTGAATTCTTGGGTGGGTTGGCAAACTTCGGGTGGCTACAAGGGTTGTGAGTGGCAGAGAGATAATGCATAATTTTACGTCAATTATAGTTTCTTTCTCCCATGCCAGGCGCGTAGAGAGATAATCTCTCCTGGGCGCGAAGGGCTTCTAGGCTCGTGCCCTCACCTGCACAGGGATTGATCAACTCTTATTTCATTACCAAGCACCGGGATTGTGTTGCGATGGCAAGAGAAACAGAGGCTAGCATCCGAGCAAGAGGATGATCCCAGTGCCTCAGGTGGGAGACGTGGCAGAAAATCGGTTGCCAGCCTCATTAATGAAGCGACCAAAGCATGCCAAGAGGGGACCGATGAAGAGATTAGAAGTTTGATTGAGGTATGGGAAGCCGCCCTGAACTGTGTGGCGAGCGCAACAAAGATAGAGATGGAGGATTGGCGCATGATAGTGTTAGACTCTAGGCATACTCGTGACACAGTTCAAGAAGACCCTGTACCTGTATTGGATTATGAAAAGCCTCCTAGGCAAGGCCCTGGAGAAAATTTGAGTGAGCATGGCGACAACAGTGTAGGAATTTCCCAACTACAAACAGTATTTCTAGAAGCTACAATTCCAAATGCAAAAACATAATGGACGCCTCGGTTTCATTGAGAAACACTTCCCTTGTCTGTTCTCAAAGACAGTGCTACTTGGTTCCAATGCCAAGGATCTGGCTTTAGTCAAATCTTACTTGGTTCCAATGCCAAGGATCTGGCTTCAGTCAAATCTACCTCCACTGAGTAGGATCATTAAACTATTAATTGGTTTTAAATTAAATAAGTACATATGTGGATAGCTTTCACTTTTCAGTTTGAAGTCGTATTGAAAAACATATATTGAAAAACATAACTTAAATAAGTGAAACATATTAAATCCCAGAATACGCGCTTTTCAATTGAAAAACATAACTTAAATAAGGGAAACATATTAAATCCCATAATACACGGCGATGAGTTTTGAAAACTTATTAGATTTAGATTATATAATTCTCGGAGAATTGCCGGCATAAAATGACAATTTCAACATCACGATAATATATAAATAATAAATATTTTTGAATTAAAAAAAAAAAATCAGTAAAAATCGCATCATCTTATGACCTTTTTATATACACAAAAGTCATGTACTAAATAATAATAATAAATCATTTTGGGTAGTTTTTTATATATATGTACTAAACAATAATAACAATAAATAGTTTTCAATACGCAAAAGCCATGTTCTTTTTTACGACAATGAACCAAGGGGGCCACCTCATTCAAACAATTCGGACTGGATTGATTGGGTACAAAGCAGACTTGATTTATGAAGACTGAGGCACGTTGAAATGGTCTTGGTCCACAAAGGAGACGGATATTGGAGTCTACAAACGAGATTTGACTTACTTACTTAGCCTCCAAACCAGACTCCACTTAGATCTTCACGTGTTACAGGTGAGCGTATGTAGGTATGTTTTCACGCTCACCAGAACGCATTGATTGAATTTTGAAATGTCATTGGACTGGTCCCAATAGGCGGCGCTTGGTTGGACTTGTGGCACACAAGAAGAAACCCCATATATAAGGAACCGCAGCGACAGGGTTGTACCACAAATATTGGCCCTCCCCTTCCCCCTCCTTTCTATCTATCTCATCACTTGTACCCATGGCCTCCGTCGTCGACCAAGCCGAGCTGTGCAGCAAATCTGTGAGCATGAGTTCACCTGGTGTACAAAGACGCACAGGCGATTACCATTCCAATCTCTGGGACGACGAGTTCATCCAGTCCCTCTCAACGCCTTATGGGGTGGGTAATCACTAATTGGCTTCAGCTTCAGCTTCAATTTATTCTTCTGCCGATTCCTTCATCACATTGAACTAATACAATTGAATAAATTTCTTCTGATCCAATTAATTTCAGGCACCTTCTTACCGCGAACGTGCTGATAGACTTGTTGGGGAAGTAAAGGAGATGTTCAATTCACTTACAGTACTCACTCCCCACAATGATCTCCTTGAGCAACTTTGGATGGTGGGCAGCGTTGAACGTTTGGGAATCGATAGGCATTTCAGAAATGAAATAAAATCAGCGTTGGATTATGTTTACAGGTCGGTCAGCGTAGCCTTATCATCATTCTTTGTTGTGCTAATTTATATGTGGAATACAATGTACGTGCGATTATAACCATAAATGATCGATCTTGGTCTGCAGCTATTGGAGCGAGAAAGGCATTGGATGTGGTAGAGAGAGTGTTGTTACTGATCTCAACTCAACTGCCTTGGGGTTCCGAACTCTTCGACTACACGGATTTCCGGTGTCCTCAGGTACATTTTATTACTAAATCGGTGGTTTCAGAAAAGTTGAATCCTAGTATCTGTAATTTTTCGGCCTCTCTCATGGATCTGGTTTAATAAATGTTTTCATTTTATTTCATCTCAGATGTTTTGGAAGTTTTCAAAGATCAAAATGGTAAGTTTGCAGGCTGCTCTGCCAATGCTCAGACAGAGGCAGAGATGAGAGGCATTCTCAATTTATTTAGGGCCTCCCTTCTTGCATTTCCTGGGGAGAAAGTCCTGGAAGAAGCTCAAATATTCTGTACATCATATTTAAAGGAAGCCCTAAAAACGGTTCCGATCTCCAATGGTAGTCTTTCAGGAGAGGTGAGGCAGCGATACCCATTCAAATTCACAAAATAGCGTATTTTATTGTATGTGGTTAAATGTTTTTATAGCAACAATATTGTGGCTGGCAGATTGAATACGTTATTGAATATGGTTGGCTCACAAATTTCCCGAGATTGGAAGCAAGAAATTATATTGACGTATTTGGAAAGGACACTATTCCCTGTGTCAAGTAAGTACAGTATATTTATATTATATATTGGAGTAGGCCCATTATTTCATTTCATATAATATATATATATTGGAGTAGGCCCATTATTTCATTTCATCAAAGTCATCTAAATTAAGGGAATTTAACGTTAAATCCACTTTGCATTTAACTTTTCAGGACGACGACCAAGAACCAGAAGCTTTTAGAACTTGCAAAATTGGAGTTCAATATCTTTCACTCCTTACAGCAAAAAGAGTTAAAACAGCTCTCCAGGTAATGATCAGCTGTCTCCACGATTATTTATTATGACTTTATTACAGACAAATTCGGATTTGAGTGGTCTCATATTCAAAAAAATTATTTATTTTGTGTGCAGATGGTGGAAAGATTCGGGTTTCTCTCAACTGACATTCACTCGGCATCGTCACGTGGAATTCTACACTTTGGCCTCCTGCATTGCCACTGAGCCCAAACATTCAGCATTCAGATTGGGCTTTGCCAAAACGTGTTATCTTGGAATAGTTCTGGACGACATCTATGACACTTTCGGAACGATGGAGGAGCTCGAACTCTTCACAGCCGCAATTAAGAGGTAGAGGTGGTGATGACTAATTAGCTTCCTTAGATCGATCGATCGTTTAATCCAATAAAAAATAAAATAGCAACTAACTGTGTGTGCGTATGATGATCAGATGGGATCCGTCCGCCAGGGACTGCCTTCCAGAATATATGAAAGGCATATATATGGTGTTTTACGATTGCGTTAATCAAATGGCTCGAGAAGCGGAGAAGAGTCAAGGCCGAGACACGCTCACCTATGCTCGAAATACCGTATGGAAAATATTAACCCCATACATAGTACATACACATACACATTTGATGTGAAAAAACATATTTAAATATTAACCCCATACATAGTACATACACATACACATTTGATGTGAAAAAACATATTTATTTTCTTCTGATGATAATGGTCATAGGTTTGTAAAATATTGGGGTATCCAAACTCAGCCTCACTTAATTCGCTTTGCATGTACTGTACTGGTGTGCAGTGGGAAGCCGTATTTGATGCGTTTCTGGAAGAAGCAAAGTGGATGGCCAGCGGTTATATACCGACGTTTGAGGAGTATTTGGAGAACGGGAAGGTGAGTTTTGGGTATCGAGCAGCCACACTGCAACCCATTCTCACGTTGGATATTCCCCTCCCCCTTCACGTCCTGCAGGAGATTGATTTCCCATCCAGTTTCAATGACGCGGCATCTTCCATCCTTCGACTACGAGGTGACGTGTGCGGCTACCAGGTAAATTGGCATTGCAGCTTCTATCTCAAATCAAACACAAAGTAGTACAGTTAACTGGTTTTGGAGTTGAAATGAAATTGAATCATATTGAACGCATGGCATGGGATGGTGAATGCAGGCCGAGCGGAGCCGTGGTGAAGAAGCTTCCTCTATATCCTGCTATATGAAGGACAACCCTGGAGCAACAGAAGAAGATGCTCTCAATCACATAAAGAGCATGATAGAGGAAAAGATGAAAGAAATAAATTGGGAGTTTCTGAAACCAGACACCAATGTTCCCATCTCCTCCAAGAAACATGCTTTTGACATTCTGAGAGCTTTCTACCACCTCTACAAATACCGAGATGGCTTCAGCATTGCCAACAGTGAAACAAAGAATTTGGTCATGCGAACTGTACTTGAACCTCTGTCTCTCTAACCCTCCCAGATACAAATCACAAAGTATGTCATCTGGGTGGCATTCCTAGTATGTGTAAATGGTAGGCCATTTGTGTAAACTCCAAGGCACATTAGCCATTTTTTTTCCATGGTTGATTAAAGACTATGATTTCTAATAGCCATTTTTTTTTCCATGGTTGATTAAAGACTATGATTTCTAATAGCCATATTTTTTTCCATGGTTGATTAAATACTATGATTTTTGATAATTATAGTCCCCATGTTTTACATTATCTTATCTTTATATCTATGGGTTACCAATTCCTTTAGTTAATTTAAAAGTTTGAAATAATTTAACAATCATTTACTAATTAAAATGAAAGACCTTATTGCGTACATGCTACAAATGTTTATTTAGTAATTAAAATGAAAGGCCTTATTGCATACAAAGTAAAGGTTTATTGCATTACGTTACTATTAAAATAAGAATATTTTCCCAAAACTCAAGGGCACATTACCCATATCTATTTCAATTGTGTTGACTCAGTGGTAACGTAATTTTATGATTTTGAATTTATTTTTTATCGATGAGGATTGACTCCATATGTATAGGTATGGAGTTGCTTATTAATTCAAGAATTATTTAGAAAATGAAATGAAAGATTTTATGGTGTATAAATGTGTTTTTTTAATACGGGATATTTTTTTCGCTTATAGTATTATTGAATGGTAGGGAATATTGTTTTACATAGATAATATATTGTTTTATTAATTGGTTATGCATACATTTCACTAACCAATTTTATAAAGAAACCAATAAAACCATAAAAACAAATCTCATGACAACATTCATTCGATGTGTGTTCTTTGTTGTACCATGTTTGCACCCATTAATGAAAAATCAAGCTGCAACAATGACATATCAGTGGCTCTGACATATAGTAGAAAATAACTTGACGTCATGGACCACTGGGCGAGGTCCTATGTGGATTCTGAATTGCCTCCTGTTGTAGTCCTCTTTTATATCTAAAATGAAGTCTTTCATCTTCAAGAGGTTGAAAATAGTTGTAGAACAAACCTTTAAATCTGGGATCCCAGAGACAAGCGTCTAATGGCTCTATGAAAAAAGACTTATAACACGACCCAAATGTCTACATTCGGTTCTGCAAACCAAACACTAGGTATCCCGTGAAAATAAATTCATTGTTCTTTAATTCATTAGTCAAACGATCCTCAAATATGAATTGTTGAGAGATATTTACCACCCTTTTAGAGCAACAATATTTGATTCTTTGGATCATAATTGTGTTGAGAAGCTTCCATCCAAAAAACATGCATTTTTGGATGCGAAAAGGTTTTCCATCTTCTCGTATTTGTACATAAGCACCTACACGGAAGACACCCAAAACACATCAAAGAGGTGCAAGAAATGCAAGTGACGAAGTTTATTTTTATAATTACGTGACCAATACAAATGCACCTTATCCTCAACAGAATGGCAACCTACCCAATCCTCCCCCAATGGTGGTGCCTATACCAAGAGCTGGACTGATGGGTTCATTTATTCCTTCTCCAAAGGAAATTTCTCTCGAGGTGACGAAACCATTAGAAAAAAAATGATCTAGTGGTTCGCTCAACAGATTACTTGAGTAAATTCAATTTCCATTTAAGCTGAAGATTCTCTCTGAATGAACTTCAGGTCTCAATTCAAATGGATCTGTCATAGCCACATTGTGCACCTATAATAAAACACATTCATATGTTGTTACGATGGCAATTTGATAGATGCTTCACACAAGCTCGATAGAAAAGCAACATCCACATGATCTCTTTGCCACTGGCTCTTGTTAAGGTCCTGAATTGCCCTCTTTTTGACATCCCTTTTACGATCATCTCCATCTTTTTCACATATACGTTTTCTACATTTCCAAGCTATAAGGCCATCTAGGACATGCTCAGGCATAATAAAAGGTATCATTCATCATAACTTATAATCTATAGTTTCTTTGTGGAATATAATCAAAACATCTCTATGGATACCGAAATGTACAACTTCTATATCTAATCAGTGTTTCTGCAGCTCAACCCATGGTTAGACAAGTTCCTCCGAGCTTAAAGGAGAGAAAAATACATGGATGGACACTAAATGATAAGCATATAAACATCCACCTATCGCACCTACTTGCAAAATCACAGAGCTCGAGAATTTTGTGATAGAAAAATATTAAGAGGGGGGTGAATCAATATTTTAAACTACTTAAACTTTTCTTTTCTCATTTAAATTTCTATACACAACTGTTATGAGGTAAACTTGCGTATGTAAGTGACTGTGATGAAGACAAGTAGCGTATGTCCAGTTCACCAACTATTTGAGTTGATTAATCATCTGTTTAACTTGAACCATTACATCAATACTTCAATAAACATTAATTAAACAATAATCATATGCAGTAAGAACATAATAAGTCATCACACACAAGAAACACACGAACACCGAGATTTTTAGGTGGAAACCCAATGTGGGAAAAAAACCATTGTTGTTGCCGTCTCTAACTTCTTCCTTTATTATAAAGAGAAATTTCTTCAATACTTGTACTAGCGCATACTCGTACTAGTACGCAGGCACCCACCTACAGAAAGCTACAACCTTCTCTCGTTTTCCATATTCTATGAGAAGGAAGCTACAACCCCCTTATCTTATGTTCTTTGTGGATCACTTTTCAGAATATTTCAAACTCGATCCATTCCAAATATCAGACAAGAATATTGAAACCAACATTGTATCAAATCATTGAACCAACTTCATCAACAAATCATTAAATAAACCAAATATCGAATCTCAAACAACCAAAAAACTAGATCATTTCAATTCATTGTAAACTCCTCATCAAAATGTCAAACCACCTATTGTTCATCACAAAAACCAGATCTTGTCACTTCAAACCCTGTTCAACCTTATATCAGAATATATGTGCTATTATTATGAGACATACCAATGTATATATATGCTTTCCCTTCGACTAACCCACATATAGATCTCTAAACACTGAACCCTGAAACTGAATCACTGCACTATTGAAATCAATCACTAAAATGCATATTGAGCTTGTCACAGATCTCTGAACAAAATACAGATCGTCTCATAGAAGCATCATTCATAACATAATCAGTTCAACATCAATCAACACTGCCAAACATAGATCATCATGGAAGACTTCATCAGCCGACAACAACAAACAAAACAAGACTGATTAGACATCATATACCTCAAAACCCTAGCATATGTACGCAACCCTTATAAGGCACTTCTAGGTATGTATGTTCCTTTCAAGAAGCATACTCGCGTACAGATTTTCCCATTCTGCAGAATTGATACGCAACTACCCAAAATCTAATCCATGTATGTACACGATTTTTCTGAAGAAAAACTGTGTATATATCTGTAACTACTGAATAATACTTTTTCTATGCAACATATCATTAATCAAACCCAAATCTAGGCACATACTGTAAAAGACACATGTCATAACATTATCATCACAAATCCATCAACCTGTCCTTGTGTCCCACTGATGTTCTTGATCTATGAGGCCATAATCGCTCGCATGCTATGGGAAAGGGAGAGAACAAAGACCTAAAGTCGCTCTCATAGGCCCACATGTTAGTGACTGTGGACCAAACTTGTCGGTTTTGTGGAAGCGACCCCAGGATTTAAGCCCCTTCATGTAATTTGATGTTCCATCATGTACACGCATTACATGGTATAATTAAAAACAAACGTTTTACTTAATTGCCATAACATAAATGAATCAGATGAATCTTTGTATAGTGTTACTCAAGGCCAATGCTAGAGTAAATAAGTTTCTAGGATACAAAATGCAAGTGATGGTGATTACATCGAACCAGTAAAATATATGTTGTTATCACTACCATGGAGAATAGAGTAACCATCTCCAAAATACGAAAATCGAGGTCCATGGGTTTTCCCATGATACACTCTAGAACAGTTATGAAGGGAATCTCAAAAGAGGAGCAAAAAAATTTTAGAATCCGTTCACTATGAATTTGGGAGAGAATAAAATGCCTTATAATCAAACAAACCAATATAATAAAATCCTTTATATACAGGCCTTACCACGAACATGGGAATCTGTGTGGAAGAACCCATAGCCACATCGAATGATATATCCTACAACTGATAGAGATATGTTCAAACCTTCAATTTTCAAAATCTTATTAATACCATGTAATTGATAATAATAATTATCATAAGGAAGAAAATGGAAAAAGAAGAGAGGTTTTCATAAGACAAATAGTGAGGAAGCATCCATCACTAAAGATTTGAATAATTTAGTTGTTGAATGTTAGATATGTTACAATTCAATTATAAATATTGACATCATGCAATATAAAACAAGTATAAAAATCCTCTAGGGAAATTTAGAGATCAATGCATTGTAAGTTTTCCCTTGTAAGGAAGTAAGGAAAAACATTCTAATTTATAAATCTGCAACTTATGAGATTGTTCTTGAGAGAGAATAATACAACGTGAGCATGCTCAGCTGCATTGCCTATGATCAGTAACAAAATTATACTGATAAAGTTCGCAGATATTTCCCATGATTCTTCCATGTCCTGATCAAACCATTGAGCTTTCTCGTAAAGTAAACAAGAACAACATCAAACTATCAGCTAAATTAGTTTAACATTTGCAAAGAACTATTTTTCACCTCAATGGTCTCAACAATATACTCATAAAGTAGGGATATAAGTACAGTAAGAGTGCAGAGCCAGATGATGGAACTAATGAGTCCTATGGATGGTTCTTCCAAATTTTCTTCCTCTTTTGTTTCTTGCAATATAAGTATAATGTGTTGTTTGAAAATAACTATCAAGTGCGAGAACCAATGAAATTTCTATAGTCACAATTTATTACTTATTTATTACGTGGCCTTCTTCAAATAGTTGTCTGTGTGTCTTTAATTTGAAGAACAAATATGCAGCATAAGCTACTAGCATGATAATGCGACTGAATCTAGATATTTTTAAAGTGGATACAACTACGTCACTATATGCCATAGACCATTGAAGAGCCAAGGGTAGCACGAGATACAAGGAGGCCATCATAAGAAGGCTGGAATTGATTCCAGAAACAACCTGCACATCATTTAGCAATAGTACAACACCTAGGGTGAGTCCCCATGAACGAGTATCTAGATCTGTCAGGAATTTTTTGGTGTCCTAATTATATTAATAAATGAAAAATGAAAAAGAAAAGAAATATCACTTGCCTTATCATGCCTCTTCTCCTTTTTCATGTTTGCTAATCTCCCACAGAAAATAGATGTACCAAGCACAAGAAGTAAGTTGGAAAGTACAAACCCCAGTAGAGAATATGATCTGAATTGGATCTTAGAACACTCTCTAAGTTTTCATGAACTCTTTAAAAATCATGCCAAAGTTTCAAAGTCTTATAAAGATCAAGCTTATCATAGATATCCTCGTAAAAATTGCAATTTGTGATCAGTGTGGAGCAACGAGGACCCTCAGTCAAGCGCACAGACCGTCAGCCCATGGTAATGTGCGTTGCCACGAATTAGCAAAACCAGAGATCATTTCAAGAAACGGGGGTAGTTTCTGATATGTGATTAGTGACAAGTCACTAATAGCATATCGCAGGGCAAACCCCTCAAAGAAGGAAAAGCGCCCGGACCTGAATTAATTATAAAATGCAACGGATACTGCACCGATTCTGTTAGAAGCAGGGTCCCACAAAAACCGGCAGGATATCGGAAGGGCTTCAAGAGGTAAGTGGTTTCAACCGAGTCCTCTCTGATGCCACACAATGGGTGCCACATTGATCCGGATTTAAACAGGAACGCAACAAATTACAGAGACAACCATATACACAAAGATGCAGCAGAAATAATACTTCATTTCATTAATGGAAAATACTGAAATATGCTTACAACCAGAAATGGAACTAAACCAGCTAGGGCGATGGTAGCTTATCTCTGAGAAGAGATGTGATGGCTACATGCCTCTGAACTGTGTTACAATGAGGCTCGAAGGCCTATTTATTGTTGAGAAACAATGGAAAACCCTTAACATTCCAAAACCTAACCCTAGGAGATGAAACGCCAAACTGTGGGCCCCGTTTCGGGTAAATTGGTACATCAACTTCCCGGGGTCGTAACTTTGGCATATGATCTTCGTTTGATGCGTACAATAGCTCATTAGAAAGATCTATCCGAGCACTATCATTGTTGGAACAGGCAAAAAACGTCGTTTAGGGCCTCAAAACGGCTCCGGAAGTTCAGGACCCGAAAAACTGCTAAAAATAGTAAGTTGTGCTACAATTAAGGAAACTGAAAATGCTAAGAAAGACAATGGTGGGGGTCCAGGTGGACTTGGCAGGTGGCCACCAATATCCACCTGGATCATTCCTCCCCCCTTAGGAAGCAATGGTCCCCAGTGCGTTGAGCTCCTCCATGAGATGAGGAAACTTCTGTTGAACTTGTTCCCTGGTGAGCCACTTGCCCTGCTGAAGGAGTTGGCCTGCTTTGACAACTCGATACAGTTGGATATTCTGTTGGCGAGTGTTCTTAATCTGTGTGTCCATGATTCGATCAGTTGCAGCTTGTTCCATGCAATCTGGATTTAATTCTGCGGGTTTGAGTTGTTCTGCAATGTCAGATGTGTCTAGCAATGGTGGAAAGTATGGCCGAAGGCGGTCCACAATGAACACTGGGTGCAGGCCAAGGAATAGGGGAATGCTGAGCTCAAATGCATTGTCTCCCATAGCCTTAGTAATGGTGTAAGGACCATATCGGAGTGGTCTCAATTTCTGATAGGCTCCAGTAAGGTGTTCCTTTTGCAAATGCAACCAGACTTTGTCGCCCACCTGAAACTTGTGTGGCACCCAATGTTGATCATGTCGCTGCTTGTGTTATAGAAATTTTTGTGCCTTACAGCATTGAGCATGAAATGTCCATAATCTAAGGGATCCGAATTCCCTAAACATGTTGTTCCTACCCCTAGAGGAATAAGGATAACAAGCCACAGCAATTCACAGAAGTTCTCCACCTGAAATTACTCAAAAACAAGTCAATTCAGGATCATGTCAACTGCTCCACTGGCTATCTGCGCTGAATGTCAATGGCTCCACTGGCTACCTGCGTTGAATGTCAACTGGAACAAAGGCTACCTGCGCTGAACGAGAATGGACAAGTGGCAGGCTCATTTCTCAAGGTGTCAAAACCCAGGAAGCTTCCAAAATGACACTTGCCTCAGGGAATTCGACTGGTGATGAGTAAGAGGTTCCAAATCTCCAAGTGGAAGCAAGAACCTCCAAGTGGACTCAAGAACTGACAGAGGGAGAGGACACTAGTCAGATCTCATGCTGACTCATCCTCTCTCAAACATCTATATATGGATCTCTCTTCCATGAGATCTGGGGGGCTGGAATTTTGTTATTGCAAAGAATTGCTGTTGGTTTGAGACTGGAACTATTGGGTGCTTAATGCTTTGAAGGGGCTGAAGATAGGAATTCCATTTGCTGGGAAGGAGATGCTGGATTGGAGCCCTTTGGGTTGTATCTCTTCCTCAACCTTGTTATTCATCAATAAAGCTATCTTGGTTTCTCCTATATGCTGATGTTTTCTTGATGTATGATTGCATTAGTGTATTTGATTTGTTTCTAATCCTGAATCATTTACGAATATGTATATTTGCCTTTGTGTTGTGTTCTTCTCTTGTCGCAAGTAGCTGTTCTCTTGTGATCTCACAGGAATCAAGTAGCTGTTCTCTTGGGCGAGCGAGGAGGCAAGTAGCTGTGAACACCCAAAGGGAAGAGGATCTGGATCAAGGGACAAACGGAAGACACCGGTAAGTCTATTGATCTCTCTTCTTTCACATTTCATAAAGGAAGAAACCAGTATAGCTGTACTCGTTTGTTGCTAAGGCACTGTCACACCTTAGGTGGATAGGATCGTCCTGCATAGGCATTTTTCCCCACAACAAATTGGTGACTCCACTGGGGAAATTTGTTTTAGTCATTTCATCTGTGTTTAAATCATTGTTTGCTTCATAGACTCAACAGCATCGAACTGCTTCTGCAAAGTAGATTGTTGTTGCCTTGATCCTTCAATGGATTTTGGATATGATCTAACAATGGACTCACAAATGATGTGATGATCCTTTGTGATAGTCTTTAGTACCCTCTCAAAGCATCCCTTTGTTTATACCTTGCTTGTGTTTCTGATTTGGCCTAAAACAGTTGATTTTTGAGCATTTTATGACCCAGAACCCAGGGGAAACGAGAGTTTCTCCTTCAGCGCAACTGTTGTGAAGGCAGTCAGCATTTCAACGCAGGTCCCGTGAGGGCTACCTGCGCTGAATGTCAAGTCCTCAATGTTGAGGTTGCGCTAAACCAGTTTAGCCTTGTGCAGCTGGGGTTCTCTGCTGTCTGTTGCCCTGTTTTGATCTCTGTTTTTTGCAGCCTTTAACCAGCATAGGTACCAGTCTGATAACTCCTTTTCTTTGCTTAGATTCCACCTCCTTTTGTACAAAAATACTGTGAGTGTTTTTGTGTGTTTGTGGAGTCATTTACAGTTTTCCTTTGCATTAGTAAAGTAGTCATCCTGTAGCCTTTGATTCAGATCTGATTGATTGTGATCTTAGAAGAGAGTTCATTGGCTGTTTGCAGATTGATTATAGATTTACTTTTGCTTATTGGTTTGAATTTGTCTCTTTTAAGTGTCAAAACAAGTCTTTATTTCGAAAATCGTTAAGTGTTGTAATCTCTTCTATCTTCTCTGATTTCGAAAAAGTGAACTTGTTTGTGTTGATCATTTAAAAGCAAATTCAAAGTTGTACAAAAAGCTTTCTTTGTAGGCATATATACTAAGAAAGTGGAAAACAAACACCTGCATTGTGCATTTGCATTTGATAAGTTTGCATGTTGGATTTAGGAAAAGTGCATTAGAGTGTGCTGATTGCTCTTTGAGAAAAGATAGTGTCTTTCTTTTCCCTTAGTAGCTAGGATTTTCAAAGTTGAAAAGATATAAAGCTTGCTTATCATCTTTAGACTGCATTTAGGAATTTGTATCATACATCTCGTGGTGAACCTTGAAAGGCAAACTTTAAAAAGATCAACCTAAAATAAATTGAATGAACTTAACAACGCTTTGCAACATAACGCACAACATAGAGGTCTAGGCTAGAGACGTGTTCCGGCGTCATAAAGCCTGGTGACTGTCAATCTCGTGGATGGTGGGTGATTCCTCCTGAGGGACGATAGCACCAGTACGGATTGTGCTCCCACGTACCGTCGCGTATATATTGGGAGACCCCTATAGGAATAAAACCTTTATCCTTAGGAAGCCGTGTTGGCCGCCTTACTGATCGCAATGCACTGAACACAGCATTCAGGAAGATCGACCGCCCGTACCCTAAAAGGTATTCTGCGGTTTTGCGAAAAGTTTGGCACACCCTCTGCCTAGAACTCCAGAGTAGTTCCTTTTGGCCTTTTTCAGACTCTATAACAGAAAAAGTCCATCCGAGCATTTGTCACTTCGGGCTCGTTAAAACATCGAAGGAGACTAGAGTCATCTTTAGCTTTTTCTCGACTCTTTAAAATTGAAAAAGCAAGTTGTGTCCAAGCGTCGTTAAAATTTATTTTAAACGGAATAATCATCACCTTTCCCTCGTTGATCTTCGAAGTTAGTCTACCCTCATCACAAAGTTCTTGTAGAATCGCTAGAAAATCTTTTGGATAGACTAAATATGTCTGAACAACCGTCGACATCCAGGACTGTGTCATCCGACACAGCAGCGGCAGAGCCTCCTGCCGCTACTCCAACGATGTTCGCTGGTATACCATCTGTCCCGGAAAATTGTCAACAACAAGCTGGAGTCCAATCAGAGACTGTTTAGACGACATGGTTAGTTCCTATTTCTTCATCCGGATTATCATCTGGTATTTCTTATGTTGAAACTCAACAAATTGATCCAATGTGTCTTCAAAGGCCAATCTACCCTTTAAGTACTGGATTGCCACCATATGGAGGGCAGTATGCCTTATCATTGTTCCCTCCCGGAGAACAACCATATGGAAGTTTACAACAAAGTTCAGGTCAAATTGGAATTACATCCAGCGGTTGGGTACCAATACTGCCTCAGCAACCAAGGGTTGCATATTCAATGCAACCAGTCCACCCTGTGTCGAATGTTGCCACTATACCTGGTATGGTGATTGCGTCGCAAGTACAAGCGCTACCTGTTGCATGTCAACCCCAAGTTTCTCGGGTTGCAATACAACAGCCTCTTGTCTCAATGACTCAATCACAACCTCAGGTTAGTGCCTCCTTATCTGGAGCGACTCAGGATCAAACAAGTACTATGACTCCTCATCTTGGTCAATCATCCAGTATTGGACAACAGTAGCAATCATATCAAGGACCTGAGCAACAAGTCTTTGTAAGTAATGGGCAACCATATTATAGTGGTTATGCCCATCAAACTTGTCAAAGTTGCCAGCATTATGCTGGTATGCAAAGACCCACTGCTCAGGCGATTCCATCCTATCCTGGGTATGCTTCGCCTAACCTGAATCAACAGTTGCCCTTTGTAGCAACTCTAGAATTACCAGATCTAAACTGGCTGATGAATGATCCAATTGCTTATGCCCCTTGGTGGCCATCGATTCCGCATAAACTTCCGTCAGATATTCCTAAATTTAATGGAAATCCGGGTGAAGATCCGTCGAATCATGTGATGACATTTCATCTGTGGTGTTCATCAAACACCCTGAATGATGATTCGATAAGACTTCGCCTTTTTCAGAGGACGTTAACGGGGCCAGCGACAAAATGGTATATTGAATTTCCTAGAGCTTCGTTCGACAATTTCAGTACCTTAGCCACGACTTTCTTAACCCATTTTCAATTATCGATAAGGTATGAAACGGGAACGAAACTCCTAACCAACTTCAAACAGACAACGGCCACTCACATATCTGATCATATACATGAGTGGCAACGTCGTCGTAGGATGGTAAAAACGTACATTCCCGATCAGCTATTAGCTGAATGGTTTATCAAGTCGTTACTTCCTGCCATAACGGAAGATGTGGCAAAGGGGGGAGTCGTAACAGAAGAGCAATTTATCGCTCGTGCGCAATATCTAGACTTGGTCTATACTCAGTCTGGCACGCTCTACGACAAAATACCCGACGCCCCTAGACCGGAATTCTCAATTCCTCCTCCTCCTAAATCAAACAATGACTCTCACGTCGGTGATGGCGTGATTGGCGCGACAGACACGAAATCGACAAAGGCTACATCTAAAAAAGCCGGTAAGATTTCCAGTCAAAATGCAAATGAGGAACTTCTTGCCTCTGAAGTGAATTCCGTGTCGACCGACAAGGGCAAACAACTGAAGCAACCAGGGGGCAAGAAGAAAAAGAAAGGGAGAAAAAGGAAACCCCCTGCGGGGTGTCATATATGCGATGAGGATCATTGGACGAGAGATTGTCCACATATAGCTGAAGTTAAGAAACTCTTTAAGAGTTCAAAAACCCCAGCAGTATTGACTGATCCGTTTCTAAGCCCGGGAACCAAACTGGTTGCTAATCAAAATGCTTCCCGATCCCAAGTGCTTATGTTTTCTGTCTCAAAGCAGCAAAATGATGCTTTGGCAAGGAATAAAGATTACGGGAATCCACAGGTGTCGAATAACAAGGCTAATGAACAACCTAGTAGTTCGACAACAACTTTGACCGAAGTTGTGCCAACCATCGTTCCTGAGCCAATGATAAAGTCGCGAAAGGGAGCAGTACACAAATCGACATTTAATCCTTGTGTGAAAATAGCACAGATAGAGGACCTGGACCAATCGTCGTCCGCTATGTCGACACTTGAGGTACCGCAAAATTGCTTCTCCAAAGAGCAAGCTTTATTATCAGCAATAGGTGGGATTGACCCAATGGATTCCAATCTTGTGGCCTTTGATCATAAAGGATATGACCCTCAGTTACCAGCTCAACTAGCTTTCCTTATTCAAGTGAAAGCCCTCAACAAAACTGTTCATCGAACAATTATTGATGAGGGGGCATCTACATGCATTATGTCGATGAGTTGCTGGAAAACTTTAGGATCTCCAACCTTGTCGCGATCATCGACGACATTACAAGAATTCAACGGAAGGACATATACCCCATATGGTATCCTAAATAACTTGAAGGTTGAACTAGGAGGGAAAACGGTAGAAATTGATGTTGAAGTAATCGACGGAAACCTTGATTACAACATCCTATTGGGAAGACCCTGGATATATGCCATGGCCGCAGTTGTGTCGACCTACTTCAGAAAGATTGCATTTCCCTTCCAAGGAGGAATTACAATCGTCGACCAACAAACATTTCCCCCTAACAGTTCACAAGTTACGGGAAGCATTCCAATGATCCATGGAAGCAATCATTCACTCCAAAATATCGGAGTAGGTCTCCTAAAAGACCCTGCCTTAATGGGTACTTTTGCCCTACCACCTCCGAGTAATCTGGCGGAAGTGGCCACAGTGGAATATGAAACCTTCTATATCTAATGGATTTGGACTCCGAGGACGGTTCTTATCTCGTGTCAACCTCGTTAAAAAATGAAACAAGGAGTCATGAGGATAGTTCTTTTACTACGTCAACCTCATTAAAAAATGAAAACAATCCCCTTTCCAAATATCAAAGGTAAACCTTCATTCCAACCACCAAGTTGAATGCAATGAAGCTTGGGGGGCATGCACCTCGATCTGCGTTATTATGCTGGGGCATGCAAACTTATATCGAGCAGTTTTAGCACAAAGTTCATGCTCGTTAAAAAATAAACGCAAGATCTGAGCAGTTTTAGCACATAGTTCATGCTTGTTAAAAAATAAACATAGGATCGAGTAAATGTTTCCACCCGCGTTTAAGCTCGTTAAAAAATGAACTATCCCAGTAAATAACCACTATGAATGTAATATCATCAGCCATTAAAGCCTTGGTCATGTTTGCACCTGTCACCTCCACTTTTCATTTGGCCGATCGTTCACCTCCATATGATTGTTTACCCATTTTGAGGAACAGCTGCAAAGAGTGATTTCACCTAGCCATCCTTGTGACACTGCCGTGATTGGAGAATTCCAACCTGTACCTGGAATTAGCTGCTAACCCTGTTTATCACTCGTTCCTCAAAAGACGAGTCTTCTTTAAGCTCTTTTCAATTGACTCGTAAAATATGAAAAGATTGCCGAGTTTTGGCCTTCCAGCTCGTTAAAGAGACCGGAAGAGCTATCCCTCCTCTAGATTTTAATCTTTTTGGACCTGAGGGATTATTGCACAAAAAGATTGAGCGCTTGTTTTGTTCGGCTCGTTAAAACTATCGAAAACTCATCCCTTCTGTATTGTTTTATACTTTTTCGGACTTAAGGGATTAGATGACGAAAAAGGAATTTTGGAGTTGACTTTATGTATCTTTTTAGACTCTCTAAAAATGAAAAGAACCGAGTTATCCTTGTCGTTAGACTCGTTAAAATCATTAAATAGCGACAAACTTGTCTTTAGACGAGAACGAGTTTCACTATCGCTAGGCTCATTAAAACATAGCGATGGGCTTGCCCGAAGGGCAGGTTATAGAACAAGCATATGTTATCCTCCTCAAGCTTGAAAAAAATAAAGAGGTACTGGTCAGCAATGACTGGGGAAAAATTGGGAGAAACTAAAGAAAACTTTGATGGTAGCAAGTCGCTCTTGAACATGACACTTTTCCTCCGTACCACAATTGGGTTGGGTTATTTCATTCACCGGTCACATCACCATGGTCTCGCCATACCATCCATATTTGGGGTAATGCTACCGATCCATCGCATCAGTGTCACCATATGTTCAAGAGAAGTCGTCCAGAAAGAGTCAACCGTGTCCCATCCACTGCCATACATTATCCTTCATCCATTCATGACCGCCACCCTGAATCATATGTCACAAATCGTTTTCCCCTCCATTAAAATCATTAGCTTCGTTCCATGTCACTGATGTGGGATTCATTAAGGCCCTCCTTTGACGGATCGCTTCTTGTCGACATCAGCTCATTATCCAAGAAGTTGATCTAGGAACAACTCCTTCGGTACTTTGAAGCTTGCATGCCACAATGGCAAGTTTCTCACTTCCGGCGACAGGTATACATCAATGACCTTCGACCGAAAGATTTTGCGTGGTGTTTGACGCCAGGTCCTTTATTCACACCACGTGAATTGTACTGCAGTACCTTGAGGGTCATCATCATTATCGGTGATTCCTCTCGCGCTTGTTAACGGTTTACATCATTGACCGGTAATCAAGCGATGTCTTTCCATGTTCGACTTCAGAACAATTCTCACATGGATCGACTTGTACTTAGAGTGAATATCAAACGAGTTTGAAAACCCCGGATCTAGTCTCATCCATCCGGGCTGCGATATATATATTCAGGAAAGATAAAGACATTGACATGTACATTGTTGCAGCAGATAATCATCCTACTCAAAGGATGATAATTTCATCAAAATTATCAGTCTACCATCAGACGATTGTCTGTGCTATGTACAGAAAAATGAATTTATAAAGCTGAGCATGGGAATGCCCGCCTCAGTTAGATCATGAAAGCAGTATGAAAAATAATGCATTGTATTGTATTGTATTACAGGTCTCCTCCCAGCATTGGATGAACTTCGAATCCCCCTGATAAAGCATTCCGCCCGATAAACAGCCTCATACTTTAGGGGGCAACTGTTATAGACATTTTTGTTCCTTACAGCATTGAGCATGAAATGTCTATAATCTAAGGGATCCAAAGTCCCTAAACATGTTGTTCCTACCCCTAGAGGAACCAGGCTAACAAACCACAACAATTCACAGAAGTTCTCCACCTGAAATTACTCAAAAACAAGTCAATTCAGGATCATGTCAACTGCTCCACTGGATATCTGTGCTGAATGTCAATGGCTCCACTGGCTACCTGCGTTGAATGTCAACTGGAACAAAGGCTACCTGCACTGAACGAGAATGGACAAGTGGCAGGCTCATTTCTCAAGGTGTCAAAACCCAGGAAGCTTCCAAAATGACACTTGCCTCAGGGAATTCGACTAGTGATGAGTAAGAGGTTCCAAATCTCCAAGTGGAAGCAAGAACCTCCAAGTGGACTCAAGAACTGACAGAGGGAGAGGACACTAGTCAGATCTCATGCTGACTCATCCTCTCTCCAAACATCTATATATGGATCTCTCTTCCATGAGATCTGGGGGGCTGGAATTTTGTTATTGCAAAGAATTGCTGTTGGTTTGAGACTGGAACTATTGGGTGCTTAAAGCTTTGAAGGGGCTGAAGATAGGAATTCCATTTGCTGGGAAGGAGATGCTGGATTGGAGCCCTTTGGGTTGTATCTCTTCCTGAACCTTGTTATTCATCAATAAAGCTCTCTTGGTTTCTCCTATATGCTGATGTTTTCTTGATGTATGATTGCATTAGTGTATTTGATTTGTTTCTAATCCTGAATCATTTACGAATATGTATATTTGCCTTTGTGTTGTGTTCTTCTCTTGTCGCAAGTAGCTGTTCTCTTGTGATCTCACAGGAATCAAGTAGTTGTTCTCTTGGGCGAGCGAGGAGGCAAGTAGCTGTGAACACCCAAAGGGAAGAGGATCTGGATCAAGGGACAAACGGAAGACACCGGTAAGTCTATTGATCTCTCTTCTTTCACATTTCATAAAGGAAGAAACCAGTATAGCTGTACTCGTTTGTTGCTAAGGCACTGTCACACCTTAGGTGGATAGGATTGTCCTGCATAGGCATTTTTCCCCACAACAGCTTGTACTTGGCATTTGATTTCTCAAGAATGTCATGGACCTGCTGGCGAATATGTTGGATGCGCTCAATGAAGCTGGTGGCCTTATCTGTTTCGGACTGGACATGAGCTGAATTCATGTGAGTAGCTGCAAGTGGCATGGCCACATCAATGGGGCATAGTGGCTGGAATCCCAAACCCACCTGAAAAGGGCTATGGCCAGTGGAGCTGTGAAGAGCTCAGTTGTAGCTGTGCTGAACATAGGGGAGGTTCTCGTCCCATGTGCGTGGATGCTTTGAGTTATACATGCGCAGAATGTGCACAATCATCCTATTGACAACCTCTGTCTGGCCATCAGTTTGAGGATGGAAGGCTGTGGACTTCGTGAGTTTGGTGTCCAGCATTGACCAGAGACTGGACCAAAATGTGCTGAGAAACCGACTGTCCCGATCTGAGATGATAGACTGTGGGATCCCAAAGTGCACCCACACTCGTTCAAAGAAGAGTTTAGCAGTGGCTTCTGCTGTGATATTCTTCTTGCAGGCCACCATAATGGCCATCTTCGAGAACCTGTCGACGACCACAAAAACACAGTCATTTCCATGCTTAGTGGAAGGAAGGCCTGACATGTAATCCATGGAGATGGATTCCCAAGGTCGACTAGGGGTAGGCAACGGGGTATAGAGGCCTTGCTTCTTAATGGTCGGTTTGGCAATGGCACAGACAATACATGATCGGATGTAATTCCCAACATCCTGTCGAAGATTCGGCCAATAGAAATAATTTTGCAGTACTGCCACTATTTTCTCGACCCTGAAATGCCCAGCAGCTCGACTGTAGTGTGCTTCCCAAATCATCTTGGCACGCTCGCTTGAAGGAACACAGAGGTGACTGAGGTGGCATAATAGGGCATCCTGGAGGTGAAAATCTGCAACATGCCGACCCTCCAAGAGTGTCTGGTATGTGTGGCCAAATTCTGGGTCGCTTTTGTAGAGAAGTGGCCAATCAGAAGTCTCGTGCCCACAAGAGTGGAGCACGGTGGTCAGCGCCATGATCGGTGGTCGACTGAGGCAATCTGAAACATTATTGGTGTTGCCCTTTTTATACTTGATATTCAAGTGAAACTGTTGGAGGTATGTAGACCACTTCTGATGGCGATCATTCTGCAATTTCCCTTGGGTCTATATGAACTGCAGGGGTCGGTGGTCTGTGTGGATGACCGTTTCCTTCCCCAAAATGTAATGCTTCCATTGTCAGCAGGCCTGTACAATGGAATACATCTCTTTATCATAAGTGGGGTACTTCCGGACTGTGTCTGAAAGCGTTTCACTGTGATATGCCACTGGATGTCCATGTTGAGTAAGAACTGCCCCAATAGCATAGTTAGAGGCATCTGTCTCGACCTCAAATGGTTGTTGTAAATCTGGTAACGCGAGCACTGGTGCCGTGCAGAGGCGATCCTTCAACTCTCTGAATGCCTTCTGTTGAGATTCAGACCAAAAGAATTTTGCTTTTTCCCCTCCCTTGGTGACTTGAATCAAGGGCCAAGAAATATGAGAAAACCCCAGCACAAACCTGCGGTAGAAGTTGGCAAGACCTAGAAAGTTGCGGAGCTCCGTTAGAGTGGTTGGAGAGGGCCAATCCCGAATGACTTGGACCTTGGCTGGATCGACATGCACCCCCTGTTCATCAATGATGTATCCCAGATACTGAACCTCGGTCATGCCAAAAGTGCATTTCTCCAAATTGGCACATAGCTTGTGTTGCCGCAGTGTTTGGAGAACCTGTCGGATGTGGTGGAGGTGCTCTTCCCAACTCTGGCTGAAGATCAGAATGTCATCCAAGTATACTACTACAAAGGAGTTGGTGAATGGCCGCAAGATGTTATCCATTAGCCTCATAAAGGTTGCAGGAGCATTCGTCAATCCGAAAGGCATGACCAACCATTCGAAGAGGTCCTCCTTAGATTTGAAGGCAGTCTTCCACACATCTGAGGGTTCGATTGGTACCTGGTGATATCCTAACTTCAGATCGATCTTGCTGAAATATTTCGCCCCCTTTAGTTGGTCTAGGAGGTCATCAATCCGCGGGATCGGGTACCTATTACGGACAGTGATCTTGTTCAGCGCCCGATAGTCAATACAGAGTCTCCACGTCCCATCCTTCTTCTGTACCAACACGATCGGGCTCCCACATGGCGATGAACTCGGACGGATGTGACCTTTCTGCAGGAGCTCCTGAATCTACCTCTTGATTTCATTGTTCTCCAGAACAGAGCGCCGATAAATTGGTCCATTGGGTAGCAGCGCACCTGGGGTCAGATCGATGGAGTGCTTGACTTGACAGTGCAGAGGAACCCCTGCCGGGGAGGTTAAGATGTCTTCGTACTCCTCCACAATCTTGTCCATCTGTAGTTGTCGTGCAGAGGGACCCCGTTTAGAGGCCGCGGCCACTGTCTTCTTCTTCCCTTGAGGGCGTATCATCAGGAAAACAAATTTCCTGGTTTTGGAAATGATCTTACTGCATTGTTTTGCAGTAATCAAAGAGATGGCGGCAGGTGGTGCTACCTCTGGTATCCTGAACAACTTATTTCCCAATGTAATAATAGCAGCACGGGGCCTTGATTCATACACAGCATGTCGCTTCCACAAGTATGGTTGTCCTAGTAATACATCACAAACTTCAAGGGGAGAAATGTCACACAATACCTCATCCGTGAAGGGCTTGATGTTGTATGGAAGGCGACACTGCTGGCTCACGCGAAGATCTCGCCCTTGGTGAAGCCACCCAATGGTGTATGGTTGTGTATGTGCTGTGGTCGGTAAGCCCAACCGCTTCACGACCTCTGCCGAAATGAGGTTCTTTTGACTCCCGCTATCAACAATGAACTATATCGGGGAGCCCTTTACCCACATCTGGGAGTGGAAGAGACGCTCCTCCTCCTTTGGATCTTCGGGTTCATTTTTCTGGATCTTTGCGGTAGCAACAGTGGCGCTGGGATCCGCATCAATGATCTGCTTCCCTTTTTCATACCCCTTATCGGGTTCTGACTCAGAGTCGGAACATGCATCTGATTCTGAAACCTTTAGCTCAGCCACCAGTGACTTCTTGGCCCGACACTCACTTGTGTTGTGAGTGGAGCTCTTATGGAACTCGCACCATTTTCCAGTGTCCTTTCTCGGCTTCGCGGCGTTGTTCTTTGCTTGCAGCTTCGGCTGGTTGTCTTGGGCTGTCCCGCCTTGGCTCTGTCCTTTGTTCTGTGGTTTAGGGGCACCTTTCCCCTGCTTTGGATTCGCAGATCCAAAGTCTCGCTTCTTTTGTTTAAACTTCTGCTCGACCTTGACGACATATCGGTATGTTGCGCCAAGCGAGGGGATGTTTAGGAATTGTATTTCTTCCTGGATGTACTTGTGCAGGCAGCCACGGTATTTGAGTATCAAATGTTGCTCCGAATCCTTGATACCCAACTTTGTGCGAAGGGTATGGAAAAGATTGGTGAACTCCGGCACGTCTTGGTCCCTTCCCTACCGCAGCGTGGTCCACTTTATGTATTCATCCTCATAGCTTCCGACAGGATAGTACTGCTCCTTGATGGCATCCCGAAACAAATCCCAGGTGGGTGCGGCTGAAAATAGTGAGCCAGTACTTTCATCCTTCTGCTCGCAGTAGGTTTCCCACCAGTCCTTGACGTGGGGGGTTGCTTTGAGAAGAGAAAAAACGATCTTTTCCCGACTCGAAAATTCATGAACAAAAAAATAACCCTCTAGCAGATTTAACCATTTATCTGGGCAAAGCTGTCCATCATCGCGTTCCGTTGTCGCTCGAGGGCTTCTTCGAGCAAGATTTTGATGGGATCTCCTACCCCCTCGTCTTTCTTCTCGTCCGCCATGGGAGGCCGTCAGGATTTGCGAGGTTGGTCTTGCAAAGGTTCAACCAGTTCAAGCCCTAACTCCTTATATCCCGACCTTGTTGGGGACATGCAAAGAAAAACAGAGAAAAAGCAGACCGCTATGATACCACTGATCCGGATTTAAACAGGAACGCAACAAATTACAGAGACAACCATATACACAAAGATGCAGTGGAAATAATACTTCATTTCATTAATGGAAAATACTGAAATATGCTTACAACCAGAAATGGAACTAAACCAGCTAGGGCGATGGTAGCTTATCTCTGAAAAGAGATGTGATGGCTACATGCCTCTGAACTGTGTTACAATGAGGCTCAAAGGCCTATTTATTGTTGAGAAACAATGGAAAACCCTTAACATTCCAAAACCTAACCCTAGGAGATGAAACGCCAAACTGTGGGCCCCGTTTGGGGTAAATTGGTACATCAACTTCCCGGGGTCGTAACTTTGGCATATGATCTCTGTTTGACGCGTACAATAGCTCATTAGAAAGATCTATCCGAGCAATATATTATGTTGGAACGGGCAACATCGGTCCATTCCCATGTTGCCCCCAGATTCCCCAAAAAACGTCGTTTAGGGCCTCAAAACGGCTCCGGAAGTTCAGGACCCGAAAAACTGCTAAAAATAGTAAGTTGTGATACAATTAAGGAAACTGAAAATGCTGAGAAAGACAATGGCGGGGGTCCAGGTGGACTTGGCAGGTGGCCACCAATATCCACCTGGATCACACATGTCAGGGAGAAGAGAGAGAAAACCGCTCACATCGGGAGACACATTCTGATGAATGACTGGATTTGACGAGGGTTATAGGCAAAGTTGGATAGGATTTGAAGTCCGATGTGGATGATGCATTGGGAGAAGATCGCGTTTCACCGACATTCTTGGAGTTAACGTAAAAACAGTCGTTTCAAAGATGTCCAAGAGAACTGACACTCAGTTCGTTATGAATAGGTGTCCACCTCCCTGTGAGGCGTTATACAGTGATGATTATGTAGAACAGAGGGATTCAGATAGACAGAGAGAGAGAGAGGAGCAAGTTAGTAAGCTAAGAGCAGAGAGAAGAAGTCGAGCTGACCTGCAGAGGCAAAGGAAGCATCAAGCCAGACAGAGCCAGAGAGAGTCAGAGAGTTTGTGTACTCCAGAGAAGGTTTGAGAGGTTCAAGTGAACTCCTCTGTATATGAGTCTCAGATTGGGCTTATAATACTGTGGCCACTAGAGGTCGAGTTTCAGTAAGGAGAGTCTGTGTACTCCAGAGAGTTGGGGAATCCAAGTACCGTCTTACTGATTTGTATCTACTGAGTGAGACTCGAATTGAGCTCACTATTGTAAAAACTCTACTTTGAAAACATAATAGAGAGGCCACCACTGAAGGCTGGACTGGGAGACGTAGCCCAGGAGTATTGGGTGAACTCCTTATTAAACTTGTTGTGTTTATATGTCTGCTTGTTATGTTTTCTTTAACTGCTTCAATGCCTATGTATTTCGCAACCTTATTGATCCATTGCATAAAATAACATAGGCACATCCAAACACATGAGTTTGTAATACCTTAATTGTTTGTCTTAGATCATTTTCAGATCAAGTGGTATCAGAGCTCTAGGTTACTAAGGTTAGAAAATCTTGTGCTGGATTTTGTTGTTGAATTCTAACTAGGACAAAGCTCAAATTAGGAGAAGGCGAATTGGTTGAAGCTAACCCAAAAATTGGAAGAGTCTATCCTAAGAGGAAAATGGCAGAAGAAAGTCCCTTGGAATCAGACTCCCAGTTCATGGATAGTTTCATGACCATGAGAGCCATGGTGGAAGAAATGTATAGAGAATTGAAGAAAGGTAGAGATGAAGATTCATCAAATTCCAAACAAGAGAAAGGAGCAGAAGAATCTCTCCTCCATGACCATTCTAAAGGCAAAGGGAAAGAAGAAAATCTTCCCACACCTCCTAGTAGCCCTGAAAATAAAAAGAAAAGATATTTGATTAAATTAGATTTTAAATTTTATTTGTTGATATATGATGGAGAGTTGAATGCAGAGGCGTTGGATAATTGGATTAGACAGATTGATGTGTATTGCAGAGTGTAGAGCATCGATTCAGACAAAAGTAAGATTTAGCTGGGCAGCCTACGCCTTGGAGACACTGCCTTGGTATGGTGGGAAGGCAGAACACAAGCTGACATGAAGAAGCATAGTAAAATCCTTTCTGTTTGGAGTGAATTTGTTTCTGCAATTGAAAAACAGTTATATCCACTAGCTTATATGCAGCAAGCCATGATGAGTTGGAAAACCCTTCGAAAATTAAAAGGACAAAGTGTACAAGGCTTCACCCAAGAATTTAGAAAAATAGCTTTGATTCTAGGAATTTATTTAAACTCACCTAAAACTCTACTGAAGTATATAGTTGGTCTACAAAGCTATTTAAATGACACCATTCTCATGTTTAACCCTACTAGCATAGATGAGGTATCTGTTCAGGCTACACATCTAGAGGCTAGAGGCAAGAATGTGAACCCAGAAGTTGGGGGATCATCAAAACCCACTGCAAGCAAGAATAAGGAAAAGAGAAAGCAGAAATGGAAAGAGAGGAAGACAAATGTTGTACAAAAGACCAAGCCTTCATGCACTCACTGCAAGAAGGATGGGCATGATGATGAACACTGTTGCATTTTGCATCCAGAGCTGAAGCCCAAGAAGTACGATGGAAAAAAGAAGAAAACTGCTGCAGTTATTCTGAAGGATTTGGGGTTAGACTCAGGAGATGAAACAACAATCACAACCATAGGTATAAAAGGTAAAAATTTTGAAGCATCTACTAGTAATTCTGCACAATCTACTGATAATGAAGAAAATGAGAGGAAAAGACATGTGCTTTTTCATATTAGAGATATTTCCAAGCATCAAAATATTGATACTTTGTTTGATAGTGGCTCACAAGTAAATTTAATTTCTGAAGCAATTGTAAAGAAGTTGGGATTACTAACCACACCTCACAAGAAGCCATATCCATTAGGTTGGTTATGTGATAAAGCAAAGCTACAAGTGACTAGACAATGTCAACTTAGGTTTTCTTTTGGGTCAGCATTTGTAGATGAGGTTGAGTTAGATATTGTTCCCTTGGATATATGTAGAATTGCTTTAGGAAGTCCTTACTTGTATGATAGGAAAGCTATTTTCTATAGAGCCAAAAACAAGTATCAACTCGTTAAAGATGGAATTGAATATATTGTAAGAGCTCATAAACTCAAGAATAATTACACTCTCATAAACTCAGGGCAGATGAAAAGAATTGTAAATTCATGCAAACAATTTTTACTGATGGTTGTAAAGGAAAAGAAACCTGATAAAACCAATGTATTTGAGGGCTGTAATGCTAAACATCAAGCTGATTTAGAAAAATTTGTTTCAGAATATGACATACTATTTCAAAAACCTAAAGGTCTGCCACCCAAAAAGGAAATAGTACATAATATTAATTTGCAGCAAGATGCTCCATTGCCTAACATCGGAATGTATAGGTTGTCCGCTTTAGAGAGTATAGAAATCAAGAAGCAGGTACACGAGTTGCTCAAAAAAGGATTCATAAGACCTAGCACATCACCATGTGGGTCTCCAATTGTCTTGGTGAGAAAGAAAGATGGCTCATGGAGAATGTGCATTGATTACTAAGCACTGAATAAGATAATGATAAAAAATTATTATCCCCTTCCTCGCATAGATGATCGATTAGATCAGTTGAAAGAAGTTGTTTACTTTTCCAAGTTGCACTTGCATAGTGGCTATCATCACATCAGAGTTGTAGAGCAAGATGCATGGAAGACTTCTTTCAAAACAAAACAGGGATTGTATGAATGGTTAGTTATGCCTTTTGGCTTAACTAATGCTCCTGCTACTTTCATGAGAGTAATGAACGATGTACTGAGACCTTTTATTGATGATTTTGTCATTGTATATCTAGATGACATTCTTATATTTAGTAAAACATGGGAAGAACATTTGATGCATGTAAAGCAAACTCTATATGTTTTGAAAAGAGAAAATATTTATGTTAAGCTCTCAAAATGTGAATTTGGCAAAACATCTTTGAATTATTTGGGTCATATTGTAGGGGGTGGTGAATTGAACATAGATCCCTCTAAGGTTGCAGTCATTGTAAACTGGCCTAAACCCAAATCTGCTACAAAAGTTAGAAGCTTCCTAGGAGCAGCACAGTATTGGAGAAAGTTTATTTCTAACTTTTCCTTGATTGCATCTCCCTTACATGCTTTAACAGGATTGAACAAGGTGTTTCAGTGGGGAGGAAAACAGCAGAAAGCCTTCGACACCTTGAAAGAAAATATTAGTACAGCACCAGTACTAGCACTCCCTAATCTTCAAAGACCATTTGAGATTGAAACAGATGCCAGTGACTATTCCATGGGAGCAATGTTGATGTAGCACGGTAAACCCATATGTTATCATTCTGAGACATTTAATTCTGCAGTAGTTAATTATACCACATATGATAAAGAATTGTATGCATTAGTACAGAGTGTGAAAAAATGGAAACATTATCTAATGGGCAAAGAGACAGTTATACATACTGATCATCAACCACTTCAATATTTACACTCACAAACTAAGTTGCAGCAATCAAGACACTATAGGTGGATGGGTTTTCTACAATAGTTTCATCTTGTCATCAGATATAAAAGGGCATACACAATAAAGTTGCAGATATGTTGTCCAGACCAATCATAAGTGCATCTACTATACTTAAGCATAACTTAGTATTGCATGAAAGTTACACAGAATAGTATGCTCATGATATAGATTTCAAAGATGTATATGCAACTTTAAGTCATGGAAAACAAGTAGAAGAATTGGATTATCATGTTAAGGACCAACTCTTGTATCATTTTGGAAAGTTATGCATTCCTCAAACTGAAAGAGTAAAGATAATTCGAGAGCACACATTTTTCTAATATCATGTCACTTTGGTGTAAGTAAAACAGTTGCACAGCTGCAAAGATTTTGTTATTGGCCAAAAATGAATGAAACAATTTCTAGATATGTAAGAGGGTGTACCATGTGTGCTACTAGTAAGCCCAACAATAGAAAACTAGGCTTGTACACTCCACTACCAGTTCCTTCTCATCCTTGGGAAAGTGTTTCCATGGATTTTGTTGGGGGACTGCCTAAATCTAGAAAAGGTCATGACTATTTATATGTTATTGTGGGTAGGTTCAACAAAATGTGTATTTTAATACCTTTTAAAAAACAGATTACAGCTGAACAAACTTCAAAGCTGTTCTTTCAGCATGTATGGGTTCATTTTGGATTACCCACTTCCATTGTATCTGATCAAGATTCCCGGTTTGTTGGGAAATTTTGGTCGAGTCTGTGGGAATTGATGGACACCAGACTGAAGAAGAGCACAGATTTTCATTCGCAAACAGATGGCCAAACAGAAGTGGTCAAAAGGACAGTGATCAAGTTGCTCAGAGGCTATTGCAGCAAGCATCCCAAGCTTTGGGATGAACATTTGTGTTATGTCCAGCATGCTTACAACCGAGCTAAACATTCTTCTACACAAAGATCTCCTTTTGAGACCTGTTTTGGTTTCACACCAAGGTCTCCCTTGGATTTTGTCTTTGGTAAAGTCATAGCAGTTGATGAACACAGTGATGTGGACAAGGCAACCAAGTTCATTGAAAAAATCCAAGAAATTCACTAGGCAGTATAGGAACAGCTAGAAAAGAGCTAAGCTAAGTACAAGGCAAGGCATGATAAGCATCGGATTGAGCATAGCTTCCAAGTTGGTGATCAAGTTTGGTTGTATATCAGTAAAGAAAGAATGCAAGGTGAAGGTAAGAAGCTAAAGCCAATAAGGTATGGACCTTTCAATATACTTGAGAAAATTGGTGAGAATGCTTTTCGCCTTGATTTACCAGCTTACATGCACATCTACTAAGTTATTAATGCAGAAAGCTTGAGACTATTTGAACCTTCATTAATTTAAGATCCCGAGGAGCAGAGTCAATTACATTCTATTCATGATCTGTTTCGTGAATATATCAATGAATTGCAGGAAGATACAGTTCTAGACAGGAATGTGAGAACTATGCGCAGAGGGGATGCTGAGTACCTCAGGATTGGACTCAAAGGTTCAAAACCAAGCAGTGCAAAATGGATAGAAATTGGGCAAGAAGAATCTATACCCTCACTTAATTGATGCTTAAAACCAACTTTTGGTGGTCCAAAAGCTTTTTTAGCGGGAAGGCTGTGATCCGAATTGGATCCTAGAACACTCTCTAACTTTTCATGAACTCTTTAAAAATCATGCCAAAGTTTCAAAGTCTTATAAAGATCAAGCTTATCAGAGATATCCTCGTAACAGTTGCAATTTGTGATCAGCGCGGAGCAATGAGGACCCTCGATCAAGCACGCAGACTGTTGGCCCATGGTAACACGCACTGCCACGAATTAGCAAAACTAGAGGTCATTTCAAGAAACAGGGGTAGTTTCTGATATGTGATTAGCGACAAGTCACTAATCACATATCGTAGGGAAAACCCCTCAAAGAAGGAAAAGCCCGGATCACCCAGACCTGAATTAATTATAAAATGCAACGGATACCGCTCCGATTCCGTCAGAAGCGGGGTCCCATAAAAACTGGCAGGATATCGGAAGGGATTTGAGAGGTAAGTGGTTTCAATTGAGTCCTGTCCGATGCCACACAATGGGTGCCACACGTCCGGAAGAAGAGAGAGAAAACCTCTCACTTCGGATGGGTAAACATAATGTTACTTACGCGCCCGATATGGACGATGACCGTTGGATCTAGAGACTCTAGATCAATGGTGGAGATGCATTCCGATGGATGACTAGATTTGACGAGGGTTACAGGCAGAGTTGTATAGGATTTGAAGTTCGACGTGGACGATGCATTGGCAGAAGATTGTGTTTTGTAGGCATTCTTGGAGTTAACGGTAAAAACGAGCGTTTCAAAGACGTCCAAGAGAACTGAAACTCAGTTCATTATGAAATAGGTGGCCACCTCCCTGTGAGGTGTTATACTGTGATGATTATGCAGAACAGAGAGATTCATACGGACAAAGGCAGGGGAACCGGAAAGCCGGGAAGTGGAACGAACAGTCAGGAAGAAGATTGGCTTTAAAGCCACGAACTGATAGAGAGAGAGAGGAGCAAGTTAGTAAGCTAAGAGCAGAGAGAAGAAGTCGAGCTGACCTACAGAGGAAAAGGCAACATCGAGCCAAACAGAGCCAAAGAGAGTCAGAGAGTCTGTGTACTCCAGAGAAGGCTTGAGAGGTTCAAGCAAACTCCTCTGTATATGCCTGTCATGTATGAGTCTCAGATTGGGCTCATACTACTGTGACCAATAGAGATCAAGTTTTAGTAAGGAGAGTCTGTGTACTCCAGAGACTTGGGGAATCCAAGTACCATCTTACTGATTTGTATCTGTTGAGTGAGACTCGAATTGAGCTAACTGTTGTAAAAACTCTGCTTTGAAAACATAATAGAGAGGCCACCACTGAAGGCTAGACCGGGAGACGTAACCCAGGAGTATTGGGTGAACTCCTTATTAAACTTGTTGTGTTTATATGTTTGCCTGTTATGTTTTCTTTAACTGCTTCAGTGCCTATGTATTTCACAATCTTATCGATCTGTTGCATAAAATAACATAGGCACATCCAAGCATGTGACTCTGTAATACCTTAATTGTTTGTCTTAGATCAATTTCAGATTAGAATACTTGACCACATTGGTCTTTCCATGATTATTGGTACAATCATTAGCACATAAATTTAACATTTTCACATATATATCATTCCAATCAATCACACACATACATAGACATGTATACACATACATGCATACATGTAGAACAAGAGTCATTCTTTTTTGCCCGTGTTAATTCAAAAAGGGCCTACTTGATTTGCAGACAAAAGATTTAAATTTTTCACCACAGGAGACGAAGCCCAACCTTACCCATCATTTTCTTCATCAACATTTATAGTGGAATTTTTTTTATCGTCAATTCTACAATCATCATTTTCTACCAAGAAAGAAGCTCTAGCTTGACACGAGGAAGGCAAGATGCATGCACTTTAACAAAATAATTGAACCTCTGAATCAAGAAAGGAGAGGCATATCTAAGTTCATCATTAACATACAATAATTCCAGATGTCTATGAATTGCAAATTGTAGCTGCCCAAAATAAAATATGCAAAATTTTAGTTTCCCATGGAAGATCATTAAGGTGTCCAAGCTACCCTTAAGCCATGCTGGAAATCAAATGTATTTGATAATGAATAATCAAATTAGATAGGGTGAGATATACTTATAAACAACTAGACCACCTATCTTTAATTTGCAAATGAAAAATACAAAGAAGTACTAGTGTCTACTTTCAACGAAGAAAGTTTATGCCTATTTGAAAACATGAGTAATCACTGATATGTCTTTTACTTGAACCATGAAGAGGTAAACTCTCTACAGAAATAGTATGCACTTGTAGATGTCAATCATATTTTTAAGTGAGACAAGGTTGAAATTTTTTCAAAAGAATGATCAACACTGTGCTCTACGTACCTGTCACATTAAATATATGAAACTTAATTTCAAATGCGAAAATTGAATTGAATTTGGAACCAATCATTTTGTTTTGGACAAGCATGTTTCACTCTATGGTTGTAGAAATGTGGCAGAGAGGCCAGTGAATCTACCATCTCACAAGAGGTACGATTCAAATTCTGGAGGGATTAACCAAATAAAATGAGCTCTTCCTAAGTAACTATAAAGATGATAATGATGTAGCAAAAAGTGTTTGGGTAATATAAGGTCAACCAAAAGACATCCAATTGTCCTCAAAGACAAACTGAAACACATTATTTCTGAATATTTGTTATAGTACAACGTAAACAATGGAGATCAAACAAGAGTTAGGAATCACTGGATTGTAGCTTATAGATGCTTTTTCTCAAAAAGTATTTATCTACCCATATTTCAATATAAAGAAACTACAATTTTGATCATAAACGCATATTATTAAATATTGCAAAAAAGGACTATAGTGGATGCAGAAATGAAACAAATTAAGATAAGCAATTAACAAACCTGTTGGATTTTCTACCTAGGTCGTTTGTTCTCTGAGTAAACAAATGAAATCACCGATAAAATTCCAAAAATTAAACCCAAAACCACACCTGAAACAAACCCCATTGCGACGCCACTCGCTACATGAATAAACAGAAACATCCTTTTCCGATGAGAGGAGCAGATGAAGAGAAAGTCTGCTTAATTGTAGCTAAAATTAGCCAAACTAGGTAATGAAAAACATATACCTTTCTATAATATAAGCTAAACTTAATCCAATCGGACAAAAAACTTTATAAAATTAGCTTAACGGGGCTAGATTCTTAGACTTATCACTAATTTTATTTTGTCGAAGCTATTACAGAGGATTTAAATTTCTAATAACAAGAATGTATGAGAATGTTAGAAAATTCTAAAAAACAATAATAAATAAAGTAAAATTAGATTAAAATTATCACTTTGTCCTTGCATGCCCGCCGGGTATCCGAGGTACTGATTCCAAGTCCCAATATTTCACTACGTCAAGCCACAAACCATGGCAACAGAAAATGTTATTCCTTGACAAGCCTAGCCCTAGTCGCATAGGTTAAGGTCAGGACCCCATTACGTACCTACTTCTATTTACCTCTGTTCTGGTGCACCTACATGCGCCTACCTCCATTTTGGAGTACCTACTTATTTCTTTGTAAGTAAGTGTGGGTTTTTGTTTCACCTACCCACAAACCAAGGGGGAAGGAAACACAAAGGGAATAGTAGGGTAATAAGGGTTTATTAAGGTCCCTATTTTCTTTCCTTGAGCATATTTGATTTATCACCTGCCTTCCTTGTTGTGATTATAGGGGGGCGTAGCAAGGAGCCTTCCTTTCTCCCGACTTCAGGGGAATTTCTCCTCTCATTGCTCTATAGCCGGTGGGGAAAAGGTGTTGCATGAGTCATAGTAACAATTTCTCATCCTGCAAAATAAGGAACAAAGGCATCAAAGAGAGCACATGCAAGAGCCATAGGATCTAAGCCAACATTATAATTAAAAACACTAGGGATAAAGGCATATAGATTTTCTATGGATGATTTAACCAATTACAACTTTATTACCATTAGAGAAGAACACAGGAGAAAGGGTAGGGAAGCCAATATAACAAGCAATAGTTCAAAATTATAAGCACTCATTGAGCATAACTTCACCAATTTGGTGTTTACTCTACAAAGTGTGGTATTTTCTAATTTCACGAATATTAAAATGTTAACGGATTTGGGCTTATGCTACTTTGGTATTGTACCTATAGTCTAAAATCATATTTTTGAATACAACAGAAAAAAAAAAAAAAAAAAAAAAAAAAAAAAGCTCATCATAGATCTAGTCTCAAAGCATGCTACTGAGATAAATCATTGAGCTGAATAAGATATGGCCTTACAAATTCTTGTATAAACTTAGGATCTTCTCATAGCTGATTTTATAACAGAGATTACGAATTGGAGCTTGGCACTGGAAAAAATTGTAGTCACATTATCCTCTAATTTATTTATATTTGCAAAACTGAGTTGCAAAGCCCATAAGGGACAAAGTGCTATTATGTGGGCCTCGAGGCACACCAAGCAGATAAGTGCTATTTTATAATGTTTCATTATCTATTTTTTGTCCTAGATGTGTAGGAATTTACAGGCTAAGTTCCTCAGACAGAACACCAAAGGACACCGCTCACGACCAGATCGCAGATCAATACACCAGTATTTTTGACGTGGTTAAAACCCTCAAAGAGGGAAACAGTCCACGGCCTAAGCCAACGCGGCCACTTCAGGCAATTTATTAATAAAAGAATGAAAAATTACATATGCTTCTCTCATGCACTGATTACCCTACAAATGACCCTCCATGCGCTTTAAATAGAAATCATGGACCAATCGGGTGTCAAGCCACGGATCAAGTGTCGGTAATACCGAGGAGAGAATGAACCGTCAGATCACTACATATCGTGACCGTCGTATTGTAAGTTACAAAATGTACAACGGTAAAGAAACACACTTTACCTAACTCTATACCTAACTCTATACTAGACCAAGTTGTACTTAACTATTTCCTATGTGTCGGAATATCCTAACATCCCCCCTTAAGAACAACTTGGGATAGGATTGAAGGATTTACAAATATGACACAATAGGAGAAGGAAGGAGGCACTAGAGCCTATCCCCCCTTAGTGACAACTTCCTGAACTCCAACCAAAAATCGAAGTTTAGTGAACTTCGCCTCTGTGAGAGCCTTTGTAAAGATGTCTGCAACCTGATCATCTGTTGAACAATATTGCGCTTCAAGAACATGGTCATGAATGAGCTTTCTGATGAAGTGCATGTGCAGTTCAATGTGTTTGCTACGCTGATGTTGGACTGGATCTTTGCATAGCTGAATGGCACTTTG
This sequence comes from Pinus tabuliformis, assembly GCA_031772625.1. Lineage (NCBI taxonomy): Eukaryota > Viridiplantae > Streptophyta > Pinopsida > Pinales > Pinaceae > Pinus > Pinus tabuliformis. The sequence goes on from CM062812.1 coordinate 77,619,393, forward strand.
ATTATCACACCAAAGTGTAGTCAGATGCTGCTGCTGAAAGCCAAACTTTGACAGGATCTGACGAAGCCACAAGGCTTCCTTAGTAGCTTCTACGACACCACGATACTCTGCTTCTGCTGATGAAAGAGAACTGGCAGCTTGTTTCTTACAAGCCCATGTAATAGGTCCTGAACCAAGAGTGAACACATAACCGACAGTAGACTTCCGATCATCAAGGTCACCAGCCCAATCAGAATCAGTAAAACCAACCAATAGAGGAGCTGCTTCGGCACTGTAATGAATCCCAAACTGAACTATACCTCGAACATAACAAAGTATTCTTTTAGCTGCTTTCCAATGAATTTCACGTGGGTTTTGCATAAACCGAGCAACAAGGCCAATAGCAAAGGAAAGGTCAGGACGAGTATGGGTTAGATACAAAAGTTTTCCTACAAGTTGACGGTATAAGGTAGCATCAACTTCAGGAGAAGTACAAGTGACTGAAAGTTTGACTCCAGACTGAAAGGGAGAAGGGGATGGCTTATAGTCTTCCATGTGAAAGTGGCGTAGAATATCACAGGCATACTTGGACTGAGAAAGGGAAATACCTTCCTTGGATTGCAAGACTTGAAGATCGAGAAAATAATGTAAGTGTCCTAAGTCTGTCATTTCAAACTTACTTTTAAGGCTAGACTTCACATGGTTTATACGGTTGGGATCACTACCGGTAAGGATAAGATCATCAACATAAAGAACAAGAATGATAAGAGACTTGCCCACTTGCTTGGTGTAGACAGTATTGTCAGAATGACACCTAGAAAAGCCAGATTCTAAAAGAAATCTATCCATTTTGGCATACCAAACGCGAGGAGCTTGCTTGAGACCATAAAGGGATTTCTTAAGCCGAAATACAAGGCTGGAGTCTGTTTTTATGAAGCCAATGGGTTGTTCCATGTAGATTTCTTCATGCAAGTCCCCATGCAAGAAGGCAGATTTAACATCCATCCGATGAACTTCCCATTTGAACGAGGCAGCAAGGGAAAGAACAAGACGGATAGAGTTCATTTTGGCAACAGGGGAGAAGGTTTTAGTGTAGTCAATGCCTTCAACCTATGAAAAACCTTTAGCAACAAGACGAGCTTTATGTTTATCAACTTTCCCATCTGATCCATACTTGGTTCTGTAAACCCATTTGCATCTAACAAGTTTTCGTCCCTTTGGTAGAGGAACAAGATCCCATGTATCATTTGCCAATAATGAATGATATTCTTCATTCATAGCTGCTTCCCAATCTGGATGGCCTGAAGCTTCTGCAAAGGTGTCAGGATCATAATTTACTGGAGCTTGAGCCAGTAAAGAAGAGGCTCTGTCAAACTGAGAATGTGTGCGTTGCTGATCTGTAGGATCACCGCCAAGATCACCTGCTGCATCTCGAGTAGCACGAACCCATTTTGGAAGCTGAGGAGCTGAAGGAGGATCCTAAGATGGTGGGGGAGGATTGTCATCCTCACTTTCATCATCTGAAGAAGAAATGTTTTCAAAAGTAGAAGAGATAGGAAGAGGTGGCACATCCGTCGGACTAGGCTCACAGGCTGATATATTTTCATCAAATTTTACATCTCTTCTAATGATAACATTTTGGACTTAAATGGAATAAGTCTATAGCCTTTGACATCTTCAGAATATCCAACAAAAGTACATTTTTCACTCTTAGGTTCTAAAGCTTTATGCTTTTCATCTGGAATATGGGCCCACGCTTCACTTCCAAAAACACGAAAGTGACTTACATCTGGTTTGATTGAGCTCCATGCTTCTTCTGGAGTGATATTCTTTAAAGCCTTAGTAGGAGTGCGATTTATTATGTAATTTGCACATTAAATTGCTTCTGCCCAAAAACTAAGACCAAGTCCTTTAGATTGTAGCATACAATTAGCCATTTCCTTTAAGGTGCGATTCTTCCTTTCAGCTACACCATTTTGTTGTGGAGTATATGGAACAGTATGTTGCATTTGAATTCCATTCTCAGTGCAATAGTTGATGAATGTGTTTTTTACATATTCTCCGCCATTATCAGATCTTAGCTTAAGAATTTGATGTCCAGATTGTTTTTCAACAAAGGCCTTGAAGGCCAAAAATGTGTTAAATACTTCACTCTTGAGTTTTAAGAAGTATACCCAAGTGCGTCTGGAGAAATCATCAATGAAAGTTAAGAAATACTTGCAGCCAGAGAATGACACAACTAGAAGTGGACCACATAAATCACTATGCACAAGCTGTAAAGGGGCTGAGGCGTGCCAAGAGGCATGTTTTTCAAAACTGTCCCGATGATGTTTTCTGAGTACACATCCGGAACAAACACCATCTCTGCAAGATACCATAGGAAGACCTGTCACCATATTTTCTTTACATAGATGCTGAAGGGAGCGATAGTTTAAGTGACCAAATCGCTCATGCCAAAGTTTTCTCACTTCATCGTTATGAGCAACAAATACTGAGGGAAGATTTGATGACCCAAAGTTGTGAAACTTATACAACCTTGTAGAATCATCAGCAATGCCAGTAGCTAAAATATTTTTAGGATCTCTTAGGTCCTTGATTACAACATCATGAGGTGAAAATTCAATGATTTTACCTTCACCTGAATGAGTTATCTGATATATAGATAGAAGGTTGCAGGATAAGGTTGGAACACATAATACATCATTAAACTGACCATTGTCTAGATGAACACTTCCAGTCCCTACAACACTAAGAGATCTATCATCACCAACATATATATTTTTGGTGTTACAATCATTTAAAGAAGAAACCATGGCTTTGTTTTTGGCCATGTGATAAGAAGATCCAAAATCAATGAGCCACTCATGAGAATGAGAAGAGGAAGATACATTTAATGCATAACCAGACCAAGATGATTGACAACCACATGCAGAAAGTGCCATTCCTGAAGATGAAGTTGAAGTTGAAGAATGCTCCACATGGATGTTATGTTTCTTCATCGCTGCTTCCAAGGCTTCCATCTTCTTAAAGCATTTGGATTCTAAGTGGCCATCTCGATTACAAAAGTTGCAATTTCTATCAGTCTTCTTCCATTTGTTTTTATTTGTCTTATCATTTTGTTGAAATGATTTTTCATTTTGAGGCTGAGATTGCTTAGGACCCTTGTTTGGTTTAGGACCATTCTTTTTAGGATATATTTTCTTAGGATTCTTTGAATTTGGTTGCTGCTGTGCGGATAACGCTTTCTTGGAAGAGTTTCCAAGATTAAGAAGACCAAGGTGTAAGAGTTTTTCTTGTTCTCTTATTAAAGAATCACAAAAAGAGTCAAAGGAAGGGGACTTGTAGTCTGTTCCTTGAGAAATGAAGGCTTCTCTTATAGAATGGAAGGTGGAAACAAACATAGAGTAGGCTGGTCCCAACTTTGTAAGAATGGAATAGATAAGGTTAATATCTTCCTTCTTAACTTTAACACCTTCCAAGAGATATCTAAGGGTCTTGAACTTGGACAAGAAATCTTCAATGCAAGAAAAATTATTAGGGTCCAATGTAAGCAACTCATTTTCAAGTTGATGGGCTCTAAGTTCATTTTTAATCCCAAAAACTGTATTGATTTGTTTCATTGCTTCATCAGGAGTATCAAGTTCTGCAATATGGAATCTAAGATATGGACAAATAGACATCCCTATCAATCCACATCCTTGATCTTTCCTATTTTCCCATTTAGCAGCTTTATCTTCATCCTTCGGTTTCTTTTCTTGGCCTGAGGCTATTCTGTAGAGACCTTTACTTCTAAGTAAATCCTCAATGTAGGACAACCATTGGAAGTAGTTGGTGCTATCAAGGGTAACTTGGTATTGACTTTCCATTTCAACGGAAACTGAAGCTAAAGATGCTGAAAATAAGTGTTCCAATGGATAGATCTTGAAAAATTAGGCTGGTTTAAAAAAAACGGCTCTGAAAACGGCTTCCGAATGAAGAAGTTATGGCTTTTTGAAAAAAAGTTGATGAAGTTGCCAACAAAGTGCGGGAAAGTGCGGAAATGAAAAAGTCCGCCCCCACAAAATGGAGACTTGAACCTAAGACCTCTACTCTCTTAAAATAGCTTTGAACCAATTGAGCTATACAAAAAATTTGAGAGAGAGAGAGAGGGGGGGGGGGCCTTTGGGTTGCATGCTTGCTTTGAGAAGGCTCTTTTTCCCTACAAAACAAAAAACACAAAACCCAACACGGACATGCAATGAAAACGAACCTTACAGCTCGAAGTTAGCTTTAGCCGAAAAACTAAATATTTTCAAAAATGAACCTTGCGGCTCAAAGTTAGCTTCAGCCAGAAACTAAATATTTTTCTCAATGTTTCTGATTTTCCAAGATCACACTAAGGCGCAGGGAAAAGAGCATACGCACGAGAAAAATCCTTCCTTTCTGTTTCTAATTTGCCCAAATCACACAGAGTCGCAGGGCAAAGAGCATACGCAGAAATGAAAGGTATAGATCCGGTAATAAAAAAGGCTAAATAAACCGAAACCGAAATAAACAGAGAGAAAATAACTGTAAACTGCAAATAAACACTGTATACCTCCAAATCTTAAAAATGATGCAGCTAGGGCTACCGGAAACCTTTTCGAGTGAAACGAAAGGGGTTCCTCACTGGAACAGATGCTCCCAATACAACAGAGCAGTCCTCTCGGCCCAAAAGCTATCAGAAACAGTAGATCTAGGAAATGGCAGTCGGATGCAGTTCTACCGGCTTCAGATTTGGGTCACCAACGGACGCGGCCCTCAAATAGCTCTGATACCATGTAGGAATTTATAGGCTAAGTTCCTCAGATAGAACACCAAAGGACACCACTCACAACCAGATCGCAGATCAATACACCAGTATTTTTGACGTGGTTAAAACCCTCAAAGAGGGAAATAGTTCACGGCCTGAGCCAACGTGGCCACTTCAGGCAATTTATTAATAAAAGAATGAAAATTTACATATGCTTCTCTCATGCACGGATTACCCTACAAATGACCCTCCATGCGCTTTAAATAGAAATCATGGACCAATCGGGTGTCAAGCCACGGATCAAGTGTCGGTAATACCGAGGAGAGAATGAACCGTCGGATCACTACATATCGTGACCGTCAGACTGTAAGTTACAAAATGTACAACGGTAAAGAAACACACTTTACCTAACTCTATACCTAACTCTATACTAGACCAAGTTGTACTTAACTATTTCCTATGTGTCGGAATATCCTAACAAGATGTAGGAAAAAGCATGCTTTACGAGAATGTCCTCTTGATAGTTTTGAAATATGTGTTATATGTGCAAAAAATCATGACATAAAAGAATTTCATAGTAGAGTTTAGGCTTCTGTGATCCATATCAAGTTTACAAAAAATATTTTTCGGCGAAGATCACATGAGACATCATTTGTCGACGCGTTTCGAACCAACCAATGTGGTTCATCGTCAGGACAAGTTGAAGAAACAGATCTAGCTTAGCATGTTAAATAGACCGAGCAGAGCCTCCAACGGCTAATTTGACCAACCGCTAATATTGACTGTTGGACTGGGATCAAAACGTTTTTAATAATAAAAAAAAAAAAAAAAATCCTTCAATACCTGGGTTTAAGGCCATTTTCCAAGATGAAGCTAGAACAAGTCAAGCTAAATCACTTTATTTCTCCCAAGAGACCTTGGAAACCTCAACAAACAAGTATGGTACAAGATCCCAATGCAAAATTCCAATCATATGCACGACCAAAAAGCAATTGGAATACACCTATGCCTAGGAGAACTTGGCCACCTCTACCCCAAAACCCATCCTTGTCACAAGGTTGGAAAACTTCCTATGTTAGGACTCCTCAATATCCTCAATTTCAACAACCATATATATCCTCAATACCAACCTCAATATTATCCTCCTCAACCTTCACAACCTGCTCAGCCACAATTCTAACCCCAATTGACTTCGAGTTAACCACTTACCTTACCATGCACTCCATTTCCTCAAAACCCAAATCAACTACCTTCTCAACCACTCCCAAATCCAAATAATAAAGCTCCTCAACAACCTGTCTATAGTGTTGAGGGTCAAAATTTTCAACATTTTATGATATCTCCTCTAGGTCTAAATGATGTCCAACTTAGATCTGGTAGGGCCTTGCAAAAGAAATCACCACCAGTTATCATCCAAGAATATAAGGAGGATAAAGTTCTTAAAAAAGAGGTATCTCTTGATCAAGAAAAGAGTCCTCCAAAGAAATATGTTCATACAAAATTAGGTGACAACCAAAAATAATCAATTCCCACAATTCCTCTAATAGAACAACCTTTTTTTCCTTACAAAGTCCTCCTCCTCCTGAAAGGATTCAAATTTATAAGGGAATATAAAGGAAAATCATTTTACTTGAAAACAATATACTAGATGAATTAAAAAACATTTGCATCAAAATCAATTTACTTCAAGCTATAAAGGAAATACTTATATTTTAAAAAACAATAAAGGAGTTGTGCATCATATTTCAAGTGTTGGAGTCAAGGTGGATGCATCTAAGGTAAAGGTAATCTCTAAAATTTCAGTTCCTGCTTGTCAAAGAGATGTTAGAAGTTTTCTTGGTTTTACAAGATATTACAGAAGATTCATAGAAAATATCACAGAAATATCTTCTCCACTCTTTAAAATTCTTACAAAAGATTGTGATTTTGTTTGGAATTATGACTACGAAAAGGAATTTGAATCATTGAAACAAAAAATAACTTAAACACCAATATTAAGAGGGCCTAATTGGTCTCTCCCACTTCATATTTCAACTGATGCTTCAGATACAACTTTAGGAGTTGTATTGGGACAAAAATACTTAACTTATGTTATTTATTATACAAGTAAAATTTTGACTCCTGTAAAGTTAAATTATGCAGTAACAGAAAATGAGTTTCTAGTTGTTGTGCATTCCATTAATAAGTTTCAACATTATATTAATCGTTATGAAACTTTCGTTCATAAAAATCATTCTTATATTAGATATTTAATGAATAAAGCAATTACTAATGATCGGATTACTAGATGGTTGTTATTATTATAAGAATTCAATATTACCATCTTGGATATGACAGGAAAGGAAAACAGAGTTGATGATTTCCTTTCGAGGATGCAGAATTATAATATCGATACACCTATAAATGATAATTTTTAATTTTATTTATTTATTTATTTATTATTATTATTATTTTTTTCCAGTATCTACTAAAACTCCTTGATTTGCGAGTAATCCTATTCATTGTAGAGAAGGACATGACGGCGAACTCGAGGGTGCGAAACTAGGTTTACAGAGGGGCTCTTTGGTTGCTCCCCGTGGAGTGCAGTAGAGGAGGGAGCTCCACTCCCTCCTACAAGGAAGCGACTGCCGATAGAGGCAAGTCATCGATGGGAAAAAACAGAGGTTCTGGTGAAGAAGGGGGAAAATAATGAAAAGGTTACAGATGGGGCCAGGTCCAAGGAAAACAGCAGCGTAAAGGACAAAGAGGAAGAAGACAAAAGCCAGGGAACAAGGGACAAAAATCAAAAGGGACCGTGCAGACCCATTGTTGGAGAGGTAAATCCCCTCTACAGACAGAGGCGATCCCACTAGCCCAAAATGGGTCTAGCAACAATCAATTAACGCTACCATGCAAGTTCCTAGTTTCAAATTGAAAGTGGATTATGAGAACCAACCTGGAGTCCAACGCTAGTGTTGTAGACGAGTCGATACTCTCATTCCCTTGCTCCGGCAAGTCACGATCCTCACGATCTCCGTGAATGGATCCCTGCACATGCAAAGAACAAAGCAAATACAAACATAAAATCCACTAAATACAACTATACATCAGTTAGAAAAGACATAGATCAAACATCATAATAATGAACAATAAGATCAGAACCATAACGATAGTCGCTTATTAATGAATAATCAACAGAGGAAAATACAACCAAAGTTTTGACGTTGAATCTCTCCTCTGGCTGGGCGAGCAGCTACATATGTCTTGCAATAGACCTTTCTCTCTCTTTGATTATGACTACACAGCTTAGACTTCTGGCAGCATAACCTCCCTATGCTTCAAGACTCTTACTATCACTCAAGACAAGCGTTATCACTCCTACTCCAAAAACTAGCTTGTCAAATGCATGAGGACAGACTTTTATAGATGGAGAAGGGGAGGAAGATACAATGCATCGAGACACCCATTATGGATTGGCATTATCTCCAAAAAGCCGTTGCAGATAGATGTAAGGGATAGATGATGAATCTCGACATCTAAAAGATTAGCTTTATCCTCAAAAGACTTCATGACTTGAAGGGAAAAACCATCCGGGCGCGCGTTTGTTAAAAAGCTTTTCCAAACTTGGTTGGCGCGGGTGTTACTCTAAGACAGAGCGCCAATGGGTGCGCCTTCTTTTGAGGATCTCCTTCATTGGTGCGGGTAGTACACTGTGGACCCACACTAGTGGAAAAAGGGCACTTTTCAGGGATATTTTGCAGGAGGTGTCTTCAGGGCACATGAAGTCCATACTTAGGGGAACATAATGCAAGTGTTTTTAAGTCATGTCACTGCTCACAGGTCCCGGAATGAGTCCTCCAAAGTACGGGAAAGGGGTAACAGGGATGGTGACCAATGGTGACAAATTACTATGTAACAGATGCCCCCTAAAGCATGAGGCTCGAGAAAGAGGGGTGAAATGCTTTACAAGAACACATGTAGCTGCCGCCGAGAATCTGCATCGAGAGATACAACTGATAGCTCAAGTACATGATATATATGGTATGGTCGCAGCCATCCATAAGAGAGTACATAATAATCTAGATCCATAGTATGGGCGCAACCATCTGATTAGGATCAATGAATAGACTCAGGTATGGTCGCAGCCATCCAGTGAATGAGTCATGTAACAAGAATCACGCCTGGATTACAACAGACAAAATCCAGGGTCTTGCGCTCCATCTCGACCCGAACAAAAGTACAAGTTCAAGCATGCGAATATATGAGTTGAAGTCGAACATGCATGAACATCGTCTGATTACCAGTCAATAATGAAAAATGTTAACAGACGCGAGAGGTACCACCAATAATGACAATGGCCCTCAAGGTACTACAGGTACAATCTACGGCGTGCGAATTAGTAATCTGGCGTCGAACACCCGTAGAATCATTCGATCGGAGGCCAATGATGAAAACCTCACGTCAAACACGAAGAACTTGCCATTGAGGCATGCAGGCTCCGAGGCACCAGAAGGGAGTCTCTAGATCAGCTTCCTAGATAATGAGCTGAAGTCGACAGGAAGTGACCTTGATCGAAGGTGGGCCATGATGTTCCCCACATCATCGACACGAGACAGAGAGATAATGTTGTGAATCAGGATTATGTGAGCTATCAGAGGGAGGTTGTTTTTCTGCAGAGGTCAACTTCTCTTGAACATATCGGCGGCACGATAGTGGAATTGGCAGTATTTGACATCAATGGATCAGAGGTCATGGTGACGAGGCAATGAGCAGATGAGAGGTCAAACAGGATTATCCAAATCCACGGAGGCAAGTGAAAAATGAGATGAGATATCCCCACCCAGACACGAAAGCAGACAAGTGCCATGTTCAAGAGCGACATACTAACGACACGACAATAATTATGGTTCCATTTTCCCCCGCCATTTCTGGCGAGTACCCCAATTATTTTTAACAAGCTTGATGGGGATAGCATATGCTTGTGGTGCGTCATTTCGACAAAATCCGATGTCATCAGGTTTTAACGAGTCTGACAAAGGAAGAACTCGGCGTCTTTTCATGTTTAGAGAGTTTGAAAAGACAACAGAAAAGGAAACTCCAAGGGTGTCCTTTTTCGTAAAGTTGTGTCTCTCGAGCCCGAAAAAGTATAAAACAATGCTCGAAAGAACCGCCCGACCATTACGATCGAGGAGTACTTTTCATAAGTAGTGATTTCGACTTGAAAAAGTAAAAAAGTGATCAAAACCACGTCGTTTAGTAACCATTAACGAGTTTGAAACAACAAAAACCCGGTAATCTTTTTATGTTTTAACGGTCAGGAAAAAGAACTTAAAACGACCGCCTCTTATTAACGTTTAACGAGTCAAGAGGAGTAACTCGGCAATCTTTTCATCTTTAAATGGTCAGAAAAGAGCTGAAAGCGGACCCCAAAGTAACCTTTTCACATGTTTTACCGAGCTTGAAAAAGTGAAAAAAAAGGAGCTCGTTTCGTCGCTTGAGTTACACCAACACCTGTCATCATACCAAAAATAGCGTAAAACCCATTTTGATATAAATATATTCAAAAATACCCAAAAAAGACATTATTTTAACCCTAAAATAATGTTTTTAATACATTTTAGGTCAAAAAATGCTATAAAATAGTGAAATGGTAAAAAACAAATTCACTTTTTACTTTTCACCTTGTGAGTTTACCATTGGAGGGTTTTGGGTGCAAACTTCAACCGTCGATTGTGATCAATCCAGGAAAGCAATCGAGCCGCCGTCTGAAGCAGGTAAGAGGTCTTGTCCTTAGCTTTATTTCCATTCCTTTTTTATGCATTTTGTCCGTTGATTGAACCTCTGCAAGGAGGAATTTGAAATTTAGGGCCGCGCCCCATTGGCGCGGGTATCCGGCACGGATCCGCGCCAATGGGGTGATTTACCCCAAGGTGCCGCGCCATTGGCGCGACTGTTTTAGAAACAGTCGCGCCAACCGCGCGAACTGAATTTTACCCTAAATTTCATCATTATTTTTAAAATTTGGTTGATTTGTAAGCTTATCATTGTTCCAATAATGACTTATTCATCCTTGTGGGTGCAGGAAACAAGCAAGAATGGTGGTGGAATGGAAAGAACGTGAACATGATGTTGTAGATGCCTTGGCCATCGAGGATGAGGGATGCATGAACGCTCTAAGGGATTGTGGTCTCAAGAAGTTCTTCCTCACGCCTTATCTGCGAGCTCAGCCTGAGTTATTGCAGTTCATAGTGGATGCTTGGGATGTGGATGACCAAGTATTTCACTTACGGGACCAAACCTTAGAGCTGGACGTGTCTGATGTGTATTTCATTACTGGGCTATCACGGAGAGGGGCGAGCCCCATTTTGACCGGAAGTAGACCTTCCGGAGAGAAGATGGGTGAGGTGAAGGACTGAGTGTGTCCAGAAGCACAGTTTGGGAGAAACAGTGCTAAGGTGGATATAGCCACCATCTAGGATTTGGCTCTTAAGGTGATATTGTTCACCATCACGCGTGCAGCTGGGGTACAAGCGCCCCATGAGGCAAGCAAGAATCATCTGTTACTAGCGACAGAATGCCTTAGCCCCACCATCTTTGACTGGGCTACAGCAGTGACTACCAACATCAAAAGGCAGCTTACAAAGTGTAAGCACGGAGAAGTGAAATAGTTCGGGTATGGCTTGATAGTGGTGTCGTTCTTCTTGGAACGAATACCCCTCTTTCGGATGCAGGGAGCTGTAGTGGCTGATCCATTGCCACGGGAGCCTAGGATGGCACGCTGGGCAGCATTGACGCCCAGAGGAGGAGGGGGCCAGCATATGTCTTGGAGGCCCGAGTTCTTCATCTGGCTCCGTCATCAGTTGATCGTAGTGGAGGACTGGCCATACGCGGGAACTAACTTCATGGGAGACCCAGACCTCCCACTGCCAGAAGAAGAGGAATGGGAAGAGGAGCTGGGTATGATTTCTTCATTTTTTGATGTTTTATGTATTTTCATTTTTTTGTTAATACATGTATGTTCTGATAACAGTCATATGTACTTGCAGATTTAGGCCCAGAGCGACCAGCCGACATATCTCCTATAGCTCGTAGAGATCAACCTGCAGCCGACCCTCAGCAGGCAAGAGGTGCCCGGGGGGAGGAGCTGCTGGTGCAGAATCTCGAGGGTCTTACCCAAGGGATTCCGGGCTATGCTAGGCTGGCGGACGTGCCCTTCGAGTACCAGAGGCACACAGTGGGAGTACCGACTCGCGTCCACCGTCTGCTGAGACGTTTGGTGCAAGCGGTGACATGCTATCATGAGCATCACCGTGATTAGACGCCTAGGTTTCATTTTTGCATATTTTTGAGGGACATGTCGTCCCAGGATCTATCAGGATGAACATGTATTATTTTTTGGACTATGTAATGCGCACGGCGCAAACATTATGACACACACGTATATATATACATATGCCTATGGTTTATTATTGTGCTTTCATGTGCTTGCTTGTATAATTTTTTGATTACAAATTACGCAAATGTCTATCTAATACATGATTAGCCAATGCATCAGATAATGTGTTTAATTGTCGTGGAATATGCTGATATGTGATAAAATCAAAGTTCCTTTCTAAAAATCTCACACGTAAATACAACCTTAGAATGCGATGGTCTCTGACGGAATATCGCCCGTTGAGCTGGTGGACGACAAGTTGAGAGTCCAGGTTTACTACCAATGAACGAATGTCGAGATTAATTGCCTCAGCAATTAGCTCGATTACAGCACAATATTCGGCGACATTGTTAGTGGTACGACCCAAACACACACCTTGAAAATCTATCAGCTCGCCATGAGGATCATAGATCACCCACGCCACAGAGGACAAGTTGCGAGTACTGCGGCAGGCACCATCAGCGAAACCAACATAAGGTGCATCAAACATCTGCACAAGAAGCGAAAGACACAATAAGTGGCAGTTACGCCTTTAAAACTGACACACATACACACAACAAACTTGCTAGAGTACATGTATGTACAAAATAAAATGTACAAGCATCATGCATAGTACTTTTTCAAGTACAGCCCGTTTCGGGGCTTTCCGAGAGGGTTCCCTTCATAATCAATTAGCTCGTAGGCCCCTTTTTGCAAAACTTTCTTGACAATGTAAGGGCCTAGCCACATAGGCTCGAGCTTTCTTGCTCCTAGCTTATCCTTTGCCTGATCGTCTAGCAGGACTAAATCTCCCTCAACAAAAGAACGTGGATGTACAGTCTGATCGAAGTGAGTCTTGACTCGCTTCTTCTGTGTTTCGATGGCCAAAGAGGCCAGGCAATGGGTCTCATCTAGCTGTTCCAGGTAAAGAAGGCATTCTTCTAATGGAGTAGTGTTGGGAAGTAGTTCGACAACCAATTTTAATGAAGGGATTTTGCACTCGATTGGAAGGGTAGCCTCTAGTCCATAAACTAGCTAAAATGGAGTAAAACCAGTGGCATCCTTCACGGAGGTTCGGTAGGCCCACAAGGCAGGGAACAACATCAAATGCCAGTTAGACTTATGCATGCCAACGGTACGCTGAAGCATTGTAACCAAAATCTTATTGATAGCTTCAACTTGGCCATTGGACTGAGGGTAATATGGAGTCAAACTATCGTGCTGTAAGCCTAGCTCGGTTGTTAGTTCCAACATCATATGATTACGGAAATGCTTCCCGTGATCAGTGACGATGGCTTGAGGGATGTCGAATCGCGAAATAACATGGTTGAATAAAAATTGCGCCGCTGTGTGACCGTCTTCAGTTAATGTAGGCATCGCCTCGGCCCATTTAGTAAAGTAATCGACGGCAACGATAATAAACCCATGCCCCCCGACCGAGCGAGGGTTACAGGTCGTATAATCAATGCCCCATTTTGCAAAAGGGCCGGCGGTGACAACAGGGTGCAATGGAGCGGGAGGCGCTCGCATCTTCGGCTGGTATATCTGGCACTCATGACAAGAACGGACGGCAAGAATGCAATCCTTAAAGATAGAGGGCCAAAAGTAGCCAGCACGGAGGATTTTTTGGGCAGTAGCATATCCAGACATGTGACCACCATAGGCACCAGAGTGGCAGTCATTCAAGACACGCTCAGCTTCCTCGAGAGTTAGACAACAGCGGAGAACAAAGTCGGCGCCGAGGCGATATAGTGTGTCCCCAATGATACGGTATGGTTGAGACTGATGACGAATCCTTCGCCGAGCGTCTTTGGACACGCCAGGGTGAAAGGAGGACGTCTGCAGATATATAATGATATCCCCGTACCAGGGGTCGAGGGTGATGATGAGAAATAAAGTCTCATCCGGAAAGTGATCCTCTGTGTGATAGGGCGGGGAAGAAGATGGCAAAGAGAAAAGTAACTCAGCAAAGACAAGGGATTTCTTGGACTTGGCAGTGGTAAATTCCAAGTCGAACTCTTGGAGGATGACAATCCACTTTGATTACTTGCCCCCCAGCAACTGGCGTGACAAAATATACGTCATGGGGTTGCAATCATAAATCATGGTAGTAGTGCGCAGCAGAATATAATGACGGAAACGTTGAACGGCACAAACGACGGCCAAAGCCAACTTCTCGACATAAGCATATCAAGTTTCCGTATCTAAAAGATTGCGGCTGAGATAATATATAACATGCTCAGTGCCATCATCGTCAGCTTGAACGAGAACCATGCCGATAGTGGTGTCGGCGGCGGCCAAATACAGAGTGTAGTCACGATGATAGTTCGAAGGACGAAGCAACGGAGCAGAAACAAGGAGACCCTTGAGACGCTCAAAAGATTCCTTAGCCATGGTATCCCAATGAAAAGGGACATCTCTCTTTAGTAATCGTGTGAAACCTTTGGCCACCTCGGCATAGTTTGGAACGTAACGTCGTAGAAAATTTGCTTTAACCTGCAAGCTTTGCAATTGCTGTAAAGAAGCAGGGGGAGGAAGATTCACTATAGCCTCGACTTTAAGGGGATCCAAATGGATGCCCTCTCGGGAGACGACAAACCCGAGAAGTCGGCCGGATTCAACGCAGAAGACACATTTGTGAGGATTGAGTCTAATTCGATAGTGTCGACAGCGAAGAAAGAGCTCGCGAAGGTGAGTAGGGTGGTCCTGACGTTTGGCTGAATGAGCTGGAAGATCATCCAGGTATGGCTGTACAATGTGTCGAATGTCATGAAAATCATAGGACATTGCACGTTGGAAGGTAGCACCGGCATTTTTGAGACCGAAAGGGAGCTTCTTATAGGAAAAAGTGCCCCATGGACAGATAAAGGCAGTCTTGTGTTGATTAGCGGGAGCAATATTGATCTGGTTATATCCAGAAAAACCGTCCATAAAAGAGTACATTTCGCTTCTGGCACACTCGTCAATAATTTGATCAATGAATGGTGTGGGGAAATTATCTTTAGGACAGGCCCGATTAATATCACGATAATCGACACAAACACGGATTGTACCCTGTTTTTTATTCACAGGTACGATATTGGAAACCCAATCTGTGAGCGGGATAGGATAAATAAAACCAGCTTTAAGAAGCTTCTCTACTTCGGCCTTAATAGTTGTAGCCTTTCTGGGGTGTACAGGGCCTAAACGTTGACGAACAGGCTTAGCACCTGGGTACGTGATTATCTCATGCACCACTATGCTGGGATCAATGCCGGGCATTTCTTCATAGGACCATGCAAAGACGTCACGAAATTTGCGAAAAAGGTTGGAATAAAGTTGAATCTCCTCTGGAGTACAAGTGACTCCAATGTGAAGATGTTCGACAATCCCTGGTTTCACAGAGATGTCGATGGGCTGGGTTTGTGTAATGTTCGCCATATTTCCTTCAGAGGACACTTGATAAACTTGGATAGGTGTTTGAAGGATTTGAAATGGGAGACAAGGAGCAAACCGCTCGAGACAAGTAAGCATATCCTACCGGGCAGGTAGAAACGAGGAACGATGGTGAAAATCATGCCAAGGAGGTTCCTCGAGAGACATAGTCTCAATAATGGCTTCGTCGGAAGGGAATGTTTCTTTTAAAGGGTCCGAAGAAGTCTCATCTACAAGCCCTGAGGATGGATGGAGAACCTTGCTCGAAAGGGCAAGTTCAGAAGAGGGAGCCGATGCAGCAATGATTTCGACATAGTTGAGCTCGGCAGGACTCAACGGCATCTGGTCGCCCCAAGAATCTACTTGGTCGGTGGGAGGGAGGATCCATGGATCAGAACAAGTAGTAATCATATTGACAGAAGCGACGTTAGGAGGTGGGAGCAGAAAAACACCCATGAGGGCGGGATCTTTGAAAAGCCCGGCTCCCAGACTCTCAGATGATCTGGAGGTATGCTCTACAAAAGGAATATTTCCCTCAGAAGAGGAAGCGAAGAATGACAGCTGGTCTACAGTAAAAATCTTCCCTTGATGAGGGAAACGGATGACACGAAACAAAGATGAAGCTACAGCTTGCATCGCGTATATCCAGCTACGTCCGAGAAGGAGGTTGTAGGTAAGAGTAGCATCAACAACTTCAACTTCCATTTCGACCGTCTTCCCTTCCAAAGAGATGGGCAAACGTTGGAGTATACCATAAGGACGAGATGCTCTTCCATCAAAAGCTTCCAAGGTTGTGGGAGACTGGCTCAGCGTCAGAGATCCAATAGCTTTCCAACAGGCAACAGACATGATGCAAGTAGAAGCACCTTCATCAATGACTGTACGATGAATCGTTTTGGAATCAATAATAACCTGTATAAGGAATGCGATTTGGGGAGGTAGTCTCTGTGTATGGCGTTCCAAGTCAAAAGTAATTAAATCCGAGTCGGCCGGGTCTATGCCACCGATAGCAGATAGCAAGGACTTCCTCTGAGAAGGGCAGCTCTGGAGAACTTATAAAGCAGACATAGCCGATGGAGTCTGAGCTAAGTCCTCAACAATATTGTAGTGTTGTGCAGCACAAGCATTTGGGTTGTAAGAAGATTTCTAGAGTACTCCTTTTGGAGGGGGTCGAATAGGCGTCTCAGTACTAGGTCTCTCGATGTGGAGCGGGCTTGAACTGAACGGAGGAGCACTAGAGGGGACCTCAGGCTCTTTCCCGACAGATGACAGATAATATTTTGTTCGAGTACTGATATTGACAGGTATCGTTCCAGCCATAAACACTTGAGAACCGAAGGAAGAGGGAGGTTGAGAGGGGTCAGACACCATTTGTGTTTGTTGTGAGGGAAAGGGTTCTTTGAGCACCGCAGGAGTCCCAGGAGCGCCTTTCAACAAACGACTAACTTCGGACCGCCTAGGGCAGTCTTTGGTATAGTGATCTTCATCACAGATAAGACAAGGATACTTAAGTTTGCGCTTGGAACCGTCCTCGGGCGGGGGTTTAGGGGAGTCCTGTTTAGGTTGATCAGGCTTATTCTTCACTTTACCTTTCTTCTTTCCTTTCGAGGCTTTGTCTGCCATGGTGGACTGGACGGCATTGACCTCGGAAGTAATATTCGAAGTGGGTGTTACCTGAGAAGTATGTTCATTCGAAGCATTTGATTTTTGCTTCCCAGGGTTCGCGGAATTTTTCTTCGAGGATGAATTAACAGAACCAATAATACCGTCAACAGTTGGTGTTGGCGAGGCTTTATATGTTCCTGGTCTCGAGGCGTCAGGCAGATAATCATACAATGTACCTGACTGAGAATAAACCAAGTCAAGGTACTGAGCGCGCGCGATAGCTTGCTCTTCAGTGACACACGCCCCCATGGCAATGTCCCGAGCTATTGGAGGAACGAACGAAGTCGTAAACCAATCGGTAAGAAGTTGGTCGGGAATCCAAAATTTGATCATACGTCTACGTCGTCTCCATTCATGGATATGATCAGAGATATGCGTAGCCGTTGTCTGTCTTA
Organism: Pinus tabuliformis; assembly: GCA_031772625.1. Lineage (NCBI taxonomy): Eukaryota > Viridiplantae > Streptophyta > Pinopsida > Pinales > Pinaceae > Pinus > Pinus tabuliformis. Next base: position 77,637,010 of record CM062812.1, read on the forward strand.
AGGATCTCAGGAGGTGTGTACCCGTTTCATATCGAATGGGCAACTGAAAATGAGTGAGAAATGCCATAGCCAACGAGTTGAAATCCTGAAAGGATCCGCGATTGAGCTCAATATACCACTTAGCTGCAGAGCCAGTGAGAGTCCTTTGAAAAAGGTGAAGCCGAATTGAATCATCAAGCCATGAATTGGATGAACACCACATGTGATAAGTCATGACATGAGCTTGTGGATCTTCATTATCTTTACCATCGAATTTTGGACAGTCACCGGGGATCTTTGTTGGAACCGGAGGCCAATATGGATTATGGAGAATAGGATCATTGGTCAGTTTGGACACATCCGGTAATTCTAAAGTCGCTAAGAAAGGTAACTGAGGGTTGAAGGACATCTGGGGTTGCTGGTGGGATGGAGCACCAGGGTTCCAACCAACTGGCGGTTGCCCCCATGGGCTTGGTCCGGACGGATTTGGCCCCATAGGGTTTTGTCCGTAGGGATTTGGGTTCTGCCCCCCAGCGTTCCATGGATTACCAAACGGTCCTGCAGGAGCGCCATATGGTTGCGGATAATTCTGATAAGGATTCGCCTGCAGTTGTTGATAATTTTGATATGGGGCAAACAAAGGTTGCCCTTGAGGTTGCTGGTAACCATACGGTGGCTAGACTCCAAACTGAGTTTGAGAAATAGGCTTAGTTTGATAGACTGGTTGGGATTGAACTCCAACTTGCATTTGAAGACCGGATGGGGTTTGGGGTCCAGCTTGGGGCAAAAAACCGGATTGAGCAGCGCCAGAAGGATGTCCTGTAGGTTGGGCTATCTGGCCAGAAGGATGACCTTGTTGATATTGAAGTTGGCCTACCTGCCCAGAAGGTTGTACCTGCTGGGAGTGGAGTTGTTGTTGCACAGCTGAAGGTTGTCCTGACGGACCAGATGGCCGAGTGGGCTGGGCAGTTGGTTGGCGTAATTGAGTTTGAGGCTGACCGACTTGCCCAGAAGGTTGATTATACTGGACGGTGGGCTGACCAGGTGGTTGAGAAGCTTGTCCAGATATTGGACCATACTGGACATTGGGTTGGTTTGGGTTAACAAATGATTGACCAATTTGTCCAGTAGGATAACCTTGCTGGATACCAGGTTGGACTTGTTGAACAGAAGATTGACCTGAGTTACTAGAAGGTTGAGCATAAGAGGTGAAAAACGGACCACCAGAGGCGAAAGGGTTTCCTTGAAAGGATTGTCCTTGTAGGTCTTGATGAGGTGGTCTTTGGGATGGCGCAGACGATGCTTGGCCACCATGAAAAGAGGTGGAGCCCCAATCAATTGACAGCGGAACTGAAATCTCAACAATCGGTTGAGACGGCAAAGGCCCACCAAGATGTGGTACATACTGATCGTATGGGCCCTCAGGTGGGACGTTTGATGTAGGATCGAAGACTCTGAATAAAGAAGCCGAAGGACGACTGAAAATAGGAGTCGAAGAAGCCACACATACCGTTGGAGCGGTTGTGATTGAGGTAACAGACGTACTGCGACTTTGTGGAGTGAAAGGTTCCGTAGTGGAAAAAGTGAGTTGTGACCAAATGGAACTCGTGAAGGGAGTTCCAGAAGACATAACATTGCTTATTGCTTTATAGCTTGGAGGCAGTCTAGGAGTGCTACTAACAGGCGTAGATTCCGTTGCGGTGGGAATTTCACCACTCGTCGCAATGGATTCGTCAGTCGAAGTAGGGGATACGTCCTCCATGTCGGAAGAAAATGGTGGGACTGAAACACGAGGAGAAGTGTATTCCCAAAAAGGGATACCGTCCTCAGAAGGTTCCCAAACAGGGTTCCAATGAAACTCGTAAGTCTCGTCACCTAGAGCACGAGAACTAATCAGTTGTATACTCAGAACAACAGAAAGAGCTTCATTAACAACCGGTATCTCGGAAGACGAAATTGGTAATTCCGCCAGGATGAAACTTCACAAAATCGTAGGGAATCTAACGAGACAAGACCCTACTCAAACTAATGCAAACAAAATCTAACCGGGTGAATGTGCATCGTGGCCGAATAAATTTTAAGACAAAGGAACTGAACTTGACCTTTTCATGTTTTAAGAGTCGAGAAAAGGACAAAAAGGTGACTCTAGTCTCCTTCGAATGTTTAATGAGCACGAAGTGACAAGACGCTCACTGGCACCTTTTCTTTTAAGGAGTCCGAAAAGGATCAAAAGTGACTACTCTGGAGACTCTAGGCAAAGGGTTTACCAAACAATCCATAAAACTTCTTATACACCTTGGCAATCAGATGAAAACCAAAGACTTCCCGTATGGCAGTCAATCTTCCTGAATGCTATGTTCAGTGCATTACGGCTTGTAAGGCGGCAGACACGACTTCCTGTGGATAAAGGATGATAACCTAGTGGGGTCTCCACATATACTCGACGGTACATGGGAGCACAAATCCGTGCTAGACCACTACCGAGTCACAAAAGGAGGAATCACCCAACCGTAATGTGAAACAATAGTGTCTAGGTTTAACGACGCCGAAACATGTCTCTAGCCTAGACCTCTAGAATGTGTGCGTTAAGTTCCAATGCGTTGTTAGATTCATTCAGTTCATTTTACAGTTGATCTTCAATTAGGTTTCAGTTTTTAGGTCCTACCGTATGTGATCTCTCAGAATTTCCTAAATGCAAACTATATGCCAAAATATATCATTCCGTTCAATGAATGCTAACTACAGAAGATTTGAGATTTTCAAACAAACAAAATGATCACCAAACAATCAACAAAGATCCTAATGCAGCTAATAGCAATAAATGAAACTTTTTTTTTTCTTTTCTTAAAAAGTGACTAATAGCCAATAACAATGAAGAATGCTAACTAATATAATGCAAAAGGATCATTTGTTTTTTTTTTTAAATGGCATAATGCATTTAAACAAATTTCCAGAGATGATAACAAAAGTAAATAGACAAATTTCAGTCAATGCAAGTAGAACCAAGTCTGAAACACCAAGACAATCTGTCAAAAACCTCACAAAGACCTCAATGAACTATGTGATCTAAGCCCAAAACGAAGTCAAGTGAAATCCAAAAGATCAATAAGTAGATTGCTTGAAGCACACAATAAAAGGTTTTGTCAACCACTAGACAAGTGCAGAAAACCACCAAAGAGTTGACTGGACAATCAAAGAACCAAAACCTCCCACGGAAGGCTCGATATACAAAGCCACTAGATGCTCTAGGGCTGGGATATAAGATCGATGGAAAAAAAGCAAACACCCGAAGGATAAAGGTAAAAAAACCAGTCAAACAGAGTTCTGACACACTCCAGTAGCTGAAAAGGATGTAAAAAGACAGAAATCTGAGTTTAAAAAGCTTCCAACAAACAAACTGGAAAAGTTCACAGGACCGGCGCGACTGTCAGCCTGTAACTCGCGCTATTAAGGAATTAGCGCGAGTTGCTTTCATGTAACCTGCGCCAACTGGCACGACTGTCATGTAGAAAAACGCGCTAATAAAGTTTGCTGGCTTAAAAAAAAAAAATCAAGCAGTCTCGGGTCTGGTCGACAGTATTCAGACAGATCAGACAACAAGAAACAACTTAAAAACTAACCCAGAAAGCTTATTTACGCAAGCAAGCAAGAGAAAACCAAAATACAAGACAAACTCCAAGATTTTCGGTTCGTAAACCAAACCGGAGATTGACTGAAGTGGCGTTGATCTACTTCGCTAATGCAAAGCAATAGCGTTTCGAAGGCTGCCTGGCCGTACTTCAGGCTCTGTCCAAGGTTTATGAATCAAACAACCAATAGCTTCCCCATCGAAGTCGCCAAATTGTTGGAGAGGTAAATCCCCTCTGCGGACAGAGGCGATCCCACTAGCCCAAAATGGGTCTAGCAACAATCAATTAATGCTACCATGCAAGTTCCTAGTTGCAAATTGAAAGTGGATTATGAGAACCAACCTGGAGTCCAACGCTAGTGTCGTAGACGAGTCGATACTCTCGTTCCCTTGCTCCGGCAAGTCACGATCCTCATGATCTCCGCGAATGGATACCTGCACATGCAAAGAAAAAAGCGAATACAAACATAAAATCCACTAAATACAACTATACATCGGTCAGAAAAGACATAGATCAAACATCATCATAATGAACAATAAGATCGGAACCATAACGATAATCGCTTATTAATGAGTAATCAACGAGAAAAATACAACCAAAGTTCTGACGTTGAATCTCTCCTCTCGCTGGGCGAGCAGCTACATATGTCTTGTAATAGACCTTTCTCTCTCTTTGATTATGACTACACAGCTCAGACTTCTGGCAGCATAACCTCCCTATGCTTCAAGACTCTTACTATCACTCAAGACAAGCGTTATCACTCCTACTCCAAAAACTAGCTTGTCAAATGCATGAGGACAGACTTTTATAGATGGAGAAGGGGAGGAAGATACAATGCATCGAGACACCCATTATGGATTGGCATTATCTCCAAAAAGCCGTTGCGGATAGATGATGAATCTCGACATCTAGAAGATTAGCTTTATCCTCAAAAGACTTCATGACTTGAAGGGAAAAAACATCCGGGTGCGCGTTTGTTAAAAATATTTTCCAAACTTGGTTGGCGCTGGTGTTACTCTAAGACAGAGCGCCAATGGGCGCGCCTTCTTTTGAGGATCTCCTTCATTGGCGCGGGTAGTACACTGTGGACCCACGCTAGTGGAAAAAGGGCACTTTTCAGGGATATTTTGCAGGAGGTGTCTTCAGGGCACATGAAGTCCATACTTAGGGGAACATAATGCAAGTGTTTTTAAGTCATGTCACTGCTCACAGGTCCCGGAATGAGTTCTCCAAAGTACGGGAAAGGGGTAACAGGGATGGTGACCAATGGTGACAAATTACTGTGTAACACCCATAACGGAGATTACTCCTAGAGTAGTGTTGAATGATCCTGCTCTACAGGAGCACAGGGAACACATGGGGACTTACGCCATAGTCTGAAGATTCATGGGAATTTGGCCCTCTAAAAAGGCATTACAGACATGGATCAAATACCATTGGAAACCAGAAGGTAGTATTGAACTACATCTGGGGTCAAAGGTTTTTCTTACAGTGGTATTTACTGACATTGAGGATAAAGATAGAATATTCGAAGGTGGACCCTACTTTTTTGCAGTAGCAGGCCTCTATATGAGGCCATGGAAGATGAAATTCGTTCCAGAAAGAGAGACATTCACCTCGGTACCTGTTTGGGTAAGGCTCTATTTCCTACCTCTCAATTATTTGCAACATGGGTTGCTTTCTGTCATTAGCAATAAACTAGGTCGTTTTGTGAAAGCTTCGGAAGCCACAAGACGGGGTAAATATACTTCCTATGCTAGGATTTGCATAAAAATGGATCTATCAGGAGGTCTCCTGGATCAACTAATCCCGAAAGTCTTTGATGAGGAATGGGTCCAAACGGTGGATTATGAACATATCCCGTTCAAATGTCATAGATGCCACGAACATGGTCACCTAATTAGAGACTGTCCTCTTAGCAAAGTAGACAACAAAGGAAAACCTAATACTGTGAAGGAGACTGAAAACTTTTAGAAATTGGTAAGTAAAGGAAGAGGAGGCAGAAAGGGAGCAAGGCAACAATGCAACGAGGAGCAAAATATTAACCTGAACCGGTTTCAAGCTCTAGAAGAAGAGGAAGAAATGGCAAAGGAAAATAAAGTAATGGAGGAAGGACCTAAGGAAAAAGAGATAGAGGAGAACTACAATATAAACAAGAGATTTGTAACAGGAAAGATACTATGAATAGTGAGACAGAAGCAGAAATGGATATGGAGATGACCCAAAGTGAAACAAATCTGGAAGACCATGAACTGCAAGAAATTCTAGAAAAGGAACAACTAGACCTGGAAGGGTTCTTGATGCAGGCTACCATGGGAGGGATAGAATCTCTACCCCAAGAGGACTGCAACAAAATACAACAGCTGTTTCTATGGAAGTCTCAGGAAAGAGGGTTAGAAACAGGAACAACCACTAACAAGCTGGAAAACAAAGGAGTGAAAACAATGAAACCAACCCCAAGACTAGCTCCTAAAAATGCAGGTAAGAAGAGAGGCCAGAAAAAGCAGAAGGAACTTTTGATGGAGTGTGGAAAGCTCATGATAGATTCGGGTAAGATGAAAGACCTAACCAGTTACTCCTTTACAAATCTTTAAATATGAAATTTACATCTTGGAATATTAGAGGTCTAGGAAGTAAAAGAAAACAAAGGTTGCTTAGTCATAGAATGAAACAAGATATGCCGGATATGATTTTCATCCAGGAAACTAAATGTTCCATTCAGAAAATAAGATTCATACACAACAAATGGCTCATTAGATATGAGTTTCTAGAGGTTAAAGCAGAGAACACAGCGGGGGGTATTATTACTCTTTGGAATCCCCAAAGGATCATAATTATGGATGCAGAGGCATCAAGAAATTATCTATCAGTGGTCATTCAACCGGTTGGGGTTTCGGAAACATTCCTAGTTACAAATTTTTACAGTCCTCTGAAATTAGAGGAAAAACTCAAATTGTTAGAAGCCCTTAGTGACCTCAGAAGCAGACAGACGGGAATGCCTTGGATCATGGGAGGAGATTTTAACATGATCAAATCTCTCTCTGAAAAAAAAGGAGGCACCAGAGTGCTCAACAAAGACTCCTTAGTGTTTCAATCATTCACAGACAATATGAATTTGGTTGAGTCAGATTCAAGTAATGGCCTTTTTACTTGGAATAATAAAAGAGGAGGTGAGGCTCTGGTAGCGTCTAAATTAGATCGGTTCATGATATCAGGGGAACTAATGTTCCTTAATAGTGAAATAGCAGCCAGAGTGCTTCCTTTTGGAGGTTCAGATCATTGGTCGATTCAATTGGAAATCAAGGGTATAGATTCTCCCAGGAATAGACCCTTCAGATTCGAAAACATCTGGCTCTCCCACCCAGATTTCATTGGTAATATTGAAAAATGGTGGGCTGAAGACTTGCAAATCCAAGGTTCCAAGATGTACCTTCTGCATAAAAGACTAAAGCACATTAAGTCCAGACTAAAGGAATGGAACTGGAAAGATTTTGGGAACAATTTTGAGAAAAAACAATTGGTGGAAATCAAAATTCTAGAACTCAACAAGGCTCTGATAAGCAATGGATTTGATAAAGCCAAAAGCGAGCAGGTTGATAAATACCATCTAGTTTGGGAAAATTTATGCAAACAAGAGGAAATATTTTGGAGATAGAAATCTAGAATTGAATGGCTCAAGGAAGGAGAACGGAACACTAAATTTTTTGACATATCCACAATGGCCAACAGAGCTCACAACAGAATCTCCATGATTAAAGATGAGGGAGGGGAAATTCAGACCACTCATAAAGACATTGAAGCTGTGCTTGTTCAACATTTCTAGAACTCACTCGGGAAAGCACTCCAGACAGGGATCAATCCATCAGGGGAATAACAAGGCATATCCCCAAACTGGTGTCCAGAGAGGACAATTTTAACCTCAACAAACCAGTTGAGGAAGAGGAGGTCAGCGAGGTTCTCAAAGATATGCAGAATGGCAAAGCTCCAGGCCCAGATGGTTTCAATGTGGATTTTTTTAAAGTGTATTGGCATATAGTCAAGGAGGACATTGTGAATGTGGTAGAGGATTCCAGGAGAAGCAAAACTATACTAAAAGCTCTCAACACCTCCTTTATTTCCCTTATTCCTAAGCAGGACATAGCACAATCAACAGACAAGTATAGACCTATTTCCTTGTGTAATGTGGTTTACAAGATTATATCCAAAGTAGTGGCCAATAGACTCAAACCTCTCCTCCCCTCGCTAGTGTCTGAAGAGCAATCAGGTTATGTGGAGGGAAGACAGATTCTAGACAACATTATTCAAGCTCATGAAGTGGTGCACATGCTAACCAGTAACAAATAGGCGGGGATGATCATGCAACTAGATATTGCCAAAGTGTATGACAAGGTGAATTGGAATTACATCAAGAAATTTCTCTTTGCCTTTGGGTTCGATCACAACTGGGTCGGATGGGTCATGGCGCTGGTGACTTCCTCTAGCTTTTCCATTCTAGTCAATGGCTCTCCCTCTATTATCTTAAATCCTTCTAGAGGCCTCAGGCAGGGAGACCCTCTCTCTCCCTTCCTCTTCATTCTCATGATGGAAGGGCTTGGGCGTTCCATTAAGCAGGCCAAGGCTTCTAGAAGAATTAGGGGTCTTCAAACTTCTGAAAACGGTTCTGAGCTAACTCATCAACAGTTTGTTGATGATACCTTACTACAAGGCGTTCCTACAGTCAAAGAGGCTTTGGCCTACAAGCAAATTCTTAAATATTTTTCCCTGGCTACAGGTATGGAAGTCAACCTCTCTAAATCAAAAATCTTCTTCTTTAACACTAACATTGCTATCCAAAGAAATATCTCAAGAATTCTCGGCTTCCAACGAGATTCCCTCCCCTCAAAATATTTAGGAATACCTCTTACTTCCAGACCCATGCAAAAGAGTATTTGGGAACCAGTCATTAATAAGATGCAGGACAGAGTAAAAAACTGGACCTTCCATGCCTTGAACCTGGCCGGCAGGTTAGTTCTGACAAAGGCTGTTCTTCAATCCATCCCTATTTTCATGTTATTAGCTCTCCAGGCTCCAAAAGGTGTCTTAGACCAATCAGAGACATACAAAGAGACTTCCTGTGGGGAAAGGAGGAAACTAGAAAGAAATGGGCCCTAGTTTCCTGTGAAAAAATATGCAAACCCAAAAGTCAGGGGGGACTCGGCCTGGACGATCAAGAGATTCTTTGTAAAGCTCTAGGAGCCAAATGTTGGTGGAGATGGGTGCAGGATCCAAAAGCTCAATGGGCCAGGATATGGAAAGAGAAATATGCTAGCTCATGGCACAATAATGATCTAATAAGAATGTCTGGAACTATAAAAGGCTCCTACATATGGAACAAAGCCTAGGAGAACAGAAGCTTAGTTCAAAAGAACAGTTTCTGGGAAATTAGAGCAATAGATCTTGCTCTTTTTTGGGAGGAAAAATGGCAGCAGGAACCAACATTGTTAACAAAGAATTTTATAAGCCTTAAGCAGGAAACAGATGCCCAAGGGTTAATCAGAGTTAAGGATTTTTGGGATCTTACTCTTACCTTCGAAAAGTGGAGAAGCTGGAGGAACATAGAATGTGGAGAGGACAGCCCCCTAAAAATCAAAGCAGAGGCTCTTGGAGACTTGCTCAAGCAAAGGATGATATTAATAACAGATGGGCAGGATCAATTGAGATGGGGTGATAACAAGCGAGGAGCCTTTAATCTCAAGGAAGCTAAAGGTTTTCTACTTGGGTTGAATCATAGCATTCCAGACAAGTCTTGGAAGCATCTCTGGAGGCAGCAAGGTTGGACGAAAATCAAGCTTTTTATGTGGTTGGTTCATCACAAGAAAATATTGACTTGGGACAATATTAGGAGAAGGGGAATTATGGGGCTTTCTAGATGTCAGCTCTGTGAAGAGCAAGAGGAGACAATGGAACATATTCTTAATAGCTGCTCTTATACTACTTGGCTGTGGGATTCGTTCTCTTCAATTTTCTAGCAGTCAGATAGGGACAGAGGAAGTATCATAAATACCCTAAACCACTAGAGAAAAAACTTCAAGGAGAATGAAGTCCTGTATTTGGCCTTGGCCTTCACACCCTGCTTTATCATCTGGAACGTTTGGAAAGAAAGAAATAAAAGAATTTTCAAGAATGGTAAGACTTCAGTACAACATCTTCTTGATCTTATCTTGAAACAGATCAGAGAGACAGGAAATTATACTGTTAATAATATCCCCACGAATCCCCCCTTAGAGGTAGAGTAGAGAATTCTTAGGCACTTGGGATTGCAAGAGATAACTCCCCAAGGTAGAAACAGTAAGAATAAGAACATGACTACAGAGAAGGAATACTGGCAACCCCCACCAAAAGGCTTTCTAAAATTCAAAATTGATGGGGCCTCCAAGGGCAATCCGGGAACCGCTGGTTATGGAGGAGCTTTAAGGGATGACAAGGGAAATATTATATTCATCTTCCACTACCATTTAGGGAGAGCGACTAATAATATGGAGGAAGTGATGGCTCTGGAGCAGTGTCTAGAGTTTCTATCATATAATCATTGCTCAAATATCATTGTGGAAGTAGACTCTGAGATAACCATCAATGCAGTGAAAAGAATCAGTGGTGGTTCCAAGCCGAAAAGAGTCTCAAATCATTGGAAACTCGTCTAGGTTTATCAAAAAATCCAACTACACCTTCAGGGCCTTCGAACCATAAGTTTCAACCATGTTTGTCGTAATGCCAACAAACTTGCCGACTTACTGGCCAATCAAGGTGTGAGCAGTGCTGAGGGTGGATTGGCGCAAAAGTGGCTTGAAATTCCTCCAAGTCGTTTAAAGGCTATCTGCGAAGATCAAGCTGCTGAGGATAGGGAGGTTTTCCGATTTTGAGCTGGGTTGAAAACCACAAATTGATGTCGTCAGGGGATACTAACTCAGCACTGAAGGATGAGCTAGAAAGGCGGAGAAGCTTGGGCGGGTCCATCTCCTCCCAGTCCATTTCAACTGGGTTTCCCAAGTTTTTGGTTGGCACTCTGCGAAATTCTCTCATGAATAGACTCGGGAGCAGCTTCAGGTTTCTCGGTATGAGATTGCAGAAGGGACATTCAATGGGATACAGCAGTAGGTGTCCTCTTCCTACCTCCGGGTTAGCTGTCCCAGCGATTGGCGGGTTTCTGGTGATCGCGCATATTCCCTCTTCCCGCCTCCGGGTTAGCTGTCCCAGCGATTGCCGGGTTTCCGGTGATCGTGCGTATTCAAAGTGGTAAGCGGTTCTGCAATTGTGTGAACAATCCCATAGAGCACTCGACACGTGGCATGGTGACCGGAGCAGAAATCGCCCTCCATCGTAAGATAAAGTGTGGGTGGGTTCGATGTTGCGAAATTGTTCCTGGCCGTAGGATTTGGAAACTAGAATGGACGGTCAGGATGGTTCGTACTGTTTAGTGGGGCCCGTCGGGCCATCTCCCCGAGTTCGTATCACGTGCCTTGTCCTTTCCTTGCTTTCTGTTCTTTGGGGGGTCAAGTTTGACCACTGTCGCTCGTTGGCTCTGGGAGATGCTTTGTCCAAATTTTTTTGGTCTTTCTATGTTTTTCTAGAGTTTTGTACTCGCGTGAGATAGTGGGAGGGTCCTTGTCTTTGGTAGGATTACCCGTTCTCCTGTGTTCTTATTTGTTGAGTTTCTGTACACTGTAAATTATCCCTTTTTTTAATGATATAGAAGGTTCAGCTCTTGCTTCAGCAAAAAAAAACTCCTTGGTTTGCAGATATTGCTAACTATTTGGCTATAAGAAAATTTGTTCAAAATCTATATCTTCTACCTCCTCTTCCTCCTTTGAATTTTCAACGAAAGCGAAAAAAGCGAGTTACTAATAAAACCATTAATGATATCATCTTCTGTCTCATCCTTGAAATACTGGGCTTTCACCAGAGTCAGGAGTGGTAGGGAAAGATATTATTTGGGCTCAAACTCATCCCACCAGGGGTTATACAAATCCACATTTGGTTTTGCGGGCTAAAGACTAAGATTGTTTGTAGCCTGGCCATCCAAGATCACCATAGATCCAGATCTGCATCCTATAAATGCATCTGCAATGGCCAGCCAAGGTCTCCCTAAGATCAAAGGATTTCCCCCCAAATTGGATTTGGGTTGTAAGGTAAGAAAGTCAGACGGATACCTCCAAGAGGCCATTGCGATTACTATGTCCTTTAACACCCCCTCGAGTGTGACACATGATCTGTCTGCTAATTCAAGTACAATAGGAGTATGTCTAAGCCCATGTAGCCCCAGGGTGGTAAAGAGGTCCTTTGTCATCACATTAATGTCAGCTCCAGGATCGATCAATGTGTTAGTTATGGGTTGGTCATTATTGTAGGCAATAACCGTAGGGTTTCCTGGATCATTATACTTGGTTAGAAGACGCTGAGAAGACATTAATTTAGACAATTTACCCATCACATGTATAGTAGCAGATCTTTAGGCTTCCTTCATGGTTTCTTAATGCACAAATCTCATAATGTTTTAGCATAAATAGGTACTTCTTTAAGAGCTTGCACCATAGAAATTCGTACATGCAAATTTTGCAACTCCCTAAGAAAAATGGATACAGGCTCTGTGGTCATTCCAGGCTTAGTTAACCTCTGAGGATACAGAGGATTTTGAGTTATAGAAGTCAAATTGACTGTCACAGATGTATTGACCTTACCCGAGTTGGTTTTTATAGGAGTAACAGTCCTTCTCGGGTTGGTTGTTACAGACGTAACATTTTTCTCTGTATCGGTTGTTACAGGTGTAAAATCCGCCTCAGGATCTACTACACCTCCTCTAGAAGGTTCACATTCCTCCTAAGTAATGATAGGGGAGTGATTTGGTTTAATTACCTTACCTGACTGCAATTGAATTTCATTAAGTCCCACAGGGGTAATAAGGTAAGTTTGGAAGGTAGTTAGAGCCTCTATGCTCTAGGCTTCTTTATTGTTCGGGTTAGGGTTATGTTGCATAGGTAGTTGGGGTTGCACAGGAAGTGTAGGAGCAGGAGTTTGGAAATGAGGAAATTGTAGTTGTTGTTGCATTGGTAATCCAAGTGGAGCTGTATTCTGGGAATTCCCCCTCCAGTTCTGGTTCCAAGGGTATGGTTGAGATGGAGGATATTGGATAAAGGGAGAGTGTGACCACTAGTTCCAAGGTGAAAGAGACTATGCTAGAGAAGGAGCATAATATTTCCATGGCTATTGTTGAGTATTATATGCATTCTTCCACGAATTGAAAGAAGAAAAATCTTGGGAAATACCTGGAGGTCGTGGCCGCCATGGTCTCCTAGGTGCAATGAAATAAGAGGACTTCAATTCTTCACTCAATTCTCTAAGTCCTGCTTTCAGTTTAGGAAGCTCCAGACATTGACCTATCGAATGTTCCATCTCACAAATATTGCACAAGCTAATGTTGTTCATTTCACACTCCCTCAAGGGATGTTTCTTTTGGCAATTTAGGCATAACACAACCAGAGGTGTATCAGCTTCTTCTTGTGTTTTCTTGATCTGTGCTATCATTATCTGGGTAGATAGAGCACTAAGGATATCGGTCTTAAATTTTTTGAATAAATTCTCGATCTCTTCTCTGGTTACTCCACCTATAGATTTTTGTATTTGGGAAGAGGCATCTCAGATTGTGCTTCTCCTCTTAGACAATCCTCTAGAGCATCTTAGACAAAGATTTACAATTTCAGTGAATGGTTCCTGAGATACGTCCCCTTTTCCTAGTAGGTCAGGGTATCAAGGCAGTCGTCCCTCATTCGTCTTATAAATATGGTTTTCAAGATCTCATGGTATAAATCACGGTGTTTAGACCTCTTCATATTCCTCTGGGCTCTCATCCTCCTACTGTGTCATTTTGAATACTTCCTCCCTTAATTCCCTAGTTTTGCAATAGTCTTGGTACTTTGATAAGAATATCTCCTTCATATTGTTCCATGTTCGAATAGAAATAGAGCCTAATCCCATGAACCATCTCAAGGATGCTCCTTCTAAAGTAGAAGGAAATAATTTCAGTTTATGAGCATCTGAGACATAGTCATAACTCTTGCATAAGACATCAAATTCAAATAAGAAGGTGTCTGGGTCTTCCACAGACATCCCTTAAAAGGATGGTAAGGATGATAAAGGAATATTTCTCATGGGAGCCTCACCTCTGATATCCCCAATTGGGAACTCAAAGGTGGTGACAGTAGCATCTGTTTTAGTGTTGTTGTTCTTGTTGTCCCTCATTGCTAATCCTTCTAATTCTTGTTGTAACATATGTTCTTCAAACTCCTCTTGTGATTGTCTTGCAGGTGGATTTGATGGCTCAGTTGATTTCAAGGCTCGTTGTTTCACCGCACTTCCAAAATCCAGATATTGATAAACCAATAGGAACTCTCCTGTCTCAGGTTTTTTATGTCCCCCTTCAATTTCCCCTTGTCCCTCGGTCCTAAAGTTCTGGCTACTAGCTTCCCCCTGTGGTTCCTGGATTGGATGCTTAATTTTGGGAGTATGTTCGAGATAGAGGAATTAGAGGTTTTTGTCCTTGTTGTGGGAGTAACATCTTTTTGTGGATATGTTTTCCTTGCATCCCTTTGAGAACTTGATTGTTCTTTTTCTGCCTTGGAGATCAATTCTTGGATAAATGTGTGACTAATTAGAGTGGGGATAATTTTGGTATTTCTATAATTCCTACAATTGCACACATGGACCCTATGTGTATTGATTCACACCCTAAGTGTCTCAGTCTTCAACAATGGTGATCCCAGTCAGGTATGTTAGAGCAATGTGTAGGTTCTTACCTCTCATCTTACTACCCAGCAACTAAAGAGTTGAAGACACACTAAAAAGAAACACAAAAATGCCACACCCTAAGTGCCCTAGTGATCACAACAGTGATCCTACCTAGATATGTTAGAGCGATGCATAGGCTCTTACCTGTCGTCTTACCGTCCAACGATTATGGACTAGGAACAACCTATCATCAAACAAACAACTTCTCTTACTGTATCATCAACTGCCATCCCCAACAACAATGACAAAATGTAGTGTTGTTTTAATCAATCCTAATTGACCAAGACTGCAACATTTAATTGTCAACCCAAGGTAGGTCTTGATGTTTCAATGGAGTTTGCATTGTATGTGCTGATACACTAAAACCAAGAATGAAAAATAGAAAGAAACAGTCATTGAATCAATTGTAGAAATTAAATAATTCATGTAGAAATTAAAAGACTCCACAGAAATGAAATCACACTTCACAATTACCAGAACAAGGGTGTGCCACACAATAAACTAATGACTACACCAGCTAGCCACTATCATTATGTTTAATCAAACCAGTGTAACAACATAATATAATCTAGAACTGAAGAGGATGTATTTTACAATTAATACAAAAACAATAGGAAAACCATACGACAATAAAAGAAATAATATACACATACTTCTACCGCTACAGTCCTCGCTAAAGAGGAGGGCCCTTCCTCCTTAGCAGGGGCGCAAGAATAACCAAAAGATCAGTTAATGAATCAGATGAGGAGTAGTAACATCATCACTGTAGTGACTTCAATATTAAAAATAATTAAAAGTTACAAGATCAGAGTAATAGTGCTTTTCTATATGCGGTCGTCGTACATGAGAAATCGAGTTTCTTTTATAATTATTACATACTCGAAATCAGGAATAGATCAGTCATGAGAATCTCATTATTCTCATGTTGATCATAAAATAGAAGTAGTTATAGCCTATTTCTAAATACAAATCCTTCTTAGATACATTGGTTAAGATCACAACCAATTGGATGTGTTGCTTCTAAATAAACAATTCATAACCCCCAACAGATTTCGTGTGGAATAGTACCCACGACTTTTCCATCTATGGTGCAACAACTTCCTATTGTCAAATGACGGTTTGGGATGTAACAACAATCACTGGGTAATAGCATCCTTGGTGTGACAATGGTCATCTGTATCAGCACGTGGTGTAACAGCAGCCTGGAACAACATTTAGTGTGTAACAACAACTTGTAACAACATACAGGGTGTAGCAACAATCTTGTCTACCCTGCTCTGAAACTGATCAGGGTGACCTGTTCACTCCATAACCTTTTCCTCACAAGAAACACCTAAAAAATATAAGAGGTTCAAAAATACTTCCCCAATGCTCACCCCATGATCTATGGATCTTTTACTTATAGATGTATTAAAAGAAGAGAAGCACATGTAGAAATTGCAACTTAACGCAGAAATTTAATGTGCACACAAGAAAAAAGAAGAAACAAATAAAGGCACGAAAAGAAGACAACAAGACTTGATAACAGAGTTTTTCCAACTTGGACTACGTCTCCGGGCCCTGCTTAATCAATGGGGAGGCCTTCATTCATTAAATGGCATGAAAAGAAGAGAATACAGTGATCACTTACATAAAAAGGAGTCTTATACCTCTATTCTGAAAAATGGTTGAGAAAAGGAGAACTCAGATGAAGAAATGGATAGCACCACTGTGTTCGTGGCATCGAGAAGGGCAAAAACCATATAAAATTTTCTCAATTCAGACAAAATGATCAATCGCCCCTCCTGCAAGCTGTTGCCTTGAATTGCATGCCAAAACTCCTCTCTCCCCATACCTTTTCCAATCATCGGGCTTTTATAATGTCTCTTTGGGACAAAAAATGCTTAAATTGGGTTGTTTTTGTTTATAATAGAGGCCGTTGAGATATAGGGGTCGGGGGGCACAACAGAACCCCAAAGATGGCTTTTTATCGTTTAAAACGATAATACACAAAAACTCATAAAACACTAAAAATCCGAACAAAACGTTTTAATCCAGACTTCAAATATATCATATGGGGCCTATAAACCCATCAGGTCCGGTCCCTATCGCAAATCACTATTGTTGAAGTCCATGGCCTTGTATATCGGGGAATCTCCGATCGCCGATATCGCCAATCACCGATATCGCCGATCGCCGATATCCCCGACATTCAATCGCTGATACGCTGATTCGTCGATCGCTGATATGCCGATTAGATCTGGACTGTTGATTTGTTTCCTGATCAAACGGTCCAGATTGCATCACATCGCTCCTTGGAGGGTCATTTGTAAGGGGACCATTCATGAGAGAAGCTTATGTAAATTTTCTTTCTTTTACATAAATAAATTTCCTGAAGCGGCCGCATTGACTCAAGTCATGGATTGTTTCCCTCTTTGAGGGTTTTAACCATGTCAAGAATACTGGTGTATTGACCCGTGATCTGTTTCTGAGCGGTGTCCTTTTGTGTTTTATTTGAGTAAATTACCCTGTAAATTCCTACATGGTATTAAAGCTATTTGAGGATTGCATTTGTTGGTGATCCAAATCTGAAGCCGATACAAATGCATCTGTCTTTCGTTTCCTATATCTATTGATTATGTCCACTTTCGGTCCGAGACTACTGCTTTATTGTGTTAGGAGCATCTGTTCTAGTGAGGAACCCCTTTCGTTTCACGCGAAAAGATTTCTGGTAGCCCTAGCTACGTCCTTTCTAAGATCCGAAGGTATACAGTCTTTATTTGCAATTTTAGTTATTTATCTTTCTATTTATTTCAATTTATTTATCTCTCTGTTTTTTATTACCGGATCCACACCTTTCATTTCTATGTATGATCTTTGCCCTACGACTATGTGCGATCTGGGCAAACCAGAAACAAAAAGGAAGGATTTTTCTCATGCGTATGCTCTTTTCCACCGTGCCTTAGTGTGATCTCAGAAAATCAGAAACATTGAGGAAAATATTTAGTTTCCGGTGAAATCTAACTTCAAGCCATAAGGTTTGGTTTTTTTTGCATGCCCGTTTCAGGTTGTGTGGTTTTTTGTTTTGTAGGAAAAAGGGGATTTCTCAAGTAAGCACACACTCCAAAGCTTCGGTGACTAAAAAATAAAAAAATAAAAATAAAAAACCCTTCCTCTTTTCCAAAAAATTACTAATCTTTTAAGCTAACTCACTTGGTCCAAAGTTACTTTATGAAAATAAAGGTCTTGGGTTCAAGTCTTTCTTTTTGTTAAATTACTTTTTTAAAAAGCACATGTAACTTATGTTTTAAGGTTACTTTATGTAAAAGTGTTCTCACCCATTATAAAAAGTGATTCACTTATAATTCTAAAGTCTCTTTATCTTTTATTTAAGTTACAATTTAATGGATAGCTCATAAAGTGCCATTGTAAAAGTGACTTTCACTTATTTATAAAAGTGGGTCACTTAATTTTTTAATTTTTTTTAAGTGAGCTAATTAGATTAAGTTTGGAAAGGCAGGGAGGGGGGAGGGGTTCTTTACAAAATAAAATTGTCCTTCACTTCCGCACATTCACGTACTTCGTCAGCATCTTCAATAACATTTCTTAAAAAATCCATAACTTCTTCATCCAGAAGTCGTTTTCAGAGCTATTTTTTCTTAATCGTCCTAATTTTTCGATATCTTTATATTAGAAGACTTATTTTCAATACCTATAGCTTTAGTTTCTGTTAAAATGAAAATTCCATGCCAGGTTATTCTTGACAACACCAACTACTTCCAATGGTTGTCCTACATGGAGGATTTACTTAGAAGTAAAGGTCTTTATAGAATAGCCTCAGGCCAAGAGTTTAAAACTAAAGATGAAGATAAGCAAGCCAAATGGGAAAATAGGCAAGATCAAGCACGTGGGTTGATAGGGATGTCTATTTCTCCAGACCTTAGATTCCATATCGAAAAACTTGATACCCTTGATGAAGCAATGAAACAACTCAATAAAGTTTTTGGAATTAAAAATGAAATTAGAGCCCATCAACTCAAAAATGAGTTTCTTGCATTGGACTTCAACAATTTTTCTTCCATTGAAGATTTTTTGTCCAAGTTCAAGACCCTTACACTTCTCTTGGAAGGTGGTAAGGTTCAGAAAGAAGATGGTAGCCTTATTTATTTCGTTCTTACTAAGTTGGTACCAACCTACTCTGTGTTTGTTCCCACCTTCCATTCTACAAGAGAAGCCTTTATTTCTCAAGGACAAGTAGCTCTCTATTGATGCCTTTTGTGATTCTTTAATAAGAGAACAAGAAAATGGAACTATTGTGCAAAACTCCCCAAAAACTCCACGTTCTGGAAAAGACATGCAGACTCTCCATTGGCTGGGGATGCAGGGGCTTATACCACAGGGGATTGTTAGGAAGGTTATGAATCCAGCTAATAAGCCAGATTAGTGGTATCCTCCCTCTCAGGGTTTTCTGAAATTCAACATTGATGGGGCCTCAAAAGGCAACCCGGGTCTTGCTGGTTTTGCAGGAGTGCTATGAGATGATAATGGTTGTATTCTCTTTATTTTCCATTGCCATATGGGAAGAGCTACAAACAATATGGTTGAATTAATGGCTCTTGAACAATGTTTAGATTTCCTGAAGCAGGATAATCTCCAGAATATTATTATTGAAGCCGATTCTGAGTTGATCATTAACTCGGTTAAAAGAATATGTTGTGGAACAGAGCCGGAAAAAGTCTCAAGTCATTGGAGGCTGATCCAGGTCTTTCAAAGGATACAAATTCACCTCCTAGACTTACGCACAGTGAGTTTCACTCATGTGCGAAGGATGGCCAATAAATTGGCAGACATTCTGGCCAATCAAGGAGTAGTATGCACTAAAAACAGGGTCAAGTTGATATGGCAAGAGATGTCTCAGAACAGATTAAGGGAGCAGTGTTGTAGTCAGATGGAAGAGAACAATAAGATATTCTGAAACACGGCCACAGAAACGAGATCTGATTGAATTTTATGCAGTATTATGACACAAGTAAGAGTGCTTTTGGAATGCAGGTCTATGATTGGCAACAGCGAACCAGAAGTTTCAGGGAGTTGGCTGGAAGAAGGGATCTTCATCTTCCTTTGGCCCAGGCACTGGAATCCAGTCTTTCGCGGTAGCCGCAAAACCCTCTTTTTTTTGTCTGCGGTAGCTTTACCACCCTTGAAGTAGTTTCCGATGTATCGCACCACCTTCAGGCCGGAAGCGGTTTTTTTCATTTGGAGGCGATTCCATTCACCACGCAACACGTGGCTTAGAGTGGGGAGGAAATACCGACCTCATCGCTCGGTAATCTTCGGTTGGTTAAGGCTGCGTGATATGATTTGTAACCGTTGGATCAATCACGGTCAACCTACGGCCAGGATTCATCGAGCTAGTTGGTGGGTCTGAAACGGAGGTTAATGCTCGAGCTATTAGCATGAACCATCTAGAATTGCATGCATATGATGGATTTTGGGAGGAAAAATTAAACGATGGTTATGTGAAAAATGGACCCGATGAAATTACCAATTAGGATCTACTGAGTCCATCTGGTCCGTTTTGCCTATTAAACGGTGTGCTTGTTAGCCACCCGAATTGTCTCTCAGCCACTGGATCTTTAAATTAGGATCTAACGGCTAGTGGTGGGTTAAAGCCTTTTGTACATTATTTCTTTTTTAAAATTGAATAGAAGGTTCCGCTCTTGCCTTAGCAAAAAAAAATAATGGAAACTCGTCTAAGAAATTCTTAGTAGTCCATCAACAACCAAATTCAAAGAATCCTAAGAAGCAACATCCTAAAAAGAATGGTCCTAAACCAAACAAGGGTCCTAAGCAATTTCAGTCTCAAAATAAAAAATCAATTCAACAAAATGATAATGAAAATAAAATCAAAGGGAAGAAGAATGATAGACATTGCAAATTTTGTAATCTTGATGGCCACTTAGAATCCAAATGCTTTAAAAAGATGGAAGCCTTGGAAGCAGTAATGAAGAAGCATAACATCCATTTGGAGCACTCTTCAACTTCAACTTCATCTTCAAGAATAACACTTTCTGCATGTGGTTGTCAAGAATCTCAGCCTGGTTATGCACTAAATGTATCTTCTTCTTTTCATTCTCATGAGTGGCTCATTGATTCTGGATCTTCTTATCACATGGCTGAAAACAAAGCAATGTTTTCTTCTGTAAATGATTGTAACACCAAAAATGTATATGTTGGTGATGATAGATATCTTAGTGTTGTATGGATTGGAACGTCAAATTAATGATGTATTATGTGTTCTTGCCTTATCCTGCAACCTTCTATCTGTATATCAGATAACTCATTCAGGTGAATGTAAAACCACTGAATTTTTACCTCATGATGTTGTAATTAAGGACCTAAGAGATCCTACATAGATTTTAGCTACTGGCATTACTGATGATTCTACAAGTTTGTATAAGTTTAACAACTTTGGGTCATCAACTCTTCCCTCAATATTTGTTGCTCATAATGATGAAGTGAGTAAACTTTGGCTTGAGTGATTTGGTCACTTAAACTATCGCACCCTTCAAAATCTATGTAAGGAAAATACGGTGACAGATCTTCATATGGTATCTTGCAGAGATGGTGTTTGTTCTGAATGTGTACTCAGAAAACATAATCAGGATAGTTTTGAAAAATGTGCCTCTTGGCACTCCTTAACCCCTTTACAGCGTTTTCATAGTGATTTATGTGGTCCACTTCCAGTTGTTTCATTCTCTGGCTGCAGGTATTTCTTAAGTTTCATTGATGATGTCTCGAGACGCACTTGGGTATACTTCTTAAAACACAAGAGTGAAGTCTTTATCACGTTCTTGGCCTTTAAGGCCTTTGTTGAGAAACAATCTAGACATCAAATTCTTAAGATAAGATCTAATAATGGCGGAGAATATGTTAACAAAAAAGTCATCATCTTTTGCACTGAGCATGGAATTCAATTGCAACATATTGTTCCATATAGTCCACAACAAAATGGTGTCATTGAAAGGAAGAATCGCAACTTAAAGGAAATGGCTAATTGTATGCTTCAATCTAAAGGGCTTAGTCTTAATTTTTTGGGCATAAACAATTAATTGTGCAAATTACATAGTAAATCGCACTCTTACTAAGGTTTTAAAGAATATCACTCCAGAAGAAGCATGGAGCTCAATTAAACCAGATGTAAGTCGCTTTCATGTTTTTGGAAGTGAAGCATGGGCCCATATTCCCGATGAGAAACATAAAACCTTAGAACCTAAGAGTGAAAATTGTAT
This sequence comes from Pinus tabuliformis, assembly GCA_031772625.1. NCBI lineage: Eukaryota > Viridiplantae > Streptophyta > Pinopsida > Pinales > Pinaceae > Pinus > Pinus tabuliformis. The sequence goes on from CM062812.1 coordinate 77,658,707, forward strand.
TTTTGTTGGATATTATGAAGATGTCAAAGGATATAGACTTCTTCTGCCTAAATCCAAAAATGTTATCATTAGAAGAGAGGTAAAGTTTGCTAACAATATATCGGCCTACAAGCCTAGTTTGGTGGATGTGCCACCTCTCTCTATCCCTTCTACTTATGAAAATATTTCTTCTTTAGATGATGACAACGAGGATGTAGCAGGTGCTCTTGCAGGTGGTCCTACAGATCAGTGACGTACACGTTCTTAGTTCAATAGAGCCTCTTCTTTATTGGTTGAAGCTTTAGAAAATTATGATCCTGACACCTTTGTAGAAGCTTCAACCCATCCATATTTGGACGCAGCTATGAATGAAAAATATCGTTCATTATTGGCAAATGACACATGGGATCTTTTTCCTCTTCCAAAGGGACGAAAAGTTGTTAGATGTAAATGGGTTTACAGGATCAAGTTTGGACCAGATGGAAAAGCTCATCTTGTTGCTAAGGGTTTTTCACAAGTTGAAGGCATTGACTATATTGAAACCTTCTACCCTGTTTCCTAAATGAACTCTATCTGCCTTTCTATTTCCCTTGCTGCCTCTTTCAAATGGGATGTCCAACAGATGGATGTCAAATCTGCCTTCTTGCACGGGGACTTGCATGAAGAAATCTGTATGGAAGAACCTCCTGGCTTTAGACAAACAAACTCTGGCCTTGTATATCATCTTAAGAAATCCCTTTATGTCTCAAACAAGCCCCTCGGGCTTGGCATGGAAAAATTGATAACTTTCTTTTAGATACTGGATTTTCCAGGTGTCATTCTGAAAATATTGTCTACACCAAGAACGTCGGTAAGTCTCTTATCATTCTTGTTCTTTATGTTGATGATATTATTCTTATTAGTAGTGATCCCAACCTTATAAATCATGTGAAGTCAAACCTTAAAAAGCAGTTTGAAATGATAGACTTAGGGATTTGGTAAAGGTATACCCTTTGCCCAACATGAAAGTAAAGATTTATTTCAAAAGTTTATCAGATCTATGGTCTTCTCAAGTCACTGACAATATGATTTGGATCCTCAAATCATTAAATTATTATCAGTTAATTGGAGGAATAGAATTTGCTCTAAGCATATATACAGGAGCTCAAATGTTGGATTTAGAAGCTATGCTAATTAAAGCAGACTTAGAAAAATATCTTTTGTCATTAAAAATTCCTGATATTTTTGTGGAACTTGAAGCATCTTTTCTCCAAAGATTTGATGAAAACTATGCTCCCAATGACACCTTTCCCCAATATGAAATTTTTGAAAATTTTGCTGATTGGGAGATTAAAGAAGGATTCTACTTATTGAAGTTGATGCTACCTTATATCGTCAGCCTGTAGGAAAACTTTTGTATCTGACCCATACCCATCCTGAACTTTCATTTTTTGTTGGCCTGATTGCTCAGTTTATGCAAAACCCACATGAAAGTCATTGGAAAGAAGCTAAAATAATACTTCATTATGTTCGAGGTATAGTTCAGTTTGGGATTAATTACAGTGAAGAAGCATCTCCTCTATCGGTTAGTTTCACTGATTTCAATTAGGCTGGTGACCCTGACGATCAAAAGTCTACTGCAGGTTATGTATTCACTCTTGGTTCTGGACCTATTACATGGGCTTGCAAGAAACAAAGTTCCATTTCTCTTTCTTCAGCAAAATGAAAGTATTGTGGTGCTATAGACGCTAGTAAGGAAGCCCTATGGCTTCGTTGGATCTTGTCAGAGTTTGGCTTTCAGCAGCAGCATCCGACTACACTTTGGTGTGATAATCAAAGTGCCATTCAGCTATGCAAAGATCCATTCCAACATCAGCGTGACAAACACATTGAACTACACATGCACTTCATCGGAAATCTCATTCATGACCATGTTCTTTAAGTGAAATATTGTTCAATTGATGATCAAGTTGCAAACATCTTTACAAAGGCTCTCACAAAGGCGAAGCTTACTAAACTTCGATTTATGGTTGGAGTTCAAGAAGTTGTCACTAAGGGGGGATAGGCTCTAATGCCTCCTTCCTTCTCCTATTGTGTCATATTTGTACATCCTTCAATCCTATCCCAAGTGGTTCTTAAGGGGGGATGTTAGGATATTCTAACACATAGGAAATAGTTAAGTATAACTTGGTCTAGTGTATAGTTAGGTAAAGTGTGTTTCTTTAGTATGTACTTTTTGTAACTTATAATCTGACGGTCACATTATGTTCTAGACATGAAGTGATCCGACAGTTCATTCTCTCCTCGGTATTACCGACACTTGATTCGTGACTTAACACCTGATTGGTACATGATCTCTATTTAAAGAGCATGGAGGGACATTTGTAAGGTGACCGTTCATGAGAGAAGCTTATGTAAATTTTCTTTCTTTTACATTAATAAATTGCCTGAAGTGGCCGTGTTGGCCCAAGCTGTGGATGGTTTCCCTCTTTGAGGATTTTAAACACGTCAAGAATACTAGTGTATTGCTCTGTGATTTGTTTGTGAGCAGTGTCCTTTGTGGTTCTATCTGAGGAACTTACCTTGTAAATTCCTACACAGTTCAGTTTTGAAGTTGTCTTCTATTCTCTCATGCTCTTGCACACTTAGAGAACTCTTGGAGTATGCTTGGAGCACTCTAGTTTTCCATAGGATTGGAGAAAGAAGGCAAAGGAACACAAGGGAACAGGTGGATAAATAACTACAACTGGATTTATTTGTAGGTAATAGGTTGCATGTGTGATTTCCTAGCTAATTTATTGATGCAGATATATGCATGTGATTTTTTGATTATGTGTTGTGATTGGCATGGAGGATTTCCCAGATTAACAGTGGTTTAGCCTTGCCTTGTCATTTATAGAATAACCATGGTGTTGTGGATTTTCCAACTTGATTTTTTTCTAAATGATGCTCATAATTCCTTATGGTTGTGGGTTGGAACAAACACTCTAGAATCCCTAGAACAACTTGGGTTGAGTTACTAGTCCTGGAGCATAGGTTGGGATAAATTCTTTGGAGACCTTGGTGGGTTGAGTTGCTAATCCCTAGAGCTAGGTGGGACAAACACTTTTGAGCCCTAGAAGATTGTGGGTTAAGTTATTAGTTCCTAGAGCCCTGGACAACTTGGGTGGAGATTGATCTAGTTGGTTTTAGTGATGTCCGACCATGAGGTGGAATCACTGATTGAGGGTTGATATGTTATGGCCTCTACAAGCCCTAGTTTGGTTTTGTTTGGTTTATTCCATGAGATCCCACATTCATGCTTAGAATATGATGCGGGAGTGATTGACTAAAAGAGAGATTTGGTTCAGCCCAATCTATTGTCAGGTGGTACGTGGAAGTGCTTGAGTTGGTTGGTATTTTCGTATATTAATAAGAGTTATTATTTTATAATGATTCATGTATATCTGTAGGATTTTGTTGGCGATGTTATGACTAATTTTCCATGGTTGATATGCTAGTTATTTTCTGGTTATATGATGTTCATATGATGTGTATCTTCTACGGCTCTTGTCATGAATTCTTTAGTTATTGATTGGTTGATGAATGTGTGGATTAATAAGTGCTGTTGCAACTATGTGGAGAGGGAATAGCGCCTTCTCGGTGATTCTCATATGAATCTTAAACTTTTATGATTAGATATGAATTCATGACATGTAGCTTACATGTTTTCCATGTGTTTGATGAAATTCCTAGTATGGCCTGGTTCGTCTAGGTGAATTTTTTTATTCAAGTTTAAATGTTTAGATTTGTTTTCATTTCAATAATGATTATGAGAAGTCTCAAGCAGTTCTGGGGAGTGGTCTAGAGGTTGGCCTCGCAATGTGGCTCCGGTCTCAGGACCACACCCTTTGAACTGGACAATTTGGGCCACAACCACACTCAGGCAATGTTGTGCATGCGGTTGGAGGCCTTCAACCACACTCAAGCCTTGTCATGCATGTAGTTGGGAGCTTGGGTCAGTGAAAAGGAGCTCCAACTCAGGTTTTGGTCACTTGGGGTGGTTCTTTGGCCCCTGAGTGTCTTGTAGCTCTAAGGGATGTTTTGAGTTGTTAGTCGGTGGTCAGTTGTAGGCCCCACTTCCTTAACTAGAGCTAGGAGGTCAGGTCATGTCATAGTTACTCTTCAACTCATAATTACCCTGGAAGACTGGTGAAATTGGGTCAATGTGGGAGGGCGTGGTTATAATTTCCTCTCCATAAATTTATACTACATTTTTCATAGGCCTTCCTAGAGTGAATTCACACTTCTTGCCCACTTTGAAGCAGTTATCTTCCACTTTTCTTTGTCGACCTATTGTTAAGTTGAACTTTAGTCCTATCTTTGGAGTTTAACTGGTTAGTTCTTTTGCATGTGATAGTTATTAATCATTTTTAACTAATTTATAACTCCACTTACTTCTAGGTCACTCCATTTTAGGATATTTTGCTAATTGTAGGCCTCGTAGTCTCATTTTGGCATTTTTTTGAACTAGGAAAAGTGTTTCTGAGTGAAACTGAGTGCATGCACATAAATCCAAACCATGTTCAAATTTGTTTGCCTCTTGAAGAGTCTATATATCGTATTCATGTTCAATGATAATGTCTCATCAAGTGGTCATCAGGTATTCATCTCATGTTCTTTCAATAGTTGAAATTTTATCTTTGGTTACTTTGTGAATCTTCTAGCAATTCTTCTCTCTTGTCTCTTGTTTTGCAAGTAGCTAGTTTAGCATTTTCTCACATCTAGATTTTGTGCCTATGATTAAAATAATACATGGTATTAGAGCATAAGCATTTTTGAAGAATATTGAGTTTTTATTGCAAATTTAACAATTTATAATGGTCCATGAGAGAGAGCATGGATCATATATGTCCAATTGACCTCAGTCCTTTCAACTATTTTGACTAGAAGCATAAGATCCTCATGTCGTTGCATAGAAAGGGGCTCTATAGGATCACTATGGATACTAAAATTGTGCCTAATTTAGCCAATGAGAAAACAAAATACTTCAACAAGATGGATGGTGCTCGTGGGAATCTTTGTTTCTTTGCCAATATCCCCTGATTCATTTCTTTCATATGCATGAGTACAAGACTCCTAATAAAGTGTGGACCGAATTGTCGAAATTTTTTAGCAAGAAAATGGGTTGGGGGGACACCATCTTAACAATGATATGATCACAATGAATGTCTCCAAATTTGAGACTTTATAGTACTAATTCTCCATATTCAAGAGAGTAATGACTTAGGTAAAAGCTTGCGGCATAGATAGAAAAGAAGGTCAACTCATTATTTTGGTGTTTTCTAAGATAGGACCGGAGTACTCCATTTTTTTCTATTGTTTCCAGGCTGCAAAATTATCTATGGGTAAAAATTGGAATATGCCATCAATAGATTATTTTATTGAGTCTCTAATATAAGAGAAGATCAAGTTCATACTCATGGGGACTCTTAAGTATTCCGAGGCCCGGACTCTTAGGTATTCCAAGGCCCATACAATAGCAGTGGAGGAAACAAGAAAGAAGACTAAGAAAAAGACAAGGAACCAGAGAACAAGAAAAAAAGGAAATTCTCATAATATTGTCTATTTGTCATTTTTTAATATTTTTTTCTTTATCAATAATTTTTCCATATAACATAATATTTAAAAAAATAGAATGTTAACATTTTTTATCATATTTATAGAATAGAATCTTATTGTTATGGAGCTCTTGCAACTATGTATCACATATTTATTAAAATTACATCTTAGTATTGGGCTTTGAAGATCAAAAGTTTTGGGTTTGGCAAATCATATAAACATTTTAGTTTGAATTAGCCTCCCATCCTCTTGCTCATTGGTTTTAAAAATGGTATCTACCAATCCCTCATGACTCCACTTGTAGATCTTCTTACTTCCTACTCCACTTGTTTCTATTTCCTGGGTACTTCTCTTTTGCTTGCAGTTATGAATATTGCATGCATGTCTTTTTTATGGACACATAATATGAAGAGAGGACAATAGGCACTAGGGGTCAAAATTGATTCTTGATGCATGTATAATTCCTTATTGCTAGAAATTCAATGGAAACAAGTAGTATTCATTCATGCTTGACTAACCAATAGGCCTATAATTCTTATAGCAAAAGATTCTTGTAAGTTATATTTTTTAATGGAAATTTGTGTTGTTGGAGATTTTAAATAATTGTTGTTGATTTTTTTATATTAGAAATGGAAGTGATATTTATAGAATAACACAGTATTTTGATTAAATTTTTAAAAAATCTCATTGCACTTATTTAAATGATTAGGCTATGATTCCATTATATTTGAGAATAAAATTTATGAAATGAAAAAATAAATAATTAGATTAAATTCCCTAAATTATTAAATTTCCTCCATATAATTTAATATAAAATGTAAATAAATAATCATATTAAATTCCTAAAATTATAATATTGATGAACCTTAAATCTACTACTTAATATATAACACTTAGAATTCTAATATATAAATAAATTTTCAGATTTGAAATTTCTAAAACTTGACCGGATAGAAAATCTAATATTTAATGCATATATAAAAATTCATTATTTTTTTTTTTTTTTTTTTTTTTTTTTTTCATATCGAAAAAACAACTTAACTGATCAATATTAAAAAATTAATTAAAATACATTTAATTCTTTAAATTGAGATATAGCCCTTTCGTTCCGAGCTTTAAGGCATGTACTTTTCATGCGGCCACTTTATTCAAATAATAAAAGATTGATTGCATGCACAGGACAATCGACAAAAGCCACATTGAAATGATATTGACTCTAGGGTATATATTGGCTACTTGATTTTATTAATAATATTATTGGGTAGAAATGAGATTTAACATAGCCTCCAAACTTGTTGATATTTTTGACATAATAACACAATGGTGCCACATTGAAATGATATTGACTGGAAGGTACACATTGGCTACTTGATTATATTAATAATATTATTGGGTACACATAATATTAATGTTAATTCCAGCGAGTATTGGAATGATAAGGGATTAAAATTCTATCATAGCATTGCTTTAGATTTATTGATCTCACTTTTATCTTTTCTTCATTTATTATAAATGTAGATTTTGAAGTATCTATATTCTTACATTGAACTTCAAGTCTTAAGCTTAAATTTCAGGCTTTAGAGTTTGAAAGATTTTATCAACCATTACTTCAATATTAAAAAAATATAATAAAATTTATTTACAATTTACCCTTTAAAAAAAAAACAAAATTGATATGATTTATCGTTATACAAAAATATACAAACAATTAATATTGATAAAAAACTAAAATTAAGCTGATTTATAAAATAAAATTGAGAAAATAACGGAACAACTTATATAAATTACTCAAATACATGCATGTGAAAATTTAAGAGTTTTAAATAACATACCTATATATAACTACCCTCAACAACTAAAAAGATTGTATGTGAAAAGACAAGTTATAAATACTCTACTCTATTTTTGAAAAGAGTCTCTCAAGGTGGTTTTCAATTGAAAAAACATAATTTAAATAACTTAGTTAACCAAACCATTAATAATAATGCTATTATTATAACATTATTATAATATAATAATGCTATTTTATTAATTAATATTACTTTATTCTAAATCCTTACCTTTACTAATATCTCTAGATCTATCAATATTGGAATAATAATATAATAATTATTATTATATTAATGATCAATATTATTCTAGTTAATATTAAATCCTAACTCTCTAAAAGAATTAAATGATCTAATATGAAATTTTTTATTAATTAGTTAACCAAACCCTTAATAATAATATTATTATTATAACATTATTACAATATTATAATAATTCTTATATTTCCTAATATCCCTAGATCTATTAATATTGGAATAATAACATAACTAATAATATATTAATAGTTATTATATTATTAATCAATATTATTCTAGTTAATATTAAATCCTTGCACACTAATAGATTAGTGTTTTACGAATTAATTTATATTAAATAGTTACCCTAGCCATTAATAATAAGAATAATTCTATTATAATAATATAATATTAATATTATCCAATTACTAATAATACAAGTTAACAATTTTATCATATTCCCTAGATTTTTTACTCATAATTGGTTAACTTTTTACTTAAAATAAAATTTAAAATAAGATTCTTTTTAACATAATAATATTATAGTCAAATATAGCCGTTTTTGGGTCAATTATGTTTATAACTAAAAGCCCGACATGATTACAGTGCATGCCACTTTCGATCATGGGCCATTAGGGACGAAATTTGAAGGTTTTTTGTTCAAATTATGAAAACAGGGGGAGAGGTGTGAAAATCCTCAGATTTGAAGGGTGGGTCTATTTTGAAATTCCAACCTTGGGAGCCATGGCTCGCATGTTTGGTTATCTAAGAGGGAGTAATTAGCTAAGTATTGGTTATGTAAGAGGGAGTAATTATATGAGTACTAGTAGATATGAGGTATTGACATGTGACCAGTGATCAAAATTGAACATATCACAACTTTTCAAGATGAGTCTAGCACGTTCTAGAAGTGTGAAGAGAAATACAATAATTTTTATTTGTTGCTAGATAAAATGCTAGATATCCCATGTTCACCTTTTTCTTGTTTCTAAAAATTCTTTAGTGATGTACGAACTCAAGAGTACTCCTATACGTAAATACCAAAGTTTTACCCTATTCTTTCTGCAACAAGTTACAAAATGTTATGATGATTGGCGCGATACTGATACGCACACCCATATGTGTAAATTTTATCCATTTGTGTAGAGTCAAGGACATGTCAGCCATATTTGTGTAGAGTCTTGGACATGCCAGACATATATTTTTTACATTAAGTTGATTAGATAACCACATGATTTCGAAATTTGATAGTCCGATGTTAGGTCCCTAGTGCTCATAACAATAAGGGGTTACACTAGTAGTATAGGGACCTAACATCAGATGAATTTTCTCTGTATTTATATTTATGGGTTATGAATCCCTATAATTAATTTAGAAAACCAAAAGTTACTTTAAAAATAATTTAGTAATTAAAATGAAAGACTTTATTGTATATAAAGTTAAGCATTTCTTGCATTAGATTACTATTAAAATAAAAGATAAACTATGAATATGGATGTTTTTTTAATTTAATTTTAATTTATTTTTAAATAATATTTTGATCTCCATACGTAAAATATGAATATTTTGATTGGCACAATCATATAAATTAAATAGCTTTTAATTCATAACCTCGCGCTAAGGTTTTCGATGCAGGAGTTCTCGCAGGGGCTGGATCTCCCCAGAACCGGCTGGAATCGGAGGAGCCACATATCCTTCACGGTTATACGCAGATCTGTTCTCAGCAAGGCAGCATACTAAAGGTTCTCGCTGCGGAATGCACTTTTAATCCCCTGATTGATCTCCTGGACAGGGCAGTAGAACTCTGTTCAACGAACCCCCTGAATAAGAACCAAGCGGATGGCCAGATCTGGGGCTTCCCAATGGACATCACGCATACCATCCATGCCGTCTGCGAGCACCGGAAGAAAGCTGAGGATAACTATCAAGTTCCGAATCTTCAGATCTACAGGACGATGGGGCAACAGAAGGGGCAATGGACGATAGGGCAACAGAAGGGTAAATGGTGCGTATTTGGGTCTGGATCAAACGGATCGCACAACCACAAGACTGACAGTTCCGGATCCGCCACATTTCACACCGAACCTGCTAAGGCAGCACCGGGTAAATCGCTGGTTGGAGGCGGACATCTCTCTCCCATAATGGGAAGATATAAGAACCCCAGATCTGCAACCATTTCGCCAGATCTGACTCATAAGCCAGTGAATCGGGGCCTACTCCTCATGAATGCAGATCTGATCCAGATCTTCATCAGATCGATTGAGGGCAAACATTTATGCATAAGGCTCAGTAAGGAGATGAGCATACACGCGTTAAAAGAGAAGATCCAAGGACACCTTGGAACCCCAGCTCATTTTCAAAATCTTATATATTCTGGGTTCAGTATGCAGGACGACCATACACTCCAGCACTACGACATTGCCAACGATTCAACCATTATTCTTAATCTTCGACTGCGTGGTGGAAGCACTGGTACCAGCTCAAAAAATACCGGTACTTTTTGGGATGCAGTGAAGTGGAAAAAAATGGAAAATAAAACAGCACCACCAACAGAGTTACCAGGACCATACATTGTTGAACAAAATCCAGAATCGCCAACGTTACAATTATCTATGCCGGAGGTAATTAGTCTACACACTGATTTATCTGAAAATGCAGTTATTTGTAGATTTAATGGTTTCTGGCCAAAATCCGATGCCCTACATCAATGGATCTTTACAACATGGACATCAAACTGTGAAATTTACCTATGCCCCAAAGGGTATTTCATAGTTAGATTCAATACAGAACAAGAACGAGACAACATTATTAATCAGGGTCCTTGGTTCTGGGGCAGCGCTGGCCTCTTCCTCACCCCCTGGTTTCCTGATTTCGATGCCAATACAATGAAAGTCTCAACGATGCCGGTTTGGGTAAGGCTACATGGTCTTCCTCTACACTTTTGGCATCATAAAGTATTAGCTGCCATTGGGAATTCCCTTGGGAAATTCCTAAAAATGGATGAAGACAGAGCCATCCGGGGCATATTTACATTTGCCAGAATATGTGTAGAAGTGGATCTGAGTGCGGGGCTACCTGACCACATCACTCTGAACTTCAATAATTCTCAATGGATACAACAGCTCGACTATGAGAACATAGCGTTCCGATGCAGGGGATGCACGCAAACAGGACACCTTCAGTATAACTGCCCTTTTGCTCAAAAGGACCCCAGGAGAACCAAGAAACACCAGAGAAAACCGAAAGGATGGCAGCACACCGAACCATTGGAAGAAGAAGACATAATTGTGGAGCCTACAGGGAACCAGACAAAATTCGATCCTCAGATGAATCAAACACATACTCAGGAAGAGAATGCCCCAACTACTAACTTGGGGCCACATATTACAGATCTGCAACAAGAGCCACAAATGGAAACAAGCGGCATCAAGCGGGCCCATGGATCTGAGGGCTCAGAATCTGACAAAGAACTTCAACTGACCCCAATGGAAAATCAGCTAGCTGTTATTTCACCCAGCCCCGACACAGGTGGTTGGAGACGGGTAGAGAAGAAGAAGGGTAGAAAAGTTTAGCCTTGCTGGTACTTTTTAATTTTATTTCTATTGTTGTAGCTTCTTGTCTTTACAGGAACAGTCATATGCTATTTTGTGTTTCTTTTTATATGTTGCCTGCTACCACAGGTTCAGCCATTTGAATATGCCTCATGGCATCTGCAAAATGTAATTTTATCAACATGAATAAAATTACGACTTTTTCCTAGGGGAAAATAAGCATCAAAACACTTCATCATACATTTCAAGTGGTTGAAAAAAATACATAAGAATTAACTAAATTATAATTTTATTTCTATAATATATATATATATATCTATATATATATATATATATATATATATATATATATATATATATATATATATATATATATATATATATATATATATATATATATATATATATATAGTTTGGGATTTGAACCAATGACCTTGTGCACCTATTCACAACCACTTGGGCTAATAATAATTATTATTAATGATAAAAAGAATTAATATATAAATTAAACATATATACATTTAAAAAAACATATAATAACATTTTCAACCACAAAGATTCACCTTATCTTTATCATGGGATTCTTAATCTGTAAATAAGCATTGTTACAATTTCAATGGAGAGTTTGTAGGTTTAGTGAGGTACATGTGAAATCAATTATGTTTATCAAGCATTGAATCTAATAAAAAGCTTGACATGATTACAATGCGTGTGCCCTTCGACGATGTGTAATGAGAGATGGAATTTGAAGGTTTTCATTGAAACTGTGAAAAACAGTTGGAGAGGTGTAAAATAGTCAAATTTGAACATGGGTCTATTTTGAAATTCTAACGCTTTGGGCCATGGCCTTGTATGTCTGGTTATATGTTAGGTCCCTATAATACTAGTGATTCCCCCATTACTATTGTCATTGTAGCCCTTATTATTATTTTTGTGCCCCTATTGTCGCTATATTGTTATTATTGTGCCCCATAGAAGCCCACTATTGTTATTTTTGTACCCTTATATTATTATTGTTAAGTCAGCTTTGGTCATATTGTGACCCCTTAGACTCCTATTTATAGAAAGGAGGTCTTGTCATTTGTATCATCCAAGAATTTTTTATTTGTGTAATGTAAAGGAGGTTTCCCCCTTGAAGAGGTTGATTTCTAAGTCGTTAATTTATCTTTTCTATCTTTTTGTGAGCTAGTTCCATAAAATTTGGTATCAGAGCTTTGGATTCTAGGGTTTCACTACTCCAAACAGGTCATCGTTGCATTTTCCCTATAACTTTTTCGTCCGATGTTTCAGAAGATAAAACAAAAACCCATTTGAGCCGAAATCTCTTTAAACCTTGGATCCGAATTTCAGACCTTTTCTCACTATATTTGCAGAGATATGATCCAATGAAGTTAAGGTTTTTGCAGGATCTTGAATTATATCTCAAACAGGTGACTAGGGGAAAATCATCAAAACTTATTTTCTGAGCATCATATTTCGTAAGAATTTACATAAAGAGGATAGTCTGTAGTTTTCTTTGTATTCGTTTCAAGTCCTAAGGTCGAAATAGGGACATGTGGCACTTCGTACAAGTTCTCTCTACTAAACCAGTCTATAATCAGGTCATCGTGGGAGATTTGGCATAACTCTTCCTTGGAGAATCCAATCTTGATCAAAATTGAGGGGTTAGAAAGAGGACTTAGAGGACTACCACAGGAAATCAATTTTGGACCTTGGAGTTCCGAAATTACAGAGAGACATCAGATTCAATATCGAGCTCCTACAAAGTGAAAAAAGGTGTGTAGCTTTTTTAAGTTTTTGCATATGTTTGGCTTGAAAAATTAGTTTGAAGGAATTCAAAGGGCATAGTGAAGAATTATTATCATTAATTGATGCCCCAAAGAAAGAAAATGGAAACACCTAGTAAGCAACCTGAAAGCTCTAAAATGCCTCATGAAGAAGAAGAAGAAATGAAACATGATGTATCAAAATTACGAGACCAAGTGCAACAAAATTCACTCTCACAAAAAGTAACATAAGCTAAGATGTATGGCGTGGAAGCTAAGATGGATGGTTTAAAAAGGGCGTGGAAGCTAAGATGGATGGTTTAAAGAAAGGCGTAGAAGCTAAGATGAATGACGTGGAAGCTAATATGGATGGCGTGGAAGATAAGATGGAGGGTTTAAAGAAAGGTGTGGAAGCTAAGATGGAATATTTGAATACAGATTTGAAGTTTCTACAAGAAATGCTTACCAATGGTGAAAGGGTAGTAAAGGAAATTCATGATGAGAACAAAATAAATGTAAATCATTATTTCATACACTCTAACGTTGGATCAAAGACCCACCATGTTCCAAAGATCTATATCAGGAAGTTTGATGGCATGGATCCCGTAACATGGACACTACAGATGGAGCAATATTTCGATCTCCATAATGTGCAAAACACACAAAAGGTACACATTGCAACTTTATATTTGGAACCAAATCAGTTTGTATGGTATCGATGGATTTGCTCTCGTAAACAAATTGTCACTTGGGCAATTTTTACAGATGAAATGATAGCACATTATGAGGGTACAAAAAACAACACCTTTTTTAGCCAATTGATAATCTCAAACAAAAGGGTTCAATGATGGAGCACATTGCGGACTTCCACAAATTGAATATAAGGGTAAAAGATATTCCACAAGAGCATAGGATTGATGCGTTCATAGGGACTTTAAAGGATAACATCTAACATGAGGTTCGCCTTTGGGAACTTGATTCATTGGAGAAGGCATTTAGCTTGGCAAGAAAAATGGAAACCAAAATTATGGCAACAAGGAAGCCTACCACTCATAATTATAAAGATGGAAGTGTTGTTGCCCCTAGCCTTGCACAACCTACAAGGTTGACATCACAACAATTGGAAGATAAAATAGAAAAAGGGCTTTGTTACAGTTGTGATAGAAAATACACTAAAGGTCATAAGTGTGCTGAGAAGAAATTATTTTACATAGATTGTGAAGAGGAGGAAGAAAAGGAACAAGAAATGTCAAAATAAAAGGATATAGACCAGGAAAAAACCCTAGATAAAGAAGAAATGAATCTAACCATATCTTGTAATCCATTGGATAGAATTAGCACTCCTCAAACTATCAAGATAGAAGGGCATATGAAGAAGAAAAAGGTAATAGTGTTGATTGATTCGGGAAGTACCCATAATTTTATTCATTGTAAGATAGCCAAGGAATTGAATTGCTTCCTATATCTAGCACCAGAGTGTCAAGTGATGGTTGTAAGTGGAGGAACCATAAATTGCTCTGGAAAGTGCCATAATATCAAGCTATCCATGGTAGAATATGTATTGAATAACCCAATGCTTTCCATTCCAATGGGTGGTGCTGATGTTGTACTAGGAGTCCAATGGCTACAATCCTTGGGTACAATAGCTTTTAATTTTCAAGAACTTTTCATGAAATTTTCCTCAGAAGGAAAGGAAGTTGAATTAAGGGGTATCGCAAGGAAATTGGGAAAGATAATCAGCTCTAACAGAATGACAAAGCTTCTAAAGAAAGAACAATCAGGAATTGCACAATTATGTTCACTAGAGGTTTCCACATCGAAATCATCTATTTCTCCAGATCTCCAAAAATTCTTGGACAATCATTCCAAGGTATTTGAGACTCCCAAAGGTCTCCCACCTATTCATGATCATGATCATGTTATTCATTTGATTCCAGGAAGTATTCCTCCAAACATCAAGCCTTACAGATATCCCTATGCCCAAAAGAGTGAAATTGAACGTATGGTTGCAGAAATGCTAGAGGCCGATATAATTCAACCTAGTCAAAGTTCTTTCTCTGCTCCAGTAGTATTGGTTCACAAGAAGGATGAATCATGGTGCATGTGTCCAAATTATAGGGAGCGCAACAAGCTCACTATTAAAGATAAATTTACCATTCTTGTCATTGATGAATTATTGGATGAATTGCATGGAACAATTTACTTCACCAATTTGGATCTTCGTTCAGGATATCATCAAATAAGAATGAACACTGAAGACATTCCGAAAACAACATTTAGAACTCATGAGGGTCATTATGAATTTTTGGTCATGCCTTTTGGCCCGACCAATGCACCTTCTACATTTCAAGGTTTGATGAATTCCATTTTCAAACCCTTCCTTAGAAAATTTATGTTAGTATTTTTTGATGATATACTAATCTACAACAAGTCTTGGAAGGAGCATGTTCAACATGTTGACAAGGTTCTCAAACCAATGGAGGAAAAACAATTATATGCAAAAAGCTCCAAATGTTTCTTTGGAGTACAAGAGGTGGAACTTAATATCTGGGTCATATTGTATCTCATGAAGGTGTTAAGGTAGACCCTAGAAAAATTAAAACCATTAAGGAATCGAAAATCCCCACATTCATAAAGCATATGCAAGGATTTCTCGAGTTGACATGGTATTATCGCAAGTTTGCTAAGAATTATGGGAGAATAACAACACCTCTAACAACATTATTGAAGAAAGATGCATTTTCATGGACTCCAGAAGAAACGAAGACCTTTGAACATCTTAAAGAGGTAATGTGCCAAGCACCAGTCTTAGCTACACCAGACTTCACAAAAACCTTTATTGTGGAATGTGATGCCTCATGAAATGGAATTGGTGTTGTTTTAATGTAAGAAGAAAGACCCATTTCTTTAGAAAGTCATCCAATCAAAGGAAAGTATTTACACAAAGCTATTTATGAGAAAGAAATGTTGGCAATACTACATGAACTTAAGAAATGGCGACCCTACCTAATGGGAAGACACTTCAAGGTAAAACCGGATCATGATAGCCTTAAATACTTTTTAGAACAAAGATTATCTTTAGAAGAGTAGAAAAATGTTGTGGCAGATGCACTCTCAAGAAAGGATGAGGATGTGGAAGCATTTCTTTGCACCATTTCTATTATCCCACCAGATTGGATAAACGAAGCAAGGGATGAATGGAAGAATGACGAAGAAGTGTGGGAACTCATTCAAAAGATACAACAAGATCCCAGTACATCTGATACATTTAGCTGGAAAAATGATTCGTTATGGTACAAAGATTGGTTATACCTATGTAAGAATTCCCAAGTAAAACAAAATATTCTTAGGGAATTGTACACCTCTCCCTCAGGAGGGCACTCAGGATTTCTAAAAACTTACCATAGGGTTAAGAAGGATTTTTTTTTGGATCGCCTTAAATCAAATATTCAAAAGTTTTTGGTGGAATGTTTGGTTTTCCAACAAAATAAAGTTGAAACAATTAAGGCACCATATCGATTACATCCTTTATCCATTCCAATCCAACGTTGGGAGGAGGTTTCAATGGATTTTATCACAGGTTTACACAAGTCGAAAGGAAAGAGTGTTATCATGGTGGTAGTTGACAGACTTACCGAGTATGCACACTTTTGTGCATTATCTCATCCATTTAAATCGAGTACAGTTTCTACTCAATTTATGGAAACAATTCAAAAGCTACATGGAAACCCAAAGATTATTGTGAGCGACAGAGATCCCATTTTCACTGGAAATTTTCGGACATAATTTTTTTCTTGTCTTGGTACTTAGTTAGCTCATAGTTCCTCTTATCATCCTCAATCTGATGGGAAAACTAAGATAGTAAACAAATGTTTGGAAGGATACCTTCGTTTCTTTGTATCTGATAAACAACACAATGGGTCAAATGGTTTCCTCTGGCTGAATGGTGGTATAACACCTCCTTCCATACTGCAACAAAAATGACCCCATTTATGGCACTTTATGGATATAATCCACCATCCATCACATCATATTTAAGAGAAAATTATAAGGTTCAAGCAGTGGAAGATCACGTCGAGCATCAACAACAAGTTCCCCAACTCTTAAAGGATAACCTCACTTTGGCGCAGAATAGAATGAAACAACAGGCAGATCAACATCGCAACGAAAGAAGTTTTGATGTAGGTGATTGGGTATCCCTACG
Source organism: Pinus tabuliformis (assembly GCA_031772625.1). Classification (NCBI taxonomy): domain Eukaryota; kingdom Viridiplantae; phylum Streptophyta; class Pinopsida; order Pinales; family Pinaceae; genus Pinus; species Pinus tabuliformis. The sequence continues at coordinate 77,675,853 of CM062812.1, forward strand.
GCTACAACCATATAGAAAAATGTCCCTCAAGCAAGATAAGAAGGATAATAAATTATCACCAAATTATTATGGTCCATACAAGGTGTTGCAAAAGATAGCAACTATGGCATACAAATTGGAGCTTCCTGCAGCTTCCTGAGTGCACCCAATTTTCCATGTTTCATGCTTAAAGAAGGTTATAAGTGACAAGCTTCCAGTTCAAACAATATTGTCAGAACTTGATGAGGAAGGAAAAATCATATTGGAACTTGAAGCAGTCACAGAAATAAGAACTCGACAACTACGAAATCGATCAATTTAAGAGTATCTCATCAAGTGGAAGAACTTACCCGCTGAAGATTCCACATGGGAGGATGAGAATTTTATACAAAAGCATCCAGAACTACTCAAGTGTTGAGGAAACCCTTTTTTCAAGGAGAGGGGCATGTTAGGTCCCCATAATACTAGTGATTCCCCAATTACTATTTTCATTGTAGCACTTATTGTTATTGTTCTACCCCTATTGTCCCCATTTTGTTATTATTATGCCCCATAGAAGCCCACTATTGTTATTTGTGTGCCCTTATATTATTATTGTTAGGTCAGCTTTGGTCATATTGTGACCCCTTAGACTCCTATTTATAGAAAGGAGGTCTTGTCATTTGTATCATCCAAGAATTGTTCATTTGTGTAATGTAAAGGAGTTGTCCCCCCTCGAAGAGGCTGATTTCTAAGGTGTTGATCTATCTTTTCTATCTTTTTGTGAGATGGTTTCATAACATTATATAAGAGGGATTAATTAGCTAAGTACTAGTTATGTAAGAGGGAGTAATTAGATGAGTACTAGTAGATATGAGTTATTGACCCGTGACGAAGGATCAAAATTGAACACATCACAACCTTTCAAGAGGGGTATAGCACGTCCTAGAAGTGCAAAGTGAAAATTAAGCATGTTTCTAAAATTGTTTTAGCACTCCTATAAGTAAATACCAAAGTTTCACCATAAATTGAACACATCACAGTTTTCAAGTGGGGTCTAGCACATCCTAGAAGTGCAACGAAACTTAGGCGTAAAAAAATGTTAATTTATAAATTTCTAGATATCCCTTGTTCACCTTGTTATTGTTTCTAAAGTCATTTTAGTAGCAAATATACTCTAGATTACTCCTCTACAAAAATATCAAAATTTCACCATATTCTTTATGCAACAAGTTACAAAATGTTATGATGGTTGACTTGTCACTCGTAGGCACACCCATATGTGTAAATTTTGTCCTTTTGTGTAGAGTTGAGGATATGTCAGCTATATTTGTGTAGAGTCCAGGGCATGTCAGTGATATGTTTTTTGCATTATTTTGATTAACTAACAACATGATTTTGAAATTTGATAGTCCCGCTGATTTTCTTTTATTTATATTTATGGGGTTACGAATCCCTTTAATTAATTTAGAAAATTAAAAGTTACTTCAAAAATCATTTAGTAATTAAAATGAAACACTTTATTGTATATAAAGTTAAGCATTTCTTGCATTATGTTACTATTAAAATAAAAATATAAAATATAAATATGGATGGTTTTTCTTTTTATTTTAATTTTATTTTAATAAGATTTTGATTTTTTTATATGTAAAATATGAATATTTTGATCGGAGAAATCATATAAATTAAATGACTCATAAATGTCTATAGGCATCAAATCATAATAAGCATCAAAGCACTTCATCATACATTTCAAGTTGTTGAAAAAAAATACATAAGAATTAAATAAATTATAATTTTTTTTTTTTTTTTTGGGAAAACACCTACAAGGGATTTGAACCAATGACCTTGTTCACCTATTCATAGCCACTTCGGCTAATAAAAATTATTATTAATGATATAAATAACTAATATATAAGTTAAACATATATACATTTTTAAAAAACATATAAGGACATTCGTAACCATGGATATTTATCTTCACTTTATCATGGGGATTTTTAATCACTAAATAAGCATTGTTACAATATCATGGCTTATCCATACCCCATTCCTGAAAAAACTTAACTCATTTCATATGTATTCATATGACATTTTTGAAATTAATGAATTTAATTAAAAGGGTATAACTACTTTGCAGACAAATCTTAGCATTTGATTTGTGTATACTACTAAGAATATTCTTGAATATTCTATAGAGGTTAAATACCTACCATACATATAATAATTATTAATAATTAAATTAAAATTATAAATGTTGTGTTCCAAAATAGATATGCCTATCAACATAACTAAAGAAAGACAATGAAGGATTATTCTAGGATTTTTTTATAAAAATACTAAATTTTTATTTTAATTATTTTTTTAACTTAATATTTTTTCATTTATGAGGGAAAAATACATCCACAACTTGGAAAAATGCTACTGGCCTCACTCCTATCGAATTTTTTAGCCAATAGAAAGTTTCCAAAAATTTTGTATTTGAGCCATGATGAGACGATTATCCAAAAATGAAGACGAACAAAGTACCATAAAACAAGTAAGATTAGAACACAACGGATTTCCATTATGGTGTTGAACCAAGAGGTGGTGGTGGCTGGAAATCACAATGCACATGTTTTTCCACGTGGACGAAATGGCCATCCATGTGGTATAAGATTTCCTCTAGGTACCATTAATAATGTTGGAGGTGGGCGAGGTTGTCTTTCATGTGCCATTGATTCCACTGAAAATAATTCATGAAGGAAATGCGATCATTCCTGTCATCATGTCTGACCTTCAATAGTTGTTCCACAGACAGCTATTGTTTTTTGTGCATGGTAAGAAATCTTGTAACATGTTTGAATTTTCTCCATGATATCCTGAAAAACATTCAACACCCTTAGAGAAATGGTATTCTTCAAGTTGGTTGGGAGAAGCTAGTTCCCAGGTAGGAGAAGGTTCAGGTAGAAATGAAGACTCTGGACGAGGGTGACTGGATTGGCCCCTATCCCCACCATTACACATCCATGTTAGCTTTTCATTTCCACCAGAACCCCGAGGAAACTAACACTAAAAGGAAAAGCTTATACAATTTTCCGAGTTGTAAGACAAATAACCAGAGTAGGCTAAGACTCAAATCCCAGGGGAGAATTCAGGTTCTTGTTATGCCAAGGTCACCCAAGGATCTCTGGTGAGATAAGAAATTGAGAGTGGTCAAAGCTACAAAGTTCAAGCCCACCAACTTCACAACTAATGTCTTGAACCAAACACAACCCATTGAGAGCATTGCTTACCACCCACCCACCAAAAATTGAGAATAACTTGATGAGCTACACAACCTCACTCCAAAAGGGAGTTCAAGACCCAGAGAAGCAAACTAAAATGAACCTCACCCAACCTCCCTAGCAATTTCCAGTGGATAAGCGTCCATGCCCTTCTTAGATTAAACCAATGCAATTGGAGCAAAGGTCCCAGGAAGGTTAAATTTGCTTCCCAAATTTGTTCCAAAAAATTAACCTCGACCACAAAAAAAAACTAATGTTACTAACCAAAACAACCAAACCTCAAAAATAACTACTAGAGATATCGTTAGGATATAAGATTTACTGAGCACCAGAATAAGACTCTAGAGAAAAGTAAATCAGTAAAGGTCTGTTACCTCTAGAACTTCTAAGTTGGAAGGAGAGGAATACCAATGCAGGCCCATGTCTTATGGAGAGAGCACGATAACATTGTGTTACAACTTCTAGAGACTTAGAAATCCACCATGTCTTGGGTCCCAAATTATATTCGCATGCCCTCATATCCCAGGAGAGCCATTGTAGTTGGAATGATAAGTAACACTTTTACCAATTTTGCAAGGCCAACATGAGGTTGGAACTTTCTCTCCTACCAACACGAGACTACCATTGGTAGCTAGCAACTAGACCAAAATATTGCCAATATTCATATCGAGCTCCTTATGCTTCTTATTAAGTGTTTGGGTGTGAGTTGTATGGGGAGAGCATGCCACATCACCCCTTTATTAATTCCCTTGGGATATGGTGGACTAGTTGGTGCTCCCTCCAATCTCATTGTTGCTTCGATTTTCCACCCCCATTGGGCTACAAATGTTATTTCCTAGGAGTTTGGATAGTTGTTCCTTTCCTTTGAACTCAGTTTAAGGTGGCCATGGAGACGTGAAATCCAACTCATTGATTCGAATCCCCAATTTTCTAATAAGTCTATGACTTTTCTTTCGGTCCTACAAGAATGTAAGGTAATGACATACGGTAAACTTAAATAGCATCCTTTGGATTCTAGAAATCAAGAGTTCCAGTCTCCCGCTCTGAAGAGTTTTGTTGGCAAGGGAGTCGTAGATTAACTTTGTGTTGTAGAGATGACCAACTAAAAGTCCCTGCCTATTTCAAGATTTGAGTAGCCAAATTCTACAACAATTCGAAGGCCCCTCTCAAGGCCAAGAATTTGGCCACATTGTTACTGCTTGAACCAAAACTTCCAATGTACACTTTTAATGTCTTTCTGATCCAATCTCTGAATACACCCCTGAAACTTATGGGGCCTAGGTTGCATTTAGAGGCCCCATCAAAGTTTAACTTAATGAATCCCCATGGTGGGAGATTGAAACTTTTTGGGGAAGAAGATGAAGGACTGTAAGCACAAACTGAGCATGGAGAAATCACAAATTGGGAAACTTCAAACCTATTTAATATAGTTTCTTCTAAAGGCATTACCTTCCAATCATCCAGGCCCCAAGGTTCACTACGGATAGTCTTCTTGATTTGTTGTCTTATAATCTGCCAAAATGAGTTGATGGGAATTTGCTTTCCATGGAAAATTATTTGGTTAAGTTTCTTTCATACTGCCCAAAGTGTTAAGACTAAGGATCGAGTCTAGGGTTTAGTGACCAAAAAAATATTAAAAAGAGATAGCACTAGTTTTTGGTGGTTTCATGCAGGTTGTTGGGTGATCAGTCCAAATGCCCAAATAATAAAATTATCATTTTTGAGATTTCTACTATATAGGGGTCGTTTTTTAGGAGATGATCCATTGTTTCCTAATGTTGTATTCATATTAGGCATATGGAAGGACCCTAAAATCATTTACTTTGGATGTGCTCCCAAGTGATGAGTTTCCCTCTATTGATGAGCCATTGGAAGTGCGCTATTTTGGGCCACCTTCTGATTGTCTAGATTATGTGATATATGGGTTCCCTACGGAGATACTGGTGGCCATCCAGATCTGAGTATGCTTCTTTGAGAGTAAAATCCTTGTGGAATTTGTATCCCCATTGGAGGTTATCATAATCCTGAGGCACTTATTGTTTTCTCTCTTTCTGTTCCTGCTCCAATAACTACCAGGAATTGATTACTTGGTTGTCAGGCTAGTTTTCCCATGTTTTCCATTGATGACATTTGTGATTGGGTTGGATTTATTTCCAGTAGTACTCCTGTAAATATGAGAGCTCCTCTCGATTTCTCAAAGCAATAAGTTCTTTCCATGCTTCCTACGAAAAGAGGGTTTCTCTACCATTATAAATCTCCCAAAATTTATGATCTTGAATTAGGTTCTTGTTTGCCTATGCTAGGTTCCAAATGAGTGATTATGCTAGGTATAGCTGGGCTCGAAGCTTCTCTGCTTGAGATTCCTTCCAACAATGTTTTATATTCTGTAATCCTTTCCATGGTTCTTTCCTCCCTTTTGACCACAACCACCAAAGATTCGCTCCCATTTCCCTGTTTATGATTTTTGGGTCTCTAACTCCTAGATCACATGTCAACTTGGGTAATTATAGCTTCTCCCATGTAACCAGATCCTACTTCTTGACCTGTTTCATCCCGTGCCACATAAATTCCCTATATTTTTGTTATGATAGACTTATATATGAGTTTCAGTGCAGGGAGGAGTAATAGTTGATAGATGGGAAAATCTTGTAGAATTAATTTGGTTAAAACTACTCTCCCCTCCAAATTCAACAATCGAAAGGTCCAACATTCTAGCCTATCCATGATATTTTACAAAAGATTTTTCCAATAGGTGGTCCACAATGAATTGGCTACCAAGGGGACCCCCAACTATTTTCTAGGAATAATCCTTATCTATAACTATAAGGTCCTTTCCAAATACTATAGTATATATCTACTGGTATTAATTAATAAATCGATATTAGTTAGGGAGGCTTTGAGAGCTTGATATTCGCGTAGGGTAGGGATTCCAAACAACATAATTTCATGAAAAAAATTTGGTGTGTGATCGCCATGTTTGGGTCAAATAGATGGATTCCTTTCAGGAAGTCTTAGTCAGAGATCAGTTAAGCATGTGTGATTGCTACTTTGTAGAAATCAAGGTCAGTTATCTCAATTTGTTTTCTTTTAAACTAGTTTGAACTGTTGGAGGAACTAGTGGAAGGTTATTTGGGCAGTGGGACTTCAGTCAAACACAATGATCATCCATCTAACTGATCAATCAACCCAAAATAGCTAGTGCATGCAGAGAATTTGAGTTCCCCAGATGTGGTGGAGACTCCAAGGCAGTGTATCATCAATTGTAGAGTATTATTGAGTGTACAGGAGTTGTATGCAGTCATATGATCAACCTTGGGAATTGTGCAATCCATTTTGGAGAAATTGCTATATAACATGGGCCTTATTTCTCAAGGAATTGCATAAAAAAATAGGGCCTCAAGTATAGGCAAAAATTGACTAATTCTAGGTCAAAGCTTCTCAGTGATCAGAGAGATAGGTTATTCACTTGTAGGTTGTGCTCAGTTGAGAAAAGAAATTGTAATACACCTCTATTCATCAGATTAATTCAAGCAGGCATTAGGGATTTTAGTAGATTTCTTTCCACTGAAAAGATATTGTGCGCATGTGTGTTATTTATTATTGCATGTCTCAGAATTTTGTTCTAAATTGTGAATTAACTTCCGAAGAGTAGTATATTAGGTTTGTGTCTTGTGAATTTTATTAAGAATTCATGAGCATTTGAAAATCTACACCATAATTTATACATGGTATCAGAGCAAGATTCACAGTAGAACAAGAATTTTGAAGTCATTTCTTAGGAGGATCGAATTTGCACTTTAGTGTAACAGGATCTCTTCAAAGCTGAGAAGATGAGCTTCAACGGGTTGAGGCTAGAGTATGCCTTGGAAGGCACCTCTAATTTCATCACATGGATGGATCACATGGAGGCAGTATTGGATGGAAATTGCTTGCTAGAATTCATCAAGATAGATGTTGCAAAATCACAAGCATCTGACCCCCAAGACCTTGCTCAGCAAAATAAATATGTAGCCAAGGTGAGGAGAATAATATTGGAGGGAGTATGGGATCACATTGTCTCAAATATCCACGAGAAAGAAACTCCACTCACAATGCGGAAAGCACTAGAAGAATTGTTAGAGAATAGTAGTGACCACAGGAATTTAGCACTCAAGGATAAAATTTGAAATATCAACCTGCAAAATAATGACACTATTCTACAGTATCTAACCAGGTTCACACAATTTCGTTATGAACTTGGTGGGGTTGGTGTTAATGTTGCAGAATATGACTTCGTAAGCCTATCCCTTCTAGGCTTTTCCAATAGCTAGCATAGCTACCAAGATTCAGTGGACGAGAGGGAGAAAAATACGACTTACGGTATGATTTGGTACAGGAGGAAATAAGGTGGAATACCAAAGATGGGACTTCATCCAAGGGTGAGGATGAAGAAAAAATTGCAATGGTTGGAAAGGGAAAAAAGGGAAAAGGGTATAAATCTCAAACCAAACTAGAATCTATCCAAAGGGGCAAGAAGAAATATTTGTTGAAAATTAAATGCTTCAATTATCATGAATTCAGACACTATGCCACGAAGTGTCCACACAAAAAGGAAAGAAAGAAGACCTCAAAAGGAGCAGTGGGTGAAGCATTGGATTCATAGTTATAGCTCGACTTTACCCTTATTTCATTCATAGGCAGCATAATGATGGGGAATGTGTGGTACTTGGACTTAGGTGCATCATTCCACATGACACGGTTTAGAGAATTCTTCAGTGACCTAGAGGAGAAGACTTGCAGATGCACATTGAGTTGGGAGACGATAGAAGGTAAAACGCGACCAGGATTAGTACAGTCACCTTTCAAAGGGAGTCGGGTTCCTCTTTCAGGCAAAATGATGTCATGTTTGTTCTAATATTAAAGAAAAATATAATCTCTGTTACAATTTTGAAAGACTTTGGTTATGATGTGATCTTCAAGAAAGTAAAATCATTCCTGTGATACATAGCCACGGGACAGGTGGAGGAGATCATGGTTCGTGCGAAGAACCTGTATAAGCTAGATGTGGAAGATTATGTTGAATTAAGCACTAAGGCAGAGAAAGTGCATGGTTGTGAAGTTGATAAACTTTGACACAAAATACCTAGCCATTTGCATCATGGTGACTTGAGTATTACGCAACAAATAACCACTAGCCTCCCCAAAGGAGCACTTGAGTATCAAGATTTATGCAAAGGATCTACCATGGTGAAGTACACAAAATCCAAATTCCATGATCAGGACAAAAAAGCACATGCAGTCTTGGAAAGGATCCACTCTAATGTCTGTGGACCTTTCTCGATAGCCTCCACTGCCAGACATAAATATTTTTTCATTTTGATTGATAATTCTCAAGGAAGTGTTGAATCTTCTTCATGTAGAAGAAAGATGAGAAATTCTCCAAGTTTGTAGAGTTCAAGGCACCGGTTGGGAAATAAACCAACAAGAAGGTGAAGGCTCCCAAGACTGATAATGGAGGTGAGTATGTGTTGAATGAATTTAAGAATTTATGTGCGAAAGAAGGCATTTGACGAGAGTTGACAACACCCCACAACCGACAGTAGAATGGGGTTGCTGAGAGAAAGAACTGTAGAAATGTAGGAGAAGTGAGGGTGATGTTGTATGACCAAGGTATACCTCTACATTTGTGGGATGAGGCATGCAACACAACAGTCTATTTGCAAAACCAGAGTCATCATTGCATTCTTGCTATGATTACACTAGAGGAGGTTTTCTCGGCGAGAAAGCTAGATGTGTCACACTTCACCTTTTTTGGAGCCTATATTTACTTCCATGTCTCCAAAGAATCAAGGAAGAAGATTGAGTCGACAATAGAATTGGAGGTATTTTTGAATTACATAGAAACTCCCCACAACCTCCATCTATACTTTCCATCCCTGAAAAATGACAGTTTTGTGAAGGGATGTAAAGTTTGATGAGGAGAAAGTGATGGGGTGCTCTCTTGAGAGGGAGCTTCAGATCCCACCAGAAGAGGATATTTTAGCTCCAAAGGAGGAGCCTCGGGAAGTTGTGGACTAGCCCCAAACTAAGGAGCGGAGAGTGGAGACATCCACTTAAGCAGAACCATCTAGAAAAGGCAAAAAAAGAACCAGGGAAGTTAATACAATTGTGCAGGGTGTGAGGGATAATGTGGGATCTCCTTCAAATTTGTATAGGCAAAGAAGGTTATCTGAGAGGTACACTCGCTAATTTTATACAGTATTTTGTCACTCTCCCAGTCTCGTATCCTGAAGTGCCGCACTTTGTGTCGTCAATGCGCAAATGTCACAAAGTGATTAAATTTGTATCAAACAATATATTCACCATGAAAATTGTTTATAACATCCTTAAAGAAAAGGAGGAAAACTTTCCATGAAATAATTATGAAGATCTTGTCAAAAAACTTTTTTTGTGTTGGGTCAGGAAAAAGGTATGATTTATCTTCGTAAATTTCTTTATTTAACATTCATCCTTATACTGTTATCTCTCTTTATAGATTAAAATAAGGAAAATATTGGCTGAAGTTGGATGAAAGAATTTGGTGACAAAATAGGCAAATCTAGCACAAGAAACTGATTTTTTGCTATCTTTGTGTGCAGAAGATGCGGACTAGGGAAAAGTCGTTCAGTTGACAAAGTAGCACGAGGCCATAAAAGGGAAACTACAATGTCTTTGGCAGACAAGTCAGCTGGAGATTAGCCTGAACAATGCTATTTTATCACATGATCAGATTATGTTTTGAGAAATCCTTAGGATCCCCTGATCCTGAGGATTCGCTTTTATCTAGTTACTCTTTTATGTTATATATAGGGCCGAAAGTCAAATAGAGAGAGTTCATACTTTGATAATCTGTAATTATTCTTTTGAAAACATATAACACTGCTATCTCAGTGATGCTGTAAGCTGTTACTTCAATTAATGAAAGAAGGTTGCATTTGATACATATTTATATTCTGAGTTCTTATTAAGCGGAGGCTTCTGGTGACTCTGGGCTCAGTCACGAGAAGTTCTACTACTTCCTTGTGTTATAATCTTTCTATTTAGTATTTTCTATTTGATTAATGTTCAGTCATTGGTTATTTCATTTATTGTAAGGATTTGCGATATTAATTCATATTGTTTTTCAATTAGATTTAGAGTGAAGCCGTGTGACATAATTAAGCAACGCTTTGATTGGAACGAGTGAATTAGTGCTAATAGTAGATTGTTGTTCATTTTGAGTGTAGTTATCATAGATCCTAGAGATAATTGTAATTAATTTCCACAGGTTGCAATATAGATCATTTGTTATTCATAAATCCTTTATTGATTGTATGCGTGTTTTCTTTTCAATTACCATTTTCCGTTCAATTACTGTTTGTTGATCAATTACCAATTTCTGTTCAATTATTATTTGTTTCTCAATTGAGATTGTTGTTTATTTTGGATTGTTATAGATTAACAATGCCATTCAATAGTAATAGTTTCCTTTCCTTGATTGAGTGAGTTAGCCTTAAGTCTATTTGAACATTCCCAAGTGAAATTCTTATTTACATTCAGTTTCAATTGATTTCGAAATAAGTTGAATAGAATTGCAGAGTGTGTTAAAATTATTTCTTCCATAGTTAGTTCTTTCCATAATTGTGTGGATTGAATTGAAGAATTAGTTATTAGTGATTGCAATGATTCATCATTAGATAACCTCTAGATTCACTGCATATATTGTACTGACACTCTTGAGATAAAAAGACTTACCTCAGGTTGACAACTAATGTAGGAACTGAGATTGCCTGTAAAAAGACACCTTAGTTAGCCAACATTTTGGCGTCGTTGCCGGGGAGAGTGTTTCAAGTCTGTGAAAGAATTGGGTTTTAAAAATGGAAGGTAAGAACCTACGTACCTAGCAAGTAAAGTGCTTGCTTACCAGCCCGATTTTCAGCAAAATATTAGAGGTTAAATAGGAATTTGTTTTTATGAATGACTAGGAATAGAAAAATAGAAAAAGAGCAGAATCACCCTCCAAAACCCACAAAACACAAAGGATTGGTGAACCTTGGGAGAAGGACCTTTATAAATGAAATCGTAAGAAGAGCAAAGTCTCAAGCATCAGTAGGATTCCAGGTTATACCTGGAAAAAGTTCTATTGTTATCCCTCAAGCAGCAGGCTCACCATCTGCAGCTTACACTGAGATTCAAAGCCAAGTAGAAGGATCAAAACAAAGTCTTCAAGCTACAATAAGTTTACATTCTGATCATCTACAAGAGGGAAAATCTTGTAACTTAAGAGAAGGAAAAAGAGAAACTAGTGGGACTACTAAGGAAGAACCACAGCTATCTAAACAAGGATATCCTTAAATCCCAAACCCAGGTAGTGCTGCAAAGCCAGCCTGGGTTGCTAACTCTCCGCTTACTCAAGAAGCACCCCTTGAAGTCCCTGAATGTTATTGGCACATATTTGACCAAATGGAAGATCATTCACCTCAAGGTAAAACCTCGACATTAGAGTACCCCATAGTCGACCAAGTGGCCAATGACCCCATGAAGGCTATTCGTCTGTAGAGCATCCCAACTTTCCATGGGATGATCACAGAGGATCCTGATGCTTTCCTATCTAAGTTTGATGTCCTTAGTAGAGGGTATGGCTATACCACTGACCCCCAAAAGCTAAAACTATTCCCTTCCACTCTGAAAGGAGCAACCTTAAGATGGTTTATGGGTCTAGGTGGGCGAACTATTAATTCTTGGGATGAGATGAAAACCTCCTTCCTCAAAAGATACCAGGACTTTTGTAAAACTAGGGAACTAAAAGATGAGATTTTTAAGATGACTGCAAAAGATAATGAAACATTGGAAGAATATGTAGAACAATTTAATTATAATTTGCAGAGGTATCCACACACTACCCTACCAAAAGAATTCCTAAGAGCTATCTTAATTAAAGGAATGAAAGAGGAATGGGTAGAAAATTGAAACTTAATGGGAAAAGGAGATATTTCTTAGGAAGATTATGATGAAATTATTCATTTGTGTATCAGGTTTTCACGAGGAAGCACACACACAGGAGCATGAAGCCGAGATCGCACGAGTAGAGTAAGAAAATGACACGATGGAGGTGTAACACGGATGGAGATCGGCAATCTCCTGGAATATTTTAAGATTGACATCCTAGGGACTCTCAAAATGAAACTAAACGTCTTATAGGCTAAACAAAAATAGACCTTAGCAAAACAAAATTTGGCTATCTTCTGCCCACTTTGTCAAAAGAAGCATAGCCAACGGGAATGTCCATTGGACATGGTGCAAACATGTGCTATCTGTACTAAAGATCATGACACTGAACAATGTCCATCATTACCAGGGTTGAAAGTAGTATTCAAAGAAGTAGAGGAAGAAACAAAATCAGTATATCTAATGAACCAACATCGACGGTGGCAAGCTAAACCTACAGGTATGTCACAAGACACACCCCAATTCTTTGCTTCCTCGTAGCTTAATCAGCAACAGAACCTCGGGGCAAGCTGGCAAGGCCAATCATCCTACCCAAATTGGCAAATCCTGCCATTACCTATGACATCCTAGCCAACACAATCTTTTCCAAGAAATGGCTGGCCGAATTCTCCTTTTACTCTTGTTTGGCAAGGCAATCCCTATCAATCCCAATGGCTTGCCTCCACCTCTCAAAATCCAAACTGGTCTACAAATTGGCTGCGACCTCTATGGATATCCAACGTAACTATGGGGACAAGCCCTCAGCCTCAACCCGCAGTATCAGCTCCGTATACATTACAATGGAATTCTCAACCTCTTCTGCGCCCACAGTTACCAGCTCAGTCAAACCCGAATCCTAATAACAGACTAGTCCAGTTGGTACAGATTATTGAAAACCCAAAGTATGAGATTACGCAGAAACAATGTAATGAGCTCATATTTAGGTCAGGGCATATCATCACCCCTGAGGAAAATAGGGACTAGCCTTCAATTGAAAGTGTAACTCCACCTGTACATATTTCACCACCCGTAAATAATACTGAACCAAAGCAAGGGGAAGAGACGGATCGGCATGATAACCCTAAAAAACTTATAATCACTTCTCCTCCGTTCCCTGAAATACTAATGATACCTAAACCTATCGCGTACCCTGATTTCGAGCTTGTAGGGGAACTGAAAAAATTTATGTATTAAGATTCCTCTCCTCCAGGTCATTCAAGACATTCCCATCTATGCCAAAACAATCAAAGCACTATGTGTAAAAGAATCCTGTGAGGAAGGCAAGAACCTCACCCACTATCCATGTTGTACGAGCATTATTTGATTTACTCTTGAGAGAGGAAACTCCAATAAAGTATGAAGATCTTGGAAACCCCATATTGACAGTTCAGATATATGGCCACTCTTTTCCAAAGACACTAGTTGATCTAGGAGCCGCCATTAATATCTTAACAACATAAACTTGTCAAGCACTTGGTATTATAACCCTGGAACCAACCACCACTTTATTAGAACTTGCTAACCGATCAGTGGTGAGACCAAAAGGGACTTTACAAGATATCACAGTTTCTATTGACTCATGGGAATATCCAGTAGATTTTCTGGTTATAAACCCAAGGAGTTGGTTGGATAGGCATCCTTTGATTCTGGGCCGACCTTGGCTGGCAACAACTGATGCATATATTCACTGCCCAGAAGGCAATATGACTATTGCAAAGGGGGATGCTGTAAAAAATCTTTTGTTATATCCTGCTACCAGGCCAAGTTTGCCCATTGTAAAAATATGTAAGTAGCCACCAATGTACTTGGAAGAGAGCATCCGTTCACGACTCATAGTAGCAGAGGCACTTATCAATAATCAGACCGAGGACGACATTATCAATAATTTTATAAATTAGCCAGCTAATGTGAGAAATGTACAATGTCATATGTTGAAAGCATTCCTTGATAACGAGGCCAGGGAAGATCCTCTGAAGGATACAGACAACCAACATATTCAGACGACTGTTTTTCATAACAACAAACCTGTTGAGATCGAGCCAGGAAAAGTTCTAAATATTAATGACAGTTTGGATAGCAAACAACAGAAGAATATTATCCAGGTCTTACAGAAAAATAAAGGGGATTATGCGTGGGATTACCCTAACTGTTGGCTTGTTGGGGCCTAACCTAGGTTCGGAGTTAATTAGCCAAACAAATCCCTGTACAACTAGCCCTTTCGGCAAGAGTCCGTGGAGCGCAGACTGTCGTCTCACCCGAAGTAGTATGGGAGGGTGCTAGAACCAGGTTTCGCACCCTTGAGATGTCTAAGAGGTTCAACTAGTCCCACTATTTGTCCCTACGTGCAGGTCACTCCATGCACTTCCCTGTTCCTCACGCCTTGATACACTGCCTTCGTGCAGCCCTAACCAAGGGCTGTGGAGATTTCGTGCTACTAGAGCTACGCTCTACGCTATTACCTGAGGTCTTACTTATATTCCTATACCAGTTAATTACCTCCGCGTACTTGGATGTCTTACATTATAATTATTTATACAAAACATTCATATAAGTTCGCGCAACAAATAAATAGCATACTTGCAAATTATACCCAATCATATATTAAAATAGGAAAAGATGCATAGAAATATGGTAAACTTCTCTTTATTGATTCTTCCAATAGTTACAGACCTGACTTGCCCTGCGCACTCAGTTGTAGGGGTCCACGCACTCAGCTGTGGACTACTAGGTCTCTGCGCACTCAGCTGCAGGGGTCCACACACTCAACCGTGGACTACTAGGCCTCTGCACACTCAGCTGCAGTGCCTTCCCCTACTCTACGACCCAAAGACACACTTTACACTTTTACTCAATCACTTAGACTTCTCATGCTCTTTTGCTCTTCTCTACACTTAGAGCCTCGCTCTATTTATACAATCCCATGGTTCGCGGACCATGGGTAGGTCTATTAAGCCGACATTACATTACAAAATGAGGGCGGATAATCCTGTGACTCTATCATAATTTCGTGCTTCGCGCCCACAATTTGTGGGGCTTTTACAAAAAGATTTGGTCAAAACTTGGGCTTTAAGCCCCAAAAATGCCTTGGGGGGATTCCATTCCCAACAGGCCCCCAACACAAACATCGTGACTCGCCCTCGAGTCACTCTGTTAGCATGGAGATCTTCACATAGAGTCCTTCCAACTCTGCTCGAACTGCTACAAGGTCGACAACACATTGAGCTGCTGCCTGCTGGATCTGTTGCATGTGTTATTCCGAGACCACGATGTTGGAAGTTCTTCTCCGCATCTATTGCTGTATCCCCTGCACTTGTGCGAGCTTTCCTTCAATTTCTATTGTGATGGTGAAGGCCTCGTCGATCCAAGGTTGAACATGTGCCTTTAGGACTGCTTCTTTGTGTCATGCCACATCCACCTGTTCTTTCAGTGCCTTGGCCTGTTGCATCCACGCGAGCCTCTGAGTGATGGAATTTGACGTTGTCATACTGATGTTGGAGTTCTCGCGCCTCTGTCTCTAAGCATTGGATGTGGGGGTCCTCTTGGAGATTTGTGAGGACCTCAAATGACTCTTCCAACATGCTGGTGTAGTCTCACACAACACTGCCAATCTTGTCTAGTCTCACTGTAATAGCGCTAGCGCGCTGTTCTCTGACTTCCGAAGGGGTGGACGGCTGCGCCTTTAACCGCAACTCGGCAATCTAAAGGTTCAGCTCTAGCTGAACCTTTGTCATTTCCTTCGGCGCCTCGAACACCCTTGCTGCTAGCCTGTGTATGCGCGCCTCTGCTGGTGTGTCTGCTGGGATGGCCAGCTACGGGATGCTTTGACAAGCTTCATCTAGTACCTGTACCAGCTCTCGATTCTGCGACACCACTTTGTCGCACTGCAAGCTCAACTGTTCCAAGTTAATTTTCTACTTGCTGAGGACTTGTAATGCGCGGCTCTCCCTATCCCATAGTTCTGCAGTTATCCCATCCTACAAAACATATAAGGTCTCTCACGGGAGTGTAGCCATGTTGATGTCGAGACCCTTCAACACTCTAACCATAAGCCTATTGGCCTCATTTGTTGTCACGAGTGCCCCTTCTGGAAGCACTATGGTATTCATCACCTGAGCGCGCAACATCTGTTTTGCTGCCGTTGTTCCAACTGCCAGGCTGGTCGAAAGGGTTCCAGCCTGAGGAGTGCACACCTGCAACTCTTGCAACTGCGCTCTAAGGTCCCCCAACACAATCTGGTTCTCCTGAATAAAGTTTTGGAGGGAATTGGAGGTGACATCATGCATTGTCTCACCGATGTCGTGTAGATCACCCTCGGTTAGGGTGATCAGGTCAATAGACAACTTCGATGCCTTGACCTTCTTGCAAAGCCCTGTCCACTCGGTCGGGTGTTGGCGCTTCAACTGTGTTGACGCAGTTTGCGGGTCCGCGCCTCCCTCTTCTTCCACTGTTTCCTGCCCATGCGAAGGCAACGTTTGTCCCTCGTGCACCTTCGTGGCTACCTCCTACATTGTTGCTGCTGCTGCGACCTTTTCCTTTTCAGTTGCTGTCTGTGAAGTGTCCCGCGCCGCCTGTGCTTCTGCTGCTAGTGCCTCGTTCCTTCTCTTTACTGCCAACTGTGCCATGCGTAGTTTGGCCTCCTCTTTCTTCCTCTGTGCCGTCGACTTCTCTATCTCTGCGATGTCTAGAGCACGCCACTCCAACGGCCATGTCTCCAGTACATTAAAGATGACATTGTCCGTGGCTACAATGGGTAGCTTTCTCCATTGCTTGGTTGGGTCGTTGCACGTTTTGATGTATATGTTATGGATGTCTGCTTTAAATTCCGCAAAACTGTACAGGTTGTTGTAGACAATGGGCAACAACTACGGTTTGGAGTTGATCCCCATTCTGAGTTTCATCTTCATGAACACCAAAAATATCTTACTGTCATGGAATCTTATTTGCATCCTTTGTAGCCGAGAGCGAAGCGTACTTCGCGGCCTCTGGAAAATCCCTGTCAATTGTGGGGAATTGACCATCTTCCATCAATTCCCCTGCCACGAGTACTATGGATAGTAGAAGCCATGCAGAGTGGAAATTCTCCAAGAATTCCTTGCAGAGGAACGCGGACCAATTACACTGGACCCCCTCCGTGCACTGTTCAGCGAGTGCTACCACCGGCACGGGTATCTCGTCCATGCGGCACTTGCGCATAACCTTACTGGCCAGTATTTGGGTCGCCACTCTCACTGCTTTATCATTGATGTTGGATATGGCATAGACCCTTTTCTTCTTCTCCAGCTTGTATTTCTTCTTCATGGCCTCTGCGATGGCCAAGTCACTGCTCTTCCCTTCCGAGATGTCTGCAGGGTCCTCTCCTTTGCATGGAAGCCGGGTAATACGGTCAATCAAGTATGCCGTGATGGGGATGGGCTCCTCTAGCCACAAACACCCATCATGCACCAGGCAAAGCAGCTTCCTGATGACAAAAATTGTTATTGGGGCACAGTGGAAATGTGGCACTCAGAGCAGGTTAAGTAGACCGATCTTTTCCACTCTGCGCAACCACTTTCACGGCTCTAATTCTGTAACCCCCACCGTGGTGTTCTGCTTGGGCTTCATGAGGTGCGAGGTCTCAAGGTGAGGGAACTTCTCGTGGTCAGCGAGGTCCCAATCTTCAAATTTTAAGCTTGCCACTCGTCCCAGTTGCGTGCCCTCAAAAATAATGTTGTCTAGGAGGAGTGTGGTTTGGAGCGAGCTCTTGGTCTCGTCAAGGTCCTCGGGCACTTTAGCCTTCCCTTTGTACGGGGGGGCATAGGTGGGCAGCTTTGTCGAGGGGTGCGCAGGCCGAGTTTCCTCCTCCATGCCTTCATCCATTCCTCTTTGATGATAAGGTCCTCCAAGTCTTCTTCTTCCTCATCGGTCTCTATGGTAATGGCTTTCCCCTTCGCCTCCATCGATAGCTTGGTGCGTAGCGGGTTCCACGGGTACACACATACGGGAACCATCGCTTGTTTATCCTTCTTTGGTCTTGGTGTGCGCAGTGATTTCAATATTTCTGCCACAATCCCGGTGCCTTCTGGAGCATCCCCCATAGTCAAGGCCTACGCAGCCTCTTCGGCAGCCATTTCTGTTATTTACATAACTTCCTCAGCTACTGCCATCGTGTTCGACTAGAAATCTAACACTCACGAACTCAGGGGCTCAATCAATGCTCGAAAAAAAATAGCTAGGGCTCTGCTCAATAACTCAATTCACAAATGACCAAGTGTTTTTTGTTGGGAAACCCTTTGTAATTTATAACACTTTTTGAATTTGAAATCGTCCGTTCCCCCCAAATCCCCCTAAGGCATGTTTTGGGGCTTAAAGCCCAAGTTTTGACCAAATATTTTTGTAAAAACTCCACAAATTGTGGCCGCAGAGCACGAAATTAGGATAGAGTCATAGGGTTGTCCGTCCTCATTTTGTAATGTAATGTCGGCGTAATAAACCTACGCGGACCATGGGATTGTACAAATAGAGCGAGGCTCTAAGTGTAGAGAAGAGCAGAAGAGCATGAGAAGTCTAAGTGATTGAGTAAAAGTGTAAAGTGTTTCTTTGGATCGTAGAGTAGGGGAAGGCTCTGCAACTGAGTGCGCAGAGGCCTAATAGTCCACAGCTGAGTGCGCGGACCCCTGCAGCTAAGTGTGCAGGGTAGGTCAAGTCTGTAACTGTTGGAAGAATCAATAAAGAGAAGTTTACCATATTTCTGTGCATCTTTTCCTGTTTTAATATATGATTGGGTATAATTTGCAAGTATATTGTTTATTTGCTACGAACTTATATGAATGTTTTGTATAAATAATTATAACCTAAGACATTCAAGTACGCAGAGGTAATTAACTGGTATAGGAAGATGAGTAAGACCTCGAGTAATAGCGCAGAGCATGGCTCTAGCAGCGCAGAAGCTCCACAGCCCCTGGTTAGGGCTGCGCAAAGGCAGTGTATTAGGGCGTGAGGAACAAGGAAGTGCGCAGAGTGACCTACGCGCAGGGACAAACAGTGGGACCAGTTGAACCTCTCAGACATCTCAAGGGTGTGGAAACCTGGTTCTAGCACCCTCCCATACTACTTCGATTCAGACCTCAATCCGCACTCCACAGATTGTTGTCGAAAGGGCCAGTAGTACAGGGATTTGTTTGGCCAATTAACTCCGAACCTGGGTCAGGCCCCAACAAGCCAACAAATGGTTTCGTCGTCGGGACCGGGATCTACATAGAGATTTCTGATGTCGTATCACTTTCTGGCCAACCCGCACGGTAGCACAACCCCTCATGCGTGGTCGCAGACCTTGTGACTCTTTGCTTCTGCACGTAACTCCAACATCGCGTAGCTCCCGGGCAGAATAGTTTATAGGCCCGCGCTTCCTTTCAACTACCTGGAGCGCTAAGACTGTACTTCCCTTGGCTAGTCAGGTGGTCGCACCACCTGTATAAAGTTTCATCCTATCATCCATCACTTTTCTTGGAAACTACCCACCTTTTATTGTTACGGGCGACATCACGCACTTTATCATCTACAACGCGCTACCCTGGTCGATTCGCTTAGTAATGTGCGGTCCAAGCAAAGGCATTAGACTGATAATTTCGCGGTGATAGGCCTCAACCTTGTCAGTGTGATCGTGCATGTTGCTCTGCTAGTTTCTTCAGCATTTGATGGATCAAAATAGGTGTTGAACAGTGCTGGTTTGGTTATATAAGGCTGGCAGCAGTTTTTATTGCTTTCTCCTTCATTTTGTCTTATTCCCTTATAACTCCCTACACCTCCATTTCCTCTTTCCCCTTGAATCCTCCTTATTCTCCTTTAAACCCCTTTTATCCCTATTTTACACCCACTTTTGGCATAAAACCCTTGTTTACCTAGCTCCCGGGCGTTTATGTTTAAAAAACCTTAAAAACCCTCATAACCCGTTTAAAACCCTGTATAACCCATTCTTCGTTTAGTCCCCGGGCACTTAAGTCCTAACACTTATAACCCATATGACCATGATCATAGCCCGCGGGGTCTTTTCACCTGTCATATTAATTAAAGCACTTGTCTTAATTCCACCGTCGTCCGATCATCCCGCGTGATCCGACGATGTATGCTTTCCCCTCTCCCGTAAACTGCGCGACTGTTAGCCCGTGGGAAAGTGGCTTTCCCCGCCGACCTACCTACCATGTGTTAGCATATTATTGCATCGCTCCTCCATATACAGAACCGCCCATTCCCATAGAGCGGTGCGGGGAATACCGCCTATCTCCCCGCTCGTTAACCTGCGCCCATCTCCACCTCCCGTCAGCCGTTGGATCATTCCCGTCATGATCCAATGGCCATCGTTCATCTGTTCACACTTTCTCCCGATAGCCCTCTCAGATCCAATCTCAGCCGTCACACTGCCAGGTCTAACTGCCAGCGTTCTTTCTCAACTCTTCGTCCATTTTTAATGTATTTTTCAGTGTTTTCGGCCTGTTTTGTGTGCGCAAAGAAGGAAGGAGGCCATGATCCAGCGACCTGTGCATTAAAACCCTCAGCTACTGCATTCAACACAGTGTACCTCCGAAAGACAGGAAGGACAACCTTGACCAGATAAACGAAACATTTTACTTGTTCATGAAGTACAGCAGAGCAGCAGAAAGGCCATTCTGTCCATTAAGGCAGTCAAATTGTATCACAAAGCCCATATCTGATTGTAAATGTGGTTGGTGGCCAGTTATGACCCCTCCACACTTAGGGCAGCAGAGCAATTTTGTGAAAAACTCCATATATACTAAAAAACAAGATGTAATCAAGTTGATGAGTGTTATTCTGTTGTAAGCTTCAACTTCTGGAGACTGTAACTACTGGGTAACCTGCAGCTTCTGGTCTTCATTTCCAACTAATGCAAGCTTCTTTTGCTCTTAATTGCTCACTTTCCACTTTTTCTTCTTTGTTCCAGGTTGTGCCTGTTATGCATTATTTCATGTGCTATTGGTGTTTAGCATTAGAGGGGTTTTCATCCCACCTCTGTGTTAGAATTTAGCATGTACCATTGAAAATGTATGCAGGTTTCTATTGTTTTAAATGCCAGAGAGCTGTCATCCTGTCTGTACATTAAAAAATAGATTGACAGACCTTCTAACTGGTTACAGCTGGCCATCTCAGGGTCCTATGCATTTGCTGGTGTGATCAGTCT
Organism: Pinus tabuliformis; assembly: GCA_031772625.1. Taxonomy (NCBI): domain Eukaryota; kingdom Viridiplantae; phylum Streptophyta; class Pinopsida; order Pinales; family Pinaceae; genus Pinus; species Pinus tabuliformis. The sequence goes on from CM062812.1 coordinate 77,697,234, forward strand.
TCTCCATCTTCACATTTTCCCTAAAACTATGAGTAATTGGTGGTCTAAAGCCTTGTAGTTTGGGGGTGTTCACCGATGTCTGGGGTTAAGCATACTAAAAGTGGTTATCTGGCTTGAATATGTAGCATCTCCTTCGTTCATCCACAATTTATCCAACATTTAATTGAGTTTGTAATGTTCCTAAGCATCTCTGATATACAACCTAGGAGAGTTTCTTGGGGTGATAACATTAATTGGCGCCGTTGCCAGGGAGAGGAGAGTTGAAGCTCAGCTTCCCTGGGAGAACGACACAGCTTCAAGCTTTGATGATAGACAAGGTTTGAACACAGTTTCTGGTTGTAATCATCTATCTGGTGACTCCATTGGAGGAAGACCATCCCTTGGAGACTCCACATTGAAGTTCTAGCTTAGTTTGTGAGACATACTCGAAGAAATCCTCAGAAATCTCCAGCTGAACCATTGCTTGACCCTGAGAGGACTGTTAAATCAAAGAAATCTTCATAGAAAGGGGCATCAGGATCAGGTAAGCCTAAGATGTCTCATTCATCTCCGAAAGATAAAGTTGTAGCTGAAGAAATATAGTATGAAGATTTAGAACCCAGCATTGTTAATCAGGAAATTCCTTCAGAGATTAATTCAGTCCCTTGTACTATTAGTTCCCCTTTGAATCTCAGTCCAAAGAAAGGTTCCCATTCAATCCAAAACATCCTTATATCTCTGCCATCCATCACAATACTTTCTACCATTCAATCTGCTGTATTCTTCCACATATTCCAATTATGGCAGGACAGCAAGCACCCACGAAGATAGAAAGAATTGTTGCTGCTAGATATGGACCTTTGGTCTTGCCTGTTCCTTCAAACACTATGCTTGTCGGAGAATATCGAAAATATATGCCTAAATTCACTAGAACAGAGGGAGTAACAGCAGAAGAGCACCTAGAAGCTTTTTACAGTTATGCTGATAATTTAGATATAAGTGAAAATGATGTGTGGATGAGAGTTTTTGTCCAGAGCCTTGATGGAGAGGCTAGGAAGTGGTTTATAGAATTTCCCCAGAGATCTATAACAGATATTGAAGCATTAGATGATGCATTTTTGAAGCAATGGGGAGATAAAAAGGATCTGCTATATTACCACACAAAGTTTGGTAACCTGAAGAGGGAAAATGGGGAATCATCGCCTGATTTCAATAAAAGATTTAACCGTATGTATAGTAAGATACCAGCTAAGGTAAAGCCTACCCCCACATCTGCCAAACTCACTTATGCCAATGCTTTTGACTCAGATTTCTACCTATTATTGAGAGAAAGGAAAATATGCCACTCTAGCAGACATGCAGGATGCAGCCCTAGAGGTGGAATCTAATATCATGGCTGCAGAGAAACTAAAGATTCAAGCTGATAGAAGGAGACAGAGAAATCAGGTTTCTACTTCTTCTACATCATCTTCAGAGCTTAAATTAGAAAAAATGACTAAGATGATAGAGTCATTGGCTGCTAAAATTTCTAAGCTAAAGGTTGCGCAGAATTCAGGGAAAATAAGGCAGCAAAACACATTTTCTCCAAGAAATCCAAATCCTTTCAAAAGAGCAAATGAGCAGTTACAAATTATGCAAAGGGGTGAAGATTCAAAAGAAGATCAGAAAGTTAAAGCTCCTTTCCAAAATGTAGTCATGGAGGAGGAACAATTTGAAGAGGATGGGGATGAAATTCACTGCATGGAAGATAAAGGCAGCGCTGCATTTTTTACTTTGGCCGCTTATGAAGAGTCTTTGTTGCAGGAACAAGACAATCAAGAATGGGATAGAGAAGTTGTACTACAAGCTGAACAGCAGCAGAGATATAATCTGAGATCCAATGCAAAAGATGTAGAGGAGAATCCTGCCCGAAGAGCCGCTGTCCAAGCAGAATCACAGAATTTCAAACAAAGAAGACCAGCAGCTGATCCAGTCATCCTCAAAGCTCCAGTTCAAGAGGTAAGAGGTTCTGATAAGCTGCCCTCCTCTTTCAACTTTGAGTCAGAGGTCCAAAAATTGAAAATATATGTGCCTCTGGTTGAGTTGGTAAAGAGTGAAGTGTTTAGAAAGCCCATCTTTGAAGCTCTTGAGCTGAAAACCTCACAAACCTCCACTGACTCTGTTAATTTGCAAGATGACAAGCCTGCCATTGTGCTCAGCCCTATGATTGAACCTGCTGATAATAATTCTCCATATTTTTATGTCTCCTTGACCATTCATAATAAAATCCTCCACAATTTCCTGCTAGACACAAGGGCCTGCCACAATCTAATGCCTAAAGCTGTCATGGAAGAGTTAGGCCTTGATATCACTAGACCCTATCATGATTTATTTTCTTTTGATTCAAGGAAGGTGAAATTTCTTGGATTGATTAAGGATCTGGCCATTACCTTAACTCAGCTTCCCATGAAGAGTATGATGATGGATATTGTGGTGGTAGATGTCCCTCCCAAGTTTGGTATGCTGTTGTCCAGAGGGTGGATTAAGAGACTAGGTGAGACATTACAGAATGATCTTTCTTATGCCACTGTCCCAGTTTTTGGAGGAGAAAATAGGAAATTGTATAGAGAAGCACAGCTAGCATATATCATCAGTGATGAGAAGAATCCTACAAATCATCCCATATATGCAGTGGACACTGATTTTGGAGCATGTATTCTCCAATTAGAAGAATCTCAGAAGGCCTCAATGCAGCTCAGGAAACCAACAGCTCAAGCCGAAGAAGAGCAAGGAAGTCAGGTTTGGGATATTTTCTTTGATGGAGCATGTTCTAGGGAGACTGCAGGAGCAGGGGTGGTGTTAATATCTCCAAAGAAAGAAAGCATTCAACTGTCTTTTAAACTGGTTTTTCAAGTCACTAATAACATAGCAGAGTATGAGGCATTGTTGTTGGGCCTTAATGCAGCAAAAGACAGAGGAATTAGAAGCATAAAGGTGTTTGGAGATGTTGATCTGATAATTCAGCAAGTAAATAAAACATTTCAAACAAAGCACCCAAGGCTGAAAGCATACAGAGATGAGGTATGGAGAATCAGAGATTGTTTTGACTATTTTTGCATTTCATACATTCCTAGAGCCCAAAATCAGCTTGCTGATTCCCTTGATGTGTCTGCTAGTCTATTTATACCTCCTTTGCCTCCCATACTAGTTTATGAAGTCCAAATGAAATACAAACCATCCTTGCCCAATAATGTCCACCATTGGAAAGTTTTTGAATATGATGATGAATTGAATAGGTTCTTGCAAGTCATTGATGAATTTGCTGAAATGCAAATTGACCAAGAGAATGATGCCTTGGAAAAAGCTCCCAATCCCAACTTAGAAATAAAATTGGTAAAAACAGCATTGTCCAGCTTCCTACTAACCATATTCCTAAGGGTCTAATTCCTCTTGAAAGACTGTTTGACCAAAATGATGTGCCTTACAAAGCTGCCCAAAAAGAAGACCAATCTGAAATCTGTAAGCATGATATAGGAAGTCCAGGTTAGCCTAAATATGTAAAATTTTCCACTCATTTGTCTGTTGATCAAAGTGCTGAATACTGAAATTTAATGAGGCAATTTTCTAATGTGTTTGCCTGGGAGTATAGTGATTTGAAAGCATATGACAAGAACATAATTCAGCATAAAATCCCTCTGGAGAAAGACACCATTCCTTTCAAACAGAAGTTGAGACCGATAAATCCTATGCTTCTTCCTCTAATTGAAAAAGAAATTAAAAAGTTGTTGGCTTCCAAGATCATTGTCCCTCTCAGGTATTCAAAATGGGTAGCCAATTTGGTGGTGGTGAGGAAGAAAAATGGTGAAATCAGATTGTGTGTTGATTTCAGAAATTTAAACAAATGCTCCAAGAAAGACAACTATCCTATGCCAAAGATGGAACATTTGCTGCAAAAGGTCTCAGGAGCTAAAGTGATGTCATTCTTGGATGGTTTTTCAGGCTTTAATCAGATTGTTGTGCACCCAGATGATCAAGAAAACACTGCTTTTACCACTCCTTGGGGCACTTTTATGTATGCCAAAATGCCTTCTGGATTGATGAATGTTGAAGCCACCTTTCAGAGAGCTATGGATATAGCATTTGTGGGAGAGAAGGACAAATTTGTGCTTATCTACCTTGATGATATAACAATTTACTCCAGCAGCCATCAAAATCATTTGCAGCATTTAAAAAGAGTGTTTTTGAAGTGCAGAAGGTTTGGAATATTAGTCAATCCCAAAAAATCTCAATTTGCTTTAAATGAAGGCAAGCTGTTAGGACATCTTGTGTCTGTTGCAGGTGTTCAGATTGACCCAGAAAGAGTCAAAGCAATACAGACTTTGTCTGTCCCAAGATCAAAAAAGGATATCCAGTCCTTTCTGGGTAAAATTAACTTTGTAAGGAGGTTTATTCCAAATTTTACAGAATTGGTAAAGCATGTTACCTCCATGTTGAAGAAAGGGGAAGAAATCAAATGGACTGATACAGCAAGACAATCATTTGATTCCATCAAAAAAGCTATTATGGAGGCTCCCACATTAATAAGTCCAGATTACAGCAAGGAGTTCCACATATTTTCTTTTGCCTCTGAAGACACCATTGCAGCAGTTTTATTGCTGGAAGATGAAGAAGGTTTAGAGCATCCAGTAGCATTTTTCAGCAAGAATTTGAGGGATGCTGAACTGAGGTATGATATGATTGAAAAACAAGCATATGCCCTTATCAAATCCTTAAAAGCTTTTAGAGTTTATATCCTTCATTCAAAGATAATAGCATATGTACCGTCTGCTGCAATAAAAGATGTCTTGACACAAATTGATGCTGATGGTAGAAGGGAAAAATGGATTGCAAAAATGATAGAATTTAATATAGAACTGAATCCCACCAAGCTGGTGAGAGGTTAGGGTCTTGCCAAATTATTAGCTGAAGAAAATTGTAGATCGTTAGACATTGATTTCCTATATGAAAATGCATAAAATGGTCAGGCAGAAAGGGAAGAAACAACTGAACCACAGAGGAAGCAATTAGTGGCCGAGAATCTAGATTCTTGTAATTGGTATGCTGCAATAATTAATTTCTTGCTAAAGCTAGAAATCCCTTTAGAACTTACTCAAATTCAAGCCAGAACTTTGAAACTTAGGGCAGCAAAGTATTGCATCAATGAAAATATGCTTTACTGGAGGGATCCATCTGGAATATTTTTAAGGTGTTTGGAAAAAAAACAATCAAAAGAAGTTATGCAGTAGTTTCATAACAGCATGCGTGGAGGGCACCATTATTAGAAAACTACATCCCATAAAATTCTCAGAGCTGGGTACTATTGGCCCACTTTATTTTCTGATGTATTTTCTTTTGTTAAATCTTGTGACAGGTGCCAAAGATTTGAAGGAAAACAGCAGTTGAAATCCCTGCCCCTAAAACCAATAATTGCAAAAGGACCTTTTTAGCAGTGGGGCTTGGATTTCATTTGAGAAATCAATCCACATTCCAGTGGATAGCATAGATGGATATTAGTAGCCACTGATTATTTCACTAAATGGATTGAAGCAGTCCCTACAAGGAAGGTTGATCATAATGTGGTCATGAAGTTTTTGACAGAGAATATCTTCAGCAGATTTGGTTGTCCACATAAATTAATAACAGATAATGCAACAGCCTTTAGGGCAAAAGAATTGGTGGAAATGTGTGATTCAATGGGTATTAAACTTGTTCATTCCACCTCATATTACCCTCAAGGAAATGGTCTGGCAGAATCCTATAATAAAAGTTTGATCATGATAATTAAAAAGTTGTTAGAGGACAATAAAAAGAATTGGGATTCCAAGCTCAAGTATGCACTGTGGGTTGATAGAGTGACCATTAAAAAATCCACAGGCGATTCTCCTTTCAAGCTGGTGTATGGTGCTGAGGCTGTATTTCCAATTCAGCTAACTCTCCCTATGGCAAAATTCCTTCAAACAAAACAAAATGAGGAAGAATACATGGCAAATAGGATCACTAATTTAGCAGAGTTGCATCAGATTAGAGAATAGCTGGTTGAACAGGCTGCAGCACATCAGAAAAATATCAAGGAAGCCTTTGACAAGAAGGAAAAAACGAATAATTTTCAAATTGGTGACTTGGTTTTGAAATGGGATGCACTGAAGGAAAAGAAAGGCAATCATGGGAAATTTGATGCTTTCTGAACAGGGTCTTTCATCATTTCACAGATTCAAGGGAACAACACCTTCATACTGAAAAGTATGGGAGGAGAGACAGTTTTTGATGGCCCAGTTAATGGGCGGTTTTTAAAAGTATATGTTTTTTAAGGTCTTTGGCCTTAGAGGTTGTAAATATTGTGTTTTTATCAATTTTTGTATAGATGCAATAGACTCCACGCCCAATGGAACACTAGGAATTTTGGCTAATTTGTTTTTAGCTGAAAAGGCAATGGTCTGCAGGTTCTTGAGACCTCACAAGGAGGATCTCATCCCTAGAAGGAACCAGTGTTAGCTCTGCTAGTTTCTTCAGCATTTGATGGATCAAAATAGGTGTTGATCAGTGCTGGTTGGGTTATATACGGCTGGTAGCAGTTTTTATTGCTTTCTCCTTCATTTTGTATTATTCCCTTATAACTCCCTACACCTCCATTTCCTCTTTCCGCTTGAATCCTCCTTATTCTCCTTTAAACCCCTTTTATCCCTATTTTACACCCACTTTTGGCATAAAACCCTTGTTTACCTAGCTCCTGGGCGTTTATGTTTAAAAAACCTTAAAAATCCTCATAACCCGTTTAAAACCCTGTATAACCCGTTCTTCGTTTAGTCCCCGAGCGCCTAAGTCCTAACACTTATAACCCATATGACCATGATCATAGCCCGCGGGGTCTTTTCACCTGTCATATTAATTAAAGCACATGTATTAATTCCACCGTCGTTCGATCATCCCGCGATGATCCAACGGTGTACGCTTTCCCCAATCCAGTAAACCGCGCGACTGTTAGCCCGCGGGAAAGTGGTTTTCCCCACTGACCTACGTGCCACGCGTCGTCATATTATTGCATCACTCCTCCATATATGGAAACTGCCCATTCCCGTAGAGCGGTGCGGGGAATACCGCCCACCCCGATACCGCTTGTCTCCCTGCTCATTAACCTGCGCCCATCTCCGCCTCCCGTCAATCGTTGGATCATTCTCGCCGTGATCCAACGACCATCATTCATATGTTCACGCTTTCTCTCGATAGCCCTCTCAGATCCAATCTCAGCCGTCAAGCTGCTAGATCTAACGGCCAACGTTCTTTCTCAGCTCTTTGTCCATTTTTAATGTATTTTTCAGTGTTTTCGGCCTGTTTTGTGTGCGCAAAGAAGGAAGGAGGCCATGATCCAGCGACCTACACATTAAAACCCTCATCTACTACATTCAACACAGTGTACCTCCGAAGGACAGGAAGGACAACCTTGAGCAGATAAACGCAGCATTTTACTTGTTTATGAAGTACAACAGAGCAGCAGAAAGGCCATTTTGTCCATTAAAGCAGTCAAATTGTATCACAAAGCCCATATCTAATTGTAAATGTGGTTGGTGGCCAATTATGACCCCTCCACACTTAGGGCAGCAGAGCAATTTTGTGAAAAACTCCATATATACTGAAAAACAAGATGTAATCAGGTTGATGAGTGTTATTCTGTTGTAAGCTTCAACTTCTAGAGACTGTAACTACTGTGTAACCTGCAACTTCTGGTCCTCATTTCCAGCTAATACAAGCTTCTTTTGCTGTTAATTGCTCACTTTCCACTTCTTCTTCTTTGTTCCAGGTTGTGCCTGTTATGCATTATTTCATGTGCTGTTGGTGTTTAACATTAGAGGGGCTGTCATCCCACCAATGTGTTAGAATTTAGCATGTACCATTGAATTTGTATGTAGTTTTCTATTGTTTTAAATTCCAGAGATCTATCATCATGTCTGTGCATTAAAAAATAGATTGACAGACCTTCTAACTGGTTGCAGCTGACCATCTCAGGGTCCTGTGCATTTGTTGGTGTGATCAGTGTTCTCCATCTTCACATTTCCCCTAAAACTATGAGTAATTGGTGGTCTATAGCCTTGTAGTTTGGGGGTGTTCACCCATGAGTAAGGACTCTGGACACCACATATCTCCACAATGGTATGATATTGTCCACTTTGGGCCTAAGCCCTCATGGATTTGCTTTTGGACTTACCCCAAAAGGCCTCATACCAATGGAGATTTTTTTCCATCCTTATATACCCATGATCCTCCCCACCTCTAGTCAATGTGGGACTTTGGTTGTATACCCAACAATCCTCCCCTCGAACAAAGGACCATCAAGCCTCCCCTCAAACGATTATCCATCCGTCCACTCTCTACCAACCAGGATTCTCCGCTCCAATGCATTGGAAGCACACGCCTTACATGGAGCACCACCTGCCTCGAGAGCTTGCTCTATCCCAGGTCAACTCCTCTTCACCGTGTTGGGACCAGGACATGTCCATGAAGAATTCGGAGCACACCATCTGTCTAACCGAGCTCATCCACGGATCCCATCGTGATATTACCGGGGCCGACCACCTTCGTTCAGTATTCCGAGGATTCATCCACTTGGCTAACTTCGGGGCATGGCTCTGATACTGGCTAACTTCGGGGCATGGCTCCGATACCACTTGTAAGGACTCTGGACACCACATATCTCCACAATGGTATGATATTGTCCACTTTGGGCCTAAGCCCTCATGGATTTTCTTTTGGACTTACCCCAAAAGGCCTCATACCAATGGAGATATTTGTCCATCCTTATATACCCATGATCCTCCCCACCTCTAGTCAATGTGGGAATTTGGTTGTATACCCAACACCATGTTTGGGGTTAAGCATAGTAGAAGTGGTTATCTAGCTTGAATATGCAACATCTCTTTCATTCATCCACCATTTATCCAACATCTTATTGAGTTTGTAATGTTCCTGAGCATCATTGATATACAACCTAGGAGAGTTTCTTGGGGTGATAACAGTGCACATCCTGTCTTATCACCCTAGTCTTTTTACCAAGAAAATCTTCCTTTATCTCGTCCTCCAGCTTCTTGACTTCCACATCTACCAGAGCGCTTTTCTTCCTTAATCATACCCTTTCTTCTTCAAGTTTTTGGAGCCTAGAATTTCCTTGTTGGATTTCTTCTTCCAAGGTTCCGCGAACTGTCGTATCTACCGGTGCTATCATGCATGGTCTAAGTTTTTCATGTAATATAGGGCTTCCAATGTTTTCTTTATACTCCAGCCTTAGCGGTGCATGCGCAGTCAGGTTCTTGCACACGGTCCTATAAGCCCATAGAACCATTGGTACGCGCAGGTCCCAGTTAGTCTGCTTCGCATTGTGGACCTTGTTCAGTGCTTCGCGTACTTTGTTAAAGGCTTCTGTGTGGATATCCTTCTGCACACTTGGTCTTTCCATACTTCGTGGTCCCAACTGGAGGGGTCGTTCACGCCATTTCCTTTCCCACATCTACATACTGATCGTGTCTCCTACCGCGAGGACTGCGTGCATTTGTGCAGGTTTCGCACCATATGCATGTATCCACTTAGATAGGTGGGTGCGCGGGCCATTTCATCCGACAATATTATCTGTTAAATGCATCGGATTCTTCCCGAACCATGTGCGCATTATTCTTCTACAGTCACGCCAGTCCTCAAAACTTCTTTGGTGCGTACCCCACCATCTTGTGGGCGTATCTCGCAGTACCCATTTCAGAGCATCGAAGCGCTGCTTTCTGACACTTCTCTTTCAAATTTGTTCAAGAAGTCATCCACCTTGCTTAACCCATCATATGTAGGTAGATCTCTTACCTTTGTTTCCACGTAGTGCATCGATCTCGTCATCATGTTACAGTTGAGTGTGGTTACCTCATGTAACTGGTTCTTCCATCGTTCTATCTACTCGTCAGAATCTCATGTGCAGGAGCTTTCGCACTCCCATGAAATTTGGCCATTCGCGGTTAGATTTACCTAGTCTTGCTCTCGCATGTTATCTTGTAGATGCAGTCCAGATCGTCATCGCTGTCGTAGTCGCGCACTGGCTCCATGTAGCACGATCCTTCTGCGGGGTCTAAAGGTACCACTACGCGCAGATACTTCTTCTTAAAGATCATCTTGCCCTTCTTCAGATTTATCACTCCACTCATGTCAACGGCCTAATTTATTCCCAATAGCGCAGGGTAGGGATTGCTATCATCAACAATCTCTATCACTTCAAAATCTGCTAGCGTGATTGCTCCTTCGATATCTACTGTGGTTCCCTGCAATCTTTCCATAGGTAGGATCTTTTGCTGGTTTGCCATTCGCAGTTGGATAAGAGACCATTGCAGCACCGGCTTGCCCATGCACTCCCATGTCTGCTTTGGCAGGACGTTTGCATCTGATCCTAGATCCAGAATCACTTGGTCCATCTCATATTCCTCAATCTGCGCGGTCAATCTCATTTCCCTTCTTGTTCACATTGTGTGCTTCCCAAGCTTTCGGACTATGCGCGGTTCTCTTGGTGCAGTCCCAATGCATCTAGTTATGAGTTCTTGCAGCCCCTTTATAGCCTTGCTACCACGTAGCAGCTTCATGCATGTCTCCAAGAACATAGTGAGCATTGATAGGTCCATTTCCAGCTCCAGTCTGTCTTTACTTCCTAAAGTGGAGGCATTAACTAAGATCCTCTTAGCTTCCATGAAGGTCTCCTTAGTGTGCTCCAAATCAAATTCTTGTTCCTTCGTTGGAGCCTTGCGAACCCAAGTACTTTCTTCAGGCTGCTTGCCTTTGTCATCCCCTGTCGTAATTCCACTCTGAAGCATGATATTTACATTAGGGTCTTCCTCGCGCAGCTCAGACCTCATCATTTGGAGGTTCTGAGTAGAGGGAGATTGGAGTGCTCTTTTATCACGCAACTTCGCTATCAATGTGGGACAATCCTCCGTCTCATGATCAAACAACGTACAATACAAGCATGGTGGTCATGTTGGATTCATACAATCACAAGCATAGTGCCCTGGCCCTCCACAATTGTAACATATCAGCTATCTGCGACCTCTTCCTGGTCCCCCTCCACCTCGGCCTCATCTGCGCCCCTGAAATCTGGTGCGCGCCATTCCTGCGTTTTGATCGAGGGGTCGTGTTTTGGCCTGAACTCTGTAGGTAGGAGTTCAATCCATCATCAGCTCATAACTTCTACAAGTGCACTCATCATGTCCCACTGACCTACAAAAATTACATAACAACTGCTGTGAATTCTGCATATACTTCTATAATAGATGGCAGTTATCTGTAGCATGCTTTCCTCCTATCTCACAAATTGTGCACCATAGTGCAGGCGTCGTGCTCGGTCCTGCTTTTGCCTTCGGTCTTCATGGCATTGGCCCTCCTCCCACAAGGTAATTCGCAAACACCAGGCAATGGTCCTTGTCGTGCCCCTGGCCCTTGCATTTTACACACCATACCTCATCGCGCATCTCTGGGCAGGTTGTCCTGTCTTGTTTCAAACTCTGCATCTCAAGGCACAAGTTTTTCAACTGCGCGTGAATCTGTTGAACTCTCAAGTTGGGATCTTGTATCAGGGTCTCGTGCAATCTCATCGTGACCTCCAAGGCCTCGCCCTGAGTGCTTAGCCTCTGTTGCGGCAGCATGTTCCGTAAATGTAGAGTTAATGATGCTACAAACCATTCGTGGTGTTGCCCATTGTTGGGCCGTGAAAGAGGTATAAATTTACTCTTGATTACACTATCTCTTCCCTCCTTTTTATGCATTTGTGCCATGATGTAATAAGGTTTTGATAGAATTTCGATAAGAGGTGAACAAAACTGCTTTTGATGCGATTTAGCTGTCAAAACTAACTTTCATTTCTTTTTATGCAGAAATTGGTGAATGGAACAACTGTTGTTCAAACTATTGAACAACAGAGGCTAAACAAAGGAAACAACGCGCGTCTTGTGCAGTCAAATCGAGAAGCGAATCTAGAGGATCAGTGCAAGATGAAATATTATCTGATAATGGCATTTGGTTGCGAATTCCTCAGGATCTCTTGATCCTGAGGAATCGCATTTATCTTTTTTCCACTTTGACTGTAAGAGGGGAAAGACGAATAGAATAGGGGACTTAACTTTTTTCTTTTCACCTCAGTTGTAATTCTAATACATAGAATGTTATTCTGAGGAACACATCGTGCTGTAATGACATTTGAATTTGATGAATAACATATAATTTGTGTTGCTATTCATTCACGATATTCTGAAGTAATCAAGTAGTAATAACTGGCGGCTTGGGCCTAGTCACTAGTGGATTTCACTGTTGTTCCTTGTCTTATAGTTTACCTTTCTTTTACTGCAAGTTTAATTACTATGTTTTATATCTTTACGATTGGATTACTTTCACTAATGTTGAGTTTGTGTATTCATCGCATTAATTCTTATTCCTTTTGATTGGTTCCATTTATTTTATTTTTTTTAAGTTGTGGTTCACGGTCACTGAGTGGTCGCTACATCCATGGGAAATATTGGGGCAGATCCACCCGAAGGGATCTGCCCGTCGGCCAATCTTAACAGGCCTAACCCCGAGGGCGTCGAGGTGATTTGACCCCGTGACCTCCCAACTGGGAAAGTACTTAGCAACGGGAACTCGACAAATTGAGCTATCCCTTGGGGCTCTTTTGGTTCCATTTATTTATGTCGTAGATTGATTTCATTAGTAGGTAAGAATCATTTCTTGTTAATTAAAAGCCAGAGTGTTATTGGTTAAATCAGGTTTATCACTTTTATGCAGAAGTTTAGATTCAGCTGAAAGAACTCTATTATTGTTACTATGCACTCGGTTGATGTAATTTCAATTAGAGTTTTTTAAGATTGAGTTTGGTTTTGATTAAGATTGAGTTTTCATGTTTGAATAAGTTAATTTCCTTGAAGTTACAAGCTTGATGTTTATGGTTTGATCCGTTTACTCTTATATTGAAATTAATAAGATATCTTAAAGCATTACTGTCTATAGATATAACGATTGCCATCACTTGCACATATTGTGTACACTCTTGAAACGAAAAGACTTGCCTAGGTTGATAATTAATGTGAGGCATTTAAGAGTTCTAAAAGACACCTTATTTGCGCCCAACATTTTGGCGCTGTTGCCGGGGAGAGTGTTTCCATTTCACAGAAGGTGATGTGTGTTTTATGTTTGTGTGCTGCGAAAGAACTGGGTATTAAAAACAGAAGGTAACAACCTGCGTACGAGTAAGTAAAGTGCTTGCTCCCTCACCCGCTTTTCAGCACAATTGCGTAGGAATGGATGTTTGGTGTTTGTTTGCTATGAAAGAACTAGGTATTAAAAACGGAAGGTAAGAACCTGTGTACGAGCAAGTAAAGTGCTTGCTCCTGTGCCCGCTTTTCAACAAAATTACGTAGGAATTAAAGTAGAAATAAATGTTAGAATTTCTAAGCGAATGACTAAGAAGAAAAGAGTAGAAAAGATTTAATTCCTTTGCCTAGATCTAAAAAATATAAGGGATCAGTGCCCCTTGGACGATCAACCTTCATCGACGAAATCATAAGGAAAGCTGAGTCTTAGTCATCAGTAGGACCCTGAATCGTTTCTACAAGAAATCCTACTGTAACCCTTCAAGCCGCAGGATCACCATCTGCAGCTGACGCTGAGATTCACAACAAGACTAAAGGGCCTAAACAGAGTTTTCAAAACACTGAAAATTTTCCGTTTAGCCCTTTACAGGAAGGGAATTCTTGCAATCTCCGTGAAGGAGAAGGAGAAACAGGTAGTGCTGAAAAGATTAAATCATCAAAGCCCAAATCTCTTGAAGTAGTAGTTGAATAGAGGACACCCAGTATTCCAGACCAAGGTAGTGCTGTTAAAATCATCTTAAAGGTCTGTTCTAGCCCCCCAGGAACAGAGTTCCAGCGCCAGAAATCCCTGAAGAATATTGGCATATTTTTTACCAAATGGCTAATAATCCGCGATAGCCTTAGACCTCTACATTACAATACCCTATTATTGATACAGTTGTGAATGCTCCCATGAAAGCCATTCCACTACAGAATATTCCTACGTTCCATGGGCTAACTTCAGAGGATCCTAATGCATCCCTTTTCGAATTCAATGTTTTATGTAGGGGATATGATTACACTATCGACCCGCAGAAGCTAAAACTGTTCCCCTCTACTCTGAAGGGAGAAACTATGCGTTGGTTTATGGGGCTTGGTGGAGGTACCATTAATGACTGGGACCAAATGAAAACAACTTTTCTAAAAAAATACCAAGATTATTGCCGAACTAGAGAACTGAAGGATGACATCTTTCAAATGGTAGCTAAGAGTAATGAGACTCTTTAAGAATGTGTAGAATGTTTTCAATATCTTCTGCAAAGATCTTTTTATGCAAATTTACCTCCTGAAGTTCTTAAAACTACGATGATCAAAGGTATGAAAGACCAATGGGTAGAAACACTAAATTTAATGGGGAAGGGTGATATTTATCAAGAGGATTATGATAATATTATACAATTATGCATCAAGTGTTCCAGAGGTAGTACAAGGCTGAAACCGACCGGACATGATGTGATCACCAGAGACAACAAAGCCTTAGGAGGAAACATTACATGAATTGAAATCGGCAATCTACTAGAAGATTTCAAGATTGATATCCTAGTGACCTTGACAACACAATTGGATGTCATGCAAGCCAAACAAAAGCTCTCTTTAAGAGATCTAAGCTATCATAAATAAGAGAGAGTGCATGGCATGTAGTGTATGCCCTTTCTATGCAATGTCAAGTGAGATTCAATTGGGTCTAGTATCTCACTAATGAGATTTGATTGAAATAAAATTAAATCCTAAAATATGAGGCATCACTATGAGACAACACAATTAAGAAATGGCTCGCATTTTGATTGAAATAAATACTGAAGTCTAGATATTGGTATGATCTAGAACATTCTAGTATTGGCATTATATTATAATTCTCATTTTATAGTTTAACCAAATATATGTGTGGGAGATGCTTATCTACCATGAATTTAATGTGAACATTAATATGTAGTAGCTTCAAACAACTTATAGGGTGAAATGAGATATATATATATATATATATATATATATATATATATATATATATAATCCTCTCTGGTCTTACATCCTAGATTCCTTTTAAAATCTCTTATTCACATATATAATTGATATAAAAATATTTTATTTAATATAGATATTTAAATATTTTATTAATAATTTTTAGCTTAATTTTTTTTTAAATAATATTTGTCAATTGTATCTAAATGTAATAAGAATTACATATTTCTCTTAAACAAATTATGAAAACCACCTCTAAAATTATTAAATGTAGTTATACAATAAGAATATTATAGAAATTAATTTAAAAGTGATGGAATTTTTTAATATAAAGTTTAAATCATAGATTTTCATTATTTCTAGTCAAATTAATTAGAGACCTTTTAATCGTGAGGTGCTTTAGCAACGAGACCTTGACCAATTGAGCTAATCCTAGATACTAATCTTCTATTATTATTAAGATTTCGATTCTTCTAAATATTTGATAGAAACGAGATTAAAATAAATATGAAGTCATATAAAATTGACATTATTTCTAATATAAGTTAATTATAATTATATCAATTTTAAATTGTATTTAGTTATTATCAATTTTAAATTACATTTTCTCATGACATTATTTCTAATATATTTTTATTACAATTATATCAATTTTAAATTATATTTTATTATTATCAATTTTAAATTACTTTCTATCAGGTCATTCTTTTGTCACGGCCCAGGAATCAGCTGGGCATCCCAGCGGTGGGATTGGATACCCGCATCCGATCGAAGTTGGAGTTGTCTTTAAAGAGACTTTTTGGAAGCTTTTCCGGTGGGTTTTTCTGGTCAAAATCCGGCAACAATTTATTGAAATCGCAAGTTTGATCGCTAATTTATGCACAATCAAAGCGTCCCAAAGGTTTTTCAGGGTGCTGAATCAAAATATGCAGTTAAAAAACCGTTTTAAATAGCCGTAGTCTTTAGCGCGACTTTTTGAAAGCTTTTCCGGCGATTTTTTCCGGTGAAAATCCGGCAGTAATTTATTGAAATCGAAGTTTGATAACTAGTTTCTGCACAATGAAAGCGTCCCAGGGGTTTTTCAGGGTGCTGAATCCGAATATGCAGTTAAAAAACCATTTTAACTGCAACAAATCATGATTTCATCTCAATTTCTTCCGCCGGATTCCGTCACCGGAATCTCAAAAAGTCGCATTATAGACAACTCCTTTTAAATAATACAAATCAAGATTTAACCTCAATTTTTTCCTCCGGATTCCGTCACCGGAATTTCCAAAAAATCGCACTAAAAACAACTCCAAGTTCAATTACTCGGAAGTCGCTTCGCAAAATACATTGCTTAACACCAACGGGTCACACGACACGTGCACGATCGACTTTGCACACTTTCGGTCCTTTATCCGCCTTCGGCCTTGCTTTGTTATGCTCAACACACACAATTAAAGACAGTCAAGCCAATGACGTCAGATTTAACTTTATTAAATATTTAATATATCAATTTTAATTATATTCCATTTTATCAATTTTAAATTATATATTTTTGTTTGTAATAAGTTTGGTATCCAAGACCTTGAACAATTTTAAATTATTTTTCATTATTAATCTGACGAAGAATGGTTTCATAAAAATAACATTAAAATAAATTTAAACTCACTTTAATTTGATATTTTCATATTATCAAAAATTATATCAATATTAAATTTTATTTCACCATTATATGGCTTGGAGTATGCCGTAAAACTGCTTCTGGTTGGCTAAGAGCTCGTCTTCCTCGGACGTAAGGAAACAGGTTAACGGCCCAAGACCCAGAGGCATGTGGCAGGAGTGAGAGCCTGCTCCCGATTACGGACCACCAGCAGCGTGGTTTTCCTATTTAACAGTGATGAGTCAACCCAGCATTCGCGGATAGCAGCCAGAGATGGCTGTCCTCACTGTTGGTTTGACACCTGAGTTGATAGGTTTTACCACCTTCGGAAAAAAAAAAAAATTATAATAATCATTATTAAAATTAAACTACATTTTTCCAACATAATAAATTGACAACAATTATATCAATTTTAAATTATATTTCATCATTATTAAAATTGGATTCCTTTAAATATTTAATAAAACTAAATTTAAAATCACATCAGCGGAATACTTCTATCCATTTTCAAACCAATGCCAACCACCATAAAAATCGAAATCAATTAAGATTTTTATTTTACAACATATTTTTTGAACATATATAAATAAAAATATTACTGTTTTAACTTTTAGAGTAACAAGTCATCTAACCAAATTTTTTTTTCAAGCTAGGGTACTAGTTGGATTCGTTTAGGCAACGTAGTAGATCAAACTTTAGTTGTACCATTATAATACTTTTGCTGTTCTAATTACAACATCTTTGGCAGGTTTTTGAGAGGTTATGGTTATGATTAAATTCAAGGACTAAACTCCCCTTATTCATATTAAATTCAAGGACTAAACTCCCCTTATTCATATTCATAGAATCATATTCATAGAATCTTACTGGATCATAACTTTCTGATATATCAAGCCACCTTCTTCCGGTGAGAAAAGGAAGAGAAGAAAGGGCAGGGGATGTCTCCGCTGAACGCGGTGCCCAGCTGTCCGATCGGGGCATACCCCAACCCATCCATTCGGTAACCATCGGGATAAGTCTCCGGCTTGTACTCTGAGTATCTCAATTTATGCACCTTTTTCCGTTCCTTCTCCTCTTCCTCATCCTCAACCTCCATTGAAATCCTCTCTGTTGACCACGTCAGCGGTCTCGGAGGGAGAAACCATCCCACAAAAGTCCCGAGGCAGACGTGAAGGGTGCCAGTAACCATGGAAATGAACCAGTAGGGCTGACGTGGATATCTCATCGCATCAATCAGCCTCTCCTCGAGCACGCCATATACGATTAATCTGGCTGTGGGACGGAGGCAAGCCGGCACGATGGACAGCAAAAGATCCAGCGTGCCATCGGCGACCGTTCTGTTGGACTGGGCAAACACCATGTTGTCGGCTTCGTACTGGAGGCTGAATCGCTCCATTTCCTCCACCGTCTCGGGGATGTCTTTAATGCCCATTCGGATGCCGATGCTGCGCCACATCACAAAGTTCGCCGTCGTCTCATTTTCCGTCCAATTCCGGTAACCGAACCTGCGGAGATTTAAACACATTAATTCATTTAGCCTACATGTCAAATGATGGGACCGGAAAAAAGGGGCAAGGGAAAGAGGATGCATGTACCTGGCTGCAAACCGTTTGGGCTCCAAGATGAAAGTGGAGAGCGTGTAGAGGTAATCCTGGTTGGAGATGTTGTAGTGGCTGTGAATGAAGTTGAGGCGGCGGAGAGCGAAGGAGCCACGTAGGCTGTCGACGTGGCTGCTGAGGAGCTCTTCCACAATGATGTGGGTGTCGTCGTAGCGCTTGATGACGTTAGGCGGAGAGAACTGGCGAGTGGCAGCGAGAACCTTTGAGATGGTGGGTATGGCGAAGGTCTTGAAAAGAGCGAATTCCAGCGCCTTTTTGCTCAGAAAAGGGAACTCCACGAAATAAGTCATCCTGCACACCGCCAATGCATCTCTCACGGGATCCAGAGATGATATCAATTGCAGCCGTTTGCGGCGGAGGTGGTGGCACATGCCCACCCACATCGACACCACCATCACCACCACCACAGAGAATACATAGAGGACCGACATACTGCTTTCCCCGCCCTTGCCTCTGCCTCACCCTCTTCTCTTTCGATAGTATGGACGGCTCTGCTTATCTTCACACACCGCCCTAGCGAAGCCCACCCCTTCGCTATTTATCTCCTCCGCCTAGTTGGTTACACAGCCTCAGTCTATGCAATTTGTCGCTCACATGTACGAGACGTTACGTATAATTTGTTATCTTATTTCTCGGATTCCTCTTCTTTCGAGAACACGGGTTTTGACTTTCGTCCACAGTTTCATTTCCAACTTAACTGTCAAAGTACAGCGGCCTCCATGTTTGACCACTGTTCACTTAATTTCAAATTCCATCTGCCTCTCAAACGAAAATTCAAATTGAAGGAAATTTAATTCCGTGAATTTTAACTAAAATATAATTTAAATCTGTACCGTTAATAGTTATATCATTTTTGTTGAATTCACGACTTTTTATTTATTTGAAGTATGTAATCTATACAATTTAACATATTAGGTATTCAAAAACTTAATTTAAACAACAATAAATTATAGTTTTGTAAAAAATTGTATGATAAATTCTTAATAAAAACCAAATTTAATTTTTCAATACAATACAATTTTACGTGACATTGTAATTATAAAATATTATTTAAATTACAGTTTTAAATGTATAAAATGAATTTAGTTTCTTGAATAATTTTCATTCATTCATTTTCAAAAAGCAGGTTACATCCATGAAAGACATTTAGTGGCCCCAACCTGCCTATTGGGAAACTAGTTTTGTTGGCCATCGAACCACATTGTATGCCATCCAAAATCTTAGTAACTTAACTTTGTCAAACAGAGCCTTGTATGAATGAATGTCTGTAAACCAGTTTTCACCTAACAATCTATACAAGTATTGCTAACCAACATATACATCAGAAAATTAAACAAATAAATGAGTTTCCAACTACTACTCATCAAAGGATTCCACTGGGGCTCGGTCCTTGGACCTGGTAGTTCCGATTGAGGAAGGCACATAATGTGCTTCTCAATACAGCCAAGAAAAAAAATTTGTTGTTGGATTTGAAATTTGACCAGCTGAAATTAATTTTGAATTTCCTGGAAACAATGGAACCTGTAGAGTTCATAATAGCTTAGGCCAAAATACTCTTCATCAACTAGTAAATATGAACCGTTTGTTTATACTTTATAAGCCTGGATCTAGAACAAGGACTCACCAATCTTCTATATGCACTTCATTCTGTGTTTGTTGGTTAAGTTCTACCTCCCAAGTTGAAATCATATGTTCAGCCATCATTTCACGTATGACGAGAGTCCAAAGAGGGACAATGATCTGTATCGCACCCCGATCGATGATTTCCTTTTATATTATTTTAAAAATGTTATAAAATTAAATTAAAATAAAATATTTATAAAATATATTGTTTATGAAATAAGTTATATTCTTTGGGCATGTGGTATTGATGCCTATGGTATTGTAGCAAAGGCTATTTATAAGTTAATAATATACATGGTAAAATTGGGGTAAGTATCCATGGTTAAAAATCTTGTCATATTATTATAACATATTTTAATTGTGAAATAAGTTATGGATTTTGGGCATGTGGTATTCATAAGCCATGGTATTGTAACAAAGCCTATTCACAAGTTAATAATATCCATGGTAAAGTGGGGGTGAATATCCATCGTTAAGTATCTTGTCATATTGTAAGTTTATTGTAAGTATTATGTTTTTATGTTCTTGTTAATTCAATTTAAATATGGTTATGGAATCATTATTTTAACTTATAACTTATAATGGATCTTAATTTATAGCTACTTACATGTTATATTTTTTTAATGTGATATGTATATTATGATTTTTTTAATCTAATTTTTTATTTATTTTATTAATAAACGCAAAATAAAAATATAACAAATTGAGTTTTATTATTTTTATTACTTTTAACTTTTTATTATTAATTGGCCAACATTTAAATGTTTACACTCATCCCCATACTTACTAGGTTTATATTACTTTTAACTTTTTATTTATTATTTTAACTTATCATTATGAATTGAGGGAATGTTTATATTACTTTTAACTTTTTATTTATTATTTTAACTTTTCATTATTAGTTGAGGGAACATTTAAATGTTTACACTCATCCTTGATACTGGTCTCTACATTACTTTTAACTTTCTACTATTTTTTTAACTTTTCAATTGAGCTAACATTTAAATTTTTTTACATATTTACACCTACACATCTGCCTTTACACCTAAACATCTACTTATACTGGGTCGTAGAGTTACACATAAACATCTACCTATAACATAAACATCTACCTATATTGGGTTGTAGAGCTACACATCTACCTATACTGGGTACATCTACCTTTACACCTAAACATCTACCTATACTGGGTTGTACAGCTACACATAAACATCTACCTATATTGGGTTGTACAACTACACATCTACCTATACTTGGTACATCTACCTTTACACCTAAACATCTACCTATAGTGGGTTGTAGAGCTACACATCTAGCTCTGGCGCAATAACCCACAACTTTAATTGAGCTTACATTTGAATTTGTTCACATACTTACATTATACCTACACATCTACCTATACTGGTTTGTAGAGCGCCTCTAGCCCAATAACCCACCAACCTATCTCTCTATGTAATATAGAGAGGATTCCTCTTTATAGACTTTATATCACATTACCTCCCAACTTTTTATTTACCTAAAAAGTAGTAAGATGTGTTAAGAGAGTGCTTTGATTAGAATAAGTAAATAAAGAAGTGTGGAATAACCATTCTTCATTTCTAATAAGTGTTGTTGTTTGCTCATTGATTACAAGAGTTAATATAGTTTATTGCAATATATTTGATTGTTGTATCATTAATACATACAGAAATTAATATATTTGATTGGAAAGTAATAACCAAACATAATAATTGACATTGTTTAAGTAATTATAAGAAACAACGATTACTATTATAAGAGAACATAGAAAAATTCAAATAATACATGTTATGAAAACAACAACCATTATTATAATTTCATTTTCAGTAATAATTTCTAAAAATGAAAAATTGTTTATAGTATTTTTTTAACTATTTCATCACTAAAAAAATTACCTTACTCATTCTATCCGGTCTTATTTCCAATCTCCAATCTCCTTTACGATAAACAAGTTCCATGGAATGACGAAACCCTCCCTATGATGATTTACGATAAACAAGTTCCATGGAATGACGAAACCCTCCCTATGATTACATTGATCATATCTCAACATATCCATTTAAACAAACTTCTCATATGGATATGTCATATTTTCACGATTAAACATGCATTCTAATTTGAGTTTGTGGTTTTTCATATTAGAAAACCATTTTTAATTTAGTTAGGTAGAGTTTTGCATTAAGAATCAAGTATTCTAATTTGAATATGTTACTATTATTAATTTACTAATGTTTTTCTACATATGTCCTTTTTTTAATTGATAATAAGATGTAGGCATGCGTATACATTTCATGAAGACATCTTATGAATTTCCTATTCTCACTTCCAACTTTGGTTATTGATTGTATTTTGTTTTCTTGTTTTACACATAGAAGAGTTTCAAGAGACATAATAACACAAAGGTTCTGTGCAAATGATTTGGATGGATATCAAATCTAGCCAGCATTGGGATGATAAGGGATTAAAATTCTATCATAGCATTGCATTAGATTTATTGATCTCACTTTTATTTTTTCTTCATTTATTATAAATGTAGATTTTGAAGTATCTAGATTCTTACATTGAACTTCAGGTCTTAAACTTGAATTTCAGATTCTAGACTTTGAAAGATTTATCAACCATTACTTCAATATTAAAAAAAATTATAATAAAAGTTATTTACAATTTACCCATACACTTTTCAATTGAAAAAACAGAGCTCAAATAAGTGAAACATATTAAATACCAGAATACACGTTGATGAGTTTTGAAAACTGTGAAACGTATTAAATCCCAGAATACACGTTGATGAGTTTTGAAAACTGATTAGATTTAGATTATATAATTCGTAAGACTTGGAGAATTGCCGGCATAAAATGACTATTTTAACATCATCATCCTAATAAATATTTTTAAATTCAAAAAAACATTAAAAATCATATCGTGTCTATTTTTTTATTTTTTTTTCGAAGGTGGTAAAACCTATCAAGGTGTCAAACCAACAGTGAGGACAGCCATCTCTGGCTACTATCCGCGAATGCTGGGTTTGACTCATATCTTGTCTATTAAAAATAAAGTCATGTACTAAATAATAATAATAAATCATTTTGGGTATTTTTTATATACATGTACTGAACAACAATAATAATAAATACTTTTCCATACCCAAAAGCCATGTTCTTTTCCTAAGCTTTTGCGATTTTCTATAACAACGAACCAAGGGGCCCACCTCATTCAAACAATTCGGACTTGATTGATTGACATGAATTTAGCCTCCAAAGGAGACTTGATTTATGAAGACTAAGGCACATTGAGATGATATTGATCCACAAAGGAGACATTAACTGTCGACTACAAATGAGATTTGACTTACTTAGCCTCCAAACCAGACTCTTTGTAGTTCATGGAGTTATGGAGAATAGAATTTTATTGTTACGGAGTTCATGTAATTATGTATTATATATTTATTGAAATTATATTTTAGTTTTCGAACATCAAAAGTTTTGGATTTAGTAAATTTTATAAAATTTTAGTTTGAATTAGTTTTTCATTTTCTTGTTTATTGGATTTAAAAATGGTATCTATTAATTTTGTAGATCTTCTTACTTCTTACTCCACTTGTTTGTATTTCCTGGGTACTTGTTTGTATTCTGGGGGTATTTCACTTTTGTTTGCAATTATGAATATTGTATGCGTATCTTTTTTATGCACACATAATGTGAAGGGAGGACAATAAATACTAGGTGTCAAAATTGATTCTTGATGCAGGTATAATTCCTTATTACTAGAAATTCAATGGAAATAAGTAGTATTCGTTCATGCTTGACTAACCATTAGGCCTATAATTCTTATGGCAAAAGATTTTTGTAAGTTATATTTTTTAATGGAAATTTGTGTTGTTGGAGATTTTAAATAATTGTTGTTGATTTTCTTATATTAAAAATGGAAGTGATATTCATAAAATAACATAGTAGTTTGATTATATTTAAAAAAACCTCATTGTACTTATTTGAATGATTAAACTATAATTTCATTATATTTGAGAATAAAATTTATGAAATGGAAAAATAAATAATTAAATTAAATTCCCTAAATTGTTAAATTTCCTCTACATAATTTAAATATAAAATATAAATAAATAATCCTATTAAATTTTTAAAATTATAATATTGATAAACTTTAAATTTACTACTTAATATATACCACTTAAAATTCTAATATGTAAATAAATTTTCCAGTTTGAAATTTCTAAAACATGACTGGATAGAAGATGTAATATTTAAAGCATAAATAAAATTCAAAATTATTTTTTATTTTCATAGCAAAAAAACCTTGACTGATCAATATTAAAAAATTAATTAAAATACATTTAAGTCTTTAACTTGAGATATAGCCCTTTCGTTCCGAGCTGTAAAGGCATCTACTTTTCATGTGGGCCACTTTATTCAAATAATAAAAGATTGATTGCCCATTCGTTAAAATAATTTTATTGTGCAAAGGAGAATTGACGAAACTCACATTGGAATGATATTGACTCCAGGTACACAATGGCTACTTGATTTTATTAATTAGTAATATTCTTGGGTACAAATGAGATTTAACATCGCCCCCAAACGAGACGACTCCAACAACGACGGCGTAACGGCGTTGAAATCGTCCATGTGCAATAACCCCTATATCTACGGAAACGAGGTTGTACCACACAAACACAGTACCCTATTTTATCCCAAAGAGTGTTGTTGCTTGATCATTGATACAACAGTTAATATATTGTATTGCAATATATTTGACTGTTGAATTATGAAAAGAGGAATTAATATATTTTGTGACAATATATTTGATGGGAAAGTAATAACTAAACCTAATAATAATTATAGGTCTCGTTTAAGTAATTATAAGAAACAACTATTGTTATTATAAGAGAATATAGAAAAATTCTAACCATACATGTTATGAAAACCATAATTATTGTAGAATTTAATTTTTAAAAATGGAAAAATGTTTATTCCTTATTTTTATAAAGAGTAGTTTGTTTAATTATTTGATCATTAAAAAAATTATCTTGCTCATTACATTTTCTTATTTCCATCTCCAATCTTCTTTATGAAAAACAAGTTCTATGGAATGACCAAACCCTCCCTATAATTACATTGATCATATCTCAACATATCCATTTAAACAAACTTCTCATATGGATATGTCATATTTTCATGATTAAACATGCATTCTAATTTGAGTTTGTGGTTTTTCCTATTAGAAAATGATGCGGGAGCATCCAGCCAAAAAGGAAATTATTGTAAATAATAGAAATAGGGGTCATGCATTAGTTAATTAGATATTCTCAAATAAAACTAGGAGAGCTTTTAGGCATAAAGGAGTGGATGTGGATCTTTAAGGGATAAGGATAGTTTTCTATTTTAGAACAGAAAAAAAAAGATGGAATAAAGCTGAAAAGATGCTTTTCCATGTGTATGCATTGCATGTAGAGTTAGAGCTTTTAGTTGAGTGATTTTGGGATTTTTTATCATGCTAAGTTTAATAAATTATGGAGCCTCAAAGGCATGGAAGGCAAGGAGGAAGTGTGAGGAGTGAGTGTGAGAAGTGAGCAAAGGGTTCTCCTTGGAAGCCTTCGGGCAGTTTGTAAAAGGGCCATAGATTGTATATCTGGCCATGAATGTAAAGTTCTGTATGAATGTTTGTTTTTATGTAAATACGAGTATGTTGAATTCAGTTATGAATGAACTTGTTTGCCTTAATGAATTTTGAGATGGTTCTGTGCTTGATGGCAGAAATCGATGTTATGTAACTTGAATTTGAAAGCTTTATTTATTTCGTATGATGATAGACCGCCTTGAATTACAGTTATGCAGGTGTTCTTTTCTAATGATATCTGCCTGGTGTTAAATCTTTGCCTCGCAGAACTCTTAAATTTTCCATCTCTGGTTATAATTGAATTTTATACTTGAAGTTTGACATTTCTGGTTGAAACTATACCGGCGTTGGAGATTTGTGACTGTTCGATAACTGTTACTGTTCTTTGAAGGATCGTATAACTGTTGCTGTTGTTTATTTGAAGTATGCGTATTGCTACAGACAAGTTCTGAATTTTGGAGGCCAGAAAATATATAAACTGTTTCAATTAAAGCGTTGCGTATATATACAACGATTACTCCTTGAAATGCTGCGGCGAGCGTATTAAAGAAGAGCTGTTGTATGCATTGGATCTTCAAAGTTTCAGGATATATCGTTGTGTGTACTAATTGTTGAATCCACTGTGCCATATGTTCGTTGATTGCGAGGAACGAAGTCATTGCTTGAGCCATAGTTGAACAGCGGAATGGGCAGCGTATAAAGACATCGGATCTGTCGTGTGGAGGTGGAGCCGTGGATAGTCAATTCAACCACTGCATATGAGAGTTCTCTGTCAGAACGCTGATTGCATGCAGAACGGGATCACATATACACAATTATATTGGTGTTAGACTTTAATAGCAGTTTCACAGGCCGTCGTTTGAAATGGGAACTGCTCTTTGCATCGACCGACGAATAGTGGAAGCAGCCTTATAATTCCGCATATACTTCCTCATATAGTTCTATATATAATTCAGTTTCTTATTTGGCGGTTGCGATTTATGCATATGCGTTGACCGAATTTATATGGAGAACTGCAGAGGTATATATATGCCTTTCCTATACGATATATGCACATGAACATGTCCATTATTAAAGTGTGCGCAAGTCCAATTTCAATATGTGTCTTTTAAGGGCGCTGTTATAAATCATGAGATTATAAATCGCCATGAACCAAGCTTTTATATGTTTGGTTGTCAGAGATCCTGGTAGTTGTGGCTTGGGAGTGGCCTGGGCTGCATCAGGTGGTATTAGAGCTAGAATAGTTCTGGTTGAAGATTCAAGTTTTTTTTAAGTTCAGTTAATTGCATGTGATGAATGAATGTTGGATTTTGGAACTGATGAATATTGCAGCACAGAGATGCAGTGCGGATGAGGAAGTGAAACAAGATCAACAGGATCTTGAAAGGTGAGCTGACAGGTATTAATTGTCTCTGGTTTAAAGGTTATGCTTGATAATTTGATTTACAGGCATAGGGAAGAAATCTCAGCAGGAAGAAGCAGATCACAGCTGGAGTGCAGTGATAAAGGAGTCCAGCAAAGGATTCTAAGTGAATGTGGCAGAACCTAAAGATTCAACAGAGGTTGAATAAAGTTGCAGATGAGAGAAGCTTACAGGAGCAGTAGAGGATGCTCGAAAGGTTCCAGCAGAGGACCAATGATTACCAAAAGACCAGATCCGGAGGGAAGGATTGGTGAGGTAAGTGGCAGCAAGAGAGCTTGTTGTGGTAGAAGCTTCATGCAACTAATAGGTGAGGAACTCATGGCGAAGGAGATGACTACTAAAGGTCATAAAGGAGAGAGCAGAGGTTCAGAAAGAGGCCACAGTAAAAAAGAGAAGAAATATGCCAAGGCGAATGGCATAAGACAGCAGTTGACTCAAGAAGAGTATGAGAAAGAGAAAGTTGAGATAGCAGTTCAGCTTGAGCTATTGATGGAGTTGTTACGGGAAAATGAGAAAGACCAGAGATATGGGTTATTGATGAGGAAGAGAGTGAAGTGGCAGAGGCTACAGCAGAAAAGAGATTTACAGATAAGCATGCAGTTAACAGAGGAGAAGATCATTGATGATTTCTTGAGTTATTGGGCAAATCCAGATCAGATGGATAATGTAAAACCATGTATTTTTGTAGCTGACAATTGTGATGTGATTACAGGTTTTACTGAGGAGGATGTGCAACCTTGTGCAACTGTTACAGCACAAGAAGAAGTTCTTATGGATGTAGAAGAAGTGGATCAGTCTGTAGCATGGATAAGTAAAGCAACAGTTGAGACTGTTGAACTCTGTGATTTTCAAACTGACAGCTTGTGTGTGAATGCAGGGACTGTAAGTGATGATGATATGCTTCAGCAATGCTACAGAGAAATTGCATTGTTGGAATATTGGTTGGAGAATCCAAAGTATGACAAGGAGATTGCAGCAGATGAAAGAGTTCAGTACAGTGAACGAGAGCAGAAAGACATCCTGGAGATAGATGATAAGAAGGCGAGACTAGCAGACAGTCTCATGGTGAATGCGAATCAGCATACTGATGTGCTGACAGAGAAGTTAGGAAGAAACTCAGAGAAGCATATTGAAGTGTTCCCAGCGAAAGCTGAGGAAAAAGTTGCAGATGAAATTGCAGATGAAATTGCAGGTGACAAGCAATTGAATGTTGCAGAGGGACAGGAAGTTTGGGAGGCAGCGACATTCATAGTGACAGCTAGAGCAACATGTGGGGCGACATTTATGATGGCAGCTGAGACAACACTAACAGCAAAAGAGGCACTGATGCCTTA
This sequence comes from Pinus tabuliformis, assembly GCA_031772625.1. NCBI lineage: Eukaryota > Viridiplantae > Streptophyta > Pinopsida > Pinales > Pinaceae > Pinus > Pinus tabuliformis. Next base: position 77,725,616 of record CM062812.1, read on the forward strand.
TATTTTTTATTCTAACAATTGTTTTGTAAGTACAGGTCTTACTGAAGAAGCTGGAGAAAATCTGCTGGACAAAGAGATTGAAATGATGAGGCGGATGATGATGAAGGAATTCTGGAAGAGACCAGCAGCAGTGAAACAAAAGAGAAGCAACAAGAGGAAGACAACAGAAGATTGCAAGAGTACAGCTAGTGGAGCAAAGCAGCATAAAGTGTGGAGACCTGGAGAAGAACAACAAACAGAAGCAGCGGCAAATGCAAAGTTACAGTACAAGATATGGGATCCAGGCAAACATAGAGCTGAACACATGATCAGGAGATCATGAATTTTTCTACCTTGGGAGTATGATGCGGGAGCATCCAGCCAAAAAGGAAATTATTGTAAATAATAGAAATAGGGGTCATGCATTAGTTAATTAGATATTCTCAAATAAAACTAGGAGAGCTTTTAGGCATAAAGGAGTGGATGTGGATCTTTAAGGGATAAGGATAGTTTTCTATTTTAGAACAGAAAAAAAAAAAAGATGGAATAAAGCTGAAAAGATGCTTTTCCATGTGTATGCATTGCATGTAGAGTTAGAGCTTTTAGTTGAGTGATTTTGGGATTTTTTATCATGCTAAGTTTAATAAATTATGGAGACTCAAAGGCATGGAAGGCAAGGAGGAAGTGTGAGGAGTGAGTGTGAGAAGTGAGCAAAGGGTTCTCCTTGGGAGCCTTCGGGCAGTTTGTAAAAGGGCCATAGATTGTATATCTGGCCATGAATGTAAAGTTCTGTATGAATGTTTGTTTTTATGTAAATACGAGTATGTTGAATTCAGTTATGAATGAACTTGTTTGCGTTAATGAATTCTGAGATGGTTTTGTGCTTGATGGCAGAAATCGATGTTATGTAACTTGAATTTGAAAGCTTTATTTATTTCGTATGGTGATAGACCACCTTGAATTACAGTTATGCAGGTGTTCTTTTCTAATGATATCCGCCTGGTGTTAAATCTTTGCCTCGCAGAACTCTTAAATTTTCCATCTCTGGTTATAATTGAATTTTATACTTGAAGTTTGACATTTCTGGTTGAGACTGTACCGGCGTTGGAGATTTGTGACTGTTCGATAACTGTTACTGTTCTTTGAAGGATCGTATAACTGTTGCTGTTGTTTATTTGAAGTATGCGTATTGCTACAGACAAGTTCTGAATTTTGGAGGCCAGAAAATATATAAACTGTTTCAGTTAAAGCGCTGCGTATATATACAACGATTACTCCTTGAAATGCTGCGGCGAGCGTATTAAAGAAGAGCTGTTGTATGCATTGGATCTTCAAAGTTTCAGGATATATCGCTGTGTGTACTAATTGTTGAATCCACTGTGCCATATGTTCGTTGATTGCGAGGAACGAAGTCATTGCTTGAGCCATAGTTGAACAGCGGAATGGGCAGCGTATAAAGACATCGGATCTGTCGTGCGGAGGTGGAGCCGTGGATAGTCAATTCAACCACTGCATATGAGAGTTCTCTGTCAGAACGCTGATTGCATGCAGAACGGGATCACATATACACAATTATATTGGTGTTAGACTTTAATAGCAGTTTCATAGGCCGTCGTTTGAAATGGGAACTGCTCTTTGCATCGACCGGCGAATAGTGGAAGCAGCCTTATAATTCCGCATATTTTTTTTTTTGTAAGTAAGAAGATTATATTATATAAAAAGTATAATACAAAAAACTGCATAGGCAGTGAGAGCAGGGATGTACAATATTCCTGGCCTAATCACCTGCTCAGAGGGCATTTTACATGAGCACCATAACGATGTCCACCACGCAGGGTGACAAGAGGCAGAGCAAAATATTACTAAGTCATGGGATCTACCAGGAGGGGAGAGAAGAAGAAAAATCCTAGCCGCAGACCCATACATAAAGCCGAAAGCACATATTAAACAGAAGACCGGGAGACAGGATCGCTGGCCCAAACAGAAGCAAACGAAAAACTTTAGAGGCGGTAGTTACCCGACTGGGCGTTAGTGTCCATTCCTCTGTTCCTTGCATGATTGCCAATCCTTGTTTGCAACTCCTCCAGTGTAGCTGGCTGAACCCCTGCGGAGGTAGAAGGCTGGGTGGCGTAGTTTACGCTGGCGTTTGCTTGCTGCGTCACCGGATCAGTATCTATGGAGTTCTTGAGAAGCTGAATGAGCAGCATTATCAGGCGGTTCTGGGTTTTGATTGATTCATTCATTTCAGTCAATTTGCCATCCAGGGAGCTGTTGAAATCTGTGATCCTGGCCATCTGTTCTGTGGTGAGATTGACCTGAGTGGTAAGATTGACCTCTGTTACTGACTCTAGAGCTTTCGCAATCAAGGTCTTCATGCGCCAGCATTCCGCCTTGGTGCGTACATACTGAGTCGCCCTTTTCGCAGGCGTGCCAGGGTCTGTGACCCAGTCGACTTCAGCAGCAATTTCCTGCTCCGAGCGACCCCCCTCCTCACGCCTCGCCTCAGCTTCCATTTCTGCCATTTTGCGCTTGATGCGGGTTGCAGTTCTGGTTTCGTACCCCCTTCTAGCAGCCTGAAGGTCCTTATTAGCTGCTTCGTAGCGACTGTTCCCCTCTTTCATGGTGAACTTCTCGTGACTTGCCTGAGTTGAAACAGAATTGAAGACTTGCCCCTTCCTCATACAGATGTTGGAAACAATGTGGCGAGCAGGGCCTTTGCCCCTGTTTTTATAGTGAAGGAGGCGACGTTTCCTCATGAGAGGGGAGTAACTGCCTGCAGTGTTGGTAGTACCAAGTTGGTAGGTGACCTGAGACGTCGCACAAGCGGCCTTGTCCCTGGAGGTGTTGAAGCTGATGATGAGATGGTTAGGATGACGAGCCGAGTGCCAAGTGTTTGAAGCTAGCCTGCGCCAAGGGTGGTGGCGCGTGAGGTTGGGAGTGCGCTCTGAGCTCTCATGCCTGAGACTGGTCCATCGAGCGTAGTACCACCGTCTTCCACTTAGAATTACCATTAATGGTTTAGGATTCTTACCATGTGTATCCTCTCCGTGCGTGCCGAAGGGACGGTGTTTTATGAACCGTATCCCGAAACTTAAATTGTGTTGATCTCCAGTCCAGATGGGCTGGTGCCGCCATAAGTATTGCCGGTCCCTGCATCCAATCATCCCGTGATGAGCTTGGGGATGGTATTCCTTCCTTGTCTTCTTATGATGTCGCGGATGTTGCCAGATGCCAACCTGGATTAGGGTTGGGTAGTCTGAGTCAGATCGTTCGCTGCCAGATGAATACATTCTTCTTTTATGGTTTGGTCATCTAAATCCCGCCAGCACTTGTCAATAGCAAGGTCAGGGTTGTCTGCTCCACAATTTGCTAGATAATCAGCTAGACCATTTGCTTTTCTTCTGGCTGTTTGAAGGATAAGACCCTTCATGCCCACTACTAGATCAGCTATGTTCTCCGTAGCTTTGGCTAGCCTCCAATGCTTGGTCGCTTTGCTTATGGCCGTGCCTGTCTGTAGGCGTTTAGCCGCCGTTATAATTCCGCATATACTTCCTCATATAGTTCTATATATAATTCAGTTTCTTATTTGGCGGTTGCGATTTATGCATATGCGTTGACCGAATTTATATGGAGGACTGCAAAGGTATATATATGCCTTTCCTATACGATATATGCACATGAACATGTCCATTATTAAAGTGTGCGCAAGTCCAATTTCAATATGTGTCTTTTAAGGGCGCTGTTATAAATCATGAGATTATAAATCGCCATGAACCAAGCTTTTATATGTTTGGTTGTCAGAGATCCTGGTAGTTGTGGCTTGGGAGTGGCCTGGGCTGCATCAGAAAATCATTTTTAATTTAGTTATGTAGAGTTTTACATTAAGAATCAAGCATTCTAATTTGAATATGTTTATATTATTAATTTACTAATGTTTTGCTATATATGTCTTTTTTTTTAATTGATACTAAGATGTAGGCATGAATTTCCTATTCTCACTTATAGCTTACAGCTTTGGTTATTGATTGTCTTTTGTTTTCTGTTTTACACATAGAAGAGCTCCAAGAGACATAACAACACAAAGGTTTTGAGCAAATGATTTGGATGGATGTCAAATCTAGCAAGTATTGAAATGATAAGGGATTAAAATTCTATCATAGCATTGCCTTAGATTTATTGATCTCACTTTTATCTTTTCTTTATTTATTATAAGATTTTGAAGCATCTAGATTCTTACATTGAGCTTCGAGTCTTAAAATTGAATTTTAAGCTCTAAAATTTGAAAAATTTTATCAACCATTACTTCAATATTAAAAAAAATATAATACAAGTTATTTACAATTTACCCTTTGACAAAATTAATACAATTTACACCTATACAAAAATATATAAACAATTAATATTAATAAAAAACTAAAATTAAGATTATTTATAAAATTAATAAATTAAAAATAAAATTGAGGAACTATCTAAACAACCTATATAATTCGGCCTGGAGTATGCCGTAAAACTGCTTCTGCTTGGCTAAGAGCTCGTCTTCCTCGGACGTAAGGAAACAGGTTAACGGCCCAAGACCCAGAGGCATCTGGCAGGAGTGAAAGCCTGCTCCCTTATGGACCACCAACGGGTTATTACAGGTGGCGTGGTTTTCCTTGATAACAGTGATGAGTCAAACCGACATTCGCGGATAGCAGCCAGAGATGGCTGTCCTCATTGTTGGTTTGACACCTGAGTTTGATAGGTTTTGCCACCTTCGGAAAAAAAAAAAAAAAAACCTATATAATTCATAATGAATTACTCAAATACATACATGTAAAAATTGAACAGTTTTAAAAGACATACCTATATATAACTACCCTTAACCGTAAGATGGTTGCATGAGAAGAGATAAGTTATAAACACTGCCCAAGTGTTAAATACTTTATTATCGAAAGGAGTCTCTCAAAGGGGCTTTTCAATTGGAAAAACAGAGCTCAAATAAGTGAAACATATTAAATCTGAGAATACACCTCTATCAATTTTGAAAACTACTCAAATTTAGATTACAGAATTCGACGTGCCAGATCTAAAACGATAATTTTGATATTAAAATAATAAATAAATTAGTATTATATATAGCAGCTACTCATGTTCTTTAATTTAAAGATAGTTAAATTAAAGTAAAAATTATTGAATTCAAATTAGTTTTAAGGGTTAGAATTTTATCAATTTGAATTTTACTGGTTGGTGAAATTTTCGTCTGTGTAATTAAAAAGCAACCTTGAAGATTTCAGTGCTTATGCAAACATAGCTTTAAAAAACTATCATATGTTAAGCTAGCATTTACATTTGAACTACATTATAGTTGCATTCACATTTACATTACATTATTAGTTATCCAAATCAAATTTGTCTCTCCAAGTCAAGAATTATATATTTTATTTTTTAAAAATTGAACTAAAATATTCAATAAAGAAATCCTATAATATAATTATTAGTTTATAAAAATATATAGATTTAAAAAAATAATTAATATACATTTGAAAAAATAGTAATAATAATACCGATTTATTATTTAATTTATAAAAATGAATATGTTTTATTTTATTAAAATTTGAATTTATAATTTAACCTAAAAAATAATTTTATTTATTTATTAAAATTTGAATTAAAATATTTAATTAATTTTCTCTAATTTAGTTATTAATTTATAAAAAATATTAATATGACAGGAATGAGTACATTACATTTCTTCTCTACCATAAGCAACTTATACTTCTTAAGGATTTCTACTCTACCATGGGTATGATTGTTAACACTGACAAAAACAAAAGTTATGATTATCAAATCCAAGAAGGACACTTACGCTAATTTTATGTATGACAATAGTAACTTGGAGGAAGTGTCTTCCTACAAGTACCTAGGAATTGATATTCATCACAAGCTCAACTAGAACTATAGCATTGAGAAAAGGATTAATGGGGGATGGAAAGCTTATTTTGGTCTTGAAAATAATTGTAAAATGACAAACCTCGTAATGTGGGATAGAAAGAAGTTCCTCTTTGAAACTTTAGTCACTCTGGTTATCTTATATGGATGTGAGGTTTGGGGTTGTAGCATCTCTAGAGAATCCTGGAGAAAGATTGAGCAAATCCAGAAGCATTTTATAACGTATAACCTCATAATTGAAAGCAACACGCCCTATCCTATTCTCCTTATAGAAGTGGGTATTTCCCCTATTGAGAGCTTAGCTATGACTAGGCTTCTGTTGTACAAGCACGAACTCAATAACATAGGAGACCATAGACTTCCTAAGCTAGCTTTAAATTCCAGCCAAAACCACCTAAGCCTCAAACGAGGTTGGTATAAAGACACCAGGGCCTGATTAAACCATTGGGAGATCGACGAGAATGTTGCATTGCAAAACATTAATAACATTAAAAATATTGTTACTTCTAAGTTCAAAGAAAAAATGTGGTGTGAGAAATATTTAACAGCTAAAAGAAAATTAAGATATTATAAGGAGGTCATCAACCCCACCCTAGAAGATCAAAAGTATCTCTCTGTTTTAACTAGCTCAAAGAAGAAAATTAATATAGCCAAGATTAGAACAAACTCTCATGAGCTCCATAGTGAAACGGGTCGTTGGACAGTTCCTAAAAGAGCATGGATGGAAAGGTTCTGCCATCTCTGTGAGAATACAAACATCGAGGATGAAAATCACTTCCTCTTAGAGTGCCCCGCGTACAACCACATTAGATCTCAGTTTCAAAATCTTTGTTGCAATACTAACCTTCCTAGCCTTTTACGTTGTCAAAATTACAGTGAACTCGGGAGGCTTCTCTCCTAGCTTTTTGAGCATAGGAATAAAATCTTAAATCAAACTAAATAATTCATTTCTTTAGGTCTGATCAGTGGACGTTAACCACTACCACCACCATCATCATCATCATCATCATCATCATCATCATCATCATCATCATTAATAAAAAGTAATGATTACAAAATTAGAATTTAAAGTATATTATGCAATAAAATGTTCAAATTCTCAACCAATAATAAGAAATAGGAAAACTAATTTTTTTATAAGATATATATATATATATATATATATATATAGTTTAACTAAATCAAAACATATTTGGGTTCAATGCAATTACCTAATGCGTTATATGCGTTATACTGCCCATCTGAAGGATAATAATAAATATTTTATATACACAAAAGTGATGTACTAAACAATAATAATAATTAATAGTTTTCAATACGCAAAAGACATGTTCTTTTCCTAAGTTTTTGTGATTTTCTATAACAATGAACCAAGGGGCCACCTCATTCAAACAATTCGGACTCAATTGATTAGATGAATTTATGGTACAAAGGAGGCTTGATTTATGAAGACCAAGGCACATTGAAATGATATTGGTCCACAAAGGAGACAGATATTGGTCCATTAATCCTGGAGTCTACAAATGAGATTTGACTTACTTAGCCTCCAAACGAGAATTGACTTAGATCTTCACATGTTACTTAGTGTGTCTATGTATACAAAATTGATATAATTTACCCGTATACAAAAATATATAAAATATTAACATTGATAAAAAACTAAGATTAAAGTTATTTATAAAAACTCTCAATCAGGGTGCGAGTCGGAGGGCGACCCCATCAAGGCAGTGTTAATGTCAAGTACGTCGAGGTACACCACCACCGCCCCCCACACGCTCGAGGCGATTGGTGCGGCTACTCTCTGCATGCATAAGGGTATCATCGCAGTGGAAAGAGACAAAGTTATTTTGTTAAGTTTTCAATCTGGTGGCAAGTGTAAATTAGGCTAGTTGAAGTGTTTGGTGCCGGTAGTTTGGGAGCAGGATTTATCCTCACCAGAATGACCATGGTTTCTATTAGATATGAAATTCTCCTCTCTCAAATGAGGTTAATTGGGCTTTAGGGAAGGCGTGTTAACCCTAGGGAATGTTGCAGTTTGGCTTGGTTCGAAGACTAGGGGGTTTGGGATTGGGTTGCTATCAGTTTATGTTTTACTTTTAGGGTATTCTTTACTGTGGTTTATGGTACTGACTTAATTGGCTAGCTTTCGGGGCTTCGCACCCATGGCCTATGTCGAAGCGTTTGCGAGGTTGTTGTTGAGGTGTTGTCACCCGAGGTATGGGAATTGTCATAATGGTGTTGGAGCTGGCTATGATAGGCTCAGAATTTTCATTTTTGGTCATTATGCAAATGGGTCTGTGGTTGGTTGGCTTTTGGGGCTTTGCAACCCTGTCTTGTGTCAAAGCGTCTGTGAGGTCGCTGTCAAGGCGCTGCGTCACCCAAGAATCTGTGAAGTCGTTGTTGAGGTGCTGCATCACCCGACGTATGGGAATTGTCATAATGGTGCTGGAGATGGCTATGAGGGGCTCGAAATTTTTGTTTCTGGTTGTTATGAAAATAACCCTGTGGCTATCTAGCTTTCAGGGCTTCACACCCATGGCCTATGTCGAACTGTCTACAAGGTCGATGTCAAGGTGCTGCGTCATTAGGGTTATGGGAATTATCATAATGGTGCAAGAGCTGGCTATGATGGGCTTAAAATTTGTTTCTGGTTATTTTCTAGGAAATCCTCTCTGCAGACAGAGATGATCCTCTAGCCCAATGAGTGGGACTAGAAACCTATGTGACAATCTACTAGAGACTTTCCTATGAAGAAGATGGCCTACCTCGTTCTGATGCTATCACATTCTCCTTTGTTGAAGACATTGAGTCACTTGCATCACGGGCTTGGTCCCACTGCTCACAGCATTTAAACACCTCCACAAGAGATCAAGCCACAACAAGGCATAAAAATACAAATATCATATTCAAAAGTAAGCCACTTAACAAATCAAGGAGAGTTAAGATAAATAATACATAAACATACATATTTATGGAAAATGAATCAACGGTTGTATATTAATAGAATAAAGGAGGAAGCATAAAACCAAGCCTTGATGTCAATAGGTGTCCAAGTACAAGCTAGGCTCTCCAATCACTCCTTATCCAAGCCAAATGAGTAGCATATATGCACAATCTTAGTATAAGGGTGAAAACAGCCAAAGACCAACCATTTGGGAATGGGAGAGGATGAATATATAGGAAGGGAAAGGGAATTATGATCTCTCCAAAGATAGGATAAGGCCCTCATCTCAAGGAGGTAGTTCATAGGGATAAGACCAAAAGGCCAAGTTGAGAGAACTCAACCTCGTCTATGTCAGACAACCTCCAGCTCGTCACTCTGGAAGCTTCTCATCCTCTTTAGGAAAATTTCCTTTTTAGGGATCATCGCAGGTCTACAAGAAAACAGAGTGATGACATCGTGGGGCTAGTATAGTGCAACTAGCGACCATCGCGGTTTTCAGTATCACGAGAGCGATGATTCTAAAATTAGGGTTTTAGAGCCATTTCCTTTAGGGGAAGCTCAAGGCATTTTCCAATCAGTGTTTTGGGGAGGATCCGAGTTGCATATCTAAATGAGCACACTACATGATGGTCATGTTTCAGGCACTTCAGGGTATGTCACAGGGAAGTGCGGGGGGTGTGACAAAATAATGTGTAAGAGATGCCCCCTAAAGCATGAAGGCATAACAGGGAGTGATGGCTGAGATTCCTTACGATCTTTTGCAAGGATGAGAACAAACACTGTTAGGAGACCAGCAAATCAAGGATGCATATACAGATACATATCTGATATTAAAACATGAATCCATGATATGGACGCAACCATCCGGATAATAAGTAATATGAAAAATATCCACGGTATGGGCACAACCATCGAATGAGAAGGATCATCTGTAAATCTAACATCCAAGGTATGTATGCAACCACCCAATATAAAAGGATCATCATAAATGTAAAGTCCCATGTTATGGTTGCATCCGTATATATGAAACATGTGTACAATCATGAATAATACATAACTCCATGCAACCTAAGTCATATCAGACAAGACTCAGGGTCTTGTGCTCCATCCCATCCTGATCAAAGTACGATTCTAACATGAAAATGAATGTCTCGAAGTCGAACATGCTAGAAAACCACCTAATTATCGACCAATTATGTGGACCGTTAAGAGGCAGGAAAGAAACCACCAATAATGAAAATGGTTCTCAAGGTACGCTAGTACAATCCATGAATGTGAAAAAAGAAGCTGAAGTTGAACACTCGTGGAATCACCCGATTGAAGGCTAAATGATGAAAACCTATTGTTGGATGTGAAGAAATTTCCATTAAGGCATGCAAGCTCTAAGGTACTGAAAGGGAGTTTCAAAGTCATCTTCCTGGATAATGAGCTGGAGTCGACAGGAAGTGACCCGTCGAAGGAGGGCCATGATGATTCTCCCATCATCGACACGAAACGAGGAATAAAGTGGAATTAAATGAATAAGATCCAAGACTGTAACAAAGGGTCAGACAATGTATAGGTAATAGACTGCAGATAGGACTTCTCTTGAATAATGGCGATACGACTCCAGAGTGTGGCAGCATTTGACTCAAAATAGGACTAAAGGTCATGGTGACGAAGTGGAATAGTCAGATGAGAGAAAAAATGGATCACCCAAACCCGAGAGACAAGTGACTGAGTGAGGATATCCCAAACCCAACACGAGAAGCATAAGAGTGTCATGTTCAAGGGCGACATGCTGCCTATACAAAGGATGTTTCATTTTCATTTTCCCCACTATTTCTAGAGAGTACCCCAATTATTTTTTATCACAAGCTTGAAGGGGATAACATATGCTTGTCATATAATTTCATTCTTCAAATGAATCCATCCTAGTAAGTTTTACGAGCCCTAGGAAGGAGAAACTCAGTCTCATCATGGTGACGAGTCTTTCATCGCAAAATTTTTAACGAGTCTAATGGAAGAATAACTTAGTATCTTTTTAATACTTAGAGAGTTTGAAAAAGAGACGAAAAAGAAAAATCCATCATGTCCATTTTTGTAATTTGTCTCTCGAATTCGAAAAGGTAGAAAAAATATTCGAGAGAAGCTCCTAGCCATTGTCGACTAAGGTGTACCTTTTTCGTAAATAGTCAATCTCAGCATGAAAAAGGGGTAAACGTATACTAAGACGAAATCAATTCATTTAATTTAACGAGTTCTAAAAGACAAGTACTCGATGATATTTTCATTTTTCGAGAGTCAGAAAAGAGCTTAAAAGTGACTCCTCCTGGTGGAACGAGTGGTATAAAAGGATAGCAACTGGTTTCGGTCATGATGGAACTTCTCGAAACATGTAAGGGTCGAGAGGTTGGCTAAGAACACCACTTAATGCAGATGTTCCTCAGGCACAAGTAAATAACCAAGTGAAAGCTAATGATCGGCCAAAGAGACGATGACGATGGAAAGAAAAAACCAAGGATCATCCAACAAAAAATAGCTAATAGAAACGACAATCACAAGATGTAAAGTGGGAATGCTTTCATTTTTACACAAGATTGAAACATGAGAAACTATGCTTGAGTATACTTTGAAGATGGTTTCATATTTTTCACAAGCTTGAAACAGAAGAAAACTATGCTTGGGTTTGGTTTCATTTTTACACAATCTTGAAACAAAGATAAACTATGCTTGAGATAATTTTGCATGCCCCCAGCATAATGACTCAAATCGAGGTACATGCCCCCCAAGCTTCATTTCATTCACCTAAGAAGACTACTGGTTACGAACAGGTGGATGGAATGAAGGTTCACTTACAAGATCAAGTGAAAGACTCGACTAGGATTTTACGAGATATAATCAAAGACTTGAATTGGAAGGGGATTTGCTTCATTTTTTTTAACGAGCTTGACACAGGGAAAGAGCCATGCTCATGACCTATTTCATTTTCTGTTGGGTCCCTATAATACTAGTGATTACCCCATTACTATTGTAGTTATACCCCTTATTTATATTGTTGTGCCCCTATTACCCCCATATTGTTATTTCTGTGCCCCATAGAATCCCTCTATTGTTATTTTTGTGGCTTTATATTATTATTGTTAGGTCGGCTGGATTATATTGTGACTCCTTAGACTCCTATATATAGAAAGGAGGTTTTGTCATTTGTATCATCCAAGAATTGTTCATTTATGTAATGTAAAGGAGGTTGCCCCCTCGAAGAGGCTGAATTCTAAGGCGTTGATCTATCTTTTCTATCTTTTCTTGAGCTGGTTTCATAACATTTGATATCAGAGCTTTGGATTCTAGGGTTTCGCTGCTCCAAACAGGTCATCGTGGCATTTTCGCTATAACTTTTTTTCTGTGACGTTTCAGAAGTCGCAAAAAAAACCCATTTGAGAAGAATTGGCGCTGAACCATGGGTCTGAATTTCAAAGCTTTTCGCGTGATATTTTCGGAGATATGATCTGAGGAAGTTGGCCTTTTTGCAGACTCCTGAATTACATTCAAAACAGGTGACCTGGGGAAAATCGTCATAACTCTCTCTCTGAGGATTGGATTGAAATTTCGTAAAAAAGTACAGAAAGAGGACGGAATGTAGTTTCTTGTATGTGTGTTTCAGATTTAAAGGTTGAAACAGTGACTCGTGGCACGTCGTACAAGTTCGCTCTACTGAACCAGTCTAAACGCAAGTCACTGTGGGAGATTTCACATAACTCTTCCTTGGAGAATCCAATTTGGCTCAGACTTGTGGCATTGGAAAGAGGACACAGAAGGCTACTATAGGTAGCAATTTCAGAACTGGATGATCCGAAATTACAGAGATACATCAGATTCAATATCAGGCTTCTATAAAGTGAAAAAAGGTGTGTAATTTTTTTAAATTTTTGTGTAAGCTTGGTTTAACGGAATTCAAAGGGCATAGTAAAGCATTATTATCAGTAACTGATGCCCCGAGGAAAGAAAATGCAAACAACTAGTAAGGAACCTGAAAGCTCTAGCATGACTCATGAAGAGGAAGAAGAAATGCTACATGATATATCAAAATTACAAGAACAAGTGCAACAAATGTCACGCTCAAAAAAGCTAACAGAAGCTAAGATAAGTGGCATGGAATCTAAGATAAAGGGCATGGAAGCTAAGATGGATGATTCGAAGATAGATTTGAAGAGAGACATGGCAGATTTGAAGATAGATTTGAAGACAGATATGGAAGAATTGAAGAAGTTGCTACAAGAAAGGGTCACTAATGGTGAAAAGGTAGTAAAGGAAACTCATGATGAGAACAAAAGAAATGTTAATCATGATACCATAGACGCTAATGTTGGATCGAAGAATCACCATATTCCAAAAATCGATATGAGGAAGTTTGATGGCAAGGATCCCGCTACATGGATATTACAGATGGAGCAATTCTTCGATCTCAATAATGTGCAAAACGCACAAAAGGTAGTATGGCAACTGTATATTTGGAACCAAATCAGTTTGTATGGTATCAATGGCTTTTCTCTCATAAACAATTTATCACTTGGGCAATTTTTACGGAAGAATTGATGGCACATTATGAAGATACAAAAAGCAACACTTTTTTTAGCCAATTGATAAGTCTCAAACAAAAGGGTTCAGTAATGGAGCATATTGAGGAGTTCCAAAAATTGAACATAAGGGTAAAAGATATTCCAGAGGAGCATAGGATTGATGTGTTCATAGGGTCTTTAAAGGATAATATCCAACATGATGTTCGCCTTTGGGAACCTGATTCATTAGAGAAGGCATTCAGGTTAGCAAGAAAAATGGAAAGCAAAATTATGGCAACCAGGAAGCATACCACTCACAACTATAAAGACGAAAGTGTTGTTGCCCCTAGTCTTCCACAACCTATAAGGTTGACACGACAACAATTGGAAGAAAAAAGAGCAAAAGGGCTTTGTTACAGTTGTGATAGCAAATACACTAAAGGTCATAAGTGTGCTGAGAAGAAATTATTCTACATAGATTGTGAAGAGGAAGAAGAAAAGGAGCAAGAAAGGTCAAAAGAAGAAGATATACTCCAGGAACAAAGCCTAGATGAAGAACAAATAAATCCGACCATATTTTGTAATGCATTGGCGGGAATTACCACTCCTCAAACCATCTAGATAGAAGGACAAATCAAGAAGGAAAAGGTAATAGTGTTGATTGATTCAGGAAGCACCCACAATTTTATTCATTGTAGGGTAGCGAAAGAATTGAATTGCTTCCTATATCCAGCACCAGAGTGTCAAGTGATGATTACAAATGGAGGAACAATAAATTGCTCTGGAAAGTGCCATAATATCAAGCTATCCATGGGAGAATATGTATTGACTAGCCCAATGCTTTCCATTCCAATGGGAGGTGCAGATGTTGTACTAGGAGTCCAATGGCTACAATCCTTGGGTACAATAGCTTTTAATTTTCAAGAACTTTTCATCAAATTTTCTACCGAAGGAAAGGAAGTTGAATTAAGGGGTATTGCAGGGAAACCAGGAAAGATAATCAGCTCTCATGGTATGACAAAGCTTCTAAAAAAGGAGCAAAGAGGTGTAATTGCACAATTATGCTCGCTAGATGTTTCCACATTGGAATCATCTATTTCTCCAGATCTCCAAAAAGTCTTGGACAATCATTCCAAGGTATTTGAGACTCCCAAGGGTCTCCCACCTATGCGTGATCATGATCATGCTATTCATCTGATTCCAGGAAGTGTTCCTCCAAACATCAGGCCGTATAGATATCCCTATGTCCAAAAAAGTGAAATTGAACGTATGGTTGCAGAAATGCTAGAGGTTGGTATAATTCAACCGAGTCAAAGTTCTTTCTCATCTCCAGTAGTATTGGTGCACAAGAAGGATGGATCACGGCGCATGTGTCCAGATTATAGGGAGCTCAACAAGCTCACTATTAAAGATAAGTTCCCCATTCCTGTTATTGATGAATTACTGGATGAATTGCATGGATCAATTTACTTCACCAAGTTGGATCTTCGTTCGGGATATCATCAAATCAGAATGAAGATTGAAGACATTCCAAAAACGACATTTAGAACTCATGAGGGTCATTATGAATTTTTGGTCATGCCTTTTGGCCTTACCAATGCACCTTCAACATTTCAAGTTTTGATGAATTCAATTTTCAAACCATTCCTTTGAAAATTTGTGTTAGTATTTTTTGATGATATACTAATCTACAGCAAGTCTTGGAAGGATCATGTTGAACATGTTGACAGGGTGCTACAACTATTGGAGGAGAAACAATTATATGCAAAAAGATCCAAATGTTTCTTTGGAGTCCAGGAGGTGGAATATTTGGGTCATATTGTATCTCATGAAGGAGTTAAGGTAGACCCTAGCAAAATTAAAGCCATTAAGGAATGGAAAATCCCCACATCCATAAAGCATCTGCGAGGATTTCTTGGGTTGACAGGGTATTATCACAAGTTTGTTAAGAATTATGGGAGAATAGCAGCACCTCTAACAACATTATTGAAGAAATATTCATTTTCATGGACTCTGGAAGCAACAAAGGCCTTTGAACATCTTAAAGAGGCAATGTGCCAAGCACCGGTCTTAGCTACACCGGACTTCACAAAAACCTTTATTGTGGAATGTGATGCTTCAGGAAATGGAATTGGTGCTGTTCTAATGCAAGATGAAAGACCCATTGCTTTTGAAAGTCGTCCAATCAAGGGAAAGTTTTTAAGCAAAGCTATTTATGAGAAGGAAATGTTGGCAATACTCCATGCACTTAAGAAATGGCGACCCTACCTAATGGGAAGACACTTCAAGGTAAAAACGGATCATGATAGCCTTAAATACTTTTTAGAACAAATATTATCCTCTGAAGAGCAACAAACGTGGGTCACAAAGATGTTGGGTTATGACTTTGAAATCATTTACAAAAAAGGGAAGCAAAATGTGGTGGAAGATGCACTCTCAAGAAAGGATGAGGATGTGGAAGCATTGTTGTGTGCCATTTCTATTATCCAACCAGATTGGATAAACGAAGCAAGGGAGGAATGGAAGAATGACGAAGAAGTGTGGGCACTTATTCGAAAGCTACAACAAGATTCCAGTACTTCTGATACATTTAGCTGGAAAAATGATTAGTTATGGTACAAAGATCTCTTATACCTCTGTAAGGATTCCCAGCTAAAACAAAAGATTCTTATGGAATTGCACACTTCTCCCTTAGGAGGGCACTCAGGATTTTTAAAAACTTACCACAGGGTTAAGAAGGAATTTTTTTGGGATGGCCTTAAATCAGATATTCAAAAGTTTGTGGCGGAATGTTTGGTTTGCCAGCAAAATAAAGTTGAAACAATTAAGACACCGGGTCTACTACAACCTTTATCCATTCCAAGCCAACGTTGGGAGGAGGTTTCAATGGATTTTATCACAGGTTTACCCAAGTCTGAGGGAAAGAGTGTCATCATGGTGGTAGTTGACAGACTTACCAAGTATGCACACTTTTGTGCATTATCCCATCCATTTAAAGCCAGTACAGTTTCTACTGCATTTATGGAAACAGTTCAAAAGCTACATGGAAACCCAAAGATTATTGTAAGTGACAGAGATCCCATTTTCACTGGAAATTTTTGGACAGAATTATTTTCTTGTCTTGGTACTCAGTTAGCTCATAGCTCATCTTATCATCCTCAATCTGATGGGCAAACTGAGATAGTAAACAAATGTTTGGAAGGATATCTTCGTTGCTTTGTATCTGATAAACAGACACAATGGGTCAAATGGTTGCCTCTGGCTGAATGGTGGTATAACACTTCCTTCCATACAGCAACATAAATGACCCCATTTATGGCACTTTATGGGTATCAACCACCATCCATCACATCATATTTAAGAGAAAATTCTAAGGTTCAGGCAGTGGAACATCACATCGAACATCAACAACAAGTCCTCCAACTCTTAAAGGATAACCTCGTGTTGGCACAAAATAGAATGAAACAACAGGCAGATCAACATCGCAGTGAAAGAAGTTTTGATGTAGGTGATTGGGTATTCCTACGGCTACAACCATATAAGCAAATGTCCCTAAAGCAAGCTAAGAAAGATAATAAATTATCACCAAAGTATTATGGTCCGTACAAGGTGTTGCAAAAGATTGGTACTATGGCATACAAATTGGAGCTTCCTGCAGCTTCTCGATTGCACCCAGTCTTCCATGTTTCATGTTTAAAGAAGGTTATAGGTGACAAGCTCCCAATTCAAACAATATTGCCAGAACTTGATGAGGAAGGAAAAATTATATTGGAACCGGAAGCAGTCACAGAAACAAGAACTCGACAACTATGAAATCGATCAATTTCAGAGTATCTTATCAAGTGGAAGAACTTATCCGCTGAAGATTCCACATGGGAGGATGAGAATTTTATGCAGAAGTATCCAGAACTACTCAAGCGTTGAGGACAACACTTTTTTGAAGGAGAGGGGCATGTTGGGTCCCTATAATACTAGTGATTACCCCATTACTATTGTAGTTATACCCCTTATTTATATTGTTGTGCCCCTATTACCCCCATATTGTTATTTCTGTGCCCCATAGAATCCCTCTATTGTTATTTTTGTGGCTTTATATTATTATTGTTAGGTCGGCTGGATTATATTGTGACTCCTTAGACTCCTATATATAGAAAGGAGGTTTTGTCATTTGTATCATCCAAGAATTGTTCATTTATGTAATGTAAAGGAGGTTGCCCCCTCGAAGAGGCTGAATTCTAAGGCGTTGATCTATCTTTTCTATCTTTTCTTGAGTTGGTTTCATAACATTTTCTAACTAGGATGACATAGTGAAAGAACTATCCTCATGGTGACCTATTTCTTTTTTAAATGAGGTTGAGATAGTAAAAGAACTATCCTCATGGCCCTTGTTTCATTTTTTAAGGAGATTGACACAAGATAAGGAACTTTGCTCCAACGCCTTTTATCACAACCCAAATGAGGCCATGGCTTCCAAAAGGTTATCATCAGATGGGAGAACAACATTCTGGAAGGGATGCATGTCCGGGGATCCAATGGAAAAATGGAGCTCCAATGCCCCGAGTACATGGCGTATTATATCACCTACTAGATCGTTAGTATATGTGGGCATGGAACAGGTGGCCACATAATTAACCTGTGGGAGGGGTGATATCGCTTGCACATAAGAACCATTTAGGGATGATGGATGAGTGGGGGTTGATTTAGGACCAATGAATGTAAGTTGATGAATGATCACAATATTTCCTTCATGCGGGAAACACATCACTCGAAAGAGGGAAGAAACAAGAGCTCCCATGACATAAACATAGTCATGGCCAAGGATTAGATTAAAATCTAATGGGCCCTAGACAAAAATCACGTCTATATAGACAGTTTCCTCCCAAAGTATTATGTGACTTAGGAAAGATCCCTAACGGTTGACTGGTTCCTGTTAGTGTCCCAAATTTCTCTACTTTTACCCCAATTCTATAAACATTAACCTCTGTTTTATCTCGACTTAAACCTCTCTTTCCTGCACTAGTCCAAGATAACTACCTATTCCTACATATGCTTCGTATCTTACATTAAGATTTATTAAAGTTCTTTATTAATCATTTTTACATAGATTTCATGCCTATTAAGTACCTCTTGTTACTTACGTTAATTTCCTAGAAGTAATTGAGAAACTAAGTGTTAATTATGAGTTAGCATGATCAGTGTAGGTAGATTCCTGCACCGCCAATGATGATTGTTTTTAGATTTCCGTGAGCTAAATCTTTCCAGCGGACGTTTTGATCCATGACTCCGAGTTCAGTTCTTGATTAAATGAGGATGGATATCGATGGCAAACAGTTAGGGATATTTGCCAAGGATGGTCTACGGCTAGCGAAGTACATGTTCTATTATAACTGATAGCTGATTTTGTAATGTTTGGTTGTTAGTCTGTTCAACCAAAAGGCCTGAATAGGAAAATGACTGTAATTAGTGGAATATGGCTAAGGCCGAAAGAATGTATAAAATGTAGATTGTAGGTAGAAATAGCTAGTGATCCTTAGGCTCTAATTTCATTTTCTATATAATTTGGTATCACCCTTGGCTCTGGGACGGACTCACACTACTATGTACATTTGTTGATCAAGTAATACAGGGAACTTGCCATGTTATTCATACCCTGTGTTTAATCTATCTTTCATGTGTACTTGAGTGTTGAATCGTATCGTTTCTTAAATGGGAAACGAGCTGGTTGGTTAGGGCCCAGCCAACCCAGCTCGTTTACCCTTGTGCTTTTTTCATTTGGAAAGACTGTGTGAATGTTTCCCTTTGAAATTGCGTGGTGTGGACAATTTTTATATTTACTTCTAAAGTTTTAATTTAAATCTATTTCGCAGTAAAGTGTGAGCGAATCCGTCGCTTGGAAGTTGATTGAGTTTATTTCTTTCTTGTAATTCCTTTCTTACATTTCTTTACTCGCAATTATGGTCTCGATTTGATTCCACTTGGATCGTGCAGGAAGCCTCTTCCTGTACGAGTGCATGTAGTTTCCTGCACTTCGGTTCAGTTATTCCTTTCACAACAAATATTGCATTTCTCTTACTGCTTACCATTTTAAGTTGTTTCTGCAAGCAAATATATTATTAATTTTAGTAATCATCCATAACATTAAGAGTGCATTTCTCAAGGATTGGATAATGATTACATGAATTTATCATATACACTTTATACTTTCATTTTATGACTTGTGAACAAAGAACAGAAACATTTTAAGTGGATTGTCGAAGCTAGCTAATACATGAAAATCACTTAGACTACTACTTTGATTACTTCGAGTTGATTTCATTTCATGAAGTTTACTTCCATTGCAAGATTTAATTAATTAAATCATTTCTTTTCCATAGATAATTTATCTTAGAATTTCGTTTGCAATTTCAATTCTTTTCAGCGCGTCTTTCAATCTTTTCAAAAGTAAATTGGAAACTTTGGTGAAGGAAACTCTGCCTCGGTGCAAGAGTTAGTCTCTTGTCACAGAAACAGAGTGCTCTAAGCCTTGAGGCTTAGAGCACCTCCACAAAGACATAAATCTTCAGTAAGTGAGGTAAAATATACTTTTACACAGAGGCACTGTACCTGCACTAGTGCAAGCAGATTGCAATAGTACAAAAACAAGTTGTTTGTGTAGAAGGAAGATCAAGAGGAAAACAAATCTCTACAAGGGCCCACTTTTTAGACTGTTAGCCATCTAGCTGAAGATAAAAAATAACATTTCATTCCAGCATTTAAGATTGCTTCCAGTTGTGTGAACACTCCTTTACTTGATTTACTTGCAAATTGTTCTTTTACATTCCAGCACTAGAGTTTCTTTGGTGTCAATTACCTTTAAGATTGTTTTCTATTGGATTCTGCAAACATTTCCTTTAAGAAGTAGGATTAGGAATAGGAAAAGTTCATACCACTTTTGGCATTTCCTGTGCTTCGTCTCTAAGTTTACGAAACCCCGGGTTGACAATTAAGTGTTGAGGAGTTTGCTTAAGCACTATTCCTGCACCCAACATTTTGGCACCGTTGTCGGGGAGGCGGTTCGAATTGATAAGAATTTTCCTTTTTTGCAATAGGGGTAATTCTGCTATTTTTTTTCCTGCAGTGTGCTTCTATTGTTTGAAGGAATTTATAGGTGCTAATTTATTTTTTGAAAATTGTAGTTTTTATTCGAATTTCGTTTTGTCATTTTTTTGAAATGAATTCCTAAAAGAGGTAGGGGTCCAAAGCCCACTAGGGACCAAAGAAATACTGACAGATCTGAAACTAAATTTCATATTGGGCCTTCTTTTGCAGGCAAAAATTTGAAACAAACTCAGACTCATCACGCAGGAACAGTCCACTTGGGCTCTGGTAGTAGTGGTTCAGGTGTGACACAGCCCATAAAGGGGAAGAAGGGGACTATTGGAATCCATAGTAAGCCTTCTCAACCTATTGAGAGTAGTTTGTGTGGAAGAACAACAATGGCAGATGAGGAAGACCATGGAGAAGGAAGTGGTGAAAATAAGGTAAATGAGGAACAACCCACTTTCAGATTCTCGATTGTAAATCCTAATACACAAGTACAAATGAAAAATATTTCACCATCATCTCTTCCTCATTTCTATGGTAAGGTACATGAAGACACAGACTCTTTCTTATTTGAGTTTGATATTTTGTGTTGAAGTTATGATTATTCATTTGATGCCCAAAAGTTAAAGTTGTTTCCTGCAACTCTCAAGGATGCAACACTTCGCTGGTTCATGGGACTAGGAGGAAACACTATAGCTTGTTGGGAGAAAATGAAGAGAGTGTTCTTATCAAAATATCAGGAATATTGTAAAACTAGAGATATTCAAGATGAAATCTTTACTATTGTGCAAAATGATGATGAGATGCTAGAGAACTACTTGGAGAGATTCTTGTACATCCTCCAAAGGTCAAAGCACAAATTTGATCTAAGTACCATTAGAACCTTGTTCTTACGTGGGCTTATTGATGATGCTATGAATAATCTAAATATGTTAGGACAAGGGGATATTGCTCAAAACACTATTGATGAGATATGTGACTTGTGCAGGAAATTCTCAAGGAACTAATATAGATCCGGTAAAGGAATTCGGAATAGAAACAGGAAAACCAAATCTACCGATGCTATGATTATTGGATTAGAAAACAAAATGGACAATATGAAAATTGAAATAATGAATACTGTTAGTAAACAAATAGACTCTTTGAAGTTTCAGCAAAAACTTGTAGAAGAGTAAGAGTCATTGTCTATTTTCTATCCAAGATGTAAAATAAAGTATCCTTTAAGAGAATGTCCTCTCGATATTAAAGAAAATAATAAATGTGCAATTTGTGTAGAGAACGATGCTACATAAAAATGTCCCTCCATACCTGGGCTTAAAGCTGTACTTGAGGGAGGACAACCTGAAGCTGAATCACTGTATGTTATGGGAGCACGAAGAAATTGGCCTCAGTTAAGTGCAGGAATGGTTCCTGAACCTCCACCACATTTTTTTGGTTATAATGCACACTCATATTCCTATCCTAACACTGGTCACTCTGAACAATTGACAATATGGGAACCAATATCAGTATGGACAACCCTCCCAATCTTGGAAACAAGGATGGAGAGGGCCAAACTCTTCACATCATTCCTATCATGCACCTATGCAATGATACCCTCCTACATATGCACCTTACCCAATGCCACGACCATCATTACCTCAGCTGAGTCAACCTATGTCACCATTACCTTTACCTCCATTGTTTCGACCTTCTCAGCTGCCTGCTCAATCTTTACCCAACTCCAATAATAAAGTGGTACAAATGATCCATTCTATGAAACCGCTTTCTTCATCCAGATATTAGTCTATGCCAGTTGGAGTCAATGATCTCCAATTGAGATCAGGGAAGGTAGTAACCTCAGAAAATCAAAAGAAGCCTATGGTGATTATTAATGAGAAAGGAGAGGAGGAAACTCCTGACCATTCTGAAGAAGATGACACCATTCAGCCTATCCCTGTACCTTTTGAGCCCTTGCCATCTTCTTTCAACTGACCTCCCTATCTAGAGAGGTTAGTTGTGGAGAAGAAATACCCAATTCCTGAGTCTAGCATGGCTTCTGAGCTTAGGAACCTTTTCATAAGGGTACCTTTGCTCCAAGCTATTAAAGAGATCCCCATTTGTACAAAAATCATTAGGGAACTATGTCTCAAGAAGCCAGGTAGTAGAAGATTGGAACCTCAAACTATTCAATTTGTTGGTAGGGCAGCAAAGTTAATGACGGGGTGTATGCACATGGAAAAATATACCAACCCCGGAAACCTGTCTCTGTTCAGATAGGTGATGTCCTTATATCCAATGTACTTATAGACCTAGGGACACCCATTAATGTTATGACCAATAAAACCATGGATCAACTTGGATTGGTCCATATTCGTCCTACTCCCACTGTGCTTGAACTAGCAGATAGATCGAAAATCAAGCCAGAAGGGGTGCTGGATGGTGTGGTCGTTTCCCTAGAATCTTGGGAATATCCCACAGATTTCATTGTTCTTCAGCCAAAGAATCCTGTGGGAGGACATCCCTTGATCTTGGGACAACCATGGCTTGCTATGGCCGATGCTTATATTGGATGTCGTTATGGTGATATGTATATTTCCCATGGAGATTCCAGGAAGAAGGTCACCTTGTATCCACCCGCTAGATCCATTTAGGAGCTCCGAGACACTTTATGGTTAGACTACAATAGTGATGAGGAGACTCAACCTGTTTCCTTGATACATCAGAATGTTGAGTCCTCGCAGGAGGGTGAGATTCAAGACTTCCTGAACAACCTAGACACCATGCCTAATTTTGAGTCATTGAGTCAGATTTTTAGTGTAGATTTTCAGGAAAGATATGACTCTCTACCTCCATCTCCAGCATCTCTAGCGACAAATTTGTGTAATCTTGAGCCTGATACCATACTTGTTGAGATTAGTCCAGGTAAATCCTTGTATATTAGTTCAGACTTGGATCCTTCCCAGCAAGTTGCGAAACCATCTTGATGCCTTTGCATGGGATTATGAAGATATGAAAGGCATCCCTCCTGAAACTTGTAGACACCATATTTATATTCAGGATGGAGCCCAACCTATCCGACAACCCTAAAGGCGAATGAACCCAACTTTAAGAGATGTTGTAAAGGAAGAATTGTAAAAACTCTTAGATGTTGATTTTATCTATCCCATTTCTGAGAGCCAGTGGGTCTCTTCATTAGTGTTAGTCCCAAAAAAACATGGGAGATGGCGCATTTTGATTGACTACAAAGAATTGAACAAGGTGTTGAAGCCCCGAAAATCAAGTCTACAACAAGGGGTATACCCGCCCAGTCCGGACCTTGGTTGGCAGCTCCTTATCCGTTTGGTATAGTGGGTCTGACTGGGGATATGGGACTAGTTTCCCAATTTATGAGTGTGTGTGTGTAGAATTTGATGTTCCTGATCTAACAGTTCCTAATTAAGATATTCTAATTCTAACTTTAATCTAATGTTATGCTATTGTACTCTAATAAGCAGCAACATCTAAGTCTATAATAACCCGGGGTGTAATTCTTCTAATATGCGATATAAAATGATTTCAAACAATAACTGGTAATAAATATCATTCAGCTATTATGAGAAAAGAAATCAATAAGGATGAACCACTTCATATAAAAAGTTAGACGAAACAGTTGTGAAAAACATATCGCATAATGAGCTATTCATACATTAAGCATAAATAAATAGCTATCACCGTACAAAAGTGCCAAATGATAACTCAGGCATTCATGCAGTAATATATAAACAACTAAAACTGCATATCACTTTAACACATAAGCAGAAATGGTTAAGAGATAAAAGTACCATTTATAACTAGTCCTACTCATGAGCTTCAAGCGACAATGATTTATCTCTCCTTGATCTAACAACCACTAAGAGTATAGAAGTGCAACATCAGTAGCAGATATTAAATGCAAACATCAACAAATCTTGTTCCATTCATTCATCAAAACCTCCTCGAAGGGTGCAAAACTATTTCTAAAATTAAATATAATATTTAACTATTTCTGCATTTGCTCCTTAACGTTGCAAGCATTCAGTATTTGCTTGAGTAGAGTCGGCTGACTGTCTTCCGCTTTTAGTTTAGCTAAGCAAACAGAATTGGCAAGAGCTGGCACCATCTTCTCAGCAAAATCGCTGATATACTTGAGATTCATCCACTGACTATGTGGCTTTACCTTGTATGCCCAGTAATAATCCCAGTTCAACTTGGTTAACCCTTGGATTGCTTCTGCTTTTTCTTTAGCTTTCCGTTTCCAATTTGTTTTTATTGTTGCTTTCTTGCAATTTTCGGGGCTTGCGGGTGAATGAGCAATTAGAAGCTTTCCTTCTCAAGCAATTTTCTCAGCGTAGTGCGAGGCGCTAATCACGCATCGGAAACTACCTCCGTTCCTTGATCTGGGATTCTCTGATGCATTTTTCACCTTTTGCGCCTCTTTCCCTTATCGCATATAAAGCTCAAAATTTGTAAAAATAATGATTTCGTGAGCTCTTGACCCTGAGCATTAAACTGTCTGTTTCTGATATCAGCATCATTCAGTACCCATTTAACCATGGGCTGTATATGAGAGATCTGTAATGGATGGCTCAGCAGAATTATGTGAATCTACAGCTCTGTTGCATGCGATGTCTATGTATAAGGGCACAATTTCTCTGTCTTTGGACATTGGAGCCTTACCCATTTTCCCCATAGTTTCCTGCACATTGCTTTGTGTAACTTTTGTTCTTCGTTCCTGCAGTTCACAAGTGAGGTGAGAGTAATGATAATAAATAATGACAGGAAAGCTTTAAATGCCAAGGATATGCAAAAACATGCCACCTTACGTGAACTGGCTCTTCGGAAAACACAAAACCATAATTTATTAACAACTGGCATGTAACTCATTAATTATCATTAAAGCGCGTAACTGGTTCTTGGTTTATGGAAAAAGATTTTTGAATAATGAGCCAGAACCAACTGTGATGGAGAGATTTTGCGATTTGGTTTGCAATATCACAGATCGTTGCATCACATTACCGCAATATCATCGTGTTGTTCTATCGCAAGGTTGCTTGATCGCAATATTGCAATATCGCAATATCGCAAGATCGCAATATCGTCTAATCGTCACTGTTGATGTGCTTTATGCGAATTGTGATTTTGTGATATGCGACATCACATATCGGCGATTTTGAGGTTTCTAATGTGAGTGCTCATTAATGCATGTGATGCGATGGAGTTTTGCGTCTCAATCTCGCACTTTTATCATTTTGGCTCATAAGAAGGTACCCTATCATTCTTTGCGCGATGCGATATTTCTTAAGGAGTGACTTTACTTTCTTCATCATGAAACTTAAGCTTTTTATATTTTTGAAAAGTATTTTCCTAAGTCCGTGATGGTAAGTTTTATCCAAAAGGAAATATAAGCACTAATTGATTTTTTTAAATTTTTTGACTAAGGGTCCCCACTTATATAGTGTTATTGCTAATACTAAATAAGGAGGGGGGTTGTTGGTGGCCACAACAATTGGTGATTCACTTGGAAGAACCAGTTATCTCTGTTTTTCTATTGAATTTTCTAAACTTCCAAAACAAAAAAAATTTCAGAAAGTTAAACATTATTATGGAAAGATAAAGTACATTATGCTCTAACCTGTCAATGACATTTTGTTTCAACTATTTTCAACTTTGATTATTTGCTCCCTCAGGCTAGTCCTTGTATTTACATCAGCCATTACTTGGTCTGTAAAGATAAAACAAAGTCTTCTCTGTAAACCAGTTTTTAATATGTTCATTTGTCGTAGGTAGAACCTCTGCTGCCAGTAGGCGTTTATAGCCTCGACAGGGTTACCTGTTGCCCAGCAATGATCCTGTATCCTACTTAAAGCAACCTACAACTCTCAAAGAAGAATCCACATCCACACTTCTTTCTTTGATTTTCTCTTTACTCTTAAAGAACAATGTCTTGGTTTGATAGCCAATTTATGACACAGTCATTCACTTGATTTATAACTTTGCTGAACAAGCTGGCTCGTGATGAGACCCCTTGTCTTTTGATTGCAACAATCTTGAGTCATTGCCCTATTGTGGTGTACAGTATTTAGCAAAGTCAGCAAGTTATAATATCTGTGATTATGCTAATCCGGCTCGTGATGAGACCTCTTATTCTTCAAGATGAAGTGTATCCTTGGGTTGTTCCTCTGAAAGTTGTGATTTCCTTAGTAGGGAGGAAGTCATTGTTTCCTTAAGATAGCTCTGGACAACAATAGTGGAGTTTTTGGAAATAGCTGTTCTACAAAGAATCTTTATTTTGTTATTCATACCTTTCATTGTACTGACATAAAACAATTTCTTCACTAAAGGTTGTTTTCATCAAACTTTATGAAGTTGAAACAAGTATCATATCTAGGCTAGAGTCTTTAATTGTATCTTTCAATAATAAAGATCAATTTTCCAAAAAAAAATTGCTATTTATACAAGTGAAAAATCAAAATATGAAAGAGAATTGGTGTCTTATTCGTAAATGCCTAATGTAACCACTCACAACTGGTTTTATTATGAAAAAAAAAACAATTACTCTACAAAATAGAAGAATAATCTTCTATGGAAAATATTTCTTGAGAATTTGTCCGTTAACAGGCAAAGAGTCTCTCTTACCTGCTAAATCCTGTAACACAAACGTTGATGGAGTTATGACTTCTACAATTTGAAAAGGACCAAGCCACATTCTTTGAAATTTTGTATGTTTCCCTTTCTCTTCATGAGCCTTGTCCCATTCTAAAACTAAGTCTCCCATCTAAAAATCTTTTCTAGTCATTATGTTTGAATCAAAAGAGGATTTTACTAGTGCTTGATGATGAGCATGGGTTTTCTTATCCTGTTCTCGTTGTTCTTATAATTTGATTATTTCCATTTGTCTTAGCTGTAAGGAGGAAGTTGGTAATTCATCAATGTATTGAACTAGAGACAAAGAGGGAATTGCTAAATGAGTCGGAAGAACCACTTCTTTCCCATAAACTAAATTAAAGGGAGAAGTGTCGATAGAAGCTTTTTGCATTATTTGGTTTTCCCATAAAGCATATATTAAAGTCTTATGCCAATTTTTATGATTTTGGTCAACTGTTCTTTTGATAATCCCGATTAGGTTTTTATTTGTAGACTCAGCTAATCCATTGCCTTGTGGGTAATAATTGGCCAAATATTTAAGTTTGAATCCTCTTTTAAGTGCAAATTCAGTCATTACATTTCCAGAAAAGTATGATGCATTATCAAACATTAAAGCAGAAGGCAATCCAAACCTGGTGATTATAAATTGATCTATGAACTCAATGATATTTTCAGCATTAGCTGTCTTGAGTGGAACTGCTTCTACCCACTTAGTAAAATAATCTGTTGCTGTAAGGATATATCTATGCTTCTTAGAAGAGTGAGGAACGATCTCACCTATTATGTCCAATCCCCACTGACTGAAAGGTTGCTCAATGTTAACTGGCTGTAGTGGCAAGGATGGCTTCTTTTGTCTCCCAGCAGTAGTTTGGCAGACTTGACATTTCCTCACGTAACTGTGTGAGTCTTTGAATAACGTGGGCCAGTAATAGCCTGCCCGCAAGATTTTATGTGTAGTAGCATCTCCAGCATAGTGTCCGCCTGCTGGCCCATCGTGGAGTTCCTGCAAAACTTTTTCAGCTTCAAATTTCTCAAGACATCTAAGGAGAACAGAATCATAATTTATTCTAAAAGAATATCATTTATGAGTTGATATTGTTTGGCTTTCAACCTTAGAGCTCTTTTCTTAGTATGATTGAGGTGTGAAGGAGCATACCCATTCTTAAGATAATAAATGATATCATCGTATAATGATTCTGCATCGTTTAGGCTTACCTCGCAC
This sequence comes from Pinus tabuliformis, assembly GCA_031772625.1. Taxonomy (NCBI): domain Eukaryota; kingdom Viridiplantae; phylum Streptophyta; class Pinopsida; order Pinales; family Pinaceae; genus Pinus; species Pinus tabuliformis. The sequence continues at coordinate 77,753,955 of CM062812.1, forward strand.
ATTCATACCTCTGTAGATGGAATTTCAGAAATTTGCGACGCTTCAGCCAGCATTTTGCAAAAGCCTTGACCTTTTACAATGTTTGCTGGTTTGATTTCTATGTCATATTCTTGTAAGGCAATAACCCAATTGACCCTTTTCTCACCCACATCCTTCTGTACTAGAAGATTCCTTAATGCTGGAAACGGTACTATAATTTTAGTATGGGTTTTGAGTAAAAAAGGTCTGAAATATTTGATTGCTTTGAAAACAGCATAAGCCTGTTTCTCCACATCTGAATAATTTAATTTGACGCCCTGTAAATTTGAACTGAAAAAGCAATTGGTGCTTCCGCTTTTTCTTGATTTGCTTGAATGGGTATCGCAGCATATGACCTATCTGAAGCAAATGTATATAAAATAAAAGGCTCTGAAAAATTCGGAGTTGCTAAAGATGGAGCATTAATAATAGCTTGTTTGATCACGTTGAATGCTTCGTGTTCATCTTGGCCCCATTTAAAATTTGAGTTCTTTTTAATCATGGCGTGCAAAGGAGACACGATTCGTGAAAAATCTGGAACAAATCTCTTTACAAAGTTGATTTGACCAAGGAAAGATTGCATGGCTTTTTTGTTGTGAGGTAAGGATATTTCAGAAATCTCTTTGATTCTATCGGAATCGATGTGAATTCCAGATTTTGACACTATGAATCCTAGAAGTTTCCCTTCACTTAATGCGAAAAAGGATTTTTTTCGGGTTAAGTGAAATTCCATACCTTAAACAACGTTGGAATATTTGTTTTAAATCTCTAAGATGGTCGCTTCGTTTCTTGGAATACACGGTTATATCATCCAAATAAATTACTACAAATTTATTGACTAAACCTTTGAATGCGATGTCCATGGCTCTCTGAAATGTGGCACCAGCATTAATCAAACCAAATGGCATCTTTCGATATGCGTATGTGCCCCATTTAGTTCTGAATGTGGTTTTTAATTGATCATTAGGATGTACCAACACTTGATTGTATCCTGAAAATCCATCCAAGAAAGACATTAATTCTGAACCCGCCACTGCCTGCAATATCAGTTCCATAGGTGGTAATGGAAAATTATCTTTTTGGCAGGCCTTGTTAAGATTTTGAAAGTCAATGCAAATTCTAATATCTCTGTTTTTCTTTCTAACATGTACCATATTGGAGACCCATTTAGAATGCCTGACGGGAAAGATTATTTTGGCTTTCAATAACTTATTGAGTTCAGTTTTTATCTGATTTTCTAAATTGGGATGGATCTTTCTTAATTTTTGTTGGACAGGTTTTTCATTATCGATCATTGGAATAGTATGTTAGATGATGGAAGTGTCATATGTTTTTAGTTCATCATAGTTCCAGAAAAAACATTTTTATATTGTCTCAAAAGACGAATATATGCTAATTTTTCTTCAGGGGCTAGGCCGAGACCTAGATTAATGTTTTGTGGTTTGGCATCGGTTCCTACGTTTACTAATTCGTAATTCAAAGTTGAACTTTGGAGTTTTGAATTGGTAGACCTTTTAAACCGATCTTTCAAATCGTACAGGTCTTCTAACTTGACTACCGACTTAGGTATAGCATTGTTAGTGCTATCTTGTTGCAATTGTCGATCATGTTGGTCTTCATTAATTATTTGATTGCAGTAGGATCCTTCAGATGTGAGGAAATTTATGATATCAGGATAGTCGTTGAATATTCTCCAATTTGTGATGTTATCAGGAATAGATGGTCTAAAGATTAATTCTATTGAGAATCTATCTGGACTAAAATCTTCTGAAGGAATAAGCTTAGAAGCTATGTTAGCTAAAAGGTCTGCACTTGCATTCTGGAGTCGGGGAATTGAAAAAATATTAAATGCTATAAAATGCTTAGTCAGATCTTGAACTAAGGATTGATAATGTTTTAAATGACCTGATAAGCAATGTATAGTATTACGTACCTGTCTGACTACAATTTCAAAGTCTCCGAAAACTTGAAGGTACTTGACGTCTAACCCGATTGCTTTGTACAACCCTTGGACTAAAGCCTCATATTCTGTTGTGTTGTTGGTGAAATCAAATTTGAGTTTGCATGTTAGCATAATTTTATCTCTTTCTGGACTAATTAGAACGCATCCTGCTCCTGCTCCTTCATTAGATTTAGAACCATCAAAAAATAATTTCCAAAACAAAGATTTATTTACAGGACTATCTAAAAAATTGATACATTTTGAACTATCCGTTTGAGAAAATTTTTCGACTTGGGACAAAACAAAATGTTCTAACTAAGGTGACGTATGAGCATTAAAATTGCCGAGGAAAGAATCTACTGAGTAATTGCTATAATGCCATTGTTATATGCTACTGGTTCATTTCCCCCTCTAGCTCCGTTACTATGTATTTATGATGTAGTTCTCGTTCAACTTTTATTTGATTTGGTTTACCATTGTAGGGTAGCCACATGTGCGACCAGTCAGTTGCGAAGTATCAATGAAGTTCTTCTGACCAATCCCTGCTAAGAATTAAGCCATAAAATTCTGGAATATCAGCAACTAAAATGTCAATAACTTGACATTTCTTTGGATTGGATGACAGCCTTATGGTTACTTGGTTAAGTTCGCCAATCACTTTGACTTGAGATCGATCTAGCTGAACTATGCGCACAACAGATTCCTGTGGTTGAACGTTTAATTTGGCACATATGGACTTTGGTAAAATATTCGATGAAGCACCAGAATCCACTAAACAATTATGCACATTTTTATTGAAAATTTCATAAGTAAGGAGAAACGGGGGAGTATGAGATCTCGATCTTCCTCCAATTAAAGCGATGTCATTTGGATCAATCTTATTGGTCACATTAGTTGGAGGTCTTCCCATGTTATGGGAAGCTTGAGAAAGTACAACGGCAGGCAAAGGTGCAACTGGCACAACATGTAATTCTTTCAACATTATCTTTTGTTGATGCTTTAACTTTCTCAATTCATAAAGAGTGATGCTGGCGCTAGTCTTTTTCATATCTTCTATAATATTGTACTCTATTTCATCCAAAACGATCAGCGTTTTAGATGGAGTTGATGAATCTGTTTGGACTGGGCTGGTTTGAGTCGCTTTAGATGTCGTTTTCTTTGTTGTGACTTTATCCTTTATTGCAGAGCTTGCACTCTTTGGCTTAGGGATAGTTTGGGGAGGATCAAGCTGATTTCTACTTCGTGTGCGAACTGGGAATACTTCTTGATCTTCTTCTTGTGGGAGTATGAAATCCCACATTCCTTGTAACTCTACAACTTCTTCTTCATCGGTTTTCCCTTCAGTGGCAATTTCCTCTTCCTCATCTTCGGATTCAGCATTTGTAATAGCATTGGGTGGCTTTGAATCAATTGAAGGGCCTCTTTTAAAAGCTTTGTAGGGCTTTTTTGAAGAAGTTTCTACTACTTGCTTCTTGATTTCAACCATTTCATTGGACATGGTCTTCAGAACTTTTTGCAATCATTCCAAATCGAATGGGTCTTTTGTTTGTTTCTTCTTGGAATCTTCCTTGAAGGTGATTTTCTTGGATTTCCGTTCCTCTATCGCGGATTTCTTCTCTAGGGCTATTATACGTTTCTCTACTGCTATTGCTTCTTTCATGTTTTTGGCTAAGGTTGTTTTATTAGCCCCGTCCACGAAGATTTCTATGTTTGATGGTAAAGCAGTGATATACCATTCACTTCGTAATTCTTCGCTAGGATGGGAAGTAGTAGGAATTTTGTTTAGGATTTTATTGAAACGTAAATTGAAATCTTTGATAGGCTCTCTTGACTCGGCCCTAAGGTTAGATAGGTCATTGATTAGCATTGCCGTAGACCTGTCATCACCAAACTTGGTCAGGAATTGCTCTTGGAAGATGTCCCAACTAGTGATAGATCCAGAGGGTAGTGAGAAATACCATGATCTGGCTGTTCCTTGCAGAGTATAAGGAAAAAGTCGAACAACAGCATCTTCATTAGTAACCCCATTGAGATTAATGGATAGCATAAAGTTGTTTATATGCTCTTCTGCTAGCATGCCTACCTCGGGATTAAACTTAGGCAGCCATTTCTCAGGATGGGCAGGTATTTGACTCAAGGGTGCAGGCATTAAGACTGTGCCAGGGTTATTCCATGGAGTTTGGGCCATTGCTGAACTACTAACAGAGTAAAGTGTAGAAGATGATCCCTGCGGTTGGGAGGATGAGGATATTATGATTGCAGATGATTGAGGAGGAGTTGTGGGGGTTCCAGTGGGCAGATGGACAATAATCTGAAGTGGAAGAGTGGATGGTTGACTTCGTGGTGAAGAGGTTGAGATGGATGATGATGATGAAAGAGTCTCGCTTTCGGACTCTTTAGGTGATTTCCTTTCTCTTTTCCTTTTGGGAAGAGGTAATTCGGTTGGTTGAATGCCAAACTTTTCACTCTTTAATCTGGTCAGGGGATGAGCAGAGTTATATTGCGAAGTCACGCTACCTTGAGATTTATCAGATCTTTGAGGAGAAATAGAAAATCGCTGAAGTTTGTGAATCAGAGATTTGACTTCAGGAGGTTCAAAAGTAGATTGTTCTAAAATTTTAGGGTTTGTAGCAGCGGTTGATGCTCAAGCGACTTCTAACTGTAGATTTAAGTGTAATGGAGAAGTAAGGGGAGATGTTGAGGGTGATTTACTCTCAGAATGGTATTTAGATTTAGATTTACTTGCCATTCATAGTTCAGGCCCTCCTTCTAGCACCAAATATGTTGAAGCCCCGAAAATCGGGTCTACAACAAGGGGGATACCCGCTCGGTCGGGACCTTGGTTGGCATCTCCTTATCCATTTGGTATAGCGAGTCCGACTGGGGATATGGGACCAGTTTCCTAATTTATGAGTGTGTGTGTGTAGAATTTGATGTTCCTGATCTAACAATTCCTAATTAAGATATTCTAATTCTAACTTTAATCTAATGCTATGCTATTGTATTCTAATAAGTAGAAACATCTAAGTCTATAATAACCCGGGGTGTAATTTTTCTGTTATGCGATCTAAAATGATTTCAAACAATAACTGGTAATAAAGATCATTCAGCTATTATGAGAAAAGAAATCAATAAGGATGAACCACTTCGTATAAAAAGTTAGACGAAACAATTGTGAAAAACATATTGCATAATGAGCAATTCATACATTAAGCATAAATAAATAGCTATCACCATACAAAAGTGCCAAATGATAACTCAGGCATTCATGCAGTAATATATAAACAACTAGAACTGCATATCACTTTAACACATAAGCATAAATGGTTAAGAGATAAAAGGACCATTTATAACTAGTCCTACTCATGAGCTTCAAGCGACAATTATTTATCTCTCCTTGATCTAACATCCACTAAGAGTACAGAAGTGCAACATCAGTAGTAGATATTAAATGCAAACATCAACAAATCCTGTTCCATTCATTCATCAAAACCTCCTCGGAGGGTGCAAAAGTGCATGTTCTGAGGACAAGTTTTTGAGAAATTTCTAGACCCTTCTCTAAATGCATGAGAAGGGTTTAAATACTACTAACTAAATCTAAAAATAACTTATTTACAAAAATTCAGGATGCGGTTTAAATGACCGTCCTTTTTCTAAGCAAAAATAAAGCAAAACTATTTCTAAAATTAAATCTAATATCTAACTATTTCTACATTTTCTCCTTAATGTTGCAAGCATTCAGTATTTGCTTGAGTAGAGTCGGCTGACTGTCTTCCGCTTTTAGTTCAGCTAAGCAAACAGAATTGGCAAGAGCTGGCACCATCTTCTCAGCAAAATCGATGATATACTTGAGAGTCATCCACTGACTATGTGGCTTTACCGTGTATGCCCAGTAATAATCCCAGTTCAACTTGTTAACCCTTGGATTGCTTCTGCCTTTTCTTTAGCTTTTTGTTTCCAATTTGTTTTTATCGTTGCTTTCTTGCAATTTTTGAGGCTTGCAGGTGACTGAGCAATTAGAAGCTTTCCTTCTCGAGCAATTTTCTCAGCGTAGCGTGAGGCGCTAATCGTGAATTGGAAACTGCCTCCGTTCCTTGATCCGGGCTTCTCTGATGCATTTTTCGCCTTTTCCGCCTCTTTCTCTTATCGGGTATAAAGCTCAAAATTTGTAAAAATAATGATTTCGTGAGCTCTTGACCCAGAGCATTAAACTGTCTGTTTCTGATATAAGCATCGTTTAGTACCCATTTAACCATGGCTGTATATCAGCGATCTGTAATGGATGGCTCAGGAGAATTCTGTGAATCTGCGGCTCTGTTGCATGTGGTGTCTGTGTATAAGGGCGCCATTTCTCTGTCTTTGGACATTGGAGCCTTACCCATTTTCCCCATAGTTTCCTGCACATTGCTTTGTGTAACTTTTGTTCTTCGTTCCTGCAATTCACAAGTGAGGTGAGAGTAATGATAATAAATAATGATAGGAAAGCTTTAAATGCCAAGGATATGCAAAATCACACCACCTTACGTGAACTGGCTCTTCGGAAAACACAAAACCATATTTTATTAACAATTGGCATGTAACTCATTAATTATCATTAAAGCGCGTAACCGGTTCTTGGTTAATGGAAAAAGCTTTTTGAATAATGAGCAAGAACCAACTGCGATGGAGAGATTTTGCGATTTGGTTTGCAATATCACAGATCGCTGCATCGCATTACCGCAATATCATCGTGCTGTTCTATCGCAAGGTTGCTTGATCGCAATATCGCAATATCGCAAGATAGCAATATCGTCTTATCGTTACTGTTGATGTGCTTTATGCGAATTGCGATTTTGCTATATGCGACATCGCATATCGGCGATTTTGAGGTTTCCAATGTGAGTGCTCATTAATGCATGCGATGCGATGGAGTTTCGCGTTGCAATCTCGCATTTTTTATCATTTTGGCTCATAACAAGGTACCTTATCATTCTTTGCGCGATGCGATATTTCTTAAGGAGTGACTTTACTTTCTTCATCATGAAACTTAAGCTTTTTAGATTTTTCAAAAGTATTTTCCTAAGTCCATGATGGTAAGTTTTATCCAAAAGGAAATATAAGCACTAATTGATTTTTTTAAATTTTTTGACTAAGGGTCCCCGCTTATATAGTGTTATTGCTAATACTAAATAAGGAGGGGGGTTGTTGGTGGCCACAACACAAGGCCACTTTCAAAGATTACTTTCCCCTTCCTTTCATCGATCAGGTACTCGATACCCTTGCTGGTAAGAAGTACTTTTCTTTTCTAGACAACTTTAGTGGATATAACCAGATATAGATAGCACCCGAGGATCAAGACAAAACCACTTTTACATGTCCATGGGATACATTTGCTTACCGAGTGCTTCCCTTTGGGATATTTAATGCCCCAACTACCTTTCAAAGGGTAGTATTGGCTATTTTTGCTGATCTTGAGTGCATAGAAGCCTATATGGATGACTTCTCTGTGTTTGGTGATTCTTTTCAGGAAGCCCTCAAGAATCTAGAAAAAGTTCTTCTTCGCTGCCAAGAAGCTCATCTCGCCTTGAGTGACAAGAAATGCAGATTGATGTGCAAGGCGGGGGTGGTTCTTGGCCATCTTATTTCTTGCAAAGGTATCGAGGTTGACCCTGCAAAAATAGAAGTCATTTTGAGTCTCCCTATACCCAAAACTCAAAGGGAAGTGAGAGGTTTTCTAGGACATGTGGGCTACTATAGGGGATTAATTGAGAATTTTTCAAGGATAGCTACCCCCCTTTTCCGACTTTTAGCTAAGGATAGTGAGTTTTCGTGGTCCACAGCTTGCCAACAGTCCTTTTAGACATTGAAGGAAAAATTAGTCCAGGCACCAGTTTTGAGAGGACCAAACTGGTCCCTGCCATTTCATATTTCCTTTGATGCCTCAGATACTGCTATTGGCGTAGCTTTAGGACAAGAAGAAGACAAACAATATTAGGCTATTTATTTCATTAGTAAAAACTTTTCACTCGCCAAACTCAATTATACAGTTATCAAGAAAGAGTTTTTAGCTGTAATTTTTTCCATTAATAAATTCAGACATTATATTACAGGATATGAAGTCTCTATGCATACTGATCATTCCGCAATAAGATATATGATGAATAAACCATTAACTAGTGGTAAAGTGACTAGGTGGTTACTATTGTTACAGGAATTTAATATTACTATTGTTGATAGACCAGGAAAATCAAATGTAGTAGCAGATTATATTTCAAGGTTAAATAACCTCGGTGAAGCAATTCCTGTTGATGATGATTTTCCTGACGAACATATTTTTGCTGTGTCAACAAAATCCCCATGGTTTGCTAACATAGATAACTATTTAGTCACTGGAAATTACCACCTCACTTATCCTCCCGTGAAAAGCGGAATATCATACAGAAAAGTGCTGCATATTCCTGGATACAAAGAGACCTCTTTTACACCGGAGCATATCTCATTATCTGTAGATGTGTAAGAGAGGAAGAATTGTTTGATATGTTAAAATCTTCCCATGATGAAACTTGCGGGGGTCACTTTGTCGATAAGCGGACTGCATACAAAGTGTTACGAGTTGGCTATTTTTGGCATTCCTTGTTTAAGGATGCCAAAAAATATGTCAAGCGATGTGATAGTTGTCAGCAAGTTGGCAAGCCTAATCATACCAATGAAATGCCTTTATGTCCTTAGGTTATGATTGATCCTTTTGAAAAATGGGCCATTGATTTCGTAGGACCAATAAATCCAACATCATCAAATAAAAAGCAAATTTTGGTTTGTACAGATTTTGTTACGAAATGGGTAGAAGCTAAAGTTGTTTCTTTTTCTACTAAAAGAGTTGTTGTTGATTTTCTTTCTACTGGAATCTTTACTAGATTTGGTGTGCCTAGAGAAATTGTTTCTGACAATGGATCACAGTTTATTTCTAATTCGGTACAGGGTGTGATGTGTTAGAGCCTAGATTTAACTTAGGCTGAAAAGGTAGGATCCAGGGCCAACATCAAACCACGCTCAGCCTGGTAGCTAGCCTTACTAGGTCAGGAGAGGGCTCTCTCCGGGTCAATCTCAACAAATTATGATCAATTAGGGGTTGAGATGATTGAAATGTATTCTGATCTTAGGCTAGGTATATGTGCAATAGAGTTTGATTGAATAAAATGATGATTTTGTTGGCTCAGATGGAAAGATAGATTTTAGGTGTGGGGATCGAGGCGCAGTCCTGCAGAGATCTCAATGTGGCAAGGTAGGCAACTGATTTTGGCACTTCAAATTGAATGAGGTGGAAGGATTAGAGAAGAGGGCAAAAAAACTCATGGATCCTCTCCAAACAACTGAAAAGATCAAGAAACTAAAGCAAACCTCAAGTAGAGCACTGCAATTTCAATGGATTCTACTTACACTCTTGTTTGTTTAGTTCAGAAGAAACAAGATAGAGAATGGCATACATGACATATAAGAAAATTCACAATTACAAAGAAAAGCACTGTACCAAGACACATTGCCACATGAATCCCAAAGAGTGCTGCAAATCCTCGTCTCAATTCCTTAGCCAAAATGAAAATATGAGTGTACAATGAAGTTCCTTTCTTCCTCAAGAGTCCAACCATGCTAATGACTGAAAAACAACATAATATAGACAAACATAGCTCATCCTTGCCTCTAGGGGTCGAACACACATGTTTAGGAGCTGTTTCAACTAATTCTAAACTGAGAACTAGAAACTAGGCAACATAACAACATGCCTCTAGAAACAAGGGAACTGATTCATTCAGTTTCAAACAACATTTAAACTGATGAATCTACCTCTACAAGTGAAAATTTAACATATTTACATCATGATCCATAAATTTTCATCAAATTACATCACAAATTTTCTATTAGGAAAGTGAAAAAGTCAAACTAGCCAAAGCTGGGTGAAAAACATAACAAAACTTGGTCAAACTGGCAATTTTTCCTCTATGCACCATGCCTGATTCTCTATGCGTAGTGCCTATTTGGACCCACTTTTGGAGGCCTTCCTAGTGTCAAAATGAGCCCCAAGTGTGCTTGCTGGAAAGGTCTGCCTATCGACTTTCCAACCCAAGTGGAAGTTTTCAATTTGGCCTCCATTTGCCCCTCCAAAAGTCCATGCGACCAGCACTGCTTGTTGTGTGTCAAAATAGGGGCAGTGAGGTCATTTTTTGAGTGTTTTTGACCTTTTTGAGGGCTCAAAACCTGCCCAAATTTCTTGCCCATAGGTAGGAAAGCATAATTTTTCATGCCAAATCCGAAAATGTTGAGTTTTTGTGATTTGGAGGCTCCTAGAAAAATCGAACACCACGTGGCGCGGCGCATGGGCAGAAAAATCTGTTTTTGTGCCAAAAAATTTCCAAAATGCAAAAATTGCTCCAAATTTTTTGAAATTTGGGCCGAGTCTTCTCTATCAAGAGCTATGTTGGGCCAAGGAAGCCTCAGCTAATATCTAAAGTCTATCATGCTTCTTTTGCCTCTTTGATGCCTTCTTCAATTTTGCTTTCAAATTCTTGATTCTCGCCTTGCAAACTTTGTTCCTCGCCATGTAATGAACAGCCATGTGTCTCAACAAGTTTTTCTCCTTGTTGGCCTTTTCTAGCTTCCTCTCCAAGTGGATATTGGCTCTTTCAAGCCATGACACCCTATCGGCATTAATCCCCTGCTAAAGTGAAGTGAACTCCACCCTCCTCCTTTAGGCAGATTGGCGATTCTCCCGAATGTTTTGCAACTCCATAATCACCTGCTGGTCCTCCAGCTACTTATTCCTTTGCTCCAGGTACTGTATTTTCCATTGGGATCTATCCAAGTTGGTAGACAAGGCATCAATGTCCACCTGCTACTCCTGAATGATTTCTCTAAGATTGGTGCTTTGCGGGCCTATATCAGCATCATCACCCTCAATGAGAATGAAATCAATCTCCCGCTCACCTGATGGTCCTTCCTCCTGCAGTGGCCTCTTGCCTCGATCTTGAACCTGTTGTGCTGATGATGGAAGCGAGGCCCCTTCCACCCCGGGTGGAGATAACACTCGCTTGGCTGCTGCAAACAATCATCTAGTGCCCTTCTGATAGGTGATGAACACTTGCATACTAGCAGCCTGTGTCTCATGGCCCTCATGCTGATAAGAAGGTCCACATGTCTCATGCAAAGCCTTTGAAGGTCCCTGTTGAGCTTTGAAAAACTCACGAGAGATGAAGTCCTCCCAAGTGATGCCCTGTAAGCCAAGCTGATGAATGACCAAAATTTTGATGAGAGCAAAATGGTAAGTACTGTTGAATTGCTGCTGAGGAGTCCTGTGCTACACTAGGGTGGTCATCTTCTCTATGTTTCGACACATGAAGTAAGGGATGTTCATCATCCATACCTGGGTAAAATGCATCAGCAGCCTGATATGATAAGCATATAAATGGGAGAACCGGCCCTCACAGCTGAAATACTTCATGATCAATTTCATTAAAGGAGCATATTCATCTTTGAGGTACCGAAAAGGAAACACTCTCTTGAGCTGTCTCAAAAAGCCAGGCTTGATGTACAGTTCATAATGTTGCCAATCAATTTTCTACCTCTTGTTCCATTGCTCTCCAATGTTGGGAATACCAGTTGCTAGTGAAATGGATTCTGGTGTTAATGTGAAAGTGACACCAGCTAGAGTGGCTTGATCACCATGTAAATATAGTACAAACAAACGAGCCAACTCATGATGAAATTGAATGCTAGCAACCTTCTCACAAAATTCATAACATGACTGATGTTGGAAACAAGAGATGGCAAGAGGGCAGGCCTGTAATTTAGCCAGAGTGGTTGGTTCTTCTCTAATATGTTTGTCACCTCTATGAGGCATGTCCCTCTATAGGTGAGTCACTGTGGGTTTCCTCTTCATAATCATACGAAGGATCAGATGCCATGTCTGTTGGTAGATAAACTGTCTTGGAGAAGTAGGTGCCGATGTGTTAAACTGTCTTGAACTGTCTTTGATGATGTGTTTGACCTCTACCACCAAGGGAAAACAGTGAAATGAGGGACTATGAAGGGGTAATTTAGGGAAATAGGGAAATAGGGAATGATTTAGGGGGAAATAGGGAATGATTTAGGAGGGGCTAGGGTTTGGGAATTTGCATTTGGGATTTTGGGAAAGGGAACTTGGGATAGGGGATTAGTGACTTTAGGGGTATGTGAATTTGGGGAATAGGGAAACTAAGGAAAATATGAAATAAGGGAGTGATGAGGTGAGGGGATACTTGGTAGCAAAACAACCAATATAAAACCCTAGCAGTGATCTCCTTTGAAAATTTTGAAGAGATAGGGTTTGTTTTCCTTTAAACATTCACCATGCAACAAACACCATCAAACAACCATCAAATTTGGACGAAGAGCAATGACAAAGGGTCAACCTACTTGGACAAGTGACAATCCATGCGTTTTGGGCGATTGGAGCAAGTTTTGGCACTTTTCGGGCTCTCTGGCTGTGTGCGCCACACATCCAACCCAATGCGTCGTGCCCAGCGTATGCGCCGCACTCATGTATTTTTGCACTGAGAAATGCGGCCCAATGCGCCGCGCTTGGTAAGTGCACCGCGCCTCATGCCCAATGCACTGCGCCCAGCGACTTGGAGCGATTTTCACCCGAATTTCTCACTTGCTCTCCACAACGACTTTGCTTTGCTTTCTCTTTGATCTTGGAGTGCAAATGAGCTTTAAACATTTGGAGACATGATTTATACATGGGGCTTTTAAATTTTAATTTTTCCAAACCCACTTTCATAATGTTTTGAAAATGACTTTATTTTCAAACTCTGTTTTTTGGACTTTTTCACTTCTTTTTAGCTTTGTGATGAACAAAATGACCTGAGGTTTGCATGTTTTGCAGGTGTTGGAACTACTGGGGCTAAGGAAAGAAACCAGGGTTGCAGATGGAGTGATATACAATGAAGAAAACAAAATTTCATGATTTTTGTACAATAAAAGCAAAAATACTATATTTTTTTCTCAAAACAGAGTTTTGAGGAAAAACACATGTCTGAGCACTTGATGATGAAATTTATTGATGTTGGAACCTCCTCATGGCCTGCTGGTTGTTATTGGACACTCTGAAATTTGTTTTGACAAAACCCTAATGAAACCCTAGACCTAAATGACAATGAAAACCTAAAGCAAAACCTTTGCAATCTTTAAGACAAAAAACATGACTGTATATGCTTTTTAATGAAAAAACATGAGCCAGCAGGTAAATGACATGAGGGAAACTGTAGGAAAATCCACTACCGTCAAATGATCCATGCTCCTAATGGAATGCAGCTGACTGATCGGGACACCTAGAATGAAATGCAACAATAGAATTTTATCTCTAACGGAGGGATGAAGATACCGACACTAACATTGGCTCTAATGGGGATGGTAGCTCCTTGGATGTGCCAAGAACTACAGATCTCTGGGAAAGCAGGAAGTGCCTTCGTCCATTGGGCTATGGAGTCAATAACTTTGACAAACCAAAAACCAATTACTATGAAACTTTGACTCAAGACTCATAGTTGAACTGACTAATTCAAAACTGAAACAAGACTCTCAAAAGCTAAAACTAGACATTCAACAGCTGAAACTAGACACTCAAAACTGACAAAAACAAAATATGACTCAAGAATTAACTGAAACAAGTACTTACAAAGCTTTTTAATGGCATCATACCATCAAGATTTGAGAGCTTCAAATCATGATGACGGCTACCTGCTTACTGATGAAATATGTACAATCATGTGTAGTGAGCCTTCCAATGTAACCAATCCAATAGATGGCTACATACTGAAATTCTGCTCTCACTTTTCCCGAGCAGGTAGAACGATGTACATGTAGGCAACTCACAATAACAATTGAAACCAAGGCTTATGATAGTGAACCAGGAAACATTTATCTTCTCTAATGCTTGCAAAATAATGCCAAATGGATCTTGATAATCCTGAAGCATTAGCTTGTCTTGAGATCCAACAAAAAAAATACAAGTACTCCCTTCATTCTGATTTGAAAGAACAACTAGTTGCTGAGTGATAGGAAGGCACAGAGAGGTATAAGCTTCTGCCCTCTGAGTGTTAGCTGTAAATTCCTTGACCATGAGAAATTTTGGGATATTGTCTCTCTCAAGCTCATATCCCTCAACTTCATGGTCTAGGTCATTCTTAAACAGAAAAAAATCTTCAAGATCATCATACATGACAACCTTATCATCTTCATGAAAGAAAATATTATCTTTTTGTTGATCTATAAAGCTAATTACAAGAATGTCATCATTTTCAAAAGAAGAAAAAGTTTCACCAACACTTTCTTGACCATGTGCACATTGCAGACCTGCATTAGCTTGAGCTGTAACCTGACCTTTTAGGAGTTGATCTATTTCATCTTCAGACAGAGGAGATAATACTTTCTGTTTTGTTTTGCTCAAGTGATTTTTTTCTTCTCTAAATAACATTTCAAAACATGAAAAATCTGAATGATAGTCCTCAATTCCCTGATCTTCTGAAATTTGAAAACAATGTTAATCATCTTCATATGACATGGCAAACAAATTATCATTTACCACCAAGTTATCGAAAGAGGATTTTTCACTTACTTGAACAAAGATCTCATCTTGTTTTTCATAAAATGACTGGATTACCTCCTCATGCAGGCTTGGTTCTAATGAAATGAAAACACTTGGGTTAATAACTCTATCTTCTTCATTCCAGATGATCTCAACAGCAGAGCTCTCCTTCATGGAATTCAGACCAAGGTACTTTTGATCATCACGATCTGAATCTAGATCTGAAATAACTGACTTGACTTTATCACATTCTAAGATTGAAACTTGACTTTCCTGCATGCTGTCTTCTTTTATGGACAGATCTGAAATAAAACCTTCTCTTTCATCATCTTCCACCGTACTAAGATCTTAATCCTGCTGCAAATTTTCCTTATCATATTGATAAGTATCACTATCTTTATGCTGCTGAAATCGATTTTCATACAGGACTTCTATGATCTTATCATCCATGAAGTCATCATCTTCATAAAAATTTTCAAGATTTTCAATAAAACTATGAACATGGCTACAACAGTTCTGAACTAAGGTTAAGGATGGATAAGATTGTTTATACTTCTCAAAGAACATGGTATGAAAATCCTTTAAACAGTAAATACAAGCAGGCGGCAAACTTTCATACCAAGATCGGGCTTCACCTTCCAGAGTGGCCATGAATATCTTCATCAAACAATCTTCAGGAAAATACCCTTCAACTTGCGAATATGTATGTGAAATCTAACCAGATGTAAGGCAGCATCCTTCCTATCATCATCTTTAAACGTAGGCAAATTCCTTTGCCAGTCTACCTTAGGAATTTTATTTGGAAAACCTGGAATGTGATCTTTGCTCATGGGAGCATACCTTCGATCCAGCGAAACCATTTTGATAACAATGAATTCACCAAGAGATTCTTCAGGCTACCGGTTCTTGAAGAGTAGAGTCGCCATAACAATTCTGAACCTTGGGATTCTTCGACACTGGAGTCGCCAGGTGAATGATTTCAGCCTTCATATGTGTCTGACTGTTGTCCACCATCAATAATCATATCTAATTTGATTCATGTACTGGGGCAATTTGTAGGCCAGATGTTCCGTTTATAAGACTAGACTGGAGATTGACTGAAGTAGCTTTTATCTACTTGCGCTAATGCAAAGCAAAAGCGTTTCGAAGGCTACCTGGCTAATCTTCAGACTCCGTCTGTAGTTTATAAAACGAAGAACACTAACAAACAAACTATTTCTTCCCCAGTATGGTCGCCACTATGTTAGAGCCTAGATTTACTTCAAGTTGAAAAGGTAGGATCTAGGGCCAACATCAAACCACGCTCAACCTGGTAGCTAGCCTTACCAGGTCACGAGAGGGCTCTCTTCGGGTCAATCTCAGCAAATTATGATTGATGAAGGCTTGAGATGACTGAAATATCTTTTGATCTTAGGCTAGGTATATTTGTAATAGAGTTTGATTAAATAAAATGATGATTTTTTTGGCTCAGATGGAAAGATAGATTTTGGGTGTGGGGATTAAGGCTCAGTCCTGCAGAGATCTCAATGGGGCAAGGTAGGCAACTGATTTTGGCACTTCAAATCGAATGAGGTGGAAGGATTAGACAGGTAAGGAGCTGAAGAGGGCAATAAAACTCATGGATCCTCTCCAAACAGCTGAAAACATCAAGAAACTAAAGCAAACCTCAAGTAGAGCACTGCAATTTCAATGGATTCTACTTACACTTGTTTTTTTAGTTCAGAAGAAACAAGATAGAGAATGGCATACATGACATATAAGCAAATTCACAATTACAAAGAAAAGCACTATACGAAGACACATTGCAACATGAATCCCAAAGAGCGCTGCAAATCCTCGTCTCAATTCCTTAGCCAAAATGAAAATATGAGTGTACAATGAAGTTCCTTTCTTCCTCAAGAGTCCAACCAGGCTAATGACTGAAAAACAACATAATATAGACAAAAATAGCTCATCCTTGCCTCTAGGGGTCGTGAACACATGTTTAGGAGCTGTTTCAACTAATTCTAAACTGAGAACTAGAAACTAGGCAACATAACAACATGCCTCTAGAAACAAGGGAACTGATTCATTTAGTTTCAAACAACCTTTAAACTGATTAATCTACCTCTAAGTGAAAATTTAACATATTTACATCATGATCCATCAATTTTCATCAAATTACATCACAAATTTTCTATTAGGAAAGTGAAAAAGTCAAACTAGCCAAAGCTGGGCGAAAAACAGAGCAAAACTTGGTCAAACTAGCAATTTTTCCTCTATGCACCGCGCCTAATTCTCTATGCATAGCGCCTATTTGGACCCACTTTTCGAGGCCTTCCCAGTGTCCAAATGAACCCCAGGTGTGCTTTCTAGAATGTTCTGCCTGTCTACTTTCCAACCCAAGTGGAATTTTTCAATTTGGCCTCCATTTGCCCCTCCAAAAGCCCATTCTCCCAACACTGCTTCCTGTGTGTCAAAATAGGGGCAGTGAGGTCATTTTTTGAGTGTTTTTGACCTTTTTGAGGGCTCAAAACCTGCCCAAATTCTTGGCCATAGGTAGGCAAGCATAATTTTTCATGCCAAATCCAAAAATGCTGAGTTTTTGTGATTTGGAGGGTCCTAGAAAAAGCGAGCGCCACATAGCGCGGAGCATAAGGCAGAAAATTCTGTTTTTGTGCCAAAAAAATTTCCAAAATGCAAAAATTGCTCCAAATTTTTTGAAATTTGGGCTGAGTCTTCTCTATGAAGAGCTATGTTGGGTCAAGGAAGCCTCCTCCAATATCTGAAGTCAATCATGCTCCTTTTTCCTCTTTGATCCCTTCTTCAATTTTTCTTTCAAATTCTTTATTCTGGCCTTGCAAACTTTGTTCCTCGCCATGTAATGAACATCCATGTGTCTCAACAAGTTTTTCTCCTTGTTGGCCTTTTCTATCTTCCTCTCCAAGTGGATATTGGCTCTTTAAAGTCATGACTCCCTATCGGCATTAATCTCCTGCTCAAGTGAAGTGAACTCCACCCTCCTCCTTTGGGCAGCTTGGTGATTCTCCCAAATGTTTTGCAACTCCATAATCACCTGCTAGTCCTCCAGCTGCTTATTCCTTTGCTCCAGGTACTGTATTGTCCATTGGGATCTATCCAAGTTGGTAGACAAGGCATCAATGTCTGCCTGCTGCTCCTGAATGATTTCTCTAAGATTGGTGCTTTGCGGGCCCATATCAGCATCATCACCCTCAATGAGAATGAAATCAGACTCCCGCTCACCTAATGGTCCTTCCTCCTGCAGTGGCCTCTTGCCTCGGTCCTGAACCTATTGTGTTGATGATGGAAGCGAGGCCCCTTCCACCCCGGGTGGAGATAACACTCGCTTGGCTGTTGCAAACAACCGTCTAGTGCCCTTCTTATAGGTGATGAACACTGGCATACTAGCGGTCTGTGTCTCATGGCCCTCATGCTAATAAGAAGGTCCACCTGTCTCATGCAAAGCCTCTGAAGGTCCTCGTTGAGCTTTGAAAAACTCACGAGAGATGGAGTCCTTCCAAGTGATGCCCTATAAGCCAAGCTGATGAATGACCACAATTTTGATAAGAGCAAAATGGTAAATATTGTTGAACTGTTGCTGAGAAGTCTTGTGCTACACTAGGGTAGTCATCTTCTCTATGTTTCGGCACATGAAGTAAGGGATGTTCATCATCCATACCTGGGTAAAATGCATCAGTAGCCTGATATGATAAGCATCTAAATGGGAGAACCGGCCCTCACAGCTGAAATACTTCATGATCAGTTTCATTAAAGGAGCATATTCATCTTTGAGGCATCGAAAAGGAAACACTCTCTTGAGCTATCTCAAAAATCCAGGCTTGATGTACGGTTCATAATGCTATCGGTCAATTTTCTGCCTCTTGTTCCATTGCTCTCCAATGTTGGGAATACCGGTTGCTAGTGAAATGGATTCTGGTGTTAATGTGAAAGTGACACCAGCTAGAGTGGCTTGATCACCATGTAAATATAGTACAAACAAACGAGCCAACTCATGATGAAATTGAATGCTAGCAACCTTCTCACAAAATTCATAACATGACTGATGTTGGAAACAAGAGATGGCAAGAGGGCAGGCCTGTAATACAGCAAGAGTGGTTGGTTCTTCTCTAATATGTTTGCCACCTCTTAGATGAGGCATGTCCCTCTATAGGTGAGTCACTGTGGGTTTCCTCTTCATAGTCATATGAAGGATCAGATGCCATGTCTGCTGGTAGATAAAATGTCTTGGAGAAGTAGGTGCTGATGTGTTAAACTATCTTGAACTGTCTTTGATGATGTGTTTGACCTCTGCCACCAAGGGAAAATAGTGAAATGAGGGACTGTGAAGGGGTAATTTAGGGAAATAGGGAATGATATACGAGGGGCTAAGGTTTGGGAATTTTCATTTGGGATTTTGGGAAAGGGATCTTGGGATAGGGGATTAGTGAATTTAGGGGTATGTGAATTTGGGGAATAGGGAAAGCAAGGAAAATATGAAATAAGGGAGTGATGAGGTGAGGGGATACTTGGTAGCAAAACAACCAATACAAAACCCTAGCAGCAATCTCCTTTGAAAATTTTGAAGAGATAGGGTTTTTTTTTCCTTTAAACATTCACCATGCAACAAACACCATCAAACAACCATCAAATTTGGACAAAGAGCAATGACAAAGGGTAAACCTACTTGAACAAGTGACAATCCATGCATTTTGGGCGATTGGAGCAAGTTTTGGCAGTTTTCGAGCTCTCTGGCTGTGTGCATCGTGCATCCAACCCAATGCGCAGCGCCCAGCGTATGCACCGTGCCCGTGTCTTTTTGCACTGAGAAATGCATCCCAATACGCCGCACCTCCTGCCCAGTGCGCTGCGCCCAACGACTTGGAGCGATTTTCACCCGAATGTCTCACTTGCTCTCCATAACAACTTTGCTTTGCTTTCTCTTTGATCTTGGAGTGAAAATGAGCTTTAAACATTTGGAGCCATGATTTATACATGGGGCTTTTAAATTTTAATTTTGCTAAACCCACTTTCATAATGTTTTGAAAATGACTTTATTTTCAAACTCTATTTTTTGGACTTTTTCACTTCTTTTTAGCTTTGTGATGAACAAAATGACCTGAGCTTTGCTTGTTTTGTAGGTGTTGGAACTACTGGGGCTAAGGAAAGAAACCAAGGTTTCAAATGGAGTGATATACAATGAAGAAAAAAAAATTCATGATTTTTGTACAATAAAAGCAAAAATAATCTGTTTTTTTCTCAAAACAGAGTTTTGAGGAAAAACACATGTCTGAGCACTTGATGATGAAACTTAATGATGCTGGAACCTCCTCATGGCCTGCTGGTTGTTATTGGAAACTTTAAAACATTTTTTGACAAAACGCTAATGAAACCCTAGACCTAGATGACAATGAAACCCTAAAGCAAAACCTTTGCAATCTTTAAGACAAAAAATGATTGTATATGCTTTTTAATGAACAAACATGAGCCAGCAAGTAAATGACATGAGGGAAACTGTAGGAAAAGCCACTACCGTCAGATGATCCATGCTCCTAATGGAATGCAGCTGACTAAGCGGGACACCTAAAATGAAGATACAGACACTAACATGATGGAGTAGTACCAAATACGACATAGGAAATCTACACCATATCGCCCGCAAGAAAATGGTCAGGTGGAGTCCATGAATAAGGTGATTGCATCCATCCTCACAAAAAGGTAAATATGCACAGAAAGGATTAGGCTAACAAATTACCAGAAGCATTGTGGGCATATTGAACCACTTGGAGAAACAATATAGGACACACACCATATGAGCTGGTGTACAAAAACAAGTCCTCTTGCCAATAGAATTCCAGATCAAGACTTTCAGGGTTGCAATCCAATTGGGGCTGGATCTATCTGAAGAACAACAATAGCGTCTTCTACAATTGAATGAGTTAGATGAATTCCGAAGGGATGTTGTTCAACAAAACATCTTGGTTCAACAACAGCGCAAGAAGTGGCATGACAAGTCCATCCAGAAGAAGCAGTTCCAACCAGGTGATTGGGTACTCCTTTATGATTCTAGAATCAAATATTTTAAAGGAGAATTACATACACGTCAGATGGGACCCTATGAGGTTGTCAAAGTGTTCGAAAATGGAGCGGTAGAAATCAAAACTATTGATGGACGGAATTCTATTTTCATGGTAAATTGGCATAGATTGAAGGTATATTTTTAGCCCCTTACTAAAGGAGATTTCATCCAACAAGTCCAACAACCATTTGAAAAGGAGTTGGTAGGCGGTAACAGAAACGTGTCAAAGATTTGATTCCTTCTTGTCCTTATTAAAAAAATAATAAAAGAAAAATGACAAAAATAAAAAGTATAAAAAGAAAAAAAAAATCCTGTAATTATGAAAATCAGTTGACTGACATGATTGTAGAAGGATCAACCTGAAAATCAGCATGCTGGCAGGAAGATCGAAATTTTAATAAAAAGGGAATGTTACTTGATCTTTTAGATATGCTTGATGCCACCAAGAAGAAGCAGGTTCATGAAACTGAGCACTTACCCAAGTTTGGGGTAACTAGCATGGAAATTTTTATTCAAGTAAACGCTTACTTCCTGCTGCAATTACTTTTTCCTGCACCAGTGCAAGCAAATTTCAAGGTAAAAACTTTGTCTATCTTCTATTTCCCATTTCTAAAATTCCCACTTGTTTATTTCTAAAATCCCCAATGAATTACCTTCCTCTTTCTTCTACAAAAACTACCCTTGCCTGATTTCGTAAAATCCCTCTTTTCCATTGAATTTGTTTCCACATCCCATTTCATTTATCCCCCTTGGTGATATTGTTTCTGGAATCCCTGCTTTAATGTTCATTACCATTCAAAATAATTTTACCCCCTTCCCACTTCTTTATTCCCTCATAAATTGATTACAGAATTTGATGCAGTCAATCCAGAAGGCATGCTCGTGAAACACCAAAGGATGTCGAATAAAACCTTTCTTGTATATTTTAGTCCAGCTACAAAATTGTGTTCTATAAGAATTTTTTGTTTTGGTAAAAGTCCCTGGTGCAAGACGCACAGTGCAAGCAAGTTTAGTGTAGGAACACAACTGACTGCGAAAGAAAGTGTAAAATAAAATTCACACAGTCCAGGAGTGTCTTATAAAGGATGTTTATGGATCTTTATTTTCCTACACATGAGTATTGATATATCATAGCATTGCATGTTTCAATTAATACTCCATTTCATCATTTACTCACTTAGGGAAAAAATTTAAAGTGCAATTTATAGGGTTCTGAAATCTAATTTTTTTAATAAGTGCAGAAGTATGTATTGATTAAATTACAAGGTGGACTGTGGGATAGTACTATTGTCCGATAGCCTGTATTCACCATACTTGAAATAATTTCGCATTGCTTGTTCATTATTACCTTACCCCGTAACTCGATCATTGTAACCATTACACCCCCACCGCATAAACCTCCACTACACCCAATCATTATGACTCACCTGCAGGGGTTGATACGAATATGCAACTAATACGAAGAGTTGTTTTCATCATGACCGGGTGAGTGGGACTGAAAAGATAGAGGGTGACAAACCTTTGACATAAAGCTCTCGGCAAGCGTTGGTGTCACTTGCTAGAATTATTTTGAGGTTGTGACCGGAAAGGGTGAAGTGCAATTCGACATGGAACTTGTAAGGAGTGAGCCGTTGTCTTTGCAGGGGATTGAGCAAACTGCAGAATACTAGAACAATCTTGCACTATTGCAAGAATCCAGGTTCCTACCATTTGAAGTTTGATGGGTTCGACATGGCTGTTGTACTGGAGTTTGTGAATACATTCAAAGGAGGCCGAGTCAGGGTCACCTCGTTGAAGTTCGAAGTCACAAAGGAGTCTATTGTGAAAGCTACAAGTTTGTCACTTACAGGGGAGCATTGGTTTAAAATGTAGCGGCTTGGGAGGAAACGATGGCATCGGTTGGTGGTTGACAAGAAGCTTAAGGTTGACTAGTGGAAGGGACTTCCATAGAGTGCCATGATTGGGAAGTGGCGAGACCTCCTGTTCATACTGCAAAAATTCGTGACTAGTGAGGGATGTTACACATTGGCGTTAATATATCACCTTTGGCTGTTGTTGCACTTTGAGTCGGGAAAATTGATTAATTTCCCTTACAACCTACTTAGAAGTCTTGAGAAAATTGCGGAGGGCATGCAGAGTGGAAATGCAAGCCAAGTTGCAAGCAAGCTATACCATCATGGGCTTATCACGATCCTGGTCAAGAAGAAGCAAGAAGAAAAAGGAATAACCTCGGGAGCATTCCTGAAAGAGTTTCAGGTAAGGAGTGCAGGGAAGTATGCTAGCACAAGTACATGTAAGAAAAGGAAAGCAGAGACATCATCTCCTGCCAAGCAGAAAGGTGAAAGCACATCGGTGCAAGCGGGGAGGAAGACTGTCGAAAAAACTCCACCCTTTGGCTAAGAAGAGAAAGACCAGAACCTCGGTGAGGAAGAAGATGGTCTCTCAAGGGATGAACCAGTCGAGCTCTCTGATTATAACTGATGAATCACCCCACGTTTCCCCTAAAGTTCATAACATTTCAGTACTTGTAGATGCAGCAACACATGCCGTGGAAGATGAAGAGAATGCGGAAGATGACATATTGTTGTCAACTTTTGTCAACAGATTAAGGAAGAGGAAGATGACATCGAGTATAGGTGAAGTCCAAGAAGAGGGTCATGAGGATGAAGAGGAACAACATATAGAGACACTCAATAATTTCAATGAACCGGACATTGAAGCCCTCAATGATTTTGAGGAACGGGGTACTAAAGCCCCTACTATTTTAGAAAGACAGGGTATTGAAACCCCTGCAAGGTCAAATGGACAGGGTACTGAATCCCCTGAGGAACTGGAAGAACAGGGCATTGAAACCCCTGCAAGGTCAAATGGACAGGGTACTGAATCCCCTGAGGAACTGGAAGAACAGGGCATTGAAAACCCCAAGGAATTGAGTGCAGAAGGTACTGAAACCCTTGGCACGAAGGTTGTGGAGGGCATCGAAACCCTCGATGACAAGGGAACCCTGAGTGTAGAAACCTTCGGTGACGCCATAGTGTAGACATTGGACGACCTTGACCTTGACAATGATGGGACCTGTTTCGAGTCCATTGCAGAGAAGACATTTACACTTGAAGACCTAAGCACGGAACCCTCCACTCTCTACCTCAACAGCCGAATAGTATATTTGGAGCAGCAAGTTCATGACCTGGAAGCTGTGAACCAGGTCATGAAGGAGAAAAATTTGTAGAAGCAAAGTGAGGTAGAGCTACTTGCAGAGGTAAAAAGGCAGAAGCAACAAGTAAAAGTATGGAAGTATCGGGCTTCCAAATGCTACAAATGCCTCTAGAAGGTGAATAATCAGCTGAGAAGAGCCCGAGGTAAAAATCCAAATATAGTGAAAGCAGGAATAAGCATTGAAGTTCAGGATTGAGAGTTGGCCACTCATTTTTTGAGGATTTTTTACAGAAGGTAAAATGTTGTGTGAGGACACACAACATCTTAGGGATGGGAGGATGTTGGTGTCCCAAATTGCTCTATTTTTACCCCATTTTTATAAACATTAACCTCTATGTTATCTCGACTTAAACTTCTCTTTCCTACACTAGTCCAAGATAACTACCTATTCCTGCATATGCTTCATATCTTACATTAAGATTTATTAAAGTGCTTTATCAATCATTTTTACATAGATTTCATGCCTATTAAGTACCTCTTGTAACTTATGTTAATTTCCTAGAAGTAACTGAGAAACTAAGTATTAATTATGAGTTAGCATGATCAGTGCAGGTAGATTCCTCCACTGCCAACGATGATTCTTCCGAGATTTCCATGAGCTAAATCTTTCCACACGGAAATTTTGATCCATGACTCTAAGTTTGGTTGATGATTAATTGGGGATGGATTTCAGTGGTGCACAGTCAAGGATATTTTCCAAGGATGGTCTACGGCCAACAATGTACACATTCTTTATAACTGATAGCCGATTTTGTAATGTTTGGTTGTTAGTCCGTTCGGCCAAAAGGCCTGAATAGGAAAACGACTGTAATTAGTGGAATACGGCTAAGGCCGAAAGAATGTATAAAATGTAGATTGTAGGTAGAACTAGCTAGCGATCCTTAGGCTGTAATTTCATTTTCTATGTAATTTGGTATCGCCCTCGGCTCTCGGGCTGGACTCGCACTACTATGTACATTTGCTAATCAAGTAATATAAGGAACTCGCCAAGTTATTTAGACACTGTGTTTAATCTATCTTTCATGCGTACTGGAGTGCTGAATCATCTCGTTTCTTAAACAGGAAATGATCTGGTTGGCTAGGGACCATCCAACCCAGCTCATTTACCCTTGTGCTTTCATCATTTGGAAAGACTGTTTGAATATTTACCTTTGCATTTGCGTGGTGTGAGCAGTTTTTATATTTACTTCTGAAGTTCTGATTTAAATCTATTTCGTAGTAAAGTGTGAGCGGATCCGTGGCTTGGAAGTTGATTGAGTTTCTTTCTTTCTTGTAAGTCCTTTCTTCCATTTCTTTACTCACAATTCTGGTCTCGATTTGCTTTTGCTTGGATCATGCAGGAAGCCTCTTCCTGTACGAGTGCATGTAGTTTCCTGCACTCCGGTCCAATTATTCCTTTCACAGCAAATAATGCATTTCTCTTACTGCTTACCATTTTAAGTTGTTTCTGCAAGAAAATATATTATTAATTTAAATAATCATCCATAACATTAAGAGTGCATTTCTGAAGGATTTGATAACGATTACATAAATTTATCATAGACACTTTCTACTTGCATTTTATGAATTATGAACAAAGAACAGAAACATTTTAAGTGGATTGCCAAAACTAGCTGATACATGCAGATCACTTAGACTACTGTTTTGATTACTTCGAGTTGTTTTCATTTCATGAAGTTTACTTCCATTGCAAGATTTAATTAATTAAAGAATTTATTTTCCATAGATAATCTATCTTAGAATTTCATTTGCAATTGCAATTCTTTTCAACACATATTTCAATCTTTTTGAAAGTAAATTGGAAACTTTGGTGAAGGAAACTCTGCCTCGTTGCAAGAGTTGGTCTCTTGTCACAGAAACAGCGTGCTATAAGCCCCGAGGCTTAGATCACCTCCACAAAGACATAAATATTCATTAAAGGAGGTAAAATATACTTTTACACAGAGGCACTATACCTGCACTAGTGCAAGCAGATTGCAATAGTACACGAACAGGTTGTTTGTGTAGAAGGAATATCAAGAGGAAAACATATCTCTACAAGGGCCCACTTGTTATATTGTTAAACATCTATCTAAAGATAAACATAGCATTTCATTCCAGCATTTAAGATTGGTTCCAGTTGTGTGAAAACTCCTTTACTTGATTTAATTGCAAATTGTTCTTTTACATTCCAGCACTAGAGTTGCTTTGGTGTCAATTACCTTTAAGATTGTTTTCTTTCTGATTTTTCTAACATTTCCTTTAAGAAGTAGGATTAGGAATAGGAAAATTTCATACCACTTATGGCATTTCCTATGCTTTGTCTCTAAGTTTATGAAACCCCGGGTTAACAATTAAGTGTTGAGGAGTTTGCTTAAGTGCAATTCCTGCACCCAACAGTTCCTCTGTTAAAATCTAACAGATTCTAGGTGACAGGGACAAGATGAGGAGAACCTAAAGCTTGCCAAGTAGATGAGGACAAAATGCTAATAGATGCACCCTCATCTATGACTATGTTAGGTATGGCCATATGGTAAGTCTGTAGTGTAAACTGGAAGTGCATAAGACAGAAGGCAATATCCTGCTAGTCGACTCCAATAAAAAGAAGTGACTAAACTACTTGGAGGGGGTGTTATAGTGTTATAGAAATATTTGGTCACATCAACCCCAAACTTATATGGCGATGTATTAGGGCTCATCAACCCCTAAAAGTTGTTTCATACCCTAAAGGAACATAGTCATCTGAATACATCATTCCCCAAAAGTTCCATCTGAGAAACCATCCAGAAATTGCCTAAATTGAACCATACTGACTGCTCCACTGGCAAAGTGTGATGCATACTAAGTTGTACACTGCCAGGGTGCAACGCATACTATTTAGGCCTTCTATAGGATGTGATGGGCGAGGATGGACAAATGTTTGGGACAGTTTTCTAAGTGGTTGCTCATGGAATCTTCTAGAAACTTCTCTTGTGCCACTTGCCTCTCTGAATTCGCCCAAGGATGAGTAAGGTATTTAAGAAAATCTCCAATCCATTCTCTTGTGGAACCAATTGTAACAAGTGGAATGACACTAATCAAACCCCGTGGATGACTCACACCCTTACACACATCTATAAATGGATCCCTCATCCGAGAGATCTAAAGGCTGGAATGTTGTGAATTGCAAGTAAGTGTTGATAGTTTGTAATTGAGGAGAGAGTATTGTATTCTTGTTGGAGTGATATTTCTATTTCATGTATTGAAGAAGGATTGAAGCTGGGAGGATGATGCTGGATCAGACAAATGGGTTGTAATTCTCCTTTCTATTAATAAAGCTCTTAAAGTTTTCTCCCATATGATTGTGCAATTGTGAATGTTATCATTTGTGAATGCTATCATTTGTTCATTATATATCTAATTCTGTAATGTTTATGTTGTAATAGATCACGATGCTTTGATGGTTCTTTGTTTTTGTACTTGTGCAGGTACTCTCCAAGCATGTTAAGTACGGAGAGGAGTTGCGGGATCTGCCAAAGGAGAGAGAGATCGATCAAGGGATTAAGCGGAAGTTCCAGGTTGTTTCCATTATCTTTCTCTTATCTATTACACATAGAAGAAATCATTGAATTGCTTTAAACTGTTGTTTCTAAGGTAGCTGCCAAACCTAGAGGGCTAGCATTCTTTAGGAATACTAGTTTTCCCAGAAACACATAGGAATGTGAGAGTTTCTCTCTTTTGCTATTGGAAAATGAGAACTGCTCTCATGCACCTCGAGAACGGGAGGATTTCCCTCCAGTTCATTCAAAACTAAAGAAACCAGAAGAACCTGAGCAGTACGGGGTTCACTCTCTACCTAAAAGGTATGGTTAACTGAAGATGGAGACAATTCTACCATTTGCTCAACCAATGGTTGATCGAGAATGGACTCACGAGACTCACTTTCAGAGAGATCGAGATTGACCAAAGATGACTTTTGATCAATCACTTGATTAACTAGCAAAGGATCGGGGGAAAGCTTTCGATACCCAGACAGAAGACAAGGGTGAGAAGTTGTAAGGTTTTCCAACTTTTTGTAAGCTTCATCCATAAGAGGACAAAGGTGAATGGGATGATTACCTTCACACAACTTAATGGGAAATTTAACTTTTCCCTTTTTCCCATGGACTTTACTAGTTGAAGGTTTGTCACTAGCATGATTGCCATAGGCTGATGACAAAGGTTGATGTGAACCTATGGACCACACTTCTAATACCTTGGGAATACCAGGACAATTTCGAAGAAGGTGGTTACCCTTACATAACATGCAAGGGAATTTTACTTTTTGGGGCTGGTTGGAAGATTTTTCTTCATTAGTTTCATCAGTAACAATAGTTGTTTGGTTTCTCCCTTGCTTATTTTTCTTCTTCTTCTTCATCCTCTTCTTCTTCTTCTTAGCTTCCTGGTTACTAGAATCCAAAATTTTACCAGGAGAAGAGGAAGAACGAGGTGAAGAAATAGGCGAAGAAGGTGAGGGTTCAACGTTAGGATCAACATGAGTTTGATGATGTTCAGGTGGAGGAGAACTCAGTGAAAAAGCAGTTTGGACACTGGGAACCATTGAGGTAGAAAACAACCAAACTGTCAGACCAATGGTCAATCCAGGAAGGGACAACATTGCCATATAGGAAGCACCATTATTTTCAAAAGAAGGAAAATGACTAGGATTCCCATGAGAGGGGTTTCCTTGACTGGTAAACTCGGGAAATGTTTCCATTGGTATCAACCTAAAATATACTAAGGAGTATTTCCACAGGAGGAATGTTATTCCACGATCAATTAAATGATTTTAGAACTTTAGAAAAAAATAAAATAAAAAAGGGTAATCTAGACAAAAGGGTTTACCAAGTATCCATGAACCGCAATATACACCTTAGACGAAACCAAGGACTTGACGTACGACAGCCAATCTCCTTGAATGATGTGTTTGATGTATCACATTTATAAGGCAGCTGACTCAATTACCTATGGCTAAAGGATAGCAACCTAGTGGGGTCTACCAATATACTCAATGATACAGGGAGCACAAATCCATGTTAGCACTATCTAATGTAGAACCATTCGATGAGAGAGTCCCAATATACTTACCATACTGAAGTGCCTCAAATATACCCGAAAGTACTGGAGAACCTTCTATATACTTCTATACTGGGACGAGATTTCACCCCCAGGATACACTGTAGGCAGTTGATGACAGTTGCTATGTTTAAAGATGCCGGAACACATCTCTAGCCTAGACCTCTAGATATTTTCATTAAGTTCCAAATGCTCCTTAGGTTAATTGAGGTAAATTTTAAGTTTATCTTCAATTAGGCTTCAGTTTTAAGGCTCAAAACGATGTCATCTGAACACCTATGATGAAACTATATGAGAAAAGGAAACCTTTTCATGTCAATGAAAGCTAGACTAATCAAGGGAATAATTTTCAATCAATAATGCATGAAACAAAATGCATCATGCGAAAATGCCTTTCACTAACTTTCATTTTCGTCTTCCAAATGCAATGCCAAAAGTACAAATGATTTTGACTTTTCACTATCCTAAATGCAATTTTTTCAAAAGCAAAACGATTTTGACTTTACTAAGATGCATTTATATGAATTATGCTTTTCTTTTTGTTTTGAATGATTTGATGCACCTAATACAATATTTAGCTTTCAAACACTTTAAAATGTGATCTATTTTCAATTATGAATCTCAAAAAGGAAATTTTCAATGCAACTAATCTAATGCATTTTGACGAAAAGTAAATTTCGAAATACAAGCTAAAACAAATGCCAAATGATTTTTTCAATGATTTCCATAGAAAAAAACACTCAATCAATCAACAAAACAAACATCTCAATGACACCAACAAACAACAAGTGATGGCCAATTGACTAGAAACCCTAGAACTCAATCAAATTTCACTTCAAAGTGAATGAGACAATTTTTTCCAATTAATCAAGATAATCAATCAAAAACTGACAAATCAAAGCATACAAGATAGGAAAAGACCTTAGGGGCCAAGACACATTGGATTCTAAGGAAGAAACCTTAAAAATTCTTAAATTCAAGGATCATCGCTACTTTATATACCCAAAACCGTTATGATTGGGTTATCATCGCTACTTTGCATAGCCAAACTCCCGATGGTCGGGCTCATTAGCACTACTTTGTGTAGAAAAAGTAGTGATGATTTCAATGTGCCTAAACAGTGAAGATTTATTTTTTCATCACGACTATATCGGTAAAAACTTGCGATGGCATCGTGACTGTCACTACAAAACCCACAATGGGCATGGAATATGGGAAAAAAACAAAAAATATTCCAAGAAACAATCCAAACTTAGAACTCTAAGGTAGTAATCAATGATGGTATAAACCAAAACTAATGCAGACAAGTCGAGAAATCGATGGTTAGTCTAACTAGTCAAAGGTTCTGATTGAAGGAATGGATGGAGAGGGTTATAGCCTCCCTAGTGGAGTCGCCATTTTGCTATCTACGCAATCCTCTCTGTGGACATAGACGATCCCTCTATCCCAATGAGTGGGACTAGCAACCTACGTGACAATCTACTAGACACTTTCCTAAGTTACAATTGAAATAAGATACGAAGAAGATGGCCTACCTCGTTCTGATGTTATCACGTTCTCCTTTGTTAAAGACCTTGAGTCACTTGGATCACAAGCTTGATCCTGCTGCTCACAACGTTTAAACACCTACACAAGAGATCAAGACACAACAAGGCATGCAAATACAAATATCATATTCAAAAGTAACCCACTTAACAGATCAAGGAGCGTTAAGATAAATGATACATAAACATACACATTTATGGAAAATGAAACAATAGTTGTATATTAACAGAATAAAGGAGGAAGCATACAACCAAGCCTTGATGTCAATAGGCTATCCTTGAATGAATTCCCAAGTCCAAGCTAGGCTCTCCAAGCACTCCTTCTCCAAGCCAAATGAGTAGCATATAGGCACAATCTTAGCATAAGCGTGCAAAGAGCCAAAGACCAACCATTTGGGAATGGGAGAGGATGAATATATAAGTAGGGAAAGGAGTTAGGATCTCTCCAAAGATAGGAGAAGACCCTAATCTCAAGGAGGTAGCTCATAGGGATAATACCAAAATGCCAAGTTGAGAGAACTCGACCTCATCTACGCCGAACAACCTCCAGCTCGTCGCTCTGGAAGCTTCTAGATCGCGAAGCTTCTCATCATGTTTAGGAAAATTTCTTTTTAGGGATCATCGCAGGTATACAAGAAAACATAGCGATGGCATCGTGGGGCTAGTATAATGTAACTAATGACCATAGTATTTTTCAGTATCATAAGATCGATGATTCTAAAATTAGGGTTTTAGAGCCATTTCCTTCAGGGGAAGCTCAAGGCATTTTCCAATCAGTGTTTTAGGGAGGATTGGAGCTGCACCTTTGAATGAATACACTACATGATGGTCATTTTTCAAGCACTTTGGGGTATGTCACAGGGAAGTGCGAGAGGTGTGACAAAATACTATGTAACACTGGTTGTTATGCAAATGGGCCTAGGTTCATGGGATTGAATGCCTGGGTGGGTTGGCAGACTTCAAGTGGTTGCAAGGTCTGCGAGTGGTAGAGAAACGATGCATAATTTTAAGTCAATTACAGTTTATTTCTCACATTGCAGGTGTGTAGAGAGATAAGCTCTCTTGGGCACGAAGGGCTTCTCGGCTCGCACCCTCACATGTACAGGGATTTGTCAACTCCTATTTCATTACCAAGAACTGGGATTATGTTGCGATGGAAGGAGAAGTGAAGGCTAGGGGTCAAGGCAGGAGGCCTCAGGTGGCTGAGAAAGAGGATGATTCTAGCTCCTCAAGTGGGAGGTGTGGTAGAAAATCAGTCCCCAGCCTCATTAATGAAGTGGCCAAATCATACCAGGAGGGGACCAGTGAAGAGATTAGAAGTTTAATTGAGGAATGGGAAGCCAACCTGAATCGTCAGGGGAGCGTGACAAAGATAGAGATGGAGGATTGGTGCACGATAGTAACAGACCTTGGGCATATTGAAGTGCGGGTTTCACAGTTCAAGAAGGCCCTATACCTATATTGGATTATGTAAAGTCTCCTAGGCAAGGCCCTGAAGAAAATTTCAATGAGCATGGCGACAACAGTGCAGGACTTTCCCAACTACAAACAATATTTTCAGAAGCTACAATTCCGAATGAAAAAACATGATGGACACCTCGACCGCATTGAGAAACACTTCCCTCATATGATCTCACAGATAGTGTTTCCTTGTTCCAATGCCAAGGATCTGGCTCCAGTCGAATCTGCTTCTATTGAGCAGGATGATTAAAATGTTAGCTGGTTTTCAATTTTGATTATTACGTATGTGGAGAGATTTTACTTTGCAGTTTGAAGTCATATATGTTTATAGGAAACTAGAGTATGGGCAAGGACATGATATACAAACTTATATGGCTTGGGTAGAAAGAATTACTACTTTTTGTTACTCGATGGCTTATCATGCGGTTAGGTGGCCAATAGACTTGGTTTCCCCCGGGCAAGTTGAGGCCACCTAAATTGATTTATATGGTTGTAACTTTCTTATTTATTAATGAAGATGGAAGGATCTACCAAGCTTACAAAAAACTAAAAATAACATTATTTTAAAAAATAATAAATTAAAAATAAAATTGAGAAAATAGCCGAACAACTTATATAATTCCTAATGAATTATTCAAATACATGCATGTGAAAATTTAAGAGTTTTAAATAAGATACCTATATATAACTACCCTCAACCACAATATATAACTACCCTAAATTTAAGAGTTTTAAATAACATACCTATATATATAGCTTACTTGATCCAATAACACCTTAAATCTCTCAAACTCCCAAACATACTCAGTAGGTTTCTGTTTGATCTCTTTCAACTCGGTGATGCACTAAAACTTAGACTTCGGTTTCTTAAACTCTCTTATCAATTTTGTTTTAATATCTACAAACGTTCTGTTCTGATTATTTGAATACTTCATATACCATGTCAATACTCTATCTCATAATGTCATAACGAGTTGCGCTTTCTTTATATTCTCACCACTGATCTGGTTCGTTGTCGATACTACTTCACATAAAAACCAAAACTGTTTCGGATCCTCCAGTTCCTTTTGAAAACAAATAGCTTAATATCAACAACCATACTTATTCTTGGAGGGGGAGGGGGAGAAGGGGAGGGGTAGGGGGAGAGCGAAAAACACCCTGGTTATTACTAGATTCTGGCTTCTACGAACTTTCAGGCTGGAAGGGTGAATACTACAATGCTACTTGGGGGTTATCAGGGTGTCTTTCTTCACTTTTGGATTCCCTCAAAAGAGGGCTATAATCGGCCTCTATGAACGTCTTTGGATCTTGTCCATGAGATCTCTTTCTAGTATCTACTCTATATCTCTTTTCACTTTGCATTATTCCAATCTCTTGCTCAAATTTATTCCTTCTTCTTTCAAACATAAGTAAGCTAGAAATCTAATTACATCTATAAAACTACCTTTTCACACAGAAGCATCTTGATCTGAAGATTCATAGATTTCAAATACTTACCTTGTGGTCCTTTGAAAAATCATTGTTCTGCTTCGCTGTAGGATTGGTTTGGGCTTACCCAGGTTCAATCTATACTACACACAAACAAAACCCTCAATCATTGGCCCTTTCGGCAACAACCGACAAGCAGATCACAATCTCACCCGAAGTGACTATGGGAGGATGCAGTACCAGGTTTCTATAGCCTTGAAGGATTTGGAGATGTGGTATTTATCTTTTCTTATTCTTATCATTCATAAATCACTTCGACACATTAGATTAAACACTTAAACATGTCTTATAAAACCATAAATCGTCACTATGCTAAAATTGAATTGAAGTTGTAATAACTTCCACTCTACAATAGACAATAAATAAATATACACATGAGGATACCAAATTACCTTGGTTCACCCCAATGTTGGGCTACGTCCACAAGAACCGTTTCTAATATAATGAATCTTTGTACAACAAACAGTTCTTGGCCTATGCACTAAGCTACAAGTTGTGTGCGCACTTAGCTACAAACTCAGGCGTCTACGCACTCAACTATAGAGCCTCTCCTTCGCTACAAAAAAACAGATCACAATAATACAACCACAACACCGATCTAGATCAATTCGAACATTCTCTTCTTATTATTTTACCCTATGTATGCTAGTACATCGGAGGGTTACATCATTACAATACCATGATCCAAATACCATGGACTCCATAAAACAAGCAACTATGGCCCAAAAGCCCATTATCCTTTACAACATCACGTGATTTTACAACAAGGAGGGGGTTCAACCCACTCCGATGCACTTATACTGCACGATATATTCCAAGTGCTCCATTGTGTGGTACACTTTGCGTTTTGCTTCTCTACTGCGTGATCTGCTGCACGCTGCGCTCCACTCCACAAAATGCGGAGTCTTTTTCCAAAATATAGGCCAAGTTGGGTTGAGCCCAACATAAAAATTATATCAAAATATATATGCTATTATTTTGAGACATAAGTGTGTATATAAATTCTTTCTCTTTAGCTAACCCATCTACAGATCTCAAAAAACTAAACCCTGAAACTGAATCACTACACTACTGAAATCAATCACTGAAACACATATTGACCTTGTCACAAAACTATGAACCAAATACAAATAATCTCATAGCACCATCATTCATAACATAATCAATTCAAAATCAATCAACATTTTCAAACATAGATCATCTTGGAATAATTCATCGACAGACACCAACAAACACAACAAGACTAATCAGACATCGTATACAACAAAACCCTAGCATATGTATGTGGCCCTTATAAGTCACTTCTGCATATGTACACACCTTTCGAGAAACATACCTGCGTACAAATCTATCCATACTGCAGAATTGATATGCAACTACCCAAAAGTCGATCCGCATATGTACACGATTTTTCTAAAGAAAATTTGTGTATATATCTGTAACTACTAAATAATACCTTTGTTGCACAACAAATCATCAATCAAACCCAAATCTTGGCACATATTGTAAAAGACACATATCATAACATCATCATCACAAATCCATCAACCCATACGAAGATTATTCAATGTGTATTCATTTAAAATCTATAGGATCTGATCCATCATCACATTCCCAGGTACACACTTATTTCAAATCAACCAATTCATTAATAAACAAAATCATGCACACTTAGAACTTTGATCTCCATCTCCTTACATAGCTTAGGCCTTAGAAAATACCTAAGGCCAATTTTGTAGTTATATCGATGGTATTCTTTGACGAAATAAAATATACATTGTCGCACTCATTATTATGGGCCAATACCATGGTAAAGACCCTTGGTATTTAGAATACCATGGTGTGGAAACTATACGTGAATTCTCTTCACCATACCCGAGTATGTACGCGGCCTCTATTCACAGGACCTGCGTATACTTCTTAAAACATTATGTTTATAATTCGTTTGTCTCTAAACTGATATTACTTTGTCCAATGTAATAGCCCTGGTGAAAATTCCATGTAATAAAATTTAATAAAGGAAAAATAATAACCATGGTTGATGGGACACTTATTCCAAGCTGAATGTTGGGAAAGACAACCTAGTATGGGTGTTCATTTCGGTTAATATGACTAATGGGTGTTCATTTCGGTTAATATGACTAAGGAAATTGGAAAATGCAATGGCTAAGGCTTTGGAAAGGAAAAATGGCATTTTTGGCACATTTATTTATGAAAATAATAAAAATTAGGAGAAAATGGAGGTGAAAGGTCATAGGTTGCATGTGAGGATGAAAATGAAGGAAAATAATGGAAAATTAAGAAAATGGAGGCCTCATTCATAAAAAGGCTTAAGAGGATCAGTACGCAGACTTTTGTCAGTTCAATTTTGGAGATCTCTCATTATTCTCTCTCTCTCTCTCATACTCTTAGATACTTAGAGCTTTCTTGGAACACTCTTGGAGAGTGTGGAATACTTGGGGTTTTGGAGCAAGAAGGAAAAGGAAGAGAAGGAAAGTGTAAGAGGACATCAGGATCAGCATCTATAGTGGATTTGGCTTGCAGGTACTGAGTTGCATGTATATTTTCTTCACCAGTTTTGGCATGCATGGCATATGCATGTGGATTATTGGTCATGATCTATCACTGGCATGGAGGTTTTCCTGGATTGACAGTGGATTGCCTAGCCTTTCTATTTCTTGGATAGCCATGGAGTTTGTGGGTTCATTTCCTTGTTTTATTTTGGTTGGTTCTCATGTTTCCTTTAGCTTGGGTTGAGTTATTAGTTCCTGGAAGCCCTGGTTGGACAAATGCTCTGGAAGCCCTATAACAGCTTGGGTTGAGTTACAAGTCCTAGAAGCCTTGGTTGGATAAATTCTTTGGAAGCCCTGGATGGGTTGAGTTACTAGTTCTGGAAACCCTGGTTGGAAAAAATCTTTGGAAGCCCGGCGGAAGCTGTAGGTTGCGTTACTAGTCCTGGAAGCCTTGGTTGGAACAAATGATCTGGAGCCTTGGAAAGCTTGGGTAGAGGCCAATCTGATGATGGTTTTTTGATGTTTGACCATGAGGTGGAATCACTATTTGAGGGGTTTAGGTAGATGGCCTCTGGAAGCCCTGAATAGTTTTGGATTGATGTGCTCTATGAGATCCCACATTCATGCTTAGAGTATGGCACTAGGGTGAATGGATGAAGAGATATTTGGCTCAGCCATTCTATGGTCGGGTGGAACATGGAAGTCCCATCCCGGGTTTGGATTTTGCATCATTAGTATGAGGTTATTTCTCCTGGTATTTCTATGAGTATGATACTAATTTATATGTGGATTATGGATGTGATTTCCTTGGTATTTTTGTTGCTATTATGCTGGTTATGTATATGTTTTATGATAGTAGCTATGTGTGGCTCTCATCATGTTTTTACTTGTAAATGAATGAGCAATGTATCTATGACCTAAAGGATGAAATGGCAGCTAAGGTGTTGAAGCATCAATGCTTCTTAGCATTTCCCAGCTAAGTATGATACCCCTATGCTTAGATCTATTATTTACACTTGTAGATTACATATTCGTGATATGTTTGACAAAATGCCTGTCATGGCTAGTAGGGGTACAATCAAGGGATTGTTTAAATATTTGAATTTTACTCATTGTTTCCTTGTTATCTTTAGGTTATGAAGGTGTCATTCAATTTTGGGCAGTGACCTGGGCTTTGGGCTTGAAAAATTGTCTCAAATCCCGGGGACGTTGGTACAACACTGAGAAAAGTAGTATTTGGATGTTGAATGACTTGTCATGAGAGCATCCAAAGCCTTTTAGATGCTGGGAGGACTATAACATGGGAGCATCCGAGGGTTAAGTGGTCTAAAATCTCAGTGGGACCCAGGGACTAATTAGTAGAAAGGTTGGGATAGTGCCTAGGGGTCCTAATGATGATTTTGAATGTCTGTATGGTGTGCTTCCATTGGTTCCACTTCCTTAACGTGACTTAGGAGGTCAAATCATATCATAGTGGCCTCTCATCGCATGTTTACCTCAGTTGGACGGTTACTTGGGTAGATGTTGGAGGAGGATGTTACAGAGTAGTATCAGAGCATGGTTCACCCCTCAGACTGGATGGGATATGTGTTGGCAATGCATGCATGTCATTTTGGTGTGTGTTCCTTGTGTTGTGAGACCATGTACTTCTTGCATTTGCATGGTGTTGATCATGGTTGTAGTGATGTCGCCATGTGGAACTAGATGTTGTTGTTGTGGAGTCCATTGTCATGAGTTTATGACCAGTTACGTGTTGTTATATGTCACTTACATGTATCATTATTGCGTGCTTGGTTACATGTTTCTACCTGTTGTTGCAAGTATTATTCGTTTATGCTTGATTATATGTGTTTATGCGTGTGTGTGGTCCATGTTTATGCTTGTGTGTTTTCTGCATATGTGCTAGTGTATCATTTACATTTATGGTTGTGAATTGTCCAAATAAATTGGTACAATTGGCGTCTTCATGCATGAGGTCGTGGTATGTGTTATTGATAAGATCATACATCGGTGACTAGAATCCAACTAGAATGATGGTTACATGGTTATATGATTGTGTTATGTTTCTATATGCTGTCATGATTATGTTATACATGTATCATGCTAATTTGTTGATCTTGTAGATGAGGTATCCTCCCCAAACTATGCTAAGGTACATTGGTTTATTGTGATTTGGTTTAGCTGACATGATATACCTTGCAGGAAGAATATCAAATATGACTAGTAAGATGGTAGACTATCATTCCTGAGACTATCCCTATCGATCAAACGAGAAGCATAGTGTTGGGAATTATTCTCATCTAACAAAAGAATTGAGAGTATTAAAGGCAAAAATAAGGAGTGGTAAGGTAGACAATGACAGAATCATACAGGCATAGGAGAAACAAGCAGAGGTACACACATTGATACTTCATATTTTGTCATATTTGCAATGACAGGGACCACGTTGGATCAACCATGAGTAGGAGGAAAAAACTAATGGGGCATATGGTAGTAGGTCCCATGGTGGTCTCAGGTCAGATAGAGATGACACAATGAGAAATGGTAGATTGTTGGACACTCTAGATAGGAGAGGTGATGGACACAGGTACTATTCTAGTTCTGGTTCAAATAGGCACTATGATCATCATCATTATCACCCTTACAGGAGGATTGATAGGGGATACTTGACATATGAGTTTAAGAAAGCAAAGCTACCTACTTTTGATGGAGAGATGAAGATATCACAGGATGCAGAGGCATGGTTGCTTGGCATGAGGAATTTCTTCAGGTTACATGATTATTTAGAGAATATGAAAGCCAGAGTAGCTATATTCAGTCTCAAAGGTAAAGCAGATATTTGGTGGGAAGATGTGAAGAATGTCAGATGTATTCATGAGGAGGACTTGACTTGGAGTGATTTTGAGCAGCTATTCATGAAGAAATACCTATTAGAGAGATAATTTGATGACGGGGAAAAATAATTCTATGAGCTAAAGATGGGATCAATGATAGATGAGGAGTACACCACAGGGTTCTTGGAGCTACTGAGGTATGTGCCTTACCTCATGGATGAGAAGGAAAAGATTTTGAGGTTCATTAGTGGATTACTGGTTGCATTCAAAGACAAGATTGAGTTCGATGATCCTAGATCATTAGAGGAGACCATATGAAAGCTAAGGCATTGTTATGAGAAATCGAAGCGCAGATCTGAGACTGAGCCGGACTGGAAAGATAATGCAAAGAACAAAGGAAAATGGGACAAGAAGTGAGAAATACCTAAGGGTATAGGAAATAAAGGGAATGTAGTGCCATATAATAAGTTCAAAGCATCAAACATAGGGCGGGGATTTCGATCTGAGGAGAAGAATAGGGATGTAGGCTAGAAGCCTATAAAGTGTTGGACTTGTGGCAAAGATCATCACAGGAGAGATTATCTGCAGAATCAAAGTGGTAGGCCTCAGATATATAGTGAAAAGGATGCACAGACTGTTAGGGATGTTGATTAGAGTGTTCCTCGTATCTATGCAGCATTGGATAACAAATCGACAAACCATCATGCATCTATCATTGAGATGGATGGTAAGCTTTGTGATCAAGTTACTTCTGTTTTCATTGACCCCGTACCTAATTATAGCTATGTTAGTCCTGACTTGGTGGATAAGTGTGGTTTGAGTAAGGAATTGCATGCAAAATCTTGGTTAGTGTAGCTGGCTATAAGTACAAACAAGCGAGCTCACGAGTGGGTAAGAGCTTGAACATTTTATTTTAATGGTATGCCTAGCGCAACACATTTGGAAGTATTACCGTTGGGAACATACAGTATGTTGTTGGACATGGATTGGTTGTACCTTCATAGAACCAAGGTGGATTGTTATGACAAATCTATTGAGTGCTTGGATTGCGATGGAGAACCAAGAGCCTTACAGGGAAGGAAGAAAGCCACATCAGTTAGGATGGTGACAATTATGCAGGCAAAGCGTAGTCATAGGAAAGAGTGTGTGTTATTCAAAGTTCATATTTCTAGTGTAAAAGGTAAGGAGGTTAAGGATGCAGATGTTTTGAGAAGGTACCTAGTTCTACAACAGTTCTTCACAAGCATATTTCAGAGTTACCACCTCACATGGAAGTGGACTCTTCTCTTGAGTTAGTGCTACGGCCAGCTCCAACATCAAAAGCACCTTACAGGATGAGTACACTTGAGTTGGTAGAGTTGAAGTTGCAGTTGAAGGAAATGTTGGATAAGGGATACATAAGGCCAAGTGTATCACCATGGGGCACATGAATATTGTTTGTGAATATGAAAGATGGTACTCTTAGATTGTGCACTGACTACATGAAGTTGAACAAACTGACCATCAATAACAGGTATCTGTTACTGAGGATTGATGACTTGTTCGATTAGTTGAAGGGAGAAACAATGTTCTCAAAGATTGATTTGAGATCTAGATATCACAAGGTATGCATAAAAGAGGAGGACATTTACAAGACAACATTCCAGACCAAGTATGGGCATTATGAGTTTGTCGTAGTTACATTCGGGTTGACTAATTCTCCAACTAATTTTATGTGCTTGATGAATAGTGTGTTGCTTCTGTATTTGGATAAGTTTTTTATTGTGTTCATTGATGACATATTGGTATATTCTAAAAATGAGGAAGAGCATGCCTAGCATTTGGCAGTAGTGTTGAGATTCTTGAGAGAGCATCAGTTGTATGCTCAACTTGGAAAGTGTGGTTTCTTTTAGAGTGAGGTACATTACTTGGGACATGTTGTCTCTAAGGAGGGTGTTGCAGTAGATCCAGAAAATATCAGGACCATCATGGAGTGGGTAGCTCCAAGGAATGTAGACAAGGTGAGGTCCTTCATGGGATTGGCAGGTTATTATAGGAGGTTCATCAGGAACGTATCACAGATTTCTTCTCCTATCACATAATTGTAGAGAAAAGGTAAGAATTTTGAATGGACAAAGGAGTGTGAGGTTAGTTTTGAGCAGCTTAAGTAGTTGTTGACACATGCACAAGTGGTAAATATTGCAGATCTAGACAAAGAGTTTGTAGTATGCACATATGCTTTAAATAAGGGACTGGGTGGAGTCCTTATGCAGGATGGACAGGGGGTATGATATAAGTCACAAAAATTGAATGAGCATGAGAAGAACTACCCCACACATGACCTTGAGTTGGCAGCAATCATATACGCATTGAAGATGTGGAGGAAGTATCTTCTAGGTAGGAGGTTTGTGTTGATGAGTGATCGCTGTGGTTTTCGGTATCTATTTGATCAACCGAATTTGAATGGTAGGCAGGTTCAATGGTTGGCCACAATCAATGAGTTCGATTTTGAGATCAGATACATCAAATGTAAAGAGAACAAGGTGGAAGATTCCCACAGCAGGCGGATACAAGTAAATCACTTAGCAACTATGAGCTCCTATGGGACAAACTTACATGATAGAATTTTTTTGGAAGGTCAGTAGGATGTCTGGTATATGGAGATTGTGCACATGTTGCAGCAGACTTTGGATTGCAGTACAGGTACAAGTGGTGGTACATGTACACGTACAGGTGGTGGTATAGGTACATGTACATGTGGTGGTATAGGTGCACAAGATGTGGCCTATTTCCTTACAACAGATGGATTGGTTAGATTCAAAGACAAGATATATGTGCCAAATAACATTGAGCTCAAGAAGGTGATCTTGAGAGAGTTTCATGTGAAACCATATTCGAGTCACCCAGGTTATCAGAAGATAGTGACTCTTGTATAGAAGCTTTATTATTGGCCGAATCT
This sequence comes from Pinus tabuliformis, assembly GCA_031772625.1. Lineage (NCBI taxonomy): Eukaryota > Viridiplantae > Streptophyta > Pinopsida > Pinales > Pinaceae > Pinus > Pinus tabuliformis. Next base: position 77,795,656 of record CM062812.1, read on the forward strand.
AAAGAAGGATGTAGCGAAGCTTGTGACTAGGTGTTTCGAGTGCCAACGTATGAAGGCAGAGTGTAAGCATCCAGATGGACTGCTATAGCCGATTGTGATTCCAAAATGGGAACGGGAGTTCATTTCCATGGACTTTATCACAAGTTTTCCAAGGAAAATGAGACAACAAGATTCCATCATGGTTGTTATGGACAAGTTGGCAAATGTTGCACACTTCATTCTAGTCAAGTCTACCTCTCAGCTAGCGATGTGGCACAAGTATTCATTAGAGATGTGGTTAGATTGCATGGTGTTCCGAAGAATATTGTGTTAGACAGGGATACACAGTTCAATTCCAAGTTTCAGAAGGAGTTATTTTTAAGTTTGGGCACAAAGTTGGCCTTCAATATATCTTATCATCTGTAGATAGATGGACAGACAGAGAGGGTCAATAAGATATTGGAGGACATATTGAGGATGTATGTGATGCATCAACAACAAAAGTGGGAAGAGTATCTTCCACTGGTAGAGTTCTCTTACAACAACGGGTATCAGGAATATTTGAGCACGAGTCTGTTTGAGGCAGTGTATGGGAAGAGTTGCAATACTCCCATCAGTTGGAGTGATCTAGTTAAAAGGTGTTGATTGGACTAGACATGTTTGCTGAAATGGAACAAGAAATGTAGGTTATAAAGAAGAATTTGAAAGCAGCACAAGATAGGCTAAAGAGCTATTCAGATCAAAAAAGGTTGTTCAAGGAGTTTGAGGTTGGGGAACAGGTGTACTTGTGCATCAAACCAAAGAAAAGCTCCTTGCAGATTGGATCATCTTCCAATCTAACACCTCAGTTTTGTGGACCCTTTAGTATTCTTGAGAGGATTGGTCCAGTAGCCTATTGAATTGCATTGCCTCCAATAGTGAAAGTCCATGATGTTTTATATGTTTCGTTGCTCAAGAAGTATGTTAAAGATGCCGACCATTTGATTGATTGATTTGTATTGCAAGTGGAACCAGATGGAGAATTCCAGCTAGAGCCTCACTGTATATTGAAAAAAATGGCGCTCATGCTCAGGAACTAAAAAATCGATCAAGTTAAGGTGCAATGAATCACTTTGGGGCTGATGAAGCTACATGGGAGATGGCAGATCATATGCGGGCTATGTATCCTTCATTGCTTACCGGTTGAGGCAAAACATTTTTGGTATGGTGTTTTGGTATATGTCTTGGTACATGTTTTGGTACATGTTTTGGTGATGTTTGGTATATGTACATATGTATATGGATGTAAATACCACCATGAGCTATGTTATAAAGCTCCAATACGTGGTATGGGTATCATGTCATTATGATGTTATGCTTGTTATGTTTTCATGTTCGTTTTCTTCTCAGCGGGTTGATCATTTTAAATATTGCAACGAGCTAAGTTATAAAGCTCCATCGGCAGTATGGTTTGCTTACAACTGTCTTGTGGTGATAGGTGTTGTTGAACACCGAGGACGGTGTTCCTCCAAGCGGGAGGGTTTTGTAATAGCCCTAGTGAAATTTCCATGTAATAGAAGTTAATAAAGGAAAAATAATAACCACAGTTGATGGGACACTTATTCCAAGCTGAATTATGGGCGAACATCTTAGTATGGGTGTTCATTTTAGTAAATATGGCTAAGGAAATTGGAAAAGGCAATGGCTAAGGCTTTAGAAAGGAAAAATAGCATTTTTGGCACATTTCTTTATGAAAATAATGAAAATTAGGAAATAGGGAGGTGAAAGATCACAAGTTGCATGCGAGGAGGAAAATCAAGGAAAATAATGGAAAATGAAGAAAATAGAGGCCTCATTTATAAAAAGGCTTATGAGGACTAGTACATAGACTTTTTCAGTTCAGTTTTGGAGCTCTCTCATTCTTATTCCTCTCATACTCTTGGACACTTAGAGTTTTCGTGGAGCACTCTTGGAAAGTGTGGCATACTTGGAGTTTTGGATCGAGAAGGCATAGGAAGAGAAGGAAAACAAAAAAGGACATCGGAATCAACAAATACAATGGATTTGGCTTGTAGGTACCAAGTTGCATTTATGTTTTCCTCACTAGTTTTGGCATGCATGGCATATGCATGTGCATAATTGGTCATGATCTGTCACTGACATGAAGGATTGTCTGGATTGACAATGGATTGCCTAGCCATGCCATTTCCTGTATAGCCATGGGGATTGTGGGTTCATTTCCTTGTTTTTTTTTTATTGGTTCTCATGTTTCCTTTAGCTTGGGTTGAGTTATTAGTTCCTCGAAACCCTGGTTGGAAAAATGCTCTGGAAGCCCTGTAACATCTTGGGTTGAGTTACTAGTTTTGGAAGACTTGGTTGGACAAACTCTATGGAAGCATGGCAGTAGTTGTGGGTTGAGTTACTAGTCCTGGAAGCCTTGGTTGGAACAAACACTCTAGAGCCCTGGAAGGCTTGGATGAAGACCCATCTGATGATGGTTTTGTGATGTCCGACTGTGAGGTGGAATCACTATTTGATGGGTTGCGGTGATGGCCTCTGGAAGCCCTATATGGTTTTGGATTGATGTGTTGTATGAGATCCCACATTCATGCTTGGTATATGGCACGATGGTGAATGAGTGAAGAGATATTTGGCTCATCCAATCTATGGTCAGGTGGAAAGTGGAAGTCCCATCCCGGGTTTGGATTTTTCATCATCAATATGAGGTTACTTCCCCTGGTATTTCTATGAGTATTACACTGGTTTATATGTGGATTATATGATTTTGATTTCCTTGGTACTTCTGTTGCTATTATCTTAGTTATGTATACTTTTTTATGACAATAGATATGTATGGATCTCATCATGTTTTTACTTGTAAATGAATGAGCAATGTATCGATGACCTAATGGATTAAATGGTAGCTAATGTGTTGATGCATCAATTCTTCTTAGCAATTATTAGCTACCTATGAGGCCCCTATGCTTAGATATATTATTTACACCTGTAGATTACATATTCGTGATATGTTTAATGAAATTCCTTTCATGGCTAGTAGGGATCCAGTCAAGGGCGTGTTTAAATATTTTCATTTTCCTCATTCTTTCCTTATTATCTTTTTGTTCTGAAGGTGTCATTCAATTCTGGGCAGTGACCTGGGCTCTCGGCCTAAGAAAGTGGCTCAAATCCCTGAGACATCGGCACAACTTTGAGAAAAATAGTCCCTGGATACTGGCATGCCTTGTCATGAGATCGTCGAGAGCCTTCTGGACGTTGGAAGGCCTATAGAATGGGAGCATCCAAGGATCAAGTGGTCTAAAATATTAGTGGGACCGAAGGACTCATTGGAAGAAAGGTTGGGATGGTTCCTGAGGGTCCTAGTGTTGATGTTGAAGGTCTGTATGGTGTGTTTCTTTGGTTCTACTTCCTTAATGTGACTTACTAAGGTTGAATCATATCATAGTGGCCTCTCATTGCATGCTTAGCCCGGTTGGCTAGTTACTTGGGTAGATGTGGGAGGAGGGTGTTACATCCAAGCTGTCTATCACATCCATACTGGTCCGCATAGTTATCCTACTATTATCATGTTGACATCTTTATTAAGTAGGTTTCCATCTAGGACAACACATTTTTCATAATGCTAACACTTTGATGGTCAAACCATAAGTCATCTTGTGTTATAACAGTCTATCCTTGCGGAGAATTTGAAGGCAAGCAGTTTCATCATCAAGCAAGCGTGGAGTTGAACGAGCAAAGCTTGGATTTAAGGATTATGATGTGTTTATATGAAATATGCTCATGATTTTCACCTCGTAGCGAATCATGAGAAACATATTTCCTATTTTGATTAGATCATTCAATTGTCAATTGAAAACTAGTTTCTAGACTTGTAATTCTTCAAAGTTGTTATTTTAGAACTATTATAAATTACTTTGAAGCAAAGACAAGGATATAATTATAGTTTTTAATTGTTGTTATCAAAGAACTGTTTTCATGAATACAATTACTCTATTCCTATTATAATTCTATGTCATGGTGATTAATTCGTTGAACTGAGTTTTTTCATTCTTGTGTTCAACAGCGGGCCCCCTGAAGATTTGTAAGCTAGCATAGTCATTTAAATTTCATTTTTTTCTTGGAATTCGTTTCAATTTGGTTGAAATTATCTAGATGATTTATGATTCATAAACGCTCCATTTTTACATTCAATTTACTCATTACTTCATTGACTGTTACATGATTGAGCACTCAAATAAGATAAAAAATAACAAAAACATTTCATTCATTATTTACTTGTTTGAATTCCTTCATACCTCAGTCTCAGATTTATTTCATGCTTGGATTAACTTTCATTAAGACTGCACACACCGGTAATTTGTAAAGATTAGTAATTCCTTGTTTTTTTTCAAGTTGATATTGTTTTATTTTAATTCCACTGCTAGTAGGATAGTGAGCTAACTTATTAAAATCAAGTCCTTTGCTTATTCAATAGAATAGGCTTCCAATTATATAAAAGTAGCTTAGAATTCCGATCTTGCAAAATTGCTTATACTTTTGATTTTGCAAGGTAGCATAGAATTTTAAAATAGCATATACTTTTAATTCTATCCATTAGTATAACATTTCCATTCTGCTCAATTAGAAGAAATTGTTAGTTCGAGTTTGGTAAAATAGTCATTCCAATTCCTAAATTAATGTGCTTTGATTTTAGTTTGGTTGGTGGATCTTACAGAGAGAACATGTGAATGAATTTACAAAGAGTTACTCTTGGGTAGTTCAACTTTACATGTTATCTTTGAATTTCAAATCCCTAATAAAAAATAAACCTCCTAGCATATATAGTGCACACTCACCTCACAATTACACGAACCTTGGTTTGACAATTTAATGAAGTAATTTAACTATCAATTAAATTACCCAACATTTTGTGCGTCGTTGCTGAGGAAGTGTATATAAGACTTTATTTTTGGTTTTGATTTGCATATCATATTAGATGCATTAATTTTCTTGATGCATAGTTAAAATCATATTAAAATAATTTAGGATGCATGTATAGAGAACAAGATTCCACAAGTAGATGTATAAGTAGAGGTAGAGGACGTAGTTCAATACCAACATCACTAACCACCCCCGCTAGACCACGTAGTGCCACATCATCCACCGACACTCGCATTCCATCCATAGCAGGGAGACATAGACTCCCTGAAGTGCATATGTATGAAACTCAACCTAAGGATTCACCAACCTCCTCTACATAAGTTGTAGTTGAAGAACCTACATCCCCTACTGAAGGAGTCATATTTCTCTCTTCAACAGGTGAACAACTCTTAGGAGAGGAGTTAGAAGCACGTAGTGTAAAAGAGGAGGAATTGTTTTTGACATACCATTAGTAGAAGAACCATGGGAAGAAGTAGAAAACCTTATAGTTCAACCTTATATTAGCTCTGAGAAATCTACAATGGCGAGAGAGGGAGAATGAGAAGTACACAATGGAGAGGAAACACGAAGGATTGGTGAAGTAAGAAGTAGAGAAGGTAATAGAGGAGACAAAGGCGGTAGAGGTGGAAGGGGAGATGATTGATATTTCCATGAGGAGGATCCTTTTGGATTCCTCGTCTTAGATACAAACACCTATTGGAGTTGGATTTTCCAATGCTTCATTTCCCTATGAGCTAAGTATGGTGAATTGCAAGATCACATAGGGACTTGTATTTACCCAGTTGTCATAGTTATTCTTATCCAACAATGGGCTTCCTCCATTTTTATATAATGGAGGCTTTCTATGTACATTAATAACAAGTTTGTAAGTAACTAAATACTCGTTCATGGTATTAGAGCGGGTGATTCCTGCCCTCCTTAATTATTTTTTTGAGTTTTTATTTTTTATTTTTATGATTTTGAATGGGACTTACGTAGATCTTAAATGTTTTTTATCTGTTGTGATGGGTTTTTTGTCTTTGGATACACAGATCAGGCTAGTTTGAGGCTACCTATAGGTGTGAGAAGCTCTTAATCATTGATTGTTTTAATAGCCAACACCATTCATAATGTCTGAGGCCACTCTGGTGTTGAATCATTATGGAAAGAGAGTGATTTCATTAGATCTAATTAGATTTAGTTAGATCTGGTGTGGATCTACAACCCAGATCAATGAGGTTGAATGTGAATGGCCGAGAGAGCGAAATGCCCGATCTGAAGCATGATCTATGTTTCGAAGCCAATAGAGTCACTATTGGATGCGTTTTTCTTACGGACAAAAGGGTCGGAGGCATGACTGAAGTAGAGGCCCTTGTATATGGTCCCAACTCAAATTCAGGTAGTTCTAGATGACGCCATGCAAAGAAGAGAGACCAGTGCAACATGAGCATTGCCATTACCTCCTTGCTAATCGCCTACAGTGAATGAGATACAACTTCTTTTTCCTGTTCTTTAAAATGGGTATTGTCCGATATTGATTCTTTCAAATTTTATACAGAAAATTTATTTAGAACACTGTAAAGAAAAAGAGGAGACGAGGAATTGAAGTTGCATACGCATTATGGGCCGAATATCACTAATGTTGGGTGTGAAGAAATTGATAAAGATTGTGGAGATTGTTGTGTTGGAAGCCTCATTCAAGAAATACCTTCTTTCAGCAAATGCCTTCTTTTGGAGTCGTAGCACGTCGTGAAGCTCCAACAAAGGAATCTAGAGTCATGCCATTCAAATGACTGTTGAGGCTGTTGAAATTGTAATTTCAACTGCGTGACACTTGAACCGCGCAGCATTTAATTCGCAAAAACAGCTCTAGAAAACCGCTACCTTATCGGACCACTTTTGCTCAGCAAGTGGTTTCCTTACAAACTCATCCGATGCAATCAATTTTGGACGTGTGTCAACTGTACGTTTTCAAAACCACCCTTCCATCGGGACATAACATTCAGCAAGTAAGGGGCATCCGATATCGTTCCGAACCGTCCGATCGCAAGGGAGGTTGTCCGTAGTCGATTAACCCAAGCTGCGTACAGGCCTGCATCAAATAAATATTACGTGGAGTAAACGTTTTGTTTGACCAGCATTTCAGAAAATATTTAATGAAGGTTAATGCTAGTCGTAGATGTTAGGTATAAGTTTTTATTTCTTACGGAGGTATGGGTAAGAAAATGTATGTAAATTTTTTTTGGTCGCATATGTATTGTATGTATTATGTTTTTTCATGTTATGAGTTGACTTGTGTGAAAAAATGGTGAAACGCAGCAGCGTAGGAAAAGTCCAAGTTTTGGTATAGTATGTGAGGATCGCACAGCAGTGCGTAGAAGAACTAGGGGAGATTTTTTTTTTTGAAGAGGTTGACTTTGTATGTGTGGATCGCACAACAGTGCGAAGACGAAGGAAAGATTAGAATAAAGCATGTAATATTTTGTGTGCTGATGTTTTTTTTTGTAATGAGCAGGCACATAATGTTTTTTTTTGGAGCAGCATATGTAAAAATTGTTTTTACAGCACTATATGCAAAAGGTTTTTACAGCAGAAAATGTAAACAAAATTTACACACAGCTGTGTAAATTTTTTTTTAAAAGGAGACAGAGTAATTTTGTTAAAATGTTTTTGGTGAATCCCTCTGAGTGAAAGAGGACGAATCTTGTATCAGGAATTTTGTTTTAATGAATACAAAGATATTGTGGGTGTATGTAATGCTCTGCTCAGAAATTTTTTAAGCTTCCTTATGTTAAAATCCTGGAGAAAAACTGAGCATTGTCTCTGTGTTCGGTTTATTTTGTTTTTGGGATTTTAACAGAAAAATCCCCAACAATGGTATCAAAGCTGGTTTAGGCTCTTTAAAGGTGTTAAAGACGTTGAAGGGAGGAGTTTTTTGTTGCAGCAGTAAATCTTCTCCATCAAAGTGAAATCTCAGGCAAAAGGATTCAGGTATTTCTCAAAAAAAAAATTGTGTAGCTGTTGAAGACAATCAGTTTTTTTTAAATACATAGTCCAATATTTGAAGCATAGCTGAGAATGCAAGGAATGGCCAGCACAATCACTAGCATGGGTATGTTTAACACCCAACTCCCACAGTTTAATGGGAAAAACTATGACTATTGGGCAATAACCATGAGAGCCCTGTTTGTCTCTCAAGATTTATGGGAATTAGTTGAAGATGGCTTTGAAGAACCAACAGATGAAAATGAGTTTAATAGGTTAACTCAGGCAGGGAGAGATCTATTGAAGAGCAATAGGAAGAAGGATTCAAAAGCCCTTGTATTTTTGTATCAAGTAGTGGACCAGAGTGTGTTTCCAAGGATAGCAGCAGCTAAGACATCCAAAGAAGCATGGCAAACCCTCAAGACAGCCTATCAAGGCATGGAGAAAGTGAAGACAACAAAACTACAATTGCTGAGGAAAGATTTTGAGAATCTGTGCATGAAGGAGTCAAACAATATTGACTCATTCTTCACACATGTAATTGGTCTAGTCACACAGATAAGGACTCATGGAGAGACTCTTGAAGAAAGGAGGATTGTGGAGAAAATATTGAGAGTCCTACCCTCAAGGTTCCATGTGATTGTCACCACCATAGAAGAGACAAAGGATCTCTCAAACTTTTCAGTTGATGAACTTCATGCATCACTGATAACACATGAGAAGAGGTTGAGTAGAAATGAAAATTCATCTCTAGAGCAAGCCTTCAAGACCCAGATGTCCTTTGGAAGAGGAAGAGGTCAAGGCAGAGGAAGCAAGAGAGGAAGAGGCAGAAGCCAAAACAGAGGTGGAAGGAACAGTCTAGCAAATGCTCAAGGAAGAGGCCCAGCAATCCAAATCAGAACCAAGGCCAAGGCAGTAGTCAACAAAGTGGACAACATCATGCTCAAAGACAAAGGTATGAAAAATCCAATGTCCAATGTTATTATTGTAAAAAATATGGGCATTATGCCAATGAATGCAAAAAGAAGCAACATGATATGAACAATAGATCTTGTGCAAATATCACTAGAGAAAATATCAGCTAAGATAATGTATTGTTAGCTTGTAACATGGTTGAAACAAATAGTGATGATATATGGTTTCTAGATTCCGGTTGTAGTAACCATATGACAGGAAACATAGCCTTGTTTTCCAAGTTAGATCAGAGTGTGAAGTCACAAGTCACACTAGGAACTGATAGCAAAATTTATGTTATGGGAAAAGGAGAAGTAAAAATATTTACGAAGAAAGGAGAAAGGAAAACCATAGCAGATGTCTATTATGTTCCTGGAATGAGATGTAACCTCTTGAGATTGGACAACTTGTTCAAAAGGGTTACAATGTCTTCTTTGTGAATGATGTATGCACCATCATGGATGGAGCACCCAACAAAAGATGTATTGCTGAAGTGAAGATGACGAGGAACATGATGTTCCCTCTCAGAATAAGGGCAGATTTGAAAAACAAAGAAGTAATTGCAGCAGTTACCCAAAGGCTTTCCAAAGTGTGCCAAAGGATGAAAATTGGTTGTGGCATTTTGAGATTTGGACATCTCAACTTTGGAGGTCTTAACTTGTTGAGTAGAAAGGGAATGGTAAGAGGATTACCATTGATATAGAAACCGGACAGCCTTTGTGAAGGTTGTATCTTGGGGAAACAACATAGAGAAAGTTTTCCATCAGGGAAAAGCATAAGGGCAAAAGCACCCTTAGAGATTGTCCACTCAAACTTATGTGGACCAATGCAAACTCCATCACTAGTAGGCAGCCAATATTTTCTAACATTCATTGATGATTTCACCAGAAAGACTTGGGCTTATTTTCTAAAGAACAAAAGTGAAGTGTTCGAAAAATTTCGAAATTTCAAAGCACTTGTGGAAAATCAAAGTGGGCTGCGCATCAAAGTTCTGAGAACTGACAGAGGAGGTGAGTATATCTCCAAAGACTTTCTACGGTTTTGTAGAGAAAATGAAATACACAAGCAATTTACAGCTAGGTACACCCCGCAACAAAATGGAGTAGCTGAAAGGAAGAATAGGACCATCATGGATATGGCGAGGAGTATGCTAAAGGCAAAGCATTTTCCAAATGATTATTGGGCTGAAGCTGTACATTGTGCAGTATATATTTTGAATAGGTGACCTACAAAAGCAGTCATGAATAAAGTGCCGAAAGAAGCATGGAGTGGGAGAAAGCAAGGAGTCACCCACATGAAAGTTTTTGGTTGTGTGGCTTATGCACACATTCCAGATCAGCTATGGAGGAAGTTGGACAGCAAAGGGGAGAAATGTATTTTCATTGGATACAGTGAGGAATCCAAGGCTTACAGGTTGTATATCCCATCTACCAAGAAGATTTTTGTGAGTAGAGATGTTCAATTCATTGAGGAGGAAGCTTGGGATGGAAGCATAGAGAAAACAGTTAATGTTAAAAACTGTTTGTCTCATGATGAAGATGATGAGGAGTTGGCTGAAATACATCCCCAAACATCAGCGCCAACACAAGGACAACAAGGAACACCCTTGAGGATAAATGAAAGTGCTTCTCCAAGCACACCACAAGGAGGAAATTCAAGTGATTCTTCAAGCACTTGCACACCAAATGAAAGAGGTAAGAAATTCAGAAATTTAAGTGACATTTATGATGAAGGTATGAATTCTTTGTTTGCCTTATATTGTCATGTTGATGACCCTATTCATTTCGAAGATGCAATTAAAGATAAGAAATGGATAGAAGCTATGGATGAAGAGATGAATGCCATAGAAAGAAACAAGACATGGGATTTGGTTGAGCTACCAAAAGGTAAAGAAGTCATTGGAGTCAAATGGGTCTACAAGACCAAGAGTAATGTTGAAGGCAAGATAGAAAGGCACAAGGCAAGGCTGGTTGTCAAGGGATACAAGCAGCAGTATGGGAGAGACTATGAGGAAACTTTCGCACCGGTTGCAAGAATGGAAACCGTGAGAGCAGTGTTGTCCATAGCAGCACAAAACAAGTGGAAAGTTTACCAAATGGACGTGAAGTCAGCATTCCTAAATGGAGTGTTAATGGAAGAGGTTTATATTGAGCAACCTCTAGGCTATGAGAAGAAAGGTGAAGAACACAAAGTGTGCAGATTGAAGAAAGCTCTTTATGGGCTGAAGCAAGCGCCAAGAGCATGGTAAAGTAGGATAGATTCCTATCTACCAGAAAAAGAATTTGAAAAGTGTGAGGGAGAACCCACCCTCTACATCAAAGAAAAACATGGTAAAATTTTAATTGTTGTGTTGTATGTTGATGATGTTACTTTCACAGGCAATGATGTTTATCTCATTGAGAATTTCAAATCAGTGATGAAGGAAGAATTTGAAATGACTGACATGGGCTTGTTAAGATACTTCTTAGGAATAGAAGTAGATCAAAATGAAAATGGAATTTTCATCTCACAAGCTAAATATGTAAATGAAGTGTTGGGCAGATTTAATATGCAAGAGTGCAAGGCAGCAATCACTCCCACAGTAATGGGATTAAAACTCAGCAAAGAGGATAGCAGCAAGGATTTTGATCCTAGCTTGTACAAGAGCATAGTTGGCAGCCTTATGTATTTAACTACAACTAGGCCTGATATAATGTTTTCTGTTAGTTTAATTTCCAGATTCATGGAGAGGCCAAAGGAAGCACATTGGCAGGCAGCAAAAAGAATTTTGAGGTATGTTAAAGGTACAAAAATGTTTGGCATTTCATATACTGTCTCAGAACATTTAGATTTAATTGGATACACTGATAGTGATTGGGTTGGAAGTGTAGATGATCGGAAAAGCACTTTCGGTTATGTTTTTCACATGGGTTCAGGAGCCATTTCATGGGCTTCTAAGAAACAACCTATTGTGGCGTTGTCTACAGCAGAGGCTGAATATGTGGTAGCTACAGCAGCAGCATGTCAAGTAGTTTGGATGAGGAGGATGTTAAGGAGCTTAGGCCAAGAGCAGGCAAAATCAACAGTGATTTTTTGTGACAATAGCTCAGCTATTGCTTTATCAAAGAATTCAGTGTTTCATAAGAGAACGAAACACATTGACACAAGGTTTCATTACATCAGGGAATTGGTAAGCAATGGAGAAATTGTCTTACAACATTGCAGGACTCAGGAACAGGTTGCAGACATTTTGACAAAGCCATTGGATCAGAAAAGCTTTGAATTTTTGAGGAAGTGTTTGGGTATGACTGAATACCCAGCAGTTGAAATTAAAGGGGAGTGTTGAAATTGTAATTTCAACTGCGCGACAGTTGAACCGCGCAGCATTTAATTCGCCAAAACAACTCCAGAAAACTGCTACCTTATTAGACCACTTTTGCTCAACAAGTGGTTTCCATACAAACTCATCCAATGCAATCAATTTTTGACGCGTGTCAACTGTACGTTTTCAAAACCACCCTTCCATTGGGACATAACATTCAGCAAGTAAGGGGCATCCGATATCGTTTCGAACCATCCGATCGCAAGGGAGGTTGTCCGCAGTCGATTAACCCAAGTTGCGTACAGGCCTGCATCAAATAAATATTACGTGGAGTAAACGTTTTGTTTGACCAGCATTTCAGAAAATATTTAATGAAGGTTAATGCTAGTCGTAGATGTTAGGTATAAGTTTTAATTTTAATGTTTTTATTTCTTACGGAGGTATGGGTAAGAAAAAGTATGTAAATTTTTTTTGGTCGCATATGTATTGTATGTATTATGTTTTTTCATGTTATGAGTTGACTTGTGTGAAAAAACGGTGAAACGCAACAGCGTAGGAAAAGTCCAAGTTTTGGTATAGTATGTGAGGATCGCACAGTAGTGCGTAGAAGAAGCAGGGGAGATTTTTTTTTGAAGAGGTTGACTTTGTATGTGTGGATCGCACAGCAGTGCGAAGACGAAGGAAAGATTAGAACAGAGCATGTAATATTTTGTGTGCTGAAGTTTTTTTTTGTAATGAGCAGGCACATAATGTTTTTTTTGGAGCAGCATATGTAAAAATTGTTTTTACAACATTATATGCAAAAGGTTTTTACAGCAGTAAATGTAAACAAAATTTACACACAGCTATGTAATTTTTTTTTTAAAAGGAGACATAGTAATTTTGTTAAAATGTTTTTGGTGAATCCCTCTGAGTGAAAGAGGATGAATCTTGTATCAGGAATTTTGTTTTAATTAATACAAAGATATTGTGGGTGTATGTAATGCTCTGCTTAGAAATTTTTTAAGCCTCCCCGTGTTAAATATCCCGGAGAAAAACAGAGCATTGTCTCTGTGTTCAGTTTATTTTGTTTTTGGGATTTTAACAGAAAAATCCCCAACAGAGGCTGTTACAAAGACGAAATCTGAACCATGTAATTCCTCCAATTTTTCTTACAAAACAATTAAGAAGATAACTCTTACCTGTTCCTACACAACCTGTAATAAAGACAGATTCCCCTATTGAAATGACGTTTAGAACTCTCATATTCTCATTGAATAACGTAATGTTTTCCTCTGAATGGGCCTCCCACATTCTCACGACTTTATTCCATTCTACTCGTTGTTTTCTGTAATTGGTTATCTCATAAAACCATCCATATTTTGAGCCGATTTTGACCTTTGATTCACTTTGTTTTCCCTATGATTATTTTTCCATACTCTAATTGGCTAGTGACTTTGTTTTTCGCAGTTCCATCCTCCCGCTGAGTTTCTAGGTTAGGGGATTTTGGGAGTCAGATTTATGATGGAAACCACTGAATCTTTTAGTCACAGTGCTCAATTTTTTTCCTTCAATTCTCATTGCAGATTTGGCATTTCACTAAATCCAAATCACATCACCCTTGATGCAAATATTTTAGCTATAACTGTAGCGGAGTACCCATCTATAATGTCAAAGAAAACCTTGCAAGATCATATGCCCAAGAGAAGTAGCATCCCCTCTCTTTGCCTGCAGATTTGTTGAGCTTCATGGTGTCAGATCTGAAGTCATTTACCAATGGAAAGATAACATCCACAACCGGTCAGGTTTTTGATCCGATGCTTGATCCCTTCAACAAATAAGGTGCAATTCGTTGGAAAATTGAGGTTCTGCATTCTTTTTAGTTGCACCTATTTTAATTTGACCATGATTTTTTATTAAAGAAAAGAGAAAAGGGGATTTTAATACTCTTTCTTTTTTCATAAAGGAGAAAGGACCTTAATTAAGGTTTTTTCTGTTCGAAAAACGGGGAGAAAACTTATTCATAAAAGGAAAAAGGAACTTCATAATAGTATTTTTTGGATTTAAAAAAGGAGAAAAGTATCAAGGCATTCAAAGATGATGCGCATTGAAGAATATCTATATGTTCATTCGTTGATGCTTTGATGCTAGGCGGTTATGAAATCTTTATGGCTGGTCATGCAAACATAGTTGTAATGATCTTATTTGTGTGGTGATTGGAAGCTTCAAATTATTTTTGTCATTATTAGTCCTCTTTTATAACAGTTTTTTCTTCTGTGGCTAGTGGATATAAACTTGCCAACTTGTTTTTTACAAGATGGGTAAAAGATTGCAGGAATTTCGTGAGAAGAATACAACATATGAACTTCGTAAAGAGGTTATGCAATTGAAATCAGTGGTAGCCCTTTTGCAAGAAGAAAATGAAACACTTAAAAATAAGTTGCAAACTTCAGTAGTTGAAAAAATCTAGAAGGTTGACCATTTGGAATGAACCATGGGAAAATATCTCCAAATTCTTGTAGATGAATTTCAAGAGAAGATGGACCTTCTTGATGACTTGCAGGAGGGAGTTGAGTCTTCTTCTAACTCAGATTTGAAGAAGCAACTAAAGAACAAAATAAACAACATGATATGGAGATTGATTATTTAAAAGAAACAATGATGGAGGAATATCATTTTTTGAAGCAAGATCATGATGCATTGCCACAAAAGCTAATTGAGAAGGATGAGATTATTCAAAAGCTACAAGAGTCTGAGAAGGAACTTGAATTGGAATTTAGTCATATTCAACAATTAGAGATGGAGACGGTTAATTTTAAGGTGCCAAGCTCTTCTTCTTCCACACTTGACGATGCTGATTTTCAAAAGGTTGATGCAGATGATCATGAATCATCACATGCTATTGCCACACCCAGTTTTAAAAAGAATTCTACTCGTATTGGATCAAGATTTTTGAGTAAAATGGAATATACTGGTGGAGGAATTGGGAAGAATGGACACGGAATAGTTTCTCCTATTAACCGTGTAGTGCAGACATCAAGAGTAGTTCTTGGATACGATCTTGCTACTACCTCATCACCTACATCCAACTGTGAAGTGCTTCCAAATGAAAATGTTGTGAAACCTAACTTTGAGTCTGCAAAAACAAAGACGGAGGCATATCCACATCATCATCAAAGGAAATAATCCAGGCCCTAGCATTCTTGGTCAATTACTAGTCCCACATTTAGATCATTACAAAAGAGAGATGAAAGAATGAATCGTGGACTAGTGCCAACCATTAAGATCATTTGTGGATGGATTGATGGATGGTCATGGAATCATCTGAACCAATTCTTGAAGACTTCATATCGTCATGTTGCATCAGTTATTCATTGTTGATTTCCACTTTTCGCCTAGTTGTGCTTCAAGGGGGAATTTGTTGTAATGAAGACGATTGATTCTTGCTCCTTTCACAGTTGTGTTTTAGTGGGGGCAGTTAGATGGTGACAAATGTTGTCATTTCTTTATTGATGTTTGTCATTGTGTGATGGTGAGAGTGTTCAAAAAACTCCAGGAGTGTTGTTGTACAACATCTGAGATGAGTTTGTCATAGTTGACAAGCCTCATTATTTGTTTGTTGGTTGATGGTGTTGCTTCTATTTGAAGCCCTTGTCCTCGTTCTTTAACAACGCCTATTTTTTCTGAGGCTTCAATTCATTGCCTTAGATTCTATCACAACATTCTCTTAGATTCATTGATCTTACTATTATATTTTCTTCATTTTTTACAAATGTAGGTTTTGAAGTATCTAGGCTCTTACATTGAGCTTCAGGTGTCAAGCTTGAATTTCAGGTTCTAGAGTTTGAAAGATTTTATCAACAATAGTTGCAATATTTAAAAAATTATAACAAAATTTATTTGCAATTTAAAAAAGTTGATTTTTTTTTTAATTAAAATTGATATAATTTACCCATATACAAAAATATACAAACAATTAATATTGATAAAAAACTAAAATTAACATTAGTTATAAAAATCCCCTGATCGGGGTGTGAGTCGGAGGGCGACCCCATCAAGGAAGTGTTAATGTCAAGTATGTCAAGGTACACCACCACCACCCCCTACACGCTGGAGGCCATGGGTGTGGTGGTTCTTTGCATGCATAAGGATATCATCACAGTGGAAGGAGGCAACATTATTTTGTCAAGTTTTCAGTCCGGTGGCAAGTGGTTTGAGAGGGTTGTAGGTCATCTCTGTGCCCAAATGATTGTAGTGTAGTGACTCTGGTGAAGGGACTTTGTGAAAAATGAAGTGCAACGTCTCCAGAAGTGATGTTGGATTCTTTGGATCCAAGCGAGTGTAATCTGGTACGTAAACTATTCTCCCTCCCTCCCCCCTCCTCCATGCATCCGAGTGTCTGATTTTGGAATTGGGTTCTGCATGGGAGAAATTTGCCTATGGGTGGGGGTTAATTGGGCTGGTGGAAGTGTCTAGTGCCGGTAGTTTGGCAGTAGGATTTTATCCTCACCGAATACACCTCGGTGTTGATTAGCTATGAAATTCTCCTCTCTCGAATGGGGTTAATTGAACTCTAGGGCACGAGTGTTAACCCTGGGGAATGTTGTAGTCTGGTTGTTATGCAAATGGGCCTATGGTTAGATGGCTTTCGGGGCTTCACACCTAGGTCCTGTGTCAAAGCGTCTGTGAGATCGTTGTCAAGGTGCTGCGTCACCCAAGCATCTACGAGGATGTTGTTGAGGTGCTACATCACCTGGGGTATGGGAATTATCATAATGGTTCTGGAACTGGCTGGGAGGGGCTCAGAATTTTGATTTATGGTTGTTATGCAAATAAGCTTGTGGTTGGTTGGCTTTGGGGGCTTCACACCCATGGCTTGTGTCGAATCATCTATGAGGTCGTTGTCAAGGTGTTGTGTCATCCGGGGTATGGAAATAGTCATAATGCCATGGGAGCTGGCTATAATGGGATTAAAATTTGTGTTTGTGGTTGTTATGCAAACAGGCATGGGGGTCATGGCATTGAATTCTTGGGTGGGTTGCCAGACTTCAGGTGGCTACAAGGTTTGTGAGTGGCAAAGAGATAATGCATAATTTTACGTCAATTATAGTTTCTTTCTCCCATGTCAGGCGCGTAGAGAGATAATCTCTCCTGGGTGCGAAGGGCTTCTAGGCTCGTGCCCTCACCTGCACAGGGATTTATCAACTCTTATTTCATTACCAAGCACCGGGACTTGGGATTGTGTTGCGATGGCAAGAGAAACGGAGGCTAGCATCCGAGCAAGAGGATGATCCCAACGCCTCAGGTGGGAGACGTGGCAGAAAATCGGTTACCAGCCTCATTAATGAAGCGACCAAAGCATGCTAAGAGGGGACCAGTGAAGAGATTAGAAGTTTAATTGAGATATGGGAAGCCGACCCGAACTGTGAGGTGAGCGCACCAAAGATAGAGATGGAGGATTGGTGCATGATAGTGTTAGACTCTGGGCATACTTGTGACACAGTTCAAGAAGACCCTGTACCTGTATTGGATTATGAAAAGCCTCCTTGGCAAGGCCCTGGAGAAAATTTGAGTGAGCATGGAAACAACAGTGTAGGAATTTCCCAACTACAAATAGTATTTCTAGAAGCTACAATTCCAAATGCAAAAACATAATGGACGCCTCGGTTTCATTGAGAAACACTTCCCTTGTTTGTTCTCAAAGACAGTGCTACTTGGTTCCAATGCCAAGGATTTGGCTTCAGTTAAATTTGCCTCGATTGAGTAGAATCATTAAACTATTAGTTGGTTTTCAATTTTGATTAGTACATATGTGGATAGCTTTCACTTTTCGGTTTGAAGTCATATGAAGTCATATTGAAAAACATAACTTAAATAAGTGAAACATATTAAATCCCAGAATACGCACTTTTCAATTGAAAAACATAACTTAAATAAGGGAAACATATTAAATATAGATCTAATTTTGGTCATCCACGATCTTAGTTAATTCCTGATTTAATCGGACGAGCTGCGGAACGATGAACCCTAGCATCCTGATTGCCGCCTCCATTCCTTCGGCCGCCGCCTGGCCTCTGCTCGACCCGACTGTTGACGGAGAAGAGCTTTACAGTCATGGAATGCGGGCTCTCCCCTTCATCGGTATACTGCAGGACTTCCAATCTCTTCTGAACGACCCCCTCTCCCCTTTTTGTTCCGTTCAGATCTCTGGTGCTGCCTGTCTGCGGCACTATGTTTATGCTTCTCACACCCGCCGGCCCCTTCAGATAGCAATCGTAATGGTCAAGGACGAACAGGAAAATTTTACTCGCGCTTCTCCTCAGACGGCGGTTACAGGGAAGAAATTATATGATCGGGAAGGTTGCTCAACCATATTACTGCCTCCTCTGACCCCCAAAAACAACCAATACTCTGTTTTTATTCTTCAGAACTCCCTCAGATCCCTGGATCTGCCTGGATGGGCCCTCTGGAAGCTTTACGGGGCGGAATGCAACGACAGTCTCATTAATGATGAGATTTTCCCATCATCTCCTCACATGCCCCTACCACAGGTTCAGAAAAAGAAGGCCCTGCAAAGCCCTTGCCCCCTCTTGTCTCAGATCTGCAGAGGAAGGAGGAACCCTGAACTTCCTGCCTCGTTTCAGATCCAAATCAAGCTCATCTCTGGCAAAACTCTGCTACAATGGGTGAGCTCTTCGGATCTAGTGCAGGACCTCAAGCATGCTCTGGAACTCAAGCTGAGGATACCCTCTGCAGCTCAACGACTTCTCAACGAAGGTAAACAACTTGAGGATCTCTCCCCTCTTTCTTTTTACAGCATTAAGAGAAATGCCTCCATTATTTTTGCCCTTCGATTGAGAGGGGGAGCTGCAGGACAAACATCCTCATCCAAGGCATTTTCATACAAAGATGTTGTCCATGCACAGAGGCAGGAGAAGATAGCTCCACCAGTTCAGGCTCCCAAACCTTTTCTGGTGGACAAACTGGAGGATACCCCCTCCATTGAAATAGAGCACCCATCGCTGGATGAGCAATCCCAAAAGTTTGTGGAGCATGGCATTATTTGCAGATTCAATGGGCTATGGCCACGCACAGCAGACCTCTACCAGTGGATTCACTCTAACTGGACCAACAATTGTAAGGTCTTGCTATGCTCAAAGGGCTTTTACATTACAGTGTTTGCTTTTGAGAAGGACTACCAAAGAGCCTTAAAAGCAGGGCCATGGTTTTGGGGATCAGCAGGTCTCTTCCTCACCCCCTGGTTCCCAGACTTCGATCCATCTACAGCAATCATCACCAAGCTCCCAATTTGGGTCAAACTTCCTAATCTCCCGGCGCATCTATGGCACTTTTCTGTATTCCAAGGGATCAGCAATACTCTAGGCCGCCTTCTAGACACAGACACTTCTAGAGGGGAAAAGGGCCTATACACCTTTGCCAGAATCTGTGCAGAAATAGACATGAGCAAAGGTCTCCCTGACAAGATCAATCTCAAAATTGGAGACTTCCATTGGACTCAGAACTTGGATTATGAGAACACAGCCTTCCGCTGCCGCAACTGCCATCACACAGGGCACCTTCAGAGCTCTTGTCCCTCGATGCCTGCCCAAAAGAAGAGAGCCAATCCTAAACAGAAATCCAAAAGCTGGAAGCCTCATGACCCTCCCCCCATGGACGACTTTGATTTCAGCTCGGATGAAGAGGAGGAGAATGAGGAAGACGTGGAAGCAAAGATGGCACAGGATCCGCCCTCGGTTGAGCCTGAGGATTTGTCTGTCCAGCCAAACTCTCAGAAAAGGAATCATGAATCCTCCACCTCGGATTCAGATAAGGAAACCTCTCAGTCAGCCCAGCTCAGTTTGCAAATCATGCCAGCTCAGCAGGGCCCTCCTGAATGGGTCAAAGTCAGTAAAAAGAAAGGGAAAAAATGCCGAATAGTTGATTCCTCCCATGTTGGGTAGAATCCTATGCTGTTTTTTTGCTCCCTGGTTCTTCTAGTTACTTCCTGCTCTCTTCTACTCTCTTCTCGTTTCTTCTAGGAGCCGAGGTGGATAGCCTATCCTTTCCGGCTGCCTGTGTTCTTGCTTCTCATGGCTGTAACTTCATTCTGTACTATACGTTCTCTTAATAGATTTAGATTTTACCGAGAAAAAAGAAAAGAAAAAGGGAAACATATTAAATCCCATAATACACGGCGATGAGTTTTGAAAACTTATTAGATTTAGATTATATAATTCTCGGAGAATGGCCGACAGAAAATGACAATTTCAACATCACGATAATAAATATTTTTGAATTAAAAAAAAAAATCAGTAAAAATCGCATCATCTTATGACCTTTTTATATACACAAAAGTCATCTACTAAATAATAATAATAAATCATTTTGGGTATTTTTTTATATATATGTACTAAACAATAATAATAATAATAAATAGTTTTCAATACGCAAAAGCCATGTTCTGTTTTACGACAATGAACCAAGGGGGCCACCTCATTCAAACAATTCGGACTGGATTGATTGGGTACAAAGCAGACCTGATTTATGAAGACTAAGGCACATTGAAATGGTCTTGGTCCACAAAGGAGACGGATATTGGAGTCTACAAATGAGATTTGACTTACTTACTTAGACTCCAAACCAGACTCCACTTAGATCTTCACGTGTTACAGGTGAGCGTATGTAGGTATGTTTTGACGCTCATCAGAACGCATTGATTGAATTTTGAAATGTCATTGGACTGGTCCCAATAGGCGGCGCTTGGTTGGACTTGTGGCACACAAGAAGAAGCCCCATATATAAGGAACCGCAGCGACAGGGTTGTACCACACCAACACAGTAGCTATTTTATCTTACCCACTAGAAATATTGGCCCTCCCCTTCCCCCTCCTTTCTATCTATCTCATCACTTGTACCCATGGCCTCCGTCGTCGACCAAGCCGAGCTGTGCAGCAAATCTGTGAGCATGAGTTCACCTGGTGTACAAAGACGCACAGGCGATTACCATTCCAATCTCTGGGACGACGAGTTCATCCAGTCCCTCTCAACGCCTTATGGGGTGGGTAATCACTAATTAGCTTCAGCTTCAGCTTCAATTTATTCTTCTGTCGATTCCTTCATCACATTGAATTAATACTATTGAATAAATTTCTTCTGATCCAATTAATTTCAGGCACCTTCTTACCGCGAACGTGCTGATAGACTTGTTGGGGAAGTAAAGGAGATGTTCAATTCACTTACAGTACTCACTCCCCACAATGATCTCCTTGAGCAACTTTGGATGGTGGATAGCGTTGAACGTTTGGGAATCGATAGGCATTTCATAAATGAAATAAAATCAGCGTTGGATTATGTTTACAGGTCGGTCACCGTAGCCTTATCATCATTCTTTGTTGTGCTTTATATGTGGAATACAATGTACGTGCGATTATAACCATAAATTATCGATCTTGGTCTGCAGCTATTGGAGCGAGAAAGGCATTGGATGTGGTAGAGAGAGTGTTGTTACTGATCTCAACTCAACTGCCTTGGGGTTCCGAACTCTTCGACTAAACGGATTTCCGGTGTCCTCAGGTACATTTTATTACTAAATCGGTGGTTTCAGAAAAGTTGAATCCTAGTATCTGTAATTTTTCAGCCTCTCTCATGGATCTGCTTTAATAAATGTTTTCATTTTATTTCATCTCAGATGTTTTGGAAGTTTTCAAAGATCAAAATGGGAAGTTTGCAGGCTGCTCTGCCAATGCTCAGACAGAGGCAGAGATGAGAGGCATTCTCAATTTATTTAGGGCCTCCCTTCTTGCATTTCCTGGGGAGGAAGTCCTGGAAGAAGCTCAAATATTCTGTAGATCATATTTAAAGGAAGCCCTAAAAACGGTTCCGATCTCCAATGGTAGTCTTTCAGGAGAGGTGAGGCAGCGATACCCATTCAAATTCACAAAATAGCGTATTTTATTGTATGTGGTTAAATGTTTTTATAGCAACAATATTGTGGCTGGCAGATTGAATACGTTATTGAATATGGTTGGCTCACAAATTTCCCAAGATTGGAAGCAAGAAATTATATCGACGTATTTGGAAAGGACACTATTCCCTGTGTTAAGTGAGTACAGTATATTTATATTATATATTGGAGTGGGCCCATTATTTCATTTCATATAATATATATATTGGAGTAGGCCCATTATTTCATTTCATCAAAGTCATCTAAATTAAGGGAATTTAATGTTAAATCCACTTTGCATTTAACTTTTCAGGACGACGACCAAGACCCAGAAGCTTTTAGAACTTGCAAAATTGGAGTTCAATATCTTTCACTCCTTACAGCAAAAAGAGTTAAAACAGCTATCCAGGTAATGATCAGCTGTCTCCACGATTATTTATTATGACTTTTTTACAGACAAATTCGAATTTGAGTGGTCTCATATTCAAAAAATTATTTATTTTGTGTGCAGATGGTGGAAAGATTCGGGTTTCTCTCAACTGACATTCACTCGGCATCGTCACGTGGAATTCTACACTTTGGCCTCCTGCATTGCCACTGAGCCCAAACATTCAGCATTCAGATTGGGCTTTGCCAAAACGTGTTATCTTGGAATAGTTCTGGACGACATCTATGACACTTTCGGAACGATGGAGGAGCTCGAACTCTTCACAGCCGCAATTAAGAGGTAGAGGTGGTGATGACTAATTAGCTTCCTTAGATCAATCGATCGTTTAATCCAATAAAAAATAGCAACTAACTGTGTGTGCGTATGATGATCAGATGGGATCCGTCTGCCAGGGACTGCCTTCCAGAATATATGAAAGGCATATATATGGTGTTTTACGATTGCGTTAATCAAATGGCTCGAGAAGCGGAGAAGAGTCAAGGCCGAGACACGCTCACCTATGCTCGAAATACGGTATGGAAAATATTAACCCATACATACACATTTGAAGTGAAAAAACATATTTACTTTTCTTCTGATGATAATGTTCATAGGTTTGTAAAATATTGGGGTATCCAAACTCAGCCTCATTTAATTCGCTTTGCATGTACTGTACTGGTGTGCAGTGGGAAGCCGTATTTGATGCGTTTCTGGAAGAAGCAAAGTGGATGTCCAGCGGTTATATACCGACGTTTGAGGAGTATTTGGAGAACGGGAAGGTGAGTTTTGGGTATCGAGCAGCCACACTGCAACCCATTCTCACGTTGGATATTCCCCTCCCCCTTCACGTCCTGCAGGAGATTGATTTCCCATCCAGTTTCAATGACGCGGCATCTTCCATCCTTCGACTACGAGGTGACGTGTGCGGCTACCAGGTAAATTGGCATTGCAGCTTCTATCTCAAATCAAACACAAAGTAGTACAGTTAACTGGTTTTGGAGTTGAAATGAAATTGAATGATATTGAACGCATGGCATGGGATGGTGAATGCAGGCCGAGCGGAGCCGTGGTGAAGAAGCTTCGTCTATATCCTGCTATATGAAGGACAACCCTGGAGCAACAGAAGAAGATGCTCTCAATCACATAAAGAGCATGATGGAGGAAAAGATGAAAGAAATAAATTGGGAGTTTCTGAAACCTGTTGAAATCGTAATTTCAACGCAGCTGCCAGAAAACGGTAAACAGACCCGCCGGAGAGCTCTCGGGTCACATTCCGGCAAAAGGGATTTTCCGATGATCGAACCCGAGAAATTTTGGAGCTGACGCGTGGTTCACCCCTGACGTAATGCAACGTAGTTTTCTCGGGCGATAAAGCTAGGTGACAAAGTGCCTTCCGATATTGATGTCCACCGTCCGATTTAATTGATTTCTCTCCGCCGTTGATTGATTAAACCTGCACACGGGCCTGCATCAAATTAAAACTATTGCGTGGAGTAAATTAAAAGCATGGTTGACCATACCTTTCATTAATGCATTGTCATAAACTTAGGTGAATAGTTAAGTTTTTTTTACATAGGGCACGTAATGCATTTAGTTTTATATACGGCATATATTTACTTAGTCGTTGACCATATGCATTGAAGAAACCAATAGTAGTATAATATATTTTTTTTTACTAGTTAAGTCATGTGTGCTTGTTATTAGTTTGTATGTATGGCACACGGGAGGTAAAGACAGTGTGTGTTCGCAGCAGCGAAAAAGAACAAGAGAGATGTATGCACAGCAGTGTGGAAAAATTATAATGAACAGGTTGTAATGTTTTTGTGATGTATTGCAAAACAGAGGTGTAAGAAAAACCATGTGTGGTTTTGCACAGCAATGCATAAAGATAATGGTTGAGCGAGTTTTTGTAAGTCTGTGTAAGTTTTGTTTTTACAGCAGTATGTAAAATTGTTTTACACCAGTAAATGTGAATGGAGGTTTTACAGCAGTAAATGTTAATGGGAATTTTTCCAGCAGTGTAAATTCTCATATGAAGACAGAGTGAATGTTTTTTTTTGTTTTAATGAATAGAAATATTTTATGGTGAAATACTCTGTCTCTCAGTGAAATTTTTTTAATCTTACCTAAGCACAAAAAGATCCTGTGGAGCTAAAACAGAGCATTGCCTCTGTGTGATTGAATATTGGTTTTTGGTATTTTCTCCCATTGAAAAATACCCAACAGTGGTATCAGAGCAGGCTTAGGCTCTTTGAAGGTGACAAAGAAGCTGAGAGAAGGTTGTTGCTGCAGCAAAACTTCTCAGGCAGACAGAAGACTCAGACAACGAAGGATTCAGGTATTCTTCACAGCTATGTTGTTTGTTACTGTTGAAGCAGTCAATTGTTTTAAATACATAGTCAAGGAATGGCTAGCACAAGCACTGGTATGGGTATGTTTAACACCCAGCTCCCACAGTTTAATGGGAAGAACTATGACTACTGGTCAATAACTATGAGAGCTCTGTTTGCCTCTCAAGATTTATGGGAAATAGTTGAAGATGGTTTTGAAGAACCAGCAAATGAAACTGAGTTCAATGCATTAACTCAGGGAGAGAGAGATCTCCTGAAGAGCAATAGGAAGAAGGATGCAAAGGCCATTTTATTGTTGCATCTAGCAGTAGACCAGAGTATATTTCCAAGGATAGCAGCAGCTAAAACATCAAATGAAGCATGGCAAACCCTCAAGACAGCCTATCAAGGCATGGAGAGAGTGAAGACAGCAAAACTACAATTGCTGAGAAAGGATTGAAAACTTGAACATGAAGGAGTCAGACAACATTGAATCATTCTTCACTCATGTGATTGGTGTAATCACACAAATGAGAACTCATGGAGAAACAATTGAAGATAGAAGAATAGTGGAGAAAATATTGAGGGTCTTACCCTCAAGGTTTGATGCCATAGTCACCACCATTGAAGAGACAAAGGATCTCTCAAACTATTCAGTTGATGAGCTACATGCATCACTGATAACACATGAGCAGAGGTTGAGTAGGAATGAAAACTCATCTCTTGAGCAAGCCTTCAAGACCCATATGTCCTTTGGAAGAGGAAGAGGTCAAGGAAGAGGAAACAGAAGAGGAAGAGGCAGAAGCCAGAACAGAGGTGGAAGGAACAGCCCATCAAATGCACAAGGAAGAGGCAGCAATCCAAATCAGAACCAAGGTCAAGGCAACAGCCAACAAAGAGATCAGTATCAGGTTCAAGGACAAAGGTATGATAAATCTAATGTTCAATGCTATTATTGCAAAAAGTATGGACATTATGCTAGTGATTGTAGAAAGAAACAACATGATAAGAACAGCAGACAAAATGCAAATGTTACAAGAGAAAATAGCAGTCAAGAAAATGTCCTGTTAGCTTGTAACATGGCTGAAACACATAGTGAGGACATATGGTTTTTGGACTCAGGTTGCAGCAACCATATGACAGGGAATATAGCCCTCTTTTCAGCCTTAAATCAGAATTTGAAATCAGAGGTCACACTAGGAACTGATTTTAAAGTGTCTGTTATGGGAAAAGGGGAGATAAAAATATTTACAAAACAAGGAGAAAAGAAAACCATAGCAGATGTATACTATGTCCCTGGAATGAGATGTAACCTCTTGAGTGTTGGACAGCTTGTCCAAAAGGGTTACAATGTTTACTTTGTAAATGATGTGTGCACCATCATGGACATACCACCCAGCAAAAGATGCATTGCTGAAGTGAAGATGACAAGGAACAGGATGTTCCCTCTCCGGATCAGGGCAGACTTGAAGAACAAGAAGGAAATGGCAACAGTCACCCAAGAGGCCTTCCAAAGCGTGCCAAAGGATGAAAATTGGTTATGGCACTTGAGATTCGGGCATCTAAATTTTGGAGGTCTAAACTTATTAAGCAGAAAAGGAATGGTAAGAGGATTACCATTGATAGAGAAACCGGACAGCCTATGTGAAGGCTGCATTTTGGGAAAACAACATAGAGAAAGTTTTCCATCAGGGAAGAGCATAAGGGCAAAGGCACCCTTAGAGATTATCCACTCAGATTTGTGTGGACCAATGCAAGCTCCATCATTAGCTGGCAGCCTATATTTCTTGACATTCATTGATGATTTTACAAGAAAGACTTGGATATATTTCCTCAAGAACAAAAGTGAAGTCTTTGAGAAATTCCAAAATTTCAAAGCACTTGTGGAGAACCAAAGTGGGCTGCACATAAAAGTATTGAGAACTGATAGAGGAGGTGAGTATATCTCAAATGAATTCCTAAAGTTTTGTAGAGAAAATGGAATTCATAAACAGTTTACAACTCGGTACACCCCACAGCAAAATGGAGTTGCTGAAAGGAAGAACAGGACCATCATGGATATGGCGAGGAGCATGCTGAAGGCAAAGCATTTGCCAAATGAGTATTGGGCTGAAGTTGTACATTGTGCAGTTTATATATTGAACAGGTGTCCTACAAAAGCAGTCTTGAACAAAGTGCCAGAAGAGGCATGGAGTGGGAGAAAGCAAGGAGTCACCCACATGAGAGTTTTTGGGTGTGTGGCCTATGCACACATTCCAAATCAGCTAAGGAGGAAGTTGGACAGCAAAGGGGAGAAATGCATCTTCATTGGATACAGTGACGAATCCAAAGCCTACAGGCTGTACATCCCATCTACCAAGAAGTTCTTTGTAAGCAGGGATGTTCAATTCATTGAGGAAGAAGCTTGGGATGGAAGCATAGAGAAAACAGTGAATGTCAAGAACTGTTTGTCTCATGATGAAGATGAAGAGGAGGTGGCTGAAATGCATCCCCAAACAGCAGTGCCAACACAAGGACAGCAAGGGACACCATTGAGGATAAATGAGAGTGCTTCTCCAAGCACACCACAAGGAGGAAATTCAAGTGCATCTTCAAGCACTTGCACACCAAATGAAAGAGGTAAGAAGTTTAGAAATTTAAGTGACATTTATGATGAAGGAATGAATTCCTTATTTGCCTTGTATTGTCATGTTGATGATCCTATTCATTTCGAGGATGCAATTAAAGATAGGAAATGGATAGAAGCTATGGATGAGGAGATGAATGCCATAGAGAGAAACAAAACATGGGATTTGGTTGAGCTACCAAAAGGCAAAGAAGTCATTGGAGTGAAATGGGTCTATAAGACCAAGAGTAACGCTGAAGGCAAGATAGAAAGGCACAAGGCAAGGCTGGTTGTCAAAGGGTACAAACAGCAGTATGGGAGAGATTATGAGGAGACTTTTGCACCGGTTGCAAGAATGGAAACCGTGAGAGCAGTGCTGTCCATAGCAGCTCAAAACAAATGGAAAGTCTACCAAATGGACGTGAAATCAGCATTCCTAAATGGAGTATTAAAAGAAGAGGTGTACATTGAACAGCGTCTCGGCTATGAGAAGAAAGGTGAAGAGCACAAAGTGTGCAAATTGAAGAAAGCTCTTTATGGGCTGAAGCAAGCGCCAAGAGCATGGTACAGCAGCATAGATTCATATCTATTGGATAATGAATTTGACAAATGTGAAGGAGAACCCACAGTCTACATCAAGGAAAAGGATGGTAAAATTTTAATTGTTGTCTTGTATGTAGATGATATTATTTTCACTGGAAATGATATTTATCTTATTGAGAATTTTAAATCAGTCATGAAGGATGAATTTGAAATGACTGACATGGGTTTGTTGAGATACTTCTTAGGCATAGAAGTAGATCAAAATGAAAAAGCAATTTTTATATCTCAAGCAAGATATGTAAATCAAGTTTTGGGCAGATTTAACATGCAAGAATGCAAGGCAGCCATCACTCCCACAGTGATGGGATTAAAGCTCAGCAGAGAGGACAACAGCAAGGATTTTGATCCTAGTTTGTATAAAAGCATTGTGGGCAGTCTTATGTATTTAACAGCAACTAGGCCTGATTTAATGTATGCTGTTAGTTTAATTTCCAGGTTCATGGAGAGGCCAAATGAGGCACATTGGCAGGCAGCAAAGAGAATTTTGAGGTATGTCAAAGGCACTAAAATGTTTGGAATTTTATATCATGCCTCAGAACATTCAGATTTGGTTGGATACACTGACAGTGATTGGGCTGGAAGTGTAGATGATCGGAAAAGCACTTCCGGTTATGTTTTTCATATGGGTTCAGGAGCCATTTCATGGGCTTCTAAGAAGCAATCCATTGTAGCATTGTCTACAGCAGAGGCTGAATATGTGGCAGCTACAGCAGTAGCATGTCAAGCAGTGTGGATGAGAAGAATGTTGAGAAGCTTAGGCCAAGAGCAGGCAAAAGCGACAGTGATCTTTTGTGACAATAGCTCTGCTATTGCTTTGTCAAAGAATTCAGTGTTTCATAAGAGAACGAAACACATTGATACAAGGTTTCACTACATCAAAGAATTGGTGAACAATGGAGAAATTGTCTTAGAACATTGCAGGACTCAAGAACAGGTAGCAGACATCTTGACAAAGCCACTGGATCAGAAAAGCTTTGAATTTTTGAGGAAGTGTCTCGGTATGACCGAATGCCCAGCTGTTGAAATTAAAGGGGAGTGTTGAAATCGTAATTTCAACGCAGCTGCCAGAAAACGGTAAACAGACCCGCCGGAGAGCTCTCGGGTCACATTCCGGCAAAAGGGATTTTCCGATGATCGAACCCGAGAAATTTTGGAGCTGACGCGTGGTTCACCCCTGACGTAATGCAACGTAGTTTTCTCGGGCGATAAAGCTAGGTGACAAAGTGCCTTCCGATATTGATGTCCACCGTCTGATTTAATTGATTGCTCTCCGCCGTTGATTGATTAAACCTGCACACGGGCCTGCATCAAATTAAAACTATTGCGTGGAGTAAATTAAAAGCATGGTTGACCATACCTTTCATTAATGCATTGTCATAAACTTAGGTGAATAGTTAAGTTTTTTTTACATAGGGCACGTAATGCATTTAGTTTTATATACGGCATATATTTACTTAGTCGTTGACCATATGCATTGAAGAAACCAATAGTAGTATAATATATTTTTTTTTACTAGTTAAGTCATGTGTGCTTGTTATTAGTTTGTATGTATGGCACACGGGAGTTAAAGACAGTGTGTGTTCGCAGCAGCGAAAAAGAACAAGAGAGATGTATGCACAGCAGTGCGGAAAAATTATAATGAACAGGTTGTAATGTTTTTGTGATGTATTGCAAAACAGAGGTGTAAGAAAAACCATGTGTGGTTTTGCACAGCAGTGCATAAAGATAATGGTTGAGCGAGTTTTTGTAAGTCTGTGTAAGTTTTGTTTTTACAGCAGTATGTAAAATTGTTTTACACCAGTAAATGTGAATGGAGGTTTTACAGCAGTAAATGTTAATGGGAATTTTTCCAGCAGTGTAAATTCTCATATGAAGACAGAGTGAATGTTTTTTTTTGTTTTAATGAATAGAAATATTTTATGGTGAAATACTCTGTCTCTCAGTGAAATTTTTTTAATCTTACCTGAGCACAAAAAGATCCTGTGGAGCTAAAACAGAGCATTGCCTCTATGTGATTGAATATTGGTTTTTGGTATTTTCTCCCATTGAAAAATACCCAACAAAACCAGACACCAATGTTCCCATCTCCTCTAAGAAACATGCTTTCGACATTCTGAGAGCTTTCTACCACCTCTACAAATACCGAGATGGCTTCAGCATTGCCAACAGTGAAACAAAGAATTTGGCCATGAGAACTGTACTTGAACCTCTGTCTCTCTAACCCTCCTAGATACAAATCACAAAGTATGTCATCTGGGTGGCATTCCTAGTATGTGTAAATGGTAGGCCATTTGTGTAAACTCCAAGGCACATTAGCCATATTTTTTTTCCATGGTTGATTAAAGACTATGATTTCTAATAGCCATATTTTTTTCCATGGTTGATTAAATACTATGATTTTTAATAATTATAGTCCCCAGGTTTTACATTATCTTTATATCTATGGGTTACCAATTCTTTTAATTAATTTAAAACTTTGAAATAATTTAACAATTAATTACTAATTAAAATGAAAGACCTTATTGCGTACATGCTACAAAAGTTTATTTAGTAATTAAAATGAAAGGCCTTATTGCATACAAAGTAAAGGTTTATTGCATTCCGTTACTATTAAAATAAGAATATTTTCCCAAAACTCGAGGGCACATTACCCATATTTATTTCCATTATGTTGACTCAGTAGTAACGTAATTTTATGACTTTGAATTTATTTTTATCGATGAGGATTGACTCCATATGTATAGGTATGGAGTTACCTATTAATTCAAGAATCATTTAGAAAATGAAATGAAAGATTTTATGGTGTATAAATGTGTTTTTTTTCGCTTATAGTATTATTGAATGGTAGGGAATACTGTTTTATAAAGATAATATATTGTTTCATTAATTGGTTATGCATACATTTCACTAACCAATTTTACAAAGAAACCAATAAAACCATAAAAACAAATCTCATGACAATATTAATTCAATGTGTGTTCTTTGTTGTACCATGTTTGCACCCATTAATGAAAAATCAAGCTGCAACAATGACATATCAGTGGCTCTGACATATAGTAGAACATAACTTGACGTCATGGACCACTGAGCGATGTCCTATGTGGATTCTGAATTGGCTCCTGTTGTAGTCCTCTTTCATATCTAAAATGAAGTCTTTCATCTTCAAGAGGTTGAAAATAGTTGTAGAACAAACCTTTAAATCTGGGATCCTAGAGACGAGCGTCGAGTAGATCTATGACGAAAGACTTATAGCATGACCCAAATGTCTACATTCGGTTCTGCAAACCAAACACTAGGTATCCCGTGAAAATAAATTCATTTTTCTTTAATTCATTGGTCAAACGATCCTCAAATATGAATTGCTAAGAGATATTTACCACCCTTTTAGAGCAACAATATCTGATTCTTTAGATCATAATTGTGTTGAGAAGCTTCCATCCGAAAAACATGCATTT
This sequence comes from Pinus tabuliformis, assembly GCA_031772625.1. Lineage (NCBI taxonomy): Eukaryota > Viridiplantae > Streptophyta > Pinopsida > Pinales > Pinaceae > Pinus > Pinus tabuliformis. The sequence continues at coordinate 77,827,113 of CM062812.1, forward strand.
TTGGATGTGCAAACGTTTTCCAGGTACTCGTATTTGTACATAAGCACCTACGCAGAAGACACCCAAAACACGTCAAAGAGGTGCAAGAAATGCAAGTGATGAAGTTTATTTTTATAATTACGTGACCAATACAAATGCACCTTATCCTCAACAGAATGGCGACCTACCCAATCCTCCCCCAATGGTGGTGCCCATACCAAGAGTTGAACTGATGGGTTCATTTATGCCTTCTCCAAAGGAAATTTCTCTCGAGGTGACGACACCATTAGAAAAAAAATGATCTAGTGGTTCGCTCAACAGATTACTTGAGTAAATTCAATTTCCATTTAAACTGAAGATTCTCTATGAATGAACTTCAGGTCTCAATTCAAATGGATCTGTCATAGCCACATTGTGAACCTATAATAAAACACATTCATATGTTGTTACGATCGCAATTTGATAGATGCTTCACACAAGCTCGATAGAAAAACAACATCCACATGATCTCTTTGCCACTGGCTCTTGTTAAGGTCCTGAATTGCCCTCTTTTTGACATCCCTTTTAGAATCATCTCCATCTTTTTCACATATACGTTTTCTACATTTCCAAGCTATAAGGCCATCTAGGACATGCTCAGGCATAATAAAAGGTATCATTCATCATAACTTATAATCTATAGTTTCTTTGTGGAATTCAATCAAAACATCTCTATGGATATCGAAATGTACAACTTCTATATCTAATCAGTGTTTCTGCAGCTCAACCCATGGTTAGACAAGTTCCTCTGAGCTTAAAGGAGAGAAAAATACATGGATGGACGCCAAATGATAAGCATATAGACATCCACCTATCGCACCTACCTGGAAAATCACAGAGCTCGAGAATTTTGTGATAGAAAAATATTGAAGGGGGGGGGTGAATCAATATTTTAAACTACTTAAACTTTTCTTTTCTCATTTAAATTTCTATACACAACTATTATGAAGTAAACCTGCGTATGTAAGTGACTGTGATGAAGACAAGTAGCGTATGTCCAGCTCACTAAGGGAAGCTACAACCCCCTTATCTTATGTTCTTTGTGGATCACTTTTCAGAATATTTCAAACTGGATCCATTCCAAATATCAGACAACAAGCTTCTTTCCCCCTTTGACATCAAGGGTAAAGGGGCTGACCAATGTTGAATGAAGGCTTCTCTCCCTTTGTATATCTGATCTGTTGAGTATAAACACTAAATACTAACCATGCTCCGCCTGAGTATATGCTGGATTTTCTGAAGGTATACAACGAAGTACATGACCCCAGACATGACATTTCTTACCACCAAGGACTCATGCTTACATCAATTACCCAACACAGTGGGGTTACATAGTTGACTCATCATTACATTAAATGCCCAAAATAATGGGATTACATACATAATGAATTGGACTCCAATATTTCCATCATGACTGAATATAACAATTTTACAACATGGGTATTTACATTATCTTTACATCAAGAGACAATTATGATAGTTATAACCAAAACCAAATACTTCAATAGTGAGGTAGTAAGACCATGATAATCATCAGTAACCATCATTTACCATACAAGGATGAGCATCTAGCAATATCATTATGAGCATTATTATGCAACAAGGAATACTCAAGAAATCAAATGCCAACAACGTGAACTATGAGAGATATAGAAAATGATCCCCCTAAACCATTTTCATCCGTTCACTATTAGGATTGATCATGTTCATCAGTAAAGTCATGAGAGAAACTTCATCAATGAGTAAAGTCATCAAAGCAACAATGTCATTTAGCGACCATCATAAGCCAATATCACTTCTAAGTATCATTTGAGCAATAACAGACTGTGGCCAATCAACATCAGGACCAAAATACCAAATAATAATTGTTTGAAACATATCAGATCCTTTCCCTAAGACTGTCCCACTGTTTCTTCATCATAGAGAAACATACATGACTCTCTAGATCAGAACTCACATATATAAGTGACTGTACTTCATGACATCCGTGTACAGAATGTAAATTATAGTAATTTCAAACTCAACTCCCCTTGAACATGAAAACATTTGTCAGAACAATTAACAAAGTGATGAAGAAGTGACAACTCCTAGTTTTTGTTTGAGATATTCAAAGGAATCATGTGGAAGTAGTTTAGTAAATATATTTGCAACTTGTTCCGTTACTATTAAAATAAGAGTATTTTCCCAAAACTCGAGGGCACATTACCCATATTTATTTCCATTATGTTGACTCACTAGTAACGTCATTTTCTGATTTTGAATTTATTTTTTATCGATGAGGATTGACTCCATATGTATAGGTATGGAGTTACCTCTTAATTCAAGAATCATTTAGAAAATGAAATGAAATATTTTATGGTGTATAAATGTGTTTTCTTAACATGGGATATTTTTTCGCTTATAGTATTATTGAATGGTAGGGAATTATAGTATTATTTAACGGTAGGGAATATTGTTTTATAAAGATGATATATTTTTTTAAGAAATAATATATTGATTTCATTGATATTAAGTTACAAATAAATTGTAGAAATAGTATTTAGAAATATACACAAATTAATTTTTTTTATTGCATATATTTGCATCTAATTATCACACATTTATATAGTTGAGTTTAGATCTAACTAATTCCAAACATAGACATGGAGGTTGAGATATTCTCCCAACAAAATTTCAAACCAATTCTAAACTCAATAAGAAAACATTATCTCCAAGTGTCCACCTTAATGCTTATATGTCACATTAATTACAATACTAGTCTTTTTATCTCGCTAGTCTTCATCAACAATTACACCCACTCTGGAATCTCATAAACACCACTCTTTGTTCACCACCACAACTTAGAGTTATCACTTGACCCATTTAAAGTACTACTGCTTCTAACCATAAGTGATGTACTTTTTGAATTGACACTTCTTGACTTCCCAAACAACAATCTCAATACTAAATTGCTTTATGGACTTACTTTCATCTACCAAAATGAAACTAACTACATTTTTGACAATTATATAGGTAAGTAGTCTAGATACTCAACATATTCAACAATAAATTATGCAATGAACCTTTCTTCACATGCACACTTACATACACATAAAATATATCCTGTAACTAATCCTCTTGAAGCACTGAAGAAAAACAACACCCATCAACTTATAACAAACTCACATAATCAAATTAGTGATACGTTATCTTCGCACCGAAGAACGTCGAGAACTACCAATTTAAATTATGCTGCTATGTTCATTAATTGGTTATGCATACTGTTGTGGCTAAATCTAGCACCCTGTGGCACAAGTGTTGTAGGGAGATAGAAAGCCTCCTAGAGATAGCCTCTGTGTTGATTGTAGACTAGTGCCTAGGACATCTTAAATAGAGGAGTGCACAAAAGATTATATGTGAGGGCTTTGCAACACTCCAATTGTCACGTAATGAAAGATAATAAGGGGTCTTGGTTCATTCCTCCAAAGGTATGACTTATGTATTTCTGGTGTTTCCACACACAGTTCCTAGGAGTATCACATAGAATAGCGGAGGCCGATTACTTCAAAGGGTATTACAACTTAATAATATTGTAGAGTAAATGAGAGAGGATTAGTAGAAATCGTAACTCATCATATAGAGCCCAAAGAATCCAGAATTATATATTGAACACATAGAGTTGCAAGCCATGGGAAATTCTAGACTTGTTTGAGTTACAAGAAGAGCTAATGGACTGAAGAGAGAATGGGTGTTATGATTCATATAGAGCAATTTAAAGATATAACTTCAGCCCTTCATACAGGGATTATGCATTAATAAATCAACACACATGGGTCTGTAAGGAAGCATGAAATAATTTCTAGCAACTATTATAGTATGAATGGAGAGAAGAATATGAACATAATGGAATTAAACAGGAGGATAACACACTGTAATACTAAGAAGGGGGCATCGCCACCATTTCTTTGATAATCTGAAAGATCTACCTGTGTAAAGAAATACAGTCTAAAATGCAAGTCATTCTCTTATAGATTTACGAGCCAAATTGGTATCATGGAGTTCAGACCTATCGGGTGAGAAATTTCGAAACCCTTGTATAATATTGTTTCCCCCTATTCACAAGAAGAGGAGGAGCTAGAATAGCTATAACAAAATATCTTAGCCAAAGGCCAGCTACCTAATGTACTAGCTACCTCGGCCTATGTTAGCTCTTGCTGCCCAAATATTACAATAGGGATCTACTCCCTTTCTTGGAAATAAATGCTAATTGCATAAATAATGAAAAAAGGAGGAAAAAAGAAAGATGAAGGAGGAGGTGTCCCCCTATTGTTCTAGTGGAGGCTCCTGATCAAGCCACATCTCTGTTTTGATGCGTTCCTCTGCTGCGGGGCCATTTTCTATCATTTCTACCTTTACTGCATGAACGACCAATTCTGTGGAATGGGGAGTGGGTCGCTGCAAGTGCCTGTCTCGGTGATCCTTTGCTGTGTAGACGAGTGAGGCTCCATGCCGAGTCATTAAGTTTTCGTGAGCCTCCCATATTGGTTTAATGCTTCCCATACTCTATTAAATATCACAGTTGCTGACCCATTCGCCTTAAGATCTCTGCACAATCCTTTCAGTGCTCTGATACACCTGGGGTTGCATTTACGACATAACATGTAGTCCTTTGGATGTGAGCCTCTATCGCTAAAATATCATGAAATAGGCGCACTCTGATTTCTCCTTGAGCCCCCTTTTCTTTAGCCACTTTCTGCTTATTCATATTACCTCACCACGGGTTATGACCAAGTGCTTAGCCCTCGGGGGCTAAGGCTCTCAACTGCTGTCTGGGGAGCCCTTTCCTTTGTAACATGGAACGCCTTTGATAGCTATTTATATCACATTGGTCAATATCCCAAGCACGAAATCCTTAGAAAATATAACCTATGAAATATCGCATTTAAGGACCCTTTTCCTTGTCACAATCACAGTCAGGGAGGAGTATCGGTGGGGGAAAGAACCTTACAGTTTGTGTGATCATCGATCGATGATCTGTGGGGTGAAGTCATCACTACCACGTGTCACCCAGTGAGTGGTGACACATGTCCCCTAAAAACATCAAAACTGAGTGACACGTGTCCACCCATACTGCCATGTCAGCAATGACATTAGTTTCCATGTCAACTCTGAGGAGAAATCATATGCCACCATGTGGCCCCCTTGGAAGAGTGAGAAAATGGCCTGCTTGGCCCTGTTTTTGTAAGCATTTCCTTTATGAACTAATTTCGGCCTCCACCGGAACTTTAACATTGCATCACAAATTGGCAAGATCACAAGGTTTTATAGTGATAACCCCTTTACTCCATCGATCATCAATTGTTGATATCGCAGGACTGCGGGACTGTGGGATGCAGGACTACGGGACTGTGAATATGCAGGACTATGGGACTTCCCATTGCTGATAAACTATTAAGACATACCGCCACGTGGAGGAGAGAGAAAGGGGGCCTCCCTGCCTTGGTTTTTCCATGAAATTCATTTGTTAATGGTTCTCGGCCTCCCTCACCGATGTAACACTATATCGCAAAATCGGATGTTCGCAAGTCCTTTATGTTTAGAACCTCGCCAATCCGTCGATCGTTGATATCACAAGACTGCGGGGCTACAATATCGGCCTTCAACATCGTGAACTACTGATAACCTTAAGTTTGTGCCCTGATACCCCACTGATGGCCGATTGCGATTGTGATTTTCCCTCGAATCTACGATTATGATTTGCTTTGCTCCTTTGGTGTTTTCTCTTTGTTTTCTAGCTTTCCCAAGGGTAACTTCAACATGCTCTAACTTCTTCTCCAAGAATCCATTTTTGGACTTCCATATAATGTTGGAAATCTCTTTCTGAGTACTAGGAAATGGAGAGGGTCTGATTTATCTCTGAGAGCTTTTGTGGCATTGTAAATGGCTTCAACTTCATTGTTTTTAGGCATTCTGGACAACTGACAACTTGTAAAGCAGTGAGTGATAAAATTGGCTCCAACTGGGGACAATTCCTTGCTAGCATGGTGCTTAGAACCTGCAGACCAACATCCTTCACTATTGGGAATGCAGTCAAGAATATATGAAATTTTTAACCAAAAAAATCTCCATGGGACTTTCCTCATCAAAAAAATGCAGAAATAAAAATTCTAATTACTAAAAAGAAAATGCTCAACTTGTGAGATTATTTATGTGCATTCCTACTTATGCACTAGGGCTTAATTCACCTAGGTGAGTTTAACACTCCAATGGAGCTAGGCTAGGATTTGATTACTGGACCTTATGCCTTCATACTGCTGCAAATGAAAAATTAAAATAGCCATGCAACATGAAAAATATGCAAATGCCCCGGATGCGGGTGTCAACATGCCAGGCAGTGAAGAGCCACATGCCCAACATGTGCCACCTCGTGATCGCCAAGGGAGTTTAATGCCCCTCGCCGCCGAGGAGTTAAGATGGGAGGCGCAGAGCAGAAACCTTAATGAGGAAGCAGGGTACGATGACGAGCCTGCAGAGAGTAATCAAAGCGGGAAAAAATCGAGGGAATGTCTGTTGTTTTAAGAATGAAGGAATGTTGCGGTTTTGGACTCAGAGTGCAGAGCAAGCAGCTCAGATCTCTGAGGGAAATTGTCTCTTTCAAGCTTTTGTTCTTGCTGGGAGCGACGACATTCATATTGACGAAGAAAACTTCTTGCTTGTTTATCCGGGGTACATCTGCTTCTGTGAGGCTGAGCTCTGTCACGGAACAGTGGGGGGATGAAATTCAGTTGGGGGGCGACTCTATCCCGACAAGCCCTCAAGCGTTGTTCGGTTACAAGCTGTTGGCGTCTCTGCAACCATGGCTCGTCCCCGGGAAAGGATGCCATGTAGAAGAGGTTCTGGGCGAGGAGGTTCTTCACGTCACCCTGCGGCGGATGCCCACCATCACTGTTGCTGCTGCTACTGCCATAGAAGGGCGGGAGCCACCCCTATACCGGCCAGTCAATTCATGGAGGCCGGCAGTTCCAATGATGGAGCGCCCCTGCTTCCAGCGTATGGCTCAGTCATATTCACCCTTGGCAGCTCGCGGGATAATCATGGCATTAACGCACACATATCGGTTCTCTTCACAAAGGTTCCTCAGGAGGATGCCGAAGGAACGCAACCGGACATTGCAGAGGAACATCCAGAGAGCAGTGGGGAGAAACGCCTGGATGTGCAGACGGCAATTGCAGAGGATAAACCAGCGGAGGAGCCTAAGCATACCCCTACTCGACTTCAAGAGCAGGAGATGCTAGCCTCGACGCAGGACCCCATGGCAATGTGGGAAGGCTACCCAGAAGGCCACGGGTGGTGCAGAATTATTGAGGAAAAGCCAGAGGAATAGTCTCCAGCAACCCACTCTGGCATACATTTTTCTCTCTCAGGTCTGGTATAGGTTCTTGGTCTCTGTTGGGGCCTGGATTAGGCTATATATCTATGTTTCTGTCTCTTTAGTTCTTGTTTATGTTCACGTTTACTATAGTCTGGGGAGTAGGCCTTGCAAGGTCTGTTACGAGTCTTTTTGTTTGATGCCCCTGCGCGGGTTGTTTTGGTATGATCCGAAAACAACTATGTGTTATGTCATGTGGGAAGCGCTGCCCCTGCGAGGGCGAATTCTGAGTCAAGAAAAGCCACCCAAAGTGCCACAGTCGGCCCTGGGCAGCCTGTCTTTTTGATTGTAATGTTTGCCTGTACATAATTTAATAGAATAGATAGCTTTACCGAGAAAAAAAATAAAAAAAAAAATATGCAAATGAAAAGTTTGATGCATGTTGTTGGCATAACCTCTGTTGCTGCCTTAAGAATAGGCTCATGTATTCAGCCACAAGGTCATGGAATAGAAAAGGAGAGTTTGAAGTTGTCTTAATTTCATAAGAAGTCTGTTGGCAAATATCCTTTTGGTCAGGGTAGCCACAAACACTTTCGAGTTTCGAGCTACTCAACTTCAGCCTTTTCACGAAAAACTGGTTGCTGATCTTTTACTGCCCATTTTTCAATGGGGAAATCTTCATGGAAATCTGCAATAGACTCTCCACTGTCTAAACTGTAAGAATCATAGATTGGAGGGTTTGTTGAGAATTCTTGGTAGGAATCTTTCTACAGTAGGCAACAACAAACTCTACGTGTTCTTTCAGCTTTGGGTTCTTCTTGAAAAACTTGTTGTTGGGATCTTTCTCCCCACTTGTTGGTAAACAGATCCTTCTGGACCTCCACGACCATCTCTTCCTTCTTTGAATAATATGAGTTGTAAATTGGAGGAGGATCTTGATATTTTTCTCTTGGTGAAGGGTATGTATCGTGGACTAGAGCCTCTTCGCTGATCTCCCGATGGGCCTGCTCTTCTTGTGCAATGTCCCATAACTGACATCGTGGTGGCTTTGCATCACTTGACTCTCCAGCAGAGTCTTATTCATCAGAGGAAGGAGAAACATCCAATTCGGCTGAATTAGACCCCTGAGGGTTTGTCGGTATCTTAATGATGTTTCCTTCCTCTCTTTCTTGCTCATTAGGTGATGCCTCTTGATGTGGGTAGATGTTTTCTTGGAGCAGAGATCCGCAACCATCTTCAGCATGGTATTCAACCTTGGGAATGTCTTCATCATTAAAATATTCATAGCAATCTTCAAATAGAGCATTGAGTGGATATAATCTTTTGAAATAGTGGTTGAATTCCATATGGAAACTCTTTAAGGAAGATATGCTACCACGAGGTATGGTTTTGTACCAAATTCTAGCATCCCCCTCTAAAGAATACATGAATAACTTCATTTGTACATCTTGAAGGGAGATACCTTGTTGTTTGATGCATTCATGAAACTCTTCTAGGTGTTGGTGAGGCCTTCTCTTTGTGCTCCCACTAAATCTAGGTAAATAGCTATCCCACTCACAAAATGAAGGGACATGATAGGGAGAACCAACAAGAGAAGAAAGATCGGTGGGGCGAATTTGTTGACTAGGAATGCAAGAAGGGCCATCCTGAAAGCCTCCCTATATGAGTGATTTCAGCTTCAAAAGCAGGGAGAGTTTTCAGCTATTGTAGCATCAGAGTGAGTATGGGGCTGCCTGAAAGCCAGGATGATCAAATAGAGATATGGAAAGTGGAGTAGCCAGGATGTTTACCATAAATTTGAAAGTGGAGTCTCCAAGGTGAGAGATCTTCAACCCACACTTCCCTAGCTCACTTAACAGAGGAAATGTAATGCTTTGTCATACCGAGGGAAAAATATTCTAATCCATTCCTCGGCAATGACGCCAAAAATATGTTGTGGCTAAACATAGCACCCCGTGGCACAAGTGCTACAGGGGAGATAGAAAGCCTCTTAGAGACAACCTCTGGGTTAATAGTAGACCAGTGCCTCAGACATCTTAAATAGAGGAGTGCATGAAATATTTTACGTGAGGGGTTTGCAACACTCAAATTGTCACGTAATGAAAGATAATAAGGGGTTTTGGTTCATTCCTCCAAAGGTATGAGTTATGTAATTCTGGTGTTTCCTCACACACATAGTTCCCAAGAGTATCACATAGAATAGTGGAGGCCGATTACTTCAAAGTGTCTTACAACTTAATAAGCTTGTAGAGTAAATGAGAGAGGATTAGTAGAAAGCATAACTCATCATATAAAGCCCAAAGCATCCATAATTCTATATTGAACACATAGAGCTGCAAGCCATGGGAAATTCTACACTTGTTTGAGTTACAAGCAGAGCTAATGGAATGAAGAGAAGATGGGTGCTATGATTCATATAGAGAAATTTAAATATATAACTTCATCCATTCATACAGGAATTATGCATTAATAAATCAACAAACATGGATATGTAAGGAAGCATGAAATAATTTCTAACAACTATTATAGCATGAATGCAGAGAAGAATATGAACATAATGGAATTAAAGAGGAGGATAAAATACTTTAATACTAAAAAGGGGGAATCACCACCATTTATTTGACAGTCTGAAAGATTTTCCTGTGTAAAGTAATACAGTCTGAAATACAAGTCATTCTCTTCCAGATTTACGAGCCAACTTCGTATCACAGAGTTCAGACCCATCAGGTGAGAAATTTCGGAACCCCTGTATAATATTTCTTCCCCCTATTTATAAGAAGAGGGGTAGCTAGAATAGTTGTTACAAGATGTCTCAGCCAAAGGCCAGCTGCTTGATGTACTAGTTGCCCTGGCCTGTGATAGATCATGCTACCCAAAGATTACAATAGGGATATGCTCCCTTTCTTGGAAATAAATGCTAATTGTAGAACTAATGAAAAAGGGAGGAAAAGGGAAAGATGAAGGAGGAGGTGTCCCCCTGTTGTTCTAGTGGAGGCCCCTGATCAAGTTACGTACCTGCTGTGATGCGTTCCTTTGCTGCAGGGTCATTTTCTATCATGTTTGCCTTTATTGCGTGAATGACCAGTTCTATGGAATGGGGAGTGGGTCGTTGTAAGTGCCTGTCTTGGCAGTACTTTGCTGTCTAGAGGAGTGAGGCTCCATGTTGAGTCATTAATTTTTTGTGAGCCTCCCATACTGGTTTAATCTTACCCATACTCTATTTAATATCACAGTTGCTAACTATTACACAACATTTTGTCACTATCCCTGGGATTTCCTTGATCCTAGAGGACCTCTACAGTGAACCCTACATGCTTTCCCTTCATGAAGAAACCCCCATTGTGTCCCTCTTCATGATCATATCAATTCCCTTTTGCACCATTTCCTCTGAAACTTTTGTTTTGCCTAGTTTACAAGACCAGCGCTAATGACCCTTGTCTTCCCCGTGCCGATGTGCAGAGATTAGCATTGTCCCTAGCACCGACCGGAGCAACTGAGCTATGTTCCAGTTGCACCGGTCCTGTTATGGAAAGTTTTTTAAATTAAGAGCCGAAGCTTCCAACTCTAGAATCTTTGTGATGGAAGTCTTGTAAATGGTTTGGCCGAATGGGGTTGAGGATGTCAGTTGGGGCTGCTTTCCCCTATAATGATGGAAATACCTCAAGGAATAAGACCTTCTCCCATAAGAAGATGATCCATCTCCCATCCATTCATCCTATATAAACCTCCCTTCTTCCCAAGCACAAGCTAGTGTTAAGTGTTAATGTTGGTGTGCTTTTGCTATTTTGGTTTGGAGTAAACAACAAGCTATTCATAGTTGTAGCTCTCTAGTTGTGTGAGGGAGAAGTGTGATTTGGTTTGGAGTGAAGCCTAAAGGGAAAAGCCTTAAAAATATTGTTGATTGAGGCCACCATGGAATGCTAGTAGAAGTGTCTGGGAACCTGGTCTTGTCAGAGGAGAACAATAATGTCAAGACAATGGTTGTAATCCCTTCTTTGATTTAATATATATGCAACTATCGATTGATTTCCTACATGAATTGTCATCTTACATATTCATGGCTTAATGTTTCTTGACTTGTTAAGTAGTTTGAATTACAATGTGTCTATTAGCACGGTTGTTGTTTGTTGTTGTTTACTTGTTTCAGGCGCTTGAAGAAGGAAGCAAAAGATATCTAGAGCGAGCAAGTAAGGACATCATCAAACGGGATAAGCGTACTAAGAGGTAGGCCCTTTTAATTAGTTCTAACCTAAGGAAATCTTCCATAGAATGTATCAGTTGTGGCTAGACCCATTATCAGGCTAGAGGAATTTGTTTGTGTCCGCACTTATAATTTTTCTTCACCACAAATTGGTGACTCCACTGGGGAACCCATCCTTTTGTTTGTCTCAGATTTCATGATTTCGTGTGAACTCTTCTAGTTCCACTTTTTCCCTTTGATTCTGTTTCTTTTCTCCTACTTATTGGCCTGAGTTTGAAATTCATAGTAGCAGATCTAGTCTCTGTTTCAAAAAAATTTATTTTTTTCTTGGCTCCCTCGATTAGGGAGCTTAATCCACTGACAGTCGCGCCGAATAGCGCGATTTGTTGAGAGACACTCACGCCAACTAGCCTCTGGCACTTGTTATTAGTTAGGCAGTCGCGCCGATGCCTGTAAGTGAATATTAAGGTTTGTCCCCAATCTTGGACAGTGTGTTATGCTCTTATGATTTTGACCCCCTAAGCATTTTAAATCATTTTCTCCCTGACTAGAAAGTTTCTTTTCATTTGGTTTTGTTTGCTTGTTGGCTTATCATCTTTTTGCTTGATTGCTTGAGTCATTGGGTGGTCAATGACACTAGGGCATCTAGATTGTCATCCATTCAGCTGTTTGTGAACTCAGTGAGTTGGGTTGTAGGTGTACTTACTCCTTGCATTTTGTTTGCGGTCCTTTTGCGACTTTGACCTCTATTACACAAGTTTGAAAATTTTTTGTTTGCTTGTCTAAATGTTTCTTTTTCAGCATGGATCACATTGCTTGTCCTTTTGTTGGTAAAGTCGGTTCTTCATTAGTTTGAATGAAAATTCCTTTTCATGTTTTCATTTGCTTGAAGAGTTGATTGTCTCGAAAACTTTTTCATTGAAGTGTTGTATGTGAAAAGTTTATTTCATTGTTTCATGAAAAAGTATGAAATTTTAGTTTGTTGCATCATTGTGCTACGATAGCTTGCATCACTAAAGAATAGAATTGCATTGGCATTTTAGAAAGGAAAAGAACTTTGTTTACTTTCGAAAGCACTGTTAGATATGTGCTTGTTAGGAAATTAGGAATTGGAATGCATTTTTCATTAGTTTATTTTTCAAAAAAGTAAGGTAGTGAAAGATGATTTCACTTTCAGTTTCTTGGTTTTTTGCACTTGATTGTGTAGTTTCTACCCTCTCTAGTGCAGGAATTTCATCGAATTAAAAGGGTCTTCTCTCATTTAGTTGTGTTAGCTCTGCTATAAATTTCAGTGTTTAAAGGGCCAAATTTGGGTCTGGTGATGGGTTTATGTCGAAAAGGAGCGCACAACAGTATTTTCACCTTCTCTTCCTTCAATTCTCTCATAAACTCTTAGTCTTATATTTATTTGTTTTCCTCCAAATCCTTTGTAAACCTTAAATTCCCTTTTACCCCGTTGTTTCTACTTTATTTCAAAAACCCACGTAAATCCTTTTTTCGTTTAGCCCTGGGCACTTAACCCATGAAACCCCGCCCATATAGCTTCCTTCTACTGTAGCCGTTGATTTCCACGATCCAATGGTCTTCGTCCATTTTCCCGCACATTAAACCACGTGCACTTTCCTAGCCATCCGACTGTCCGTCTCGCCATTGGACGGTAGTTGCAAGTCCCGATCACACGACCTGCCCGCCCGTTAACCTGTGGGGGCAGTGGTTTTTGGCTGCCACGTGTCGCAATGTTACGGGATGGCGCAGCCATATACGGAAACCGCCGCAGCCCTGTGGGCGGTGCGGGGAATACCGCCTGCCCGCGAAACTGCCTGACCCCCAGCCGTTAACCTCCGCGCTCTTTCATCTCCCGATCATCGTCGGATCTGCGCGGATCATGGTCCGACGGCCCACACCTGTTTGACCCGCCACCGCCCGATTTTTTCCTCCGATAGATTCCCACCATTGATCCACGAGATCGAACGGTCGTTGATCTCCCTGCTCTTCTGATATCCTCTGTCAAATTATCCTCTCCATTCATTTAGTTGATCCGACAGCTCAGAGCTTTCTTCCACCTCGCCTCCCGGTACTCTTCACCGAGTGTTTTCCGCCTTTGATCTGCATGATCCTACAGCCTGTTTTCTCCCGCAGCTCACCCACATGGTCCTTTCCCACAGTCTTTCCAAACTCCTGAAGGAAGAAGGTGGCTAGTGTTTCAGCTCCTAGCATAATAAATCCTCAGCAACCATATTTGAAAGATAGAGTGGCCGAAGGACAAAAAGGACATCCTCGAGCAGTTCAACCATTTATCAGCGATGGAGCTTTTCCATATTATACACCACTTGTTCAGGAAGGACAACAAGTACCAGTAAATGTCAAATTGATCCATTAAAACAATCAGCAGATTGTATCAAAGACCATATCTGATAGTTAATATGGTTGTTGGCCCATTATTATCCTTCCTCGTATAACACAGCAGAGTGTTTTTGTAATCAACTTCTATATATATCTGGAAGACAAAATGTAATAGGTTGATGAATGTTATTTTGATGTAAGGTTCAACTTCTGGAGACTGTAACTACTGTGATATCTGCAGCGTCTGGTCTTCATTTTCAGCTAATGCAAGCTTCTTTTGCTGTTAATTTCTCACTTTCCACTTCTTCTTATTTGTTCCAGGCTCTGCTTGTTATGCATTTATTCACGTGCTACTAATGTTTAGCATTAGAGGGGATGTCATCCCACCTCTGTGTTAGAATCTAGCTTGTATCATTGAATATGTATGCAGGTTTCTATTAGTTTAATGCCAGAGAGCTGTCATCCTGTCTATGCATTAGAGAATAGATTTACAGACCTTTTAACTGGTTGCAGCTGGCCATCACAAGGTCCTGTGCATCTGCTGGTGTGATCAGTATTCTCCATCAACACATTTTACTTAAAACTGTGAGTAATTGGTGGTCTAAAGCCTTGTAGTCTGAGGGTTTTCACCCATGTTTGGGGTTAAGCATAGTAGAAGTGGTTATCTGGCTTGAATATGCAACATTTATTTCATTCATCCACCATTTTTCCAACATTTTGTTGAGTTTGTAATGTTCCCGAGCATCTCTGATATTCAACCTAGGAGAGTTTCTTGGGGTGATAACAAGTTGCATTTAATGTTTTTCGATCACATCGCTAAGACCTGAAAACTGAAACATAACTCAATACAAACTTTAAAATGAATTCAATTAACCTAAGGCGCATTTGACACTTAACGATCATATCTAGAAGGTCTAGGCTAGACAACAAAGGAAAATAAAAAGCAACTGCAATCATTCAAGAGGATTTAGGATGTGATTCAGGTGATGAAACTAAAATTACAGCCATGGGTATAAAAGGAAAAGAATCCATTGCTAGCACTAATACATCAAATTTTCACACTAGCTCTCCAAATGAAGAAACAAGGATTGAATTATTTCATGTGAGGGTTATTACAAAACATATAAAAATTGACACACTATTTGATATTGTAGTATACCTAGGGGGGATAATATGGGGCACAAAGGGAGGTACCTAATGGAATAATAATGGGATGGGAAATAGTAATAAATAAGGTGGTTAACCCGTATCATGTAAGGGATCACGAGTAGTTAGCAATAATGTAATAAGCCCATGGTATTAGATAGATGGTATTGAGGGAACCATGGTAATGACCCATGGTATTGTATGTATGAGGCCTATATAGAGGCTAGAGACTCCATATTGAGGGGTGTCAAGGAATATTATATGAACAAACATATGGCTTGTGGAGTGTTCTCCTCCCTTAAGGAGTGATTGTATGGTGTTGCCCTACTTTAAGGGCTTGATCAATAAAGTAAATCATTTCTATCTATTTCTATCTGTTATTTCTTGGGTTTATTTTTATTATCATATATTTCCAAGTTAGATCCATAAAACGTGGTATCAGAGCACTTTCAAGAAAATACCCAAGTTCAAAAAAAACCGGCCAAATCGGAGTCTGGATGAAGGAGATATCGCTGATCTAAAAATCAATGGTGTTGCAGACATTTTTCGAGGCGGCGAATTTTCAGATCAGATCTGTATGATTTGGAGCAAAATCTGCAAAATCTAATTGCATATCTGGGTTGTTGATGAAAAAATACTCCATTTAAAAAAAAAAAATTAGTCGAATCGGAGTCCAAATGAAGGAGATCTCGCTAATTTAAAAATCAGTGCTGTTGCAGACATTTTTTGGGGCAGCGAGTTTATGGCGCAGATCTGTAAGTTCTGGTAAAAAATATGCAGAATCTAATTGCAGATATGGATTATTTGTGAAAAAATACCCAATTTCAAAAAACAAATCAGTCGAATCGGAGTCCGGATGAGGGAGATATCGCTGATTTAAAATCAGCTATTTTTTCAGCAATTTTTTGTGACGGCGGGACAGTTGCAGCGCGAATAGGAAATTCCAGTGCCTCGACTGGAATTTATATCACATGGGAAGATGTAGAATGGTTGTTCCATTTCCGAAAACAGGTCATAATAGGGATTCAGAGCAATATTGACTGAATTGTGGCGATTTCAAATCTTCGCCAAGTAAGCGATTTGTTTTCAAAAACCCTCTTCATGGATTATAACAGTAAGTTTTTTACAGGAAAAAATAATGGGTATTCTATTGAAAATTCTATAGCACATTTTAAGTTTGACTTCCCAGGGTGTTGGAGGGACAAAATAGGGTATTATTTGAAAGATGACGTTGCTATATGGTGGAAATCACTTAACAGTGAGATTCTGAAGTTATGTCATGCTAACGAAATTGAAGAACTACTTTTGGACAAATGGTCTCATACTAGAAAGGGGGAAACCAAAAAACCTAGCTAAGATTTTGTTTTTATAGGAAAGAAGAAAACCAAGAAACCTAAAGGGTTGTTTTCTGCTAGTATGTCCTTATTGCAGGTTCATGGATTGATTCAGAAGGAGAAGATCATTGTGTCTATAAATCTTAGTTGCAAGCATAATTTTATCAATGTTAATTTGGCAAAAAAATTGCAAGTTCCAACAAAACACATTGAAAACACATAGGTTGATAATGGGGATGTTCAAGTTTATAAATATTTGAAGCTTTCTATGGACAAGTATGTGTTTCATTCTGACTTCTATACTTCAGATATGGATAACATGGATGTTGTTTTGGGATATCCTTGGATGGAATCTGTGGGTACTATCAATATTAATGTGTAGAAGAAATCCCTAAAGCGCTGGTATAAAAAGAAGAAAAGTACATTGCAGGATATTTCCATTAAAACCCAAGAAGAATATGTTCCAGGGACTGACACATCAGATGATGAGCCCTTGATGGTCGATAACCAAACACAAACATCAAACCAAGTACAGGTAGAGTCCAAGGAGGCTGAAGCAGAAAATGTTACAGGTACAGATACATCAGATGAGGAATCAGTGGTTGAAGTAATATTGGAAGATAAGCAACAACAAAAGACGTTACAACATGTACCAGCTACCACTCAGGCTCCACTGTTGGTTAAAACTTCAGCATATCACCACCCACATCACCCCACAAGAAAACAACCAACAAGATGGCAACGAATTAGCCACAACGACAACAACCCCCACATGATAGATAGAGAGGAGTGGTGATCCACCTACTACACATCAATACAGAAGAGCCACCACGGTCAACTTCCATCTCAAGCGAGCGAGGCACTAGCTAGATCGAGGGTTCACCTTTCTCTTGAATGGCTAGATGCATGTGCATGGTACCAGTGGACTACTTTTTTGAGTAGATATTATTATTTGTGTTCTTCCCATGTTTCGAGGACGAAACATGTTAAGGGGGGTGGAATGTAGTATACCTAGGGGGGATAATATGGGGTACAAAGGGAGGTACCCAATGGAATAATAATGGGATGGGCAATAGTAATAAATAAGGTGGTTAACCCGTATCGTGTAAGGGACCACAAGTAGTTAGAAATAATGTAATAAGCCCATGGTATTAGATAGATGGTATTGAGGGAACCATGGTAATGACCCATGGTATTGTATGTATGAGGCTTATATAGAGGCTAGAGACTCCACATTGAGGGGTGTCAAGGAATATTGTATGAACAGGAATATGGTTTGTGGAGTGTTCTCCTTCTTTAAGGAGTGATTGTATGGTGTTTCCCTACCTTAAGGGTTTGATCAATAAAGTGAATAATTTCTATCTATTATTTTTATTATCATATATTTCCAGGTTAGATCCATAACAGATAGTGGGTCTCAAGCCAACTTGATATCTGAAGACTTAGTCAAGAAAATTAATCTTGAAACCATTCTACATCCCAAGCCACATCCATTGGGTTGGATATGAAAGGACACAAATTTACAAGTTACAAGCAAATGTATTCTTCAGTTTTCAATCACAACAAACTTCATTGACGAAGTTGAATTAAATGTTGTACCACTTGATATTTTATGAATTGCTTTGGGTAGTCCTTACCGCTATGATTGAAAATAAAGCTTCTATTTTCATGAAAACAGCTACCACTTGTTCAAATATTGTGTGGATTATATTATGAGAGCTCATCGCAAGAAACTAAATCTTTCATTAGTTAATGCACGAAAAATGAAAAGACTAGTGAATTCAAGCAATAATTTAGTGCTTCTTATGAGAAAACTAAAGAATGATGTTGATTATGAAGCATTTGAATGTTGTGATACAAACTTGAAATCTAATTGTGTTGATGTAGTTAACCAATATGATGAGAAGTTTCAGGAACCAAATGCGTTGACCCCCAAGATGGTAATCCAACATGAAATACCATTGGAGAAATATTGCCATCTTTCTAGCATTGTCATGTACAGGATGTCAATAATGGAAAATGCAGAAATACAAAAGCAAACCCAAGAGTTTTTGAATAAAGGGATCATCCAACCATCTCCTTCGCCATACGAGTCACCTATTGTTTTGGTGCCAAAGAAGAATGGAAAGAATGTCACTAAATGGAACTTAAGGAGTGGCTATCATCAAAGTAGAATTGCTGAAGGAGACATTTGGAAGATAACATTCAAGACAAAACAAGGTTTGTTTGAATGCCTAATTATGATTTTTGGTCTTTTCCATGCTCCTACTACTTTCATGCATATGATGAATGATGTATTGGAGCCATTTCTAGATGAGATAATATATTTAGATGAAAACTTAGTTTTCAGAAAATGTCTTGACGAACATGTCATGCATGTGAGAAAAGTACTTGACGTCTTGAAGAAATAACAATTGTTTTTGAAGATGTCAAAGTGTGAAATTGGTAAAACTTCTTTGGTGTGATTGAGGCATATTGTTAGAGGAGGTGAGTTGAAGATAGACCCATCCAAGATAGATTTCATGATGAATTGACCAAAACCCAATACATTCACTGGAGTATGAAGTTTTTGAGAGCATCCCAATATTGGAGAAATTTTTTTGCTAACTTTTTTTCTATTGCAGTGCATTTGAATGCATTAAATAGTTTGGAAAAGGTCTTCCAGTGGGAAGGCAAACAACAAAAGGCATTTTATGTATTGAAAGAAAGCATTTGTTCAGCTCATGTACTTGCAAGTGACTATGCCATGGGCATAGTCATCATGTAATATGGTAATCCCATTTCATATCATTCAAAAATTTTCAATGGTGCAATGAAAATGTTGCAGTAATCAAGGCACTTTTGACGGATGGGATCCTTACAACAATTCCAATTGGTCAACAGGAATACGAAAGGCATATACAACAAAGTTGACGATATTTTTTCTAGGCCTAATGTTAGTGCGACTACTTTACTTGAGAATAATTTTGTTTTTCATGAAAGTTATGTTAAACAATATGCATACTTTCAAAATGTACATTTAAGCTCGAGTCAAGAGAACCAAGTAGGGGAATTTGATTACCATTTGCATCATAATTTGTTGTACCATCTTGGTAAGAAGGATGTTTCTATTGATGGTGACATCATGGACAAAGCCAAGAAGTTCATTGAATGATTACAAATGATACCTTAAACAATTCGAGATCAGCTTGAAAAGAGCCAAGGCAAGTAAAAGTCAACGCATGACAAACATCGGGTATATCACAAGTTCCAAGTCGGTGATGAAGTTTGGCTTCACATTAGCAAAGAGAGGCTCCAAGGAGAAGGTAAAAGGCTAAAACCAATCAGATATGGTCCATTTAGAATTATGGAAAAGATTGGTGGCAATGCCTTCAGGTTGGATTTATCTTCATATATGCAAATTTATGATGTTGTTAATGTGGAAAATTTAAGGTTGTATGAGCCTCATTTCATTGAAGATCAAGGAGAGAATGTTTAAATTATAACCATTGAATATTTCTCTCCTGAATACCTTGATGAAATACAATAAGACACCATTCTTGATAGAAGAGAAAGGTCTTCAAAACAAGGGAATGTGAATTACCTTCATGTGGGGCTCAAAGGGACAAATCCTTCCAAGGCCAAATGGATCGAGATTGGAAAGGTGAGGGAACTATACCCTCATCTGTTGAACATATCAAACTGATCTTTTGGGGTCCAAAAGGCTTCCAGTGGAGAGGAATGTTCAGATGCTCAAAAATTTGCTCAAAATTAAAAGTTATCAGATTGGTGTGGAACCTAAACGACTGCCTAGTGCTCGTCATCCTGAATCCATCGCAACTTGTTTCGTGCGAAATAGACACCATATTCTCCCAGAATCATGTTATGTTCGCTTTCCCAAACATTTGAATTTTTGCAAAATATGACAACCCAGTCATCAGTCCATACTACTGACGTGGCACTGACTATACATTCCTATGTGGAAGGACGACTGTGAAAATGGTGGGTTTTTCCTTCGGCGAATCGAAGGGTGCCAAGTGGCACAGTTCGATTAGATGAAGATGGCGAGTTTTGATTGGTGCACAATGTTTGGTGGTGGCCAATCATAGGTTGCCACATGGTAGGGCCAGGGGTTGCCACTTGGCATCTCGAGGGCCACCAAAATGGGTCAAAGGTTTGAACAACAACGGGGGAGGGGGGAGGTGAACTCGCGACCTCCAAGCAAACAACATAGGCCTGCATCGCTTTAGTTATCACATGGGTCTTAACATACAATCACTACTACATGTAGGGGGGTTTTAAGACAATATTTAAGATAATATTTGAGTCAATTGTCTTAACTTAAGACAAAAAGAAACTTGTGTATTGTCTTAAATATTGTCTCTAAGCGGGTGTCTCAAAATATAATGTCTCAAAAATTTGTCTCTATTAAGACAATATAGAACACATATTATTATTGTCTCTATAAAGACAAGAATTATTGTCTATTAAGAGACAATTTGATTTGTCTCTCTAGAGACAATTTCATTTGTCTCTCTAGAGACAACTTCATTTGTGTCTCTTTAGAGACAATTACATTTTTGTCTTTTTAGAGACAATAGCTGAGATTAAAAACATATTGTCTCTATAGAGACAATATGTCCATAATTCAAACTATTGTCTCTCTAGAGACAATATAAAAAATTATTTAAAAAAAATAAATGTCCATAATTCAAACTATTGTCTCTCTAGAGACAATATAAAAAATTATTTAAAAAATAAATAAATAAAATCATTTTGAATGTTCTTTGAAAGTAGTTTCACATTCAAAGTTCACAAATAGTACTCATGTATGAGAGAAGCCACCACAGAAATTGTTGTCTGATAGAAACCAGCACATATGGGTTATTACTAGCAATTGTCCCAAAAGGTACAAAGAGAGGCCGATAGGATTATTAAATTGGAATTGTTGAATTTTTCTAGAAGAGTTAATTGGTTTGTGGAAAACCTTGTTTTCTTGGATTGGATCATTGTGCAATTACCCTTCTAAACGCTCTTTGTCGTTTGATAAAATAATCAGAATATTGTTTTCAAATTTCCATAGATTTCCTCTTGCAGTAAATTTCAAATACAAAATCAAATTACAGAGTATTATTTTGTATGGGACACAACTCTTCTACATTTTGGTCATTCATGGCGGATATTTCAGACAATAGAAGATAAGCTATGAACAAATTAATGAAGAGCATATTATTCATGAGGAAAAGTTGTGTTTGCTTATCCATGGAAAAGAACGAAAATACCTGGAGCTTCATTGTTGAGGATCAGACTGTTGTTACAAGATTTCACTCCACAGAGAAAGTTGAAATGTAATATAGAGGCAAGTAAAAGAGGAATTTCCCTCAAATGATCACGATCAGCTCTGGAACCCTATTAAACAATGCATCCTTCTCATGCCCTGAATATAATTAAATAAGAACACCATTTCCTGAAACTCGTGGCATGCTTTTAGGGCTACGCTAATCCCAAGAACTCCACCAGTTCATCAGTTAATCCAATCCTGTAATAATTTACTTCATTAACCTAATTAAATTAGATTAGTGACTACCCACATTGAATCTTTAATTTTTACAATTCACTATTATGCTGCTGCGTTTCAATGAATTTGAGTTCATGGTCTAAAAATTCTTGCAATATTATAGATATGACATCTCTTGTTCTAGTCACATACTTCTGTCATAAATAGACATGCCCAATGGTCTCAATAAAATTTTCATTTCATGGAATTTTGCTTGGGAATTTCCATCAACAGGTTCTTTGGAATTCATACCCCCTTGATGATGATGCGACAAGTATTCCACTGGCCGAGCCATCTGCGATTGTTCGCCATCTCTATTACGATGTTCAACTGGTTCCAACAAGCTGAACATCTGTTGGCATCTGCTGGCTAGCTTACAGGTTACACGTCAATGAAAATCGGCTCCAGATCTACAAATACAATAGGGGGAACATGCTTTCGACTCTAGTTTTTCTGAAGAAAGTGTTGAAGGCATCATCTCTGCGACCAACGGTCTTCTCACTAGGCATTTGGCCATCAAGATGAATGTACCAAGACACTAGAATAACTAAAACTCACAATTTGGTTAAATTTATAATATGCCCCAGCTCTACAGGAATTGTTCCCATGATATTGTTGGAGGACAGATTTCTGTAAAAGCAGCAACGTTATCCGTTAGTCACATTGAATATGCTTAATGTAATTCAACAACTCATTATGTTATAGGTCAATTTAGAATATGGCCCAGGATTACTTACAGATAAGTTAGCTTGTTAAGTTTTTGAAATTACAAAGGAATAGTTCCATTCAAACAGCTGCCATGCATATTGCTACAGGATAAAGGACAATGAAGGAACAACGTTAATATTGTTAGTCAGTGGGAAATTATGCTCCGCAAATTCATCACTTGGCTTGAAGATTATATCACTTACAAGAAAATGAGAGAAACACATGAACTAATATTCTTTGGGATTGGACCTTCAAGTTGATTTCTGGCAAGATTTTTGTCTCAAAAAAAATACAACCTTGGAATGTTAAATACTTACAGCAAGAATCCAAAAGATATCATAGATTAATGTTTAGTGTATGGGAGGTTTCAAGATATTTCTATCATTTTTATCTCCACTTTCTAGAAAAAGGTTTGGACACAAACTTAAAATTCGAACAACTTTTCCAAATTCCCCAGCTCAGGTGGAATTTGCCCAGTCAGCTGATTGTCATTTAGCTGCCTGCATATGCATACAACCGTTGACTATCAAAGAGCTATTTCTTATCATGCACGTCCAGTTTCCATTTCTTACATATCAATCATCACAAAATATGTGATTGGAATCTCTTACAGGTATCCCAACTTTGTCATGTTCCCCAATTCTGGCGGAATAGATCCCGTGAGATTATTACTGTGTAAATATCTGAGTAGTGCAAAAGAAAGAACAAGAGAATCAGCTTCTTGAAAATTGAACATAAAGGAAATCTATAGTCAAAAAGTAATGGACTTTCACAAACCCAGATGGGAACAATTCGAGCATTAACTATGCAAGCAACTCACAGTTTATCAGTGTAAGTCAAGTTGCCTAGAATTGGAGGAATTGTTCCAGTAAAGATGATTATCACTCAAATCCCTGTAATAAATATTAATTGTATCAGTACACTAAAGCTTACACCATAATTACATAATCAAGTTTTTGCCAAAGGTCACAAAAAATTTATCAATGAATGAAGGAATATTGATTGATTCTGCATAATAAATATATTGACAATATCCAAAATCATTATGGATTCTTATTGATCTAGGCTTCCATGCAATTAAATGTAAGAGATTATACTTTAATCCGATCACATGAAAATTTTGGACAAGTTGAGATCCAGAAAACACTGTACTTACAGAACAGTAAGAGCCTGCATGAGACCAAATACTTTAGGTATCCTTCCGGTCAGCTTGTTTCCTTGTAACGACCTAGGATAACCACTTTAAAATTAGGGTAGAACAACTAAAGCAACCAAATTAATGATAATGGATTGCAGATTTCTGTGGTTCGGTTTTTTAGAATCTAAACTCGGATAATTTTCAGGACAAATTAATGATGTCGATTAAATAGTGCATACCATGCAATGAATTTCATTACTTACACAACCTACATAATCTCATATCCCTGCCTATTCAACACAAAATTCCTGATACTAGAACACAGTTCAGTCCTCTAAATATCTCCATTTACAGAGTAACCACTTGTAGAAACCCAATATTGAAGGGGATATCTCTGGTAAGTTGATTGTATGATAAGTAATTGATAAGAATACCAGCCCCAATTCAGTAAGTAATTGAGATCACGAGTCCTGCATCAAACCATACATTTACACCCGTTTGTTCATTTAAAATCCAATTAGGAAAATCAAAAAACATACAAAACTGCATAACTTGTACAGTTGCCAATATTCTCAGGAATGGTCCCCGACAAGTTGTTGCCTCGCAAATCACTGCATAACAAAGATCAACTACTTAGAAACATTTAAGCTACCATGAAGAATCCTTCAGGTAAAATTCGTTAATGCACTAAAAACGCTGCATCGAGATACATAAATTTAAAGATAAATGCTCTGTGACCACAAGTTTTGATGGGTTTCATATGCAGAATTAATTCAAAGAAAGAAAGCTTTAAAAAATTATGCATCTACTCCACAAGACAGAAGTATTGTGACTTACAAGAACCACAATCCTGTCAATTGACACATGTCAGGGGAAAGAGTCCCAACTAAGAAGTTTTGCGCAGCCCCCTGGAAACGATAACAATATGCGCATTTCAAAAGAATGGGCGCCAAATTTAGTTTGCAAACCTAAGAATAGTACTATTAACACAAATGCTTCTTCCAAACCTTAACAGGAAAATAAAAACAAATTTTGCTTAGTGAGAGAACGATAAGCCCATGAAAACTCATAAAGAACCTAGACTCTTACAAATATTGCAAAACTTCATTCCAATAGATAAGCCTAGGGAACTCCCCACTTAATTGATTGTCTGCAAAATCCCTAAAAAATGCAAAAGCATTGTTAAATGATACTCCTCCAAAATCCAGAGTTTACACATCCTATGCAGTTATTTGACAAGTAAAGGGCAGCAAAGAGAGTAGAATCCAAAATAGTATTCCCAACCTACATTTTCTTCAAGTTTGGAATCTGAGACAATGTTGAAGGTATAGGCCCCATTAACTGGTTATTCTTCACAATCCTGTAAATTTGATCAATGTGTCAGAAGGAGCTTTCACTCCCTTCTAAGACAAGGCAAAATACATAAACATCTACAAATTAAGCTAAATTCTTTACAATAGCAAGCAAGTGCAGAATGTTAGGATACTTATAGTTGTTCTAGTTGTTTCAACTTTGATATTGAAAAGGGAATGTCTCCATATAAATAATTTAAAGATACATCTCTGCAGCAACATTAAAGATCAAATCAAGTCAGCGGTTTCTACAAAATATAAACCATGAGAATGATGACTTGTAGATTTGACTAGAGGGACGTTTAGAGGCACACAACAGCTTGGTTTGGCATCAGATATCTTCTCAAAAGACAGTTGTTTTCAGCATAATACTTAACAATTATCTATAGTAAAGTAATATATGCAACTTGAACCAGACTACGAGTGTTGCATATGGTGAGATCTACTTTAACCAACTTGTAGTTGAACAATCATTTTTGTTTGGATAGATAAACGCTTGAAAAGAGACTTTCCTAGATAGGTGGGGTGAACATTTCTTTAAAGGGATTTTCAAGGGTTTTTCATGAGCTATTCTGTAACACTCCTAACCGATATAACTACATAGTAATTTTTTTTTTTAAAGAACTGAGATTAAGAACACGAAAAGTTCGAGCTGTAAAATACAAAAAAAAAGTATGAATGGTCGTCAACAGAAAAGAAACGTTCACCTGGTGTAGAACCAAGCCATCCAGGTGTCTAGGAAGGATTTAAACTACAACAAAACCCCACTGGTTGTCATTCAGCCACATGAAGCGCTCACTATGTAAAAGGGAAACCAGAGAGCTAAATCCAACGTAAAAGGCAAGGGAGAGAATGATGCATATCCATGGGGGTGGGCACGTTAGTCAATGCAAACACACATGTAAATAGTCATAGTGAATGGTTGAACCATGTGTGACCCCGATGGGTTATAGATAGTGTGAGAGTTTTACTTAAATTTTTTTTTACTATGTAGTTATATCGGTTAGGAGTGTTACACGTTTTGTATGGAGATGACCTGATTTAACCACTGTAGTCTTGCAAGATTAGAGAGAGTAACTCACAAGATTTTCAATGCAGAGCAATCTCCAATCTCGTCAGGAATTTGGCCTGAGAGACCATTTCCTTTAAGGTCACTGCATGCAGAACACTGAATCAACTATGAACAACATATATATTATAAAGAGCTGCTAAATATAGTCTGCATTAAGACTATCAGTTTAATTGCAATGAACCCAAAGTGCTTAAAAGTAATATATAGTGAACCTATACAGTGAACTTCTGAATTCACATACATTGACTCTGAGCTTTTTAGATTTCCAATCACTGGGGAAATTTCTCCTCCGAGGTTCAGATGAGAGAGATTCCTGCACAACACAAACCAGAACAAATACAAACATATGAGCTTAAAGTAAGCATATAATCAAAACTCAAATAACGACAGACTGCCCAGCAAACATTCTTAATGATTCCCAATATAACATATTCAGAGTATATGCTCTATCTTACATCAATTCCAGTGGAAAAGTGATATATAAACTTACAATGCAACCTATAAACTTAGTGTGATGGAGAGAATTGGTCGCTGAGCATTTATCTACCACGCACGCTGCTTTTCCCTATACAAATTTATTAGTAAAACCCATAGATATTGAAAACCAAAGCATACCTGCTTCTATCCATAAAAAATTTCGAGAATTTCATTCCAATGGATCAAGAATTTCATCTCTATCGATTCTTCTGCTCAACATAACAGCAAAAAAATAGAATCGCCGGGATAAACCATGCAAACACTCTTTTAAAAAAAACATAAATTAAATTCAAAACAGAGAAAACACAATGAAAATAAAACACTGTAAAATCCAAAATGCATGGCCATGCAACAAAGAAAATAAACTTGAACAAGAAACAAGGCAAGCCAATGCAATGCAGAGTATTGAAGAAAATGATGAGATGAAAGTGAGAACGCCAAAAGCCAGGGAAGAAGAACAGTGCTTGCCAAAAGGCAGGGAAGAAGAACAGCAACAACAACTGGCAGGGAAAAAGCAGTGAAAATATCTTCAAGAGTGACATAAAAGAATGGGAAAAAGCAGTAAGGCAACTCAACCAATATTTGGAAAAAGCAGTCACACTTCAAATCAACGGTTGAAAGTGTCTCACCTAATCCAACAGAGCAGTATAAAAGTGTTGACGATTGTTGATGCATAGGAAGGCCTATCGGCCTAAATATTACCTTTGTTTAGCAAGAGGGGATTCAATTCATTACTAAATTTACGCCCAAGTTTTACTTTGTGTTCCAACAAAACCTGGCACCCTTGTAAATCTGTAGGTTTACTCTGCCAATTAAATAATAACAAGTTGTGTGTGTGGAGCGCTCAGTCCAGCATTCACATTTCCACACCAGTAATTACCAACATCACAATGCAGGATTCCATGCCTGACGTGGTTTTCTTCCAACAGACATGAAGACAAGCAACACTTCAGAAAATGTTGCTCAAGCATTAAACATGTCAAACCAACAACAGATAAAATGTGATGCTTAAGCAATAAAACGTCATAGAACTATTTCCTTCACAGCCAAAGTTACCCAACATTGGTGTAATGCCCCGGGAAAACGATGTAAATATTTGAATTACTGTGGTAGAAACAAACTAAACTTGTTATTAGTATTTGATTAAAAGTTAAATATAATTTGGTGAATTGTGAAAATGTAAAAGTGTTTCCTGAAAGAAAGTAAATCCTCAAGGAGGAAGTTGTCCTCTTGAGGTGGGAAAAAAATCGGTTGCTGAGGAAGCAACCTTAACTACCTTCCCTAACTGGAGGGTTTCTAGGGAAAAGGGGAGAAGGGAGGAAAAATTCTGTGCTGTAATGACAGGCAGAAGAAGAGACTCCAGGAAAAAAAAAAAAATGGCTAAGTTTGGTGGTGACCAGATAGCACTGCTCACTGTACGAGCAACTTGCGCAAGACTGAGGTCTGGCAAGAAGCAAGGGGGGAGATTCTGGTCTTGAAGGGTGAATCTCATGGTTGGGCGGTTTGACAGACGACAGACCCAGTTTTGGGTGACTGTTAGAAGACGACATTCTATCCAAGGAACTCCAGACCCCGTGTTTTGTTTCGGGAGTCAGCCAGAAACGACATTTCAACCAGAAGAATTTCAGGTACGAAGTAATCCCTAGAATTGATACTAACTTGGTAATTTTATAAGGTTATTCTTAGTTTTCCTCTTTCCTGTTATATTATGAAAGGAGGGTGAGAGAATTCCTACAGGGAATTGGACTGTGTGAGGGTATAACAGGGAGGGCAAGATTTTATTTCTATCTTTCATTTTTCTTTTCTCTTAAAAAAAAATACATATGGTTCGGGAAGTTAAGTGTGAGCGAGGGTTGCTGGGAAAACCCTTTCAAAGATTACGGAAAACGGAAAACAGTTAATGCAGAGACTCATTATAATTACAGAATTCTTGGAACTAAAATGTCATTGCAATGAAAACGATTATATTTCATAAATCATCAGAGAGTTCAACAGTTATCTATTCTATGTCCAATTCCTATATAAGCTGTGAAACGTAGCAAAACAAGAAAGATCATTTCCGAAAACTCGAACCTGAAACATTTACACAGTCAAAATTATAGACAGTCTCAAAGAAAAGCACTAAGGAACAAAGTCATAACCGCGAGGGTATGTCGGCTCCAGGACCAGAGTTACACATTCATATTAGCATGTGTTATATACCTAGGGAATGTTATATACCTAGGGGGGATGATATGGG
Source organism: Pinus tabuliformis (assembly GCA_031772625.1). NCBI lineage: Eukaryota > Viridiplantae > Streptophyta > Pinopsida > Pinales > Pinaceae > Pinus > Pinus tabuliformis. Next base: position 77,856,025 of record CM062812.1, read on the forward strand.
GTACCAAGGGAGGTACCCAAGGTAATAATGTAATAATGGGATGGGCCATAGTAATAAATAAGGTGGTTAACCCATATCATGTAAGGGACCACAAGTAGTTAGTAATAATGTAATGGGCCCATGGTATTAGTTTGATGGTATGAGGGAACCATGGTAATGACCCATGGTATTGTATGTATGAGGCTTATATAGAGGCTAGAGACTCCATGTGAAGGAAGTGTCTAGGATTATTGTATGTACAGGCATATGGCTTGTGGAGTGTTCTCCTTCCTTAAGGTGTGAATGTATGGTGTTGCCCTACCTTAAGGGTTTTGATAATAAAGAAGCATTTCTATCTATTTCTCTCTTATTTTTTATGGGTTTGTTTGCATTATCATATAATATTCTGGGTTAGATCTATAACAAGTGGTATGAGAGCACTTTCTTGGGCAAAAGTGGAGAATTTTTTTTATTCTTTTTTGCAGGATTTGGGGGCGGCGAGTTTGCAGATCAGATCTGTATGTTTTTGTGCAAGATCTGAAAAATCTAATTGCAGATCTGGATTCTATGTGAAAAATACCCGATTTCAAAAAAAAATATCAGCTGAATCGGAGTCTGGATGAAGGAGATATCGCTGATTTAAAAATCAGTGGGGTTGCAGACAATTTTTCGGGGCAATGAATTTGCGGCACATATCTGGATGTCTTGGTGCAAGATCTGAAAAATCTAATTGTAGATCTGGATTCTGTGTGAAAAAACACTCAATTTCAAAAAACAAATCAGTCGAATCGGAGTCTAGATGAGGGAGATATTGCTGATTTAAAATTAGCTCTTTTTTGCAGAAATTTTGGTGTCGGCGGGAGAGTTGCAGCGCAGATCTAAAATTTTAGTACTTGGATCAGGATTTCTATCACATGGGAAGATGCAAATTGGTTGTTCTATTTCCAAAAACGGGTCATAATAGGGATTCTGATCAATATTGACGGAATTGTGACCATTTCAAATTTTCGTCAATTTTTTTTTATGATGGCGGGCCTAGATCAAAATTTGAGGGACTTGTATAAATTTGATGGCTCTCATCCAGCTAGATGGCTAGCACAAATGGAGAAATATTTCAACTTGGATTGCGTCTATGATAATTAGACTCAGCGTATGGTGGGAAGCATGTACTTGGACAATGAAAGACGACAATGGTGGCAAGAGCATCAATGTTCCAATGGAAGGTTTTTGACTTGGGACGCCTTCAAAAAAGCTCTTATAGAGCGCTTTGACCGTAAATCTAATCTTGTGGATAAGCTCACACAGACAGCCACACAGCATAGCAAAGATTTTATTTTTACAGGAAAGAAGGCAACTAAGGAACCTAAAGGGTTATTTTCTGCTGGTATCTCCTTATTGTAGGTTCATGGAGTGATTCATAAGGAGAAGATCATTGTTTCTATAAATCCTAGTTGCAAGCATAATTTCATCAATGTTAATTTGGCAAAAAAATTGCAAATTCTAGCAAAACACATTGAAAATACACAAGTGGATAATGAGGATGTTCTAGTGTATAAGGATTTGAAGATTTCTATGGATAAGTATGTGTTGCATGGTGATTTTTATACTTCAGAGATGTATAATATGGATGTTGTTTTGGGATATCCTTGGATGGAATTTGCGGGTACTATCAATATTAATGTGCAGAAGAAATTCCTGAAGCTCTGGTATAAAAAGAAGAAAATTACATTACAGGATATTTCCATCAATAAACAAGTAGAGTACATGGAGGTTGAAGCAGAAGATGTTCCAGGGACTGACATATCAGATGATGAGCCTTTGATGATCGACAATCAAACACAAACAGAGGTTGAAGTAGAAAAGGTTATAGGTACATCAAATGAGGGCTCAGTGGTTGAAGTCATATTGGAAAAGAAGACACCACAACAGGCACCACAGCAGGGTGAATTAAAGAAAAAGACACCGTGGGTTAAAACTTCAACATATCATCACCCACATCACCCCGCAAGAAAACAACCAACAAGATGGCAACCAATTAGCCACAAGGACAACAACCACCGTATGATGGATAGCGAGGAGCGAAGATCCACCTACTACACATCAACACAGAAGAGCTGCCATGGTCAACTTCCATCTCAAGTGAGCGAGGCATGAGTGAGATCGAGGGTTCACCTTTCTCTTGGATGGCTAGATGCACGTGCATGGTACCAGTGGACTACTCTTTTGAGTAGATCTTATTATTTGTGTTCTTCCCATGTTTCGGGGATGAAACATTTTAAGGGGGGTGGAATGTTATTTACCTAGGGGGGATAATATGGGGTACCAAGGGAGGTACCCAAGGTAATAATGTAATAATGGGATGGGCCATAGTAATAAATAAGGTAGTTAACCCATATCATGTAAGGGACCACAAGTAGTTAGTAATAATGTAATGGGCCCATGGTATTAGTTTGATGGTATGAGGGAACCATGGTAATGACCCATGGTATTGTACGTATGAGGCCTATATAGAGGCTAGAGACTCCATGTGAAAGAAGTGTCAAGGATTATTGTATATACAGGCATATGGCCTGTGGAGTGTTCTCCTTCCTTAAGGAGTGAATGTATGGTGTTGCCCTAACTTAAGGGTTTTGATAATAAAGAATCATTTCTATCTATTTCTCTCTTATTTTTTATGGGTTTGTTTGCATTATCATATAATATTCCAGGTTAGATCTATAACAGCATGTAGGTAAAAGAATCTTTAAGTCGGCACTGTAACCATAAATATTTATATATATAACATAGCCAGGTAGTTATACAGAAGTCGCGGCTCCACAAGGGAACAAGAAAAACAAAGAATACATACAAGTGTGGGCCTGGAATCGAGTTCAAGTAGTACTCCTGTGACTCATGTGAACAATAACCCTGTAGTGAGATGCCAGACGAATATTCTTTGCCCAAATACTTAAAACAGTAAGGCATAAAAATCGTAATTAACATGCGGTAAGAATCTTACTGTATAATGGTGATAAGAAAACGAATAGGCAAACTGAGCATTGTGCAAAGTAGTATATATATTCAGATAAAATTATGGAAAAACACTGTCATGATTATAAGTGACTCCCTCCACAGTTCATGAACCCTAACCAGGGCAAATGCAAAAGAGTGATTAAGCCATACAGTCAGGCGCCGCAAGGGAGGCGCTCACCTCTTCAAACCAGCCGAGCTCGGGTCGTAAAGACCCTGACCCTCCATAGAAGAACAAAAGCATGAATATACAAATTGTACTCAGACAGCCTCGGAAAACTGTAGGAAGTCACAATAAAACAGTTCGGGGATACAACCCGCATAGTTTGATAACCATGGAAATAAATTACATAAATGCATGCATCAGCGAGCTCGAAGGCCCGACAAATTCAACAAAAGAAAACATAGTTATCAGTTCACAGCCACATCGCGCGAAGGATTCCCAATCCTTGCGTTGGCTGGGCTGACTTGTCAGGCTTAAACCCTGCCAAAACCCCTGTACAGTAACCAAGAGGAGAATCCGTAAGGGGTCTGGGCCAGAGGGCCGAATCTATCTGTCATTAAACTCAGAAGAGTAAAAAAAAAAAACCAATAGAACCCTATACTCAGAGCGATTAAATCATCAATTCCTGTAGTAACACACTTATGTTGAAGAATAGTAAGTGGATACAATCGAGTGTGAACTCACCTGTTTGCCGCAACTCTGAGAAGGCAAGACCCTAAAGACAGGCAGCTTCACCGCGCCTGTGCATAGCGTACTTTGGGAAGAGACCTTCATACCTTGCCACAGACAATAGAAATATGCCGAGGGTAAGTTAGAAACTTCGGATTGTTCATAACACGTCTGAATATGGCAAGGGCATAGAAAAAAAAAACATAACATATAAACCTTATAGATAGCACATTAAGCCTTATCACAAGGTAGCCACTGTAAAAGGCTCAGTCCAGCTCGCTCCGAATCAGTAGCAGGCATGAGAACCATGACCATGCATCAACCAGAGAAGGTTTGGTATGAATGCGGTGCTCAAAGGAGGAGGGAACTGTAATAGGTCCGAGGGGGAAATGTATCTGGAACCATCGATAGTATGTTTCATCGAGTATGGCTTTCCTGAAAAAATGTTTCATCGAGTATGGTGTGCACCGAGATAGCTCTGCCCTCGGATGGGCATTCCCTGCCCCACCTTGGCTTTGCCCTTTGTTCTGCGTTTTAGGGGCACCTTTCCCTTGCTTTGGAGTCGCAGATCCAAAGTCTCGCTTCTTTTGTTTAAACTTCTGCTCGACCTTGACGGCATATCGGTATGCTGTGCCGAGCGAGGGGATGTTCAGGAATTGCATTTCTTCCTGAATGTACTTGTGCAGGCAGCCGCGGTATTTGAGTATCAAATGCTGCTCCGTATCCTTGATACCCAACTTTGTGCGAAGGTTATGGAAGAGATTGGTGAACTCCGGCACGTCTTGGTCCCTTCCCTGCCGCAGCGTGGTCCATTTTATGTATTCATCCTCATAGCTTCTGACAGGGTAGTACTGCTCCTTGATAACGGAAAAAACTATCTTAGCATATAAAAATATCTCTATAATGGAGTTGAACTAAGATAGCTTAGCCAACTCCATCGATGAAAACATCTGCACAGTATCCAAATCACATATAGAGAGATGCGATAATGCTATTCTAAGCCCCAAATACAAATCAGAATTAAATGTCGGAACTCAAGAGCAAACTTCAATGATACAAAACTAATTGAATCCACTAATCCCTAAATATGCAAAAGCATCTTAACAAAGCTATTCAAAAGCATCATCATCGTCATCTGGAAGGGGTTGGGCCATAGCTGCTACAAGTTCTGCCTCGTACCTGACAACATAAAAGATTGTAAGCCAAAGTTTCAATATTTTAGAAATGGAACAAATTATTTCAATAAAAGTTAACAAAAAATAATAAGAAAATAACATTTTACTTACTGTTGCTTGGTTGCAAGGTCTATCTGAACCTCAGGAGGAGCAAGAGCGGGTGACTCCACAAAATGAAGGTTTGGATCCGTATAAAAATAACCCATTATAGAATCAATGCAATTTTTTTAATATAACATTCATATTAGGGAGCATCAGAAACTAGATTAAAGGCTCACCCTAAGAGCTTCCGTGCCAAGTACAGGAATGGCTTCTCAAAGTTGTAGTTACTTTTTGCAGATATCTCATAGTACTGAAGATTCTTCTTTCTATGAAAAGTAACTTGCTTAGCTTTCACTTTCGTATTCTTCACATCAACCTTGTTTCCACAAAGAACAATAGGAATGTTCTCACACACCCGGAAATTCACAAAGATATTTAGCTAATCGATTCAGGCAGTTGTGCCACCACACAATTAAGGAACCTTCATTTCTACTTAGAGATCCAACCCCTCTGTAAAAGAGATACCTGCAAAGATCTCTGTGCCACGTTGGGACATTCTTGTAAGTCAATCATGCAGTAACATCAAACATGATAACTTCACATTGCCCATGAATACTACAACAAACAAAATCCCAATCAGTAAATAAGAAGGAAACAAATAAATGCTTAGGCAAACCCAAAATTAGACGAGTGAATGGAATCAACTCAAGACCAGCATTACTCAGTAATGGCTTGCAGCCTTTGGGCTGAGCCCCTTTCTTTAAGAGACATAGGTGTATATAATTAGAAAAAAAAAAAAAAACAACGTCTGCTTGCCGCAAACTGTATCGACCCTAATCTAAGGCAGAGATTATTGCAGGTTGTGTTAAGATGCAGTAGAGAATTTCCTCTGTAATAAGGAAGGCTAGAAAGCAGAGTAGCGCAGTTGGAGACCCGCTCTGTGGACATTATCTAAGCCAAATGGAACACCCAAAAAGGAAAACTGGGTTTGGAATAGAATGGAACAACAAGTTCGTAGGGTTATTATCTTGTCCGTGTTTTAACTCTTTCCAACATACAAGTATTAATAACCTGGAAGCAATCAGGAATTAATTCAAAGGAACACTGTAATTGAGGGGCAGGGTTTAGACCCTCTCAACAAGGGAGGTTGTAAGCTTAGGGGATAAGACCCTCTTCAGTCAATTACATAAAACATCATATAAACTGTATAGGAATGTGCAACTAAACCAAACAAAAAACGTGACATAGATAAAAGTTGTGCAATACTATGAACTCATAAAACAAAAACGAGTACAAATTCTGATACAGAAAGGTCGCAGTGCGGTAACCTTTAAAAAAGCACAAACGAGGAAAAAATATTCTGTCGTTAAAAGCAGTATACCCTCACAATAGATTATAGTCCAGTAAACAAGGAGCCTAATATGCTGTGAGAAAAATAAGCATAGGTGTGCGTTAAGATATATATACAGTTACAATTGTCCGAGCAGAGGAATTGCAGTCGGACATCCAAATTCAAGAGTCTAAAATTACATTTGTCATGTCCATGGTAATTGGAGCCTGGAGGGAATGAATAACCCTCCCCACCCTGGTTCAATCAAAAATAAAGGTGACCTAGAGGGTTACCCTTCTCTAAACACAAGAAAAACTCTGAAGAAAAACAGACATAGCCGCAGTCGGTAGGATTCCCCATACCTGGAACTCGGAACAGAACATGGGTGGGGTTTTCCTTAGTCTTTAGGCCGTGTGAGGAATGGGTGCCTAATCTGTACAAGGAGCAACCTGAATAGCACATGTTAGACAACAATAGAAGTAATGCAAACCGCAGTAAAACAAAAACTCAAGGAATTTATCCTCATGCTTGCCAAGACACTTACCACTAAAGAAAACTCCGGCCAACGAATGAACAACACTCATTCCAGTGCTGTAGGAGGACCCCATTGCCGAATAACCCTGCAAACACATGATGCATGAGCATAATCGAGAAGTTTATCAGTAAATCGAAAAGAACGCATAGCCAAAAGGTTACAGAAGGAACAAGACATTGTGCGGTTATCTACCTGAAGGGTTTGGAAACGAATCCTCCGGCATTTGAATAGGGTCTACGAGCTAGGCTCTCCGAGACGGAACGCATGGACTGAACCAGAGAAAAGCCGCAAAGAAAGTTCCCAAAAAAATGATCCCATCACCCAAGGCAAGCGTTAGTTTAGGCGGCAACCCGCAGAGACGATCTGCCACCGTTGGATTATGAAGTGTGCCCTCCACCGTTGATGCAAGGCGAAAAGACTGGACAACCTACTGGCCTCGTACAGTACGAAGCAGAGCAGGAGATAATTCTCACAGTAATGGATAAGGGGTGCCACGTGATGGCTAAAGGGAAAACGTAAAGTTACCCCTAGAACCATTGCCGCATGGTTAACATGCGTCCAAACCATATTACAGAGATTTTTATTAAAGTTAAAAAGCAGTACACCAATCCCTTAAACCATACCCGTATGACAATTGATGTGCATAAAGTGACATAAGGTAAATGAATCATAGGAAATTGTATATATAATTCCAAAGGGTAATCCCGGGTATGTAAAACCTTATGACTATATATATATATATATATATATATAGATATAGATATATATATATATATATATATATATATATATATATATATATATATAGATAGATATATATATATATATATATATATATATATATATATATTTATTTATTTATTTATTTATTTATTCTTGAGAAATGGGGTTATGACAGTACATCATGAGATTGTGGTCTTAACCAGATGTCTGGTGAGGCCAGGGGCTCGTTTGCCTCGTAACCGCTTTAGAGGCTAGAAAAGAAATCCAAACACCTTGACTGTAGGTTTTCCAAAAGCCAATGCGGATAAGGAAACGTCAACATTAAATGCTTTATCCTACTTCTATATGATATTTTCCTGGGGAGCTTACGCTTTCATAATAAATTTTATTGCAATACATGTTTTGCTATGTATCGTCACTCGTTGTTCAGGTTGTGGCGTTGGGGAATTACATAATTCATATTGTGCTGACTAAGATTTTCTACGTGGAAATAATCCTTATACCCTCTCTTGGAGTGTTGTGTTTATTACATTGGTGAAAACATTGGTTGCATTAGTGGCAAATATTCACTTATGAAGGCAAATCTAGTTAATCCTCCTCCATATGCTTAAAGCAATCAACGGTGAACATTGTCGCATTCTCAAGATCGACGAAAACTTAGAAGCATCATATACATGATGTTTATGCTAAGACGAGCCCTAAAATGCGATTTAGTCAAAGTCCAGAGTACTTCCAAAAGCTGAATCAAAACTGTCGTGAGTGTCAAAAATAGACTCAACAATAGATCCAACATTTGCATCGAGGCTGGCTTCTCGTGAGCGCCCCCGAGCCCTGGCCGTCTGATCCCTGAGCCCACGCCCTCGCCTCCAGGCCTGGCCTGGCAGGGCCTCCTCTGCTCTCCTGCCCTCTCCGCGCTGACCCCGCCTTCGGGGCTCCTGCTTCTGGCTGTCCTGCCCCTCTGCTGAGCGCAGCGGACCTGCAATGGCAGGTTCCGCTCCCCCCCCTCCGATCTTTGAAACCCCTGAGGAATCATTCGCAGCCCTCCTATCTAATCACCCAGAAGCCAGATCCCGACCCTCCCAATCAAAGTTTATCAAGAAGTTAGATGAAATTCCTGAAGTAAATCTGCCCCCAGCTCTGCCTAGAAAATCGGCAATAGCTCTATCGGAAAGAGGCTTGGTAGGACAGTTCACAGGCCTCTGGCCTTCTCCAAGAATGGTCCAAAAATGGGTGGAGCGTAACTGGAATTCAATGATCCAAGGGAAGATAGCCATCCGGTTTTGCGGGCGTGGTTACTACACCTTTCTATTCGAAACAAAGGAAGACAAGCAACTCATCTTTCGCAACGGACCCTATTTCATGGACACAAGAGGGCTATACCTGAATCGTTGGACCCCGGACTTTGATCCGGAAATGGATATCCCCAGCGCGGTCCCTGTTTGGGTGCGCCTCCCCCATCTGCCCCTGCACTACTGGGGGGATGAATCGGTCAAGGCGATTGGCAACGCAGTTGGAAAATACATAGACAGATCGGAACCGAGGGAAAACATGCATGCATGCGCTAGGATCTGCGTTGAAGTCGATCTTGGAAAAGGACTGCCGGAAGCCGTAAAGCTAAGAGTGGATCAATGGTTGCACATCCAACAGCTGGACTACGAACAACTGCCCTTCAAATGCAAGGTATGTCACGAATACGGTCATTTCGCTAATAGATGCAGTAAGTTGAAAGAAAATGAGGCCACACAAAATGAGGAAAACTCTGAAGGACCTTGGGAGCAAGTCAAAAGGAAAAAGCCCTCTCCAAATCCGGGTATCAACACCTCAGCCCCTCCAGCATCAAATCAACCCCCCCCCCTCCCCCTCCTCCCCCTACCTTCCCTTCCTCTTCCAACCCCTTTGAAACCCTAACAGAAGAAGTCCCGGCCTCCCCTCCCCACTCCCCTCGCCCTACCTCTCCCCGCTCTAATCCTCCTCCCTCCCCCCCCCCCACCATCGAAAGAATCCTTACAAGAAATAAAGCCAAGGAAACACATCAGTCATCGGACCCTCCTAGGAAAGTTGGCCGAAAGACAAACAAAGAGTTAAGAGATGAAACAGCAGCAAAAGAAATGGCAACCGGCACCCAACAACCATTGGATTCCTTCTTAGGCAAGTCAAAAGGAAGTGGAGAGAAGGCCAAGGAGAAATCAGGACCTCACCCCAACACTGGTAAATAATGAATTTGGTCTCTTGGAATTGTAGGGGGCTCGGCACACCTGTAAAGCTGAAAGCAATCAAGGATCTCTTAAACCAGGAAAAGCCTGATATCCTTCTAATCCAGGAGACCAAAATCACCGAGCAAGACTTCCTCCTCCAAACTCAAAGATTCAGAAACTACCTCGGCATTTCAATAGGCTCATCAGGAGCTTCAGGTGGAATAGGAACCTTATGGAATAAAAACAAATGGGAAATCATCAGCTCCCAGCTCTGCAACTGGTGGATACGAACAGAATTAAAAAACAAAAGCACCAGAGATTCTTACCACATCTACAACATTTACGCTCCTAACCACTACAGAGACAAAGCAAGCTGCTGGAATACTCTAGAAACGGATCTCAACACCATGAACAGCAGTGGGGTAATCCTTGGAGGAGATCTGAATCTAATAAGGCAGATAGATGAAAAATATGGGGGAAACTTCCACGCTGACCAATCCAGAGACAAGTTAGAATCCATCATTCAACATTTCAAATTGATTGACCCCCCTCTAACAAATGGCAAATACACATGGACAAACAGAAGAGCAGGGATACACAACATAAAAGAGAGGCTTGACAGGTTCTTAGTTCAGGAAGGAGTAGCAGAAAATTACAAAGCTATCAGGAGCCACATAATACATGGCACGGCATCGGATCACAAGGCCGTGGTTCTCTCCATGGACAATGCTGCAAATTGGGGCCCTCTCCCTTTTAAATACAACAGAGCCTGGGATTCTCATGAGGATTTCCGCAACCTTGTAAAGGACCAGTGGTCGATTGAAGTCATCGGCTCACCCCATTTCGTATGGGAGTCAAAGATAAAACATCTTAGGACAGCCATAAATAAATGGGCTAGGGAAAACGCAAATGCTGAAAAGAAAAAGAAAATAGAGCTGCAAGTCGAAATGGAGAAATGGCATAAAGAAAAAGAACAGGTGCAATACACAGCCGAGGACTTAGACAAGGAAAAACAGCTGTATAAAGAGCTTTACAGGCAGAACCGCATAGAGGAAGAAGAGCTAAGAATAAAATCCCGCTGTCTTTGGTTAAAAGCTGGGGACAAAAACTCCTCCTTCTTCCACAATAATGTTAAGATCATAAGGGCAATCAACCAGATAAACAGAATAGAAGTTGAGGGGAGAGAGCTGAGGGATCAAGAAGCCATAAAAAATGCAGCACATGCGCACTTCAAAGCCCTCCTCTCGACGGACCAGCATCAGGATAGCGATGACTTCCTAAGTATAATCAAGAGCAAGATAACAGAGGAACACAACACCAAGCTGGAGAAAGAACCCACAATAGAAGAAATTCAAGAGACTATCTTTGGCATGCAACAAGACAAGGCCCCCGGGCCGGATGGCTTCACAGTTGCATTTTATAAACAGCACTGGGACACTATAAAGAAGGACTTTGCAAGAATGGTAAAAAATGCATTTAGAAAACATAAATTGGGGGACAACACAAAGTCTTCCCACATAGCCTTGATCCCCAAGGAAGCCAACCCCAAATCCTTTGATAGATTCCGGCCCATCTCGCTTTGTAACGTCTCTTATAAAATCATCACAAAAATAATAGCAAACAGGATAAAGAATCTTCTCCCACTCATAATCTCAGAGAATCAGGGAGGTTTTGTCCCAAAGAGGCAGATCATAGATAATGTTATTCTAGTCCAGGAAGCAATACACAGCAGTTACAACAGAGGAGAGCGTGGGATGATCATTAAGCTGGACATGGCCAACGCGTTTGATCGTGTAGATCACTCCTTCCTTTGTTCGGTCTTAAAGAATTTCAGGTTCTCTCCCAATTTTATCAGCTTGATTAGAGCTTGTATCTTTGACTCCTGGACCGCCCCGTTGATCAATGGCAGGCCCAGCATCTCATTCAGAAGTTCCAGAGGCCTGAGGCAAGGCTGCCCCCTCTCCCCCTTCCTCTTCATTATCATGGCAGAATCTCTCAGTATCCACCTAGAAAACCTGCGCAGCAAGAGAGAAATCACAGGCATCCGCATTGAGAGAGGGATCAAGGAAATAAATCACTCATTGTTTGCAGATGACACTCTACTTATAGGGGGTGCCTCCAGTCTAATGGCTAGAAGGTTCAAAAAGGTCCTGGATGCTTTCCTCCAAGCCTCAGGAGGCAAACTGAATAACAGCAAGTGCAAGCTCTACACTTGGAATGTGCCTCATCAGATTCAACAAAGAATCTCCCAAATCCTGGAGATCCCTCTTCAAAAAAATTGGAGTTCTTTCCCTTATCTGGGCCTGCCCCTGGCGAAGGAACACATTAAAGCAGAAGTTTGGACAAATCACATGGAAAAAATGAGAGGTCACCTTCAAAACTGGGGAGCCTCTTGGCTCAATCTAGCTGGCAGAACCATCCTTATAAAGGCTGTCCTCTCTGGACTTCCAATATATCAATATGCAATCATTATGGCCCCTGCTAGTATCCACAAACACATGGAGCTCATAATGAGAAGTTTCCTCTGGCAAGGAGGTAAACAAGACACCAAAAAATTCAGTCTAGTAAGCTGGGATCAAGTAACCCTTCCTTATGAAAAAGGAGGCCTATCTATAAAAATCCCGAGCCTCTCCAACCAGGCGCTGGGGCTCAAGCTGATCTGGAGGATTCTCACAGGAACTGGCTCGTGGTGGGTGGAGGCAATAAAAAAAAAGTACCTTAGAGGCCTAAATTCCAACATCCTCAACGACCCCATAGCTGACAGGCCCTGCACCCCGATGTGGCGTTTAGTGAAGAAAGTTCTGCCACACTTCAAGGAAAATGTCTCCAAGCTCCCAGGTAATGGCCAAAGTATTAATATATGGACTGACAGAATATTGAACTCCAATCAAAGAACTTCTGTTCAAGAGCTCAGACCCTTGCAAAATTGGATGGAGGAGAGACACATAATCACTTTGCATGATATATCCTTATGGAATCATAATAGATGGCAGGCTTGGAAAGATCTGAATACACCTCTGGAATTAAAACCTCTGTGGCACAATCTGAAGCTCTCATTATCTGGATCAGCTCCAATAAGCAAGGACAAAGAGGATAGATATATCTGGGATACGGGGGGAGGGTCCTTCACGGTAAAGGAAGGATATAAATCTCTCCAAACTCCAACCCTCACTGACACTTGGAACCTCTACCCAGCGGCTTGGAAGACCGAATGCCTTCCAAAGGTAAAGCACTTCAATTGGACTCTTCTAAAAGGCAGAATTCTTACAGCAGAGAACCTGAGAAAGAGAGGGATACAAGGACCTTCGATCTGCAGCTTCTGTGGGGAAGAGGAAGAGTCAATTCAGCACTCTTTCATTCTCTGCTCGTTTGCCCAAAGCTGCTGGAACAGGATAACAAGACCCCTGAACATTAGAGAACTCCCTGAACAGATGCATAACCTCCAGAAGAATTGGAAAAGAGCCTACCCATACACTAAGAAGGGCAAACATAATATCATTAGACTCTGGAAATGCATCCCCGCTACTCTGTGTTGGAACCTCTGGCTCGCAAGGAATAAACATGTCTTCCAAAATAAAAGGCATAACATGGATAGGGTAATAGCTAAAACCATAGCTAATATCTCGGAGGTGATAAGTGCAAACTTCATTGCTCTCCCAGACCAAGAGAGTTGGACACAAGAGGAAAAGGAATGGTACAGTAGTTTCAAAGTGAATCACGCTCTGAATCCTCCTGCACAGAATAAAGCCAATCAGAAACAGGCCAATTGGAAACTTAGGGGTACAAAAGATGAAGTAAGGCAATGGATAAACAAGCAAGACCGACCACTTCTGTTCTTTGATGGAGCATCGAAGAACAACCCCGGAGCAGCGGGAGCAGGAGGAGTCATAAAAGACCAAGAAGGAAATTACATTTGCAGCTATGAATGGGGATTGGGAAAGACATCGAACAATGCAGCTGAAGCTTACAATCTCCTCCTCGACACAACAATTCTATTAAACCGGGGTCTAAAAAATCCAATTATTATTGGAGACTCGGCTATCATAATCTCAGCAATGGTCAATGACAAAGATTTTAACAGAGAAGGCCTCAACAATATCAGGAAGAGGATTTCAGAGAACATTCGGAATCTGGGGGATGTCATCTTCAGACATGTGCTGAGGGTGCATAATGACGAGGCCGACGCCCTTGCCAACAAAGCGGTAAACCGACAGCAGGGACAAGTCTGTGAAAATGAGAAAACCTATGATAAAGATATCCCATAATCACTCTAGCAGTCATTCAGTCCATCAGCACAGTCACTCTGAATTCTGTCAGTTCAGTGATCATACCATCTGCCCATCCTTGGAAACTTATCCCACTCCTCACACACTTCCGCCCTTCTCCTCCTTTCTCGATTACAGTCATACCCGTGATCTCCCTCCTGGCATGGTAGGCATACGTCTTACCAGGCTTCTTGGGCTGAGACCATCGTATCCGAAGCTAGATTTGCAGTCAGAGCACGCAGGCCCCATTATCCTGCTCCTTCATTCAGTCTGGCTTCCCCCTCTTCTATATATACCGGCCCCTCCGAGCTCTCTTCACACTCTAACAGCGCAACCCCTGTCTCAGAAAAAAAGAATTCGTGTCCTGGAAGGTAGCGAAACTCTGGAGTTCAGAAGTCCGAGTTCAGAAGCTCGAGAGCCTCAGTGCGTGATCAGAAGCCCGAGTTCCCCTCGTCTCCTCAGGACAAAGCAAGCCGCCGTCGAGAGCTTCGTAACACAGCTCCCATCCTCGGCCATCCTCAGGTATAGCTCAAGTCATCTCTTAAAGCTCTGTTTACTAATCTACTCCTTTCAAGTTATGGCAGCAAATAGACAACAGCAACAAGCACAGGAGGGCGCAGCGCAGCAAGGAAATCCATTGGACAGAGTGTTAGGGAATGACACCTGCACTCTGTGTAAACAACATATGTTCATGATAGCTCGTTCTGTTAAACATCACAAAGAGCTGAGGGATGACTTTCTGGCAGACAGTCGCTCTAAAAGAAAGAAGCTGGTTAAGCAGAGGAAGGAAATTGAGGGACCCAAGGAGAAGTGCCAGCATCTAGAGGAGGCAATCAACCACATCAAACAACTCACGGACAGCATGCAGGCGGAGGCACCCACCAAGGCAAGCCAAAAGGATGAAGAAAGAGATGAACAGAGGGAAGAAACAGTTAACCAGTTCTGGTGTTAGTAGTATGAATAGTAAAGTAAAGCTTATAGATGGTCTGTTTGTAAGGCAGTATAGTAGGTATCTATTTCAGCACTTCCTTCTCAAGTTAATCTCACAGAAGTCAAGGGCTGCGCCCCGATTTTGGACTTTACTTGTGAATGTTCTTCTTGAATCCTATGTAATAGCTCTAGCTTTCCTAGTTTTTTAATATATGAGTAACCGTTCTTGTGAAAAAAAAAAAAAAAAATAGACTCAACAAAACCACTTATAGGAATTCGCTAAGAAAAAGTAAATAAGAGAGACAAAACTAGTGATAAAAAAAAAATTGTTGTTTTATAAACCCCGCCAATTTGCTAAATGCCAAATTATTTATCTGCCATATTGGTGAATTCTCCACGTAGAACGATATGAGTAATAAACATCACAACACTGATGTCATTAAGAGATATATGATAATAACGCAGAGAGAAAATAGGTGTTAGGCACACGGGAGAATGTGAAAGCCGAGAGACAGAGACGCTGCTTTAAGGCAAGATGAGTTTTTAAAGAAAAAAACTTAATATGTTGCATGTGTTAACCTTAATGCATTAAGGTTATTAAAATTAGTGCTTATATTTAACGGAAGTGATAATATACATATACATTAATATTAAAACAATATAATGGACACCATGTAATTCATATAACTTGTTAACATAAAGTATATAATGGGTTGAGGTTATAATTATTATTTATGGATGACTATAATTTTTTATTAGAAAAAATAGGATTTATAGGATGTGGTATTATGAAAATATATTTAAATTAAATTTTAAAATTATAAGTAATGGTTTACATATATCTATATATATATATATATAATGAGTGTTATTTTATATTATATAAAACATGTATTAAGTATAGTATAAAAATGACTCACCAAGTTTTAAGGAATTAGAAGGAATTTATATAATGTGGATTTAATCATTTAATAAATTAGATAATAGAGCTTAAATTTGTTTAATTATTATTAAAGTATCATGTTGAAATTAGTAATAAAAATTGAATTTTTTTATTTAATATTAAAATATTATGTTGAAATTGATAAGTTGTTATTTTACTTTATTATTTATTGGAGTGTGAATATTTATATTATTATTATTTTTAATATATTGTGTGTGTGGTATTTTGAGTTAATAATAAATTTAAGTGTAAATTGATTATTGATAAAGAATTTATTGTCAAACATATTAGGCATACCAAATCATTCATGGATGGTAATGGTGGTAGTGGTTCCAAGCATTTCAAACTATAAACAAAAGATTTAACGAGTGAAAATTAAGGTGGAAGAATCCCTAGTCTAACTTGAAGATGGATGAATCTATGATAAAAGATATCAAGTGGGGACTTGATGAGATAAGCCAAGATTCACAATGAAAATCATGCAAGTGATGGATAAATCACTAGGGGACAACAAGCACATCATTTCAATTGTGGGGACTTGAACCCAAGCTGCTCTAGTAAGAGCCAAGTATCTTGACCTACTGGGCTACAATGGAAGCATAACAATGGATTAAGCCTTCATGCAGGTGGATTAAGCATAACCTAAGACTTAAATAAGGATGACCTCATGTATGTGTTCCATTTGGATAAGCACAATATGTATAGTGATCATGGAATTTTAACATGATATTGATGATTTAAATGATAATACAAACGATAATATCTTAACATTGAATTTGACTCAAATGTCCTTGGGGAAGGAAGAATATTCGACAAGATGATGAGACTCATTTGAAATTTAATGATGTACTTAGATGAGTATACCTATGATGTAATGGTTAACTTCCTAATAGACAGAACAAGAAATGTACATTGAAAAAGTAATTGGTACGTTGATGAAAGCATGGCACTAATAGTACTCATGGGATAACATAATCCTGTTCAGGGTTGGACCACATCCTCACATAGATCCTAGAGGGATGTTGAACTGTTTATACAAGTAAATGAAATTAATTCATGATAAGAATGCTTATAGTGTATTGTTGTTCTATATTTGATAAGTATTGAGATGATTATCATATTAACGATGTTTCATGATATGATGGTATGTGGTAAATGTATATAGTTCTAATGAGAGGTTAACGATGTATATGTGGTGCTTATTTATTTATTTGTTATGATAATGATGTTGAATTCTCATGATGGATATGATATGCATAGGGAACATGATGTAAATTGACATGTGGTTCATTTATTATGAGATGTCATGATATATCCTTGATGTTGATATGTTGGTGTTATAACTTATGAGAGTATTTTATGATGTGAAACATGGGGTAATTGCATGCAAATTTTATGACATTGAAGAGTATGCAGATCTTTACTATTCAAAATGTTGTGATAACAATCACTTTATGTTATTAGGATGAAATGAAAGTGTTGGCATCTGGACTATTTCTCTGATACTATGATTATAACTAATGCATTGATTGCATGTTGAGATGTGGTGATTGACAGGAAATCCACGAATGGGATGAGAGGGCCGATTTATTTGATGATCTCGTGGGCGCCCATACCTGCGAGGGAGAATATGTAACACCATATGAACCGGGGACAACCGAAATCAACACTACATATGCTAGTGGTTCTTTTGTATTGTATAGCTCTTGATGGATAGCTCTTGAGGGGCTATGGGACCATCTTGAGAGGGGTAGCTGATGGTTCCCTATGCTAGGTCAAGTGCTTGCAATGGATTAAAGATCAACTTCTGCTGCAATCACGAGGAATATGATTATGCAATAACTACACCTGAAGAATTGCAAGTCAAAGTCTAGGACTCATTATAAAGAAGCGGTTCAAAAAATAACCACTAAGTTTTGAATGGGATCTAAAATTTGACTTTCTCAAAATTGAATGAAGTTGGAACCACTCTGCAACAACTCGAAACAATTAATGTTAATATTAAAAATTTAAGTAAAAGCTGACATTATCCTTATCTTTCCTTTTCAAAAAGGAAAGATAAGGAGAATGTCAACTTTTACTTTAACTTTAAAAATTAAATATTACCATTAATTACTAGGGTTAGGTATTGTAGGGCCCTCGAGTTAATAATTTTTTTTTCCTTTTCAGTATATTTTTATTAAAAGTTTATTATTTGGTGGTCATTAGCTATGTTGCACTACATTCTTCAGAATTGATCAGTTTATTAGAGAACTAGTGAAGTTGGTGTTTTAAGCTGAGTTCAATACAAGACCGACCTTAGCCAATCTGAACCACCAAACTAGACTAGTACAACTCTAAAACCATTGGGACCAACCAATTCCACTAGTTCTAGGCTAGTTCCAATAAGAGTTTTCCCTTCTCATCTTCCTCTGAAGTCGTTTTGTTGGATCCTTTCAGGAATGGTGATTTGGAAAGTGCCATAAACTGTCGAATTCTTGTGAGCACCTAAGATCATAAGTAGTTAAGCCTTGGAAAAAAAAAATTTACAAGGACCTAGTACAGACATCCCAAAAGATATTTAGTGAGGATGTGCATGCAAGGAACTATTACAGACCTCCCAAGATACTTAGTGAGGACGTGCATGACCAAAAAGCATAAAAAAAAATGTCCACCCTCAAAAACCATGCCCAAAATATTGAAGTGTGGTGCAAAACAAATTGCTGGTATGCTATTAATGCTACCAACAATCATTCGCTCTCTAATTTCACAAGAAGCTCCTAATCAAGCTACCTCCTCCACTATGGTTATAGCAAGTTCTTGCAACTGTGTGAGCTACAAGAATTTAAAACTACCTTCGAATCTCCACCAATTTTAGGGGACTTGACTTCTCTTCATGCCCCAACTATTTTGGGTTGATTGATCAGTTAACTAGATGATCACCGAGTTTGACTGAAGTCCCACTGCTTAAATAACCTTCCACTACTTCCTCCAAAAGTTAGAACTAGTTTAACTGACAACAACATGAGATAATTGACCTTTATTGCCACAAGTTAGCAATTGCATATGCAGAACTGAACTCCAACTCCTCCAAATCGAATTTATTGAGTAAACTAGGTGACACAAGCCATGTAACACAAGTTAACATCATCCAAGTTGTCTGTTGATGTGGAAATTTGAATGTTTTCAATTTAATCAAGGAAAAATCAAATTGAGAATTTCTTGCTGCATTTTTCAACACATAGTTCATTGGAATGTATTACTTTCACTATGAACTTGGCATAGTTCACATGTTAAGTTCATAAGGTTTTGGGCTGATGTGGTTCTATGTGTTGTGTATATAAATAATAGGTGTCCAACTCTTGCTATTAGAAACAAGACTCCCTATGAAATGTGGTATGGCCACATTCCTTCGGTGAGGCATCCCAGGGTTTTTGGTTCCTCATATTATGCCTTCATACCTAAGGAACAGATTAAAAAACTCAGTGCAAGGAGTCACAAATGTATCTTCTTTGGGTACTCATACCTCCAAAGCATAACATCTCTATGATGAAGTGAATAAGAAGTTTATAATATCTAGAGATGTGATCTTTCTTGAGTCTTTCAAGATTGACAATGTTGTTGAGTGGTAGCTTAATTGTTTGGATATATTCGAACATGCAAAGTATTTTCAAGAGTTTGATAGTGAGATTCCACATCTCCTTCTCTTAGCTCTATAATTTCTATGAAGAGCCTTGAAGAAATCAGCTTGAAGGAAATTCCTTCACCTGCTTTGTCAGGAAAGATCTAAGAGACTATTGGTAGCAGGTAGCCAAATTTGACAAGCGGTGAGGGTACATGCAAGATACAAAGGAAGGATTAATGCAAAGGAGTAATGCAGAGGAGTGTACTGACTACATACCTATCATCAAACATCTTTCATCCCACTTAGGATGCCTTGTTAGTCATAAGATCATGTTGGTCACAACCTCAATAGCTTAAATAAACAAGTGGTAATACTCTTCATCTTCTAAGCTATGTAATAAACAAGTGAAAGGGAGCAAGACATGTAGATCAAACACATGGAATGACTTTCAATTCTTGCAACCATGAATGTCATTGAAGATGGAATGATACGACAATGATAAGCAAACTTTTAAGTTACATTAAGAGGTGTATTTCAAAATACGTGCTTTGTTTTCCATACCTAGCCTCCAAAGGGTTATGCATCAAATGGAGTCTTCATGAGGTCCTAATATTCTATCATACCTTGGGTTTCTTGGTCTGCTTATTTTTCTCCTCAGCTCCTTGAGAGTCATCTATCATGTCATCTTTCTTCGTGGCCCTACTTGGGATGAGGCCCTGGGAGGCACATCTATGCAATTTCAGACTGCAAGGTAGACTGGGTAGTCAAGGGACAAAACTGCACAGTTTTTGGAGATAGTGGGTTCCGGCTGAGGGAATGACACTGGAGGAAACCATTGTGCATTTTTGAATGGTAAGGGAGGCTGGGATTTCTACGCATTGCACGGTTCAAACAAGCAACGGAAAATCTTGAGGGTTACATATGTGAAGTTTGCAGTTCAGGAAAGTTTGATGAGGCTAGGTTGCTAAGGAAACTCTGAAATTTAGCTAAGTGTGGGATCAGTGGAACTTATGTGAATAGTGATAAAACTTCACTACGATCACACACTTGAAAACTTATCGATACAACATATACCATCCAGAATATATAACACATACTTCACTTAACGCAACAACCTTTGTGGCAGCTTACGGCAAGTGTGGCTTCGATTATAGACTTTGGGAGGATAAAGGCGACACTTGTGTAAGAGTGTGTAAAATGAGTGTTAAACATGTCTCATTCTCATAAATATTTCCCCTTGAAGAAAAACAAACCTCCCTTTGCATGACAAGAGATTACCCCCATGCCCAAAGATG
Organism: Pinus tabuliformis; assembly: GCA_031772625.1. NCBI lineage: Eukaryota > Viridiplantae > Streptophyta > Pinopsida > Pinales > Pinaceae > Pinus > Pinus tabuliformis. Next base: position 77,876,723 of record CM062812.1, read on the forward strand.
ACATATTCTATGTAAAGATAAAAGCATAAACGACTCTTAAGATCGAAAAGGGCAGCTTGAGATCATCAACTTACCAATAAGTGACTAAGGAATGATTGATCACAATATCCATAGTAGGCTCTGAAATTTAAGTGCAGGCCAAAATTTTGGAGGGTGTTGCAGCCTCTACAACAAAGCCTTCACCTTCTTGCTAGCTTCATTTTCAACTAGTGTCTTGAATTCTACGAACTCAGAGAATGTCTCATCTTTATTCCACGTGAAGAAGATCCAACACTTCCGTGAGAAGTCATCAATAAAAGTGACAAAATATTTGCGTCTGACAGTGTAGGTTGTCGAGAAAGGTCCATAAACATCATAGTGGATCCTTTCTAGGGCTGCATGTGCTTTGTTGTCCTGATCATGGAATGTGGATTTTATGTACTTTTGTAATGTACATCCTTTGCATATATACTATTGCTTAAGTGCTCCTTTAAAGAGGCGAGTTCCATATACCTTGATTCCAAATTGTTGCTATTCCTCCTGAGTCTCCTCTTGCCTCACTAATGCTTCCTCTATACTGTCTCTACTGCTCAATGACTTTATTCATTTCCTTGTGGTTTTGTTTTGTTTATTGTAACATAATAATTCCCGGCTTCTCAGAAATGATAAGATCCCTTAGGGCTGCTACCTTAGAGGGGTGCCCAAGTCCCCTGATGTTCCAAGATAATATTTTCATCATTGGATATGCGGTATGCGGGGAGGCGCTCGCACCCCTTCATCCTTGTTGATTGCTTTTTGTCATGCTGCACCAGGATATAAGTTTCTATGGGTGTCTGCGTTCCCATTTCTATGTCCTTTTGCGCGTTCTCATCCCTGTGCTGCTTAGCAGATTTCCTGCCTGGGCCAGGTTTCTTGGAGGGTTCACTAGAACCCCCGTGATCTTTAGATGAGCTTCTAGTGATTCTGTTGAGGGTAGGATCAAGAAGAGACTGAGAGGAAATAGTAAGAGGCAATGAGGATTTGATAGTGTCTTGGCGTTGGCTTTTAGGGAGAGGGGGCTCCTGGGGATCAGGAGGAGAGTGGGGGGATGAGGGGTCTTCTTCCTCCAAAGATTTGAAGGGGTTTGATGTAGAGGGTAATGGCTGAGTCAAGATGGGAGGGGGGGAGAAGGATGCAGCTTAGAGTTTTGGGGGAGGCTTTGGTTTTGGGCCAGACTGTTTGGGGTTTGCTTTCTTTTTTTGACTTGTTCCCATGTGTCCTCACTGGCTTCAGCATTTTCATTCATTTCATTTTCTTTTAGTTTACTACACCTATTAGCAAAATGACCATATTCATGGCATACCTTACATTTGAATGGGATTTGTTCGTAGTCCAGCTGCTCAATATGGGTCCATTGGTCCACTTTGATCTTGATTGCTTCTGAAAGGCCCTTTCCTAAGTCGACTTCAACACAGATCCTTGCACATGCGTGCATGTTGTTGTTGAGTCTTGAAAATGTCATTCATTTCAATTACACTTTCACTATTATGTCCATTATATCACCTCCATTTCACCTCCATTTCACTACTATGTCACCACATTCATCCCACTTTCATTATCATTGGGCCACATTTATGTTTTTCCAATCTTTATTAATTCTAAGCCTTTTAAGTGAATTTGTGGTTAAAAATTAGAAAATAATGTGCATATGCTTATACCTAACAAATGGGTTGAGATTGTTGACATGTGTAGGTTGAAAGGAGGCTTCTAGAAAACCCTTATGTGGCACTCTAAGGCCAAATTCGAATTGGAGTGGAAAGAATCATGGGATCATGAGGATATGTGTCACATCTCCTAATTGTATTGTAACTCTAAGAGGACATGTGTCTTATCAGTTCCTATTTTGATTAGGACTCTAGAGGTAGAGGGAGAGATTCATGGACTCTCATTAATGAGATGGCTCTCATCTTTTTGTATAAATAGGAGATCTCTCTCCTTCATTTGTTAGCTTGGCTTAGCTTGTTAGTCTTTTAGCTTGTGAGTTCTTTAGCTTGGAGTTTGTAGTTCTTCCTTGATGGCTTTTGAAAGCTTTGGAGAACTTTGTTGTACTTTGTAATTTTGAAGAATTTGAATAAAGCTTTGATGTTCTCAACATGGAAGGAGATGTGAAGTAGATGTCATGGAGCATATTAGAATGTAAGGTAGAGTAGATTTCATTTTGTAAATTTTGCTTTGATTTCATTATGTCATTTGATTGTTTTCAAGTTTGATAGATTAGATTTTTCATTCATGCAATTTTAATTCATGCAAGTGTGTTCAACTGGTTGATTGTAGATTAGTAATGCACATAGCTTTTTAATGACTAATGACATGATGGAATCATCTTGTCCTTCTGCTTATTTATTTTCTGAGTTCTAATTCCAACATTGTTATTTCTTTCAATTTTGTTTTGCTCATTTACTTTCATGCAATTTAGATATCATATTACTCCATTTGTTTATGATTACCTTCCTATAGCCAAGCAACTCAAATAGTGAGGAATCAGAATATTATTTGATGTAATATGATTTAATTTACTTTTCTGCAAGTTAGTGATTAGATTACTCATGTCATTTTCGGTTACCTCCTATAGCCAGAGCGAGTCGAAAGGTGAGGGATTGAAGTATGAATGCGTAGTTTGATCTTAGTTTCATTTTATGCAATTTAGATATCATATTACTCAATTTGTTTATGATTGCCTCCTATAGCCAGAGCGAGTCGAAAGGTGAGGGGTCAGAATATGGGTTGATATAATATGATTTAGTTTACTTTGCTTACAGTTTTTGAATTGCTTTAAGTTCAGTTTTCTTTTTTATACAGCAACAAGGATACTGGGTCTCATAGTCACTAGCTCATTGATTGGTTGTTGCATTCTATTTTGATTAAAGTAGTTGCATATTTACACTTTTGTTTAAGTACTAATTCCATCAATAACATGTTTTGAGATCTTTTGAAGATCTAAGTTTTGGAAGTTACCATTAGGGACATAGGCCTTGTCTTGAAACCTCTATCCATACTTGTCCTTTAAAAGTATTCTTAAGACCTTAGAATAGGATTTCCATTTGCATTAGACACTTTAGGAAACCAACAAAAACAAAACCCCAAAACAAAATAAAATCTATAAAACAACGAAGTAAGAAAAAGGTTAACTAAGCACATATGGTGCACCACACTTCATCAGTTTACGATACCCGGATTGATAATTTATGTAGAGCAATTTAAGACATTAAATTGACTAGACAATTGTCCTTTGGTTCGCATCTATCGATGTATTTTCCGACAGCATTCCTAATGGCTTTGACCGATTCATCTCCCAACAATGAAGAGGGAGATGGGGCAAGCGAACCCAAACTGGGACTGCATTAGGTATATCCATTTCTAGGTCGAAGTCAGGGGGCTATCTGTTGAGATAAAGACCTCTCGAATCCATGAAGTAGGGACCATTTCTAAAGATGATATTCCGATCTTCTTTGGTTTCAAAGAGGAATGTGTAGTAACCCCTTCCACAGAATCTTATTGCAATTGTTCCTTGGATGTTCACATTCTTGTTGCGCTCCACCCATTTCTGTACAGCTCTGGGAGAGGGCCACAGGCCAGTAAATTGTCCAACCAGACCTCTCTATGCTAGAGAGATTGTTGCCTTCCTTGGGAGACTAGTTGGAAGGGAGATTTCTGGGATGTCAGCCAGTTTCTTGATGAACTTTGAAGCTGTGGGTTTGTTTCGGATGGTAGCATTTTCAGAAATGAGAGAGGCGAAGATCTCAACCTAGTCTTCATTGTCTTGCATCTGGGAGGGGTTGATCCCAGCCATGGAAAGGCCAGAAAGGAGCCAGTCGCAACACTGGCCAGAGGAGGAGGGCAGAGCCTGATCGTGGGGGGTGCCAAGGAGGAAGACTAGAGGCCCAGCAGCAGGGCTGTCAGGTGGGAGGCCTGCAGAGGGCCGCAGGAGGCGAGGTTGTAGGGGCGCGGGAGCTCCGTTCAAAATCTCGTGCGCGATCAAAAGGTCGACATTGGAGCTTGTACATTTTTGTGCCTTTTGGTGGTGTGAAATTTTCCATGTCTCTTTTATCAGGTTATGAAAATCGGGGTGATTCAGCCAAAAGGCTTCAAAGCGAAAGGGCCTGCGAACATTGTCTCCCAGTCTTTGCCAGTGAAGCCTAATAGGCCAATCGTCCGAGCCAGAGAGTGGCAATATAGAGGCCAAGAGATCCCCGCCAAGATGTATTGCATTATCAGAGATCAGGAATCTGTCTAACCGAGATGCAATTTGGTGGGCATCTGCACGCTTTTTGTTCCAAGTATAAACTCCCTTGTTGAATTCCATATCTATAAGCCTATTGTTATGAATGTAGTTTTTGAAGTGCGTGCTTTCACAGTCCAGCTTGATCCGTCCTCCTCTTTTTTCCTCCAATCTTGTAATCATGTTGAAGTCCCCTCCTGTGATCCAAAGTGGGTGGGATCTTTCTGAGTTGATCTGAGTTAGGGTGTTCAATGTGTCTACTTTGTTTTTTGCCTCCTGGGGGAAGTAGACATTAGTTAAGTGTCCATGAAAATTTGTCCCTGTTAAATGAAACTTGGCCTGAATAAAGTGCTTACTGGCATGTATGTTGGTAAGTGTTATAGCTCTATCATCCCAAACGATGGCTAGCCCTCCTGAGGCTCCCATGGCTTCCACCGCCACTTCTTTGCTTCCTGGCCACGCTTTGGCAAGGATCTGATCCAACGTTGTGGAATTACACTTGGTCTCCTGCAAGAAGAGAATTTGAGGCTTTTCCTATTGTAGCATGTTCTTTATTAATCGTCCCTTCCCCGGGCTGTTGAGCCCTCTGATGTTCCATGAGATGAGCTTCATGATTCACAATTGGGAAGGGGATTATAGTATTTGGTGAGCTTGGAGTATCTTCCAGATTCCACCAGCATCTCCCCTATGCGGATGGTTCTCTGAAGATCGGTTTTCCGTCCTCGTTTCTTGTTGTCTTTGAAGATATTTCTTCCATCCCACTGACTACCAGTTTGGATGCCTAATGATCTTTGCTTCTGTGCTCTTGAGAGAATTACTTCTAAGTTCTCTAGTTGTCGCTCAGGAATTTTGTCATATTCCTTTTTCTTACAAGCCTGTTCAAGTCCCAGTATATCTAGATCTCCGATGTTGAAGCTCTCCAGTTCCTCTCCAATGTGTTGTACTATTTCCTGCTCTGCCTCTGAATCATCTACAATCGTGAGCTACATCTGAGTGCTATCTACATCCATACCTTGAGCAGTCCTTTTCTACATGTTACTGGGAGAGGGCGTTTTGGTGTCCGCGGGTTGCTTAGTAGTGAGGGCTTTCTTTGAGCTTGATGGATCAGAATGGGCGGAAGTATTAGGAATGGCTTCAGGTTGTTTCTGATTATCTAAAATATGAACCTTTGATTGGAGCAAGATTTCAAAGCTGTTGCTTGTTGAAGGAAAGGAGGTGCCGGTGACAGGTTTTTTGACTGAGGTAGAGGGCTTTTTATGGGTCTTTTTGTGATTGGGAACTTTTGTGAACCCATCCGGGTCGGATTTGTCCATTGAAGGGGTGGTCGTGGATTTCATATTGGAGGGACAATCTCGGAATAAATGGGCCAAGGCGTGGCATTTTCGACAGCGGAATGGTACATGCTTGTAATCTATTGTTTCTAACCATTCATAATCATCATGGTAGAGGCTTACCGCGTCCGGGAGAGCTTTGCTGAGGTGCATGTATACACAGATCTGTGCATAGGAGGTGTATCGCTTCAGCTTTGTCTCCTCTGCCACTTTGATGAATTTGCCTAAACCATTCCCAATGTCTCACAAAGAGTCTTCATCCCAATACTCTAGAGGGAGAGAATAAAGGTGCAACCACAACGGGGCCCAGCTCAGATCTTCTTTGTCTGGGTTAAAGTGTTCAATCCATCCTCTTAGGTACAGCCCTACTGCGTTGAAGAAATATGGTCCTCCATCCAATACCCTGTTTCGGTCCTCCTGACAACTGAAAATGGCAGTAAAGAAGCCCTTAGGCCCTAACTGTAGTGTTATATGCCCTTTTGGCTTCCATTTGGCTGTGATCCAGCTGTGCAAAGCTTTTTCCTTTGGCCAAAGGCCTATGAACTTTCCTATCAAAGCATGATCCCTCATAAACTGGATCTGAGTGTTGATGTGCTGACTTGGGAGCTCGATTTTGGGTCTGTCAACTGCTACCGGCTTGTAGGTGTTTGACGTCACTCGTGGTTCTTCATTTGTGTTGTTATTCGTTGGTGTATTTTCATTCTCTGTTGATGTATCCTCTGGATGGTCCATCCTGACATTTTCAGTCTATTGCAGGTCGTTTTCCATATCAGCGGGGGGAGGCATCATGTCCTCCCCCTGAGGGTATTCCATTGCACGATAGTTGTTCCTTATTGTGCTGTAGCTGCCTTATGGCTGAAGGTTAATGGCAGAATGACGTAGTCTATGAAGGTCTGCCAGTTGCAGAGCAGTGTCAAAACCTAAGCACTCCGCTCTCCATTTTCTTCTTTTTTTTGACATAAACGGTTAGTTTTTACTTAAAATTCGGCAAATCAGCTGCCGAGGACTTTAACATTGAAACCCTGTATTTCCTTGTTACAGTCGGCAGGGAAAGAAGATTTTGCTTTTGAATAATCCGCTAAATGAGTTACACTATGAATGCAGATAGAGGCTTGAAAAAGAACTTGATTTGGTTTCAGAATGGTGCCTTGAAATTCCGCTACTTTTGCTTTTCATGACGTAGTTCTGCTTCCTAGCTTGCAAAGAGGAGATCCAACGCGCCAGAGTGCTGGATCATCCCAAGAATCACTGCGTTTTCTTTTTGAAATGTATGGCAAAGTGTTATATAGTGTTCAAGAATGCCAAGAGCGGTAAATTGGCCTTGAAGAGGCCCTCGTGAACTCCCCAGCACCTACCTAGATGCAGCAGTGAGTTCCAATGATGAACAGAGATCGAAAATGCCACGGTTGCGTTCTGAATTTTCCCTTGTGGATGAGTCTGTGTTTCCTAACAGCAGCCACCTCAAAATGGTTCGGTCCCGAAGTCTGGAGAATCTGAATCAGCGAAATGCTCAAAGGAACATAAGCCCAGACAACTCCAAAATTAAGGAATGTTGCAGTCTGATTCAACATCATTTAGTAATAGAGATCTCCTGCTCCTGAGAGAGTCTAGGTTGGCTGCCAAGTCTGCCTGTGAGTTTAACTTCCTCAGAACATGATAGAAGGATATTTTGTGGAACTTGGGCAATAGTAGTCTGATTTTTTTGAGGATGGGGGCTAACTGCACTTGAGAAGGGATCTTTTGAGAGTTCATAGCCTGTATAATTAGTCTATAGTCTCCAAAGACTGAGATGGAGAGGAGATTCCTCTTGATAGCCAGATTTAGACCCTGCCACATAGCAAGAGCCTCTGCCTTATTGTTTGTTTCATGCCCCAGACCCCAAGCAAAGCACAGCTTAGTTGAGCCACTTGGGCTTAAGATAACTCCCCCGCCACCCGCCTTTCTTGGGTTACCTTTAGAGGCCCTATCGAAGAATAGGCAGTGATCGTCCAAAGCAGATCTCCATTTGATGAATTCCTGTTCTTCCAGACGAATTTCCCAATGAGAAGAGGCTTTAGCAGGAGGAATGGATCTATTCTGATGATTTGGAACAAGCTCTTTTAACCATTGATCTTCCTCGCTGTCCAGGATCATGCCATTTCTTATGGTGGGTTTGGTTTCTAAGGCCTCCCCCAACAGAGCTTTGATCTTAGTGATAATTCTGGCTGGGTTACAACTCTCCTCCCTAAATATTCTGTTATTCCTCTCCAACCACAGTTTCCAGCATGTGAATTTGGGGATCCACATCCAGCCAGTCTTGAGAAGGCTTTTTTTGGAGAGATAGAACAGGGATAACTTGGCCCAATTTCTTAGCAGTACCTAAATATTTCCTGGAAGCTCTATTTGTCAGGTCCTAACATTAGGACACCCTTCCAAACTTCTTGAACAAAGGGGCACAATAAGAACAGGTGGTTAGCTGTTTCTTCATCCGATGCACAAAGAGGGCACCTAGAGGGACCTTCCATTCCGCGCTTCCTCAGGTTATCTCTAGTGAGGATACTTTTATGCGTTAGAGTCCAGCAAAAGAAGTCAGTTTTGGGGAGAGAAGGAAAAGACCAAATAAATTTCCATTGAGTTGGCTCTGGGGGGACGCTAGGGACAACCATCATACTTTTGTAACCTTCTGCTACTGAGTAAGAGCCTGAAAGAGAACCCCACCCTCTTTTGTCCTTAGAAGAGGCCTTTAAGGGAGATTTTCCTTGGAGCAAATCCAACAACAAATTGGCTTCACCATCTAGCCAATGAGGGACCTCCCCCAAATTCCAACCATCCCATAGACTTTCTACATCATTTGTCCAATTGGAGATGTCCCAAAGGGTTCCCAGATTGCTGGTCTGAAGCCAAGCTCTGATGTTTTCCAGTTCTACCATCTGATTCAAGGGCTGATCTCCAAGAATCGAATCTTCCCAAATTTTTATTTTTTTCCCTTTACCTGGGATCCAATAAAGCTTATGACTGAAAAGTTTCAAAGCTGCGAGACAGAGTTTGAAAACTAGTGATCCTTTGGAAATTCTAAGAGGCTCGTCCAAGCACCTTAAATGCTGCCCATGAAAGTATTTCTTCCACAGAACTCTCTTGCTCCAACTAGGATTCCCAGAAACAATGTTCCAAAGGAGCTTGGAGCCCAGAGCAAGATTTTGGGCTGCCAGATCCCACATTTGGAGACCTCCTTCCAAGAATGGCTTCTTAATAGTGTCCCAATTAACTAAATGGAGCCTTCTTTCATTATTTTTCCTTCCCTCCCACTGAAATCTTCTCATGAGACCATCCACTTTACTAATAAAGGTTTTAGGGGCTAGTAGAATGGAGTTCTGATAAACTGGGAGACTTATGAGAACAGATTTCATAAGGATTACCTTCCCAACATTATTCAACCATGAGGCTCCCCAAGCTTGTATTCTGAGTTTTAGCTTGTCTAGCAGGGGCATCCAGTGAGCTACCTTAGGATTTGATTTGAAGATTGGGATCCCAAGATACTTAAATGACTCCTAGGTCAGGGTTCTTTTCCATTTCTAATAGCCTTGTTATGTCTTTCAAATCTTTGATCGAGCAATTCCAGCCATAGATCGTGCTTTTTAGATAGTTAATCTTGCTGCCCGAAACCTCCCTATAAATGTCCAGATCCTTGTTGAAGGTTCTAGCAGAATTTATGCTAGCTCCTCCAAGAAATAATGTATCATCAACAAATTGGGCATGACTTATGTCTTTAACATTGTGAGCCATTCTCAGGCCTGGCAGAGTTTGGATCTGTTGACAGTAGTCTAGCTGGAAGCTGGGCACCGAAGCTTGAATGACGTAAAGAAGTGGGGACAAAGGGAAACCTTGTATTAGCTCCCTCGAGGCCTGGAAAAATTCCATTGAACGACCATTAACGAGAGGCACTATCCAAGGGGAGGCAATGCAGGCTTTCACCCAAGTTATGAGAACTTTTGAGAAGGCAAATTTCTCCATCACAGAAAACAAGAAATCATGTCTCACCCTGTCAAAGGCATTTGTCAAATCTAGCTTAATCACCATGCCTTTCTCTTTTCGATGACAGCTTGAATGAATTGCTTCTTGCACCAGCACAATATTGTCAAGAATATTTATCCCTTTTATGAATCCTCCTTGGTTTTCAGGGATGATGACCGGCTAAATTTTCTTAATACGGTTGGCTATTATTTTTGTAATTAGCTTATAACTTGTATTACACAAAGAGATGGGCCTGAATCTACTGAAATCGGTGGTGCCTTTGTCTTTCAAAATCAAGGCAAGGAAGGCCGAGTTGGTACTACCTCCAATCTTGGTGTAGGTCTAAGATTTACGGATCATTCTCAGAAGGTCTTTTTTAATTGTAGGCCAGCAAGTCAGGTAGAACCTTGCAGTGAACCCATCATGGCCCGAGGCTTTATCCGGATCCATGTAATCCAAAGCTTCTTTAATCTCATTCATACTGATTAGAGCAGTCAGCATAATATTGTAAGAATCTTGAACACAGTGAGGAATAAGATCAATTGGATAGGCTAGAGAATCGATAGGAGGGTCTTCCGGGGCAGAGTAAAGATCTTTGAAGAAGGAGTGGGCTGCTTGCTTTATGCCTTCAGCATCTTTAGCCACAGTGTTTTGATAGTGAATTTCATTTACTGTTTTGAAGTGCTTGCGTGCTTCAACTTGCTTATGGAAGTAGCTTGTATTTTTGTCTCTGGCCTGTAACCAAATATTTCTGGACTTCTGTCTCCAGAACTCTTCTTCTTCCCTACTTGCTCTATGGAGATCTTTTTGCAACTCTGCTTCTTTTTGAAGAAGGATTTGAGTTACATCGGAATTCTCCATTGTTACTTGATGGCCTGCTAAACTGTCATGCATCTCCTTTCTTTTGGCGGTGGACATTTTCAACCTTTTAGCCCACTCCTTGAGCTCCCTTTTAAGTCTCCTCATTTTTTCTTCCCACACAAAGAAAGGGGATCCTTCATGAACTTACCGGTTCCAGGCCTCGGAGACCACCTCCTGGAATCCTTCTTGATGAATCCATAGAGAACTGAATCTAAAGGGAATGGGGCTAAGATTGCCATCTAAGGAGAGCTCAAGTAGAATGGGTTTATGGTTAGAGGTGTAGTTCGGCAGAATTTTAGAGGTGGCCATTAGACCACAAGTCAAGAAGGAGGATTGGACTAGAAATCTGTCCAAACGAGCAGCAAGGTGGCTGGGGCCTATCCTTTTGTTTGACCAGGTGAATTTCCTAGATGTGGGCTTGATATCCTCCAATTCCCAATCTAAAATGAAGTCTTCAACCCATTCTCTAGCTGGGTCCCTGACCAACGAGCCCCCCTTTTTCTCTTCTGCAGCTAGCGTAACATTCAGATCACCTGCAATAATAATATTTTTTGGGTTGTGCAAGAAAAGATAGGACTAGAGCGAGTCCCAACAATTTTTTTTCTCAGATGGTAAGAATGGAGCATAAAGATTGAACATACTTACCTGGTGGCCAAATTCTTTATGGAGGAGCTTAGTGAGTAGCCAATGGGGGCCACATTCTTCGTGAATCAGATCATATTTGTAGCTGTCCCAAAAGGAGGCAATCCCTCCAGAGGCGCCTCTACCGCTGACTGCTCTTCCTTGGCCATTATGCCAGAATGCTTTGCTTGCTTGGAGGAGTAGAAGGTCCTCCAGTTTTGTCTCCTAGATGAGAAGGATTTCAGGCGAGTACATCCTTACAATGTCTTTCAGAGCTTCTTCTTTCAACCTGCTGCCTAACCCTCTGCAATTCCAAGAGACGTATTTCATTATTTACTGGCTTGGAAGGTTGTGGCTCCTTTTGGAGCCTGACCATGCTTGCGCCTAGATCTGGTATTCATCATTCCTTTGAGAGTTTTTTGAGAGCCTTGGAGAACATCCAGATAAGTTTGTTCCTCTCTCTGTTTCTTCTTGGACTTTCGACCCCTGGCCGACTTGATAGGAGTGACTTGCGAGCTGTCTGAATCTGAGACTCCATCTTCTGAATCTCCCTCAGAATCGGAGCCCAGACTGATGCGCTCCTCGTTTTCTTCTGGTTCCTCTTGGGTTCCAATGGCATCTGTCTTTACCCCAGAGGAAGAACCCTCTTTTGGAACTTCTTTGGCTTTTGGTTTAAGCTGGGGCTTCACCAATGGCCCTAAATTTTTCTTCTCAGTTGGTTTTGGGACTGCCTTGCCATTTTTTATTTCTTTCCATCCTTCTTCATCCACTTTGTCCCCGATTGGAGCTTTTGGGAAATTTCATTGGAAGTGTCCATGTTCGTGATAGGTTCTGCATTTGAAAGGCAGTTGCTCGTAATCCAATTTTTTATAGTGATGCCATTCTCTGACTGTAATTTTTACCGCTTCGGGCAGTCCAGTTTCCAGATCGACTTCCACCCAGATTCTTGCGCAGGTATATTGGCCCTTGTTATTTGCTTTGTCAATGAAACGACCTAGGGCATTTCCAATCTTCTGCAAGGTGTGATAGCTCCAGCGATGGATCGGAAGATTGGCAAGCCGGACCCCCCTTGGGACCTCTTTAGGGGTATCGATTGAGGGTTCGAAGTCGGGGGTCCACTTATTAAGATACAGACCCTGATTCCCCATAAAATATGGACCGTTTCTGAAAACCAAATCTCGATCTTCTTTGGAGGTGAACTAGAAAATGAAATACCCTCTTCCGACAACATAGTAGATCACATTGTTTTCCAGCTGGGGCCTCAAGTTGCATTGGATCCAGTCATCTGTTGTTTTTGTAGAGGGCCAACATCCCATAAATTGTCCTACCAACCCTCTGTCACCCAAGGCTAGGGCGATCCCAGGAATTTCCTCTAGTTTTTGGATGAATTTCGGGACTTCTGGAATCAAATGTTTCTTTCCTTTCTGCGAGAGCAATCTTCTAAATGCTTCTTCTGAAGAGATTGGTGGGGTGGGAGAAGGCTCCCCACCCCCAAGCGCACTCATGGCGGTGGCTACACTCCTCTGCGATCGCAAAACCCAGACGCAGACCCTGTGTCAGCAGCAGCACTGGCCGGAGGAGGGAGGTAGAGCCCGATTGCGGGGATGCCGAGAAGGATTGAGAGCCCAGCAGCAGGGGCTGCCAGGCAGGGGGCCTGCGGAGGGCGCAGGGGCCGAGGAAGCAAGGGCGCGGGAGCTCTAGTTCAGAACGCGCGCGCATATTACCCTGAAACTCAGCGCTGCCCTCCATTTTCATTCGAAGTGAAATATCATATTAAACATAGGTTTGATCTAAAGTGGTCATTGTATTAAATATAAAGTTTTGTCTTAAAATATTTTTGTCTCAAAATGCTTTTGTCTTAAATTGTTTTTGTCTTAAACTATTTTTATCTTAAATATAAAGTTTTGTCTTTAAATTTTTGTCTCAAACTACTTTTGTCTTAAATATAAAGCTTTGTCTTAAAATAATTTTGTCTTAAATTGTTTTTGTCTTAAAATAATTTTGTCTTAAACTATTTTTGTCTTAAATATAAAGTTTTGTCTTTAAATTTTTGTCTCAAACTACTTTTGTCTTAAATATAAATTTGTCTCAAAATATTTTCGTCTTAAATTATTTTTGTCTTAAATATAAAGTTTTGTCTTAAAATATTTTTGTCTCAAACTACTTTTGTGTTAAAATATTTTTGTCTTAAACTATTTTTGTCTTAAATATAAAGTTTTGTCTTAAAATGTTTTTGTCTCAACCTATTTTTGTCTTAAAGTTTATATTTAAGACAAATCAATTGATATTAATTTTTAATGTAAAATAACTAAAATAAAAAAATGAGTTTTTGAAACAAAAGATTTCTTTTGTCTTAAAAAAATGTCTCAAAAGTGCCCTTGGTGTAGTAGTGAATGGACCTGAATTGGTATTATGGTAATGTTGGATTGGAGGTGAAAAGAAAGCATCCTCAAGAAGACATCCCAAAACTCGAGGGCACATTACACATATTTATTTCCATTATGTTGACTCAGTAGTAACGTTATTTTATGATTTTGAATTTATTTTTTATCGATGAGGATTGACTCCATATGTATATGTATGGAGTTACCTATTAATTCACGAATCATTTAGAAAATGAAATGAAATATTTTATGGTGTATAAATGTGTTTTTTAATTTTTTAATAGGGGGATATTTTTTCGCTTATAGTATTATTGAATGGTAAGGAATTATAGTATTATTTAATGGTAGGGAATATTGTTTTATAAAGATAATATATTTTTTAAGAAATAATATATTGGATTTCATTGATATTAAGTTACAAATAAATTGTAGAAATAGTATTTAGAAATATACACAAATTAATATTTTTTATTGCATATATTTGCATCTAATTATCACACATTTATATAGTTGGGTTTAGATCTAACTAATTCCAAACATAGACATGGAGGTTGAGATATTCTCTCAAAAAAATTTCAAACCAATTCTAAACTCAATAAAAAAACATTATCTCCAATTGTCTACCTTAATGCTTACATGTCACATTAATTACAGTACTAGTCTTTTTATCTCGCTAGTCTTCATCAACAATTACACCCACTCTGGAATCTCATAGACACCACTCTTTGTTCACCAACAAAACTTAGAGTTATCACTTGACCCATTTAAAGTACTACTGCTTCTAACCATCAATGATGTACTTTTCGAATTGACACTTCTTGACTTCCCAAACGACAATCTCAATACTAAATTGCTTTATGGACATACTTTCATCTACCAAAATGCAACTAACTACATTTTTGAAAATTATATAGGTAAGTAGTCTAGATACTCAACATATTCAACAATCAATTATGTAATTAACCTTTCTTCACATGCACACTTACATACACATAAAATATACCCTGTAACTAATCCTCTTGAAGCACTCAAGAAAAACAACACCCATCAACTTATAACAAACTCACATAATCAAATTAGTGATACGTTCTCTTTGCACCAAAGAACATCAAGAACTACCAATTTAAATTATGCCACTTTGTTCATTAATTGGTTATGCATACTGTTGTGGCTAAATCTAGCACCTTGTGGCACAAGTGTTGTAGGGAGATAGAAAGCCTCCTAGAGATAACCTCTTAGTTGATTGTAGACTAGTGCCTAAGACATCTTAAATTGAGGAGTGCATGAAAGATTATATGTGAGGGGTTTGCAACACTCCGATTGTCATGTAATGAAAGATAATAAGAGGGCTTGGATCATTCCTCCAAAGGTATGACTTATGTATTTCTGGTGTTTCCACACACACAGTTCCCAGGAGTATCACATAGGATAGCGGAGGCTGATTAATTCAAAGGGTCTTACAACTTAATAAGATTGTAGAATACATGAGAGAGGATTAGTAGAAATTGCAACTCATCATATAGAGCCCAAAGCATCCAGAATACTATATTGAACACATAGAGCTGCAAGCCATGGGAAATTCTACACTTTTTTGAGTTACAAGGAGAGCTAATGGACTGAAGAGAGGATGGGTGCTATGATTCATATAGAGCAGTTTAAAGATATAACTTTAGCCCTTCATATAGGCATTATGCATTAATAAATCAACACAATGGGTTTGTAAGGAAGCATGAAATAATTTCTAGCAACTATTATAGTATGAATGGAGAGAAGAATATGAACATAATGGAATTAAACAAGAGGATAACACAGTGTAACAGTAAGAAGGGGGAATCACCACCATTTATTTGATAGTCTGAAAGATCTACCTGTGTAAAGTAATACAGTCTGAAATACAAGTCATTCTCTTACAGTTTTACGAGCCAAATTGATATCACAGAGTTCAGACCTATCGGGTGAGAAATTTTGGAACCTGTTGTGGCCAGCAACAACCCCCCCCCCCCCCCGTTTTTTCATTTAGTATCAAATCATGATACCAAATGAATGGGGACCCTTAGATAAATTTTTTTTAGGAAAAGCTAGACTTTCTTTTTGAAGTTACAAATCATAATTTAGAAAAGGCATCTTAGATATTTTTCTATGGTAGACGATAGGTCTTTTAAAGTCGCGTATGCAAAAAGATAGGAAACATCTACGTTACTCTTCTAAAATCAAAATACGTGCCACCCTCATGATTAATAACGACATCGCATCGCACCATACTAATGTCCATAGCAAAAAGCCAAGAAATTCGCCGATCTGCGATATTGCGATCGCTAGATCGCATATCGCAGAAACAAGCCAGACGAGGTTTGGCAAGCACTAAGTTTTGCGATCTGCGATATTGCGATCGTGCGACATGTGAGGGTACGTCAACAAATCATAAAATCACCTTAGTACGAATCCTTCGGGCGCGCCTTTCAAAGGAAAAGCCACTTACCATAACATGACCTAAAATCATGCGCTTTTAATGTTAGTAAATGAATTGGTTGTCAGTCATTAAGAGGATTAAAGACGCGTGCCTTGTTGGATATTTGCTTCACGTAAGGTGGCGTAATTGATTTATCTCTTGCATTTAAAACTCTCCCATCACCTTTCTGATCGGACATTCCATTTCACTTGTAATCTGCAGGAACAAAGTGCAAAGACGACTCAGAAAGAAACACAAAGTAAAAATGGGAAAGAAGAACAAAGCTCAAAGCTCCGAAGCAAGAGAGAAGACCAAGGAGATGGCGCCCCTATACACAGATACAGCCTGCAACCGAGATGCAGGAATCTCCACATGGGAAGGCATGTACAGGCTATTAGAAGAGGAGAAGCCGAGAATAATGAAGGTGACTGCCGTTGCAGGTGCACCACGCTCCTCTGAAGCATCCCTAGAAGACCTAGCATGTTCATTCCTTCACAGAATAGCGGCCAGGCCTAAGATTCTACCATACACAGATATGATCAAGTGGATTCTGGATGATGCAGAATTAAACAACAGACAATTCAAGATTCAGGGACATGGGCTCGTGGGATCTTTCGCCGCCCAAGATCTGAAGCTAATGTACCATCTGCCCGAACCGCAAGCGACCTATAATGCACAATTTGTTAAGAAGTTCGCAATGGAGAACCCAGATTTATCGGATACCACTAAAGAATGGTCTAGAAGAGATGAGCCATTAAAGAAGGATAAGAACGGTATGTACAGCACTGGTTCCCTTACTTCTCCATATTGTTTTGCTGCAGCCATGCTATGTAGGTTGTTTGGTATGCCCGATATCAAAAAGTTTTCATCTGAGTGGCTGCCATTAATTGACGCTGCCACAAATGCCGATATAGTAGATTGGGCCAAAATTCTTTCCGATACTCTATATACGGTTGTGGTTAGTTACAGGTCCAAAAGATCCTTTTCTCAAAGGGTCTATCCTCCTTTCTATTTGGCTGCCTATGTTATGGATTCTGTTTGCCTTGTATCTAATTTCCCCATTATGGGATGGAAATGGACTACCCAAGACCCGTTGCCTATTCATGTCTATCACAAGGTCTTGTGGGATTCCCAGTTTGCCCCTCATTTTTACCAGATTTGCCATGGGCTTATATTGCCCATATATAGAATGATATATGATAAGGATCCCCCAAGGTGCTCTCCCGAAGCCGAGGCAGACATCATCCCCATCGCAAGATGGTTTGGGGAAGAATGGTTTACTTACATTCGAGTTTATGGAAGCACTGTACCTCCACATGTCCTACCCTTGTATGTCCCAGATAAGCTTTTGGCTCGAGAAATCGCTTATCAAACCTGTTCTAAAGGCGGCTTAACCAAGGGCTTAAAAGATAAGAAAAAGGCCATTTGGCCTCAATTTCCCGTCAATTGTGGGGCCTTCTCTTTGTTCGATGTAGGACACGCTTTTGGTGAGGTGGAAAACGTGACGTGCCTTCAATTATATAAGTTCCCAGTGAGGCCATTCGACCCAAATAAAGTTGCCCAAGAGTTTACTACGAACGTCAAGATAAGAGTGTTCTTCGGACACAAAGATTTGTTTGACGATCTCTTTCAGGGTAAGAGCTCACTCAAAGAGATTTTGCGAGAAGCTCAGTCAAGGTTATCTCCAGGTGACCTCCAGAAATTCACGTCATATAGAGATAGAAGGTTGGCCAGCATTCCACTAGAAAGGCTGCGAATACCTACTAGAGAGCCAACTCCGAGCATCAGCCTCAGTGAGAACTCCAGCACTTCCAGATCTAAGTCCAACGCCGCGCAAGAAGGTTCCGAACATCCTGAAGAGTCTGTGCATGACAAAGGAATTAACGAAGAAGCAGTCAAAGATACAGCTCGGTCAAGTGTAATGTCTCAGCAACAAGTTATCACCTCGCCACCAAGAGATGTTCCCCCTCCGGTTATCGAAGCTCCTCTTGTCACAGTAGAGCTAGATAAAGAGTGGGAGTCCTTCAATGAATTAATCAACCTCGAAGGGCAAGTCCCAAAGACGCCTGTGAACGATACACAGGAGGTGCAAGAAGTTGCTCCAACCGTAGTCAGCGTTACCACAAAAGCAGAAGACCTCTCCATCACTCCATCCTCAGAACTTCTACTTAACGTAGAAGAAATTCCCCCACTAGATGTGTTCTACAGTCCCCAGAACAAAGCAGTTGTGAGAAGACAGAGAAAGAAAAGAAAGCTCGAAAATGCACTGTCTCAAGACGCTGAACATTTAGACGTCTTGTGGAAAGACCCAAATAATAATCCAACAGAAAATCTTACGAAGCTGTCTCAAATTGCAAGAGCGTATGCTTTTGCAACTATTGACAAGGCCTCTGAAGTTCAGCAGCTCTTAAAGGAACAAGAAAATCACATACAACTACTACAACAACAGTTGCAGCAAGCCAACGCAAACAATGAAGCTTCCAGATAGCTCGAAAAGTTCCAAGAAGACTTCCAACAGATGCAAATAGGCTACCAAAAGAGTCTTGAAGAAAAAGAAAAACAACTGCAGACGGAGCGAGAAATGCACAAAGATGAACCTAAGCTGGCAGAGTTTATTTCAGAGTCCATCGGCTTGAACGAGCAAATACTGCAGCAACAGGAAGAATTGGGGTGTAAAATATCACAGTGGAGGCACTTCTGTGAGCTAAGCGACAAAATCACCAGTCAGGTGGTGGAATTGCGAAGCGAATATGATCAGAATGACAAGAGGGTGACAAAGTATCTGACTTGGCAAGACGATGAGGAGGGAAAAAGAGCAGGAGCACCTAGAATTAATGAAAATCATAAAGAAATGCTCTTTAATAAATGGGACGAGCAGATCACGCAGGCAGAGCAAGCAGCAGAGACAGCGGCGACACAGGCAAGTATTCTTATCGACTGTGTAAATGAAAATTTACACAGGGCCAATTTGATTTCAGAGACCACCCCGGGATACCTACCAAACAAGTTGCAACTGGAGACAGAATGGAGGCAAAAGGGAAAGCTATCCAAGCACTGGCTAGACTGAATTGGGAAAGTTACTGGATGTACCTGGTTAAACCACATAGCCAATGGATGACGGTAAAGTGTATCATGAACGCAGCCGAGAAGGTAGCACCAGCTCTTATAGATGCCGTTTTCGCAGCCTAGCTCAGAACGGAAATTAACCAGCCGACTCTTCTCAAGCCTATGTTAGAAACATGCAACTTCAAAGACCAAGTCCACAAGTAGTTTTATTTAGAATGTTGTTTCTTTTTGTTTTAAGTTATATTAGAAAAAGGACGGTCGTTTGAAAACCGAATCCTTAATTTTGTAATAATACTATTATTAGAATTAGGACATAGTATTTTAACCCTTCTCATTGCATTGGAGAAGGGTCCAGAAATTTGTCAAAAACTTGTCCTCAGAACATGCATTTCTGCACCTCAAAGGAGGTTTTGATGAATGGAAGGATCAGATTTATTTATATTTGCATCTTAATGTCTGCTACTGATGTTGCATTTCTGTACTCTTAGTAGATGTTAGAAGTAAGTAGAAGTAAATCATTATTGCTTGAAGTTTGTGAGTAAAAATCAGTCATAAATGGTACTTTTATCTCTTGATGAATTTCTACTTATTTGCTTAGAGTGATATACAGCTGATGTCTTTTATATGTTAATGTATAAATGTGTGGTTACCATTTGGCACTTTTGTACGATGGAGTCATTTGTTCATGCTTGACATATGAATGATTTATTATGCGATATGCAGTCCACAACTGTTCTGTTTAACTTCTTATGCAGAATGGTTTATCTTAAATGGTTTATATTCTTATAGTAGGTGAATAATCTTCATTACCAGTTATTATATGAAATCTTTTTAGATCGCATGATGGAAAAGACATACCCCGGGTTAGCGTAGATTGCATATGTTGTTTTCATTAGATTTCAGCAGCTTATAGTCAAATCATGAGTTAGATTTAAATTAGCTCTCAAAAGTTCTCAAGAAACAACATAATCAAACCCTACACACACACACACCCCTTAGATCGGGAAGCTGGTCCCGTTATCCCCAGTCGGACCCGCTACACCAAACGGGCACGGAGCCGCCAACCAGGTTCCCGACCGGGTGGGTATCCCCCTTGTTGTTGACCCGATTTCAGGGCCCTCAACATATTTGGCGCTAGAAGGAGGGCCTGAGCATAATACCTGTTGGAATGTTTTTCGAATTATAAATCTTGAAACAGGATGACTACTCATGAAATTCCTATTTGGAGTTGCATCTATGTTCATACCTCTTCCAACATTCCACCGGACGTGGTAAGGCTATTGTCTCAGGTAAAGTTCAATGGTAAGAAAAACTCTTCCGCATTCAATCACGCCCTTCAGTTCATACAAAAAGTTTCAACTTCTGATACTCAGAAGATTGATGAAGGCGTTTTGTGCAGGATTTTTACTCTTACCTTCACAGCAGAAGCTACAAAATGATGCAGAACCCTCCCAGTTGCATCAATTCACAGCTGGGACCAGTTCGTTAAGATTTTCATCTTGGAATTTGATTGTTATGATTACGACCAGGTATATGATGAAATTGATTATCTTAGAGAACAAGATGAACCCGTAAGGGATTTCAATATGCGATTTCATCTTAAATGCCTACAGTATGATCTCGAGAATGAGCTCACAGACGAAGAATCTTCAGATTACGATGAGTATTTCCTACCTCCTGTGTCTGACCAATCAGAGATTAATTCTACCTTTGCTAGCTTTTCTTCTAATATGAATGATCATTCCAAGTCAAATACACAAAGCATCCATAATGAAGAAAATCTACAAAGCCTGGGAGTCATGCATGCTCTACTACCAGAAAAGAGAGATGAGGATGCTAAAAAGAAAATTACCTTGGAAACAGAAGATGACTCTGACAATATCATTTCAAGTCAACGAATGCACATGCCAAGGTTAGATCAATCAACTGTTTCTCTTTCAAAAAGTATCAGCGCAAAAAGGTATGATCTAAAGCCCGACATTTATGATGGATCTGATGAACAAAGTTTCTTTTATGATGTTTTCAAATGCATTGTTCCAGATTTACATTTTTCTCTTTATCCTGATGTTTTTAGTGATGACAATCTTTCCCCTCTTAATATTCAAGATATCTCAAAAACTACAGAGGGTTATTTAAATGACTCATCATTAGGTTTTCAAGTTAAAGAGATCGCATTAACACAGCTTTCGATCAATGACAAAAAGGAATTTCCTAACCTCCCTTGTCAGAAAAGATACAATGAAAAGGAGGAACCTGGGGAAATCTGTAGAGTCTTTTGTGATAGTTACTTTGACAATGATGATGTTGTTGAGTTTTCTCAGATAACTCAACTAGGGTCAGAAGATAAAGGACATCTTAAATCAGAAATCATGCCAGCCCACCCTCATCTCGAAGTAGAAGATCACTTAAATGATTTTACTATCCCAGGTAATACCCCGATCTATGATTCGTATCATGAAGAAAGCTCCATCCCTGTTTGTAATCATGACCTAGTTCCCTATTCACAAAACCTGGCCATTTTTTGTGAAAAACAAGATGTTACAAGTAAAACCCAGTCGTGCTGTAACACTATTTGTATAGATTCCCAATCATTCCTTTCTCACTCAAACTCATTATGTACAAAATCGGATTTCTTTTCAAATCTTCAAACTTTTGATAGATCATGTTTTAGCGACTTACATATGAGAATTTCCTTTTCGAACAAAATCACAAAAAATTCGAAATTAACAGATAAAAGGTTACAAGTCATTGAAATCAAAAAATCTTGTCCACAATTTGACTTGTTATCCTTCCTATTGCGACATCATCATTTCACAACTGAAATTCATTCTGATTTTTATGATCCAATAGGTACCCAGTTGGAAACAACTTTGCATAAAAAAAAAAATCAGCCAGAATTCCAATTGAGGTTCTGTGTTTTTATTTCTTAGCCAACAATTACGATCCAAGAAAAATTCGATTCTTTTCATTAATGCTTGGAAGATTCATTCGGCTAGGGATAAAAATGAATAGATGGTTCCATTGGAAATATCATTTCACATAGTTATTTCCTGTATATGGTTAGAGTAGGAGTAGGAGTAGGAGTAATTTAGTTAGGTTTTTGTTTTTAATAACTGATAGGCAAAGCTATACATATTCTCTCCATAACCTTAGAAAATATTTGCCTATCATTCCTTTTTAATTTCCTCCATAATAATGTTTGTTCTGGTTCAATGACATTTGACATTTACTGAAGATACCTTGTCTCTGTTGAAAATTTGGAGCGAATCTTTTAAAAAATTTGATGTGCTTTTAATGTTAGTAAATGAATTGGTTGTCAGTCATTAAGAGGATTAAAGACGCGTGCCTTGTTGGATATTTGCTTCACGTAAGGTGGCATAATTGATTTATCTCTTGCATTTAAAACTCTCCCATCACCTTTCTGATCGGACATTCCATTTCACTTGTAATCTGCAGGAACAAAGTGCAAAGACGACTCAGAAAGAAACACAAAGTAAAAATGGGAAAGAAGAACAAAGCTCAAAGCTCCGAAGCAAGAGAGAAGACCAAGGAGATGGCGCCCCTATACACAGACACAGCCTGCAACCGAGATGCAGGAATCTCCACATGGGAAGGCATGTACAGGCTATTAGAAGAGGAGAAGCCGAGAATAATGAAGGTGACTACCGTTGCAGGTGCACCACGCTCCTTTGAAGCATCCCTAGAAGACCTAGCATGTTCATTCCTTCACAGAATAGCGACCAGGCCTAAGATTCTACCATACACAGATATGATCAAGTGGATTCTGGATGATGCAGAATTAAACAACAGACAATTCAAGATTCAGGGACATGGGCTCGTGGGATCTTTCGCCGCCCAAGATCTGAAGCTAATGTACCATCTGCCCGAACTGCAAGCGACCTATAATGCACAATTTGTTAAGAAGTTCGCAATGGAGAACCCAGATTTATCGGATACCACTAAAGAATGGTCTAGAAGAGATGAGCCGTTAAAGAAGGTTAAGAACGGTATGTACAGCACTGGTTCCCTTACTTCTCCATATTGTTTTGCTGCAGCCATGCTATGTAGGTTGTTTGGTATGCCCGATATCAACAAGTTTTCATCTGAGTGGCTGCCATTAATTGACGCTGCCACAAATGCCGATATAGTAGATTGGGCTAAAATTCTTTCCGATACTCTATATATGGCTGTGGTTAGTTACAGGTCCAAAAGATCCTTTTCTCAAAGGGTCTATCCTCCTTTCTATTTGGCTGCCTATGTTATGGATTCTGTTTGCCTTGTATCTAATTTCCCCATTATGGGATGGAAATGGACTACCCAAGACCCGTTGCCTGTTCATGTCTATCACAAGGTCTTGTGGGATTCCCAGTTTGCCCCTCATTTTTACCAGATTTTCCATGGGCTTATATTGCCCATATATAGAATGATATATGATAAGGATCCCCCAAGGTGCTCTCCCGAAGCCGAGGCAGACATCATCCCCATCGCAAGATGGTTTGGGGAAGAATGGTTTACTTACATTCGAGTTTATGGAAGCACTGTACCTCCACATGTCCTACCCTTGTATGTCCCAGATAAGCTTTTGGCTCGAGAAATCGCTTATCAAACCTGCTCTGAAGGCGGCTTAACCAAGGACTTAAAAGATAAGAAAAAGGCCATTTGGCCTCAATTTCCCGTCAATTGTGGGGCCTTCTCTTTGTTCGATGTAGGACACGCTTTTGGTGAGGTGGAAAATGTGACGTGCCTTCAATTATATAAGTTCCCGGTGAGGCCATTCGACCCAAATAAAGTTGCCCAAGAGTTTACTATGAACGTCAAGATAAGAGTGTTCTTCAGACACAAAGATTTGTTTGACGATCTCTTTCAGGGTAAGAGCTCACTCGAAGAGATTTTGCGGGAAGCTCAGTCAAGGTTATCTCCAGGTGACCTCCAGAAATTCACGTCATATAGAGATAGAAGGCTGGCCAGCATTCCACTAGAAAGGCTGCGAATACCTACTAGAGAGCCAACTCCGAGCATCAGCCTCAGTGAGAACTCCAGCACTTCCAGATCTAAGTCCAACACCGCGCAGGAAGGTTCCGAACATCCTGAAGAGTCTGTGCATGACAAAGGAATTAACGAAGAAGCAGTCAAAGATACAGCTCGGTCAAGTGTAATGTCTCAGCAACAAGTTATCACCTCGCCACCAAGAGATGTTCCCCCTCCGGTTATCGAAGCTCCTCTTGTCACAGCAGAGCTAGATAAAGAGTGGGAGTCCTTCAATGAATTAATCAACCTCGAAGGGAAAGTCCCAAAGACGCCTATGAACGATACACAGGAGGTGCAAGAAGTTGCTCCAACCGTAGTCAGCGTTACCACAGAAGCAGAAGACCTCTCCATCACTCCATCCTCAGAACTTCTACTTAACGTAGAAGAAATTCCCCCACTAGATGTGTTCTACAGTCCCCAGCACAAAGCAGTTGTGAGAAGACAGAGAAAGAAAAGAAAGCTCGAAAATGCACTGTCTCAAGACGCTGAACATTTAGACGTCTTGTGGAAAGACCCAAATAATAATCCAACAGAAAATCTTACGAAGCTGTCTCAAATTGCAGGAGCATATGCTTCTGCAACTATTGACAAGGCCTCTGAAGTTCAGCAGCTCTTAAAGGAACAAGAAAATCACATACAACTGCTACAACAACAGTTGCAGCAAGCCAACGCAAACAATGAAGCTTCCAGACAGCTCGAAAAGCTCCAAGAAGACTTCCAACAGATGCAAATAGGCTACCAAAAGAGTCTTGAAGAAAAAGAAAAACAACTGCAGACGGAGCGAGAAATGCACAAAGATGAACCTAAGCTGGCAGAGTTTATTTCAGAGTCCATCGGCTTGAACGAGCAACTACTGCAGCAACAGGAAGAATTGGGGCGTAAAATATCACAGTGGAGGCACTTCTGTGAGCTAAGCGACAAAATCACCAGTCAGGTGGTGGAATTGCGAAGCGAATATGATCAGAACGACAAGAGGGTGATAGATTATCTGACTTGGAAAGACGATGAGGAGGGAAAAAGAGCAGGAGCACCTAGAATTAATGAAAATCATAAAGAAATGCTCTTTAATAAATGGGACGAGCAGATCACGCAGGCAGAGCAAGCAGCAGAGACAGCAGCGACACAGGAAAGTATTCTTATCGACTGTGTAAATGAAAATTTACACAGGGCCAATTTGATTTCAGAGACCACCTTGGGATACCTACCAAACAAGTTGCAACTGGAGACAGAATGGAGGCAAAAGGCACAGGCAAAAGGGAAAGCTATCTAGGCACTGGCTAGACTGAATTAGGAAAGTTACTGGATGTACCTGGTTAAACCACATAGCCAATGGATGATGGTAAAGTGTATCATGAACGCAGCCGAGAAGGTAGCGCCAGCTCTTATAGATGCCGTTTTCGCAGCCCAGCTTAGAACGGAAATTAACCAGCCGACTCTTCTCAAGCCTATGTTAGAAACATGCAACTTCAAAGACCAAGTCCACAAGTAGTTTTATTTAGAATGTTGTTTCTTTTTGTTTTAAGTTATATTAGAAAAAGGACGGTCGTTTGAAAACCGAATCCTTAATTTTGTAATAATACTATTATTAGAATTAGGACATAGTATTTTAACCCTTCTCATTGCATTGGAGAAGGGTCCAGAAATTTGTCAAAAACTTGTCCTCAGAACATGCATTTCTGCACCTCAAAGGAGGTTTTGATGAATGGAAGGATCGGATTTATTTATATTTGCATCTTAATGTCTGCTACTGATGTTGCATTTCTGTACTCTTAGTAGATGTTAGAAGTAAGTAGAAGTAAATCATTATTGCTTGAAGTTTGTGAGTAAAAATCAGTCATAAATGGTACTTTTATCTCTTGATGAATTTCTACTTATTTGCTTAGAGTGATATACAGCTGATGTCATTTATATGTTAATGTATAAATGTGTGGTTACCATTTGGAACTTTTGTACGATGGAGTCATTTGTTCATGCTTGACATATGAATGATTTATTATGCAATATGCAGTCCACAACTGTTCTGTTTAACTTCTTATGCAGAATGGTTTATCTTAAATGGTTTATATTCTTATAGTAGGTGAATAATCTTCATTACCAGTTATTATATGAAATCTTTTTAGATCGCATGATGGAAAAGACATACCCCGGGTTAGCGTAGATTGCATATGTTGTTTTCATTAGATTTCAGCAGCTTATAGTCAAATCATGAGTTAGATTTAAATTAGCTCTCAAAAGTTCTCAAGAAACAGCATAATCAAACCCTACACACACACACACCCCTTAGATCGGGAAGCTGGTCCCGTTATCCCCAGTCGGACCCGCTACACCAAACGGGCACGGAGCCGCCAACCAGGTTCCCGACCGGGTGGGTATCCCCCTTGTTTTTGACCCGATTTCAGGGCCCTCAACAGAACCCTTGTATAATATTGTTTCCCCTATTTACAAGAAGAGAGGGAGCTAGAATAGCTATAGAAATATCTTAGCCAAAGTCCAATTGCCTAATGTACTAGCTGCCCCAACCTGTGATAGATCTTGCTGCCAAAATATTACAGTAGGGATCTGCTCCCTTTCTTGGAAATAAATGCTAATTGCAGAACTAATGAAAAAAGGAGGAAAAAGCAAATATGGAGGAGGAGGTGTCCCCCTGCTGTTCTAGTGGAGGCCCCTAATCAAGCCACATCCTTGTTGTGATGCGTTCCTATGTTGCGGGGCCATTTTCTATCATTTCTGCCTTTACTGCGTGAACGACCAATTCTGTGGAATGGGGAGTTGGTCACTGCAAGTGCCTGTCTCGACGATCCTTTGCTATGTAGAGGAGTGAGGCTCCATGCCAAGTCATCAAGTTTTTGTGAGCCTCCCATATTGGTTTAATGCTTCCCATACTCTATTTAATATCACAGCTGCTGACCCATTCGCCTTAAGAGCTCTACATAATCCTTTCAGTGCTCTGATACACCTGGGGTTGTGTTTACGACGTAACAAGTAGTCCTTTGGATGTGGGCCTCTATCCCTGAAATATCATGAAACAGACGCACTCTGATTTCTCCTTGAGCCCCCTTTTCTTCAGCCCCTTTATGCTTATTCATATCACCTGACTGCAGGCTGTGACCAAGCGCATAGCCCTCGGGGGCTAAGGCTCTCAATTGTTGTCCGGGGGGCCTTTTCCTTTGTAACATGGAACACCTTTGATAACTATTTATACCACATCAGTCAATATCTCAGACATGAAATCCTTAAAAGATATAACCTATGAAACATCGCATCTGAGGACCCTTTTCCTTGTTACAATCACAGTCAGGGAGGAGTATCGACAGAGGAAAGAATCTTACACTTTGTGAGATTGTCGATCACCGATCTACAGGGTGAGGCCATCACTGCCACGTGTCACCCGATGAGTGGTGACACGTGTCACACAAAAATGGCCCCATAAGACCCCTGAAAACATCGAACCTGAGTGACACGTGTCCACCCATACTGCCATGTCATCAATGACATCAGCTGCCATGTCAACTCTGAGGAGAAATCATATGCCACCACGTGGCCCCCCTCAATGAGAGAGAAAATGGCCTGCCTGGCCCTGTTTTCATAAGCATTTCATTTATAAACTGATTTTGACCTCCACCGGCACTTTAACATTGCATCGCAAATCAGCGAGATCGCAAGGTTTTTATAGTGATAACCCCTTTACTCCCTCAATCATCAACTGTTGATATCACAGGACTGTGGGATGCAGGACTACAAGACTGTGAATATGCAGGACTATGGGACTGCCCATCGCTGATAAAATATTAAGGTGTACCGCCATGTGGAGGAGAGAGAAAGGGGGTCTCCCTGCCTTGGTTTTTCCATGAAATTCCTTTGTTAACAATTCTCGGCCTCCCTTGGCGATGTAACACTATATCGCAAAATCGGAAGTTTGCAAGTCCTTTATGTTTAGAACCCCGCTGATCTATCGATCGCTGATATCACAGGACTACGGGACTGCAATATTGGCGTTCGACACCGTGAACCGCCGATAACCTTAAGTTTGTGCCTCGATACCCCGCTGATGGCCGATTGCGATTGTGATTTTCCCCTGGACCTCCGATTATGATTTACTTCGCTCTTTTGGTTTTTTCTCTTTGTTTTCCAGTGTTCCCAAGGGTAACTTCAACATGCTCTAACTTCTTCTCCAGGAATCCATTTTTGGACTTCCATATACCATTGGAAATCTCTTACCGAACACTAGGAAATGGAGAGGGTCTGATTTATCTCTGAGAGCTTTTGTGTCATTGTAAATGGCTTCAACTTCATTTTTGTTAGGCATTTTGGACAGCTGACAACTCGTAAAGTAGTGAGTGACAACATTGGCTCCAACTTGGGACAATTCCTTGCTGGCAAGGTGCTGAGAACCTACAAACCAACATCCTTCACTATTGGGCATGGAGTCAGGAATATATGAACTTTTCAACCAACAAAATCTCCATGGGACTTTCCTCATCAAAAAAGCGCATAAATAAAAATTCTAATTACTGAAAAGAAAATTCTCAACTTGTGAGCTTATTTATGTGCATTCCTACTTATGCACTAGAGCTTAATTCACCTAGGTGAGTTCAACCCTCTAATGGAGCCAGGTTAGGATTTGATTACTAGACCTTATGCCTTCATACTGCTACAAATTAAAAATTAAAACAGGCATGCAACATGAAAAATATGCAAATGAAAATTTTGATGCATGTTGTTGGCATAACCTTTGTTGATGGCTTAAGAATAGGCTCATGTATTTAGCCATAGGGTCACGGAATAGAAAATCAGAGTTTGAAACTGTCTTAATTTCATAAGAAGTATGCTGGCCAATATCCTTTTGGCCAGGGTAACCACAAACAATTTCTAGTTTCAAGCTCCTCAACTTCAGCCTTTTCACGAAAAGCTAGTTGCTGATCTTTTATTGGCCATTTTTCAATGGGGAAATATTCTTGGAAATCTACAACAGACTCTCCACTATCTAAACTATAAGAATCATATATTGGAGGGTCTGTTGAGAATTCTTGGTAGGAATCTTTTTGCAGCAGGCAACAACAGACTCTGCGTGGTCTTTCAGCTTTGGGTTCTTCTTGAAAAACTTGTTGTTGGGAGCTATCTCCGCACTTGTTGGTATACGTATCCTTCTAGACCTCCACAACCATCTCTTCCTTCTTTAAATAATATGAGTTGTAAATTAGAGGAGGATCTTGATCTTGTTCTCCTGGTGAAGGGTATGTATCATGGACTAGAGCCTCTTCACTAACCTCCTGATGGGCCTGCTCTTCTTATGCAACATCCCATAACTGACATCGTGGCGGCTTTACATCGCTTGACTCTCCAGCAGATTCTTATTCATCAGAGGAAGGAGAAACATCTAGTTCGGCTGAATTAGACCCCTGAGGGTTTGTTAGCAGCTCAATGATGTTTCCTTCCTCTCTTTTTTGCTCATTAGGTGAGGCCTCTTGACGCGAGTAGATGTTTTCTTGGAGCAGAGCTCCGCAACCATCTTTAGCATGGTATTCAACCTCGGGAATTTCTTCATCATTAAAATATTCACAACAATCTTCAAATAGAGCATTGAGTGGATATAGTCTTTTGCAATAGTGGTTAAATGCCATATGGAGACTCTTTAAGGAAGATATGCTACCACAAGGTATGATTTTGTACCAAATTCTAGCATCCCCCTCTAAATAATACATGAATAACTTCATTTGTACATCTTGAAGAGAGATATCTTGTTGTTTGATGCATTCATGAAACTCTTCCAGGTGTTGGTTAGGCCTTCTCTTTGTGCTCCCATTGAATCTAGGCAAATAGCTATCCCACTCATGAAATGAATGGACATGATAGGGAGAACCAACAATAGAAGAAAGATCTGGTGGGGTGAATTTGTAGACCAGGAATGCAGGAAGGGCCATCTTGAAAACCTCCCTATATGAGTGATTTCAGCTTCAAAAGCAGGGAGATTTTTCAGCTATTATAGCATTAGAGTGAGTATGGGGCTGCTTGAAAGCCAGGATGATCAAATAGAGATATGGACGGTGATCAAATAGAGATATGGACGGTGGAATCGCCAGGATGTTTACCATACATTTGACAGTGGAGTCACCAAGGTGAGAGATCTTCAACCCACACTTCCCTAGCTCACCTAACAGAGGAAATTTAATGCTTTGTCATACCGAGGGAAAAATATTCTAATCCATTCCCCGATAATGACACCAGAAAGATGTTGTGGCTAAATATAGCACCCCGTGGCACAAGTGCTACAGGGGAGATAGAAAGCCTCTTAGAGAAAACCTCTGGTTTGATAGTAGACTAGTGCCTAGGACATCTTAAATAGAGGAGTGCATGAAATATTATATGTGAGGAGTTTGAGATTGTCATGTAATGAAAGATAATAAAGGGTTTGGTTCATTCCTCCAAAGGTATGAGTTATGTATTTCTGGTGTTTCCTCACACACATAGTTCCCAAGAGTATCACATAGAATAGTGGAGGTGGATTACTTCCCTCCAAGGGTATGAGTTATGTATTTCTGGTGTTTCCTCACACACATAGTTCCCAGGAGTATCACATAGAATACCGGAGGCCGATTACTTCAAAGTGTCTTACAACTTAATAAGCTTGTAGAGTAAATGAGAGAGGATTAGTAGAAAGCATAACTCATCATATAGAGCCCAAAGCATCCATAATTCTATATTGAACACATAGAGCTACAAGCCATGGGAAATTCTACACTTGTTTGAGTTACAAGCAGAGCTAATGGAATGAAGAGAGGATGGGTGCTATGATTCATATAGAGAAGTTTAAAGATATAACTTCATCCCTTCATACAGGCATTATGCATTAATAAATCAACACACATGGATCTGTAAGGAAGAATGAAATAGTTTCTAGCAACTATTATAGCATGAATGCAAAGAAGAATATGAACATAATGGAATTAAAAAGGAGGATAACATACTTTAATACTAAAAAGGGGGAATCACCACCATTTATTTGACAGTCTGAAAGATCTACCTGTGTAAAGTAATACAGACTGAAATACAAGTCATTCTCTTCCAGATTTACGAGCCAAATTGGTATCACATAGTTCAGACCCATCAGGTGAGAAATTTCGGAACCCCTGTATAATATTTCTTCCCCTATTTATGTATATATAAAAGATTTCATTAATGTTATATGTATCAATGCATCGATATCATAAAAGAAAATTCATCCGTATTCTTAAAAAATCATGTGCTTTTAAAGATGGGTTGTCAGCATTAAGAGGATTACGCGTGCCTTGTTGGATATTTGCTTCACGTAAGGTGGGATTTATCTCTTGCATTTAAAACTCTCCCAACCTTTCTGATCGGACATTCCATTTCACTAATCTGCAGGAACAAAGTGCAAAGACGACTCAGAAAGAAACACAAAGAAGAACAAAGCTCAAAGCTCCGAAGCAAGAGAGAAGACCAAGGAGATGGCGCCCCTATACACAGACACAGCCTGCAACCGAGATGCAGGAATCTCCACATGGGAAGGCATGTACAGGCTATTAGAAGAGGAGAAGCCGAGAATAATGAAGGTGACTACCGTTGCAGGTGCACCACGCTCCTTTGAAGCATCCCTAGAAGACCTAGCATGTTCATTCCTTCACAGAATAGCGACCAGGCCTAAGATTCTACCATACACAGATATGATCAAGTGGATTCTGGATGATGCAGAATTAAACAACAGACAATTCAAGATTCAGGGACATGGGCTCGTGGGATCTTTCGCCGCCCAAGATCTGAAGCTAATGTACCATCTGCCCGAACTGCAAGCGACCTATAATGCACAATTTGTTAAGAAGTTCGCAATGGAGAACCCAGATTTATCGGATACCACTAAAGAATGGTCTAGAAGAGATGAGCCGTTAAAGAAGGATAAGAACGGTATGTACAGCACTGGTTCCCTTACTTCTCCATATTGTTTTGCTGCAGCCATGCTATGTAGGTTGTTTGGTATGCCCGATATCAACAAGTTTTCCTGAGTGGCTGCCATTAATTGACGCTTGCCGATATAGTAGATTGGCTAAAATTCTTTCCGATACTCTATATATGGCTGTGGTTAGTTACAGGTGATCCTTTTCTCCTATCCTCCTTTCTATTTGGCTGCCTATGTTATGGAATGTATAATTTCCCCATTATGGGATGGAAATGGACTACCCAAGACCCGTTGCCTGTTCATGTCTATCCAAGGTCTTGTGGGATTCCCAGTTTGCCCCTCATTTTTACCAGATTTTCCATGGGCTTATATTGCCATATATAGAATGATATATGATAAGGATCCCCCAAGGTGCTCTCCCGAAGCCGAGGCAGACATCATCCCCATCGCAAGATGGTTTGGGGAAGAATGGTTTACTTACATTCGAGTTTATGGAAGCACTGTACCTCCACATGTCCTACCCTTGTATGTCCCAGATAAGCTTTTGGCTCGAGAAATCGCTTATCAAACCTGCTCTGAAGGCGGCTTAACCAAGGACTTAAAAGATAAGAAAAAGGCCATTTGGCCTCAATTTCCCGTCAATTGTGGGGCCTTCTCTTTGTTCGATGTAGGACACGCTTTTGGTGAGGTGGAAAATGTGACGTGCCTTCAATTATATAAGTTCCCGGTGAGGCCATTCGACCCAAATAAAGTTGCCCAAGAGTTTACTATGAACGTCAAGATAAGAGTGTTCTTCAGACACAAAGATTTGTTTGACGATCTCTTTCAGGGTAAGAGCTCACTCGAAGAGATTTTGCGGGAAGCTCAGTCAAGGTTATCTCCAGGTGACCTCCAGAAATTCACGTCATATAGAGATAGAAGGCTGGCCAGCATTCCACTAGAAAGGCTGCGAATACCTACTAGAGAGCCAACTCCGAGCATCAGCCTCAGTGAGAACTCCAGCACTTCCAGATCTAAGTCCAACACCGCGCAGGAAGGTTCCGAACATCCTGAAGAGTCTGTGCATGACAAAGGAATTAACGAAGAAGCAGTCAAAGATACAGCTCGGTCAAGTGTAATGTCTCAGCAACAAGTTATCACCTCGCCACCAAGAGATGTTCCCCCTCCGGTTATCGAAGCTCCTCTTGTCACAGCAGAGCTAGATAAAGAGTGGGAGTCCTTCAATGAATTAATCAACCTCGAAGGGAAAGTCCCAAAGACGCCTATGAACGATACACAGGAGGTGCAAGAAGTTGCTCCAACCGTAGTCAGCGTTACCACAGAAGCAGAAGACCTCTCCATCACTCCATCCTCAGAACTTCTACTTAACGTAGAAGAAATTCCCCCACTAGATGTGTTCTACAGTCCCCAGCACAAAGCAGTTGTGAGAAGACAGAGAAAGAAAAGAAAGCTCGAAAATGCACTGTCTCAAGACGCTGAACATTTAGACGTCTTGTGGAAAGACCCAAATAATAATCCAACAGAAAATCTTACGAAGCTGTCTCAAATTGCAGGAGCATATGCTTCTGCAACTATTGACAAGGCCTCTGAAGTTCAGCAGCTCTTAAAGGAACAAGAAAATCACATACAACTGCTACAACAACAGTTGCAGCAAGCCAACGCAAACAATGAAGCTTCCAGACAGCTCGAAAAGTTCCAAGAAGACTTCCAACAGATGAAAATAGGCTACCAAAAGAGTCTTGAAGAAAAAGAAAAACAACTGCAGACGGAGCGAGAAATGCACAAAGATGAACCTAAGCTGGCAGAGTTTATTTCAGAGTCCATCGGCTTGAACGAGCAACTACTGCAGCAACAGGAAGAATTGGGGCGTAAAATATCACAGTGGAGGCACTTCTGTGAGCTAAGCAACAAAATCACCAGTCAGGTGGTGGAATTGCGAAGCGAATATGATCAGAACGACAAGAGGGTGATAGATTATCTGACTTGGAAAGACGATGAGGAGGGAAAAAGAGCAGGAGCACCTAGAATTAATGAAAATCATAAAGAAATGCTCTTTAATAAATGGGACGAGCAGATCACGCAGGCAGAGCAAGCAGCAGAGACAGCAGCGACACAGGAAAGTATTCTTATCGACTGTGTAAATGAAAATTTACACAGGGCCAATTTGATTTCAGAGACCACCTTGGGATACCTACCAAACAAGTTGCAACTGGAGACAGAATGGAGGCAAAAGGCACAGGCAAAAGGGAAAGCTATCTAAGCACTGGCTAGACTGAATTAGGAAAGTTACTGGATGTACCTGGTTAAACCACATAGCCAATGGATGATGGTAAAGTGTATCATGAACGCAGCCGAGAAGGTAGCGCCAGCTCTTATAGATGCCGTTTTCGCAGCCCAGCTTAGAACGGAAATTAACCAGCCGACTCTTCTCAAGCCTATGTTAGAAACATGCAACTTCAAAGACCAAGTCCACAAGTAGTTTTATTTAGAATGTTGTTTCTTTTTGTTTTAAGTTATATTAGAAAAAGGACGGTCGTTTGAAAACCGAATCCTTAATTTTGTAATAATACTATTATTAGAATTAGGACATAGTATTTTAACCCTTCTCATTGCATTGGAGAAGGGTCCAGAAATTTGTCAAAAACTTGTCCTCAGAACATGCATTTCTGCACCTCAAAGGAGGTTTTGATGAATGGAAGGATCGGATTTATTTATATTTGCATCTTAATGTCTGCTACTGATGTTGCATTTCTGTACTCTTAGTAGATGTTAGAAGTAAGTAGAAGTAAATCATTATTGCTTGAAGTTTGTGAGTAAAAATCAGTCATAAATGGTACTTTTATCTCTTGATGAATTTCTACTTATTTGCTTAGAGTGATATACAGCTGATGTCATTTATATGTTAATGTATAAATGTGTGGTTACCATTTGGAACTTTTGTACGATGGAGTCATTTGTTCATGCTTGACATATGAATGATTTATTATGCAATATGCAGTCCACAACTGTTCTGTTTAACTTCTTATGCAGAATGGTTTATCTTAAATGGTTTATATTCTTATAGTAGGTGAATAATCTTCATTACCAGTTATTATATGAAATCTTTTTAGATCGCATGATGGAAAAGACATACCCCGGGTTAGCGTAGATTGCATATGTTGTTTTCATTAGATTTCAGCAGCTTATAGTCAAATCATGAGTTAGATTTAAATTAGCTCTCAAAAGTTCTCAAGAAACAGCATAATCAAACCCTACACACACACACACCCCTTAGATCGGGAAGCTGGTCCCGTTATCCCCAGTCGGACCCGCTACACCAAACGGGCACGGAGCCGCCAACCAGGTTCCCGACCGGGTGGGTATCCCCCTTGTTTTTGACCCGATTTCAGGGCCCTCAACAGAACCCTTGTATAATATTGTTTCCCCTATTTACAAGAAGAGAGGGAGCTAGAATAGCTATAGAAATATCTTAGCCAAAGTCCAATTGCCTAATGTACTAGCTGCCCCAACCTGTGATAGATCTTGCTGCCAAAATATTACAGTAGGGATCTGCTCCCTTTCTTGGAAATAAATGCTAATTGCAGAACTAATGAAAAAAGGAGGAAAAAGCAAATATGGAGGAGGAGGTGTCCCCCTGCTGTTCTAGTGGAGGCCCCTAATCAAGCCACATCCTTGTTGTGATGCGTTCCTATGTTGCGGGGCCATTTTCTATCATTTCTGCCTTTACTGCGTGAACGACCAATTCTGTGGAATGGGGAGTTGGTCACTGCAAGTGCCTGTCTCGACGATCCTTTGCTATGTAGAGGAGTGAGGCTCCATGCCAAGTCATCAAGTTTTTGTGAGCCTCCCATATTGGTTTAATGCTTCCCATACTCTATTTAATATCACAGCTGCTGACCCATTCGCCTTAAGAGCTCTACATAATCCTTTCAGTGCTCTGATACACCTGGGGTTGTGTTTACGACGTAACAAGTAGTCCTTTGGATGTGGGCCTCTATCCCTGAAATATCATGAAACAGACGCACTCTGATTTCTCCTTGAGCCCCCTTTTCTTCAGCCCCTTTATGCTTATTCATATCACCTGACTGCAGGCTGTGACCAAGCGCATAGCCCTCGGGGGCTAAGGCTCTCAATTGTTGTCCGGGGGGCCTTTTCCTTTGTAACATGGAACACCTTTGATAACTATTTATACCACATCAGTCAATATCTCAGACATGAAATCCTTAAAAGATATAACCTATGAAACATCGCATCCGAGGACCCTTTTCCTTGTTACAATCACAGTCAGGGAGGAGTATCGACAGAGGAAAGAATCTTACACTTTGTGAGATTGTCGATCACCGATCTACAGGGTGAGGCCATCACTGCCACGTGTCACCCGATGAGTGGTGACACGTGTCACACAAAAATGGCCCCATAAGACCCCTGAAAACATCGAACCTGAGTGACACGTGTCCACCCATACTGCCATGTCATCAATGACATCAGCTGCCATGTCAACTCTGAGGAGAAATCATATGCCACCACGTGGCCCCCCTCAATGAGAGAGAAAATGGCCTGCCTGGCCCTGTTTTCATAAGCATTTCATTTATAAACTGATTTTGACCTCCACCGGCACTTTAACATTGCATCGCAAATCAGCGAGATCGCAAGGTTTTTATAGTGATAACCCCTTTACTCCCTCAATCATCAACTGTTGATATCACAGGACTGTGGGATGCAGGACTACAAGACTGTGAATATGCAGGACTATGGGACTGCCCATCGCTGATAAAATATTAAGGTGTACCGCCATGTGGAGGAGAGAGAAAGGGGGTCTCCCTGCCTTGGTTTTTCCATGAAATTCCTTTGTTAACAATTCTCGGCCTCCCCTGGCGATGTAACACTATATCGCAAAATCGGAAGTTTGCAAGTCCTTTATGTTTAGAACCCCGCTGATCTATCGATCGCTGATATCACAGGACTACGGGACTGCAATATTGGCGTTCGACACCGTGAACCGCCGATAACCTTAAGTTTGTGCCTCGATACCCCGCTGATGGCCGATTGCGATTGTGATTTTCCCCTGGACCTCCGATTATGATTTACTTCGCTCTTTTGGTTTTTTCTCTTTGTTTTCCAGTGTTCCCAAGGGTAACTTCAACATGCTCTAACTTCTTCTCCAGGAATCCATTTTTGGACTTCCATATACCATTGGAAATCTCTTACCGAACACTAGGAAATGGAGAGGGTCTGATTTATCTCTGAGAGCTTTTGTGTCATTGTAAATGGCTTCAACTTCATTTTTGTTAGGCATTTTGGACAGCTGACAACTCGTAAAGTAGTGAGTGACAACATTGGCTCCAACTTGGGACAATTCCTTGCTGGCAAGGTGCTGAGAACCTACAAACCAACATCCTTCACTATTGGGCATGGAGTCAGGAATATATGAACTTTTCAACCAACAAAATCTCCATGGGACTTTCCTCATCAAAAAAGCGCATAAATAAAAATTCTAATTACTGAAAAGAAAATTCTCAACTTGTGAGCTTATTTATGTGCATTCCTACTTATGCACTAGAGCTTAATTCACCTAGGTGAGTTCAACCCTCTAATGGAGCCAGGTTAGGATTTGATTACTAGACCTTATGCCTTCATACTGCTACAAATTAAAAATTAAAACAGGCATGCAACATGAAAAATATGCAAATGAAAATTTTGATGCATGTTGTTGGCATAACCTTTGTTGATGGCTTAAGAATAGGCTCATGTATTTAGCCATAGGGTCACGGAATAGAAAATCAGAGTTTGAAACTGTCTTAATTTCATAAGAAGTATGCTGGCCAATATCCTTTTGGCCAGGGTAACCACAAACAATTTCTAGTTTCAAGCTCCTCAACTTCAGCCTTTTCACGAAAAGCTAGTTGCTGATCTTTTATTGGCCATTTTTCAATGGGGAAATATTCTTGGAAATCTACAACAGACTCTCCACTATCTAAACTATAAGAATCATATATTGGAGGGTCTGTTGAGAATTCTTGGTAGGAATCTTTTTGCAGCAGGCAACAACAGACTCTGCGTGGTCTTTCAGCTTTGGGTTCTTCTTGAAAAACTTGTTGTTGGGAGCTATCTCCGCACTTGTTGGTATACGTATCCTTCTAGACCTCCACAACCATCTCTTCCTTCTTTAAATAATATGAGTTGTAAATTAGAGGAGGATCTTGATCTTGTTCTCCTGGTGAAGGGTATGTATCATGGACTAGAGCCTCTTCACTAACCTCCTGATGGGCCTGCTCTTCTTATGCAACATCCCATAACTGACATCGTGGCGGCTTTACATCGCTTGACTCTCCAGCAGATTCTTATTCATCAGAGGAAGGAGAAACATCTAGTTCGGCTGAATTAGACCCCTGAGGGTTTGTTAGCAGCTCAATGATGTTTCCTTCCTCTCTTTTTTGCTCATTAGGTGAGGCCTCTTGACGCGAGTAGATGTTTTCTTGGAGCAGAGCTCCGCAACCATCTTTAGCATGGTATTCAACCTCGGGAATTTCTTCATCATTAAAATATTCACAACAATCTTCAAATAGAGCATTGAGTGGATATAGTCTTTTGCAATAGTGGTTAAATGCCATATGGAGACTCTTTAAGGAAGATATGCTACCACAAGGTATGATTTTGTACCAAATTCTAGCATCCCCCTCTAAATAATACATGAATAACTTCATTTGTACATCTTGAAGAGAGATATCTTGTTGTTTGATGCATTCATGAAACTCTTCCAGGTGTTGGTTAGGCCTTCTCTTTGTGCTCCCATTGAATCTAGGCAAATAGCTATCCCACTCATGAAATGAATGGACATGATAGGGAGAACCAACAATAGAAGAAAGATCTGGTGGGGTGAATTTGTAGACCAGGAATGCAGGAAGGGCCATCTTGAAAACCTCCCTATATGAGTGATTTCAGCTTCAAAAGCAGGGAGATTTTTCAGCTATTATAGCATTAGAGTGAGTATGGGGCTGCTTGAAAGCCAGGATGATCAAATAGAGATATGGACGGTGATCAAATAGAGATATGGACGGTGGAATCGCCAGGATGTTTACCATACATTTGACAGTGGAGTCACCAAGGTGAGAGATCTTCAACCCACACTTCCCTAGCTCACCTAACAGAGGAAATTTAATGCTTTGTCATACCGAGGGAAAAATATTCTAATCCATTCCCCGATAATGACACCAGAAAGATGTTGTGGCTAAATATAGCACCCCGTGGCACAAGTGCTACAGGGGAGATAGAAAGCCTCTTAGAGAAAACCTCTGGTTTGATAGTAGACTAGTGCCTAGGACATCTTAAATAGAGGAGTGCATGAAATATTATATGTGAGGAGTTTGAGATTGTCATGTAATGAAAGATAATAAAGGGTTTGGTTCATTCCTCCAAAGGTATGAGTTATGTATTTCTGGTGTTTCCTCACACACATAGTTCCCAAGAGTATCACATAGAATAGTGGAGGTGGATTACTTCCCTCCAAGGGTATGAGTTATGTATTTCTGGTGTTTCCTCACACACATAGTTCCCAGGAGTATCACATAGAATACCGGAGGCCGATTACTTCAAAGTGTCTTACAACTTAATAAGCTTGTAGAGTAAATGAGAGAGGATTAGTAGAAAGCATAACTCATCATATAGAGCCCAAAGCATCCATAATTCTATATTGAACACATAGAGCTACAAGCCATGGGAAATTCTACACTTGTTTGAGTTACAAGCAGAGCTAATGGAATGAAGAGAGGATGGGTGCTATGATTCATATAGAGAAGTTTAAAGATATAACTTCATCCCTTCATACAGGCATTATGCATTAATAAATCAACACACATGGATCTGTAAGGAAGAATGAAATAGTTTCTAGCAACTATTATAGCATGAATGCAAAGAAGAATATGAACATAATGGAATTAAAAAGGAGGATAACATACTTTAATACTAAAAAGGGGGAATCACCACCATTTATTTGACAGTCTGAAAGATCTACCTGTGTAAAGTAATACAGACTGAAATACAAGTCATTCTCTTCCAGATTTACGAGCCAAATTGGTATCACATAGTTCAGACCCATCAGGTGAGAAATTTCGGAACCCCTGTATAATATTTCTTCCCCTATTTATAAGAAGAGGGGTAGCTAGAATAGTTGTTAAAAGATATCTCGGCCAAAGGCCAACATTAATGTTATATGTATGGCAATGCATCGATATCATAAAAGAAAATTCATCCGTATTCTTAAAAAATCATGTGCTTTTAATGTTAGTAAATGAATTGGTTGTCAGTCATTAAGAGGATTAAAGACGCGTGCCTTGTTGGATATTTGCTTCACGTAAGGTGGCATAATTGATTTATCTCTTGCATTTAAAACTCTCCCATCACCTTTCTGATCGGACATTCCATTTCACTTGTAATCTGCAGGAACAAAGTGCAAAGACGACTCAGAAAGAAACACAAAGTAAAAATGGGAAAGAAGAACAAAGCTCAAAGCTCCGAAGCAAGAGAGAAGACCAAGGAGATGGCGCCCCTATACACAGACACAGCCTGCAACCGAGATGCAGGAATCTCCACATGGGAAGGCATGTACAGGCTATTAGAAGAGGAGAAGCCGAGAATAATGAAGGTGACTACCGTTGCAGGTGCACCACGCTCCTTTGAAGCATCCCTAGAAGACCTAGCATGTTCATTCCTTCACAGAATAGCGGCCAGGCCTAAGATTCTACCATACACAGATATGATCAAGTGGATTCTGGATGATGCAGAATTAAACAACAGACAATTCAAGATTCAGGGACATGGGCTCGTGGGATCTTTCGCCGCCCAAGATCTGAAGCTAATGTACCATCTGCCCGAACCGCAAGCGACCTATAATGCACAATTTGTTAAGAAGTTCGCAATGGAGAACCCAGATTTATCGGATACCACTAAAGAATGGTCTAGAAGAGATGAGCCGTTAAAGAAGGATAAGAACGGTATGTACAGCACTGGTTCCCTTACTTCTCCATATTGTTTTGCTGCAGCCATGCTATGTAGGTTGTTTGGTATGCCCGATATCAACAAGTTTTCATCTGAGTGGCTGCCATTAATTGACGCTGCCACAAATGCCGATATAGTAGATTGGGCTAAAATTCTTTCCGATACTCTATATATGGCTGTGGTTAGTTACAGGTCCAAAAGATCCTTTTCTCAAAGGGTCTATCCTCCTTTCTATTTGGCTGCCTATGTTATGGAATCTGTTTGCCTTGTATCTAATTTCCCCATTATGGGATGGAAATGGACTACCCAAGACCCGTTGCCTGTTCATGTCTATCACAAGGTCTTGTGGGATTCCCAGTTTGCCCCTCATTTTTACCAGATTTTCCATGGGCTTATATTGCCCATATATAGAATGATATATGATAAGGATCCCCCAAGGTGCTCTCCCGAAGCCGAGGCAGACATCATCCCCATCGCAAGATGGTTTGGGGAAGAATGGTTTACTTACATTCGAGTTTATGGAAGCACTGTACCTCCACATGTCCTACCCTTGTATGTCCCAGATAAGCTTTTGGCTCGAGAAATCGCTTATCAAACCTGCTCTGAAGGCGGCTTAACCAAGGACTTAAAAGATAAGAAAAAGGCCATTTGGCCTCAATTTCCCGTCAATTGTGGGGCCTTCTCTTTGTTCGATGTAGGACACGCTTTTGGTGAGGTGGAAAATGTGACGTGCCTTCAATTATATAAGTTCCCGGTGAGGCCATTCGACCCAAATAAAGTTGCCCAAGAGTTTACTATGAACGTCAAGATAAGAGTGTTCTTCAGACACAAAGATTTGTTTGACGATCTCTTTCAGGGTAAGAGCTCACTCGAAGAGATTTTGCGGGAAGCTCAGTCAAGGTTATCTCCAGGTGACCTCCAGAAATTCACGTCATATAGAGATAGAAGGCTGGCCAGCATTCCACTAGAAAGGCTGCGAATACCTACTAGAGAGCCAACTCCGAGCATCAGCCTCAGTGAGAACTCCAGCACTTCCAGATCTAAGTCCAACACCGCGCAGGAAGGTTCCGAACATCCTGAAGAGTCTGTGCATGACAAAGGAATTAACGAAGAAGCAGTCAAAGATACAGCTCGGTCAAGTGTAATGTCTCAGCAACAAGTTATCACCTCGCCACCAAGAGATGTTCCCCCTCCGGTTATCGAAGCTCCTCTTGTCACAGCAGAGCTAGATAAAGAGTGGGAGTCCTTCAATGAATTAATCAACCTCGAAGGGAAAGTCCCAAAGACGCCTATGAACGATACACAGGAGGTGCAAGAAGTTGCTCCAACCGTAGTCAGCGTTACCACAGAAGCAGAAGACCTCTCCATCACTCCATCCTCAGAACTTCTACTTAACGTAGAAGAAATTCCCCCACTAGATGTGTTCTACAGTCCCCAGCACAAAGCAGTTGTGAGAAGACAGAGAAAGAAAAGAAAGCTCGAAAATGCACTGTCTCAAGACGCTGAACATTTAGACGTCTTGTGGAAAGACCCAAATAATAATCCAACAGAAAATCTTACGAAGCTGTCTCAAATTGCAGGAGCATATGCTTCTGCAACTATTGACAAGGCCTCTGAAGTTCAGCAGCTCTTAAAGGAACAAGAAAATCACATACAACTGCTACAACAACAGTTGCAGCAAGCCAACGCAAACAATGAAGCTTCCAGACAGCTCGAAAAGTTCCAAGAAGACTTCCAACAGATGAAAATAGGCTACCAAAAGAGTCTTGAAGAAAAAGAAAAACAACTGCAGACGGAGCGAGAAATGCACAAAGATGAACCTAAGCTGGCAGAGTTTATTTCAGAGTCCATCGGCTTGAACGAGCAACTACTGCAGCAACAGGAAGAATTGGGGCGTAAAATATCACAGTGGAGGCACTTCTGTGAGCTAAGCAACAAAATCACCAGTCAGGTGGTGGAATTGCGAAGCGAATATGATCAGAACGACAAGAGGGTGATAGATTATCTGACTTGGAAAGACGATGAGGAGGGAAAAAGAGCAGGAGCACCTAGAATTAATGAAAATCATAAAGAAATGCTCTTTAATAAATGGGACGAGCAGATCACGCAGGCAGAGCAAGCAGCAGAGACAGCAGCGACACAGGAAAGTATTCTTATCGACTGTGTAAATGAAAATTTACACAGGGCCAATTTGATTTCAGAGACCACCTTGGGATACCTACCAAACAAGTTGCAACTGGAGACAGAATGGAGGCAAAAGGCACAGGCAAAAGGGAAAGCTATCTAAGCACTGGCTAGACTGAATTAGGAAAGTTACTGGATGTACCTGGTTAAACCACATAGCCAATGGATGATGGTAAAGTGTATCATGAACGCAGCCGAGAAGGTAGCGCCAGCTCTTATAGATGCCGTTTTCGCAGCCCAGCTTAGAACGGAAATTAACCAGCCGACTCTTCTCAAGCCTATGTTAGAAACATG
This sequence comes from Pinus tabuliformis, assembly GCA_031772625.1. NCBI lineage: Eukaryota > Viridiplantae > Streptophyta > Pinopsida > Pinales > Pinaceae > Pinus > Pinus tabuliformis. The sequence goes on from CM062812.1 coordinate 77,920,074, forward strand.
CAACTTCAAAGACCAAGTCCACAAGTAGTTTTATTTAGAATGTTGTTTCTTTTTGTTTTAAGTTATATTAGAAAAAGGACGGTCGTTTGAAAACCGAATCCTTAATTTTGTAATAATACTATTATTAGAATTAGGACATAGTATTTTAACCCTTCTCATTGCATTGGAGAAGGGTCCAGAAATTTGTCAAAAACTTGTCCTCAGAACATGCATTTCTGCACCTCAAAGGAGGTTTTGATGAATGGAAGGATCGGATTTATTTATATTTGCATCTTAATGTCTGCTACTGATGTTGCATTTCTGTACTCTTAGTAGATGTTAGAAGTAAGTAGAAGTAAATCATTATTGCTTGAAGTTTGTGAGTAAAAATCAGTCATAAATGGTACTTTTATCTCTTGATGAATTTCTACTTATTTGCTTAGAGTGATATACAGCTGATGTCATTTATATGTTAATGTATAAATGTGTGGTTACCATTTGGAACTTTTGTACGATGGAGTCATTTGTTCATGCTTGACATATGAATGATTTATTATGCAATATGCAGTCCACAACTGTTCTGTTTAACTTCTTATGCAGAATGGTTTATCTTAAATGGTTTATATTCTTATAGTAGGTGAATAATCTTCATTACCAGTTATTATATGAAATCTTTTTAGATCGCATGATGGAAAAGACATACCCCGGGTTAGCGTAGATTGCATATGTTGTTTTCATTAGATTTCAGCAGCTTATAGTCAAATCATGAGTTAGATTTAAATTAGCTCTCAAAAGTTCTCAAGAAACAGCATAATCAAACCCTACACACACACACACCCCTTAGATCGGGAAGCTGGTCCCGTTATCCCCAGTCGGACCCGCTACACCAAACGGGCACGGAGCCGCCAACCAGGTTCCCGACCGGGTGGGTATCCCCCTTGTTTTTGACCCGATTTCAGGGCCCTCAACAGAACCCTTGTATAATATTGTTTCCCCTATTTACAAGAAGAGAGGGAGCTAGAATAGCTATAGAAATATCTTAGCCAAAGTCCAATTGCCTAATGTACTAGCTGCCCCAACCTGTGATAGATCTTGCTGCCAAAATATTACAGTAGGGATCTGCTCCCTTTCTTGGAAATAAATGCTAATTGCAGAACTAATGAAAAAAGGAGGAAAAAGCAAATATGGAGGAGGAGGTGTCCCCCTGCTGTTCTAGTGGAGGCCCCTAATCAAGCCACATCCTTGTTGTGATGCGTTCCTATGTTGCAGGGCCATTTTCTATCATTTCTGCCTTTACTGCGTGAACGACCAATTCTGTGGAATGGGGAGTTGGTCACTGCAAGTGCCTGTCTCGACGATCCTTTGCTATGTAGAGGAGTGAGGCTCCATGCCAAGTCATCAAGTTTTTGTGAGCCTCCCATATTGGTTTAATGCTTCCCATACTCTATTTAATATCACAGCTGCTGACCCATTCGCCTTAAGAGCTCTACATAATCCTTTCAGTGCTCTGATACACCTGGGGTTGTGTTTACGACGTAACAAGTAGTCCTTTGGATGTGGGCCTCTATCCCTGAAATATCATGAAACAGACGCACTCTGATTTCTCCTTGAGCCCCCTTTTCTTCAGCCCCTTTATGCTTATTCATATCACCTGACTGCAGGCTGTGACCAAGCGCATAGCCCTCGGGGGCTAAGGCTCTCAATTGTTGTCCGGGGGGCCTTTTCCTTTGTAACATGGAACACCTTTGATAACTATTTATACCACATCAGTCAATATCTCAGACATGAAATCCTTAAAAGATATAACCTATGAAACATCGCATCCGAGGACCCTTTTCCTTGTTACAATCACAGTCAGGGAGGAGTATCGACAGAGGAAAGAATCTTACACTTTGTGAGATTGTCGATCACCGATCTACAGGGTGAGGCCATCACTGCCACGTGTCACCCGATGAGTGGTGACACGTGTCACACAAAAATGGCCCCATAAGACCCCTGAAAACATCGAACCTGAGTGACACGTGTCCACCCATACTGCCATGTCATCAATGACATCAGCTGCCATGTCAACTCTGAGGAGAAATCATATGCCACCACGTGGCCCCCCTCAATGAGAGAGAAAATGGCCTGCCTGGCCCTGTTTTCATAAGCATTTCATTTATAAACTGATTTTGACCTCCACCGGCACTTTAACATTGCATCGCAAATCAGCGAGATCGCAAGGTTTTTATAGTGATAACCCCTTTACTCCCTCAATCATCAACTGTTGATATCACAGGACTGTGGGATGCAGGACTACAAGACTGTGAATATGCAGGACTATGGGACTGCCCATCGCTGATAAAATATTAAGGTGTACCGCCATGTGGAGGAGAGAGAAAGGGGGTCTCCCTGCCTTGGTTTTTCCATGAAATTCCTTTGTTAACAATTCTCGGCCTCCCCTGGCGATGTAACACTATATCGCAAAATCGGAAGTTTGCAAGTCCTTTATGTTTAGAACCCCGCTGATCTATCGATCGCTGATATCACAGGACTACGGGACTGCAATATTGGCGTTCGACACCGTGAACCGCCGATAACCTTAAGTTTGTGCCTCGATACCCCGCTGATGGCCGATTGCGATTGTGATTTTCCCCTGGACCTCCGATTATGATTTACTTCGCTCTTTTGGTTTTTTCTCTTTGTTTTCCAGTGTTCCCAAGGGTAACTTCAACATGCTCTAACTTCTTCTCCAGGAATCCATTTTTGGACTTCCATATACCATTGGAAATCTCTTACCGAACACTAGGAAATGGAGAGGGTCTGATTTATCTCTGAGAGCTTTTGTGTCATTGTAAATGGCTTCAACTTCATTTTTGTTAGGCATTTTGGACAGCTGACAACTCGTAAAGTAGTGAGTGACAACATTGGCTCCAACTTGGGACAATTCCTTGCTGGCAAGGTGCTGAGAACCTACAAACCAACATCCTTCACTATTGGGCATGGAGTCAGGAATATATGAACTTTTCAACCAACAAAATCTCCATGGGACTTTCCTCATCAAAAAAGCGCATAAATAAAAATTCTAATTACTGAAAAGAAAATTCTCAACTTGTGAGCTTATTTATGTGCATTCCTACTTATGCACTAGAGCTTAATTCACCTAGGTGAGTTCAACCCTCTAATGGAGCCAGGTTAGGATTTGATTACTAGACCTTATGCCTTCATACTGCTACAAATTAAAAATTAAAACAGGCATGCAACATGAAAAATATGCAAATGAAAATTTTGATGCATGTTGTTGGCATAACCTTTGTTGATGGCTTAAGAATAGGCTCATGTATTTAGCCATAGGGTCACGGAATAGAAAATCAGAGTTTGAAACTGTCTTAATTTCATAAGAAGTATGCTGGCCAATATCCTTTTGGCCAGGGTAACCACAAACAATTTCTAGTTTCAAGCTCCTCAACTTCAGCCTTTTCACGAAAAGCTAGTTGCTGATCTTTTATTGGCCATTTTTCAATGGGGAAATATTCTTGGAAATCTACAACAGACTCTCCACTATCTAAACTATAAGAATCATATATTGGAGGGTCTGTTGAGAATTCTTGGTAGGAATCTTTTTGCAGCAGGCAACAACAGACTCTGCGTGGTCTTTCAGCTTTGGGTTCTTCTTGAAAAACTTGTTGTTGGGAGCTATCTCCGCACTTGTTGGTATACGTATCCTTCTAGACCTCCACAACCATCTCTTCCTTCTTTAAATAATATGAGTTGTAAATTAGAGGAGGATCTTGATCTTGTTCTCCTGGTGAAGGGTATGTATCATGGACTAGAGCCTCTTCACTAACCTCCTGATGGGCCTGCTCTTCTTATGCAACATCCCATAACTGACATCGTGGCGGCTTTACATCGCTTGACTCTCCAGCAGATTCTTATTCATCAGAGGAAGGAGAAACATCTAGTTCGGCTGAATTAGACCCCTGAGGGTTTGTTAGCAGCTCAATGATGTTTCCTTCCTCTCTTTTTTGCTCATTAGGTGAGGCCTCTTGACGCGAGTAGATGTTTTCTTGGAGCAGAGCTCCGCAACCATCTTTAGCATGGTATTCAACCTCGGGAATTTCTTCATCATTAAAATATTCACAACAATCTTCAAATAGAGCATTGAGTGGATATAGTCTTTTGCAATAGTGGTTAAATGCCATATGGAGACTCTTTAAGGAAGATATGCTACCACAAGGTATGATTTTGTACCAAATTCTAGCATCCCCCTCTAAATAATACATGAATAACTTCATTTGTACATCTTGAAGAGAGATATCTTGTTGTTTGATGCATTCATGAAACTCTTCCAGGTGTTGGTTAGGCCTTCTCTTTGTGCTCCCATTGAATCTAGGCAAATAGCTATCCCACTCATGAAATGAATGGACATGATAGGGAGAACCAACAATAGAAGAAAGATCTGGTGGGGTGAATTTGTAGACCAGGAATGCAGGAAGGGCCATCTTGAAAACCTCCCTATATGAGTGATTTCAGCTTCAAAAGCAGGGAGATTTTTCAGCTATTATAGCATTAGAGTGAGTATGGGGCTGCTTGAAAGCCAGGATGATCAAATAGAGATATGGACGGTGATCAAATAGAGATATGGACGGTGGAATCGCCAGGATGTTTACCATACATTTGACAGTGGAGTCACCAAGGTGAGAGATCTTCAACCCACACTTCCCTAGCTCACCTAACAGAGGAAATTTAATGCTTTGTCATACCGAGGGAAAAATATTCTAATCCATTCCCCGATAATGACACCAGAAAGATGTTGTGGCTAAATATAGCACCCCGTGGCACAAGTGCTACAGGGGAGATAGAAAGCCTCTTAGAGAAAACCTCTGGTTTGATAGTAGACTAGTGCCTAGGACATCTTAAATAGAGGAGTGCATGAAATATTATATGTGAGGAGTTTGAGATTGTCATGTAATGAAAGATAATAAAGGGTTTGGTTCATTCCTCCAAAGGTATGAGTTATGTATTTCTGGTGTTTCCTCACACACATAGTTCCCAAGAGTATCACATAGAATAGTGGAGGTGGATTACTTCCCTCCAAGGGTATGAGTTATGTATTTCTGGTGTTTCCTCACACACATAGTTCCCAGGAGTATCACATAGAATACCAGAGGCCGATTACTTCAAAGTGTCTTACAACTTAATAAGCTTGTAGAGTAAATGAGAGAGGATTAGTAGAAAGCATAACTCATCATATAGAGCCCAAAGCATCCATAATTCTATATTGAACACATAGAGCTACAAGCCATGGGAAATTCTACACTTGTTTGAGTTACAAGCAGAGCTAATGGAATGAAGAGAGGATGGGTGCTATGATTCATATAGAGAAGTTTAAAGATATAACTTCATCCCTTCATACAGGCATTATGCATTAATAAATCAACACACATGGATCTGTAAGGAAGAATGAAATAGTTTCTAGCAACTATTATAGCATGAATGCAAAGAAGAATATGAACATAATGGAATTAAAAAGGAGGATAACATACTTTAATACTAAAAAGGGGGAATCACCACCATTTATTTGACAGTCTAAAAGATCTACCTGTGTAAAGTAATACAGACTGAAATACAAGTCATTCTCTTCCAGATTTACGAGCCAAATTGGTATCACATAGTTCAGACCCATCAGGTGAGAAATTTCGGAACCCCTGTATAATATTTCTTCCCCTATTTATAAGAAGAGGGGTAGCTAGAATAGTTGTTAAAAGATATCTCGGCCAAAGGCCAACATTAATGTTATATGTATGGCAATGCATCGATATCATAAAAGAAAATTCATCCGTATTCTTACTTGACTAGTAAGAGAGAGAAAGATAGAAAGCCTTTTAACTTACATATGGTGAGGTTTGGTAAGGTTTTTTCAATGTATTGAGTAATTCTTAAATTATTTTAAAAATTTAAAGAGATTTATTTCTCACCAGGATAATATAGGGTCTATCTTCAATTCCCAGAACTACACTATATGATTTCAGATATTCAAAATCATAGATTATGATACTATTTAATCAAGATATTGGAAAAAAATATGGCTTATGTCTGTAGGGTTCACACAAAAAACAAACCATTTATACAGAGAGTTGTGGCTAGGAGTGCCACCTCAACCTTCGTTAATATGCCCTGGAGTCTACACAAATGGGCAACCATTTACACATATGGGTGTGCCTATAAGTGCCACCTCACTGTGCGTTCACAAATGACATGCTTTCTGATTTGTAATTGTATTTGGGAGGACTACAGAGACACAGGTTCGAGGAGTGTTCGCATGACCAAATTCTTTGTTTCACTAATGGCAATGCTGAAGCCATCTGGGTATTTGTAGAGGTGGTAGAAAGCTCTCAGAATGTCTAAAGCATGTTTCTTGGGAGGAGATGGGAACATTGCTGTCTGGTTTCAGAAACTCCCAATTTATTTCTTTCATCTTTTCCTCTATCATGCTCTTTATGTGATTCAGAGCATCATCCTCTGTTGCTCTAGGGTTGTCCTTCATACAACACAATATAGACGAAGCTTCTTCACCATGGCTCCGCTCGGCCTGCATTCAATATCATCCAATTTCATTTCAACTCCAAATCCAAAATGAAAAACAGTTAATTGTGCTACTCTGTGTTTGATTTGAGATAGAAGAAATATAGAACTGCAATGCCAATTTACCTGGTAGCCGCACACGTCACCTCGTAGTCGAATGATGGAAGATGCCGTATCATTGAAACTCGATGGGAAATCAATCTCCTGCAAGACGTGAAGGGGGAGGGGAATATCCAACGTGAGAATGGGTTGCATTGTGTGTGCTCGATACCCAAAATTCACCTTCCCGTTCTCCAAATACTCCTCAAACGTGTTGAAATATACTTTCAACTGCGCGTTGCCGAAAGCCGCCAGTAAACGGCGACTGCAAAACCACCCTAGTTTCCCCGCACCACCTTTCACGCCGCGCGGTATTTTTGGAGGGGTCTCCGATCAGTGCGACCGGTTGATGCGTGTCCACAGTACGGTTTTAAAAGCACCAATCCCCAGGAACATAAAGTTCGATTAAAAGGGGCTCCCGGGGAATTAATGTCAACCATTCGATTGACATCAATGGTTGATGAACAAACCTGCACCTTGGAGCATTTATCAGTTGACGTGAAGTGAATTTTTTTTTTATTGCCAGTTTATCAGTAAATTAATTAATGTTGAAGTACCTTCGATCCGAAATTTAATTTGTCGCCATGCTAAAGTAATTAGGAAATGTCCTGTGGTCAGTAGATATAGGTAAAGTTTTTAATTTTAATGTTTTTAATTTTTCACGGGTGTATTTTGTTTTTACCGTAGATGTAAAACAAAAAAAAGTTCAACTTCTGTCTTGTATTGTATAGCAATATGAAAAACTTGTTGCAATGCGAATGAAGAAATTTTTTTTCACACAGCAGTGAAAAAGGGTAATGTAAGTTTTTTGTTGGTTGAATATGTAATGTTTCTTTTTGAGGGCATATAGAATGTAACGCTGCTGCGTGTAAATAAAAATTTTACACAGCAGTGTTGAATTTTTATTGGGAGTCAGAGTATTTTTTTTGTTGCAGAGACAGAGAAAATTTCTTTTGGAATTGGTGTAATCCCTCTGTTGGAGGAAGAAGATCTTATTTTGTAACTGGCAGTACTTATTAATGAATATAAATTTTTTTATGGGTGTGAAAAATCTTTGTTCTCAGAAAACAATTTAGCTTCCCTATGTTAAAGATCCTGTGGAGAAAACAGAGCATTGTTCTCTGTTCTTTTGTGGTTGAAATTACCAGAAATTTCCAACAGTGGTATCAGAGCTTGTCCAGGCTCTTTGAAGGTGTCAAAGAAGCTGAAGGAAGGTTCTTTTTGCTGCAGCAGCTTCTCCAGCAGGGTGAAGACTCAGTCAAGAAAGGATCCAAGTATTTCTCAAAGTTTTTTGTGTAGCTGTTGAAGGCAGTCAGTGTATAGACAGTGAAATATTTGAAGCATAGCTGAGAGTGCAAGGAATGGCTGGCTCCAGCACCAGCACTAGCATGGGTATTTTTAATACTCAGCTCCCAAAGTTTAATGGGAAAAACTATGACTATTGGGAAATAACCATGAGAGCTCTGTTTGCCTCACAAGATTTATGGGAACTTGTTGAGTATGGGTTTGAAGAACCAGGAGATGAAGATGAGTTTAATAGATTAACTCAGGCAGAGAAATATTTGTTGAAGAGCAATAAGAAGAAGGATTCCAAAGCCCTCGTATTTTTGTATCAAGCAGTGCATGAGAGTGCGTTTCCAAAGATAGCAACAACCAAGACATCCAAAGAAGCGTGGCAAACTCTCAAGACAGCTTATCAAGGCATGGAGAAAGTGAAGACAGCAAAACTACAGTTGCTGAGGAGAGATTTTGAGAATCTGTGCATGAAGGAGTTAGACAATATTGACTCATTCTTCACACATGTGATTGGTCTGGTCACACAAATAAGATTTCATTGAGAAATTCTTGAAGAAAGGAGGATTGTGGAGAAACTGTTGAGGGTCCTACCCTCAAAGTTCGATGTGATTGTCACCACCATAGAAGAGACAAAGGATCTCACAAATTTCTCAGTTGATGAACTACATGCATCACCGATAACACATGAGCTGAGATTAAGTAGGAATGAAAACTCATCTCTAAAGCATGCCTTCAAGACCCAGATGTCCTTTCGAAGAGGAAGAGGTCAAGGCAGAGGAAGCAAGAGAGAAACATGCAGAAGCCAAAACAGAGGTGGAAGAAACAGTCCAGCAAATGCTCAAGGAAGAGGCAGCAATCCAAATCAGAACCAAGGCCAAGGCAGCAGCCAACAAAGTGGACAACATCATGCTCAAGGACAAAGGTATGAAAAATCCAATGTCCAATGTTATTATTGTAAAAAATATGGGCATTATGCCAATGAATGTAGGAAGAAGCAGCATGATATGAATAATAGATCTAGTGCAAATATCACTAGAGAAAATATCAGCCAAGATAATGTGCTTTTAGCTTGTAACATGGCTGAAACAAACAGTGATGATATATGGTTTCTAGACTCCAGTTGCAGCAACCATATGACAGGAAACATAGCCCTGTTTTCTGCTTTAGATCAGAATGTGAAGTCACAAGTCACACTTGGGACTGATAGTAAAGTTTCTGTTATGGGAAAAGGAGAAGTAAAAATATTTACAAAGAAAGGTGAAAAGAAAACCATAGCAGATGTCTATTATGTTCCTGGAATGAAGTGTAACCTCTTAAGTATTGGACAGCTTGTTCAAAAGAGTTACAATTTTTTCTTTGTGAATGATGTATGCAACATCATGGATAGAGCACCTAGTAAACGATGCATTGCTGAAGTGAAGATGATGAGGAACAAGATGTTCCCTCTCAGAATAAGGGTAGATTTGAAAAATAAAGAAGTAATAGCAGCAGTGACACAAGAGGCTTTCCAAAGCGTACCAAAGGACGAAAATTGGTTGTGGCACTTGAGATTTGGACATCTCAACTTTGGAGGTCTTAACTTGTTGAGTAGAAAATGAATGGTAAGAGGATTACCATTGATAGAGAAACCGAACAGCCTTTGTGAAGGTTGTATCTTGGGGAAACAACACAGAGAAAGTTTTCCATCAGGGAAAAGCATCAGGGCAAAAGCACCCTTAGAAATTGTCCACTCAGATTTATGTGGACCAATTCAAGCTCCATCACTAGTAGGCAGCCAATATTTTCTAACATTCATTGATGATTTTACTAGAAAAACTTCGGTTTACTTTCTAAAGAACAAAAGTGAAGTGTTTGAAAAATTTTGCAATTTCAAAGCACTTGTAGAAAATCAAAGCGGGTTGCATATCAAAGTTCTAAGAACTGACAGAGGAGGTGAGTATATCTCCAAGGAATTCCTACGGTTTTGTAGAGAAAATGGAATTCATAAGAAATTTACAGCTAGGTACACCCCACAACAAAATGAAGTTGCCGAAAGGAAGAATAAGACAATCATGGATATGGCGAGGAGTATGTTAAAGGCAAAGCATTTGCCAAATGATTATTGGGCTGAAGTTGTACACTGTGCAGTATATATTTTGAATAGGTGTCCTACAAAAGCAGTGATGATCAGAGTGCCGGAAGAAACATGGAGTGGGAGAAAGCAAGGAGTCACCCACATGAAAGTTTTTGGATGTGTGGCTTATGCACACATTCCAGATCAGCTAAGGAAGAAGTTGGGTAGCAAAGGGGAGAAATGTATTTTCATTGGATATAGTGAGGAATCCAAAGCTTACAAGTTGTATATCCCATCTACCAAGAAATTTTTTGTGAGCAGAGATGTTCAGTTCATTGAGGAGGAAGCTTGGGATGGAAGCATAGAGAAAGTAGTTAAATGTTAAAAACTGTTTGTCTCGTGATGAAGATGATGAAGAGATGGCTGAAATACATCCCCAAATGGCAGCGCCAACACAAGGACAGCAAGAGACACCCTTGAGGAGAAATGAAAGTGCTTCTCCAAGCACACCACAAGGAGGAAATTCAAGTGCTTCTTCAAGAACTTGTACACCAAATGAAAGAGGTAAGAAGTTCAGAAATTTAAGTGACATTTATGAACAAGAGGCAACAAATGAAGGTATGAATTCTTTATTTGCATTATATTGTCATGTTGATGACCCTATTCATTTCGAAGATGCAATTAAGGATAAGAAATGGATAGAAGCTATGGATGAGGAAATCAATGCCATAGAAAGAAACAAGACATGGGATTTGGTTGAATTACCAAAAGGAAAGGAAGTCATTGGAGTTAAATGGGTTTACAATACTGAGTAATGCTGAAGGCAAAATAGAAAGACACAAGGCAAGACTTGTTGTCAAAGGATATAAGCAGCAGTATGGGAGAGACTATGAGGAAACGTTTGTACCGGTTGCTAGAATGGAAACCGTGAGAGCAGTGTTGTCCATAATAGCACAAAACAAGTGGAAAGTTTACCAAATGGACGTGAAATCAGCATTCCTAAATGGAGTGTTAATGGAAGAGGTCTACATTGAACAACCTCCATGGTATGAGAAGAAAGGCCAAGAGCACAAAGTATGCAGATTGAAGAAAGATCTTTATGGGCTGAAGCAAGCACCAAGAGCATGGTACAGTAGGATAGATTCCTATCTACTGGAAAATGGATTTGAAAAATGTGAGGGAGAACCCACTCTCTACATCAAAGAAAAGGATGGTAATTGTTGTGTTGTATGTTGATGATGTTATTTTCACAGGTAATGATGAATATCTCATTGAAAATTTCAAATCAGTCATGAAAGAAGAATTTGAGATGACTGACATGGGTTTGCTGAGATACTTCTTAGGAATAGAAGTAGATCAAAATGAAAATGGGATTTTTATCTCACAGGCAAAATATGTTAATGAAATGTTGAAAATATTTAATATGCAGGACAGCAAGGCAGCGATCACACCAACAGTGATGGGATTAAAACTCAGCAAAGAGGACAGCAACAAGGATTTTGATCCTAGTTTGTACAAGAGAATAATTGGTAGCCTCATGTATTTAATTGCAACTAGGCTGGATATAATGTTTGCTGTTAGCTTAATTTCCAGATTCATGGAGAGGCCAAAAGAAGCACATTGGCAGGCAGCAAAAAGAATTTTGAGGTATGTTAAAGGTACTAAAAGGTTTGGTATTTTATATACTGTCTCAGAATGTTCAGATTTAATTGGATACACTGATAGTGATTGGGCTGGAAGTGTAGATGATCGGAAAAGCACATCTGGTTATGTTTTTCACATGGGTTCAAGAGCCATTTCATGGGCTTCTAAAAAGCAGCCTATTGTAGCGTTGTCTATAGCAGAGACAGAGTATGTGGCAGCTACAGTAGCAGCATGTCAAGCAGTTTGGGTGAGAAGAATGTTGAGGAGCTTATGCCAAGAGCAAGCAAAAGCAACCGTGATATTTTGTGACAATAGCTCAGCTATTGCATTATCCAAGAATGTTGTGTTTCATAAGAGAACAAAACACATTGACACAAGGTTTCATTACATCAGGGAATTGGTAAACAATGGTGAAATTGTTTTACAACATTGCAGGACTCAGGAGCAAGTTGCAGACATTCTGACCAAGCCATTGGGCCAGAAGAGTTTTGAATTTTTGAGGAAATGTCTAGGTATGACTGATAACCCAGCAGTTGAAAGTAAAGGGGAGTGTTGAAATATACTTTGAACTGCGCGTTGTCGGAAGCCACCAGTAAACAGCGACTGCAAAACCACCCTGGTTTCCCCGCACCACCTTTCACGCAACATGTTATTTTGGAGGGGGCTCCGATCAGTGCGACCTGTTGACGCGTGTCCACAATACGGTTTTAAAACCACCAATCCCCCGGAACGTAAAGTTCGATTAAAAGGGGCTCCCGGGGAATTAATGTCAGTCGTTCGATTGACATCAATGGTTGATGAACAAACCTGTACCTTGGAGCATTAATCAGTTGACGTGAAGTGAATTTGTTTTTGACTGCCAGTTTATCAGTAAATTAATTAATGTTGAAGTACCTTGGATCCGAAATTTAATTTATCACCATGCTGAAGTAGTTAGGAAATGTCCCGTGGTCAGTAGATATAGGTAAAGTTTTTAATTTTAATGTTTTTAATTTTTCATGGGTGTATTTTGTTTTTAGCGTAGATGTAAAACAAAAGAAAGGTCAACTTTTGTCTTGTATTATATAGCAATATGAAAAACTTGCTGCAATGCGAATGAAGAAATTTTTTTCCACACAGCGGTGAAAAAGGGTAATGTAAGTTTTTTGTTGGTTGAATATGTAATGTTTCTTTTTGAGGGCATATGGAATGTAACGCTGCAGCGCGTAAATAAAAATTTTACACAACAGTGTTGAATTTTTATTGGGAGACCGAGTATTTTTTTTGTTGCAGAGACAAAGAAAATTCCTTTTGGAACTGGTGTAATACCTCTGTTGCAGGAAGAAGATCTTATTTTGTAACTGGCAGTACTTATTAATGAATATAAAGTTTTTTATGGGTGTGAAAAATCTTTGTTCTCAGAAAACAATTTAGCTTCCCTGTGTTAAAGATCCTGTGGAGAAAATAGAGCATTGTTCTCTGTTCTTTTGTGGTTGAAATTACCAGAAATTTCCAACAAAACGTCGGTATATAACAGTTGGACATCCACTTTGCTTCTTCCAAAAACGCATCAAATACGGCTTCCCACTGCGCACGAGTATAGTTCATGCAAAGCGAATTAAGTTAGCCTGAGTTTGGATGCCCCAATATTTTACAAGCCTATGAACATTATGAGAAGAAAATAAATATGTTTTTCAGTGCAAATGTATGTATGGGTTAATATTTTCCATACCATATTTCGAGCATAGGTGAGCGTGTCTCGGCCTTGAGTCTTCTCGTCCTCTCAAGCCATTTGATTAACGCAGTCACAAAACACCATATATATGCCTTTCATATATTCTGGAAGGCAGTCCCTGGCGAACAAATCCCATCTGATCATCATACGCACACACAGTTAGTTGCTAATTTTTATTGGATTAAACCATCGATCTAAGGAAACTAATTAGCCATCACCACCTCTTAATTGCGGCTGTGAAGAGTTCAAGCTCCTCCATCGTTCCGAAAGTGTCATAGATGTCGTCCAGAACTATTCCAAGATAACGCATTTTGGCAAAGCCCAGTCTGAATGCTGAATGTTTGGGCTAAGTGGCAATGCAGGAGGCCAATGTGTAGAATTCCACGTGACGATGCCGAGTGAATGTCATTGAGAGAAACCTGAATCTTTCCACCATCTGCACACAAAATAATATAATATTTTGAATATGAGACCACTCAAATATGAATTTGTTTGTAAAAAAAGACATGATAATCCCGGTGATAGCTAATCATTACCTGGAGAGCTGTTTTAACTCTTTTGTTGTAAGGAGTGAAAGATATTGAACTCCAATTTTTCAAGTTATAAAAGCTTCTGGGTCATGGGCGTCGTCCTGAAAATGTGAATGCAAGTGGAGTTAACATAAAATTCCTATAATTTAGATGACTTTGATCAAATAAAATAATGGGCATACTACAATATATAATATACTGTACTTAAGTCAGGGACTAGTGTCCTTTCCAAAAACGTCCATGTAATTCCTTGCTTCCAATCTTGGAAAATTTGTGAGCCAACCATATTCAATAACGTATTCGATCTGCCGGCCACAGTATTCTTGCTATTAAAAAATCTAAAGGGCATACAATAAAATACTCTATTTTGTGAATTTGAATTGGTATCGTTGCCTCACCTCTCGTGAAAGACTATCATTGGAGATCGGAACCGTTTTTAGGGCTTCTTGTAATTATGATGTACAAAATATTTGAGCCTCTTCCATGACTTTCTCCCCAGGAAAGGCAACAAGGAGGGCCCTAAATAAATTGAGAATGCCTCTCATCTCTGCCTCTGTCTGAGCATTGGCAGAGCATCCTGCAAACTTCCCATTTTTATCTTTGAAAACTTCCAAAACATCTGAGATGAAATAAAATGAAAACATTTATTAAAGCAGATCCATGAGAGAGACCGAAAAATTACAGATACTAGAATTCAGCTTTTCTGAAACCACCGATTTAGTAATAAAATGTACCCTGTATATATCTACCTGAGGACACCGAAAATCCGTGTAGTCGAAGAGTTCGGAACCCCAAGGCAGTTGAGTTGAGATCAGTAACAACACTCTCTCTACCACATCCAATGCCTTTCTCGCTCCAATATCTGCAGACCAAGATCAATAATTTATGGTTATAATCGCACGTACATTGTATTCCACATATAAAGCACAACAAAGAATGATGATAAGGCTATGGTGACTGACCTGTAAACATAATCCAACGTTGATTTTATTTCATTTCTGAAATTCCTATCGATTCCCAAACGTTCAACGCTATCCACCATCCAAAGTTGCAGTGAATTGAACATCTCCTTTACTTCCCCAAAAAGTCTATCAGCACATTCGCGGTAAGAAGGTGCCTGAAATTAATTGGATGGGAATAAATTTATCGTATTAATTGAATCTGAAGAATGAATCCGCAGAAAAAATAAATTCAATGGAAGCTGAAGCTAATAACCCACCCCATAGGGAGTTGAGAGGGACTAGATGAAATCGTCTTCCCAGAGATTGGAATGATAATCGCCTATGCGTCTTTGTACACCATGATAATCATCAGATAAACTCATGCTCACAAATTTGCTGCACAGCTGGGCTTGGTCCACGGAGGCCATGGGTACAAGTGATGAGATAGAAGAGCCAACTGATCAGATAAAATGGCTGTTGTGTCTATGTGGCACAACCTCATTTCCGTATAGATAGAGGCCACTGTACATGCACGATTTCAATGTCGTTACGCCATGGTTTTTGGAGGACAATCACCTAGACACCAAGGGCCGCCTTTATGGATACCGGTGATGAGTGGCCAGCGTGGATATCAACAATGACATCTAAAAATATCAACAAAGTCAAGTGGTGAGTCTCGTTTGGAGGCGGATATGTTAAATCTCATCTGTACCCAATAATATTACTGATTAATAAAGTCAAGTAGCCATTGTACTTTGTAGCCTCCACTCCTTTGTTTCAAGTCTCTTTTGCGGACTTGGCCTTGCTTTTTTAAGTCAAGTCTCCTTTGCACACTAACATTATTTTAACTAATTGACGCTTGCTTTGTTCAATAAGTCTTTTATTATTTTAGTGAAGTGGCCCACATGCTTCCCTCAATAAGTCTATTACTAGCATTGGCACTAAAAGGTATACGACGATAGAAGCCTAGATGAGTGTAAAGTGATGTAGATGTGGAAGATGTGTGGAAGGCGTGAGGAATTAGGAGGCAAGGAGTGGGGTAATGGGAAGAAATTGGTAAAGTAGAAAACTAGGTGTGGCAAATAGACATCTCGAATGAAACTGAAACAAATTATGACAATTTAGGTAAAATTGTTCGTTGTAAGTGATTGCCTTGGGTGACTTATTCATCTCAAAAATCAAAACCCTTTGAATATACCCTTTTGAATATATTGAAGGAATTTGCGAAGCTATGAAACTTAATAATTTTATTTACTAGTGTGTGGGAAAATTTTGTTTGGTCTAATGTGACTACTTGCTTTCATATATGTTGCTTTTATTACAATATTTTAATTTATTGTATGGTATTTTAGTTTATTGTATCTCCAATCTTGCTTGATCAAACTTATTTCTCAAGTAAATAACTAACATATACGCGAGATTGTTGAAGAATATAATTTGGAGATGAGTTATTTTCAGCATCTAAAATGCTAAAGGGATCTTTTGTTGCTTTTTTATTATGGTGAATTGGATTTTTGATTTAAGATTTTGGGATTGTTGCACAGATCATAAATTCTTATCATTATTGTGTGATAAGTTCTTATCCTATTCCATTTCTTTATGTCATGATTTGAGCCTCCTCATTGTTAGGTTTTATTTTTAGAGTTGAATGGTGTATAATTTTGTTGGCATTGTTCATGTCTTATTATATGTGAACCTAATGCACCGAAGATAGTAACAATATAAGTTTACATTATGATATATAGTTTTCTAGAGTTTTGAATCCATGTTTTCCATGTTGCATTTCTTTTTAGAACTGCAAAGATCTTTTTATACAGGTTGTCATCATGCTTATAAATTTGATCTTCTCTACAAAAAAAACCTCTTCTAGGCTATCTCTGTTTGAGATAGAAACATTTGGTAGTCAATGGCAACATTGATATTCAACAATATATCACTAAAAATGATATGTGAATATGATTTTGAGGGACATGCAAAGTGCGGGATCAAACCTATATATGTTCTTCTTTTGATTGTTCCTCTTTTGGAAGGATTGGCTTGAATTGAGGATTTTGTTACCACGAGTCCAAGTCTATATAAGAACCTGAAATAGTAGGAAAACGTCCATAGGACATTAGATGTCGCTTGTTTATAAGATTTATTTAATACAATGGTATAAATTTCTTCTTTGTTGGTTGCTACAATATAACGACGTCCATATGTTATGATCTTCATCAACAGTCAGGACATTTACAAGTATTACAAACACTATCTTATGAGGTGTCATAATCCGTTATATATTTTTCAACCTTTTTGAACTATTCTGTGGGGAACTAATTGTACTTTGAAGCGGATATTTGAAATGGTTTTTCTTAGAATAATCCTTATCCTTCTTCAACGTTTAATCCCATGACAAAATAAGAAAATTTCCATAGCCATGGCAGAAATAAGGTGCAAATGCTAGTTAATTTATATGAAATTTGTTTTTCAATCAATTTTAGGTTCAATTTTTTTGCTAAACAATAAAGAATGAAAATCAATCACAATCATTACATTATTTTAAAAGAATGAAAATCAATCACAATGATAACATTATTTTAAAAGAGGTAAAGTAATATTCTAAATTCATTAATTTCCCCATCTATTTATGGGCTAGAAAAGAAGTTGATGTAGAGGTCCCAATAGATGAAGGATCAGGATCCAGCGAGGAAGAGGAATTAGATTCCAGCAATAACCATAAGCTAATTCCCAGGTCCCAGCAAAGGAAGAGGTTTGGGCATATAAAGAATCAGAATCCAGCGGTGACCGTAGGCCAATTCCCTCACAAACATCAATGTCGTTTGATCATATCCCTCTGCTACTATACAAGCTTCTCAAGCTTCGTGATGATGTAGAAATTTTGAATAATAAACACTTATTCACAGAGATTATCCCGATTATACACTATTGTGGAATACATGCACAATACATAACCTCCTCTACGTTGATCATCAATTTAGCAGCATTAAAAAAAATGAAACATCAATTGCATGCACACATTAACACAGTATGTAACTCGGGGAAAGAATACAGATGAAAACCCCCAACTATCTGTATATTATAATGATAGATAACATGTAACAATACATAGTACAATACTCCTCGCAAGTACTCAGTACTATCTCCACCTGTTACACACAAACTAGCTCAGATCTGAAGCCTCAAATCTCCTCCACTATTTACCTGCCTCCACTGCGCAATCTGCAAGAGAAATCATTCACACTATAAAAAAGAATTCCCTTGGTATACTACACAAGCCATCATTGGCAATCTCCATCCATGCATGTGCAAATCTCATGCACAACTATAGTCACAACTGACAGCTGGCTTGCCCTTTCACTCACCTCTAACACCTGTCTCTGTTAAACTATCCATGCACTGAGTTAATTGATGCATTCTTTAGTTTCTTTATGAGTTAATAATTAGTGAATTAATTAATAATTAATTCACACAACTCATCAGTAGTGTATTCTTTAGTTAGACTAAAATACAACTAGTTCAACCAAGTCAAACTGAACACAACTCCATCAACTCCACAATCAACTCCACCAAACTCAACCACATGAGTTCTAACTGAAGTCCTGCATGCAATAGCTCAACTGACCCACAAGAAAAGTGTATTTCCTTCTGACAGCTGCATGTGCCACATCTGTAGCTCAAACTGAAGTGCTCCAAGAGGATAAGATAATGTTTATAGTCTAAATATTATTAAGAGTTAATAATATTCGACTGTTCTATTTTTAGCCTGGCAGTCTAAAAATAGAAACCGCCCATATGTCTAAAAATAGAAGTCCATCTATTCTTACCAACATGACCAATCATCCACAAATAGCATCCTTCAACTCACAGACCATGATCCATATGTATAAAAATAGACATAGTCTAAAAATAGACTTTGCGCCAAAAATAGCCTGCGGGCCCACTTAGTGAAGGCGACTTCTTTTCACTAAGCTCCATCATCTTGTTGCATTCTCAACACTCCCTCTCAACAAGATATGGATTATCAGCAACCCTTATCCTGCCTCAGTGGTATACGAATTTGCTCCTGGTGAGCGCCTTCGTCAAGGTATCAGCATCCTGATCCTCCGTTGCAATGTATGAAAGTAACATGTGTTATGAAACCAGCTCAAGAAAAGATAGAAAAGATAGATCAACGCCTTAGAATTCAGCCTCTTCGAGGGGGCAACCTCCTTTACATTACATAAATGAACAATTCTTGGATGATACAAATGACAAAACCTCCTTTCTATATATAGGAGTCTAAGGAGTCACAATATAATCCAGCCAACCTAACAATAATAATATAAAGCCACAAAAATAACAATAGAGGGATTCTATGGGGCACAGAAATAATAATATGGGGGTAATAGGGGCACAAAAATATAAATAAGGGGTATAACTACAATAGTAATGGGGTAATCACTAGTATTATAGGGACCCAACATGCCCCTCTCCTTCAAAAAAGTGTTGTCCTCAACGCTTGAGTAGTTCTGGATACTTCTGCATAAAATTCTCATCCTCCCTTGTGGAATCTTCAGCAGATAAGTTCTTCCACTTGATAAGATATTTTGAAATTGATCGATTTCGTAGCTGTCGAGTTCTTGTTTCTGTGACTGCTTCTGGTTCCAATATAATTTTTCCTTCCTCGTCAAGTTCTGGCAATATTGTTTGAACTGGGAGCTTGTCGCCTATAACCTTCTTTAAACATGAAACATGGAAAACTGGGTGCAATCGAGAAGCTGCAGGAAGCTCCAATTTGTATGCCATAGTACCAGTCTTTTCCAACACCTTGTACGGACCATAATACTTTGGTGATAATTTATTATCCTTCTTAGCTTGCTTTAGGGACATTTGCTTATATGGTTGTAGCCGTAGGAATACCCAATCACCTACATCAAAACTTCTTTCACTGCGATGTTGATCTGCCTGTTGTTTCATTCTATTTTGTGCCAACACGAGGTTATCCTTTAAGAGTTGGAGGACTTGTTGTTGATGTTCGATGTGATGTTCCACTGCTTGAACCTTAGAATTTTCTCTTAAATATGATGTTATTGATGGTGGTTGGTACCCATAAAGTGCCATAAATGGGGTCATTTTTGTTGTTGTATGGAAGGAAGTGTTATACCACCATTCAGCCAGAGGCAACCATTTGACCCATTGTGTCTGTTTATCAGATACAAAGCAACGAAGATATCCTTCCAAACATTTGTTTACTATCTCAGTTTGCCCATCAGATTGAGGATGATAAGATGAGCTATGAGCTAACTGAGTACCCAGACAAGAAAATAATTCTGTCCAAAAATTTCCAGTGAAAATGGGATCTCTGTCACTTACAATAATCTTTGGGTTTCCATGTAGCTTTTGAACTGTTTCCATAAATGCAGTAGAAACTGTACTGGCTTTAAATGGATGTGATAATGCGCAAAAGTGTGCATACTTGGTAAGTCTGTCAACTACCACCATGATGACACTCTTTCCCTCAGACTTGGGTAAACCTGTGATAAAATCCATTGAAACCTCCTCCCAACGTTGGCTTGGAATGGATAAAGGTTGTAATAGACTCGGTGTCTTAATTGTTTCAACTTTATTTTGTTGGCAAACCAAACATTCCGCCACAAACTTTTGAATATCTGATTTAAGGCCATCCCAAAAGAATTCCTTCTTAACCCTGTGGTAAGTTTTTAAAAATCCTGAGTGCCCTCCTAAGGGAGAAGTGTGCAATTCCATAAGAATATTTTGTTTTAGCTGGGAATTCTTACAGAGGTATAAGCGATCTTTGTACCATAACGAATCATTTTGCCAGCTAAATGTATCAGAAGTACTGGAATCTTGTTGTAGCTTTCGAATAAGTGCCCACACTTCTTCGTCATTCTTCCATTCCTCCTTTGCTTCGTTTATCCAATCTGGTTGGATAATAGAAATGGCACACAACAATGCTTCCATATCCTCATCCTTTCTTGAGAGTGCATCTGCCACCACATTTTGCTTCCCTTTTTTGTAGATGATTTCAAAGTCATAACCCAACATCTTTGTGACCCACTTTTGTTGCTCTTCAGAGGATAATCTTTGTTCTAAAAAGTATTTAAGGCTATCATGATCCGTTTTTACCTTGAAGTGTCTTCCCATTAGGTAGGGTCGCCATTTCTTAAGTGCATGGAGTATTGCCAACATTTCCTTCTCATAAATAGCTTTGCTTAAAAACTTTCCCTTGATTGGACGACTTTCAAAAGCAATGGGTCTGTCATCTTGCATTAGAATAGCACCAATTCCATTTCCTAAAGCATCACATTCCACAATAAAGGTTTTTGTGAAGTCCGGTGTAGCTAAGACTGGTGCTTGGCACATTGCCTCTTTAAGATGTTTAAAGGCCTTTGTTGCTTCCGAAGTCCATGAAAATGAATCTTTCTTCAATAATGTTGTTAGAGGTGCTACTATTCTCCCATAATTCTTAACGAACTTGCGATAATACCCTGTCAACCCAAGAAATCCTCGCAGATGCTTTATGGATGTGGGGATTTTCCATTCCTTAATGGCTTTAATTTTGCTAGGGTCTACCTTAACTCCTTCATGAGATACAATATGACCCAAATATTCCACCTCCTGGACTCCAAAGAAACATTTGGATCTTTTTGCATATAATTGTTTCTCCTCCAATAGTTGTAGCACCTTGTCAACATGTTCAACATGATCCTTCCAAGACTTGTTGTAGATTAGTATATCATCAAAAAATACCAACACAAATTTTCTAAGGAATGGTTTGAAAATTGAATTCATCAAACCTTGAAATGTTGAAGGTGCATTGGTAAGGCCAAAAGGCATGACCAAAAATTCATAATGACCCTCATGAGTTCTAAATGTCGTTTTCGGAATGTCTTCAATCTTCATTCTGATTTGATGATATCCCGAACGAAGATCCAGCTTGGTGAAGTAAATTGATCCATGCAATTCATCCAGTAATTCATCAATGACAGGAATGGGGAACTTATCTTTAATAGTGAGCTTGTTGAGCTCCCTATAATCTGGACACATGCGCCATGATCCATCCTTCTTGTGCACCAATACTACTGGAGATGAGAAAGAACTTTGACTCGGTTGAATTATACCAGCCTCTAGCATTTCTGCAACCATACGTTCAATTTCACTTTTTTGGACATATGGATATCTGTACGGCCTGATGTTTGGAGGAACACTTCCTGGAATCAGATGAATAGCATGATCATGATCACGCATAGGTGGGAGGCCTTTGGGAGTCTCAAATACCTTGGAACGATTGTCCAGGAATTTTTGGAGATCTGGAGAAATAGATGATTCTAATGTGGAAACATCTAGCGAACATAATTGTGCAATTACACCTCTTTGCTCCTTTTTTAGAAGCTTTGTCATGCCATTAGAGCTGATTATCTTTCCTGGTTTCCCTACAATACCCCTTAATTCAACTTCCTTTCCTTCCATAGAAAATTTCATGAAAAGTTCTTGAAAATTAAAAGCTATTGTACCCAAGGATTGTAGCCATTGGACTCCTAGTACAACATCAGCACCTCCCATTGGAATGGAAAGCATTGGGCTAGTCAATACATATTCTCCCATGGATAGCTTGATATTATGGCACTTTCCAGAACAATTTATTGTTCCTCCATTTGCAATCATCACTTGACACTCTGGTGCTGGATATAGGAAGCAATTCAATTCTTTTGCTACCCTACAATGAATAAAATTGTGGGTGCTTCCTGAATCAATCAACACTATTACCTTTTTCTTCTTGATTTGTCCTTCTATCTTGATGGTTTGAGGAGTGGTAATTCCCGCCAATGCATTACAAGATATGGTCGGATTTATTTGTTCTTCATCTAGGCTTTGTTCCTGGAATATATTCTCTTCTTTTGACCTTTCTTACTCCTTTTCTTCTTCCTCTTCACAATCTATGTAGAATAATTTCTTCTCAGCACACTTATGACATTTTGTGTATTTGCTATCACAATTGTAACAAAGCCCTTTTGCTCTTTTTTCTTCCAATTGTTGTGGTGTCAACCTTGTAGGTTGTGGAAGACTATGGGCAACAACACTTCCGTCTTTATAGTTGTGAATGGTATGCTTCCTAGTTGCCATAATTTTGCGAAAATGCCACGATGACCTGTTTGGAGCAGCGAAACCCT
Source organism: Pinus tabuliformis (assembly GCA_031772625.1). NCBI lineage: Eukaryota > Viridiplantae > Streptophyta > Pinopsida > Pinales > Pinaceae > Pinus > Pinus tabuliformis. The sequence goes on from CM062812.1 coordinate 77,943,065, forward strand.
AGAATCCAAAGCTCTGATACCAAATGTTATGAAACCAGCTCAAGAAAAGATAGAAAAGATAGATCAACGCCTTAGAATTCAGCCTCTTCGAGGGGGCAACCTCCTTTACATTACATAAATGAACAATTCTTGGATGATAAAAATGACAAAACCTCCTTTCTATATATAGGAGTCTAAGGAGTCACAATATAATCCAACCGACCTAACAATAATAATATAAAGCCACAAAAATAACAATAGAGGGATTCTATGGGGCACAGAAATAATAATATGGGGGTAATAGGGGCACAAAAATATAAATAAGGGGTATAACTACAATAGTAATGGGGTAATCACTAGTATTATAGGGACCCAACAACATGACTCTCCGCTGCACACAATCTCTGATATGATGGTACCTGATGTCAATGTGCTTGGATCTATCATGAAATACTGGATTAGCCGAGATTTTAATGCAACTTTGGTTATCACAATAAATCACTGTGGGCTCCAAGTGAGAACCAAACAACCCGACCAGGATCTTCCTCATCCATATAGCCTCGCATGCAGCCAAACTTGCTGCCATATACTCAAACTCTGCTGAACTGAGTGCCACGGATCTCTGCTTCCTGCTGTACCAAGAAACTGCTGTCGACTCGATACTGAAAATCCCTCCAGATGTGCTCTTTCTGTCCGTTGGGTTCCATGCCCAATCTACATCTGTGAAGCCACATAGCTTCACCTCATCCTCCTGTCTGTACCATAATCCATATCCCAATGTGCCTCTAAGATAACGCAATACATGCTTGTCTGCCTTCCAAAAGAGCTTGGTTGGCTTAAACATAGCTTTTGAAAGCTGGTTAACAGCATATCATATATCGGGTCGTGTATTGACCATATACATAAGCGACCCCACCAACTGTCGATAAACAGTGGCATCCACTGCTTCTGTTGAAGTAGCATCCTTCTTCCTCCAACCTCCAGGAAGAGAAGTATCAACAGGCTTGCAGCCATGCATGCTGAACTTCTCTAGTATCTTTGAAGCATACTTACCCTGAGAAACAAATATTCCACCACCGCGCTGCCAAATTTCCAATCCCAGGAAATAATGAAGGAGGCCCAAGTCCTTCATCTCAAACTCCTTAGCAAGATCATCCTTGCATGAAAGCATCAACAACTCATCACCCATTAGAATCAAATCATCTACATAAAGTACAATGATAAGCAACTTACCCTCCACCACAATCTGGTATAGGTTAGGATCCGCCTCACTCTTGGAGAATTCAAGTCTGGTGAAATAACTATCTATCCGTGTGTACCAAGCACGTGGTGCTTGTTTCAACCCATACATCACTCTCTTGAGCCTGCACACATGCGAATCACTGCTAAAGATCTCGAAACCTTTGGGTTGCTCCATGTACACCTCCTCCTCAATGACTCCGTTGAGGAACGCAGTCTTCACATCCATCTGATGAATGTGCCACCCCATCTGTGCTGAGAGAGCAAGAATTGTCCGTATGGAAGAATACCTTGTGATGGGTGCAAAGGTCTCCTCATAATCGATCCCCTATATCTGTGAAAAGCCTCGGGCAACAAATCTTGCCTTGTACTTCTCCACACTCCCGTCAGCTTCCTGCTTAACTTTGTAGATCCATCTCTAACCCACCACTTATTTCCCTTCCGGTCTTGGGACAATCTCCCATGCACTGTTTCTGACAATCGAATCATACTATTCCATCATGGCATCTACCCATGCAGGATCCTCCGCAGCTTCCTCGAAAGAGGATGGATCAGTCACAACACATTTGCTCACAAGAGCCATGTATCCAGTGTACCGATCAGGTGACTGTCTCTGTCTACGTTGATCTGTAGGTGGTCCTAAAACCTTCTCTGCATCTTGAGCCAGTCGCTCAGCTTCTGTCAAGCGCTTTCGCCCTCTGATGGTTGGCGCTGCATGAGTGGTTTCTTCCACTCCATGAACTTCGTCCTGTGGCTGATCCTCTTGAAGCTCATCCTTAGGAACTAATAGCTCCTCATCTGCATGAAAGTGTGGCTCCCTCTCAAGCGAACACTTCATGGCTTTCTCCTCCTAAAATTTTATATCCCGTCGCACGACAGTCTTGCGACTGTCTGGCAAATACACATGATAGTTGTGGGGCATATCAGTGTACCCCACAAATATCCCAACCTCTACAGTCAGCTCCAACTTCTTCCTGGCATCCTTCGTCACATGCATGTAAACGTTAGAACAAAAAATCCTCAAATTAGAAAGATCAGGCTTCTTACCAGAATAAGCCTCCTCGGGTGTACTCATGCCAAGTATCCTGTGAGGACAACAGTTCTGCACATATACTGCAGTATTGCATGCTTCCACCCACAAGTGAAGGGGTAGGCCCTGATCATGCAACATCACCCGTGCAGCACCCACGATCATTCTGTTCTTCCACTCAGCAACCCCGTTCTATTGTGGGTTATGGGGAGCTATGAGCTCTCTTCAAATCCCTTCTAGACTGCAGAAATCTTTGAACTCGCTAGAGATGAATGCACCACCATTATCGCTCCTAAGAGCCTTCACCTTCTTCCTCGACTCCTTCTTGACCAGTGCTTTGAACTCACAGAACTTTGAGTATGTCTCACTCTTCTTCTGCATGAAGAAGATCCAACACTTAAGAGAGAAATCATCAACAAAGATCACATAATACCTGTGCTTTGCTGTCAAAGCTACTGAGAAAGGTCCACACACATCTGTGTGAATTCTCTCAAGGATCGTCGTGGCACGACTTTCCTTCTCGTGAAAGGTGGCTTTCACAAACTTTCCCAAAGTACACCCCTTGCACTGATCTGACTATGCAAGAGTGCCTTTAGGAAGCCCAGTAGTGATCTGCTGCAGTATCTTCAAGGCTCCATGGTGAAGGTGACCCAATCTCCTGTGCCACAGCTCACCATCATCCCGGCTCACCAATCCTTCTGCTTTGCATGCCATTGTTGCGCAGCCATCTACATGCAACTGATAAAGGTTCCTCACTCAAACCCCTATCTTCCGGGTTTCTCCAGTTGTCTTACTGCGCAGGAAAGCCTTTCCCTCGCTGAAAACAACATCATATCCCTTGTCTTCTAACATCGCCACAGAGATAAGATTCTTCTTCAATATTGCAACATGCATCATTTCCTTCAATACGAAGGGTTTACCAGAATCCCTCTCAAAGGAAATGGTACCGATACTGGTCGCACTGTATCTACCATCATCGCCCATCTCAATGTGCACTCCAAGATCTTTCTCCTCCAAATCAGAAAACAAATCTCGATCTCCTGTCATGTGAAAAGACGCACCACTGTCCAAGAACCATACCGATCCCATCACACTTGATACCAACCATTTGATCAATGAAAAATCAAGCTCAAACTGCGAGGCTAAGGCCTCTCCCACTGCAAATCCAGTAGCTTACTTATTCTTCTTCTTCTACGGACAATTTGTGGCATAGTGTCCGTGCTGGTGACAGTGAAAGCACTTCACCTTGGACATGTCCTGCTTCTTGCCTTTCGCACCAGAATGAGAAGCTTTCTTGCTCTTCCCCTTCTTTGCTTTGGCAGCCAAAGTGCAATTTTCTTCATCAGTTGCCTTTGATGAAGATCTGTCCCTGGTATTTCACCTGATCTCCTCCTGCACAAGATTTGACCAAAGTCTCTCCCATCCTGGCAATTTCTCCCGACCATTGACAGAGTCCTGATAGGAATGCCAACTCTTCGAAAGACTAAGGAGAGCCAAGCTCACCAAGTCCTCATCATCGACAGTCACCCCCACACTTCCCAGCTCATCCCTGCATTGAGTGAACTTCGTGAGATACTTGGGCATACTGTCTCCCTTCTCGCATTTAATGTTTTTGAGTTTATCCTTGAGCACCAGCTTCCTCTGATCGCTCTTGCTTTGGAATAGATCTGTCAATGCTTTCCACATCAAGTATGGAGAAGCCTTTCCATGTAGGCTGGACACAATGTGATCCTTCACGCCCTCCAACAGAATCCTTCGACAGTTTTCTGTCTTCTTTTGCCAAGCATCAACTTGCACAGTATCAGTAGGCTTGGGACCTCAGCCTCTATGAACTCCTTCAGCCCATTATCATCTAACACCGCCTCCATCCTGTCCTTCCATGCAATATAGTTCGAGCTGCCCTCAAGAGCATACTCCAATCGCAATCTGTTGAAAGACATTGCAAAGTTGATACCAAGAAAACACTGCTACAAATTCGAATTCCACCAGCTCAAAAACTCAACCGCCTCGAATCTAGAATTCGTGAGAACAAAGTATTTCTCGTACAGAGATTGACTGTATGGGATTTTACCAGATATCTCACCTTCCAAAGGAAGGATGAATCCAGAGGCTACCTGGCCTGATTACAGACTCTGCCTGAAGAAATAAGATGTAAACACTTTCTGAATAATAGATCTGATGATCAACAGCTCTGATACCATGTGGAAATTTTGAATAATAAACACTTATTCACAGAGATTATCCCGATTATACACTATTGCGGAATACATGCACAATACATAACCTCCTCTACGTTGATCATCAATTTAGCAGCATTAAAAACAATGAAACATCAATCGCATGTGCACATTAACACAGTATGTAACCTGAGGAAAGCATACAGCTGAAAACCCCCAACTATCTGTATATTATAATGATAGAGAACATGTAACAATACATAGTACAATACTCCTTGCAAGTACTCAGTACTATCTCCACCTGTTACACACAAACTAGCTTAGATCTGAAACCTCAAATCGCCTCCACTGTTTGCCTGCCTCCACTACGCAATCTGCAAGAGAAATCATTCACACTGTAAAAACGAATTCCCTTGGTATACTATGCAAGCCATCATTGGAAATCTCCATCCATTCATGTGAAAATATCATGCACAACTATAGTCACAACTGACAGCTGTCTTGCCCTTTCACTCACCTCTAACACCTGTCTTTGTTAAACTGTCCATGCACTGAGTTAACTGATGTATTCTTTAGTTTCTTTATGAGTTAATAATTAGTGAATTAATTAATAATTAATTCACACAACTCATCACTAGTGTATTCTTTAGTTAGACTAAAATACAACTAGTTCAACCAAGTCAAACTGAACACAAATCCATCAACTCCACAATCAACTCCACCAAACTCAACCACATGAGTTCTAACTGAAGTCCTGCATGCAATAGCTCAACTGACCCACAAGAAAAGCGTATTTCCTTTTGACAGCTGCATGTGCCACATCTGTAGCTCAAACTGAAGTGCTCCAAGAGGATAAGATAATGTTTATAGTCTAAATATTATTAAGAGCTAATAATATTCGACTGTTCTATTTTTAGCCTGGCAGTCTAAAAATAGAAACCGCCCATATGTCTAAAAATAGAAGTCCATCTATTTTTACCAACATGACCAATCATCCACAAATAGCATCCTAAAACTCATAGACCATGATCCATATGTCTAAAAATAGACTTTGCGCCAAAAAATAGCCTGCAGGCCCACTTAGTGAAGGCGACTTCTTTTCACTAAGCTCCATCATCTTGTTGCATTCTCAACAGATGAAAGAACCTTGGATGTGTAAGAACCTTAGACGTGTCTCTGTAATACACGATGACCTCAACCATGACAAAACTTACATGATGTCATAAAATCTCCACAATAATAGACGACGAATATCAAACAATGTTGTGAAGAATAACTTCACAATAAGACACCTATCGATGTAATTATTTGAATGAAGTGGTCCACGTGCTTCGCTTTAAACTCGAATGTGTTTCAAAACTCAATTGACTTCCATGTAAAGATAAAATCGGAAGGAGAGGGTTATATCTCAATTTAAAGGATTAAATTTATTTTAAGTAGCACAACAACATTAATAAATGTGGTTGACATACGTCGTAGGTGTCAACATAATATTATAAACCATAATATCAAGACCAATATTATAACCCTAATATTAAAAATTAATATATTAATTATGCATTAAGAAAATATTGTATTAATAAATATTAATTAATATTAATCCCTATAAACCTTAGGGAGTAATATTATAAATCGAAGGGAATAATATTAAACCGAGGTGATAATTACTATTATCCATTTTTAAGGTGAAAGCCAAGCCAGACACCAAATTGGTGTATGAGACCCCCTTGTTTATGGGACAAGGGACCCACCTCTTCACAACTATTTGACTGCTAAGTCTACGAAGGCATACATACTCTACCCCCTCTGGTTTTGAAATTGTGACCTCTTAGGAGGAAACACATGCTCCTAACCATTAGGCCCACTCAAGTTGTATGGCCCTATAGATTAATATTATAAAACCAATGGATTATTGATATTATTGATAAAAAACACAAGGGAATAATATTAAACCCTACGAATATGAACCCTTAGATTAGTAAACCCAAGATATTGATATTATAAACCCAAAGGATTAATTTTAAAACCCCAAGGGATTATAAACCCAACAAAATAATATTAAACCCAAGAGATTAATATTATAAACCCAAGGTATATAAACACTAAGACAAATATTATAAAGCCTTAAATAAACATGGTTGACCATGATTGACCATGATTCATTTTCATATTGAGACAATCCTTGTCACAATGCGAGGTTGGACCATGGGTTACCATACTTTACCATGATCGATTTTGATATGAAGACAATATTTCTCACAATGCGATGTTGGACCATGTTTGACTATGGTTGATTTTTATATTGAGACAATATTTGTCACAATGCAGCATTCAACCATGGTTGACTATGATTGACAATGGTTGACAATGATTAGTATTATAAACCCAAGGGAATAATAAACCCAATGGATTAATATTATAAACCCAAGGGATTAATACTAAAACCCCAAGGGAATAATTTTAAACCCAAGTGACTAAGATTATAAACCCAAGGTATATAAACCCTAATATTATAAACAATAAAATAAACATGGTTGACCATGGCTGATTTTCATATTGAGACAATCCTTGGACCATGATGGACCATGGTTGACCATGGTGGACCATGGTTGACCATGCTAAACCATGGTTGATTTTCATTGATTTTCATATCAAGACAATCTTTGTCACAATGCGTCGTTCGACCATGGTTGACCATCATTGACCATGGATGACCATGTTTGATTTTATAAAACATGGTTAACCATGGTTGACTAAGGTTGACCAAGGTTGACCATGATTGACTAAACCAAAGGGACTAATATTATAGACCCAAGGTATATAAACCCTAAGATAAATATTATAAACACAAAAATAAACATGGTTGACGATGGTTGATTTCAATATTGAGACAATCCTTATCACAATGTGACGTTACACCATGGTTGACCATGGTTGACCATGATCGAGAGAATGTTTGTCATAATGTGACATTGGACCATGGTTAACAATGGATGGTATTATAAAGCCAAGGGAATAATTGATAGACATTGGATGGCCATGTTGACCAAGGTTGACCATGATTGACATTGGATGGCCATGGTTGAACAAGGTTGATCATGGTTAACCATGATTATCATATTGAGATAATATTTGTCATAATATGGCGTTGGACCATGGTTGAGACATCATTAATTTTCATATTGAGACAATATTTGTCACAATACGATGTTGGACCATGGTTGATGAAAGTTGACCTTGATTGACCATGGTTGACCATGATTATCATATTTAGACAATATTTGTCATAATGTGATGTTGGACCATAGCTGAGACAATGATTGATTTTCATATTTAGGCAATCTTTGTTAGAATGTGACGTTGGACCATGGTTGACCATGACTAACCATGGATAACCATGATTGATTTTATAAAACATGGTTTACCATCGTTGAATAATAATAAACCCAAGGGACTAATATTATAAACACAAGGTATATAAACCCTAAGATCAATATTATAAACATTAATATATACATGGTTGACCATGGTTGATTTTCATATTGAGACAATCATTATCATAATGTGACGTTGGACCATGGTCAACCATGGTTGACCATGATTGATTTTCAAATCGAGAAAGTTCTTATCGCAATGCAACATTCGACCATTGTTTACCATGGTTAATTCTCATATTCAGACAATATTTGTCACAATGCGATATTGGACCATGGTTGACCATGATTGAATTTATAAAATATGGGTGACCATGGTTGACCATGCTTCCTATTATAAACCCAAGGGAATAAGAAACCCTAGGGATTAATAATAAAAATCCAAGGGACTATAAACCTAAGGGAATAATACTAAACCCTAGGAATATGAAACATTAGACTAATAAACCAAAGAGATTTCTATTACAAACCAAAGGGATAAAAATTATAAACCCAAGGTATATAAACCATAAGATAAATATTATAAACCCTAAAATAAAAATGGTTAACCATGGTTGAGTTCCATATTGAAACAATTCTTGTCACATTGCGACGTTGGACCATGGCTAACCATGATTGATTAAACACTAAAATAAACATGGTTGATCATGGTTTATTTTCATATTGAGACAATCTTTGGACCATGGTGGACCATGGTTGACCATGGTGGACCATGTGGACAATGGTTAACCATGCTAAACCATGGTTGATTTTCATATCAAGACCATCTTTGTCACAATGTGACGTTCGACCATGGTTGACCATGATTGACCATGGATGACCGTGTTTGATTTTATAAAATATGGTTGACCATGATTGAATAAACCTAATGGACTAATATTATAAGCCCAAGATATATAAACCCTAAGATAAATATTGTAAAAACTAAAATAAACATGGTTGACCATGGTTGATTTTCATATTGAGACAATCCTTGTCACAATGTGACATTGGACCATGGTTGACCATTATTGAGAGAATGTTTGTCATAATGTGACATTGGACCATGGTTAACCATGGAGAGTATTATAAAGCCAAGGGAATAACAGACCATAGGGATTAATAATAAAAACCCAAGGGATTATAAACCTAAGTGAATAATATTAAACCCTAGGAGTACGAACCCTTCAATTAAGAAACCCAACGGATTGATACTATAAACCCAAGGAATAAAAATTATAAACCCAAGGTATATAAACCCTATGATAAATATTGTAAACCCTAAAATAAACATGGTTGACATGGTTGATTTCCATATAGAGACAATCCTTGTCACAATGCGATGTTGGACCATGGTTGACCATGATTGATTTTCATATTGAGACAATCTTTCTCACAATGTGACGTTGGACCATGGTTGATTTTCATATTGAGCAAATCTTTGTCACAATGCGACATTCAACCATGGTTGAACATGATTGACCATGGTTCACTATGACTAACCATGGTTCATTATGATTGACCATGGTTGACCATGATTGATATTATAAACCTAAGGGAATAATAAACCCAAGGGATTGATATTATAAAGCCAAGGGAATAATAAACCAAACGGATTAATACTAAATCCCTAAGGGATTATTGAACCCAAGGGAATAATATTAAATCGAAAGGACTAATATTATAAACCCAAGGTATATAAAATTTAAGATAAATATTATAAACACTAAAATAAACATGTTTGACTATGTTTGACCATGGTTGATTTTCATATCAAGACAATCCTTGTTACAATTTGATGTTTGACCATGGTTGACCATGCTTAACCATGATTGATTTTCATATCAAGAAAATATTTGTCATAATGTGACATTCGACCATGGTTGACCATGATTGACCATGGATGGTGATGGATGACCAAGGTTGACCATGATTAACCATGGTTGACCACGATTGATTTTATAAAACATGTTTGACCATGGTTGAATAATATTAAACCCAAGGGAGTCACATTATAAAGCCAAGGTATATAAACCCTAAGATTATAAACACTAATATAAACATGGTTGACTATGGTTGACCATGGTTGACTTTCATATTGAGACAGTCTTTGTTACAATCTGATGTTGGACAATGGTTGACCATGCTTAACCATGGTTGATTTTCATATCAAGACAATCATTGTCACAATGCAATTTTTGACCATGGTTGACCATGATTGACCATTGATGGTCATGGTTGACCAAGGTTGACCATGATTATCATATTAAGACAATATTTGTCATAATACGACATTAGGCCATGGTTGAGACAATGATTGATTTTCATATTGAGACAATCTTTGTCACAGTGCGACGTTGGACTATGGTTGACGAAAGTTGACCATAATTGACCATGGTTGAGTAATATTAAACCCAAGGGACTAATATTATAAACGCAAGGTATATAAACCCTAAGATAAATATTATAAACACTAATATATACATGGTTGACCATGGTTGATTTTCATATTGAGACAATCCAAGTCATAATGTGACGTTGGGCCATGGTTGACAATGGTTGACCATGATTGATTTGCAAATCAAGAAAATATTTGTCATAATCCGACTTTCAACCATGATTAGCCATGATTGAATTTATAAAACATAGGTGATAAATATTATAAACATTAAAATATTATAAGCATGGGTGATAAATATTAAAACACTAAAATATTATAAACATATAAGGTGATAAATATTATAAACACTAAAATAAACATGGTTGACTATGGTTGACCATGGTTGATTTTCATATCGATACAATCCTTGTTACAATCCGATGTTGGACCATGGTTGATCATGCTTAACCATGGTTGATTTTCATATCAAGACAATTTTTGTCATAATGTGACCTTCGACCATGGTTACCCTTGATTGACCATGGATGGCCATGGTTGACCAAGGTTGACCATGATTAACCATAGTTGACCACGATTGATTTTAGAAAATATGGTTGGCCATGGTTGAATAATATTAAACTCAAGGGACTAATATTATAAAGCTAAGGTATGTAAACCCTAAGATTATAAACACTAATATAAACATGGTTGACCATGGTTGACTTTCATATTGAGACAATCCTTGTTACAATCTGACGTTAGACCGTGATTGACCACGCTTAACCATGGTTGATTTCCATATCAAGACAATCTTTGTCACAATGCGACGTTTGACCATGATTGACCATGGATGGCCATGGTTCACCAAGGTTGACCATGGTTGACCATGACTAGCATATTGAGACAATATTTGTCATAATACTACATTGAACCATGGTTGAGATAATGATTGATTTTCATATTGAGATAATCTTTTTCACAATGCGAGGTTGGACCATGGTTGACGAAAGTTGACCATGATTGACCATGGTTGACCATGATTATAATATTTAGACAATATTTGTCATAATGTGACATTGGACCATAGTTGAGACAATGATTGATTTTTATATTGAGACAATTTTTTTCACAATGCAATGTTGGACCATGGTTGACCATGATTAACCATGGGTGACCATGATTGATTTTATAAAACATGGTTGACTATGTTTGAATAATATTAAACCCAAGGGACTAATATTATAAACGCAAGGTATATAAACTCTAAGATAAATATTATAAACACTAATATATACATGGTTGACCATGGTTGATTTTCATATTGAGACAATCCTTATTAAAATGTGATGTTGGACCATGTTTGACGATGATTGATTTTGAAATCAATAAGATCTTTGTCGTAATGCGACATTAGACCATGGTTGATTCTCATAGTGAGATAATATTTGTCACAATGTGACATTGGACCATGGTTGACCATGATTGAATTTATAAAACATGGGTGACCATGGTTGACAATGGTTGATGATGATCCACCATGGTTGACCATGCTTCCTATTATAAACCCAAGGGAATAGTAAACCCTAGGGACTAATACCAATAACCCAAGGGGCTATAAACCTAAGGGAATAATACTAAACCCTAGGAATATGAAACCTTAGATTAATAAACTAAAGGGATTGATATTATAAACCCAAGGGAAAAAATTATAACCCAAAGTATATAAACCATAAGATAAATATTATAAACCCTAAAATAAACATGGTTAACAATGGTTGAGTTACATATTGAGACAATTCTTGTCACAATGCGATGTTGGACCATGGTTGACCATTATTGATTAAACACTAAAATAAACATGGTTGACCATGGTGGACCATGCTAAACCTTGGTTGATTTTCATATCAGGACAATCTTTGTCACAATTTGACATTCAACCATGGTTGACCATGATTGACCATGGATGACCATGTTTGATTTTATAAAACATGGTTGACCAAGGTTAACCAAGGTTGACAATGATTGACTAAACCCAATGTATATAAACCCTTAGATAAATATTATAAACACGAAAATAAACATGGTTGACCATGATCAAGAGAATGTTTGTTACAATGTGATATTGGACCATGGTTAACCATGGATGATATTATAAATCTAAGGGAATATTAAACCCTAGGGATTAATACTAACAACCCAAGGGATTATAAACCGAAGTGAATAATATTTAACCCTAGGAATATGAACCCTTAGATTAATAAACCTAATGGACTATAAACTTAAGTGAGTAATATTATACCCTAGGAATATGAACCCTTACATTAATAAACCCAAGGGATTGATATTATAAACCCAATGAATAAAAATTATAAACCCAAGGTATATAAACCCTAAGATTAATATTATAAACCCTAAAATAGACATGGTTGACCATGGTTGATTTCCATATTGAGACAATCCTCATCACAATGCGACGTTGGACCATGCTTGACCATGATTGATTTTTTTTTATATTTAGACAATATTTCTCACAATGCGACGTTGGGCCATGGTTGATTTTCATGTTAAGACAATCTTTGTCACAATGTGACATTCAACCTTGGTTGAGTGTGGTTGACCATGGTTCACTATGATTGACCATGATTGTTATTATAAACCCAAGGGAATAATAAAGCCAAAAAATTGATATTATAAAGCCAAGGGAATAATAAACCCAATGTATTAATACAAAAACCCCGAGAGATTATGAACCCAAGAGAATAACACTAAACCAAAAAAACTAATATTATAAACCCTAAGATAAATATTATAAACTCCAAAATTTTCTGATAAGTAAATATGTAGAAATTTAATAGATGTTAATAAAAATGAATCCAAATTGTTTTTATTAATTTTTATTTGTTATGATCACTGAATACAAATATATTGTAACATATTAATATTCACATTTTATAATAAGTAAATATATTCATATTTTGTGTGAGTAAATTTATATTACAAATTTTAAGTGTAAAAGTTAATTGTGCTATAAATTCGTTTTAAAGAGTAATTCAAAATCTTTTTAATTTTTCTCAGTTTGATTAAATTTCACATAATCTCCATTAGATTCTCTCATCATGACTACACCCTCTTATAGTTGAACCATTCATTTTCTTTTACCCTAGGTTTGAATAAATGTCATCCCTTAGTTTGAAAATAAAAGTCAAGTTTGCTATTAAACAAACATTTAAAAAATATAAGAAAGATGTGAGAGGCGTAACTATACTATATGGACACATCGGAGTGTCCACTCACTATTTCTTGTGTGTGGGGGGATACATTTTGAGGTGAAATCAGAGTCCAAATATGATCCTAAGGTGGCCAAAGTCAACTCTCGGTCGAAGCAGAGCACGTCCAGCACATGAAGCATATCTTTCACATATTCTCTCCACATTTAATCCCTTCCCTCAATTTAAATAAAAATAAACGGTCAACGACTCCCCATCTACCTGGGGTCGATATAATGCGAATTAATTTTTTAATAATGATAACTTAATATTATTATTATTATAAAGAAAATTAAAAATATGTTTTAAATATTATATTTTTTATCTCCTCAAGTTTTAAAATTTTAGAATTTTAAGTGTATATGCTACTTAGAACATCTATGCTTCATCAATATTATAATTTTTATAGAAATTATGGGAAAGAATTTTAATACGATTATTTATTTAAATTAGGAAATTTAATAATTTATGGAATTAAATCAAATTATTTAGTCATTCATTTCATAAATTTTATTCTAAATACAATGGAAGTATAGCTAATTATTCAAATAAGTGTAATGAGATTTTTTAAAGGTAATCAAAATATAATGTTATGCTAGTTGACCTGAGCCACACCATTACTGTTGGGGCTCGACCTGAAACAATCGTTTTTCTTTGGCTATTGATCGTCGTCTTTGCTCGCCCGCCTGCCTGTAACAACGCAACATAGCGAGTGGGTGGAAGGTGAATTTATACGGCTTAGAAGGATTGGGGCGACCTTAGCATGGGTAAACAAACAACCAGATAGCCAGACAGCCAACCATTTCCCCCACGCATTTCTCCCACCATTTCTAGCGCCTTGTCAAGAAGAAGAAAAAAACCCCAAGATATATGAAGAACTCCAACTATGAGTATCATTTTTATTTTTAATAGAAGAAAATCAACAATAATCCAACAACACAAATTTCCATTAAAAAATATAACTTACAGAAATATTTTCCATAATAGTTATGGGCTAATGATTAGTCAACGAATACTACTTATTTAGCATTGAATGTCGAACAATAAGGAATTATACATGCATCAAGAATACATTTTGACCCCTAGTGTGTATTGTCCTCTCTTCATCTTATGTATGTATAAAAAGGGCATGCATTCAATATTCGTAAATGCAAACAAAAGAAGTAAGGTAATATTCATAAATACATTCATTCGTAAATGCAAGAAAAAGAAGTAGGCAAAAAATACAAGCAAGTGGAGTAGGAAGCTAAAACATTTGCAAGTGGAGCCATGAAGGATTGGTAGGTACCATTTATAAATCCAAGGAGCAAGGCTTTTGACCTTGGGAATAGTATAAATCCTTGCGAATATGGGCAAAGGATTTTGACCCAAAATGACGCAGGGTTATCCCTGCTCTACCTACAGTATGCATATAAACCATACATAAACCATTTTCCCCAGGAATTAATATGACCTTCGGTTCAAGAATTCATTATAAATGAACAATGGTTAAGGCCCCCTTAATTATAATTCATGTGGAATGATTTATTTATTAACCCCATAGTCTAACCCTTCATATCCTTTCCCTATTGGGACTCTTTACATCCTCATAAACCTTTGTTAATTTCTATGGCCGCACATATATCCAAACCCCACTTATAACTTTGGGTTATAATTGTTCTTAACCTTAAAACCCTTCTATTGGTGCTTTAATCCATTGTAATTCTCTTATAAGAGAATACACGTAAAAACATGCACAAACATACCTTTTTCCACCTTTTATAAGCCTTTGCACATTTCCCAAGAATTACCTTTATCGCAATCTCTCATCGAAGTCTAACATGGTCATACCACATATATGCTCTTATCTCCCCTCCGACTCCGATATGCGACTATCGGAAGCATTTAAATAACGCTTAAGCCTTAAAAGACTCGACACAACACTTTATGATGCAGGAGCATCCAGCTCAGGGTGAACAAAACGAATGTGTTTGTCTCATAGGTTACATGGTGACAGGTTGATAGGTCATTGTACCTGAGTCTTCTAAATTCCTTTAATTTCTAGCATTTAGGACTTGACAGCAAGTTATGTTTTTAATTTCATTTTAATTTCCTTTAGTTACTATTTTGAATTAATTATAGAATTTAGGTGAACAGAAATTAACAGTTATCCAGTGTAACTACTTGTAACCGTTGACAGTTTCTAAAACTTTTCAACAAATCATACAAAAAGGAAAAAAATGAGAATTGTGAGGATTGATTCCATCATAGAAGAAAAACGAATAAAATCATACAAGAGATTTTTCAAGATCATCTGAGTCCATTCGTAACTGAATATATTTTCTTTCCGTTTCATGATAAATTGAATGCATTTACAAACAGTGGCAAGAACTGGTAGAATAATTGTTTTTACAGGCATCAAAGAAACAACAGAATTGACGAAGCCGAGAGCAAGTGGGAGTGACTACATCAAATCTACGAACGAGGCTACAGTCAAACAACAAGACATCCAGTAACGATAAAGACCTACAGTTACAAGAATACGCTGTGCATTTTGGCAGAAGAAATCACCAGAGTAGACGGAGGGTTTCATACAAGAACAAATCCATTACAGTAATCACCAGGTATCCTTCCAACTGAAACATTGTAATTTGCTTACGAATATCATACAGGAAAATTAATACAAATATCTAAGTCATTACAGTCCCAATATAGACAAAATACATTGGATGTTCGACAAAGGGACTGGGTTCAAAACCCCAGTATTGAAAACAAGCAAATTAATTATGAATGCCAAGACCTGAACCTAGAGAAGACCTGACTGACAAGTTAAGAGCTGCGACCACATATAGGTTCAAACCACTTACAGACAGAGAGTACCCATACCAAAACTATTAACGAAGTCAACCCAAAAAACGACTGAAAGGGGAGCCAAGGTTCATACCCTAGAAACCCTAACTGCTAACAAGTGATCACAGGAAAAGACCCTACCTGTTTGGGCCAGCAACAGCAGAACTGAAGTCCACACCTGAAGCGCCCGACAAACCACGTGCAGTGACAACAGCCATACGTTAGAATTGTGAGAACATTAAAACCCTGAAACAGAGTAATGAAAGGTGAGGGTTTGTAAGCTTCTGCTCATTAGAAGAGCAGTGTCGAACTGGAGAAAGGTTTCGACCAGTCACCAACCAGCAAGGGAACCCTGCTCACACAGGAGCAAGTCCTTTAGTATAACAGAAAAACTGACTGAACAGTTAAAGCATAGAGGGGGGACTTACCACCGTATAGCCGACGAGTTGAGGCCGAACGCCAAGTCCCCTGATGGCGGCGACCTGATATACCACAGTCAAATAACCAGTTAAACAACAGAGTACATACGGCGATAGAAGAAAACAATATAGGAACAAATGCATTCAGAAAATAGCAACCACAAATAGCACCCACGAAACCTATAAGGCAGAGAAGCCCAGTAGCAAACCACAGAGGACCAAGTCTCGAGCCCCTCAAGCTCATTGACGGAGCGAGAAGTATAAACAGAGCCATCTCATTAATAGAACCCAGATAGCGGAACAAGGTTGAGGTTAAAGACTACAAACAGAGCCCAGTGAACAGAGCAGAGGTCGAGGCCACATACAGGTCAAGCGCCACTGAAACAAACCACCAGAAGTCGCAAAGGAACAATCGAGAAACCCTCTTAGCCATCGGAGAATGGAGTGAAATGCCAAGTGAACAGAGGTCAGGTGTGTAATCCAAAGGCGGAATAGCGTATTTCGAGGACGGGACAAGTTTCCCCCCACATCAATCAGCAAGTACCAACAATTAATTGAACAATAAAAAATATCAACCACCAAATCATCGAGAGCTTTATAATTGTAATCACCACATTAATCATAACTTAATTGTTGATTAATCATGAGGTTCAAAAGGGCTGGACCCATCACATTAACAACATATAAAGGAAATACACAAAATCCCGCTCGGAACCACATAAGCGGATCTCCAAATCTATACATCCACATTCATATTTATCGTCGGGTCCGTTAATACCAAGTCTTTCCACATTGTTGCTCCGATCTCTGAAACGTCCGACCTCCGATCGCCCCACTCACCGATCTCCAATCTGCCTCATTACGATAAGAGCTTATCACTATCGGCTATCAGCTATCGCACCATCCTTCCGCTCCTAACCTTTGCGATATGCGATTACATCTCAACCGTTGATCAGGCTCGTGATCCGACAGTTGAAGATTAATAGCATGATTGAAATCGCTTATTCCCTTTGGCCATCCGACAACACCTAAAGGGTTTCCACCGATACGATATTCCTCAGTCTCCTCTGTGATTGGATCCTGTCTGTTGATTTGTTAGGTCCAACGGTTGCTGTTCAACGATACTTCATTCTTTCATCTACCTCTTTACTTTGGTTTTTCGTTGTTTCTTTATTGTTTACCATGGTTCTTGGGTTTTCTTCGGGTTCTAGTCCTTCGGTTGTTTCACTACGCACTCCCTCCTGAGCTTGACTATGATCCTTCTAATGGATTCAATGATCCATCAAGATCCTCTTCATCATGTTGCTCTCTGTGTGTTTACCGAACTCCGCCTGCAACTCTGTTATGCAGAATACACTAACTCACTCATCACTCGCCATTGATACTTAACAACACACTTATACAAATGGAAATTGAATCTTTGTACATATATATATCAACAAACAATTACATAATGAGACTCTTTGTCTCTCCTCGACTTGATCTTCTAATTAATGGCCTCTGATCATCATCTTCCCGTAGGCTTACAAACACTAGCTAAATGTTTAACTCTTTCTCTCTAACCTCTGATCATGCATTTTAGGCTTACATTTATACAAAGGGTTTCTAAAACCAATTTCTGGTTTAGATCCATACACTCCTCAACAAAATTCCTAAATCTCTTCCTCATTCCTAAGGATTCTCTTTTATCCACAAAATCATGAACTGACTCCTAATCTGAGATTTACAATCAATTCTCAATCCTCTCATCACTCAACTATCCTAAATCTCTCATGTTCTCATACATTCGAGAACATTTACAATTATGCCTCACAATATTCAATTAATTCTTATTCTCCTTAAAATCACTCAAAACATTAAATAATTACATTAATTCAATACTTATGAAACCAACTTCCTTGAAACACAAGACCCCCTATGTCTACTAAAATACAATGATAATGTTGAGTTGAATGCTCCTGCATTAAACTCCTCAGGTAAGAAAATTTATGACCCCCTGGTCATAAGTCTGGATAATTGATTCCTCCTGGATCCCAGACTTTATTTTGTAATCTGTCTTTGCTTTTCCATTGTTCTATTACTGTTGTTGTCTGTTGTTGTCCTATACCTTATGTTGCAATGCTCCACTTGCCCTGCTTTCATAGTCTGCTACTGTCTTCCTCTTGTTATCACTCCTCTCCTTTCTTGTTGTTGTCTTCTTCTGAGACACTTTCATAATTAGCCTTCTTATAAACTCAATTTCTCTGTCCAGTATATCCTCAGTTTGTTGACTATTTTCATCTCTTGATTGATGAACTCTCCTTTTTTCTTGTTCTTCACTTATCTTGATCGCTTCCTTTTCATCCTTACCCTCTTCTTTACTGTTATCTTGCACCTTTTCAGCTGTTGCTATATTGGCTTTTAGAACAATTTCCTGCTTCTATTTTCTGTACCTGTCAACTTCTTCTTGATTATTATTTATGACAACTTCTTTGTCATCCTTCTTCAGCGATTTATATTGAACATTTATCCTTTGCTCTTCTAACTTTCTCCTTTGAAAGTCTAACTTTCTATATAACTCAATGATTTTACTTGGAGTAAACTTTGGAAATTTTACACAATCTCCTATTTCTTCATTTGCTATTGATCCATCATCGCATGGTCCTTCTTCCTCTAATAAATCTTTCTTAACATCCTTTAGTAGATGTTCTTCCTCTTCTTCTTTCATTTGGTTGTCCACCTGTGCCAAATATGTTCCAGTTCTACAACAACATCTTCAATTATAAGACAATCATTATAATAAAAAAATAAGGCTTTTGTACCTCTTCTTCCTTTGGCAACACTTCAGTATGCTGCTCTGATCTCTCCTCCTCTATTAGCACATAAGTATGCTGATTCAAACTCAAAGAACTCTTGAGACTGTTAGCTAATCTCTCCTTCTCATCATTTGTTTCAATGATGTCTTTCAGCGCTTGTCCACTATAGCGAACTGAATATTTTCCAGTCTCCTTGTCATATTATGCTTCAAAACTTTCATCTTATGGAAGTTATTCTTTCATGTTTTTGACAGCTTTAAAAGTCTGCCTATCTTCTTCCAAACCTGCAATCATACACAAATCATTACTTTTAAAAATACAAGACCTTCTGGTCTCACTTGATGCTTCAGTCATTAAGTCTTCTGACTGCTTTGAATCATTCATATGATCCAACTCCTCTGGCTCTTCATCACTTTCAAAAAGTAATGGTCCACGTTCTGGTTCACATATCGAAACTTCAACATCTTCTTCAACATCTCCCTTTTGTTGTAGCTCAACTCTTTCGAGCTTCCTTGTCTTCAATTTGAAATCTATAATCTGTTCAAGTTACCTTAGCTCTTTTATTATCTGCATATTCACCTGTTGTTCCCTCTTCTCTTGTAGCCTCTGCCACTTCACTTTCTTTCTCATGACATAACCATATTTCTGGTCTGCTTCATTTCTCTGCACCATTTCCATTAATACTTCAATCTGAACTGCTATCTCAGCCTTCTCCCTCTCATATTCTTCTTTACTTAATTGTCTTTGTATGCCATTTTCCTCGGCATCCTTCTCCTTTTGTCCTCTGATGTGATCTCTTTCAAAACCTCTGTTATGACCATCACTATTCATCATCCTCTCCATCTCTATGAGTTTCTTTCACTCACTCACTATGAGTTGCACTAAAGCCTCTACAACAGTAAGTCTTCCCTGTTGCCACCTACCTCACCAAGCTCTCCTCTGTACTTGGTCTTTTGGCAAGCAATTGTTTCTCTATCTCTGGAACCTCCTTTGAGCAATTCTCTTTTCTCCTTCTAGGCTTCAACTCATCTGTACTTTCCAAGAACACAACTGTCCTCTTTTATCCAATCTCTATTGGAATTCATCAAGGTTCTGCCACATTTCTTCTTTCACTTAGAAACTCTTACCAGATTCCTTTATCTCTTAGCAATTCTACCCACATCCTTTGTGGAATTACCTTTGTGAGCTGCAACAATACCCCTGCAGTAACAAGTCTCCTTCTTGCTACATATGCCTCACTAAGCTTCTCTCCTCTGAGCTCAGTCTGTTGGCATTTCTCTGGTTCTTTCCTTTGGAACCAATTGAGCACTCCTCGCTCTAGGTTGTTGCAATCTTCTCACCTTCCTATGTTGTTACCTGTGCATCAATATAAAGACAACAAATCTCCAATATTCAATTCAAATTAAAATAAGAACATATCACCTTACCTTTAAGATCTCTGTCTGATCTTGTCCTCCCATTCACTTGCACTTTTGAATGGACTGTTCTTTCCACTAGCCTTCAACTGTATCTTCAAACTCTATTACTTCAAGAGCTTACAAAGTCCTTCTTACAGTTTAACTACTGTAATCCTGCTCTAAATATCATTCATTCAATATTTGCTAATCATTAGACAAATTTGCATACCTTCACCTACCTTTAGGATCTCACCATTTCTGCAAATCTGTTTCAGTAGATCTTGATGCTTCCAATGCACAAATTCTCAATATTCATCCACTGTCAATTAGATTTAGAGTCTGATTCTTTCTTCCAATCTTTCAGCTTTATCTTGGCAAAGCTTAGTTATCAGCAACAATTTCTCCTTTGCTGAGTTTTTTTCCCACTCAGAAATCCTTAACAGTTTCCTTCATTACTGCTTCTTAAGACTTTATCTTCTTTTGCTAAGATACTTCATTAGTTGCAACTATCAATCTTCAATCTATTTCTTTATCCAGCAAAACTCAAATCAGAGTTAAATAAAACAATACTTTCATGGTTTCTCCACCCACTCTTCACATCCGAGTGAATCTCCATTCTTCAAAACATCGTTGTAGATTCTTTATGTTTCTGCAGTCTCTTCTTAATTCTTCCTCACCTGCCTCTAAGAACTTAATTATTCTTCTCCAATTTCAATTTCAAACATTTCATAATTCCAATTATACAGATTCATTGGCCATAACTCATTTTCTCTACTTTTCTCAAAATCTGAACATTCTATCAAAATGCAGAAACATCAAGATTAGTATTCCTCTTACCAATCTCCCAGCTTTACTCTGGTCGCTTAACTGTCATATTAGAATCTGATCTCCTTTACCTGCATACACATCTTTCTAAATATTTCTATTCTAAATTCTTCCAAAGAAATTTTCACACATAATTTCGTTGCTCTGCTTTGATACCAAATGACGCAGGGTTACCCCTGCTCTACCCACAGTATGCATATAAACCATACATAAACCATTTTCCCCAGGAATTAATATGACCTTCCATTCAAGAATTCATTATAAATGAACAATGGTTAAGGCCCCCTTAATTAGAATTCATGTGGAATGATTTATTTATTAACCCCATAGTCTAACCCTTCATATCCTTTCCCTATCGGGACTCTTTACATCCTCATAAACCTTTGTTAATTCCTATGGCCTCACATATATCCAAACCCCACTTATAACTTTGGGTTATAATTGTTCTTAACCTTAAAACCCTTCTATCGGCGCTTTAATCCATTGTAATTCTCTTATAAGAGAATACATGTAAAAACATGCACAAACATACCTTTTTCCACCTTTCATAAGCCTTTGCACATTTCCCAAGAATTGCCTTTATCGCAATCTCTCATTGCATTCTGCCATGGTCATACCACCTATATGCTCTTATCTCCCCTCCGACTCCGATATGCGACTATCGGAAGTGTTTAAATAACGCTTAAGCCTTAAAATACTCGGCACAACACTTTAACAACATACAAAGGAAATACATGAAATCCCGCTCCGAACCACATAAGCGGATCTCAAAATCTATACATCTGAATTCATATTTATCGTCGGGTCTGTTAATACCAAGTCTTTTCGCATTGTTGCTCCGATCTCTGAAACATCCGACCTCCGATCGCCCCGCTCATAGATCTCTGATCAACGCTTATCGCTATCGGCTATCGCATCATCCTTCTGCTCCTAACCTTTGCAATATGTGATTACATCTCAACCGTCGATCAGGCTCACGATCCAATGGTTGACGATTAATCGCATGATCGCAATCACTTATTCCCTTCAGCTATCCACAACACCTGAAGGCTTTCTGTCAATGCGATATTCCTCTGTCTCCTCTGTGATTGGATCCTATTTGTTGATCTGTTAGATCCAACGGTTGCTGTTCAACAATACTTCATTCTTTTGTCCAGCTCTTTACTTTGTTTTTTCGTCGTTTCTTCAATGTCTACTATGGTTCTTGGGTTTTCTTTGGGTTCTAGTCCTTCGGCTATTTCACTGCGCATTCCCTCCTGAGCTTGACTTTGATCCTTCTAATGGATTCAACGATCCCTCAAGATCCTCTTCATCATGTTGTTCTCTGTGTGTTTGTCAAACTCTGCCTACAACTCTGTTATGCAGAATACACTAACTCACTCATCACTCGCCATTGATACTTAACAACACACTTATAAAAATGGAAATTGAATCTCTGTACATATATCTATATATATATATATATATATATATATATATATATATATAGATATATATCAACAAAAAATTACATAATGAGACTCTTTGTCTCTCCTCAGCCTGATCTTCTAATTAATGGCCTCTAATCATCATCTGCCCGTAGGCTTACAAACACTAGCTAAACATCTAACTCTCTCTCTCTAACCTCTCTAACCTCTGATCATTCCTTTTAGGCTTACATTTATACAAAGCGATTCTAAAACCAATTTCTAGTTTAGATCCATAAACTCCTCAACAAAATTCCTAAATCTCTTCCTCATTCCTAAGGGTTCTATTTAATCCACAAAATCATGAACTGGCTCCTAATCTAAGATTTACAATCAATTCTCAATCCTCTCATCACTCAACTATCCTAAATCTCTCATGTTCTCCTACATTTGAGAAAATTTACAATTACGCCTCACAATATTCAATTAATTCCTATTCTCTTTAAAATCACTCCAAACATTAAATAATTACATTAATTCAATACTTAGGAAACCAACTTCCTTGAAACACAAGACCCCCTATGTCTACTAAAATACAATGATAATGTTGAGCTAAATGCTCCTGCATCAAAAAAACCCTTAAATGATTCACTATGGGCTTATATCCATAAAATGCTTCAGAAGGAGTTTTAAAGTTGAGACATTTAGTTGGACTCGTATTTTTCAAGTATACTACAGTGTTGATGGCTTCAACCCAAAAACAATTGGATAGACCCTTACCTTGAAGCATACTTCATACGCACTCCACAAGGGTTCTATTCTTTTGTTCCGCAACTCCATTTTGCTACGGAGAGTGAGGTACTGTGAACTGTTGAATAACCCCATGATTCCTGCAAAATTTCATGAACTCTCCCAACTTGTAATCTTCCCCTTGATCAGAGCGGATAATCTTAATGAATTTCCTTGTCTGCTTCTCCACCATATTCTTAAATTATTTAAAGCATTGAAATGTATGGCTCTTTTTTCTGATAAAGTATACCCAAGAGAATCTAGTACAATCATCACTAAAGAGTAAAAAATAATATGCACCACCTAGCGACCTAGTCTGTATAGGTCCGTATATATCTGTATGCACAAGCTCCATAATATCTCTTTTCTTCCTATCAGTATTCAAAGGAAACTCTTCCTATGCATTTTCCCTAATGTACATCCATCACAATCTAAATGAACATTCTGAAAAGAAGGAATACCATCAACCATACATTTTATTTGTAGCAGCATGAGATCTTGTAGGTTAAGATGACTGAATCTTCGATGCCAAAGATTCGCGGTTGTCAATCCTATTGAGGCTAGAGCTTGGTGCGGCATGCTCTTGACGTTCAACCTATACATGCCCCCCACATGCACTCTTGATGCAACTGGTTCCTTCTTGTTGTCCTTTACGACATAGTTTGTTCTAAAGAATTTGACTTGCAGGTCTTGATCTTCCATCATTGAAATAGAGATCAAGTTCTTCTTGATCCCAGGTACAAACATCACATTTTTAATATATCTAATATTACCATCAGGCAACATCACCGGAATATCACCATACCCCTTAATTTGATAACCTCAATCATCACCTAGATATATGTTAGCTCCACAAGTAGTTTCTTCAAAATTCCCAAACCAATGTTTATTACCTGTCATATGTGATGACGCGCATGAATTTACGAACCATGTTTTGGCCTCATCCTCCTCAAGAGAAGAAAGAGCATAATCAACTACAACTAATCGAAGATCATGACTATGACCTTCATCGGCAAAGTGCGCTGTGTGCTTTCTCTGTTTATTTCTAGCCTCCTATGTCTGTCTCTTAAAACAAAACTTAGCTAAATGACCGGTTTTCCCACAGTAAAAACATTTAATGTTAGATTTGTTACCATCGTTACTTGGATACATACCTCTAAATGGTCTCTTTTGAAAAATTCCACCGCCTTTCTGTCCCTATGGTTGTTTCCCTTTGTATGGATTTTTCTTCACCATTAGAGTAAGATCGACACTTTGTGGTCTCAAATTATGTCGTCGCTCTTCTTCTTGTATCAGGATTCCTGTTATCTCTTCAAATGTAGGGGCTTTGCCCCTTGCAGACAAGCATGTGATGAACATCTAGTATTCATCCATCATCCCATTTAATGTAATTGTGACAAGATTGGAATTAGACACCTTATCCCTAATGTCACCCAATCTGTCCTTCATGTCCTTGACCCGTGCAATGAATCCAACAACAGATTAATTCTCCTCCATCCTAATGGAAAACAACTTGCCTTTGAGCGATAAGATGCAATTGGTGTTCTGCATGTGGTAAAGGTTCTTGAGTGTAGTCCATATCTCACTGGACAATTTACAGTCTCTGATATGTGGGATAATGTTGTCTTTAACAGACATCTTCAATAATACTTTCTCCTTATTATCCCTTTTATCCCAATCCTGTATTAGTGCTATCGTACCACCTACCGAAATGGCCGGCTTCTTCTCATCGTCGTTGATGATCGACCATGCACTCGATCCATCAAGAAACATCTGTAGCTTGAATTTCCAATTGGTATAATTGGTCCCATCGAGCTTTTTAGTCTCGTTGAGATAAGCGTTTGTGAAATTATTCATTTTCGACTGATCGGATTCTAGATCCCTCCATCTCCAATCGATTCTAACCAAGTGAATGATTACAAGCTATAGTAAAGAAAGTAATCTCAACACATACCAGAACATTTGAATCGATCATATATCTGCCACCAATCTACCACGATCTATGTGTTTGCAACTCAGATCCATCACCAAACTAGCAAGATCTCATGCACAGAACCATAAAAACACATCAGCACTCCTTCACACTAAAAACCCACAATTTTTGGGCACGATGATCAAAATCACTCTAAGGAAAGGCAGATCATCATGGGTTCGACCCCAAAATCCATAATGATCATCGCTTTTGTTACACTAAAAAATGTGATGATCGCCCTATGCTTAGCTGGAGATACGTTGAGACCTGTGAGAAATAAAACTTCCCCTGTGAGTAAGGTATGTCACTCTCGACTACCTAGACTCCGAAATTGTGAGCATTGAGGCTCCTATGTTGCCACTAGGGCACTATAGCCATGAATTCTCTGTAGCCACTAGGCCGCTAATGTAACCAATAAGTCTCCATAGGTAAATCAGGCTCACCATATCTGAGCTCTCATACCATGTTAGAAAACTGGAAAGAAAATAAATGAATTGAATTAACTAGTAGCTCACAGTCGAGAAAGCTGCACTTGGGGGCTGCAAAAACTAGAGCATACACTCTCCTATCAATTAATCAAAGATGATTCAATAAATACATCACAATAGAATAGGGAGGTGAGAACAAAATCCTACAACCTAGGAACTAATCCTAACTTAAGGAGTTACGTTACAACCATGTAACCATTTCTCCATTAATACAATATAATATTAATTATTTTCAACTTAATTGTCACATTATATGAACATATTCTTATTTCAATAAGGAACAATTAGCATAATCTAACAAGGTTGATCTAGGGGCATCTACTAGCCAAACCCATGATTGACAATCATAGGTCAATAAATTTACTCGAGGATGTTGGTTTCATTAATTTTCAGTTAGTTTGTAATATTTAATTTTCCCAAGTTGTGATACCTATAAGGTCTCTATATAGTTAAGAGGTTGTGATGAGTGTCATTTGCTTTCTATGTAATAGAGTAGATTTGTAAATTTACTAAATTGTTGGGATTGAGATGTGAGGATTGATATGAGAGTATTTTCTTATGTAATTGAGAAAAATAGATAGTGGAATAGGGCATAAGTGTGAGAGTGAGAGAGAGATAGAGTGATGAGGTCATAGAAGACCAAGAGGATGATTGTGCATCCACTACTGCATACTTTGTAATCATCCAATTTTTTCCTTAATTCAATGGAGTTGAATTCCTCCGTGTTCCTTTTAATTGTGTGATAATTGTGATACTAGGGTGTTGAAACAAATCAATATTTGTATATTTTACTGTAAGAGAAGTGGTAAAGTGCAGGAGAACCAGTCATGGTTCCAAGGATGGGATCCAACTTGAGTTTTAATGATTTGATGTAGAGGTGTGCCATGGAAGAGATGAAACATCACATAACAAAGAATTCTAATAAATTAGTGAAATCCAATGAGTTGAGAATTTTTTTCAATTGAAAATTCCTTTTAATTATGTGACAATTGTGGTAGTCGAGTGCCAAAATAGATCAATTGTGTATTTTATTGTAGGAGAAGTGGTTAAGTGTAGGAGAACAAGTCGTGGTTCCAGGGATGGGATCCAACTTGAGGTTTAAGGATTTGATGTAGAGGTGTGCCATGGAAGAGAGGAAACATCATATAAAAAAGAAGTATAATAAACAGGCAAAATCCAATGATTGAGTAAGTCTTGTCCATTAATAGAGACAAATTGTTAACCCACACTTGACATCTATCATCTTAGGCATCGCCTTATCAGAATTTCTCACAAGAACTTCTCGTTCAAAACTCTCAATACCTGACACCTCTTCATGTTTGATAGCTTGATATCTCTACATGCTTGATATCCCAATATAACCATTGACTTGACATCTAATAATGCACAACCACAAGTGCTTAGTCATATGATTTGATGCAGTTTGGAATCGAGAGATAAACACTAGGAAATAATAAGGTTTACAGGTGAACAACATTGGCACTATAGTTCAAGGGTTGATCATGTCAAAGGAGTGTTGAGAACCTAAATGAAATCAAGAACCAGAGGGTATTTAAGCAATGGAGCACATAGAGGTGCACCATGGAGGAGAGGAAACATTGGATAGTATAAAATCCTAATCAACGAGTGAAATTGAATGAGTTGAGTAAGTTATGTCAGTTGGCAAAGATAAAATTTCAATTGACACTTATCATTCTTCATCCCGAACATTTTCTTGTTGGGGATTCTTGAAAGTAATCTGTTTTTCAAAAAAATTAATACCTGATACCTCTCCACATATGATAGCTAATATCTCTTTGAATTTGATAACTCAATATCTCTCTACATCTAATAGCTCTGTACACTTTGCTTCTAATAATTTGACAAAGTTTGTGTCCAATAGCCCATACCTCTTTTTTTATGATAGTCAAATACCTCTACACACCTGATTTTTTGATACAACCATTAACCTAATATCCAATAGTGCATTCCATGAGCACTCAATTGTATGATTGGACGCAACTTACCGTTGAGAGCTAAAGACTAGGAAATTGCCAGGTTTACACATGAACATCATTAGCATTGTAGTTCAAGGATTAATCATGTCAAGTTAGTGTTGAGTACCCAAGTGTGATCAATAGTTAGAGGTTCCTTAAGCAATAGATCATCGATCCAGAGAGAATCATAGAATCATCATCAATGTTGTATCAAAGCAACGTGTTCTCTTTGAAGAAATGGCATAGAGACAAAGAGGAGAAAGAATAGCTCGAGAAGTAGGATGAGGAATATTTGTGGCAAATGAACCTTTGCAAGAAAATATGAGGCATATCCAAGTGAGCTTGGAGGGCATGGAAATTTCTCAAAGGCGAGGAACTGAAATAGGACACGCTAGTGAAAGAAATGAAGAAGAAACTTCAAGTTAAGAAGAAGGTGAAGTATCAACAGAGGAGAAAATTTTGAAGATGATTTCTAAGGCGAGTGTCAGACAAAAGCTGGAGGTACCCTTGTATGATGGTAATTTAAATGTGGAGGAATTGATGGATTGGATAAATGCCATGGATAAATATTTTGATAATGAAGACATGGATAAAGATAAGAGAGTGAAATGTGTAGTGACAAGGTTGCAAAGTAATGTAGCCTTATGATGGGATGAAGTGCATGAAAAAATAAAAGGAAAGGAAAGGAAGAGTTGTAACTGAACTCGGAGAATATAAACAATGACATGAGGCAGTTGTTAACTTAATGTATAAATCTTGTGAAACTCTTAGTATGAAAGTTTTTTATTTTTATTTTTATTTTTTTGTTTACCTGTAGGCAAGAGTTAGGAATCTAGTACTTTTGCATTCATTGTTTTAATATTAAGAAGCCTTAAAGGCCATTTTTGGAGATGTATTTTGACTTGCATCAAGTCCTTATTTTTTACCACTCTTAAACAATTCATGTATGCCTATACTTTGTGAGATATATATTGTTGATTTATGGACTATTTTATGAATTAGATGGTGTCTCTCACATGCTTATTGTTTCAGTTATGCATATTTCATTCTATGATCACTTATTAGATCAACACACTAACTATTTTGAAGTTGTTTTAATAAGTTACACATTTTTTATTGTCATGGATTTCAACTAATTGTTTCCATGATTTTGTAGTTGTGTGTTTATCAGATCATCATTTCCTATTATTTTCATCCTAGTGTATTTGGTTAGTTTTAGATTAGAATCCATGTATCCCTATTGTGACGATCGTTCATAACTCAAAGCATTATTAGAAAACCAAGAATGGTTACTAGATCATAATTCAGATGGGTCTTCTATCCCAAATGTTGTGAGATCTAATTGGGACCTCATATTAAAGAGGACCCCTTGAATGTTGATGGGGCACTTACCCCTGTAAATAGTAATTTTGGCCTAGAAGGAGTCCCCAAATTACATGGATGGTAGGACCCATTGATCATAACATTCAAATATTATTAGAGATGAAATTCCCACCCAACAATATCTTACCCCTCTATACATTATAACAAGAAACAACTAAAGGGTCAACTATGTTTTTGTGGATTAGGTAGTGGATAAAGATACACATATGGTCAGGAAAATTTTAATGAAAGAAGCATAGGTGACACCGACAACCCCAAATAGTTACAATCTTCATAGAAAGGCTCAAACTCCTAATATTTTACTGCCAGCCAAAGGAAAGTATTTGCTTAGATAGGTGTTCCCCCCAAACTAATATCAATATTTTTAAGTCTACTTCCAAAGTAGATCCTAGTTCCTCAAATAGCACTAAACAACCTATAGCTCTTCCACAGTGCACCAAGCCATCCACCTCAACACAAAGTAGTCAGCCTCCAACCTCTACTAATGGTAACTCTCTGGAATACAATATGATTGAGGACATGAAGAAGACTCGGGCTAACGTTCCTATTTACAATATTTGCAATTTACCATGCCAATGAGAACTTATCATGAAAACTTTCAGTCTTATTCTGAATCAAAGCCATCATTGAATTCTGAAACTTCAGGGAAATCTAATACTCCAACTCAGAGTGGAATAAATGTTGTCAAATTTGCTATGAATCTTGATAGTATTGGAAGTCATTAAAATTCCTAGGCTTTACCTTTCCTCTTAATGTTCAAGATTTTCAATCATAATGTTTACAATTGGCTCATTAATTCTGGAGTCTTATTTAATGTGATGTCATACTTTGTATGTAAAAATATTAATGCTAACCTAGCAAACACATATAACAATATTATTCAGTTGGACTCGAATAAAACTAAAGTCATTTGCAAGGTCAAGGATGTATTGGTAAAATTATCTTTTGCCCCTGGGGTACACCAAGTAATTAATATTATAGTGGTTGATATACATGAGGCATATGGTTTGTTGTTGAGAATAGATTGGTCACAAAAGTTACACATATATTTTGTTTTAGATTGGTCTAACCTTTGGCTAGCTTACAAAGGAAATAGCAACAAAATAAAGGTAGATATTGAACCACATGAAATATAAGGTGACAGAGATAGAGAGGCCGCGTGAACTAATTAATTTTGCACACTCCACTTTGGGAAATTTATTTTTGGAAGTTGATATTGGTTATTATCAAGCCCATCCATCTCTTTTTTCATCAAAAACCTAGTTTGATCTCCTTTAATGTTCACAGACTAATGAAAATTAATTAGTTGTAAATAAGAAATTTATACTAACCTAGGTGTAAATACTCACAATTTTATTGAGTTAGAATTTGATACTAACATTTCTACATTGTTTTTTGATTATTTTGAAACACAAGGTAATAATATAGCTATACTAACCTAGGTGTAAATGCTGACAATTTTATTTGATGGCGTTCCTCGCTGCCTGCTTTGTTGCACTTGAATAGGGGTAGAGGGAGTCACTATTGTTATAGCTCCAAATCTCACTCTTATGGTTTGTGATGTTTCACTCATGGCCTAGGGCAACCCCTCCTTCTAGACATGGTCCAAAAATTTAAAAAACAGTGTTTTATCCCTTATACGCGACATTGCCCTGAGTTAAACACGTGTATACGCGGGTAGGTGCATACCCAACCCACGTATATGTATTAAAACACTTAAAAAAATATAAAACTCCTTAATTTTGGGCGAGATCGTGGGTTTTACCTGTTGATCACCTATTAGTGCCCGTGGCCCAATTGTTCCCAACCAATTCCCAACTAAAAAACTACTTTGGGAGAAGTATAAAAAGGCTTCAATGGGAAGGCCTAAAGGAAGAGAGAAGAGAGAGAAAGGTTATTATCTGAGATTTCCCTGACCAGGTCTGAAGATCCTTGTGCCTCCTGCACTTCCCCTATTTTTACAGGAAACCCTTGTTTCCTTGTCTGTTGATGTCCATCCACTACTTGTGATATCATGGAGTAAGTCATGGAAGGAGTTTGTTAAAGGCTTGAGACTGGACGAATCCGGAGGAAGGCTTCACTTGGAGCCTGCGAAAGGACGACTCAGGTGAAATTATTCCTTTCTGTACTTTATTTGTCTATAATAAAAGAAACACATGTCTTTGTTCCTGATATAAATCTTCTTCATGTTTATGATATTCATGCTAGAATTCAAATGTGAATGGTTGTTTAATTGCATAACTAACTACCTTTCTTTATAATATGAAGATGGTTTCTTTATAATGTTTAGTCCATATACTGTTGTACTTTCTTGAATTGGTTGTTTTGCAGGTCAAAGGAGCAAAAGGAACTCCAAGAAGGGTTTGGACCCTAAAGGACCTTCTCAAATTTAGGACCTTAGGTGCGCCCCTTATCATAGAATTTGCTTATATTAGCATAATGGCTGTGTGGAATGTGTGTTTCTCTATATAGACAACTTTCAGTCTGCTAAGGTTTCAACCCAAAAGCCCTAGGGGAACATTTTCCTTAACAAAATTGGCGACTCCACTGGGGAAAACACTATTGTTGTTCCTAGTTTGGGTGTTTTCAAGCCAATCAGGGCTTAGCTGCCTGTTTGCTTGCTGTTGCTGTGTAGTCTGTTCTTGAATTGAAAGTTTTGTTAGTTTCTTCAGACTGTTTTTTGTTTTTCTTGAAATCTTTTATAAACGTTGTTTTTATTGCTTACAAAGGTGTATATACGCATGTTTCCTTAAGTTAACCCGCGTATACGTAGGTTTCCTTGGGCACAGTCACGTATACACGCAATCTGTACATCAGTACAGTCGCGTATACCTTGCAATTTTCAAGATTTTTTAAATCTTTTTGTCTCTGAAGGTTCGTCTGCTGGTTTGATTCAGTCCTGCACAATTATTTTCCAGTTTCAATTGTTAGTTTTACAGCGAGTATCTGATTTCAAATTCTCTCTGATTGTGAGAAGTGTTGGTCTTGTTTTTTTTTTCCAAGCGTCATCATTTTTTGCTTAAGCATGCAAGATTTCTTGCTGGGAATCTTGGCTGCTCTGATTCATCAAGGCAGGAAGATTGATCTCAATCTTTGTGTTAAATCTTGTTTTTGGTGACTTTTTGTTTGCTTGACAAAACCGCTTTTGTGACCATCTACTTTTCTTGTTTCATGAAAGTTGTTGATTGACACTTTCTTGAAATTTGTATTTTTGATCTTTTGGTCTTTGTTGCCAAAGCTTTCATTGCTGCTTTTGATTGTTAAGAGCATCTTTAAACACATTTCTTTTTGCTGAGTTTTCATCCAATGTGTGTTGTCAACTTGCAAAAGTGTTTGTTTCCTATTCTTCAATCACAAAGTTTCAGTCTTGTTGAGAGCATTTTTGAAAAGACATTTTTGTTTTTGCTTGTGAATAAAACTTTTTGAAAAACTTGGTTTTGCTTTCTTGAACTTTGTTTTGATTTGGTTTCCTTTTAGTCAATGGAAGTGCATTTTTGTTTGTCTTGAAACTTGTTTTTAGTTAGACGAAATGAATGGTAGCATCTCATATTCCATCTAAACATTTTAAGTGGCAATAAAAATTGATAAGCAAAGAAACTTTCATTTCTTGATTTAAGAGTAGTTTTGAGTCTTGCATCAGCATGTACTTGTTGCATTAGGATAGATTTGCACATGTTTTTAGGTATCCATAGCTTTGTTAACTTTTGCGAGTGTGAAGCGTGAATTAAAGAAAAGAAAAGAAAATTTGTTGTTTTCCTTGAAGTTCCTCTGAACCCTGCAGAAATTTATTTTCATCTAAAAACGAAAACAAGTGCATTTGCATGTAGTTTGGTTTTTATTAATTTCTTTTGCATCAAAACACCACTAGTTTCACTTCTGCTTATCCCGTGACTTAAAGAACAAACTATTTTAAAATCAAGCGCTAATTAAAATTCACTAAAACTTTTTATTATTAAGTTAGATACACCAACAAGTTTTAGGATTTTAGGGCCTTGGATTAGGCGAGTGGAGAGATAACTCTCCAAGGCCATTTAAACTGTCAAACATAGGAGTCTGAATAGTGAGTGAAAATCCAATAGCGTTAGGAAGACCAGGAAAGCTCCAAATCTAGGAGTTAAGCACGAGGGTCTGTGAAGAGAGGGAAGAGAGATACCCCCTCTCCTACTTGTCCGAACTTACCTCACGACTGTTTCGCCTGGCTTCTGCGACGAGTTGGTATCCATAGTTGCTACTCCTAGGGATCTACACAGGTGGCTGTGAAGGGGAATCCCGTGGCACCTGAGGTCAACGTTGCATCACTCTCAACGATACTACTGGAGGGCACCCTTGCGAAGCTTGGGGGCTTGCACCGGTGCAGGATGTTGTTAGGAGGTCAGCGTAACTTCCTCTGTTACCTTCGCTGATAGGACTAGGCAGTAATTATCCCAGACTATTTTCAGAGGGCCCCTTAATTCACTTTCTTGTATTTTGGTGTCCGGTCCTAAGCACCCGGAGCAGAAATACTTGGAAGTTGTTTGACTGGCTGATATCTTTAGGGACTTTATAGTGTGTGCTCTGTGCTCTTATTTGGCCTAGCTTTCAATTTTTTGAGTCTTTAGTTAGATCTTAACAAAAAATTCAAAGTGGCTGACCGATCACCTAGACGGTCTCGAAGACTTCGTGGTCTTTCACCACCAAGTTTAGAGCCTTCTCCTAGAAGGCGCAGAGGTAATACTGCCAGTGGATTTCGTTCCATGGCAGCTGACACATCGGGGATTGATCCTCCCCTCGGGGGCATTAGTGTTCAAGCAAGGCCTGGCACTTCCATAGAACAAGAGAGGAACACTCCAGTTCTTTCTCGAGTTCTCTTTCAAACAGAGAATAATATAGAGGTAGAAGAACTCTCAAAGTCGTTAGCGGCTCTGAATTCTCCCCTACCATCTAGCCATTCGGAAGTATTACAATATGTTGGGACTCCGACGCATAGACTGTCAAGTCCAGGTCACTTTACGCACTTACCATCGATGACCACTACTGGAAGCATGGCTTCTACTACAAGTGCTACAATTATGCAAACTCCAACATCGGTACAAGGGGGAGGAACGATTTCCATCTCCTCTGCTTCTTTGTTTGGGTCTTTTGCTAGCATGTCTTTAGTTGGGTCTCCCTCCATTCCTTCCACAAGTGGAAATTCCCAAACCAATGCTTTTAATTCTGGGTTCTTCCCATTTGGCACCCATTCACAGGGTATTCCGTCAGTTCTGTTTAGTGCCGCCACATCCATGATGGGTGGATCGGCTTCATTCCAGGGTTTTCCTTTCGGAAGTGGTCATATACCACATTCCAACCCAAAAATAGGATCTATGCCTTTTTCTTCTACAGGACAAAGCAGCAATCCTTTCCAAGGTTGGACTAACCTTGCGGTTAGTGGCATGGGAACTAGGAATCTGTTTTTTGGCCAACAAGGGAATAGGCCGTACTCCACAGTTAGTTCATTTCAAAGTATTCCTCCCTTAGCTTCTGCTTGGAATCTGTATCAGGGGTTATCAACTCCTTATAATCTTTTAGGAGGAAGCTTTACTGGTTATGGAGGTTTTGCGGCCGGAGTTGGTCAAACTCTGAATTTTGCTGGATCACAAGGCTTGCCTTTTGGTTCAGCTGGTTCTGCTAGTTATTTCAGGCAGCCTGGTGCCTTCCAAAATCTAGTCCAATCTTTTCAGAACTTTGGGAGCTCCGCCCAGTCTGGGTGGAATCCCCAAGGTCCTCCTAGGCTT
Source organism: Pinus tabuliformis (assembly GCA_031772625.1). Taxonomy (NCBI): domain Eukaryota; kingdom Viridiplantae; phylum Streptophyta; class Pinopsida; order Pinales; family Pinaceae; genus Pinus; species Pinus tabuliformis. Next base: position 77,978,581 of record CM062812.1, read on the forward strand.
CCGTTTCTGGTAACTTTGAACTTGCCAGATCTCACTAAGTTAACAAACAATCCAATCAAATACAATTCGGCCTGGACTCCAGTCCCAACCAAACTCCCTTCGGACATGCCAAAATTAGAAGGCAAGAGCGGTGAAGACCCAGGCGACCATGTAACCACATTCCATTTGTGGTGCTCATCTAACTCCCTTATCGATGACTCGATTAGGTTGAGACTTTTTCAACACACCTTGACTGGTAATGCGGCCAAATGGTATATAGAGTTTCCAGGGGGCAGCTTTACATCTTTCCCTGACTTAGCTAATATTTTCTTAAATCATTTCCAGTTGCCTGTTCGTTATGATGTCAGAACTGAATTTCTGGCCACTTTTCGTCAGGATAACTCACATTTTTGACCATATTCAGGAATGGAGACGAAGAAAGAGGCTCATTAAAGCCGAAATCCATCCAGAGTACCGTCTCTAATGGTTTTTGAAATCTTTACAACCTGAGATCTCTAAGGATGTCTCCATGTCTGGAGTTTATTTTGAGGAGCAAGCCATTTTTAGGGCCCAACAATTAGAATTGATCTACTCTCAGTCTGGGATCCTACAAAAATACTTTCCAGATGCTCTTGGATCTAAGGTTGATATAGCCAAGTCGAAGCCAGGTCCCCATGCGGATGGTATCGTTGGATCGGTAGACACAAATGCGGTGAACTTGTTGAGCCAATTGCAGCAGTTGTCTTTGAAAACTGCTTTTAACAACCAAGTCACATCGTCTAACCCTCCGCCTTCCCAAACCTCTTTGATTAATGCCGTCCAATCTGATAACCCTAAAGGAAATCAAAATTCCAATGGGAAAAAGAAAGGACGAGGTAAGAAAAAGAACCAGGATGGGAAGGCTGATGCAAATAAATCCGGCAATAATGCTGGTGGTGGTAGAAATGAGTCTAGAAAGAAAGTCAAGTTTCCATGCAAGCTATGCAGTGGAGACCATTTAACTCATCTTTGCCCAAATATTGAAGATGCTCAGTGCTTGTTAGGGCAGCAAGAGACTTCTAGTTCTTAGGCTGTGTTAACCAACCCTTTTCCCCAAGGGCAACAACTTCTTGCTCGCGCGAGTTCAAACCCTGGAACCTCCGCAGGGGGCAACCAGGAAGGAGAAAAATCATCAAATGTTTTCATGATGGGTTCTAACGTCCATGTGGCTACTCGGTCACATGATTACAGTGAAGCCGAAACTTCCAAGGACAAGACTGCTCCCGGAAATACCGACCTTCATGTTGAGTGACCCCCTGTCGAGACTATACCATGGATACCGAAAGGTTCCGCTAAACGCGCGACTATTAACCCTAATGCTAGGGCCGCCCAGAACTACTCCATTGTTGAGGATCTGGCTCAGAGTCCATGCACTATGTCCGCTTTAGAGGTTCTCCAGTCATGTTCGGCTCAGCGAAGTGCTTTACTTTCCGCGATTGGGGCAGTTGATCCAACTAACTCTTTAGTGCTCACTTTTGACATGTTAAATGTCAAAAAGCGACTCCTCATCATATGGCTTTCCAAATAAAGTCTACATACTGGAAAATTAACATTTTCGCACCGTTATTGATGAAGGAGCTTCCACGTGCATCATGTCGATGTCATGCTGGAAGGCTATTGGATCCCCTTCGGCTGTTCCTTCACCTACCATCCTGATTGCGTTTGATGGCCATTCTCATAAGCTGCATGGGATTATCCCGGCCATTCCTATATGTGTTGGGGGGAAGGTCGTCAATATTGAAGTAGAAGTCATAGATGATAACCTAGACTATAATCTCCTCTTAGGAAGGAACTGGGTATACGAAATGGACGCCGTTGTTTTGACTCTGTTTTGTATCATTTGCTTTCCTCATGAGGGGAAAATCGTTAAGGTTGATCAATTGGATTATTGTCCAGTCGATCCTCAAGCAATCTCTGACTCTACTGTTCCCTTAGTGGATAACCCTCATCCGTCGATTGAGAATTTAGGAGTTGGGATGTATTCCTCACTAATGGGTACCTTTGATCCTCCCTCTCCTATCGCTAGAATCAATGTCGTTTCATCATCTAAGGAGTCTCCTCGAGAAGAGTTCTTCCGAACTCATTATTTTTCAGACCATTGGACCTTGCCTTCACCTACAACCACATTAGCTAAAGGAAAAGTAAATGGAATGGAATTCCCTATGTCTACAGCTGAGCTTAGATATCATTCTATCGTTAACTCTGCAGACAACCAATCTACTCCTTTTTCCAAAGAGGAGTTAGATGGTGATGTGGCTCCGGCCTGGAGCCTTGATTCTACCTCTGCCTTGGACTGCTTAGATTCGGTTTTACCTTCTGAAGAAGCAATCCTCAAAGCAATGATGGGTATAGATCGACCTTGGGAAGACTTACACCATCGTTCATACTTTCTTCCTCCATTGCAGGAAGTAGAATCTAGGTTCTCAGAACTCTTTACTAGTGATGTTTGTACGGTCTCAAATTCTTTGGCTCCAGCACACTTTTGTGCCGAAGGTAATATGTCGGTGATTTCAAAAATGATACCTATAAACATCTCTAGGGACCCTAACGTGATCTAGAATCTCTTCGTCAGAATCGAATGTTCCCCTGAAGAAATTCAAGTTTACACTGACCTTTTCAAGGAATTTCAAGACGTATTCACTTGGTCTTATGAAGAAATGCCTGGCATTGATCCTTCTATAGTTCAACATGAGATCAAGACGTATGAAAACGCCAAACCGGTCTGTCAAAGGCTTCAACCGGCTAACCCTAGGAAGGCAGCAGCAATTAAAGCTGAAGTTGAGAAGCTACTCAAAGCGGGTTTTATATACCCTGTTCCTCTTATGGATTGGGTTTCGAATCCAGTCCCTGTGGATAAAAAGCAAGGAACAATCCGAGTATGCATCGATTTTAGGGACCTAAACAAGGCTTGTCACAAAGATAATTAACCCATGCCATTCATTGATCAGATTATCGACGAGTGTGCGGATAATGAGATTTTTTCCTTCATGGATGGTTTTTCCGGTTATAATCAAATTTCTATCCGTCCGGAAGATCAACATAAGACAACCTTTATATGTCCCTGGGGTACCTTTGCATACAGAAAGATACCTTTTGGTATTAAAAATGTTGGAGCCACTTTTCAGTGAGCCATGTCATATGCTTTCCACGACATTAAACATATCATCGAAGCATACTTGGATGATCTCGCTACTAGTTCTCGAAGAGAACTAATCACCCTAGTCATCTTCGAATGGTTTTTGAGCGATGTCATTTTTATAAAATCCGGTTGAATCCCAACAAGTTCGTTTTCGCGGTTACGTCTGGTCGGTTGTTAAGGTTCATCGTGTCAAATGAAGGGATTAGGGTTGATCCCTTCAAGGTTGAGGCAATAGTTCAGTTGCCTCCCCCGTCCTCAATTCGAAAACTTCAAAGTCTTCAGGGGAAGGCTAATTTCTTAAGACGGTTTATAGCGAACTATGCCGAGATCACTAAAGGGTTCATGCATTTGCTACGGAAAGGAGTTCCATTTGTGTGGGACGTTTTTGCGCAGCGGTCGTACAATGCTTTGAAAAAGGCATTAGTCTCTGCCCCGCTTTTGAGTCCACCGGATTATAGTAGGGACTTCCTTTTATATCTTGCTGCAGCAGAATCAACCATTTGTATGGTTCTCGTTCAGGAGGATGATGCTCTCACCGAGCATGTGATTTATTATTTGAGCCAAGGCTTAATAGGTCCTGAACTTCGCTACTCTCCAGTTGAGAAGTTGGCCTTGGCAGCTATCCATGTTGTCCAACGGCTCCGTCATTATATCCTACTACGCAAAACTTTTGTCTTAGCGGCGGTCAATCCATTTCAATTTTTCCTCAGTAGGCGAGTGATTGGGGGCAAATATAATCGATGGATAGTCATTTTGCAAGAATTTGATCTTGAGTTCTTGTCTGCCAAGTCTAAGAAATCCATGGTTTTTGCTGAGTTAATTTCTGAGCTGCCTTGTGGAGAGGATATTGTTTATGAGGAAAGTTTTATCAACCAACATTTATTCCTCATCTCTTCACTCGACCCTTGGTATGGAGATATCATTTTCTATCTCCAGACTTCAAATTTTCCCTCTACTTTATCCAAGGATGAACGTCAAAAATTACGTCACCTGGCTAAAAATTATGTTATCATTGGTGACACATTATACCGTCGAGGGGTTGATTCAATCATTCGGCGCTGTTTAACCTTAGAGGAAGCAGAGTCAGTGCTAAATGACTACCACAGTGGAGCTTGTGGTGGTCATCTATCAGGGCTTACTATAGCCCAGCGCATCTTGCGTGCCAGCTATTTTTGGCCTTCACTCTTTAAAGACTGTGTTGAAGCGATCAAACGCTTTCACCCCTGTCAAATTTATACTCGGAAGATGCGCGCACATCCAGCTCCTCTTTTTCCCATTGTCACCGTCGGTCCCTTTACTAAGTGGGGTATTGATTTTACAACTTGTAATCCGCCTTCAGAGGCGAATCACAGGTACATCGTGGCTCTAGACTACTTTACGAAGTGGGCAGAGGCCATGCCCACTTATAAAAATGATAGTGACACGGGAGCATTGTTCCTTTTTAATCAGATTATCTCAAGATTCGGTATCCCAAAAGAGATTGTCACTGATCATGGCAATCATTTCCAAAATCAACTGATGTCCGAATTGGCTCTCAAATTGGGTTTCTGGTAGGAGCATTCGTCTCCTTATTGTCCTCAGGCCAATGGACAGGTCGAGGCAGTCAATAAAACTCTTAAGACGATCCTCCAACAGACAATCGACAAAAATCGGTCCAATTGGAATCTTATGTTGTATCCGGCTCTTTGGGCATACTGGACCTCCGTAAAGACTGCTACTCGTTTTATAGTTGGTTTATGGGATGGAATCTATCTTTCCGGTTGAATGTGAAATTCCATCTCTTAAGTTAGCTATTGAGCTCCTTCCAGAGACTTCAAGTCTCGAAGAGCACCTCCTTCACTTGGAACATCTCGATGAGCAGCGTCGAGATGCTGCCACGATGAATGAGGCTCATAAGAAAAGGGTTAAAATGCAGTATGATAAAGCTGTCCGTCCTCAAGTCTTTTCTGAAGGTGACCTTGTCTTGGTCTATGACCAAGATAAGGACACCTTGGGGGTAGGCAAGTTTAAGCCTAGTGGTAAGGTCCTTTCATTATTAAACGAGTTTTAGAAAAAGGGTCGTATGAGTTAATCGATTTTGAGGGAAACAAGCTGGCGAAGCCCCGAAACAGGCTCTACCTAAAGAAGTAGTTTTCTTAAGTAGGAATTAGGCAATGGCTTCTTTGTACATTATGTATATTTGTACATATCTCATCGAGAGTTTTTTGATATCAACACTTTTTGGTCTGTTGTGGCAGGTGTTGATGGACGATTTGGTCTATTTTGGGTTCATCGATGGTGCTAGTCAGCACACTTGGAATCTTGCTTTCGCAGCTTGGGTACTCTATTATCCAACTGGTCAATTGATAGTATCAAGGGGAGTATGCATTGGTCCCGCTTCAAACAATATGGCTGAGTATACTGCCGTTATTAATTTACTATCCGAGGCAATTTCTCACGAAATCGACTCATTGGTAGTTTATCTTGATCCTCAATTGATAGTGTCACAATTAAACAACATTTATTAGGTAAGGGATCCATGTTTATATCGCCAGTATTTAAGGGTGAGGTTTTTGCAAAGATCATTCACTTATATTAATTATTTGCACATTCCAATATCTCATAACTGGTTAGCAGATTCTATCGCTAATCAAGCATTAGACTGGCACATCAATCATTCATCACAATAAAATCAAGCATCAAAAAGTCAAACTATATATATCTATCTATCTATATATATATATATATATATATAGATAGATAGATATATCATAAAACATCTCGAGTGTACATAACTTTGTCCAAAAAATATACAAAATTGGGACTCAAATGCCCATAATCATGTCCGGCATATCTAATGCCCCGGCTCAGGATGAGCGTCTAAGTAGGCAACTACTGCATTGGCCACACGCTGAAAAGTGCGAACCCAGTCACGTGGCATGCCAACCACATGATGCTGCATATCCTCAGGAAGGTCCTCTACGGCAGCCATCGGTACTCGGTGAGTCAGTCTCACCAAGTGTCACTGAACGGTATGTAGAAGTCGTTTTGTATCAGCAGCCGCCTCTTCAGCTCCTCGGCCGCACCGTCCATGCCGTGGGAACCCATCTGGTCGTACCGGCCCAATATCTGGAACATGATCATCATATTAGTCATTTGAATCCCATCAAAAATATTTTTCAAAATTCATTATTATATTTGAAAAATCCAAAAAAATCATAAAATCAAAAAATACTTACCAATGTCGCTCCATGCTGTGGTCGGTGGTAATGCTAGATCAGGATCTCCTCGGAAATCCAATCCAGCATAGGGGTAGTCATCTATGGCGATGATCTGTTGATCCCACCAGGTAAAGAAGTCATCGTCAAATGCAGTCCGTGAGACGTCCCCACCCCCTAGACGTTTCATCATATCGGCCCACCTGCCCATGCGTGGATCTCGTGGGGTGCTGATGGAAACTGCTACCTTAGGGTGGTGTGCTGGGACCCTCTCAAAAAAGAAAGAACACAGAATAGTCCCATATCCAAAGTTTTTGGTCTGTCCCCTCTTGAGAGAAGTGAGTTGGCTCTTCATGCTGGCCAGAAGAGGAGTACACCAGTCAAATACAGTGGTGAGACAATCAACTGCCACGCTCATGGTTAGTCGTGGGGCCTGGTGCAGAGAAGCTGATCCGTTCAATCGAGCTATGGTGAACAAGATTATCCTGAGCAGTAAACTCGCCACATGTGTGATGAAATCTGACTCCCAACCTTCTTTGGATGTCTCGGGAAATATATCTGTACGTAGTCCTTGATCGAGAGACTACTCCGTGTCCTGCCCCAGGAATGTACTACCTGTCCCCTTCGAGAAAGGCTCGTGACGAAATAGATATCTTCCACTTCTATCCTGAGCGGCATCTGGTCGATCATAAAGGCATCCTCCTCGATATTCCAGTAATCAATGAGCATCTCAAGCAGACATGTGTTTGCTTTCATATTCGGTAGTTTGAAGAATTTCAGAAAACCACATCCCCGTAGGGCATCCAAAGCATCAGGATCGTTCATGACCTCATCATCTACCGCGGCATGCTCTATTTCTCGCCAAGTGACCGACATCCTGAAGAAAAAATGATTTTCAACCGTTAGTTTTATGTTTAAAAATGTTCGCGGTGTACACACGGGTCCCTATGCACACAGTCGCGTATAGGGCCCGCGTGTACGTGGGTTTCATATTACCAACCCGCGTATACGTCGCAGTGAAATTTCTGGCAAAAAATTCAACGATAAAACATTAATGAAAAATTCTAAAACTAGTCACAATCAATTGCAAGACAAGTATAAGAGTTACCTGGAGGTTTTTGAAGAATCTGAACGGTTGAATTTGGCATATGGGAACTCCAATCTTTTGCTCTCAAACTCAAATGGTGAAAATGGTGAGTCCAAAACCTATTTTATAGGTTTTGAAAATGCAAAATTTTTTCAAAAATTTTATTTTGTTTGGCCTCATGTGACTTTTAACTTGGGAGCTTAGAATGTCGAGAACGGTGTGATTTTCAGGACATTTTGGACATTTTTCTGATAGTTTCGAGACAGTTCCATGACTGTTGACCCGTCATGGTAGGTATCGTTTTCTCACTGGCATATAGGTTAGGGAAGCCATTTTTCCGTTGCATTATGCATACTAGCCTCCATCTGTCGATGCACTAGCCATAGGGTCGATCCCATCGTGTTATGGTTCATAAGCCATCTTCACTCGCCATTTTTTTAAATCATGACACGATGGTAGAGCCATCCTTTACATGGGCATCGTAGTTAGCACCTCACTGACATTTGTTGCCCATGCTGCTCCGATTTGAGTAGGCTCGGGAGTCCTCTGTAGTCCCGCCATGACTTATGCATTGAAGACTCATTCCTCTCAGCTTCTTCGCTTCATTATAGCCTTATACCCTAGAGGCTCCTTTGTGTTGAGTTGTACTACTGCATTGCATGTCGACTACTTGCACCTTTTGGCCTAGAGCCGGCTTCACTTGGACTCGTGTTTAATCCAACTTTTGACCATAACGACTGCAAAATCAACCTTGCATACCTTTGACTTCTGTAGCTTGACAAACCTTGACGCATGGAAGGAACGCACCTTTCAGTGTCATTGACCAGTTTTCACCTCCTTGCATTGAGCATAGGAACGTTCCAATCCCAGGAACTAGATCATCTGTTTCACCGACACTCGTTTTTTCCGCTGTACTATATCATTCTTTTATTCTTTTTCCAGCTTAAAGAAAAATAGAAAAAAATTATATATTCCAAAAAGAGCGGGAACAGGACAGTGTTTCCATTTATTGTTGGCAGCTAGAGTCAGTCGTGTTGCCCTTGAACAAAGCACTCAAAGCAAAGTCTCCTTCGTTTGGGTGGGATTTAGTTTGACTTAGGTACGCCTTAACCTTGTTATTGAGTCAGTTCTCCCCCGATTGGTTATCTCTTCCAATCATATGGAGGGTTCGTTCGTGCCTCCTGCATGACGAACTTATACAGAGTCATCATATGCTGCCACATAGTCACATTGAGTCGTGCTTTTGTTCAAGGAAAGTTAGCCTAAGTCAGCCTCTCTGCAGTGTCTCTTGACTCATCTTTCAGTCGGTCATCCCTGGTTGTCACTGTCATGTCTATCATCACATCAGCTATATTGGTCCTTTACTCGTGCCGGTTTGAGAAGGTCTCCATTGAATTCTTGCTGGCGGGTCTTGTCCTTATCAATGACGACATCTTGCTCTGAGGAAAGGCCTAGAGCTGCACCCTGGCCCTATTTTCATTATTGATAGGTCACCTTGTGCTCAGCATCGATCAGTATCATGGGTCTTTGATTGAGTGGTTTCCCTTGTGTTCGACATCATCTTACATTATCACACATTGGGATTCATGCAATACCTTGGTTTCCATTTGACCCTATTGGTGGATACCTCGCCTCTGTGTCAGCTTCCATTATTGGTTGGTTCAGAGGGTTTCTGTCATGCGCTAGCCATATTTTGTGTACGCCGGAAACGTACATTGGTTGGGTTACTACATCTCTTTCATCCGATTCCTTCCACATTATTTGCCTACGGGTTACACTCGCGCTATATTGATGAAGGATGCCTTAATGCCTTCCTTCTAGCGGATCTTTCCCTGTCGACTCCGACTCATTGCTCTGGGGCAAAGATCTAGAGTCCATTTGGCAGTACCTTGGGGTTTGCAGTCATTAGTGGTAGATCCTTCGCTATCGACAGTGGGAAACCATCATTGTCTCCTGATCAATAGATTCTTACAAGTGTTCGACTCCCGCTCATCTATTCATACTTGTTAGATTGTACTGGGTACCTTGACGCTCATTATCATTATCGGTGAGTAGTCTCACATTTGTTAACGGTATACATAAATGACCGGTAATCAAACGATTTCTCACATGGTCGACTTCAGATCATTTATTCCCATGGTGTAGAAATGTACCACGACGGTTGGTGAAGACCTCAAGTTGTATCAACATTCATTCGTTCACTTGACAGTTGCTCCTGTTGCTGCTAGTTGATACCATTCCACCTTATATGTTGCAGTCAGTCATGGCGACATTCTATATGCTGGCACCTGAGTTTGCAGTGTAGTACCATCCTATTCCATCATGTTCAGTTGGTACCTTTTGGGATCAGTCTTTGATATCAGTGATCCGTTGCATCTTTCAGCATCAATGACAGTCTTATATGTGATATTCAGACATGTACTTGTTCGATCATGATCAGATGATCCATCATGTATTTTCCAGTCATTTATACTTGCATACTTAGTAGATCTGCTTGTACTTGATATGCAGACATGCTTTACTTTTTCTGAGCATGGGTATGCCCTCCTCAGATAGTGTTTCTTTCTGATCTCCTTTTGTGGCTTGGCAGGCTGAACTCTGGTGAAGTCCTTCTCGGTTTTTGATAGATTTCCTTTCTATGTACTTGCTTAATACATTTCGGCCATCATGTACCCCTTCTGACCTCATATATTAGGGGGCATCTGTTATAGCTCCAAATCTCACTCTTATGGTTTGTGATGTTGCACTCATGGCCTAGGGCAACCCCTCCTTCCAGACCTGGTCCAAAAATTTAAAAAACAGTGTTTTATCCCTTATACACGACATTTCCCTAAGTTAAACGTGTGTATACGCAGGTAGGTGTATACCCAACCTGCATATATGTATTAAAAAACTTAAAAAAATATAAAACTCCTTAATTTCGGGTGGAGATCGCGGGTTTTACCTGTTGACCACCTGTTAGTGCCCGTGGCCCAACTGTTCCCAACCAATTCCAAACTAAAAAACTACTTTGGGAGAAGTATAAAAAGGCTTCAATGGGAAGGCCTAAAGGAAGAGAGAAGAGAGAGAAAGTTTATTATGTGACATTTCCCTGACCAGGTCTGAAGATCCTTGTGCCTCCTGCACTTCCCCCATTTTTACAGGAAACCCTTGTTTCCTTGTGTGTTGATGTCCATCCACTACTTGTGATATCATGGAGTAAGTCATGGAAGGAGTTTGTTAAAGGCTTGAGACTGGACGAATATGGAGGAAGGCTTCGCTTGTAGCCTGCGAAAGGACGACTCAGGTGAAATTATTCCTTTCTGTACTTTATTTGTCTATAATAAAAGAAACACGTCTTTGTTCCCGATATAAATCTTCTTCATGTTTATGATATTCATGTTAGAATTCATATGTGAATGGTTGTTTAATTGCATAACTAACTACCTTTCTTTATAATATGAAGATGGTTTCTTTATAATGTTTAGTCCATATATTGTTGTACTTTCTTGAATTGGTTGTTGTGCAGGTCAAAGGAGCAAAAGGAACTCCAAGAAGGGTTTGGACCCTAAAGGACCTTCTCAAACGTAGGACCTTAGGTACGCCCCTTATCATAGAATTTGCTTATATTAGCATAATGGCTGTGTGGAATGTGTGTTTCTCTGTATAGAAAAATTTCATTCTGCTAGGGTTTCAACCCAAAAGCCCTAGGGGAACATTTCCCTTAACAATTGTTGAGGAATCACTTGTTTCTATTACTTCCTCTTTGTCCTCATGTGGTATATATGCTTTCACATTGACTGTCTTCTCTAAAATTCCATCCCATGCTTCCTCTTTTATGAACTGCACATCTCTGTTGATTATGACCTTCTTGGTTGATGGATTGTAGAGCTTGTATGCCTTGGATTCATCACTATATCCAAAAAATATAAATTTCTCCCACTTGTTTTCCAACTTCTTCCTCAACTCATCGAGGACATGTGCATAAGCCACACATCCAAAAACTCTCATGTGAGTGACACTATGTTTTCTTCCACTCCATGCCTCTTCAGGAACTACGTTCTGGATGCTTTTGGTTGGACATCTATTCAAGATATATGCTGCACAAGCGACAACTTCAGCCCAATAATCATTTGGCAAATGATTTGCCTTCAACATACTCCTTGCCATTTCCATAATGGTCTTATTCTTCCTTTCCGCCACACCATTTTGCTGAGGTGTATACCTTGTTGTAAATTTCTTGTGAATTCCATGCTCCCTACAAAATCGAAGGAAGTCATTTGAGATGTATTCGCCACCTCTGTCAGTCCTGAGGACTTTGATGTAGTGTCCGCTTTGCTTCTCAACAAGAGCCTTCTATTGGCGAAAGCGCTCAAACACTTCACTTTTCTGTTTTAGGAGATAGACCCATGTCTTCCTTGTGTAGTCATCTATGAAGGTCAATACATAGTTGCTGCCACCAATTGATGGTGTCTGCATTGATCCACATAAATCTGAGTGGACGATCTCCAAAGGTGTCTTTGCCCTTACTGACTTTCCTGCTGGAAATGTCTCTCTATGTTTCTTGCCCAAGGTACATCCTTCACATAGGCTGTTTGGTTTTTCTATGAGTGGCAAACCCTTCACCATGCCTTTCATATGCATCAAATTCAAACCTCAAAAGTTGAGATGTCCAAATCTCAAGTGCCATAACCAATTTTCATCTTTGACCTCTGACTGAAATTTCATTTGTGTGACAACTGCCCCTTTTCTTCCATCCTCTTGTGAGTTCATTGAGAGTTTTGCTTATGCACCTTCTTCCTTCAAATCCGATCTTATCTTTAGGGGAAACATTCTATTGTTTGTCATTTGAACCTTTGCAATCAGTTGTCTGCTTGGAGGCCTATCCAAAATTATGCACACATCATTTTTGAAGAAGACATTATAACCCTTTTGCATGAGTTGTCCAATGCTTATGAGGTTATGCTTCAGACCAGGGACAAAGTTAACATCTAAGATGTACTTCTTCTCCCCCTTCTTTGTTAGGATATTAACTCTTCCTTTTCCCATGACAGAGGCTTTTCTATTAGTCCCTAATGTCACTTCAAATTTCCCACTTTCATCTAGATTAGAAAATATTTCTATGTTTCCTGACATGTGGTTACTGCACCCTGAATCTAGATACCATATATCACTATGTTTTTCTTGTTCTACATTACAAGCTAAAAACATGCTATCATGGTTCTGATTTTCTTTTGTAAAATTTACACTTGGTTTGTTACTAATGTCATATTGCTTCCTTCTACATCCATTTGCATAATGACCATACTTCTTACAGTAATGACATTGAAATTGAGATTTATCATACCTCTGACCTTGTGCTTGATTTTGGCTTGGGCCTTGACTTGGATTTTGATTGCTGCCCCTTCCACTTGAGCTTGAAGGGCTGCTTCTTCCACCTTTGTGTGGGATTCTTCCTCTTCCTCTAGCATATGATCTTCCTCTGCCTCGACCTTGACCAAAGGAAACTTGTGTCTTGAAAGCATGCTCCAATGAGGAGCTTGTTGCTCTATTCAGTCTATGTTCATGAGAAATCAGTGATGCATGAAGCTCATCCACTGAGAACTGTGAGAGATCCTTTGTCTCTTCTATGGCCACAACAATGGCATCAAACCTTGCTGGCAGGCTTCTCAAAACTTTCTCAACTATTCTCCTTTCTTCAAGTGTCTCACCATGAGACCTAATTTGAGTAACCAACCCAATTACATGTGTAAAAAACGATTCTACATTCTCAGACTCTTTCATAAAAAGTGTTTCAAAATCTCTTCTCAACATTTGCAGCTTTGTTGTCTTGACTTTTTCCATCCCTTAATAGGCTTTCTAGAGGGTGTCCCATGCTTGCTTGGACTTCGTTGCTGCTGCAACCCTTGGGAAAATTCTTTCATGAACTTCTTGGAAAATATAGAACAGGGCTTTTGAATCCTTCTTCCTTTTGTCCCTTAACAAATCTTTTTCTTGTTGAGATAAGGCATTGTATGTTGCTGCATCTGTTAGTTCTTGAAAACCATTCTCTACCAAATCCCAAATGTCTTGAGATGAAAATAGGGCCTTCATTGTAATAGCCCAATAATCATAATTTTTGCCACTAAATTGAGGTATCCGAGGATTATTCAAGCTTGTGATTGATGTTGCCATTTCTTAGTATAAATAAAAATTTCTACCTGCTGGTAAATTCGCTCCAAAGGAAAAAACAATCTGCCCTCAATTTTTTTTTAAATTGCTAGTAAAAACACTTGTTTTTACACTAGCAATATTTAACCTGCTTTGTCAACCTCATTCGAGCCTGCATTTCAGGGCCATGAATCTCCCCTCTTGTAAATGGCAGACTTGGAGATGCTTTCCAATCCTCCAGAGGCCTCCGACAAGGTTGCCCCCTCTCACCTTATCTCTTCATTCTAATGGTTGAATCCTTTAGTAGAGCGTTGGACTTCAACAGAAGAGTTGGCTTAATCATAGGAATAAAATTTGGGGACGGGGTCAAGAACATAAATCATTCACAATTTGCCGATGACACCCTGCTGATTGGAGGGGCCTCCACCACAATAGCCAAGCGTTTCAAATCTCTCCTTGACAGTTACATGAGCTACTCTGGTGGAATGGTAAATAATTTGAAAAGCTACATATATGGCTGGAACACAACAGTACAGGTGCTTCACAATATCACCAACATCTTTGGAGTCACATGCAAGTATGATTGGACTCACTTCTCTTACTTGGGCATGCCTGTAAGTGCTAGACCTTTGAGAGCAGAAGTCTGGGACACAGTAGTTGAAAAAATGAAAAGAAAAGTATAGCAGTGGGGATCTATTTGGCTCAACCCAGCTGGTCACCTCACTCTTCTTAAGTCAGGTATATCTTCTCTCCCCCTATATCATTTTTCTCTTCTTCAAGCTCCGGCCTCCTTCCACAACAAAATGGAAATCGTCCTTCGCCAATTCCTATGGCAGGGGGGGAAAATGATAAAAAGAAATTCAACTTGATTAATTGGAAGCAGGTGATCCAGCCCCAAGACCGAGGAGGTCTTGGAATTAGATCTCCTAAATTTCTCAATTTAGCCTTTGGAGGCAAAATTGTCTGGAGACTCATTACTGGACTCCTAGCATGGTGGAAAAAAGTTCTGGAAATTAAATACCTCAATTTTCCTAGACAACAACTTCTTGATCGAGATATACCCAATAGAGAATCCTCCAAAATTTGACGATTATGGAAGAGAGAAATTCCACTAATCACTCAAAATACTTCAAAAATCCCCAAGGGAGGTGCAAGCATCAATATTGGAGCACACAGAATCATGGGTCAGCAGCCAATAAACAGACATGGGGGAGTCCACCCTATCCTTTCCTTTTTTGATAGAACAAGCATTCATTACCTGGACCAGATCTCCCAATGGGATCCTCACACCCTTCTTTGGTTAGGTTGGGCCTTCCCAGCCATACCCAACAGTCTTAACGCAAGTCTTTCTGTCCTTCAATCCCATTTGCATAGTAGAACCCCTGTCAAAAAGAAAGATCTTGGTGGGTTTCGTTGGGATCCATCCAGATCCTATTACACCATCCAAGCTGCTCACCATTATATTTGCAACATCAGCTACCCATGCCAAGTTGGCACCACTGGAAGGTGGTTTGGAAATCTAAGGCAATTCCAAAAATCAAGTTTTTTCTCTGGACCCTCCTCAAAGGGAAAGTCCTCACGGCCAAAAATTTGCAAAAGAGAGGAATTAATGGCCCCTCTCGTTGTCCTAACTGCTTAGCTGCTGAAGAATCAATGCATCATCTCTTTATTGAATTCCCTTTTGCCATCAATTGCTGGAGGAACTTGTCTCATAACAATCAAATCCCATGGAACACCCAAAACACCATAGGAGAAATTCTTTACAAATGGAAAAAAAACTACCCCTGGCAGCATAGGAAAAATAACACAGTGAAGAGAGTGTGGGACATACTTCCCCACAATATGCTATGGAATATTTGGCTGGCACGAAATCAGAAGGTTTTTAAGGATAAGGACTCAACTGTTAGAAGCCTTTTCACCAAGGCAAGGAGTCTCGCCCTTGAGATCATCTTAGTTAAGAATCTGAGAAGTATAAATGTCAGTGAACTTAGCATAGAAGAACACATTTTCATTGGACACCTGTTAGACCAAAACACCAACAATCAGAAGGGAAATGTTGCTAGCAACAGAGACAACAATGTCTCCCCTAATTGGAAGATTAGGCTAACAGAGGAAGAATTTGCAAGTTGGCTCAAAAACAGCAATAGGCATTATCACTGTTTCGATGGGGCCTCAAAGTCGGATCCTGGGGCAGCAGGGGCGGGAGGAGTGATTTTTAATGCTAATGGAGATACCATACACTCATACGAGTGGGGTCTTGGCCATACTTCCAATAACAGAGCAGAAGCCCTGGCCCTTTACCAAGGTCTTATCCAACTTGGGAAGCTTGGTATAGACACAGTCACGATTTTGGGAGACTCGGTGATAGTCGTCAATGCAATGGTTCAAAACAGGGATCTTCCCAATGCTCTCCTTCAGCAAATTATCAGACAGTGCCAAATTTTAGGACACCACATGAAATATGTGCGCTACTATCATGTTTTGCGATCGCTCAATAAAATTGCTGACAGTCAAGCCAACAAAGCTTGTGCCAGATCACTGGGCTGCCTTATCTGCAATGGCATGGAACCATTTCAGCATATACCATAATGAAGAGACCTCCTGGATCCGAACAACATCTCAGCTCATCCGATATACCTTTGGTTTTTGATGTTCCTTTTTCCCGAAGAAACAATAGAAAAGGAACAACAGAAAATACAGCAGAAAAGGAACAACAGAAAAAATGGAACAACAGAAAAGGAGTAGCAGAAAAGAAAAACGTAGCTCCAACAAGTTCTTCAAGCTTGAAGCAAGTCGGCACCGATGACAAACCTAAAGAGTCCACTACTCGACACATCAGCCATAGTAATATAGATTGATATGCTTTGTAAATGTTGTCATTTACTATTGTAGTTTGTTAGGATTTACCTTTGGTCTTTGGTTTTTAGAAGCCCAAAAGGCAAGATTAAGGAGGAATTTTGTTTAAGCTGTAACTCCTTCTTCCCTAGCTCTTCTTGGCACCTCAGCATGTTTTTTAGGAGCTCAGTCTCCCTCTTTTTTCAGATTTATAATAGCAACCAAATTTTTCAAAAAAAAAATATTTAACCTGCTCTGATACCATGTTAGAAAAATAAATTTTACGGGGTAGACGAACTTAGAAATTAGTTGCGGCAAAGTAGGCAAGGTCAACTTCAGTTGCGGGAAGGTAAATCTTTAGGTTGCGGCGAGGATATTGCAACCACACAGGGACTTAATTAAACGTGGGAAAAAACTCATGACAAAACAGAGTAAAATAAAAGAGGTTGTGGAAATTTACTTGTGTAAGATTAAAACCATAATGTAAGTGACCACACTTTATATTATATTTTAAAACATAAAGGAATTACATTCACGTGATAAATGGAGGCTGCAGCTCCAAGTGAAAAACACAACAAACTTACTGCAATTTACACATTATTGGGTTGCAGAGTAAAATTCTGTAAAACCCCATAAAACTGGTTTTCACGCGTCCACCAAAATTTCATCCACGATTTTCTCCTCACTACCTCATAGAGTCTTGCTCTCTAAATTGACCAACATGCCCAACATTACAAATGAATTTTACTTGCATATTTATCTTAACATACAAATTGACATTAATTACATGACAGAGAAAATATCTAAGATGCAACATGGGCGAATTTACATAGTAAATAATTTTCTAAACTTGCAGGTGTTGTGGAGTGTGGGCAACAATCGTGGAATGAATGTTTGCCCATATCTAATTAATAAACTTCATTAAATGCTTTAATCTGTGTGATGTGTTGCGGAATGGTCCGCTCTGAACTTCTGTTATGACTTCTGTCTTTCTGCCTGCAAACAAAATCACAACTATGTAGTAGTTGACTATGCAAACATAATGGTTGTTAGTGTGATTAAGGCAGTGGTTGGGATTATTATTTCCAACAACGACAGTGCCATGCCAACTTTCATAACCCGGAGATGCGCTTTCTAATTTGTAATTGTATTTGGGAGGGTTAGAGAGACACAGGTTCGAGGAGTGTTCACATGACCAAATTATTTGTTTCACTGTTGGCAATGCTAAAGCCATCTCGGTATTTGTAGAGGTGGTAGAAAGCTCTCAGAATGTCGAAAGCATGTTTCTTGGAGGAGATGGGAACATTGTTGTCTTGTTTCAAAAACTCCCAATTTATTTCTTTCATATTTTCCTCTATCAGGCTCTTTATGTGATTCAAAGCATCTTCTTCTATTGCTCCAGGGTTGTCCTTCATATAATAGGATATAGAAGAAGCTTCTTCACCATGGCTCTGCTTAGCCTACATTCAATATCATCCAATTTCATTTCAATTCCAAATCCAAACCAAAACCAAAACTAGTTTTGAAACCAATTAAATGCAGTACTTTAGGTTTGATTTTATATAGAAGCTGCAATGCCAATTTACCTGGTAGCCGCACATGTCACCTCTTAGTCGAAGGATGGAAGATGCCAAATCATTCAATCTCGATGGAAAATCAATCTCTTGCAAGACATGAAGGGGAAGGGGAATATCCAACGCAGTGTTGCCGGGTAGCGCCCCCCCCGCCCCCACAATCCTGCTCCCAATCAGCGCTCCGGGCGGGAGCGACTCGGGAGCAGGTCGGGAGCGTGCTCCCTAAAAAAAATGCTCCCTGCCTTTTCGGGAGCGTTTAGCCTTTTTTGCAAAAAAATTTTGCAGTAATGTTCTAAATGCAATTTTTTTTCAAAGAAACATATAAGTTTTGAGTGGGGCAACTTAATGATCAAGCCTATGGCCCTAGTATTGATATCCTTTTACTTAAATATTTAACATTACCATGAAATGACTCAAGATGTTTGAGAGTGGTTCTGACCTCATTGGATTTCATATGGAGAAAGTAGAATTTTAGATTTCATTCAAAATCCAGCAGACTTATCAGTTTTTCAGGATTTTAGGATTGCAATGTTTCCATTGAATTTTGTCATGTATTAGGGTATGGAACTCATATTTAATCAAGATCACCAATCCCTCTATGTACCTTGATGTTAGTGACATTGGTTGTCGAACTCCTCTATCATGACCCTCCTAAAAACATACGCATCACTCAAACAAATTCTTGACTTGACATGCTATGCTTTTTCTATCTTATGTTAATGCTTAGAGGGTGATATTAATGACAAAGATCCTTATACAGATACAAAGGTAATGACAAAGATACCTCTGGATATTAATGCTTAGAGGGTGATATTAATGACAAAGACCTTGATTTTCCAACAAGACTAAAAAATTAGACATTTCTCGTGGTGGCAAGAGGCCCAAGCATAAGCAATAGATAATAGATTTACTTGTCTATTCTAGTTTCTAGTAGTTTTTATAACTATTGACTCTTTCATATTGATTATGATATATTTTTAAACAATATATGGCAATTTAAGTTTGAAGTTGGCAATTATAACTCATTAGTAATGAATTATGAACATGATGCTTCATGAAAGTTGAAAGTTGTTTCATTTCATTTTATAACATTTCATTTCATGTTAGATATTATTTGTTGTAATGGTTACACTTAGCTTACAAGTACAACTTTGGTGATCAATGATGATAAATGTTATATATTGAATTTTGAAAGCTTTAAACTTTAAGATTGATGAATCACGAAACTCAATATGTTGTATGTTATTATGTTACTAACTTGTGGACGTGGTTGATGAAGATTATAACTTCTAGATGATTGTTGTTATATGGTTCAATCTATGTTTTTTTATGTTTTTTGTATCTAATTCATAATTCTACATGTTTTTGTTGACATATATGTATCAAAATATAAAAATATAAAAAGTATATATATTATAGAAAAAACGCTCCGGGATTAGCTCCCAAACTGGGAGTTTTTGAAAATGTAGCTCCCGCACCCGTTTTCGCTCCCGCTCCCAAGTAACATTGATCCAACGTGAGAATGGGTTGTAGTGTGGCTGCTCGATACCCAAAACTCACCTTCACGTTCTCCAAATACTCCTCAAACGTCGGTATATAACCGCTGGACATCCACTTTGCTTCTTCCAGAAACGCATCAAATACGGCTTCCCACTGCGCACCAGTACAGTGCATGCAATGCGAATTAAGTTAGCCTGAGTTTGGATGCCCCCATATTTTACAAACCTATTAATGTTATGAGAAGAAAATAAATATGTTTTTAACTGCAAATATATGTATGGGTTAATATTTTCCACATCGTATTTCGAGCATAGGTGAGCGTGTCTTGGCCTTGAGTCTTCTCCGCCTCTTGACCCATTTGATTAACGCAATTGTAAAACACCATATATATGCCTTTCATATATCCTGGAAGGCACTCCCTGGCGGACGGATCCCATCTAATCATCATAAGCACACACAATTAGTTGCTAATTTTTATTGGATTAAACCATCGATCTAAGCAAGCTAATTAGTCATCACCACCTCTTAATTGCGGCCACCCTTATCCTAATTGCAGGTTCGATAAACCCGCTGACATGGAAATGTGGACCCATCCTTTTATCTCTGTTTATACTGACGGACGTTAATATTAATTACGAAATTATTTTCACCGGAGAATGGTGCTGCCAGAAAATTTCTCAACGCCACCTCTTTCGCTTAAAGTGTATTACATCTGTATAGTCCTTCAGCTTTGATCGCGGAGCTTGAGAGATAAGATATGCACGTGCCTTCAACTTTAATCGTGGAGCTCGAGAGATAAGATATCCATGTGCCTTCACGTGGAGGGAGATTGAGGCTCTTCAAGTCTTCACTTTATAATTTAATGAAAGTCACTCCCCTTAGCTGCACAATTGGAATTAGATTTTGTTTTAAACTAACATATTTTATTTTCTTGGTTCCTAAGAGAATTCATTTAATTTTTATTTAAAAAAATATTAATATAATAGTATTTAAAAAAATATTTTATTTTTTGTTTATACATATCATTTATTTTTTATTTAAATAATTAATAATAATATTAAAAAAAATATTAACAATAACTTTTTATAACCGGTGCAACATATATAATGAAACATCCAGTTTAGGTTACGATGACTGACTGGACAAATCGGTTACACTATGGACGCTAACGTATTAGATTATAAGGAGTAAGTTGGGGATTGCGGGTGTGATAAGTCGAGTGGGAGGTGTTTCTTTATGGATGATTCCAGTAATTCGAGGGAAGAGGGAAGAGCGCTCAAACCTCCGAAATATATATAAAATATTATTAAATAATTTATAAATATCTAAATATTAAAAAAATATTAAACTTTTTTTTTATTATTTTTTAATTACTATAAATATAGATATATAAAATATAGTTTATTATATACTTAAAAAAACTGGTTAAAATTATACATTTCAACTTCTTTTTTTTTTTCTTTTTTTTTAAATTAATGTGGGAACATTATTGAGAACTAAATTTTATAAAGAGGATATTTCCACATTTAATTTTTTACAAATGTGTATATTGTTTATGTCATGTCATCATTATTTCTTTATTGTCTTTTTCAATTTTAAAAGGGAAAACCCAATATTTTCTTTTTCAACATTCCAAAAATAAAAATCTTATGGTTGTCAATTTTTATGTTTAAAAGACTATTCATTTTCTTTTTCCCTAGAATATTTATAACATTAAGATATATTTCTTATAAGTGCTGACCTATTTAATGATAACGATTGTGATAAGTATTAAAAATAGTTTTCTGATCCATGTATTAAATTTATTTAAAATTTTCATGTTTCATCTTCATTTAGTTTGGAAGACTTTTACAAAAGTCAATATTGATACAATTGTTTGCATACATGAACAATTCATAATGAATCATTTACATCATACTTTAAAAAGTTCGCCAAAGTGTTTCTAATGTCATTAAACATTGAGGGAGTCAAAAGAAAAAGTTGTATTAGAGATTTTGAAGCAATCTACCATTTTGAATACAATCCTCAAATATTTTATGGTAATCATCATGAATAAATTTTTTTACAAGAATAAATAATTTAACATAACTTCCATTCAATAAAGAAAAAGTTTTACATATTCATGATTCTTTACAAGATAGATTGCAAACAAGAGTAAGTATGTTCCACCAACGTCTGTCTCATGACATAATATATTGTAGTGTCAAATCATCAATCAAAAGAGAGTAGAGATGCATCCCTAACCACAACAAAAAAGGAAATAATAAACAGGCGAAACCAACAAAAATCCATTTAGTTCAATGCAAAAATGGAAACAAAAAAAACCAAAGATAGGGGAGGGAACTAGATCTAAAAAAAAGCCATGTCATTGCTTTGACCACCATAAAAGAGTTCAAAGAAAATGAACCCAAGGCAGATGGAGAGGCCAATAGTGGAAAGAGAATCTACCTCCAAATTTTGTTCCCGGTAGACATGCCTGGAGTTGATTTCCGGGATGAGAGGTAGGAAATTCCTAATTTGTAGCAACCAGTTGTAGAGATCGGGGACATCAAGAGATGAGATTCCTTTCACCTAGTTAATCATAGATAAGGAGTTTCCAATGATTAATATTTTGTCAATGCCAAGCGAGGAAGCACATTACGAGGCACCCCAAAGAGCTAATAACTCAGCCCTACCGTTGTGTCCTCTACCACCATACCAGGAGAAATGGAAGTGAACATCTAGGTCAAATTGAAGAACAATTGCACATTCATAGTCACCACCGGAGGAAGCCCCATCAAAGAAACATATTGGATAAATTGTCTCCACATCAGAATAAGAGATAGATCGACGAGGGATTTTTGGTTGCCAAGAGACAATCTCTTGGAATAATTCCAATATACCTATAGTAACTCATTTGATGTCCAGAGCTTTTCCTTAAAAAATAAGGGCATTACAAGCCCTCCAGATGCCCCATAGAACATCGAGAGGGACAATCTTGTAGGCCTTCATTCTGTAGTTCCAAAGGAGTATGCAATCATGGATGGAAGGTACATTACTAATAGTAGGGATTCCTAAACGAATTGATACCTCTGCCCACATTTTAGAGGCAAAATGATAGTGCAGGAATAGGTGTGAGCCATTCTCTGAATCCAACCTGCAAAGAAAGCACCATCGAGGGTCAGAAAAGACTCTCTTGAGAAGATTGTCCTAGGTCAATACTCTATTATGGATGGCGAGCCAAGAGAAGCATTTTAGCTTCAAGGGAGCATCCCATTTCCAAATGAGCAAGGTGAATTCTGTGAATGGTAGGGGAAGAGAGGTCGAAGTGATGTGGTCGTAGGCCTCCTTGAGAGGGATTCTATCATTGACCATTTCCCCCCTCCCCACCACCCCACACTAGCTTATCCAAACTCAGTGATAAGTGGATATCGACCATGCATAGACTACTGCAATAGTCTTCCCACTCAGTTGTCATGTCCTATAAACCAATCTTCCATGCATGTGACCAATCCTAAGAAACACAGACAAGTCTATATCTCTTCCACGGGCCAGCAAGGGTGTTCATCGCCATATAGGAGAGAGGTTTGATTATTTGTATTGGAAGAGAGTGGCATCCACTGAAACCCTTGATGGAATCCAAACCAATGTGGATCCTTTATCCATTTCCAATCACCCATCGAATGTTACTGCTTAGCCACGGTAGGACAACTCTAATACTGCTCCAAATCTTGGAACGTCGGCCAACAGGAGGTGCCCCCTCAACAATCCATTCCTCGATTATGCATTGAAGAGATTATTTGTATTCATACGCTCTATCAGAGCCCTTTCTCACAAAATAACCTCCACAAATTTGCTGCGAAAAGGGATAGGTTAAAGGATCGTGTGTCAATAATTCCCCAGCCTCCACATACAATTGACTTGGAAATGGACATTAACCTAATTCAATGGATCCTCTTTACTGTACCAAAAACCAAACCAAACAAACTTAGCCACCATTGAGTCTATCTTGTTAATGAAATATTGGGGAAGATGAAAAAGATGCATCTAGTAGATCGAGATGCCAGTCAAGACAACTTTTGTCATAATGACTCTTCCACCCAATGTCAACCATCTTTGGTCCCAACAAAATAGTCTTTTTTTTTAGAAAGAAGACATTCCCAATCATTAAATAAGTACTTGCTAAGCTTTAGAAAACATCCTAGGTATTTAAAACCATCTATCATAGAGAGTATTTTTATTCCAAATAGGGAAGCTATTTCAAGTACTTCTAGGTCATCCACCACCACATCTATCAGTTCCATTTTTGTCTTTTTTTTATGTAGAGCCCAAAAGATTTACCAAAATCCATGATGATCGTATGAAAATCGACCCACTTAGAGAGTATTGTTTCACAAGCCCACAGTGCGTCACAAGCATCAGCTGAGAAATTTTTCATCCTTTGGAGATTTTGCATCCATATATCAATGTTTCCTCAAACCTTGCCTTAACTCCCCTGTTGAAGGCATCCATGATCGGAATGAAAAGAAGCAGAGATAGTGCACATCATTGGCGAAGCTCCCTATAAATTTTGAAGAAATGAGTTGGCACCTCGTTGATGAGAAAAACCATAAACATTGATGTTATGGAAGATATTATCCACTTCACATGCTTGTGAAAAAAACCATTTTTATACAGGATCATTGAGAGAAATTCCCTATCCACATAGTCATACACCCTGTGGAGGTGAACTTTCATGTTCCTTTTTAATTTCTCTTCGATGGGAGAGTTTATAAAAAAAAAATGAACATAATAGATGTTGGTACATAATTCAAACTTCTTACTATAGTTGTTTCACTTGAAGTAATATTTAACAAGCTTTTTATATCCTCCATTACCAACCATAGAATTATCGAATTCTCTAGCATTGCTTTGTAAGTTTATATGAAACATGTTTTAAATAAATCATTTGATTTTAACCTACATGTTTGAGGTATATATTTCTCAACTTCACATGTTTGTATTTCTTTCATTGTCTTAAGTAACAGCTCTATCAATCTCATTAGCAATTTTTTTTTTTCCTTCTAGAACCCCGTGTTAGGGAGAAAAGTGTGCAGAGCTAGATGATGTATATGAGTGCTTATGAGTGACCATCCTCTCCAAGAAATCCCTTTCATACCCCAATGTATGTCCAAATCCATATTGGATTTTTTGGAAAGATGGACCAATTGGACAGCCCAACCTTAAAGTTGTTAATGTCAATGTTGTTTTGAACTTATTTGTGATGTCTTCCATCCATTTCTATAAGATTGGATATGTTTGTTTGTTGGGATATATGTTTTAATTATGAATAATTCAATTTTTTTGAATAAAAAGAATGCAACAATAGTTTTGAGAAATAATTTATGTGTCACTCAATGGAATTATTATTGTGATTTTGATTAAAGTAAAAAGAAAAAAATATATTAATGTTAAAGAAATATTATCATGACATTATGTATTTATGATTTTCTAGATCATTGTAAAATATAAATTATACTAAAAGTATATTTTCCAAGGATAAAAGTATATTTTCCATGGATGTAAGATTTCACTGACACAATTTTTTTTACATATAGAGAATGAGATATGGATTTTTTAAGATCAAAGAAATTTTGATTGAAAAATTGCTTGTACAGTGTTAAAAAAATAGGATTTCAAATTTATTCAAGTAATTTTTATTTGATATATTTTTCTTTAAAGGAAATTATTATAGTTTGGATTTTTTTGTTAAAATTCATATTTTTTTCTATGTAGAATTGTGAACTAACAAATGACATGATTATTTCAAAATTCAACAAAACTGTAATAAAGTTAAATAGGGGTTAGTATAATCATGGAGTATTCTAGCCAATAATATTTTTAAGAGAAAATGGGTTGTAACTAAAACACTAAGGTTTTGGATTAGTATTTCAAGATATTGAAAGCCCGACTTAACAAACACTAAGCCTATTGTTGAGAACAAAAATGTACCATGGAATCTTTAGGATATAGGGTGGCTAAAAAAAGAGATACTTATATAAATATAATACTCGATGCAAGAAGAAACACATAAATGTTGGAAACTAGCTTACAAGACGGGAATAAAAATGTCAACTTTTAATGATATTACAAAATTAGGGGAGAGGCATTTCGAGAATAAATATTTGGTAAATTATCTACAATTATTAGGAATATGAAAGGAAACTCATTGAAATAAATAAGTATAGAATGATGCTTTGTCTACATTATTTTGTGTGGCATTTCACAATGATATGATAAATCCCACTCATGATATGGGTTTTTATAGATTAAATGTTAAAATGATTTGTTATGAAGAAAATAAGAACCTTAAATAACTTTACAAGAGAAAAGCTACCTCCAAAACATTAGGAAGAGAAAGAATCTACGAATGTAACAAATTAAGGTTTAATTTATAATATGACATCAAAACTCATAATGAATTTTTTCGTAATGAATAAGTAGTCTAGAAGGCCTACATATGTTATGTAGAGTATACTCATGATATAGATATGTGCAGTTTTTTTTGTCAATACTTCATAAAATTTAATTATTAATAAATATTATCTATAATTTATAATATATTTCATTAATTAGGTATTATGATTAGCTTTATTCCTAAATTTAGGTAATTTAATATAAGATTGGAAATGTGATGTACTAATTCTTATCCAAAATAAAATATCTTCTAAACATTATAATACTTCATTTACTAAGTTTTGTAAACTATTATAATGGATAAAACCAAACTAAGTCAACATTTTAATCAAAATGTTTCTAGCCAAATAAAAATTATTCACATATTTTTTAGATAAAATATTCTAACTTAATTTAACAATGAATAAAAATACAATCCTAGTATACATAAACTCATCCATTATAATTTTCCCATTCAACTTATAATATGATAATATATTATATGAGTTTGATAATAAATAATTTATTATTAATTATCATATATGTTTAATTATAATGTATACTCTATACAAACATAACTCAATGTTGTTGCAACCACAATCATGTTAGAGAAAAAAAATTGTGTTGCTTTAAGGACTAGCTAGTTCACATTTTTCTTTAAAAAAAATTACATTAAACCCATAAGTTATCCTATTCCACTACAAAAGATGATATTATGGTATTCCGACCTTGTCATTATTGTGATATTTCCACAGCCGAAGATAATCAAGCTTTTATAGTATCCTGGGAAATGTTAATTAAATTAAATTGAAGTTACACTTAAATTAAATATGTTCTTAAATATCATTACTTTTAACAAATCCTTTGATAACATATAAAAATGCTAAATTTGGAATTTAAATAATACTGATATACTTATAATTTAATAAAAATAAATAAAAATAATTGATATTATCAAATATCATGATAAAAAATTACACCTATGATGAAATTTAAACATATATTCCCTTACTTTTATTGAAATGAAAATCCAAAAATAATGCCCAACCAAAAACATCTGAACGAATTAATTCATATAACAGAAAAATCAAATTAACTTTAATATAATAGAATTTTTAGAAGTTGCATTTAGATTCAAGGTCCACCAGATTCACACAAGCTATCTTGAGATAAAACATCTGAACGAATTAATTCATATAACAGAAAAATCAAATTAACTTTAATATAATAGAATTTTTAGAAGTTTGCATTTAGATTCAAGGCCCACCAACTTCACACAAGCTATCTTGAGATAAGATAATTCTCTCTTGCCAGATTTAGAGTTATAAGAGAATCTCCAAACTAGCATGTCTATTTTTAATTTTGAATTACACTGGATGGAGATTGTGTGGAATATAACTCGGGCCTCTAAATCAATCTAACCACTAAGCAAAATAATTACTTAACCAACAAAATTGCAAAGTAGGGAGTTAAAACACTCAATCTTCCATAGCTTTAATCTCTCCCATGCTGGCATTGCAAAGAAATAAAAACACTAAGAAAATTAATGAAATCAAAATACTAAGTAAATTAATGATATCTTTGTGCACATACTACACTTAAAACAAAGAGTTGCAACAAGGAAAGAAATACAAATGCAAGGAAAAACATCATGTTTACTAAAAAAATGAACATGATAGATGTTGGTTTACCAAAAAGATGAACATGATAGATGTTGGTACATAAGTCAAACTTCTTAGTTTAGTTATTCCATTTGAAACTATTTTAAAAAACTTTGTAGATCCTACATTACCAACCATATAATAAATAACTTCCTTGGCATTTCTTTGCAAGTTTAGATTATACATCTTTTAAATTAAAACATTTGAAACTAACATTCACATTTGAGATATATAATTCTCACATTCATATGTTTGTACTTCTTTCATTGTCTCTTGTAGCAGCTCTATCAAGCTCATTAGCAAATGTTTTTTTCCTTCTTGAACCTTGTGTTGGAGGAGGAAATTGTGCAGAGCTAGATGATGTATACGAGTGCTTACGAGTGACCATCCTCTCCAAGAAATCTCTTTCACGCCCAAGTGTATATCCAAATCCATCTTGCACTTGTTTGAAATATGGTGCAGTTGGATGGTCCAACCCCAACGTGGTTGATGTCAATGCTGTTTTGAATTCACTTGCAACATCTTCCATGTGTTTTTCTAAGAAGTGCAGATGTGACTCATCACCAGGTAACTGCAAAAAGTGACTCAAAAATATGCCTAATATTTTGTGAGATCTTTTCTCGTTTGTGACTTGGATCAACATTAGTGGAAGAATCCATGGAATAATTAACATTATCATTTACCTACAAAGAAAAAAAGAAAACAATCATAACAACAATAAACGAATGATAAAAAACATAATTAACATTATCATTTAACTACAAAACAAAACAAAAAATAGTCATAACAATAGTAAAAGAGTGATAAAAAACATAAAATTAACCAAGTTATGAAATCATTACCATGACATCAACATAAGAATCCATGGAAGCATTAACATTATCATTTACCTACAAAGAAAAAAAACAACTAGTCAGAACAATATTAAAAGAGTGATAACAAATATAAAATCTAGAGAGTTATTAAATTATTACCATGACATCAACATCCAAGTTATCCACACTTTCAAAGTCATCATTTTCACGTATTTGTGAACAAAACATTATATGGTATTAGATCACAATGACTATTATTTATTATTATTGATCTACATATTCAATGAAATACTCAAATCACCTGGTTTTGGGTTGTTGCATTGATTCTTGCTTCTAGATTTACTTGTTCCAAACTTATTTTTTCCCTCATTATGCTAACCTTGATGACATGTTTGCAAAGATATCCATTTTTCGCCTAATCACAATCACACATAGCAAAATTTGAACTTGAATGGCATACTATATATGATTTATCTATATCATGTTGGCTTTGCACCCATGCTAATGAAGAATCTGAGTGGTGCAGTGTCACATTACAATCTGGAATAGATTGTGCCCTTAGCCATGGATGAGCTTCTATTTTCTCCACCTTATAGTTTTTATGGAAACCATTTTCCTTTGCACATTGACGCCACCAGTAAACAAATGTGGACCACTAAACACAACTGATGCACCAACCAATCCACTCACATTACAATCTGGAATAGATTGTGCCCTTAGCCATGAATGAGTTTCTATTTTCTCCACCTTATAGTTTCTATGGAAACCATTTTCCTTTGCACATTGACGCCACCAATAAAAAATGTGGACCACTAAACACAACTGATGCACCAACCAATCCACTCACATTACAATCTAGAATAGATTGTGCCCTTGGCCATGAATGAACTTCTATTTTCTCCACCTTATAGTTTCAATGGAAACCATTTTCCTTTGCACATTGACGCCACCAATAAAAAATGTGGACCACTGAATATAACTGATGCACCAACCAATCCACTCGACGATGTGAAGTTGCTCGTATTGACTTCAAAAGAACTTGTTTCAAATGTGAATGGTAGGACTCAATAGCGCCATTTGTTTCTTTTTCGGCATGCTTTAAGTGACAACAACATTTTGCCCACACTTTTGATTAACACAAAATAAAGTATGTCAATAGTCAATACAATTATACCAAAAATATGAAAATTAAAGCTACAGAAATCAAACCTATTCTATCCAACCATCGTGCTCGAAAGTAGCCAACAAAGGTGGTTTCCTCTTGGAAGTCATTTAGAAATTTGTTGGTCTCCTCAAGTGCAGAATTTGCATTTTTGTGTTTGTGCATAATGTCACCCAGACGCTTAAATACAACGTTGCAAATAAATATCAACCTTTGATTTATGTATATTACTATATATATTACTAAAATTAAAAAAGGTTAAAAAAACTAATTAAATTATTTATTCATATGAACTAACTAAGTTCATATGACATTATTTTTAATCGATCAATTTAATTAAAAATACAAACCTTGCAAATAAATATTAACCTTCGATTTATGTATATTACTATAAATATTATGTAGATGTTAAATCTCTATCATCCACTTAATAATTATTAATAATTAAATAAACATTTTAGAAGTCTTATTTCAAATAAACAAGTCTATCAACATAATTAAATTGTTACTTAGTTCTTATTCTAATTCTCAAAAACAAAAATTATTAATTTCTCTTTTATAAATAAATTTTCTTTTAATCTAGTAATCTCTAATCTTAATATTTTATTATTTATTTAATTTCATTATTTTAAACATAAACCAAATATCAAATATTATTTTGTATTTTATAAATGAATTTTTTTTTAATCTAATAATCTCTAATCTTAATATTTTATTATTTATTTAATTTCATTTTTTAAAACATAAACCAAATATCATATATTATTTTATATTTTATTAAAATATATATTATTTATTTCAGTTAAGTTTTTTCAAACATAAACTAAATTTATATTTTATCAAAAATAAATAATAATTAAATACCAAATATTAAACATTAACGCATAACATAAAAGTAAAAAATTTGAAATTTATTAAAAGAAATGTGTCATACCAATAAAGACATCGTTAAGACAAGCGGATATAAGACAATGATAAATGAATGCATAATTTAGAAGTAAAAGAAGTCCAATGCACACTCTTGTGTTAACATCATAGTAACTCTAACGATTAAGCCATTCACAATATAGTAAGCGATCTGCCAATACTTCATCCCATATTTGCATCGCATGCAGCTTGAGATCTTGACTTGTTGTAACTGCTCTGTATAGTTGGTGATGTTCCTAGGTGATCAGTTCTCAGAGAGTAACAATTTTCGCTTCCTCTGAAAATAACAAAAAGAAGTCTATAGGCAACTTGTTCCTTTTGGATTCGCCATGAACCACTGGTGCTCTGGGCTGCAGTATTTGCCATTACTTCAAATGTGCCATTCAATTTTACATTAACTATTGTTTAAATATTCTTCTACAACCTAAGTCTAATTAATATTTAAATCAATATTTGTTTGAATACCCCTACAACCCTATTCTAATAGCCTGGAAAACAAAAAAATAATTTAGTTTCTCACCTCTAAAGAGTGACCTAATGATCCAAGAATGGTCTCGGTATCAACTCACTCTCCTTCCTTTGTTTGGATCTGGATCTGGAGGCCACCCATATCATCTTGTTATATCTTGGACAAGTATTTCTGGATCGTCTCTCTGCAAGACATGATAAAAACTATCAAACACTTATTATGGATATCGCTGACTTCATAAGTACAGCTTTTAATTTTTCATAACAGGAAAAAAATAAACATACTGAGATTTCTGGCCAAAACTTGGAAGATGATGCTTGCCGACTCGCGATTGATAATGTCACGCCCCTACACCTGCAGTAGTCTTCCAACCACTTATAGCGAGGTGCGGCACCACCGAACACTTTCTTTTCACCAATACTAATGTTCGTGGACTACGCCTATTACACTTTTTTCTTACTTAGTTTGTGTTTCGCAACCAAGCAATATTATGTTTATCCTTTATACTAATGAACACCCATACTCATTCATTATCATCAGCAATTATAAAAGAGAACAACAATTGCACAGTATAAAGGGAGGGGCAACTCCCTGAACAATGAGTCTGCCTGATAATATATTAAGAATATCAGTTTACAATATACAAGTATGTCTTGGCAAAACCAAGTCTCATACTTAACCAATTTTACAATCAGAGGCAACCCTGCCTTTTACAACCTTGTGCACACCTTGCACGATGGGCGGGTGCTCACCCGAGCCACCAAGACACCCTCGCCAAGTCCTGGCACAATATCACAACCGTACAACCAACCCGGGCACGTCTTGCCCAACACCTTCACCTCTCACCGTGAGCAATCTTCACAAGTGCGTCCTCAAGGAGTGCGCATGAGCTATGTGCTCAAGCCTCCTTCTAAACTGCGCACTTATCTCCAAGATCGTAGAAGATGTGTTGATCGAACTTGTTGAATGCAAATGAGCTCCAAAACGCTCCAATATATATGTGTTGTAAGTGTGGGTGGGGCTGCCCAGCCGACCGCCCACACACCCCTCCGTCGCATCGTTTGGGCGCTCATCAAGTCGGCCACACCCCCTCGTCGTAGGCCGGCCACCCCTTCACCGCGAATGCTCCACGGATGGTATAAACCCATCACACTTGCTTTCCATCGCAAGTTTCGTCGCATATGTTATGTCGCATTTCTGTCGTGAGTCGCCACCGTGTGCGCTCACTCGTAGGTCACACTGTGCCCACGCCCGTTCGCCGCGCCCGCACCCGTGTGCGCTCACCCGCGTCGCACTGCACGCCTGCGCCCGTTTACCGCACTTGCGCCCATGTCAACTCGCCCACTCGTCGCACCGCGCCCGTGTCAACTCACCCACTTGGCGCACCGCGCCCGCGCCCGTGTCAACTCGGGGACCTTACATCCTCCTCCACCTGAAATCGTTGTCGTCCTCGACAACATACCATCTCAGTAGCCATCCACCAAGATTGTCAATATCCATGATGTCAACTCCTCCACATAAGGCAAACATCCCTGCAACATATGTAGAACTCCATCTCCATCATGTCTCCAACTTAGTGACCAACTACCACCAAGCTCTCCATATCAAGGCATACACCTCAACGGTATGTATATCGGATATCATCTCGATCCATGATCATCGACCCCTCTGTCACAATCTCCACTGCAACATCTCGTGTCGACCTCATCATGTGTCATCAATGTGAACCTCTGTCATGATACTCCAACACAATGCTAACATATTTATGCACACTTCGCGACCCCATGTATGAACTAGTTGGGTAGCTAATCCAACTGTCACGCTCACACCATGAGAGTGAACATCCTCATGCCATCCTCAGTTGTTCCTCAAAACATCCTGCCACATTCTTGACTCATCAAGAATCGATCTCCATAATCCATGCTCAGGTCCATGGAAACTCCATCCATCTCATCTGCAACATGTCATGATGCTTGATGCCAAGCCATCCCTGCACCATCAATCATACCTGCCCAACATGTTTTAAGGACTCACTACCATGAGCAGCTAACAATGAGCCTCATCTTCTCATCCATCTAAGAAGATGTAGAGGGAGTAGAGCCTGAAGGCTCTCCCTCACTAATCAATTCGATCCATCTATCAGGATCCTCAATCTCCATCCTTTGTAGATAAGCAACCCGGTCTTCCTTCTGGACATCCGGCCTCACATACACCTCCTCATCATCATCATCATCCTCAACCAACTCTAGCCTTCTTGACAAATCCAAGATGCTATCTGAAAGTGACTTGATGACCAATGACTGCTCGGTAAGCTTTTCCTCAACAGTAGACAACCGCTTACTCATGTCTCCCATTCTCTTCTCATCCTCCATTTGCATCACTCCCAACCTACAATCAAGCCTTGTCACACCAATGGGTACATCTTCCCTTCCATCGTAAATATAGAGCTTCTTCAAATGTGGAACGATCATAGCATCAAATTGTTTCATGAACTCTATCCCCAATACAGCCTCATAGTCATCAATCCGCACTATAGTGAAGTCAACCTTCCCTATCCATTCACCAAGTGTAGTGTCCACCCTTTCAGCTATACCAAGAATTTCAATAGGAGGAGAATTCACTGTCTTCATTTGTGCCTTTGTAGGTACAAATTTCAGCCCAATTCTTCTCGCAGTATCCTCACCCATGAAGTTGTGAGAAGTCCCACTATCCACCATAGTGAGTACATCAGCACCTCCAACCTTCATTCAAACATACTCTAATCTGTTCCTCTCAGGGTCCCTCCTAGAGACCACCTCTGTAGTAGCAGAAGCACCAAGTATCTGCATCATCCCCATAGAAGCATCTTCATTCTTCTTATCTTTTGCAGCTTTCCCCTTACAAGTCAAAGCTATGGAACGCTTCACCTCAAGAGTTAGCCATTCCCACTTCTTTTGAATCAATTTCTGTCTTATCTCCAATTCCTTGAGTTCTGCTTCAAACAAGTCTACTTCTTTCGCAAGTCGATAGGCTTCGTCCCTATTCCTGTCAGAAATCCCTTCCTTGACCAAGGCATGGAGAGCATCCTTTGCTTTGAACAAGCCTTTGCCCCATTTTGCAAACTTTTTTTCAACCTCCCTTGACTCTTCAAGTAAACTCCCTTACTCTTACTTGAAGGTTGCAAAACCCGTTTCCATTGTCACGAGCAACCTTGCTCAATAGCTCCAAACTGAAGCTCTGATACCACTTGTCACGCCCCTACACCTGCAGTAGTCTTCCAACCGCTTATAGCGAGGTGCGGCACCACTGAACACTTTCTTTTCACCAATACTAATGTTCGTGGACTACGCCTATTACACTTTTTCCTTACTTAGTTTGTGTTTCGCAACCAAGCAATATTATGTTTATCCTTTATATTAATGAACTCCCATACTCATTCATTATTATCAGCAATTATAAAAGAGAACAACAATTGCACAGTATAAAGGGAGGGGCAACTCCCTGAACAATGATTCTGCCCAATAATATATTAAGAATATCAGTTTACAATATACAAGTATGTCTTGGCAAGACCAAGTCTCATACTTAACCAATTTTACAATCAGAGGCAACCCCGCCTTTTACAACCTTGTGCACCCCTTGCACGATGGGCGGGTGCTCACCCGAGCCACCAAGACACCCTCGCCAAGTCCTGGCACAATATCACAACCGTACAACCAACCCAGGCACGTCTTGCCCAACACCTTCACCTCTCACCGTGAGAAATCTTCACAAGTGCGTCCTCAAGGAGTGCGCATGAGCTATGCGCTCAAGCCTCCTTCTAAACTGCGCACTTATCTCCAAGATCGTAGAAGATGTGTTGATTGAACTTGTTGAATGCAAATGAGCTCCAAAACGCTCCAATATATATGTGTTGTAAGTGTGGGTGGGGCTGCCCAGCCAACCGCCCACACACCCCTCCGTCGCATCGTTTGGGCGCTCATCAAGTCGGCCACACCCCCTCGTCGTAGGTCGGCCACCCCTTCACTGCAAATGCTCCACGGATGGTATAAACCCATCGCACTTGCTTTCCATCGCAAGTTTCGTCGCATATGTTATGTCGCATTTATGTCGTGAGTCGCCACCACGTGCGCTCACCCGCAGGTCGCACCGCGCCCGCGTCTGTTTGCCGCGCCCGCGCCTGTGTGCGCTCACCCGCGTCGCACTGCACGCTCACACCTGTTTACCGTGCCTGCACCCGTGTCAACTCGCCCGCTCGTCGTACAGCGCCCGCGCCTGTGTCAACTCGCCCGCTCGTCGCACCGCTCCCGCGCCCGCGCCCGTGTCAACTCGGGGACCTTACAGATAATATGGAAGAAGCGCAATTCGCCGCAAGCGTCTCTCAGTTTCTTAAAGATCCATCTATTCATTGTTGCTTATTCCATATCGCTGCATAGAGTTGCAGGCCTCAGCTTTGAAGGAAGGATACCGCAAGAATTGAAAAACTGCCCCCCAAAAATAAAGGATTTGAATTCATCTAGGGGAAGTTGGGGATTGGAAAGGGATCTGGAAGGACACCCGGAAGAATTAAAAAATTGCCGCTGAAAATGGATGATTTGAATTCATTTTGGGGGGAAGTTTGGAATTGGAAAGAGACCGGGAGTCCTCGACTTGTCACGTGCAACATTAACTTGACAATTAATTCGACGTACACCGGCACTTACCCAACTCCCCGAAAAATTTCTAAAACTTTTCCACCACGAAACTGGATAGATTATTAACGAAGACCGAGAGTCCTGGACCTATCACCTACAACATTAACTTGACAATTAATTCGACGTACACCGGCACCTACCCAACTCCCCGGCAATAGAGATAAGCTCAGCGCTTAATTGTGGCTGTGAAGAGTTTGAGCTCCTCCTTCCTTCCGAAAGTGTCATAGCTGTCGTCCACAACTATTCCAAGGTAACACATTTTGGCAAAACTCGATCGGAATGCTGAATGTTTGGGCTCAATGGAAATGCAGGAGGCCAATGTGTATAATTCCACGTGACGATGCCGAGTGAATGTCAGTTGAGAGAAACCCGAATCTTTCCACCATTTTCACCCAAAATAAATTTTGAATATGAGACCAGTCAAATCCGAATTTGACTGTAAAAAAAGAAATGATAATCCTGGTGACAGCTGATCATTATCTGGAGAGCTGTTTTAACTCATTTTGTTGTAAGGAGTGAAAGATATTGAACTCCGATTTTGCAAGTTCTAAGAGCTTCTCGGTCTCAGTCGTCGTCCTGAAAAGGTAAATGCAAAGTGGATTTAACATAAAATTCATGTAATTTAGATGACTTTGATCAAATAAAATAATGGGCCTGGCATATACTGTACTTAATGCAGGGAATAGTGTCCTTAATGCAGGGAATAGTGTCCTTTCCAAATACGTCGATTTAATTCCTTGCTTCCAATCTCAGAAAATTTGTGAGCCAACCATATTCAATAACGTATTTGATCTTCCAGCCACAGTATTGTTGTTATTAAAAAATCTAAAAGGCATACAATAAAATACTCTATTTTGTGAATTTGAATTGGTATCGCTGGCTCACCTCTCGTGATAGATTATCATTGGAGATCGGAACCGTTTTTACGGCATCTTGTAAATATAATGTACAAAATATTTGAGCCTCTTCCAGGACTTTCTCCCCATGGAAGGCAACAAGGGAGGCCCTAAATAAATTGAGAATACCTCTCATCTCTACCTCTGTCTGAGCATTGGCAGAGCAGCCTGCAAACTTCCCATTTTGATCTTTGAAAACTTCCAAAACATCTGAGATGAAATAAAATGAAAACATTTATTAAAGCAGATCCATGAGAGAGACCGAAAAATTACAGATACTAGGATTCAACTTTTCTGAAACCACCGATTAGTAATAAAATGTACCTGAGGACACCGGAAATCCGTGTAGTCGAAGAGTTCGGAACCCCAAGGCAGTTGAGTTGAGATCAGTAACAACACTCTCTCTACCACATCCAATGCCTTTCTCGCTCCAATAGCTGCAGACCAAGATCGATAATTTATGGTTATAATCGCACGTACATTGTATTCCACATATAAATTAGCACAACAAAGAATGATGATAAGGCTACGGTGACCGACCTGTAAACATAATCAAAAGCTTATTTTATTTCATTTCTGAAATGCCTATCGATTCCCAGACGTTCAACGCTATCCACCATCCAAAGGCGTTGAAGGAGATCATTGAGGGGAGTGAGTACTGTAAGTGAATTGAACATCTCCTTTACTTCCCCAACGAGTCCATCAACACGTTCACGGTAAGAAGGTTCCTGAAGTAAATTGGAGAAATTTATTCAATTGTATTAATTCAATGTGATGAAGGAATCAACAAAAGAATAAATTGAATTGAATTGAATTAGTGATTACCCACCCCATAAGGCATTGAGAGGGACTGGACATCGTCGTCGCAGAGATTGGAATGGTAATCGCCTGTGCGTCTTTGTACACCAGATGAAGTCATGCTCACAGATTTGCTGCACAGCTCGGCTTGGTCGACGAGGGAGGCCATGGGTACAAGTGATGAGATAGAAAGAAGAGCCAATATTGCTACACTCTTTGGGACAAAATAGGCTACTATGTTTGTGTGGTACAACCTCGTTTCCGAATATATAGACGTCACTGCGTATGGACGATTTCAACGGTGTTACGCTGTGGTTGTTGGAGGAAGACAATTACCTACACACCAAGCGCTGCCTTTATCGACACCTGTAATGTGTGGCCAGAGTGAATATCAACAGTGACATCTAAAAATATCAACAAAGTCGAGTGGGGAGTCTCGTTTGGAGGCGGATATGTTAAATCTTATTTGTACCCAATAATATTATTAATGAAGTCACGTAGCCATTGTACTTTGTAGCCTCCCATCCTTCCTTTCATGTCTCTTTTGTTAACCAATATTATTCCAATGTCGTATGGGGCATGAAAGTCTTGTTTTGCTAAAAACAACTAATATCGATTGACAGGTAGTTGGATGTACTCTTGATGTTATAGTGGCAGCTATGAGAATTGATCCTGGATCTCCCATAGATTAAGACTAGCAGTTACAAATTCACCATGTAATTAAAAAAGAAAATATTGTTCCAATATGACTTTGCTTTTTTAAGTCAAGTGTCCTTTACACACTCAAATTATTTTAACACCAGCGTCGCTCAAATTAGTCTTTTATTATTTGAATGAAGTGGCACACACGTTTCGCTTTAAACTATAATGCGTTTCAAAAACTCAATTGACTTCCGTGTAAGGATCAAATCGGACTGAAAGGGTTATATTTCATTTTAAACTATTACCTTTATATGATTATTTATTTAAATTTTATATCTGAATTATATGGAGGAAATTTAATAATTTAGGGCATTTAATCAAACTATTCACTGGTTCATCTCATAAATGTTATTATGAAATACAATGGAATTATAGCCAAATCATTCAAATAAGTGCAATCATAAATGTTATTATGAAATACAATGAATGGAATTATAGCCTAATCATTCAAATAAGTGTAATGAAGTTTTTTTAAAGTAATTAAAATACAAAGTTATTATATGAATAGCATTTCCATTTCTAATAGAAGAGAATCGACAACAATTATTTAAAATCTTTAACAACAAATTTTCATTAAAAAATACAACTTACATGAATTTTTTGCCATAAGAATTATAGGCCTAATGATTAGTCTAACATGAACAAAAACTACTTATTTAGCATTGAATTTCTAACAATAAGGAATTATACCTGCATCAAGAATCAATTTTGACGCCTAGTAGCTATTGTCCTCTCTTCATCTTATATATGAATAAAAAAGACATGCATGCAATATTCATAAATGCAAGCAAATGAAGGTAATATTCATAAATCCAATCATTCGTAAATGCAAGAAAAAGAAGTAGGCACGAAATACAAGCAATTGGAGTAGGAAGTGAGAAGATCTACAAGTGGAGTTATGAAGGATTGGTAGGTACTGTTTATAAATCCAAGGAGCAAGAGGATGGGAGGCTAATTCGAACTAGATATGTTTATAGGATTCACCAAAACCAAAGCTTTTGATCTTCAATGCCGACTACTAAGATTTATTTTCAATAAATAGATGATACACGGTTTCCTGGGCTCCATAACAATAGGATTATATTGTATGAATATGATCAAAATTGTTAACCTTCTATTTTTTTTAATTATTATGGTATACAGAAAAATTATTGATAAAGAACAAAAAACTATAAAAATAATGACAAGGAGACATTATTATGAAAATTCCCTTTTTGTTCTTGTTCTCTGGCTCCTTCTCCTTGTCTTTTGCTTAGTCTTCTTGCTTGTTTTATCCACTACAAGTGAATGGTCCTTGGAAAACTTAAGAGCCCCGTGAGTATGAGCTTGCTCTTCTCTTATATTAGAGGCTCAATAAAATCATCCATTGATGGCATATTCCAGTTTTTACCCATATATAATTTTGCAACATGGAAACATGAGACAAGAATAGAGTACTCAAGTCCTAGCTTAGAAAACACCAAAATACTGAGTTAACCTTATTTTCTATCTATGCTATAAGCCTTTACATAAGCCATTAGTGTCTTGAATCTATAGCAATACTCCTTTAGAGTCTCACACTTGGATACATTCATTGTGATCATATCATTCTCAAGATGGTGTCACCTCAACCCATTTTTCTTGCTAAATAATTCCTCCCATACTGATCTTACAAAGCCCCTTGTTATGCAGTAACATAAGGATCTTATGCTTATAGTCAAAATAGTTGAAAGGAGTGAGGTTAACTAAGAATATCTGATCCATGCTCTCTGTTAGCAATTATAACTTGTTAAATTTGCAATAAATAAAAAAACAATATTCTTCAAAAACACTTATGCTCTAATACCACGTAGAATTTTAATCATAGGCACAAAATCTAGATGTGAGAAAATGATAAACTAGCTACTTGCGAAACAAGAGACAAGAGAGAAAAATCACTAGAAGATTCACAAAGCAACCAAAGAGAAAATTTTAGTTATTAAAAGCACATGAGATGAATACTTGATGACCAATTGACGATATATTACCATTGAACATCAATATGATATAGAGATTCTTCAAGAGGCAAACCAATTTGATCTAGGTTTGGATTTTTTGTGTATGAACTTAATTTCAGTCAAAGGCACTTTCCCTAGTTCACAAAAATATCAAAATTAGACAAGGAGACCTAAAATTAGAAAAATATCCTAAAATGGAGTCAACTAGAAGTAAGTGGAGCTATAGATTAGTTAAAAATGATTAATAACTCACACATGCAAAAGAATTAACGAGTTAAACTCCAAAGATAGGAATAAATTTCAACTTAACAAGAGATGGAGAAACAAAAGTGGCAGCTAACTGCTACAAAATAGGGAGGAACTATGAATTCACTCTAGGAAGGCCTATGCACGAGGTAGTATAACTTTATGGAGAGGAAATAGCCATGTCATCCTCCAACAGGTGTCAATTTAGTACTGAATGTTATACTAGGTGGCACCCCCTGTCAAAATTAGACTTGCTAAAAATAAAAATAAAAAGCTTTCAAAATATAAAATATGAGAAATGATAGGGAATGTCTAGTAATGAACGAACTGGTCATATGTTCCATTAATATTATATGGAAGACGGATTAATGATGGGCAAAGTGTAGGTCTTAATGAGGTCTTAATGAACTATTGAGTGCAACGTACCCAAACATGCACAATGATCAAAAGAATAGCCACACGTGTTTTCTTAAACTTAGCTCACATATAGACAGATCGTTGTAACTCTCATGACCAATCCCACGTGTGTCTTCATTTCATCAATTTAGGATGATTTTTTTTTTTTTCGTTTTTGAGTTGGGAGGTGGCAATAATATTCTTCCCCCACTTCTGATATGCTATAGGTTAGGTAGTGTGCAATAATGTTTTCAACTTGGATGGACTTTTATTTCTTATTAGTTTCCTTTTTTTCACATATATCAATTTGGGAGTAGAAAGTGGAAATTTCCATCTCTGGGAATGCTCTTCCTTTTGCACTCATTATGATTTAGGGGGATTGATTTTTTTTTTTTGGGAATCTTTCTTCACCTCTCTTAGAATTAGACAAAAAACACCTAGATTAATTAGTAGGAAAGTAATTGTCACATCATATGAACGTATTCTTATTTCAATAAGGAATTATTGATGATGTTGGAAATTTGTCAACCAATGGGTGATGTGAAGTCCCAATTAGACCTCACACTATTTAGTGTAGAAGCCCCATCCAGAATATTGACCCGGTTGCCATATATCTTAAAGATATTCCTTGGCTATAACTGTCAGCAAGAGAGATATGGATGCAATGGTGTCTTCGAAAAGCAAGAAGGTGTGCCTCGTGAGGGTTCAGTTGTAACGTGTCAAGGTTCTTCTACTGTGGAGAGGGGAGAAAAGTGAGCCTCTAAGTGAGAGGTAGTAGTACCACCCAAGGCGAGACACACCTGAACCGGAAGGATCCGTCTAACATCCAGTGGAATTGTCCACAGAGGATGTGATGCTCCTTATGACCAACAAATGAAGAAATATTTGTCTAATATCCTGTGGAATAGTCCACAAGGATGGAACAACAATGACAACCATTATAGTGCATTCTTAATAATATAAGCAATGAAACAACCGAAATATTTCAAGTATATTAGCACATGTGTAACCAAACATGAAATACAAACATCCGTGTAACAGTCTTACAAACATTCATAATCCATGCATGAAGAACATGTTTGCCTTGAACGCGTCTGTTATTAAGTAAAAGTTCCACGACACATGTTTACAATGTACATCATTAGCTCCAGTAGTGGATAAATGGAGCCACTCCTTGCTCCTCAAAGAACTAGCTTATCTCTCTAATTCCTTACGGGAGGAGCCAAGATGAAAAGTCCTTTGCTCATATAATGAGGGAGTATAAATAACCAAGGGTGACTCTTTGACTACCCTCATGATTGTTTAACTTCCTATGACTTTTCAACTTACATGACTCTTTACATTCCATGTGTGTCCTTTGGAGTTCCACTTTACAATACATTTTGAATACAATATACATGATATACAATAGTGATGTGGCATATGACCACTCATGACATGACATGACACTACTAACATGGACTGCGTGATGATGTCGCAATGTCAAGTCAATGTTGTTGTGAAGTGTTGGATGTCTTCTTGAAGATTCTTTCTTTTCACCTCCAATCCAACATTAGCATAATATCAATTCGAATCCATTGTATGTTAAGACCCATGTGATAGCCGAAGTGATGTAGGCCTATGTTGTTTGCTCGGAGG
The DNA here is from genome assembly GCA_031772625.1 of Pinus tabuliformis. NCBI lineage: Eukaryota > Viridiplantae > Streptophyta > Pinopsida > Pinales > Pinaceae > Pinus > Pinus tabuliformis. Next base: position 78,020,833 of record CM062812.1, read on the forward strand.
TCGCAGGTTCACCTCCCCCCCTCCCCCCGTTGCTGCTTAGACCTTTGACCCATTTTGGTGGCCCTCGAGCTACCAAGTGGCAACCCCTGGCCCTGCCATGTGGCAGCCTATAATTGACCACCACCAAACATTGTGCACCAATCAAAACTCGCCATCTTGGTCCAGTCGAACTATGCCACTTGGCACCCTTCCATTCACCGAAGGAAAAATCCACCATTTTCACATTCATGCCTCCACATAGGAATGTACAGTTAGCACCACGTCAGTAGTATTGACTGATGACTGGGTTGTCATATTTTGCAAAAATTTGCATGTTTGTGAAAGCGAACATAACATGATTATGGGAGCATATGGTGTCCATTTCGCACGAAACAAGTTGCAACAAATTCAGGATGACAAGCACTAGGCAGTCATTTAGGTTCCACACCAATCTAATAACTTTTAATTTTGAGCATCTGATCATTCCTCCCCACTGGAAGCCTTTTGGACCCTAAAAGATCACTTTCATATGTTCAGCAGATGAGGGTATAGTTCCCTCACCTTTCCAATCTCAATCCATTTGGCCTTGGAAGGATTTGTCCCTTTGAGCACCACATGAAGGTAATCCACATTCCCTTGTTTTGAAGACCTTTTTCTTCTGTTAAGAATGGTGTCTTTTTGTAGTTCATAAAGGTATTTGGGAGAGAAATATTCAATGAATATAATTTAAACAATCTCTTCTTGATCTTCAATCAAAGGAGGCTCATACAGCCTTAAATTTTCCACATTAACAACATCATAAATTTGCATATATGAAGATAAATCCAACCTGAAGGCATTGCCACCAATCTTTTCTGTAATTCTAAATGGACCATATCTGATTGGTTTCAACCTTTTACCTTCTCCTTGGAGCCTCTCTTTGCTAATGTGAAGCCAAATTTCATCACTGACTTGGAACTTGTGATATGCTCAATGTTTTTCATGCCTTGACTTTTAGTTGCCTTAGCTCTTTTCAAGCTGATCTCGAATTGTTTGAGGTATCATTTGTAATCGTTCAATGAACTTCTTCGCTTTTTCCATGTCACCATCAATAGAAACATCCTTCTTACCAAGATGGTACAACAAATTATGACGCCAATGGTAATCAAATTCCCCTACTTGGTTCTCTTGACTCAAGCTTAAATGTATTGAACATAACTTTCATGCAAAACAAAATTATTCTTAAGTAAAGTAGTTGCACTAACATTCGGCCTAGAAAAAATATCATCAACTTTGTTGTATATGCCTTTCGTATTCCTGCTGACCAATTGGAATTATTGTAAGGATCCCATTCGTCAAAAGTGCCTTGATTGCTGCAACTTTTTCACTGCACCATTGAAAATTTCTGAATGATATGAAATGGGATTACCATATTGCATGATGACTATGCCCATGGCATAGTCACTTGCAAGTACATGAGCTGAACAAATGCTTTCTTTCAATACATCAAATTCCTTTTGTTGTTTGCCTTCCCACTGGAAGACCTTTCCCAAACTATTCAATGCATTCAAATGAGCTATGACAGAAGAAATATTAGCAATAAACTTTCTCCAATATTGGGATGCTCCCAAAAAACTTCATACTCCTGTGAATGGATTGGGTGTTGGCCAATTCATCATGAAATCTACCTTGGAGGGGTCTATCTTCAACTCACCGCCTCTAACAATATGCCTCAAGCACACCAAAGAAGTTTTACCAATTTCACACTTTAACATCTTCAAAAACAATTGTTCTTTCTTCAAGACATCAAGTACTTTTCTCACATGCATGACATGTTCATCAAGACATTTTCTGAAAACTAAGTTTTCATCTAAATAGATTATCTCACCTAGAAATGGCTCCAATACATCATTCATCATACGCATGAAAGTACTAGGAGCATGGAAAAGACCAAAAATCATAATTAGGCATTCAAACAAACCTTGTTTTGTCTTCAGTGTTGTCTTCCAAATGTCTCCTTTAGCAATTCTACTTTGATGATAGTCACTCCTTAATTTCCATTTAGTGACATGCCTTCCATTCTTCTTTGGCACCAAAACAATAGGTGACTCGTATAGCGAAGGAGATGGTCAAATGATCCCTTTATTCAAAAACTCTTGGGTTTGCTTTTGTATTTATGCATTTTCCATTATTGACATCCTGTACATGCCAATGTTAGAAAGATGGCAATATTGCTCCAATGGTATTTCATGTTGGATTCCTGTCTTGGGGGTCAACCCATTTGGTTCCTGAAACTTCTCATCATATTGGTTAACTACATCAACACAATTAGATTTCAAGTTTGTATCACAACATTCAAATGCTTCATAATCAACATCATTCTTTAGTTTTCTCATAAGAAGCACTAAATTCTTGCTTGAATTCACTAGTCTTTTCATTTTCCCTGCATTAACTAATGAAATATTTAGTTTCTTGTGATGAGCTCTCACAATATAATCCACACAATATTTGAACAAGTGGTACTTGTTTTCATGACAATAGAATCTTTATTTTCAATCATAGCGGTAAGGACTACCCAAAGAAATTCATAAAATATCAAGCACTACAACATCTAATTCAACTTCGTCAATGAAGTTCGCTGTGATTGAAAACCGAAGAATACATTTTCTTGTAACCTGTAAATTTGTGTCCTTTCATTTCCAACCCAATGGATGTGGCTTGGGACGTAGAATGTTTTCAAGATTAATTTTCTTGACTAAGTCTTCAGATATCAAGCTGGCTTGAGACCCACTATCAAATAGTGTGTCGATTTTTATATGTTTTGTAATAATCCTCACATGAAATAATTCAATCCTTGTTTCTTCATTTGGAGAGCTAGTGTGAAAATTTGATGTATTAGTGCTAGCAATGGATTCTTTTCCTTTTACACCCATGGCTGTAATTTTAGTTTCATCACCCGAATCAGATTCTAAATCCTCTTGAATGATTGCAGTTGTTTTTTCTTTTCCTTTGTTGTCTGGCCTAGACCTTCTAGATATGATCATTAAGTGTCAAATGTGCCTTAGGTTAATTGAATTCATTTTAAAGTTTATCTTGAGTTATTTTTCAGTTTTCAGGTCTTAGCGATGCGACTCAAAAAATCTTAAATGCAACTAAATGAGACAAGACCCTTTCAACTCGATGAAATGCCTACACTAGAGAGGGTAGAAACTACACAATCAAATGAAAACAACCAAGCAACTGAAAGCGAAATGATATTTCACTACCTTACTTTTTCGAAAAATAAACTAATGAAAAATGCATTCAAATTCCTAATTTCCTCACAAGCACATATCTAACAGTCCTTTCAAAAGCAAAAAGAGTTCTTTTCCTTTTTCAAATGCCAATGCAATTCTAGTCTTTTAGTGATGCAAGCTATCGTAGCACAATGATGCAACAAACTAAAATTTCATACTTTTTCATGAAACAACGAAATAAACTTTTCGCATACAACACTTCAATGAAAAATATTTCGAGACAATCAACTCTTCAAGGAAATGAAAACATGAAAAGAAAGGCTCATTCAAACTAATGAAGAACCGACTTTACCAACAACAAGACAAGCAATGTGATCCATGCTGGAAAAGAAACGTTTAGAAAAGCAAACAAAATTTTTTCAAACTTGTGTAATAGAGGTCAAAGTCGCAAAAGGACCGCAAACAAAATGCAAGGAGTAAGTACACCTACAACCCGACTCACTGAGTTCACAAACAACTGAATGGACGCCAATATAGATGCCCTAATGTCACTGACCACCCAATGACTCAAGCAATCAAGCAGAAAGATGATAAGGCAACAAGCAAACAAAACCAAATTAAAAGCAACTTTCTAGTCGGGAGAAAACGATCTAAAATGCTTACGGGATCAAAATCATAAGAGCATAACACACTGGCCAAGATTGGGGACAAACCCTGATCTTCACTTACAGGCATCTGCATTACTACCTAACTGATAACAGGCACCAGAGGCTGGTCGACGTGACTATCTCTTAGCAAATCGCATTGTTTGGCGTGACTGTCAGCGGATTAAGCTCCCTGATCGAGGGAGCCAAGAAAAAAATAAAAAATTTTGAAACAGAGACTAGATCTGCTACTATGAATTTCAAACTCAGGCCAGTAAGTAGGAGAAAAGAAACAGAACCAAAGGAAAAAAGTGGAACTAGAAAAGTTCACATGAAATCATGAAATCCAAGACAAACAAAAGGATGGGTTCCCCAGCGGAGTCGCCAATTTGTGGTGAAGTAAAATTATAAGTGCGGACACAAACAAATTCCTCTAGCCCGATAATGGGTCCAGCCACAACTGATACATTCTATGGAGGATTTCCTTAGGTTAGAACTAATTAAGAGGGCCTACCTCTTATTATGCTTATCCCATTTGATGATGTCCTTGCTTGCTTGCTCCAGCTATCTCTCGCTTCCTTCTTCAAGCACCTGAAACAAGTAAACAACAACAAACAACAACTGTGATAATAGACAAATTGTAATTCAAACTACTTAACAAGTCAAGAAACATTAAGCCATGAATATGTAAGATGACAAATCATGTAGGAAATCAATCGATAGTTGCATATATATTGAATCAAAGAAGAGATTACAACCATTGTCTTGATGTTACTGTTCTCCTCTAACAAGACCAGGTTCCCACACACTTCTACTAGCATTCCATGGTGGCTTCAATCAATAACAGTTTTAAGGCTTTTTCTTTTAGGCTTCACTTCAAACCAAATCACACTTCTCACTCACACAACTAGAGAGTGACAACTATGAATAGCTTGTTGTTTACTCCAAACCAAAATAGCACTAGCACACCAACATTAACACTTAACACTAGCTTGTGCTTGGGAAGAAGGGAGGCTTATATAGGATGAATGGATGGGAGATGGATCATCTTCTCATGGGAGAAGGTCGTATCCCTTGAGGTAGTTCCGTCATTATAGGGGAAAGGAGCCCAAACTGACATCCTTGACCCCATTCGGCCAAACCATTTACCAGACTTCCATTAAAAAGCTTCTAGAGCTAGAAGCTTCGGTTCTTAATTTAAAAAACTTTCCATAACAGGACTGATGTGATTGGAACACAGCTCAGTCGCTCCGGTCAGTGCTAGGGACAATGCTAATCTCTACACATCAGCGCGGGGAAGACAAGGGTCATTAGCGCCGGTCTTGTAAACTGGGCAAAACAAAAGTTTCCGAGGAAATGGTGCAAAAGGGAATTGATCTGCTCATGAAGAGGGACACAATGGGGGTTTCTTCGTGAAGGGAAAGCATGTAGGGTTCACTATAGAGGTCCTCCAGGATCAAGGAACGGGGAGTACAGGGACAGTGACAAAATGTTGTGTAATAGTCAGCAACTGTGATATTAAATAGATTATGGGTAAGATTAAACCAGTATGGGAGGCTCACGAAAACTTAATGACTCAACATGGAGCCTCACTCCTCTAGACAGTAAAGGACCGCCGAGACAGGCACTTGCAACGACCCACTCCCCATTCCACATAACTAGTCACTCACGCAATAAAGGAAAACATGATAGAAAATGACCCCGCAGTAAAGGAACACATCACAGCAGGTATGTAACTTGATCAGGGGCCTCCACTAGAACAACAGGGGGACACCTCCTCCTTCATCTTTCCTTTTTCCTCCTTTTTTTCATTAGTTCTATAATTAGCATTTATTTCTGAGAAAGGGAGCATATCACTATTGTAATCTTTGGGTAGCATGATCTATCACAGGCCAGGGCATTTAGTACATCAGGTAGCTGGCCTTTGGCTGAGATATCCTGTAACAACTATTCTAACTACCCCTCTTCTTATAAATAGGGGGAAGAAATATTATATAGGGGTTTCAGAATTTCTCACCTGATGGGTCTGAACTTTGTGATATCAATTTGGATCATAAATCTGGAAGAGAATGACTTGTATTTCAGACTGTATTACTTTAACTACCCCTCTTCTTATAAATGGGGGGAAGAAATATTATACAGGGGTTTCAGAATTTCTCACCTGATGGGTCTGAACTTTGTGATACCAATTTGGATCGTAAATCTGGAAGAGAATGACTTGTATTTCAGACTGTATTACTTTACACAGGCAAATCTTTCAGACTATCAAATAAATGGTGGTGATTCCCCCTTTTTAGTATTAAAGTATGTTATCCTCCTTTTTAATTCCATTATGTTCATGTTCTTCTCTGCATTCATGCTATAATAGTTGTTAGAAATTATTTCATGCTTCCTTACAGATCCATGTGTGTTGATTTATTAATGCATAATGCCTGTATGAAGGGAAGAAGTTATATCTTTAAACTACTCTATATGAATCATAGCACCCATCCTCTCTTCATTCCATTAGCTCTGCTTGTAAATCAAACAAGTGTAGAATTTCCCATGGCTTGCAGCTCTATGTGTTCAATATAGAATTATGGATGCTTTGGGCTCTATATGATGAGTTATGCTTTCTACTGATCCTCTCTCTTTTACTCTACAAGCTTATTAAGTTGTAAGACACTTTGAAGTAATTGGCGTCCACTATTCTATGTGATACTCCTGGGAACTATGTGTGTGAGGAAACACCAAAAATACATAACTCATACCTTTGGAGGAATGAACCAAACCCCCTTATTATCTTTCATTATGTGACAATTTGAGTGCTGCAAACCCCTCACATATAATATTTCATGCACTCCTCTATTTAAGATGTCCTAGGCACTGGTCTACTATTAACCCAGAGGTTGTCTCTAAGAGGCTTTCTATCTCCCCTGTAGCACTTGTGCCATGGGGTGCTATATTTAGCCACAACATCTTTTTGGCGTCATTGTCGGGGAATGGATTAGAATATTTTTCCCTCGATACGACAAAGCATTACATTTCCTCTGTTAGGTGAGCTAGGGAAGTGTGAGTTGAAGATCTCTCACCTTGGCGACTCCACTGTCAAATTTATGGTAAACATCCTAGCGACTCCACTGTCCATATCTCTATTTGATCATCCTGTCTTTCAGGTAGCCCCATACTCACTCTAATGCTACAATATCTGAAACTCCCTGCTTTTGAAGTTGAAATCACTCCTATAGGGAGGTTTTCAAGATGGCCCTTCTTGCATTCTTGGTCAACAAATTCACCCCACTGGATCTTTCTTCTCTTGTTGGTTCTGCCTATCATGTCCCTTCATTTCGTGAGTGGGATAGCTACTTGCCTAGATTCAGTGGGAGCACAAAGAAAAGGCCTGACCAACACCTAGAAGAGTTTCATGAATGTATCAAACAACAAGGTATCTCCCTTCAAGATGTACAAATGAAGTTATTCATGTATTATTTAGAGGGGTATGCTAGAATTTGGTACAAAACCATACCTCGTGGTAACATATCTTCCTTAAAGAGTTTCCATATGGAATTCAACCACTATTGCAAAAGACTATATCCACTCAATTCTCTATTTGAAGATTGTTGTGAATATTTTAATGATGAAGACATTCCCAAGGTTGAATACCATGCTGAAGATGGTTCCAGATCTCTAGTCCAAGAAAACATCTACTCACGTCAAGAGGCATCACCTAATGAGAAAGAAAGAGAGTAAGGAAACATCATTGAGCTACCAAAAAACCCTCATGGGCCTAATTTAGCCGAATAGGATGTTTCTCCTTCCTCTGATGAATAAGACTCTGTTGGAGAGTCAAGTGATGTAAAGCCACCACGATTTCAGTTATGGGACGTTGCACAAGAAAAGCAGGCCCATCAGGAGGTTAGCAAAGAGGCTCCAGTCCACGATACATACCCTTCACCACGAGAACAAGATCAAGATCCTCCTCTAATTTACAACTCATACTATTCAAAGAAGGAAGAGATGGTCGTGGAGGTCCAGAAGGATCTGTTTACCAAGAAGTGGGGAGAAAGCTCCCAACAACAAGTTTTTCAAGAAGAACCCAAAGCTAAAAGACCACGCAGACTCTGTTGTTCCTACTGCAGAAAGATTCCTACCAAGAATTCTCAACAAACCCTCCAATCTATGATTCTTATAGTTCAAACATTGGAGAGTTTGTTGCAGATTTCCATGAAGATTGCCCAATTGAAAAATGGGCAGTAAAAGATCAGTAACTAGTTTTTCATGAAAAGGCTGAAGTTGAGGTGCTTGAAACTCGAAAGTGTTTGTGCCTACCCTGGCCAAAAGGATATTGGCCAGCAGACTTCTTATGAAATTAAGAAAACTTCAAACTCTCCTTTTCTATTCCATGACCCTGTGGTTGAATACATGAGCCTATTCTTAAGCCAGCAACAGAGGTTATGCCAACAACATGCATCAAACCTTTCATTTGCAGATTTTTCATGTTGCATGGTTGTTTTAATTTTTAATTTGTAGCAGTATGAAGGCATAAGGTCCAGTAATCAAATCCTGGCCTGGCTCCATTGGAGGGTTGAACTCACCTAGGTGAATTAAGCTCTAGTGCATAAGTAGGAATGTACATAAATAAGCTCACAAGCTGAGCATTTTCTTTTCAGTTATTAGAATTTTTATTTCTGTGCTTTTTTGATGAGGAAAGTCCCATGGAGATTTTGTTGGTTACAAAGTTCATATATTACTGAATCCATGCCCAATAGTGAAGGATGCTGGTCTGCAGGTTCTCAGCACCTTGCCAGCAAGGCATTGTCCCCAGTTGGAGCCAATGTTGTCACTCACTGCTTTACAAGTTGTCAGTTGTCCAGAATGCCTAACAACAGTGAAGTTGAAGCCATTTACAATGCCACAAAAGCTCTCAGAGATAAATCAAACCCTCTCCATTTCCTAGTGCTCGGAAAGATATTTCCAACGGTATATGGAAGTCCAAAAATGGATTCCTAGCGAAGAAGTTAGAGCATGTTGAAGTTACCCTTAAGAAAGCTGGAAAACAAAGAGAAAAAACCAAAGGAGCAAAGCAAATCATAATCGGAGATCCGGGGGAAATCACAATCTCAATCGGCCATCAGCGGGTATCGGGGCACAAACTTAAGGTTATCGGCGGTTCACGGTGTTGAACGCCGATATTGCAGCCCCACAGTCCTATGATATCAGCGATCGACAGATCAACGAGGTTCTAAACATAAAGGACTTGCGAACTTCCGATTTTGCGATATAGTGTTACATCGTTGGGGGAGGCCGAGAATCATTAACAAAGGAATTTCATGGAAAAACCAAGGCAGTGATGCCCCCTTTCTCTCTCCTCCACGTGGCGATACATCTTAATAGTTTATCGGCGGTGGGCAGTCCCGTAGTCCCGGATATTCACAGTCCCATAGTCCTATATCCCATAGTTCCGCAATCCTGTGATATCAACAATTGACGATCGATGGAGTAAAGGGGTTATCACTATAAAGACTTTGTGATCTCGCCGATTTACGATGCAAGGTTAAAGTGCCGGTGGAGGCCGAAATCAGTTTATAAAGGAAATGCTTACGAAAACAGGCTAGGCAGGCCATTTTCTCGCTCTTCTAGGGGGGCCATGTGCTGGCATATGATTGCTCCTCAGAGTTGACATGGCAACTGATGTCAATGCTAACATGGCAGTATGGGTGGACACGTGTCACTCAATTTCGATGTTTTCAGGGGCCTTATGGGGCCATTTTCGGGTGACATGTGTCACCACTCACCAGGTGATATGTGGCAGTGATGACTTCACCCCGCAGATCGGCGATCGACGATCACACAAAGTGTAAGATTCTTTCCGCCACTAATACTCCTCCCTGACTGTGATTGTGACAAGGAAAAGGGTCCTCGGATGCGATGTTTTATAGGTTATATTTTCTAAGGATTTCGTGTCTAGGATATCGGCCGATGCAATATAAATAGCTATCAAAGGTGTTCCATGTTACAAAGGAAAAGGCTCCTCAGACAACAGTTGAGAGCCTTAGCCCCTGAGGGCTAAGCACTCGGTCACAACCTGCGGTCAGGTGATATGAATAAGCAGAAAGTGGCTAAAGCAAAGGGGGCTCAAGGAGAAATCAGAGTGCACCTGTTTCATGACATTTTAGCGATAGAGGCCCACATCCAAAGGAATACTTGTTACGTCGTAAACGCAACCCTAGGTGCATCAGAGCACTGAAAGGATTGTGCAGAGCTCTTAAGGTGAATGGGTCAGCAACTGTGATATTAAATAGAGTATGGGAAGCATTAAACCAATATGGGAGGCTCACGAAAACTTAATGACTTGGCATGGAGCCTCACTCCTCTACACAACAAAGGATTGTCGAGATAGGCACTTGCAACGACCCACTCCCCATTCCACAAAATTGGTCGTTCATGTAGTAAAGGTAGAAATGATAGAAAATGGCCCCGCAGTAGAGGAACGCATCAAAACAGGGATGTGGCTTGATTAGGGGCCTCCACTAGAACAACAGGGAGACACCTCCTCCTTCATCTTTCCTTTTTCCTCCTTTTTTCATTAGTTATGCAATTAGCATTTATTTCCAAGAAAGGGAGCAGATCCCTATTGTAATATTTTGGCAGCAGGAGCTATCACAGGCCAGGGCAGCTAGTACATCAGGTAGCTGGCCTTTGGCTAAGATATTTTGTTATAGCTTTTCCAGCTGTTATCACCCTAAGAAACTCTCCTAGGTTGTATCTTAGAGATGCTCGGGAACATTACGAACTCAACAAAGTGTTGGAAATGGATGAATGGAAGGAATGATGCATATTCAAGCTAGATAACCACTTCTACTATGCTTTACTCCAGACATGGGTGAACACCCCCAGACTGCAAGGCTTTAGACCACCAATTAGTCACAGTTTGAGGATTAAGTGAACATGGAGAATATTGATCACACCAGTAGATGCAAAAGACCATGTGACGGCTAGCTGCAACTAGTAAAGAGGCCTGCAAATCTATTTTCTAATGCACAGACAGGATGACAGCTCTCTGGCACTAAGTAAATAGAAACCTGCATAACACATTCAATGATACATACTAGACTTCAACACAGAGGTGGGATGACAGCCCCTCTAATGCTAAATATCAAGAGCACATGAAAAATACATAACAGGCACAGCCTAGAATAGAGAAGAAGTGGAAAGTGAGCAATTAACAGCAAAATAAGCTTGTATTAGCTGAAAATGAAGACCAGACACTGCAAGTATCACAATAGTTACAGTCTCCAGAAGTTGAACCTTACATCAAAACTACAACCATCAACCCTGATTACATCTGTGTTCTGGGTATATATAGAGTTTGTTTACAAAGATATTCTGTTGCTGTGCTATGCGTGGAGGGGTCATAATGGACCACCAACCACCTTAACTCTCTGATGGAGTCTTTGCTACAATCTGCTGGCTTTAATGAACAAATTGACCTTCTATGATGCTCTGTTGTCCTTCTAAAGTAGGTGAAGTGTTGTATGAGTGAAACTCCATAACTGGTAAATGTGTTTATCTCCTCGAGGCTCTATACTTTCCTTCCTTGGCCATGCTTTCTTTTAAATGCGGCTGTTGAGGGTTAATTGTGCAGGGTGATGAATTTTGGCCTCCTTCCTCCTTCGAGTGTATGATACAGGTCAAAGACACAAGTACAGCATGGCAGAGGCATGGCTACGATGGGGACAAAGCTCAGCCATTGGATCATGTGGATCGATGGCGGGGATCGTATGATAAGGAGCATCGGGAGGTATGCGAGTGGGGTAAATGACAACCGTCGGATCTTATACGGGCAGATCCGACGGTGATCGGGAGGTGAAAGTACGCAGATGATAGTGAGCAGGGAACATACGAGTGGGTGGTAAGCAGTATTCCCCGCCTGCTTACGAGGTCGGGCGGAATTCGTACATGGGGGGAGTGATGCGATTCAGCGAGTGACATGTGTCAGATGTGATAGCAGGGAAACTGGTTTCCCACGTGTTAACATGTGGTTAAGCTATGGGCGCGGGGCGAGCGATCACTGTTGGATCTCACGGTGGATGCGATCGAAGGTGGAGGAAATGAACAGGGTTAAGCGCGTGGGAAAAAGGGCTGTGGTGGCGAGGAAAGTTGGTGAATGCGCGTGGTCACACAAATACAGTTATATGACAGTTTAAGCTCCGCTCTCGAGGTTAATAGCCTTATATGGATTTTAACGAGTGACCCAGGAAATGGAGGTGAAAGGGAGACAGGTGAGGCAGAAGGGAAGGTTAAAGAGACCATTAAGAATCTTCTTTCTGCATAACCAAGCACCAAGTCCACCTCAGCTCCTCGAACGGTAGTAGAGCTAACACTGGCTCCTTCTGGGGATGAGATCTTCCCTGTGAGGTCTCAAGAACTGCAGACCAATGCCTTCATACAAAACCAACTTAAAAACATTGCCTAGTATTCCATTGGGCATGGAGTCAAATTAAGTCTACACTACAACCTGTAAAAGAAAATGCTTACAATCATTAAGGCTTGAAAACCTTAAAGAACATAAATATTCAAAAACTAGCCATCTACATGGCCATCAAAACTGTTTCTCCTCCTCTTGACCAGTTCATCATAGATCTACAAAATTGGATTTATTTGATCATCTACCTCAAAAAGTTTAGGACATTTGAGCTTAATAGGTAGAGATGATTTGTCCTTTGTCCCCTTTCTGTATGCTCTCCTCCTTGGATGTTCTTCATGGGAGCTTTTGTACACCTACTGAATAACTATAGTTGTTGTGCACTTCTCTGTGTCCTCTGTGGCTTGCACAATTAGTATGAATGGTGAACCATGGTATTCTTGTGCGGGGGACATAGAGACATCATCTGCTCTTGCATCTTTTTTAGAACAATCCACATCCAAGGAGAAGTCCCAAAATTGTGCATCCTCTTCCTCTATCATCTGACAAGCTGCCTTTTCAATCTGTGTGGAGGCCACCTGAGCAAGAATCAAAATATCAAGACTGAGATGATCAGTATCAGCCTTGGGCTTTGAATCATGGCCTACCTCAGAGTTCAGGGGGCAACTTTAAGGGATTATCTTTTGAGAGGGACAAAAGATGATAGGGAGATTTCTTCTCCCTTATTGATCACTGGGCTGGGGATAATAGTAGGCTGGTGAATTTGCAGATCTACATAGTCATTAGAAGATTTGCTGGCTTTAGGCTCGGATTCTTGGAGGATGGTAGGACCTGCTGCTAGCTGCTTCTGCTGATCAGCTTGTTATTCTGCAGGTATAAAAAACTGGTGAGCAGTTCCTATAGATAATGACCTCTCATAGGCAGCTTTGGTTAGGAAAGGGGCATTGCCCTTATCTTCCAAACCGTGGACCTCCTCCTCTTCTTCAGACAGCTCTTTCTCCATGACTACACTCTAAAAAGGGCCTTCACCCTTTGGTCTTCGTTTGTATCTCTGCTTCTTTGCAGAATCAAGGTCTTCACACTTTGGTCTTCGTTTGTATCTCTGCTTCTTTGCAAAATCTGCAACTACTCCTTCGCTCCTTTATATGGATTTGAAATTGAAAGAGTAAATGTATTAGGAGCTCCTGCTTCCTCAGAATACTGCTCAGCTTTTAATTTGGAAAATTCAGAGGCTAATGAATCTATCATCTTGGCAAAATTGTCGATCTTAAGATCTGAGGATGATGAGGACTCACCCCCCTGTCTTCTGCTTTCAGCATTATCTTCGAGCCTTTCTACAGCAATGATATTTGCTTCCACTTCAAAGGCTGCATTTTGCATGTCATCCAAAGAAACACATCTTCTTTCTCTTAACAGCAGGCAGAACTGAGAATCAAAGGCATTGGCATAAGTAATCATAGCAGAAGTAGGGGTAGGCTTTATTTCACATGGTATTCTGTTGTACATATGATTGAATCTCTTGTTGAAAACATAGAGCAGTTCAACATCTTCTCTCTGCAAGTTCCTAAATCTAGTATGATAATAGAGCAGATCTTTCTTATCCCCCCAGTGCTTTAGGAACACATCATCTAGGTCCTCAATGTCTGCAATAGATCTAGGGGGTAATTCTCTGAACCATTTTCTAGCTTCTCCCTCTAGGCTTTGGACAAAAACCCTCATCCACACATCCTCTTCATTAATATCTAGATTATCAGCATAACAATAAAAAGACTCTAAATGCTCTTCAGCTGATACTCATTATGTACCAGTAAACATAGGCATATACTCTTGATAATCTCTTGCAGGCATGGCATTCAAAGGGACAAGCAAGACCAAGGGTCCATACCTAGCAGCAACGATTTTTTCTATCTTTGTAAGAGCTTGCTGACCTGCCATGACTGGGGTATATGAAAGGATACTGGTAGAATGAGTGGTATGGATCAATGAAAAGGATAGCAGAGACAGAGGAACATGATGGACAGCATGGGATGCCTTCTTTGGACTAAGATCCGAAAGGGAAATGAATAAACAGGAGCTTTATGAATCTCTGAAGGTATTTCTACACTGGCAGAGATACATGGGACCTTTAAGGCTTACCTAATCCTAATTCTCCTTACTACGAAATTTTCTTCTGCTTAACGATCTTCTCAGGGTCAGGCACTGGTTCAGCTGGTGATGTCTGAGGATTTCTTCGAGTATGTCTCACAAACTGAGCCAAGACTATACTGTGGAGTTGCCAAAGGTTGGTCTTCCTCCAGTGGAGTTGCCAGATAAATGATTACAACCAGAAATGTGTCCAGACCTTGTCTATCATCAAAATCTGGAACTGTGTCGTTTTCCCAGGGAAGCTGAGCTTCAATCCCCTCTCCCCGGCAATGGTGCCAATTAATGTTATCACCCCAAGAAACTCTCCTAGGTTGTATCTCAGAGATGCTCGGGAACATTACAAACTCAACAAAGTGTTGGAAATGGATGAATGGAAGGAATGATGCATATTCAAGCTAGATAAACACTTCTACTATGCTTAACTCCAGACATGGGTGAACACCCCCAAACTACAAGGCTTTAGACCACCAATTACTCACAATTTGAGGATTAAGTGAACATGGAGAATATTGATCACACCAGCAGATGCACAAGACCATGTGATGGCCATCTGCAACCAGTAAAGAGGCCTGCAAATCTATTTCATAATGCATAGACAGGATGACAGCTCTCTGGCACTAAGCAAACAGAAACCTGCATAACACATTCAATGATACATACTAGACTTCAACACAGAGGTGGGATGACAGCCCCTCTAATGATAAATATCAAGAGCACATGAAAAATACATAACAGGCATAACCTAGAACAGAGAAGAAGTGGAAAGTGAGAAATTAACAGCAAAAGAAGCTTGTATTAGCTGAAAATGAAGACCAGACGCTGCAAGTATCATAGTAGTTACAGTCTCCAAAAGTTGAACCTTACATCAAAACTACAACCATCAACCCTGATTACATCTGTGTTCTGGGTATATATAGAGTTTGTTTACAAATATATTCTGCTGATGTGCTATGCGTGGAGGGGTCATCATGGACCACCAACCATCTTAACTCTCTAATGGAGTCTCTGCTACAATCTGTTGGCTTTAATGAACAAATTGACCTTCTCTGATGCTCTGTTGTCCTTCTCAAGCAGGTGGAGTGTTGTATGAGTGAAACTCCATAACTGGTAAATGTGTTTATCTGCTCGAGGCTCTGTACTTTCCTTCCTTGGCCATGCTTTCTTTTAAATGCGGTTGTTGAGGGTTAACTGTGCAGGGTGCTGAATTCTGGCCTCCTTCCTCCTTCGAGTGTATGATACAGGTCAAAGAAACAAGTACAGCATGGCAGAGGCATGGCTATGATGGGGACAAAGCTCAGCCGTTGGACCGCATGGATCGACGGCGGGGATCGTTTGAAAAGGAGCATCGGGAGGTATGCGAGCAGGGTAAACAAGGGCCATTGGATCTTATACAGGTAGATCCGACGGTGATCAAGAGGCGAAAGTATGCAGACGATAGTGAGCAAGGAACGTACGAGTGGGCGGTAAGCAGTATTCCCCGCACCACTTATGGGGTCGGGCGGAATTCGTACATAGGGGGAGCGATGCAAGTCAGCGAGTGACACATGTTAGATGTGATAGCAGGGAAATCGCTTTCCCCACACGTTAACATGTGGTTAAGTTATGGGCGCGGGGCGAGCGATCACCGTTGGATCTCACGGTGGATGCGATCGAAGGTGGAGGAAATGAATAGGGTTAAGCGCACAAGAAAAATGGTTGTGGTGGCGGGGAAAGTTGGTGAACACGCGCGGTCACACAAATACAGTTATATGATAGTTTAAGCTCCGCTCTCGAGGTTAAGAGCCTTATATGGATTTTAACAAGTGACCCGGGAAATGGAGGTGAAAGGGAGATAGGTGAGGCAGAGGGGAAGGTTAAAGCGACCATTAAGAATCTTC
This sequence comes from Pinus tabuliformis, assembly GCA_031772625.1. Lineage (NCBI taxonomy): Eukaryota > Viridiplantae > Streptophyta > Pinopsida > Pinales > Pinaceae > Pinus > Pinus tabuliformis. Next base: position 78,037,097 of record CM062812.1, read on the forward strand.
TTTCAGCAAAACCAAGCACCGAGTCCACCTCAGCTCCTCGAACAGTAGCAGAGCTAACACCAGCTCCTCCTCTTCTTGTAAATAGGGGGAAACAATATTATACAAGGGTTTCAGAATTTCTCACCCGATAGATCTGAACTCCGTGATACCAATTTGGCTCGTAAATCTATAAGAGAATGACTTGTATTTGAGACTGTATTTCTTTACATAGGCATATCTTTCAGACTATCAAAGAAATGGTGGTGATTCCCCCTTCTTAGTATTACAGCATGTTATCGTCCTGTTTAATTCCATTATGTTCATATTCTTCTCTCCATTCATACTATAATAGTTGTTAGAAATTATTTCATGCTTCCTTACAAACCCATGTGTGTTGATTTATTAATGCATAATGCCTGTATGAAGGTCTGAAGTTATATCTTTAAATTTCTCTATATGAATCATAGCACCCATTCTCTTTTCAGTCCATTAGCTCTTCTTGTAACTCAAACAAGTGTAGAATTTCCCATGGCTTGCAGCTCTATGTGTTCAATATAGAATTCTGGATGCTTTGGGCTCTATATGATGAGTTACGATTTCTACCAATCCTCTCTCATTTACTCTACAATCTTATTAAGCTGTAAGACCCTTTGAAGTAATCGGCCTCTGCTATTCTATGTGATACTCCTGGGAACTGTGTGTGTGGAAACACCAGAAATACATAAGTCATACCTTTGGAGGAATGAACCAAGCCCCCTTATTATCTTCCATTACGTGACAATTGGAGTGTTGCAAAACCCTCACATATAATCTTTCATGCACTAGTCTATTTAAGATGTCCTAGGCACTAGTCTACAATCAACACAGAGGCTATCTCTAGGAGGTTTTCTATCTCCCCTACAACACTCGTGCCACAGGGTGCTAGATTTAGCCACAACATTATGCATAACCAATTAATGAACAAAGTGGCATAATTTAAATTGGTAGTTCTCGACGTTCTTCGGTGCGAAGATAACATATCACTAATTTGATTATGTGAGTTTGTTATAAGTTGATGGGTGCTGTTTTTCTTCAGTGCTTCAAGAGGATTAGCTACAGGTTATATTTTATGTGTATGTAAGTGTGCATGTGAAGAAAGGTTAATTGCATAATTGATTGTTGATATGTTGAGTATCTAGACTACTTACCTATATAATTGTCAAAAATGTAGTTAGTTGCATTTTGGTAGATGAAAGTAAGTCCATAGAGAAATTTAGTATTGAGATTGTTGTTTGGGAAGTCAAGAAGTGTCAATTCGAAAAGTACTTCATTGACGGTTAGAAGTGGTAGTACTTTAAATGGGTCAAGTCATAACTCTAAGTTGTGGTGGTGAATAAAGAGTGGTGTCTATGAGATTCCAGAGTGGGTGTAATTGTTGATGAAGACTAGTGAGATAAAAAGACTAGTATTGTAGATAAAAAGACTAGTATTGTAATTAATGTGACATATAATCATTAAGGTAGACACTTAGAGATAATGTTTTCTTATTGAGTTTAGAATTGGTTTGAAATTTTGTTGAGAGAATATCTCAACCTCCATGTCTATGTTTGGAATTAGTTAGATCTAAACCCAACTATATAAATGTGTGATAATTAGATGCAAATATATGCAATAAAAAATATTAATTTGCGTCTATTTCTAAACACTATTTCTACAATTTATTTGTAACTTAATATCAATGAAATCAATATATTATTTCTTAAAAAATATATTATCTTTATAAAACAATATTCCCTACCATTCAATAATACTTCAAGTGAAAAGGAATATGAGATTAGGGGGAAGAAGGGGGCTCGGGAGGAGGTGATTTTTGAGCTAGGGTTACAGGTTTACAGAATTTGATCTCCATGGAGGGACGCAAATGAGGGAGCTCTACTCCCCCCTACAAACAGGCAGTGGCCAGCAGAGGTAAAAAACTGATAGAAGATAATAGAGGTCCTTCAGATGTAAGGCAATGAAACAGGGAAGAGGAGCAGGATGGCTCTAAATCGATGGAGAATAATAACGCTACAGAAAGCAAGGAAGTGCACAAGGAACAGGGAACAAAAGACAAGGCACAAAAGGGACCATGCAAGCCCAAAACTACAATCACGCCCAGAGTAGTTTTGAATGATCCTACTTTGCAGGTGCATAGGGACCACATGCAGACTTATGCAATCATTTGTAAATTCATGGGCTTATGGCCCACTGAAACAACTTCACAAACATGGATTAAATACCACTGGAAACCAAAAGGAAGCATAGAACTGCATCTGGGGTCAAAAGGATTCTTTACTGTTGTTTTTGCAAATATTGAGGATAAGGACAGAGTGTTTGAAGGAGGGCCCTACTTTTATGTAGCAACAGGCCTGTACATGCAACCATGGGTTATGAATTTTGTCCCAAAACGAGAAAATTTCGCCTCGGTACCGGTTTGGGTTAGACTCTACTCTCTAGCTTTGGATTATTGGCAACTGGAATCCTTATCTACCATAGGAAATAAGCTAGGGAATTTTGTCAAAGCCTCTGAGGCTACCAGAAGGGGAAAATACACATCCTTTGCAAGAATATGTGTGGAAATGGATCTTTCTGGAGCTTTGCTGGATGAGGTAATCTTGGAAGTGTTTGATGAAGAATGGGTGCAAACAGTGGATTATGAACATATCCCATTCAAATGTCATAAATGCCATGAGCATGGGCACCTATTCAGAGATTGCCCTCTCAGTAAAACAGAAAACAAGGGTAAAGCAAACACCATGAAAGATACTGAAAGCTTTCATAAGGTGGTCCAGAAAGGAAAAGGAAGCAAAAGGGGATCGAAGCAACTTCAATCAGAAAAGCAACGAGCCAGTCAAAACAGGTTTCAAGCCCTAGAAGAGGAGGATGTGATAATGGAAGCAGATTAGGTCAAGGGAGACAGTCCAGTGGAGGAGGGGAATGAAAAAAATGATGAGCAAACCCAAAAAAACAATAAACAGAAAGAAGAAATGATAAGTGACACAGAACTGGAGATGGACCAGGAAATGACCCAAAGTGAGATGGAAATGGAGGATAACGAACTATAGGAGATTCTTGAAAAAGAGAACCTAGATCTAGAAGGATTCTTGAAACAAGGAACTAGGAAGGGAGTGGATTCATTACCACCATAAGAGTTCCACAGAGTTCAACAGCTGTTCTTATGGAAAACTCAGACCAAAGGACTGGAAAAGCAAGGGAAAAATGTAAGACAGGGTAGCGAAGGTGTGAAAGCTATGAAAACCACCCCAGGATTAGCACCTAGAATCCTAGGAAAGAAAATAGGCCGAAAAAAGCAGAACGAACTGTTGATGGAATGTGGAAAGCTAATGATAGACTCAGGTAAGATGAAAGACCTATCCAGTTACTCCTTTACAAATCTTTAATAATGAAGTTCACTTCTTGGAATATAAGAGGTCTAGGCAATAAAAGAAAACAAACATTACTTAGTAATAGGATGAAACAAGCAGCTCCGAATGTGATCTTCATTCAGGAAACAAAATGTTCCATGCAAAAAATAAAAGATATTCACAGCAAATGGCTCAATAAATTTGAGTTTTTGGAAGTCAAAGCAGAGAATACAGTAGGAGGAATTCTCAAGCTTTGGAACCCCCAAAAATTGACATCATAGATGCAAAGGCATCTAGAGACAATCTTTGAGTGGTCATTCAACCAGTGGGAGATAAAGAAATTTACCTGGTCACAAATGAGTACGGCCCCCAAAGGTTTGATGGTAAACTAAAGCTTCTAGACTCCCTGTAGGATCTTAGGGAAAGACATGCAAGAATCCCTTGGATCTTAGGGGGTGATTTCAACATGATCAAATCGCTGTCAGAGAAGAAAGAGGGTACCAGGATTCTAAACAAGGACTCTTGTGCATTTCAATCCTTCATAGACAATATGAAGCTAGTGGATATTGTAATGAACAATGGTACCTATACTTGGAAAAATAAAAGAGGAGTGTCGCAGGTTGCCTCCAAATTATATAGATTCATAATCTCAGAAGATCTTATGATCAAGGATAAGGACATAGTTGCAAGAGTTCTCCCCTTTGGAGGCTCTAATCACTGGCTGGTGCAACTGGAAATTCAGGGAATTGGTACTCCCAGGAATCGACCTTTCATATTTGAAAACATCTGGCTCTCCCACCCAGATTTCAACAACAACATTGCCATCTGGTGGGCAGAAGATCTGAATATTCAGGGCACAAGAATGTTCCTTCTTCAAAAAAGACTCAAACATATCAAACTCCAGCTCAAGGAGTGGAACAAGAAGGAATTTGGCAACATTTTTGAAGCAAAAAAAACTGTTGAGGGAAAAATGCAGGAGCTCAACCAAACCCTTATCATGGAGGGTTTTGATAAAGATAGAAATGATCAGGCAACTCTATATCATCAAGAATGGGAGAACTTATGTAAACAAGAGGAAATTTTTTGGAGGCAAAAATCCAGAGTTCAATGGCTAAAAGAAGGAGAATGTAACACTAAATTCTTCCACAGATCTACTATGGTGAACAGAGTTCACAATAGGATTTATTCGATTAAGGACGAAGAAGGTAACCTGCTCAACTCCCATGAAGAAATAGAAGCAGTTTTGGTTCAACACTTTCGGGGTATTGCACAGGAAACTGGTTCAGACAGAGATCAATCCATCAGGGTTATTTCAAGACATATACCTAAGCTGGTTTCTAGAGAGGACAACTTCAACCTCAATAGACCAGTATCGGAAGAGGAGGTCAGTGAGGTCCTAAAAGAAATGCAAAATGGTAAGGCACCGGGCCCAGATGGATTTAATGTAGATTTCTTTAAATCTTGCTGGAACCCAGTGAAGCAGGACATTCTGGAAGTAGTGGAAGACTCCAGGAGGGACAAAAACATTTTGAAGGCTCTTAATACCACCTTTATATCCCTCATCCCTAAACAGGATGTGGCTCAAACTCCTAATAGGTTTAGACCCATTGCCTTATGCAATGTGGTCTACAAGATTATATCCAAAGTTGTGGCCAATAGACTCAAACCTCTTCTCCCCACCCTGGTGTCAGTTGAACAGTCTGGATATGTGGAAGGAAGAAAAATCCTCGACAAAATCATTCAAGCTCACGAGGTGGTGCACTCATTGATAATCAATAGGAAATCAGGAATGATCATGCAATTGGATATAGCAAAAGCTTATGACAAGCTAAATTGGACCTATATAAGAAAAGTTCTCACAGCTTTTGGGTTTGATCATAACTGGATCAGATGGGTAATGGCCCTGGTTACTTCTCCCAATTTTTCTATTCTTGTTAATGGTTCTCCCTCGGAGACTTTTACTCCTTCAAGAGACCTCAGGCAGGGAGATCCACTCTCTCCCTTTCTCTTCGTACTCATGATGGAAGGGCTGGGTCGAGCGATCAAGCAAGCTAAATTAGATGGTGAAGTCAAAGGTATATAACTTTCTGAAGATGGCCAGGCCTTAACTCATTAGCAATTCATTAATGATACCATGCTATAGGGTATCCCCACAGTCAAAGAAGCTCTAGCTTATAGGAAAATCCTGAGAGACTTTGCTATGGCTTCAGGTATGGAAGTTAATCTCTCCAAATCTAAGATTTTTTTCTTTAATACTCACATTGATATTTAGAGAAATATTTCTAGAATTTTGGGCTTTCAAAGGGATTCCTTCCCTTCAAAATATTTGGCAGTTCCTCTAACAGCCAAGCCTTTACACAAGAGCATCTGGGAGCCAGTGATTAACAAACTGCAAGATAAAATCAGGAAATGGACTACCAGATCTTTAAATTTGGCTGGTAGGTTAGTGCTAACCAAGGCGGTCCTACAATCAATCCCAGTCTTCATGCTATCTGCTCTTCCAGCACCAAAAGATGTTCTGCAGCAACTCAGAACCATTCAAAGAGATTTTCTTTGCGCAAGGGGGAAGAATGAAAGAAATGGGCCTTGGTAGCATGGGAAAAAATATGCAAACCTAAAATCTATGGTGGGCTTGGATTGGATGATCCTGAGATTCTAAGCAGGGTTTTAGGAGCTAAATTATGGTGGTGATGGGCTAAAGACCTAGAGGCTTAGTGGGAAATGATATGGAAAGAAAAATATGCCAGCACTTGGCAAAACAATGATCTAATAAGAATGTCAGGACTTAGAAAGGGCTCATACCTTTGGAATAAGGCCTGCAAAAATAGGGGCTTAATCCAAGGAACCAGCTTCTGGGAAATCAGAGATGGAAACCTAGCCCTATTCTGGAAGGATAGATGGCAAAAAGAACCCATACTGTTAAAAGAAGACTGGATGGATCTCAAGGAAGAAACAGAAACCAAAGGGTTATCTAAAGTAAAAGACTTTTGGGATCAAACCAATAGTAATGGAAAATGGAGAACCTGGAGGAACTTGGATTTTAGGGATGACAGCCCCCTAAAAGCTAAAGCAGAGACTCTACAAAAAATGTTAGACCAAAGGAAGATTTTAAAGTCAGAGGGGCAAGATCAGCTAAGATGGGGCTACAAGAATGAGGGTTCCTTTAATCTCAAGGAAGCAAAACTCATTCTCCTTGACCTGAACTCATAAGCTCCAGACAAGATTTGGCCTGAGCTATGGAGACACCAAGGCTGGATGAAAATCAAAATATTCATGTGGCTCGTTCAGCATAGGAAAATTCTAACCTGGGATAACATTAGGAAAAGGGGTATGCTAGGGCCTTCCAGATGTCAGCTCTGTGAAGCTCAAGAGGAAACTATGGAGCACCTTCTCAACAATTGCATTTTCACCTCCAATTTGTGGGATTCTTTTGCCACCATTTTCTGCCAGACTGACAGAGACAAAAGGAACATCATCAATACCCTAAACAATTGGAGAAGAAACTTTTCAGATAATGAAGTTCTTGGCTTAGCATGGACCATCTTTCCAAGCTTCATCATCTGGAATGTCTGGAAAGAAAGGAACAACAGAATCTTCAAGAATGAAAAGAGGCCATCCCAATACATTTTTAAGCTGATCTTAAAACAACTCAAAGAAACAGTTGGCACTGTTGTGAGAAATCTTCCTAAGAACCCTCCTTCTGCAGCTGATTTGAGAATTCTCTGTGATTTAGGTATGCAGGATCTTACTCCCCTGGGACTGGAAAGGAAAGTAATCTCCATGGTGTCTGAGCATGATTTATGGTATCGTCCCCCTAAGGGCTTTTTGAAATTCAACATTGATGGGGCTTCAAAAGGCAACCCGAGCATGGCTAGTTATGGAGGTGTGTTAAGAGATGAGAATGGAAGTGTCCTTTACATATTCCATAGTCATTTAGGAAAAGCCACCAATAACATGGTAGAATTGATGGCTATGGAGCAATGTTTAGATCTCCTGAAACAGGAAAACCAACAAAATGTGATAGTTGAGGTTGATTCTGAGCTTATCATCAACTCGGTCAAGAGGATCAGCTGGGGTACTAAGCCAGAAAACGTCTCAAAGAACTGGAGGTTGACCAGGGCTTTCAATGGATTCAGATTCACATCCAAAGCAGCAGATCTTCTAGCCAATCAAGGTGTTATCAGCACACAGAATAGGATTGTGTTGAAATGGCAAGAGCTGCCTCCGAGCGGGCTAAAAATGATTTGTCATGAGCAGGCAGAAGAAGATAGAGTCGTGTTTCAAAGTAGAGCTCTGGATATGGATTCCAGGTGATTTAGATAATCCGATTGGTAGCCAGTTGAATGGCTCTGGTTTTGAGAAGTTTGGCAGTTTGGGGGGAGTCTCTTCTTTCCTTAGTTCCGGAAGAAAAAACACTTCGGAAAGCACTCTCGGCGGCCACAATACCATGAGTTTTCTATCCGGGTTCGGAATACTGGGTTGGGGATAGTTTTCTAGTGATCACGGGCCTCAAGCGAAAAACAGTTTTTTAGATTTTGAAGCGATCACATACAAAGAGCAACATGTGGTGGTCGGATCGGTTTAAAACCGCCCTCATCGCACGCTAATGTTTGGGGACATTGGTCGGTGTGATATGATCGTCGACCGTTGGATCTTTCGAAGTGGATCGACGGTTGGGAATGATTGAGCTAGTTGGTGGTCGGGATGGGTAAGGGTCGCGCTTCTTAACGTTGCAAAATAATCCTCTGCCGTTGGTTTGGGTATGCTGGATCAACAGTGAAGATCAAAGTGTCAGGTTGGTTGGTTGGCGGGAAGTGTGCTTGCTCTCTATTATTGGCAGGTTGGAAATGTGGGTGGGTGTTTTTAGGTCAATGCCCGATCAACATTCCCGCGGGATGTTGGGACTCTCTCTTATGACTTCTGTTTAGTTCATAGTTTTTGTTCCGCTTCTGGTTTCCTTTTTTTAATTTAGAAGTTGGGTTTTTTCTCCTGTTCTCTGTTTGGTTTTCATGTCCCTCCCTTGGTCCATAACTCCTTTGTGGATTGATGTAATTTATGTATATCATTAATGAAAAAGAAGGTCCTTAAAAAAAAAATACTATAAGCGAAAAAAATATCCCGTGTTAAAAAAACACATTTATGCACCATAAAATCTTTCATTTCATTTTCTAAATGATTCTTGAATTAATAGGTAACTCCATACCTATACATATGGAGTCAATCCTCATCGATAAAAAATAAATTCAAAATCATAAAATTACGTTACTACTGAGTCAACATAATGGAAATAAATATGGGTAATGTGCCCTCGAGTTTTGGAAAATATTCTTATTTTAATAGTAACAGAATGCAATAAACCCTTACTTTGTATGCAATAATACCTTTCATTTTAATTACTAAATAAACCTTTGTAGTGTGTACGCAATAAGTTCTTTCATTTTAATTAGTAAATGATTGTTAAATTATTTCAAACTTCTAAATTATTTAAAGGAATTAGTAACCCATAGATATCAAGATAATGTAAAACCTCGGGACTATAATTATTAAAAATCATAGTATTTAATCAACCATGGAAAAAAAATGGCTATTAAAAATCATAGTATTTAATAAACCATGGAAAAAAATAAGGCTAATGTGCCTTGGAGTTTACACAAATGCCCTACCATTTACACATACTACGAATGCCACCCAGATGACATACTTTGTGATTTGTATCTGGGACGGTTAGAGAGACAGAGGTTCAAGTACAATTCGCATGACCAAATTCTTTGTTTCACTATTGGCAATGCTAAAGCCATCTCGGTATTTGTAGAGGTGGTAGAAAGCTCTCAGAATGTCGAAAGCATGTTTCGTGGAGGAGATGGGAACATTGGTGTTTCAGAAACTCCCAATTTATTTCTTTCATTTTACCTCTATCATGCTCTTTATGTGATTCAGAGCATCTTCCTCTGTTGCTCTAGGGTTGTCCTTCATATAACACAATATAGAAGAAGCTTCTTCACCACGGTTCCGCTCAGCCTGCATTCAATATCATCCAATTTCATTTCAACTCCAAATCCAAAACGAAAAATAGTTAAGTGCACTACTTTGTGTTTGATTTGAGATCGAAGCAATATAGAAGCTGCAATGTAGGACGTGAAGGGGGAGGGTGTTATAGACATTTTTGTGCCTTACAGCTCTAAGCATGAAATGTCCATAAACCAGGGGCTCCTAAGTCCCTAAAAGTGTTGTTCCAACCCCTAAAGGAACAAGGTCAACAAATTACAGCTTCTCCCAGAAGTTCTCCACCAGAAACTGCTCAGAATAAGTCAAATCATGATCATTTCAGCTGCTCCACTAGCCAAGTGTGTTGCATAGCACCTAAGTCCACTAGCTAGGTGCGTTGCAACGCACCTAAATGCACTACCAGGGTGCGTTGAGCGGGAAATGAAAAATGGAAGTGTCGTTCCGCGAGGTGGAGAGACAATGGAAGCTGCCAGAATCTTCTCCAATGACACTTGCCTCACTGAATTCGACCAAGGATGAGTAAGAGGCTTTCAGTCTCCAAGTGGAAGCAAGAACTGACAGAGAGAAGCCACTAATCAAATCATGAGCTGACTCATCCTCCTTGCATACATCTATATATGGATCCCTCATCCCAGAGATCCAGAGGCTGGAATTTTGCATATTGTAAGGAATTGCTGTTGGTTTTGAGATACATATCAGAGAATTGGGTGATCTATGCTTTGTTGGGGTTGAAGAAGGGACTTCTTTGCTGGGAGGTTGATGCTGGGTCAGGAATCATCAGTTGTAACTCCTCCTGGATCTTCTTGTATATCAATAAAACTATTTGAGTTTCTTCTCCATGCTTGTGTTTCATTGATGCTTGTTACATTTGTATGGTTAACTTAAATCTGATCCTAAGTTATTTATGAGTATAAACCCATGTCTTTGTATAGTTTCCTTCTTCTGTGATCTTACAGGTACTTGGTGAAGCTGGGCAAGTAAGGAAGCAGGTAGCTGGAAGCTGTCAAAGAGGAGAGAGATTGGATCAAAGGACTAGCGCAAGACACAGGTTGGTTCATCCTATTCCTCTTTGTTTATAGTTCATAAAGAAGAATACAAAAGTAGTTTTCTCTGTTTGTTTCTAAGGTAGCTGTCACACCTTAGTGGGATAGAGCAGTTCTAAATAGACACTTTTCCCGATAACAAAATGGCGACTCCACTAGGGAGCGTGTCTAATTACTTTGTTTGTGTTTCTCTTGTTGTTTATTTCATAAACTTATAAGTAGCAATCGAACTGCCTTTGCCATTAACAAATGCAAAGTAGACATCTGCTACTTCAATCCATTCACTGGATCTGTTTATGATTTGAATAGCTGATTCATAGACTAACTAATTGCCCTTGTGATAGCTCTTAGACCCCCCTTAGATCTACCTTTGATTGTGCATTACTGATTGCTTTTACTTGGCCAAAAACCAAAGATTAAACTGCAAGTTGTGACCCAGAACCCGGATAGAATTCTCGTTTCTGCCCCAGCGCAGGCTCTGTGAAGAGGTTCTGCATTTCAACGCACTTCCCGAGAGGGCTACCTGTGCTGCAATGCAGTTTCTCTGTGTAACAGGTGCGCTGATCAGCCTAGCCTTGTGGAGCTGAGGTTCTTTGCTTCATTCTTCCAGTTTTGTCTCTGATTTTTGCAGCCTGTGATCAGTATATGACTGTTTCAAACCAATTTTCCTTACTGATATTCTGCCTCATTTGTATAAAAGAATTGTAGATGTTTTTATGTGTTTGTTGAGTCGTTTACAGTTTTCCATTGCAAAAGTATAATAGTCGTACTGTCGTCCTTTGATTTAGATCTGTCGCAAGTGTCGATTTCGATCATAGGAGAAAGTTTATTTGCTGTTGATAGTCGATTATGCTTTTACTTTTGCCTTTGGTTTGAATTTGTGACTTTCTAGTGTCGAAACGAGTGTTTATTTCAAAATCATAAAGTGTCGTAATCATCTCTACCTTTTGATTTCGAAAAGAAGCTTTTTTATGTGTGTCGCTTGAAAGCAAATTCAGATTTGTACATCAACTTTCTTTTTAGGCATCAATATTAAGAAAGTGAAAAACAAATACATGCATGTGCATTTGCATATTGACAGTCTGTTTGGCTTGATTTATGAAAATGCATTTACAGTGTGCTCTTTGCTCTTTGTGAAAAGATTGTGTCTTTCTTTTCCCCTAGTAGCTAGGATTTTCATTGCTGAAAAGAGATAAAATTTTGTTTATCATCTTTAGATTGCATTTTAGGAATTACATCTACATCTCGTGGTGATCCCAAAAGGCAAACTTCATAAGAAAGATCAACTTAAAATAAATTCAATGAACCTAACAACGCTTTGGAACTTAACGCACAACATTTAGAGGTCTAGGCTAGAGACATATTCCGACGTCCTAAAGCCTGGTAACTATTGTCCTCACTGATGGTTGGGTGATTCCTCCACTTTGAGACGATAAGTGCCAGTACGGACTTGTGCTCCCACGTACCGTCGAGTATATATTGGGAGACCCCTATAGGCTTAAAACCTTTTATCCATAGGGAGCCGTGTCGGCCGCCCTACTGATCGCAATGCACCGAACACAGCATTCGGGAAGATTGACTGCCGTACCGTAAAAAGTATTCTGCAGTTTTGCGATTGGTTTGGTACTCCCTCTACCTAGACCTCCAGAGCAGTCCCTTTCGTTCCTTTTCAGACTCTTTAACGGAAAAGGTCCATCTGAGCACTTGTCACTTCAGGCTCATTAAAAATCGAAGGAGACTAGAGTCATCTTTTGTTTTTTCTCGACTCTTAAAAACTGAAAAAACAGGTTGTGTCAAAGCGTATTAAAATTTATTTTAAACGGAATATTCATACCCCTTTCCTACGTTGATCTTGGGTTGAGAAAATGGAGCCTACCAACCAAGGAATTCCCCTTGGTGGAAATCCTAGTCCCTTCTCCTCTTGGGGAGATGTTGGTGCGCCCCATATGGCCACATTGTCACTTCCAGGACTGACAATTGGTTTGCCTGTATGGCTCTTCTCAACCTCTGTCGTTCAGAACACCACTATTCCTGAACAATCGAATCAGCAATTAGACGAGTCCAGAGTTGCCCACCAGCCTTCTACTTCCTCTAATTCTTCCTCTCCTCCTTCCTCTTCGCTTGATGGAGCTGGTAAAGCTAAAAGCCAAGTTCCTAAGGAGAAGAAGGAAAAGAAGAAGAAAGAGAAGAAGAAGAAGGAGCCAAAGGCGAATGTGGGAAAACGAGTGTCGTTTAACGAAAATCCACACACTGCACTGACCAGGCCTATGCCATGTGTCATTTGCAAAGGTGATCCAGGTGGATATTGGTGGCCACCTACCAAGTCCACCTGAACCCCCACCATTGTCTTTCTCAGCATTTTCAGTTTCCTTAATTATAGCACAACTTACTATTTTTAGCAATTTTTCGGGTCCTGAACTTCCGGAGCCGTTTTGAGGCCCTAAACGACGTTTTTTGGGGAATCCGGGGGCAACATGGAATGGACCAATGTTGCCCGTTCCAACAATGGTAGTGATCGGATAGATCTTTCTAACGAGCTATTGTACGCGTCAAACGGAGATCGTATGCCAAAGTTACGACCCTGGGAAGTTGATGTACCAATTTACCCCAAACGGGGCCCACAGTTTGGCGTTTCATCTCCTAGGGTTAGGTTTTGGAATGTTAAGGGTTTTCCATTGTTTCTCAACAATAAATAGGCCTTCGAGCCTCATTGTAACACAGTTCAGAGGCATGTAGCCACCACATCTCTTCTCAGAGATAAGCTACCATCGCCCTAGCTGGTTTATTTCCATTTCTGGTTGTAAGCATATTTCAGTATTTTCCATTAATGAAATGAAGTATTATTTCCACTGCATCTTTGTGTATATGGTTATATCTGTAATTTGTTGCGTTCCTGTTTAAATCCGGATCAGTGGTATCAGAGCGGTTTGCTTTTTCTCTGTTTTTCTTTGCATGTCCCCAACAAGGTCGGGATATAAGGAGTTAGGGCTTGAACTGGTTGAACCTTTGCAAGACCAGCCTCGCAAATCCCGACGGCCTCCCATGGCGGATGAGAAGAAAGACGAGGGGGCAGGAGATCCCATCAAAATCTTGCTCGAAGAAGCCCTCGAGCGACAACGGAACGCGATGATGGACAGCTTTGCCCAGATCCTTCAGCGGCTACCCAGAAGTGACACATCGGCTTCCAGTGGCTACTCTGGAAACGCCACACCCTTTAAGGTACAAGTTAATTTTGAAATCCCCATATTCGAGGGTCAGATAAACGCAGAAGCCGTAGACAAATGGTTAAATCTGCTAGAGGGTTATTTTTCTGTTCATGAATTTTCGAGTCGGGAAAAGATTGTTTTTGCTCTTCTCAAAGCAGCCCCCCACGTCAAGGACTGGTGGGAAACCTACTGCGAGCAGAAGGATGAAAGTACTGGCTCACTATTTTCAGCCGCACCCACCTGGAATTCATTCCGGGATGCCATCAAGGAGCAGTACTACCCTGTTGGAAGCTATGAGGATGAATACATAAAGTGGACCACGCTGTGGCAGGGAAGGGACCAAGACGTGCCGGAGTTCACCAATCTTTTCCATACCCTTCGCACAAAGTTGGGTATCAAGGATTCGGAGCAACATTTGATACTCAAATACCGTGGCTGCCTGCACAAGTACATCCAGGAAGAAATACAATTCCTGAACATCTCCTCGCTCGGCGCAGCATACCGATATGCCGTCAAGGTCGAGCAGAAGTTTAAACAAAAGAAGCGAGACTTTGGATCTATGAATCCAAAGCAGGGGAAAGGTGCCCCTAAACCACAGAACAAAGGACAAAGCCAAGGCGGGATAGCCCAAGACAACCAGCCGAAGCTGCAAGCAAAGAACAGCGCCGCGAAGCCGAGAAAGGACACTGGAAAATGGTGTGAGTTCCATAAGAGCTCCACTCACAACACAAGTGAGTGTCGGGCCAAGCAGTCACTGGTGGCTGAGCTAAAGGTTTCAGAATCAGATGCATGTTCCGACTCTGAGTCAGAACCCGATAAGGGGAATGAAAAAGGGAAGCAGATCATTGATGCAGATCCCAACGCCACTGTTGCTACCGCCAAGATCTAGAAAAATGAACCCGAAGATCCAGAGGAGGATGAGCGTCTCTTCCACTCCCAGATGTGGGTAAAGGACTCCCCGATACAGTTCATTGTTGATAGCGGGAGTCAAAAGAACCTCATTTTGGCAGAGATCGTGAAGCGGTTGGGCTTACCGACCACAACACATCCACAACCATACACCATTGGGTGGCTTCACCAAGGACAAGATCTTCGCGTGAGCCAACAGTGTCGCCTTCCATACAACATCAAGCCCTTCACGGATGAGATACTGTGTGACATTGCTTCCCTTTAAGTTTGTGATGTATTACTAGGACAACCATACTTGTGGAAGCGACATGCCGTGTATGAATCAAGGCCCCGTGCTGTTATTATTACATTGGGAAATAAGTTGTACAGGATACCAGAGGTAGCACCACCTACCGCCATCTCTTTGATTACTGCAAAACAATGCAGTAAGATCATTTCCAAAACCAGGAAATTTGTTTTCCTGATGATACGCCCTCAAGGAAAGAAGAAGATAGTGGCCGCGGCATCCAGACGGGGTCCCTCTGCACGACAACTACAGATGGACAAGGTTGTGGAGGAGTACGAGGACATCTTCACCTCCCCTGCAGAGGTTCCTCTGCACTGTCAAGTCAAGCACTCCATCGATCTGACCCCAGGTGCGCCGCTACCCAATGGACCAATTTATCGGCGCTCTGTTCTGGAGAACAATGAAATCAAGAGGCAGATTCAGGAGCTCCTGCAGAAAGGTCACATCCGTCCAAGTTCATCGCCTTGTAGGAGCCCGATCGTGTTGGTACAGAAGAAGGATGGGACGTGGAGACTCTGTATTGAATATCGGGCACTGAACAAGATCATTGTCCGTAATAGGTACCCGATCCCGTGGATTGATGACCTATTAGACCAACTAAAGGGGGCGAAATATTTCAGCAAGATCGATCTGAAGTCAGGATATCACCAGGTACCAATCGAACCCTCTGATGTGTGGAAGACTGCCTTCAAATCCAATGAGGGCCTTTTCGAATGGTTGGTTATGCCTTTTGGATTGACGAATGCTCCTCCAACCTTCATGAGGCTAATGGATGACATCTTGCAGCCATTCACCAACTCCTTTGTAGTAGTATACTTGGATGACATTCTGATCTTCAGCCAGAGTTGGGAAGAGCACCTCCACCACATCCGACAGGTTCTCCAAACACTGCGGCAACACAAGCTATGTGCCAATTTGGAGAAATGCACTTTTGGCATGACCCAGGTTCAGTATCTGGGATACATCATTGATGAACAGGGGGTGCATGTCGATCCAGCCAAGATCCAAGTCATTCGGGATTGGCCCTCTCCAACCACTCTAACAGAGCTCCGCAGCTTTCTAGGTCTTGCCAACTTCTACCGCAGGTTTGTGTTGGGGTTTTCTCATATTTCTTGGCCCTTGAGTTAAGTCACCAAGGGAGGGGCGAAAGCAAAATTCTTTTGGTCTAAATCTCAACAGAAGGCATTCATGGAGTTGAAGGATCGCCTCTGCACGGCACCAGTGCTCGCGTTACCAGATTTACAACAACCATTTGAGGTCGAGACAGATGCCTCTGACTATGCTATTGGGGCAGTCCTTACTCAACATGGACATCCAGTGGCATATCACAGTGAAACACTTTCAGACACAGTCCGGAAGTACCCCACTTATGATAAAGAGATGTATTCCATTGTACAGGCATGCCGACAATGGAAGCATTACATTTTGGGGAAGGAAACGGTCATCCACACAGACCACCGACCCCTGCAGTTCATACAGACCCAAGGGAAATTGCAGAATGATCGCCATCAGAAGTGGTCTACATACCTGCAACAGTTCCACTTGAATATCAAGTATAAGAAGGGCAGTACCAATAATGTTGCAGATTGCCTCAGTCGACCACCGATCATGGTGTTAACCACTGTGCTCAATGCTTGTGGGCACGAGACTTCTGATTGGCCACTTCTCTACAAAAGCGACCCAGAATTCGGCCACACATACCAGAGACTCTTGGAGGGTCAGCATGTTCTAGATTTTCACCTCCAGGATGCCCTATTATGCCACCTCGGTCACCTTTGTGTTCCTTCAAGCGAGCGTGCCAAGATGATTTGGGAAGCACACTACAGTCGGGCTGCTGGGCATTTAGGGGTTGAGAAAACAGTGGCAGTACTGCAAAATTATTTCTATTGGCCGAATCTTCGACAGGATGTTGGGAAGTACATCAGATCATGTACTGCCTGTGCCATTTCCAAACCGACCATTAAGAAGCACGGCCTCTATACCCCGTTGCCTACCCCTATTCGACCTTGGGAATCCATCTCCATGGATTACATGTCAGGCCTTCCTTCCACTAAGCATGTAAATGACTGTGTTTTTGTGGTCGTCGATAGGTTCTCGAAGATGGCCATTATGATGGCCTGCAAGAAGAATATCACAGCAGAAGCCACTGCTAAACTCTTCTTTGAACGAGTGTGGGTGCACTTTGGGATCCCACAGTCTATCATCTCAGATCGGGACAGTCGGTTTCTCAGCACATTTTGGTCCAGTCTCTGGTCAATGCTGGACACCAAACTCACGAAGTCCACAGCCTTCCATCCTCAAACTGATGGCCAGACAGAGGTTGTCAATAGGATGATTGTGCACATTTTGCGCATGTATAACTCAAAGCATCCACGCACATGGGACGAGAGCCTCCCCTATGTTCAGCATAGCTACAATCGAGCTCTTCACAGCTCCACTGGCCATAGTCCTTTTCAGGTGGGTTTGGGATTCCAGCCACTATGCCCCATTGATGTGGCCATGCCACTTGCAGCTACTCACATAAATTCAGCTCATGTCCAGTCCGAAACAGATAAGGCCACCAGCTTCATTGAGCGCATCCAACATATTCGCCAGTAGGTCCATGACATTCTTGAGAAATCAAATGCCAAGTACAAGCAACGACATGATCAACATCGGGTGCCACACAAGTTTCAGGTGGGCAACAAAGTCTGGTTGCATTTGCAAAAGGAACGCCTTACTGGAGCCTGTCGGAAATTGAGACCACTCTGATATGGTCCTTACACCATTACTAAGGCTATGGGATACAATGCATTTGAGCTCAGCATTCCTCCATTCCTTGGCCTGCACCTAGTGTTCAATGTGGACCGCCTTCGGCCATACTTTCCACCATTGCTAGACACATCCGACATTGCAGAACAGCTCAAACCCACAGAATTAAATCGAGATTGCATGGAACAAGCTGCAACTGATCGGATCATGGACACACAGATCAAGAACACTCGCCAACAGAATATCCAACTGTATCGAGTTGTCAAAGCAGGCCAACTCCTTCAGCAGGGCAAGTGGCTCACCAGGGAACAAGTTCAGCAAAAGTTTCCTCATCTCATGGAGGAGCTCAACGCAATGGGGACCATTGCTTCCTAAGGGGGGAGGAATGATCCAGGTGGATATTGGTGGCCACCTGCCAAGTCCACCTGAACCCCCACCATTGTCTTTCTCAGCATTTTCAGTTTCCTTAATTATAGCACAACTTACTATTTTTAGCAATTTTTCGGGTCCTGAACTTCCGGAGCCGTTTTGAGGCCCTAAACGACGTTTTTTGGGGAATCCGGGGGCAACATGGGTCCATGGAATGGACCGATGTTTCCCGTTCCAACAATGGTAGTGCTCGGATAGATCTTTCTAACGAGCTATTGTACGCGTCAAACGGAGATTGTATGCCAAAGTTATGACCCCGGGAAGTTGATGTACCAATTTACCCCAAACGGGGCCCACAGTTTGGCGTTTCATCTCCTAGGGTTAGGTTTTGGAATGTTAAGGGTTTTCCATTGTTTCTCAACAATAAATAGGCCTTCGAGCCTCATTGTAACACAGTTCAGAGGCATGTAGCCACCACATCTCTTCTCAGAGATAAGCTACCATCGCCCTAGCTGGTTTATTCCA
Source organism: Pinus tabuliformis (assembly GCA_031772625.1). NCBI lineage: Eukaryota > Viridiplantae > Streptophyta > Pinopsida > Pinales > Pinaceae > Pinus > Pinus tabuliformis. The sequence goes on from CM062812.1 coordinate 78,055,554, forward strand.
TTTCTGGTTGTAAGCATATTTCAGTATTTTCCATTAATGAAATGAAGTATTATTTCCGCTGCATCTTTGTGTATATGGTTATCTCTGTAATTTGTTGCGTTCCTGTTTAAATCCGGATCAAAAGGAGACCACTTTCACAGAGATTGTCCTTGCATCACCCGGATACTAAGGGACTGGTCTCCTCGTTTGCACAACCCGGTGTCGTCAACCTCTGGTGATCATGTTGAAAGCACACCGTCAACTAGTGAAAGTGAAGCCCCAGGACAAAAAGGGAAAGCTAGATTTCCTTGTAAACTGTGCGAAGGCAATCATGCCGTCCACCGTTGTCCCTTCTTAGACGAGGCTAAAAGAGTTTTGGATGATCGTCCGGTTTCACCGTTGCGACTTCCTCGTGGATATAAAAAACTCTTGCCAAGTCCGTCACTAGTTGAGAATCCAGCCGGCCCGCTCAGGTGGTCGGCTGAAGCGCCTATCATTGAAGATAAACCAACTGAATCCATACCAGACGAAAGTCAAAAGGTCGAGGCGGCAGTTGACCCGGTCTTGCCTTCAGAGGTTTCATCTTCAGATGATACAATCACTAAAGAGAACAAGGATGACACCGTCCAAATTTTCTTCATAAACACAGACTCCGATGAACATGGGGGCAATTTACCCATTCCTTTACCGCAGGAAGGAAGTTCGTCAGAGCCATACCCGGCCGTCTATTCGGTCCCACCTCCAAGTAACCTAGTTGTCTCCTTCGACTGGAATCAACTAGGCAGACCCCGCTTACCAGCAAGCGTACCATTCCGAATTATCGTTCAAATATATAGAATGGTTATGGCTGGTACCATCATAGATGAGGGGGCTTCTGTGAGTATCCTTTCCTCAACTGCTTGGAAAGCGCTTGGTTCACCATCGCTTTTGCCTGAAATGAGAAATCTGACAGGCTTTGATAAAGGAACCAGTCGACCTTTAGGGATCCTTCCTGATGTGCCCATAACATTGAGAAGGAAGACAGTTCGCATGAACCTAATGGTAGTTCAAGGACCCTTGGATTATAACCTACTCCATGGACGAGACTATATTTATTGCATGGGAGCAATTGTCTCCTCACTCTTTAGAGTAATGTGTTTTCCACACGAAGGAAGAGTGGTCAAGCTCGTGGACCAGCTTTCATTTCCCGGATCACACATAGCAAATAGTCATATACCATCCCTAAATGGTCTTTTCACGCAAGAAATGTCTCAATCTCCAGTCCGTCCTCCCGATGAGTGCGAGTAATTCGGAGGGATATGACTGAAACCCAGGGGGCATGCGTCCTGGTCTGCTTCGGCAGGAAAACTTCGGGTATAGGGTAGGTTTCCGCGGCAGAATATGACTAGTCTGTACCCCGTCTGTGATTGGAAGAGGGGTTATTCTAGAATAAGATTCTTTTGTCAAAGTTATGTGAGTTGGCAGGGATCGTCGCTCACCTTTGTTTGTTTCGATAGACATCGCTGAAGAAGTGTTTTGTTTGCAGTGTGAATAGAACAATCTTTGGGTAACCTATAAGAGGTAAGCCTCTCTCGGTAAAACAAATGTTTTAGCGGAAATGAATAGAGGTAACTTTGAAACTCTGTTTTATACCTGGGGGCATGCAAACCTTTTGGAGTGCAAGCGAGGGGCAACTATTTATTTTTTAAATTTTTAGGACCTCTAACCCTTTAAACTCGTAGGATTAGTCGTCACCTAACTTGCATAAAGAAAGGATGCGGGGCAAAAATCTAAAAGTTGCCGTTTTTATATGAGACATTCTTATCATATGACTGGATTAATTGAGCAGTGTTACCGCAAGGTTCAAGCTCGTTAAAAAATAAACCCGCACCGAGCAAATGTTTCCACCCGCGTTTAAGCTCGTTAAAAAATGAACTATCCCCTGGTAAATAACCACCGTGAATGTAGCATTTCAGCCATTAAAGCCTTGGTCGTGTTTGCACCGTCACCTCCACTTTTCCATTGGCCGATCATTCACCTCCATTTGATTGTTTACCCATTTTGAGGAACAACTGCGAAGAGTGATTTCACTAGCCATCCTTGTGACACTGCCGTGATTGGAAAATTCCAAACCTTACCTGGAATCAGCTGCTACCCATTTTATCACTCGTTCCTCAAAAGACGAGTCTTCTTTAAGCTCTTTTCTAACTCGTAAAATATGAAAAGATTGCCGAGTTCTGGCCTTCCAGCTCGTTAAAGCGATGGGAAGTGCTATCTCTCCTCTAAATTTTAATCTTTTTGGACCTGAGGGATTATTGCACAAAAAGATCGAGCGCTTGTTTTGTTCGGCTCGTTAAAGCGATCGAAAATTCATCCCTTCTGTATTGTTTTATACTTTTTCGGACTTAAGGGATTAGATGACGAAAAAGGAATTTTGGAGTTACCTTTACGTACCTTTTCAGACTCTCTAAAAATGAAAAGGACCGAGTTATCTTTGTCGTTAGACTCGTTAAAAAGATTAATAGCGACAAACTTGTCTTTAGACGAGAACGAGTTTCACTATCGCTAGGCTCATTAAAACATAGCGATGGGTTTTCCCGAAAGGCAAATTATAGAACAAGCATATGTTATCCTCCTCAAGCTTGACAAAAATAAAGAGGTACTGGTCAGCAATGACTGGGGAAAAATTGGGAAGAAAACTCAAAGAATCTTTATTGGTAGCAAGTCGCTCTTGAACATGACACTTCCACTCCGTGCCCGAGTCGGGTTGGGTTGTTTCATTCACCGGTCACATCGCCATGGTCTCGCCATACCATCCACATTTGGGGTTAATGCTACCAATCCATCACATAAGTGTCGCCGACATGTTCAAGAGAAGTCATCCAGAAAGGCCACTTGTGTCCCGCCCACTACCATACATTATACTCCATTCTTTCATGACCGCCACCCTGAACCATATATCACCAGATCGTTTTCACCTCCATCAAAATCATTTGCTCCATTCCGTGTCATTGATGTGGGATTCATTAAGGCCCTCCTATGATGGATCACTTCTTGTCGACATCAGCTCATTATCCAAGAAGTTGATCTAGGAACATCCCATTCAGTACTTTGAAGCTTGCATGCCTCAATGGCAAGTTTCTCACTTCCGGTGACAGGTTTACATCAATGACCTTCGACCGAAAGATTTTGCGTGGTGTTCAACGCCAAGTCCTTTATTCACACCACATGAATTGTACTGCAGTACCTTGAGGGTCATTATCATTATCGGTGATTCCTCTCGCGCTTGTTAACAGTTTACATCATTGACTGGTAATCAAGCGATGTCTTTCCATGTTCGACTTCAAAACATTTCTCACATGGATCGACTTGTACTTCGAGTGAAGATCGGACGAGATTGAAGACCCCGGATCTAGTTTCATCCATCCGGGCTGCGATATATATTCAGGAAAATAAAGACATTGAAATGTACAACATTGCAGCACAGATAATCATCCTACCAAAAGGATGATGGCTCTACCAGAATCATCAGTCTACCATCAGACGATTGTCTGTCCTATGTACATAAAAATGAATTTATAAAGCTGAGCATGGGAATGCCCGCCTCAGCTAGATCATGAAAACAGTATGAAGATAATGTATTGTATTGTATCTTATTACAGGTCTCCTCCCAGCATTGAAAGAACTTCGGATCCTCCTAATAAAGCATTTCACCCGATACACGGCCTCATACTTTAGGGGGCAACTGTTATAGACATTTTTGTGCCTTACAGCTCTAAGCATGAAATGTCCATAAACCAGGGGCTCTTAAGTCCCTAAAAGTGTTGTTCCAACCCCTAAAGGAACAAGGTCAACAAATTACAGCTTCTCCCAGAAGTTCTCCACCAGAAACTGCTCAGAATAAGTCAAATCAGGATCATTTCAGCCGCTCCACTAGCCAAGTGCGTTGCATAGCACCTAAGTCCACTAGATAGGTGCGTTGCAACGCACCTAAATGCACTACCAGGGTGCATTGAGCGGGAAATGACAAATGGCAGTGTCATTCCGCGAGGTGGAGAGACAATGGAAGCTTCCAGAATCTTCTCCAATGACACTTGCCTCACTGAATTCGACCAAGGATGAGTAAGAGGCTTTCAGTCTCCAAGTGGAAGCAAGAACTGACAGAGAGAAGCCACTAATCAAATCATGAGCTGACTCATCCTCCTTGCATACATCTATATATGGATCCCTCATCCCAGAGATCCAGAGGCTGGAATTTTGCATATTGTAAGGAATTGTTGTTGGTTTTGAGATACATATCAAAGAATTGGGTGATCTATGCTTTGTTGGGGTTGAAGAAGGGACTTCTTTGCTGGGAGGTTGATGTTGGGTCAGGAATCATCGGTTGTAACTCCTCCTGGATCTTCTTGTATATCAATAAAACTATTTGAGTTTCTTCTCCATGCTTGTGTTTCATTGATGCTTGTTACATTTGTATGGTTAACTTAAATCTGATCCTAAGTTATTTATGAGTATAAACCCATGTCTTTGTATAGTTTCCTTCTTCTGTGATCTTACAGGTACTTGGTGAAGCTGGGCAAGTAAGGAAGCAGGTAGCTGGAAGCTATCAAAGAGGAGAGATTGGATCAAAGGACTAGCGCAAGACACAGGTTGGTTCATCCTATTCCTCTTTGTTTATAGTTCATAAAGAAGAATACAAAAGTAGTTTTCTCTGTTTGTTTCTAAGGTAGCTGTCACACCTTAGTGGGATAGAGCAGTTCTAAATAGACACTTTTCCCGATAACAAAGGGGAATATCCACGTGAGAATGGGTTGCAGTGTGGCTGCTCGATACCCAAAACTCACCTTCCCGTTATCCAAATACTCCTCAAACGTCGGTATATAACCACTGGACATCCACTTTGCTTCTTCCAAAAACGCATCAAAGATGGCTTCCCACTGCACACCAGTACAGTACATGCAAAGCGAATTAAGTGAGCCTGAGTTTGGATACAACAATATTTTACAAACCTATGAACATTATCAGAAGAAAATAAATATGTTTTTCACTTCAAATGTATGTATGGGTTAATATTTTCCATACCGTATTTCGAGCATAGGTGAGCGTGTCTCGGCCTTAACTCTTCTCAGCCTCTCGAGCCATTTGATTAACGCAAGCGTAAAACACCATATATATGCCTTTCATATATTCTGGAAGGCACTCCCTGGCAGACAGATCCCATCTGATCATCATACGAACACACAATTAGTTGCTATTTTTTATTGGATTAAACGATCAATCTAAGGAAGCTAATTAGTCATCACCACCTCTTAATTGCGTCTGTGAAGAGTTCGAGCTCCTCCATCGTTCCGAAAGTGTCATAAATGTCGTCCAGAACTATTGCAAGATAACACGTTTTGGCAAAGCCCAATTTGAACGCTAAATGTTTGGGCTCAGTGGCAATGCAGGAGGCCAAAGTGTAGAATTCCACGTGATGATGCTGAGTGAATGTCAGTTGAGAGAAACCTGAATCTTTCCACCATCTGCACACAAAATAAATAATTTTTTGAATATGAGACCACTCAAATCCGAATTTTTCTGTAAAAAATTCATAATAATCGTGGAGACAGCTGATCATTACCTGGAGAGTTGTTTTAACTCTTTTTGTTATAAGGAGTGAAAGATATTGAACTGCAATTTTGCAAGTTCTAAAAGCTTCTCAGTCTTGGTTGTTGTCCTGAAAAGTTAAATGAAAAGTGGATTTAACATTAATTTCCCTTAATGTAGATGACTTTGATGAAATGAAATTATGGGCCTACTCCAATATATAATATAAATATACTATACTTATGATAAAAATGGCAATGTTTGTATTAAATGAATAAAACCCACTGGTCAGCTCTACGAAAGAGAGTCTGAACCAGGAGAGTCTGGCTCTGCAGAACGCTCTACATTGTTCATCAACATTACACTTTAGAATACATGGTTTTAGGGAAGTTAGAACAACATCCTAACAAATAGAAACTAATTCCTATCCTGAGGTTACGTGAACCAACTCTACCTATTCTAGGATATTCGCCATTATCTTCAACACTCCCCCTTAATGGAGAATGGGTTCACATATATGCCTAACATCTCCCTAAACATTTGAAACTTAACTTTTCCAAGAGGCTTAGTGAAAATGTCTGCAACATTATCACATGTATTACAATATTCCAGATGAATTTCTTTAGATTGCACTTTCTCCCTTACAAAGTGGAATTGAGTATCAATATCTTTAGTGTTTTTGTGAAACACCGGATTGTTGGCCAACTTGATTGAGCTTTGATTATCGCATATGATTGTTTTTGTGACTGTCTGTTCTTCCCCAACATCCTGGAGAAGTCTCCGCAACCAAACCGCCTCACACGTTGCTGCACACATGGCTTGATACTCTGCTTCTGCTGAGGACAAGGAGACTATGTTCTGCTTCTTGCTGCTCCATGTGATCACCCCGGATCCAAGACTGAATGCATAACCTGTTATAGATCTGTGATCATCTACATTTCCTGCCCAATCTAAATCTGCAAATCCTACCAATCTAACATCAGAAGAGTCAGTGTAAATAATTCCATAATCTACAGTACTTTGTAGATACCTCAAAACATTCTTCGCTGCATTCCAATGGCTTTCAAGTGGCTTAGACATAAATTAGCTTAACACCGCTGACTACATAAGCCAAAACAGGTCTAGTGGTGGTTAGGTAGATTAAACTCCCAACCAGCTGTCTGTAAAGTGTTGCATCCGCCACTTTTGAGCCATCCTCACACTGCAATTTGATGTTCTGCTGCAATGGTACCAGTGCCGACTTACACTGATCCATTTTAAACTTTTATAACCGGCCTTTGACATACTTTGATTCAGACAGAAATGTTTGACCTGAATCTCTCCAGTTTTCGAGACCTAAATAGTATTTGATTTCACCGAGATGCTTCATCTCAAACATCTATGACATCTGTTGCTTGATTTCATCAATTAGATATATAGCATCACCTGTAATTATCAAATCATCTACATATAATGAAATCAGCACTACGCACCCTTGTTCATCTTTCATGGTGTAAATATTACGGTCATTCTTACTTCTATTATAGCCAGCTTGTAGAAAAAATGAATCAATTTTATCATACCATGACCTGGGAGCTTGTTTTAGTCCATAAAGTGCTTTCTTCAACCTACAGACTAAATGTTCTTTTCCTTTTTGGACAAACCCTTCTGGTTTATCTAGATAAACCTCTTCTTTCAGTTCTCCATTTAGAAATGTAGACTTTACATCTAGGTGATGCATCATCCAATGTTTCTTAGTAGCTAAAGCGATTAACAATCTGATGGTGTTCAATTTAGCTACAGGGGCGAAGGTTTCTTCATAATATATCCCTTCTTTTTGTTTATACCCCTTTGCAACCAACCTAGCTTTCCATTTTTCTATAGTTCCATCTGCATTGATTTTCAGTTTATATAACCATTTGCAACCTATGACTTGCTTTCCTCTAGGAAGTTCTACCAATTCCCAAGTGTTATTTCTGATAATTGAATCATATTCCTGTTCCATGGTTGTTTTCCATTCAATACTTTCATTTGCTTCTTTATAACTAGACGGTTCAACCACATTCATCATACTAGTTATAAAAGCATTTTCCCTATATCTTGCAGGCATTTGAGCTTTCCTACCTAATCTCCTAAGTGGTGGGGTAGTGGTTTCAAACCTCATTTCTTCCTGTTGTTGTTGTTGCTGTTGCTGTTGTTGCTATTGCTATTGTTGTAGTTGTTGCTGCTATCGTTGTTCATCCTCTGCCTTTGTTTGCTGCTGACCCTGATTGTTCTCTACTTCTTCTTCCTCAAAGTATGGAATGTCCCATCCATCATAGTGCTCATCAGTTTCTTCACTATCCTGCTCATGGAATTGAACATCTCTACTAACAAAGATTTTGTGAGTAGAGGGATTAAATAATCTGTATGCTTTATATGACGAACAATACCCTATAAAAGTACATCTGATGGCTTTTGAATCTAATTTCTTTCTATCTTCCTTTGGTATGTGGGCAAATGCTTTACATCCAAATATTCTTAAGTGTTTTACTACAGGCTTATATCCATATCATGCTTCAAAAGGAGTTTTAGACTCAAGACTTCTTGTTGGACTCCTATTTTTTAAATAAACCGCAGTATTCACTGCTTCAGCCCAAAAACCATTTGAAAGATTCTTACCTTTTAGCATACTTTTAGCACATTCCACCAAAGTTCTGTTCTTCCTTTCTGTTACTCCATTTTGCTGTGGAGTATGGGGTATTGTAAACTGCTACAAAATTCCATGATCTTCACAATATTTGATGAGTTCATCTTTCCTATATTCTCCCCCTTGATCAGAACGGAGAATTTTATCTGTTTCCCTGTTTGTCTTTCAATCATATTTTTAAACTGCTTAAAGTATTCGAATGTATGACTCTTCTTACTTAAGAAATACACCCAAGAAAAATTCGTACAACCATCAATAAACAGTAGGAAATGTAGTGCACCTCCTAATGATTTTGTCTGCATGGGACCACAAAGGTCTGTGTGCACTAACTCCAGTATATCCCTCTATTTCTTTTCTACTCTAACAGGGAATTCTTCTCTATGCATTTTTCCTAAAGTACATGCATCACAATTATTATGTACTTGTTTTAGCATAGGAAGATATCTTACCATTTCTTTCCTCTGTAGTAACAACAAATCACTGTAGTTGATGTGGCCAAATCTCTGATGCCAAAGCTCTTCTGTAGTCAGGCTCGCTACTGTTAATTCTCGAACCGGTACAGGTCTGACATCAAACTTGCACAGTCCTCCTGTTCGGGTTCCTGTAGAAATTGTCTTCATTCCATCTCGCAGATCCTTAATGTAATAATTAGATTTTAAAAATTCAAGTTTCAAATCTTGATCTGTAATCATGGATACAAAAACCAAGTTCTTTGTTATTCCAGGCACATACATAAAATTATAGATTTGTTTGATATTACCATCAGGTAGAATGACAGAAACTTTCCCACATCCTTTGATTTGATGACTTCTGTCATCTCCTAGGTAAATCTGTGCACCTTCATTGATCTCTTTAAAATCATCTAGCCAGTGCTTGTTCCCTGTCATGTGTGTTGACGCTCCTAAATCTACATACCAAATGTCTGCATTAACATTTTCACCATGATCAACCATGAACAATCTCAAATTCTGCACCTAATCACCATTCGTGAGATGACCTGCATGTCTCTTCGGTTTCTGTTGTTCTTCATGATATTTCTTTCTCCTACATTCCTTGGCAATATGACCCAATTTTCCACAATAAAAACAATTAGTTTCAGAGTAGTTTTTATTCGAGTGCATACCTTGGGTCAGATTTGGCCGTTTCTGTGAACTTGCTCCATTTTGTTGTTGTGGATCTCCTTTCCCTTTGTAGAAGTTTTTTCTTGCCATCAATGCAAGATCGGCATTCTTGGGCTTCAGAGTCGATCTCCTCTCTTCTTCCTGCATCAGTATACTTGTCAGCTCTTCAAAATGCGGGATCCTTTCTTTGGCATTTATCCCAGTGATGAACATCTGATAATCATCAGTGACACCATTCATTGTAATGGTCACAAGATCTGTATCGTCCATTGTATGACCAATATCTAATAATTTGGTTTTCATATCCTTGATCCTTGCTACGAATGAAGCAATTGTTTCATTCTCCTCCATCTTCATGGACAAAATCTTACTCTTGAGGAACAAAAGACGATTTGAATTCCTGATCTCGTACAGTTCCTTCAGAATTCCCCAGATCTCGTTAGCTAACTTACCTTCTCTGATGTGTGGTATAATGCAGTCTTTCACTGACATCTTTAACATTGTCCTTGCTCTTCTTTCTCGTTTCTCCCAATCTGGGACCGATGTTGATCCAGCCGCGGGCCTCGGCTCATCCCCATTTACAATCGTCCAAGCACTCTGCGCTTCTAGTAGAGTCTGCATCTTAAACTTCCAATTTGCATGATTAGAACCATCAAGCTTGTTGTGATCGTTCATGCATGCTTCAAAAATATTGTTATTCATCTTGGCAATTTAGAAAAAAAAATTTGACAGGTAAAAGATGTTAAATTTACCCTAGATCTGTGATAGAGACAGATCACTATTGTTTGATCTCGTAACACACGCGCAGATCAACGTGGCTTCCTTCTCAGTCTCCAGACAACCTTCTGTTGTTAGCTACAGCCTTGTTCTTGGCTTCCCCACTTAGCTTCTCTGACAACTATAGCCTTATTCTTGGCTTCCCCATGCAGTTTCTTTGATTTACACGATCATTGCAGATATATGCCCAATATCCGAGACTATCGCAGATATACATCAATTTTCTGAGACATAGTCACAGATATACACCCAATATCCGAGACTGTCGCAGTTTTACATCAATTTTCTGATACTATCGCAGCGATACACTAAAAAACTATGACGGTCGGAAAATAAAAATTTTGAGAAGTGTAATAGTGCTATCGTCGCGCCTATCCACTCAAAACTTGCGACGATTCTAGTTCAAAGAACCACCCACCAACCAACATACAGGTTCCTCAACCTTGACGCTCTGCTACCATGATAAAAATGGCAATGTTTGTATTAAATGAATAAAACCCACTGGTCAGCTCTACGAAAGAGAGTTTGTATAAGGACCTGCGGTCCTTGGCACGCCCGCCGGATGAAGTGCGACCGCGGGTGGACAGCGTGCGCGCGGTTGGAGTGAACAAACGGAGGAAGTGCGACTGCGGTGCGATGTGCGAGCTCTTGGTTGAAGTGTGCGATATACTTATGTGCATATGAGAGAAGGGGCGAGTTGTTTATATGGCGTGGTGGCACGATTAAACTCATATGGAGGCCGACCTACATCGCACGAAGCCGACGGGGTGTTTTGGCAAGTTTGCGATGGCGTTTGGGGTGTTGGGCGAGTCGGTTGGGCAACCAGACTACGCCCTGCACTTGGTATATATGCGATGAGCGTGGAGCTCATTCATCATCAACTCATTCACTCTTCACTCATGTAAAGGAGTAGGCGCAGGTTTATAGTGCGTAGTTCTAAGGAGAAGAAGGTGCAGGTTGAGATGCGCCCATCCTTGGGCAGGGCTGCACGAAGAAGACGTGTTTAACTCGGTTGTGGGTGAAGGTGCGGGAAGGGTCGCCTGGTGGTTGAGTAAAGGGCGTGCACGGGTGTGTGGCTCCCACATTGTGCGACGACTTGGCGCGGGTGTCTTGGTGACTCGGGTGAGCGCCCGCTCGGTGTGCAAGTGTGCACGAAGACTTGTTAGTGTGTTGGGTTTTGAACGGAAGTGTGTCTCGGGTAGAGGCGCCTGTGTGTGGTGACTTGGAGGCGCGCCCAAGTTGGGCAAATGACACGACCGTGAGACGAAGTTTGGAACCGGAGGTCGTAGAGTTGGGCAGGCGGTACTACGTGATGTTCACACGATTTGGGCATTTGTCAAGAGTTGGCAAGTGGGATTGCGTGTGGGCAGGCGTACACAGTTTGGGCGTTTGCGACCAAACGAAGAGCAAACCGGCGAAGACGTGCGACGAGGTGAATGACAGGTTGGTGAGTCGTGCAAAGGTGACGACGAGCTGGGCAACCAAGTTTGCCGAAATTGGAAATTTGGCTAAGTATAAATTTGGGGTTTCCCAAGGACTTAGTCTATACTTTGTAAAAGTGGAAAAATTATATATATTGATATTCGGGCAGACTCATATTGCAGGGAGTTGCCCCTCCCTTTATACTGTTGTGCATTTCTCTTATTTAATGCTGTTGATAATGAATGTGTATGGGTGTTCATTGGTATAAACGCACATTAATAATACTTGGTAACAAAAATAAAACTAAGTATGGAATGTTAAGGCATAGTCCACGAACATAAGTATTGGTGAAAAGAAAGTGTTCAGTGGTGCCGCACCTCGCTATAAGCAGTTGAAAGACTATCGTAGGTGTAGGGGCGTGACAGTCTGGCTCTGGAGAACGCTCTACATTGTTCATCAACATTACATATTAAATAGAATACATGGTTTTAGGGAAGTTAGAACAACATCCTAAGAAATAGAAACTAATTCCTATCCTGAGGTTACGTGAACCAACTCTACCTATTCTAGGATATTCTCCATTATCTTCAACAACTTACTTAACACATGGAATACTGTCCTTTCCAAATACTTCGATATAATTTCTTGCTTCCAATCTGGGGGAATTTGTGAGCCAACCATATCCAATAACGTATTCAATCTGCCAGCCACAATATTGTTGCTATAAAAACATTTAACCTTAACCACATACAATAAAATACGTTATTTTGTGAATTTGAATGGGTATTGTTGCCTCACCTCTCCTCAATGACTACCATTGGAGATCGGAACCGTTTTTAGGGCTTCCTTTAAATATTATGTACAGAATATTTGAGCTTCTTCCAGGACTTTCTCCCCAAGAAATGCAAGAAGGGAGGCCCTAAATAAATTGAGAATGCCTCGGATCTTTGCCTCTATCTAAGCATTGGCAGAGCAACCTGAAAACTTCCCGTTTTGATCTTTGAAAACTTCCAAAACATCTGAGATGAAATAAAATGAAAACATTTATTAAATCAGATCCATGAGAGTGTTGGAACTACTACACACCTACATGCAGACTCTTAGTTAGAGCATGGGACTGCATGCAAGATTCCTTTTGCATGTTGGAACTACTACACACCTACATGCAGACTCTTAGTTAGAGCATGGGATTGCATGCAAGATTCCTTTTGCATGATTTACTCCTTGATTTTCTCCTTCTTTAACTCCGCAACTGACTAGTTATCTCCGAAACTTGTTGTAGGTGTTGAATCTTCTCATTGATCACCACTATAGTGCATTACCTTGGCATCTTCACCCAGTGATGCTATATCATGAGCATTGTAACATATTTTTGAATGTATCATTCTTTTCTTCTTTCAATTTTCTTTTAGTGTTTTTGCTCTGCAAAGTTGTGTGTTCAACCTTTACTAGCTAGATTCATCTGTGCAGGTTTTCTAACACATTTACATGGTATCAAAGCCAGGTTGCTAGATAAAAGGCGCACCAGTGCTTTATTTTGCAAGTATTAGAGCTTGGAGATCGAAGATTGACAGAAAAATGGAGTTTCCCAAAGCATCGATCCTAACATCGTACAACTATCATGAATGGAAGGACCAAATGGATCGATACCTTCGTCATAAAGGGTTGTACAGGATTACCATGGCTACAGAAGTGGAACCCACTTCAGCCATAGAGAAATCCAAGTACCTCAACCGTATGGATGAGGCCCACGGATCCATATGCATGTGCATCTCTCCAGAGTTGCAGTTTCATCTATCTGCCTACAATACTCCCAATGAGATTTGGAAAAAGGCTGAAGATCTCTACGAGAAACAGGATGAGATGAAAGGACATCTACTCGAAGTGGAGCTGCTATCATTGGATCCACGGAACTATGACAGAATTCAAGACTTCTTCACCAAATATAATGATCTATTGCTACAACTCAAGGGTTGTGGAATTGACAAATCCAAGGAGGAGAGTCACCAAGTTCTCTCTATTATGTCAAAGCTCAGATGGGAATACTCCGTCTTTGTGTCTACATTTCATTCAGTAAGGCTCGCAACTAATAAATCCTACACTACGCCTTCTCTCAAAGAATTTATGGAGTCCCTTATTTTTGAGCAAGATAAACTCATTGGCATGGGGAAAATCAAACCTCCAAAAGCACATGCACTTGTTGTGCATGATGGCAGCCACAATAAAAATCACAGATCTAATTCAAATCAGAAAAATCAGCAGCAAAAAGATAAAGGAAAAGCACATTCCAATCCAACCAAGCCCTTTAATGACTCCTCCAGCTTGAGAAATGAGAAAGGGAAGAAAGGAAATAGATGCACCTACTGTCAAAGAGGATTCCATCCAGAATCGTCTTGCATGAAGAAACAAATTGACCAAATGGCAGAAATCCTTCAGAAGCACAACCTTGGGGACCACATCCCTCAGGGCGCCAAGAAGAAAACTGAGGATCTGCCACAAGGGAAAGGTAACAATTTTCATGCTTTAGTTGCAATTAATTCTTCTCCTGATGCATGGATTATAGATTCTGGTGCATCACATCATATGGATGCTGCAAAGGAAGTCTATTCCTCTTTGGATGCATGCAAAGGACCTCCCATCCTCATGGGAGATGACTCACCTAGTGAGGTCACTCGGAAAGGTAGAGTGGAACTTTTACACGGAAGATTTGAAGATGTGCTTCATGTTCCAAAACTTTCGGTAAACCTGCTTTCAGTTTATCAGATCACTCATTCCGGCACCGGAAAGAGAGTGGAATTCACTCCAGATGTAGTGAACATATATGATCTACATAGCAGCGCCAAAATTGCAACTGGTGAGGTAAACAATGGAGCCAGACTGTATACATTTTCTAAATTTGAATCCTCCTTATTTCTTACACATGCTGATGATAGTAGTAGGCTTTGGCACGAGAGGTTTGGTCACTTAAATTACAGGTATATGCAACAGCTAAGCAAGAATGAGATGATGGAAGGCTTGCCAAATATCAGTTTCTCCAAAGGAGTTTGTGAAGGGTGTGTTCTTGGCAAACATCCCAGAGAAACGTTTGACACCGGCAAGACTCACAAAGCATCCTCTCCTCTAGATCTGATCCATAGTGATCTCATGGGGCCTTTTCCTCATCCTTCCATCAACAAAGCAAGGTATGTGCTTACATTTATTGATGATTTCTCATGGTATACTTGGGTGTATCTTCTCAGGAACAAATCTGAAGTTTTTGAGCACTTTGAAGATTTCAAAGCACTAGTTGAGACACAGTCAGAGAGAAAGATCAAAGCCCTCCGTATAGACAATGGGGGGGAATATGTTAACACAGCACTTCGGAACCTTTTCCTTCAGTCCAGCATACAGTTGCAGTACACAGTTCCATACACTCCGAAGCAGAACGGAGTTGCTGAGAGAAAGAACCGATCTCTCAAAGAGATGGCTTCCTGCATGTTGCATTCCAATTCATTGCCTCATAAGCTCTGGGCCAAAGCACTTAATTGTGCTAACTACATCTAGAACAGATCTCCTCATAGGTCTGTCAAGGATCAGATCCCCTTTGAGGCTTGGAGCGGCACTAAACCAGAGGTCACTCACCTCCGTGTTTTCGGCTCTCGAGCATGGGCCCGGATCCCCTCTGAAAAGAGGAAAGCTCTTGATCCACAGAGCATTGAGTGCATCTTTGTTGGATACCCTGATGGTGTGAAGGGATATCGACTCCTGATTCCCTCTACGGACAAGCTCATCATTGAGCTAAGTGTCAAATTTGAGGAAAGTATCTTGCATGCACCTTAAGCGCCGCATGCAGACACTTTTTATCTACCTCATGTCCGAGATGATGACTCAGTGCACTCAGACGCAGATACAGATCATGCAGATGCCGAGGAAGAGCATGCAGATGCAAAGATAAAGTCTTCAGATACAAATCTAGTGCATGAAAATGATGATCGACATCCAAGCCCAGATCGGGCTTCCAGCAGTGAATCATATTCCCCTGTCATAAATCAGAGAACAAGGAGCTTACGTGAGATATATGCACAAGACCAACCAGCTGCTAGAAATGGTCTTGTGGGGGATAATTCTGATCTGCAGAGGTCTAGCTCAGAGTTTATTGAGCCTCCTCTTGTCCTCACTGCCACTGAACCATCGCCCTCCTGGCATTGTCATTTGGTTCAGTCTTCTGATCCACAGTCTTATGCTGAGGCTGCTGGGCATCCATCTTGGGAGTTCGCCATGGAGGAGGAGTATAACTCCCTCCTCAAGAACCAGACTTGGGATCTGGTCCCCCTTCCTTCAGGAAGGAAACTTGTCCGATGCAAATGGGTCTACAGGACCAAGAGTGCTGCAGATGGGCAAATCACCAGACGGAAAGCAAGGCTAGTAGCCAAAGGCTTCCAACAAGTGCATGGCATTGATTATGACGAGACCTTTGCTCCAGTGGCAAAGATGGATTCCATACGCCTTACACTTGCCATTGCGGCTGCCCAGCGGTGGGAAGTACATCAGATGGATGTGAAGAATGCCTTTCTTCACGGAGACCTATCTAAGGAGATCTACATGGAGCAGCCACATGGTTTCATTCAGGATTCATCTTTGGTCTGCAGACTGAAGAAATCTCTCTACGGCCTTAAGCAGGCCCCGAGAGCTTGGTACGCGAAGATGCATTCTTTTATCTTATCACAAAACTTTGAAAGATGTAAGTCTGATCTGAATGTTTACATGCTTATTACACATGATTCTCTTCTTATCTTAGTTTTGTATGTAGATGATATCCTAATCACTGGAAGCTTGGCTTCAGCCATTGCTACAGTCAAGAGGGCCTTGCATGATAGGTTCTTGATGACGGACATGGGTCCATTACACTTCTTTCTTGGTCTTGAGATCAGCCAGAATGCCACAAACATCAAACTCTCTCAGGCTAAGTATGCACGGGATCTCCTCGAGAGATTTCGCATGACTGACTGCAAGCCAGCACCGACTCCTTTTCTGTCTGGGGTCCGCCTTGAGGATGGAGGTGACACTCCATTAGTTGACAGCACTCTCTACCGACAGCTAGTGGGGAGCTTATTGTACCTCACCCACTCCAGACCAGATCTCTCATATGCAGTAGGGGCAGTTTCTAGATACATGCAGGAGCCACATGAGCTACATTGGAATGTTGCCAAGCGCATCCTTCGATATGTGCAGGGCACCATCACCTTCGAGATTCACTATGCAGCAGGCACTGCATTGAATCTCCTTGGCTTCACAGATTCTGATTGGGCAGGAGACAACATTGATCGCAAGTCCACCTTTGGATATTCACTCAGTCTAGGATCTGGCCCTATCTGTTGGTCGAGCAAGAAGCAGGCTGCTATTGCTCTCTCTTCAGCTGAGGCTGAGTACCGAGGAGTAGTCAACATCACCATTCAGGCTCTGTGGCTACAGCACTTCCTCACTGAGTTGGGCGTCCAGTTCCACCAGCCCATTGTCATCTGGTGTGACAACCAGAGCACTCTCAAATTTTGCAGGGATCCAGTACAACGGCAGCAGACGAAGCACATAGAGATCCATATGCACTACATCAGAGACTTAGTACATGATCTGGTCATTGATTTACAGTTCTGTCCTTCAGCAGAACAGACTGCAGACATCTTCACCAAAACATTCACTGAGCAGAAGTTTCGCTCTTTGCGCGATCATCTTGGAGTGAAGGACATGATTGCTTAGCAACTGTATTTTTCTTCCTCTTTTCTTTTGATTACATTGTATTTTGAGGGGGGGGTTTTCCCACGAGGTTTTCCCTCTTTCCTCAATTTTAGTACAAGTTGCACTGTATTTTGGGTGACCTTTGGCCTTAGTTGCTAGGGCCCATTTTCTATTTTTCCCCATAGTGGTGTTCAGGGGGGGTGTTGGAACTACTACACACCTACATGCAGACTCTTAGTTAGAGCATGGGACTGCATGCAAGATTCCTTTTGCATGTTGGAACTACTACACACCTACATGCGGACTCTTAGTTAGAGCATGGGATTGCATGCAAGATTCCTTTTGCATGATTTACTCCTTGATTTGATCCTTCTTTAACTCCGCAACTAACTAGTTATCTCCGGAACTTGTTGTAGATGTTGAGTCTTCTCATTGATCACCACTATAGTGCATTACCTTGGGATCTTCACCCAGTGATGCTATATCATGAGCATTGTAACATATTTTCAAATGTATCATTCTTTTCTTCTTTCGATTTTCTTTTAGTGTTTTTGCTCTGCAAAGCTGTGTGTTCAACCTTTACTAGCTAGATTCATCTGTGCAGGTTTTCTAACACATTTACAGAGAGAGGCCAAAAAATTACAGATACTAGGATTCAAATTTTTTGAAACCACCAATTTACTAATAAAATGTACCGGGTATATATCTACCTGAGGACACGGAAATCCCTGTAGTCGAAGAGTTCGGAACCCCAAGGCAGTTGAGTGGAGATCAGTAACAACACTCTCTCTACCACATCCAATGCCTTTCTCGCTCCAATCGCTGCAGACCAACATAATTTATGGTTATAATCACACGTACATTGTATTCCACGTATAAAGCACAACAAAGAACGATGATAAGGCTACGGTGACCGACCTGTAAACATAATCCAATGCTGATTTTATTTCATTTCTGAAATGTCTATCGATTCCCAAACGTTCAACGCTATCCACCATCCAAAGTTGCTCAAAAAGATCATTGTGGGGAGTGATTGTAAGTGAATTGAACATCTCCTTTACTTCCCCAACAAGTCTATCAGCACGTTCGCGGTAAGAAGGTGCCCAAAATTAATTGGATCAGAAGAAATTTATTCAATTGTGTTAATTCAATGTGATGAAGGAATCGGCAGAAGAATCAATTGAAGCTGAAGCTGAAGCTAATTAGTGATTACCCACCCCATAAGGCGTTGAGAGGGACTGGATGAACTCGTCGTCCGAGAGATTGGAATGGTAATCGCCTGTGCGTCTTTGTACACCAGGTGAACTCATGCTCACAGATTGGCTGCACAGCTCGGCTTGGTCGACGACGGAGGCCATGGGTACAAGTGATGAGATAGATAGAAAGGAGGGGGAAGAGGAGGGCCAATATTTCTGGCGGGTAAGATAAAATAGCTACTGTGTTGGTGTGGTACAACCCTGTCGTTGCGATTCCTTATATATGGAGCTTCTTGTGTGCCACAAGTCCAACCAAGCGCCGCCTATTGGGACCAGTACAATGACATTTCAAAATTCAATCAATGCATTCTAGTGAGCATGAAAACATACCTACATACGCTCACGTGTAACATGTGAAGATCTAAGTGGAGTCTCGTTTGGAGGCTAAGTAATTCAAATCTCCTTTGTGGACCA
Source organism: Pinus tabuliformis (assembly GCA_031772625.1). Classification (NCBI taxonomy): domain Eukaryota; kingdom Viridiplantae; phylum Streptophyta; class Pinopsida; order Pinales; family Pinaceae; genus Pinus; species Pinus tabuliformis. The sequence continues at coordinate 78,074,468 of CM062812.1, forward strand.
ATACCATTTCAATGTGCCTTAGTCTTCATAAATCAAGTCTGCTTTGTACCCAATCAATCCAGTCCAGTCCGAATTGTTTGAATGTGGTGGCCCCCTTGGTTCATTGTCATAAAAAAGAACATGGCTTTTGCGTATTGAAAACTATTTATTATTATCATTGTTTAGTACATATATATTTTAAAAATACCCAAAATGATTTATTGTTATTATTTAGTACATGACTTTTGTGTATATAAAAAGGTCATAATATGATGCGATTTTTACTGATTTTGTTTCAAATTTAAAAATATTTATTATTATGATGTTGCATTTTCCAAGTCGTTTTACGAATTATATAATCTAAATCTAACCAGTTTTCAAAACCAAACATTTAATACGTTTCACTTATTTAAAGTTTTTCGGCGTAAATCACATGATAATACATTTGTCGACACGTTTCGAACCAACGAGTGTGGTTCATCGTCAGGACAAGTTGAAGAATCAGGTCATGGCTACATATTAAAAAGGGAGAGCAGAGCTTCCAACGGCTAGGTTTGAGGACAAGTTGAAGAATCAGATCATGGCTACATATTAAATAGGGAGACCAGACCTTCCAATGGCTAGGTTTGACGAAAAAACAACTATATTAGACTCGACTGGGAAAACAGCTATAATTGACCTAGAAACGGTTATATTTGACTGTAATATTATTATGTTAAAAAGAATCTTATTTTAAATTTTATTTTAAGTAAAAAGTTAACCAATTATGAGTAAAAAATCTAGGGAATATGATAAAATTGTTGTATTATTAGTAATGGAATAATATTAATATTATATTATTATAATAGAATTATTCTTATTTTTAATGGCTAGGGTAACTATTTAATATAAATTAATTAGTAAAACACTAATCTATTAATGTGTAAGGATTTAATATTAACTAGAATAATGTTGATTAAAATATAATAATTATTAATATATTATTAGTTATATTATTATTCAATATTTTTTTTTTCTAAGCAACATTACCTACTTTGTATTAATATTTACAGCGGAAACTTTACATACGAGATTTCTTGCTGCCCATGTCCGTGAGAGGCGCCATGGCAGCTGTGACATAGTCCCAAAACCCATTACATCTCTGTGAAACCCACCACCAGAAGGTACCTAGACATCTCCCTAAAAACCGCCAACAAAAAGACTCAAAACATCTCTGTGAAACCCACGCAGGGGCAGAGTTTGTCAGATGGATACAGGGCATGTGGTGATGGCCCAAACCAAAAAAACTACATTCCGTAACGGAAGAGAAACCAAGAGACAGCAGTTGATACATAAGACCCAGAAACTTAATTCAACAGAAAAAACTAGAAAGACACAAGACAACAGGAGAGATAACAGAACCGACCACGATCCCACACGCGTCCAGGCATCATGCATGAGAGCCACCTGGGCTTAGCCCTCGTTCGCGTCGTCCCCCGGCTCGTCCTCTGGCTCAGCTTCACGAATCCAAGCCCAACCATGTCCTTCTGGTAAGCCGTCCAAGAAGGCCGGCAATTCAGGTTCGCGCTCCCGCAGTGCAGCATCCCTTGAGCTTGAGGCCTCCCCCAATGGCCTCTTACCTTTGTCCACAACCCGACATTCTTCCGCCAGAGCCTGAGGCAGACTTCCTTCTTGCACCAGGGGAATTCCCCCTTCGTTATCCAAGGGATTCTCCATTGCAGGTGGCCGAGGCAAGCCTTCTTCATTCTCTTCCGGGATCCTGGAGAATAACACAGATATATGGGCATTGATGCCCAAATTTTCTCTGGAATTGCGCAGTGTAAAGATGACAGAGCCAAACGCAGGTAGGCTTGTCTCGCCATTGTTGGACCCTCCAGCTTCCACAAATTGGCTGGCCTGCACCTGAGGAGCTCCCACACGTCGATAACAGTAAACACAGCAGCAATGGTGGTGTAGGTCAGCTGCAGGCCCGCGAGAGGATCTGGCTCGCCCTGAGCCTCTTCCTCGACGACATGGCATTCTCTCCCGCACCATTCTTCCAGATACCTCTTCCTCAGACGGAGTTTCCTTCCAATTCGGCTCACGATAGCAAACAGATGACTGCAAGCATGAACCAGGGAGGACCAGCAGTCGGCCAGCCTCCCCCAATTCCACAATAACCCCAGAATTCGCAGAACGCAGAGCATGAACACCATAGCTTTGGGTTTCAACTGCCCCCAAATCGAAATTCTTAACGACCCCTTCATTCCTTCGATTTGTCCCCGCATTGAATGCGGCCATCAACCTCCGCTGTGGTTCCTGCGCCTTCATAAAGGCTGGTGTGCTGCATTGCTGGTCGATGGGAGGTGGCGGCGAGGAGCCTTAAAGCCCTCCGTCCGTCGCGTGTCCTATCGACCGTGGCAAGTGGCCTTACCTGGTCATGCGAGGTGGCACCCGCATCCGGGGTTATTATTCAATATTAATAGATCTAGGGATATTAATAAATGTAAGAATTATTATAATACTGTAATAATGTTATAATAATAGCATTATTATTAAGGGTTTCGTTAACTAATTAGTAAAAAATCGTATATGAGATCATTTAATTCCTTTAGATAGTTAGGATTTAATATTAACTAGAATAATATTGATCATTAATATACTAATTATTATTATATTATTATTCCAATATTAATAGATCTAGGGATATTAGTAAATGTAAGGATTTAGAATAAAGTAATATTAATTAATAAAATAGTGTTGTTATATTATAATAATGTTATAATAATAGAAGTATTATTAAGGTTTGGTTAACTAAGTTATTTAAATTATGTTTTTCAATTGAAAAGCACCTTAAAAGACTCTTTTCAATAACAGAGTAGAGTATTTATAACTTGTCTTTTCACATGCAACCATCTTAGTGGTTGAGGGTAGTTATATATAGGTATGTTATTTAAAACTCTTAAATTTTCATATGCATGTATTTGAGTAATTTATATAGGTTGTTCTGTTATTTTCTCAATTTTATTTTATAAATAAGGTTAATTTTAGTTTTTTATCAATATTAATTGTTTATATATTTTTGTATAGAGGTAAATTATATCAATTTTAATTTATTTTTCTAAGGGTAAATTGTAAATAGACTTTATTATTTTTTTTTTTAATATTGAAGTAATGGTTGATAAAATCTTTCAAATTTTGGAGCCTGAAATTCAAGCTTAAAACTTGAAGGTTCATGTAAGAATCTAAATACTTCAAAATCTACATTTATAATAAATGAAGAAAAGATAAAAGTAAGATCAATAAATCTAAAACAATGTTATGATTGAATTTTAATCCCTTATCAATGCAATATTGGGTAAATTTGAGATTCATCCAAATCATTTACACAAACCTTTGTGTTATTAGGTCAAAAATATCAACAAAGTCCAGTGACAAGTCTCGTTTGGGGGCTATGTTAAATCTCATTTGTACCCAATAATATTATTAATAAAATCAAGTAGCGTTTGTGTAGCCTTAAAGCTCGGAACCAAAGGGCTATATCTCAATTTAAAGAATTAAATGTATTTTAATTAATTTTTTAATATTGATAAGTTAAGTTGTTTTTTGGTAGGAAAATAAAAAATAGTTTTGAATTTTATATATGCATTAAATATTAGATCTTCTATTCGGTCAAGTTTTAGAAATTTCAAACCCGAAAATTTATTTATATATTAGAATTCTAGGTGGTATATATTAAGTAGTACATTTAAGGTTCATCAATATTATAATTTTAGGAATTTGATATGATTATTTATTTACATTTTATATTAAATTATATGGAGGAAATTTAAAAATTTAGGGAATTTAATCTAATTATTTATTTTTTCATTTCATAAATTTTATTCTCAAATATAATGGAATTATAGCCTAATCATTTAAATAAGTGCAATGAGATTTTTTTAAATTAATCAAAATATTGTGTTATTCTATGAATATCACTTCTGTTTCTAATATAAAATAATCAACAACAATTATTTAAAATCTCCAACAACACAAATTTCCATTAAAAAGTATAACTTACAAGAATCTTTTGCCATAAGAATTATAGGCCTATTGGTTAGTCAAGCATGAACGAATACTACTTGTTTCCATTGAATTTCTAGCAATAAGGAATTCTACCTGCATCAAGAATCAATTTTTACCCCTAGTGCCTATTGTCCTCTCTTCATATTATGTGTGCATAAAAAAGACATGCATGCAATATTCATAATTGCAAGCAAAAGAGAAGTACCCAGGGAATACAAGCAAGTGGAGTAGGAAGTAAGAAGATCTACAAGTGGAGTCATGAGGGATTGGTAGATACCATTTTTAAATCCAATGAGCAAGAGGATGGAAGGCTAATTCAAACTAAAACGTTTATAGGATTTTCCAAACCCAAAACGTTTGATCTTCAAAGCCCAATACTAAGATGTAATTTCAATAAATATGTGATACATAGTTGCAAGAACTCCATAACAATAAGATTATATTCTATTAATATGATAAATATTGTTAACATTCTATTTTTTTAATTATTATGGTATATGGAAAAATTATTGACAAATAAAAAAATATTCAAAAATGACAAATAGACAATATTATGAGAATTTCCTTTTTTTCTTGTTCTCTGGTTCCTTCTTGTCTTTTTCTTAGTCTTCTTTCTTGTTTCCTCCACTGCTATTGTATGGGCCTTGGAATACCTAAGAGTCCGGGCCTTGGAATACTTAAGAGTCCCCATGAGTATGAACTTGATCTTCTCTTATATTAGAGACTCAATAAAATAATCTATTGATGGCATATTCCAATTTTTACCCATAGATAACCTTGCAGCATGGAAACAATAGAAAAAAACGGAGTACTCCGGTCCTATCTTTGAAAACACCAAAATAATGAGTCGACCTTCTTTTCTATCTATGCTGCTAGCTTTTACCTAAGTCATTACTCTCTTGAATATGGAGAATTAGTACTATAAAGTCTCAAATTTGGAGATATTCATTGTGATCATATCATTGTTAAGATGGTGTCCCCTCAACCCATTTTTCTTGCTAAAAAATTCCTACAATTCGGTCCACACTTTATTAGGAGTCTTGTACTCATCCATATGAAAGCAATGAGTCAGGGGATACTGGCAAAGAAAAAAAGGTTGCCACGAGCACCATCCATCTTGTTGAAGTATTTTGTTTTCTCATTGGCTGAATTAGGCACAATTCTAGTATCCATAGTGATCCTATAGAGCCCCTTTCTATGCAACGACATGAGGATCTTATGCTTCCAGTAAAAATAGTTGAAAGGAGTGAGGTCAAGTGAAAATATATGATCCATGCTCTCTGCCATCCATTATAAATTGATAAATTTGCAATAAAAACTCAATATTCTTCAAAAACACTTATGCTCTAATACCATGTATTATTTTAATCATAGGCACAAAATCTAGATGTGATAAAATGCTAAACTAGCTACTTGCAAAACAAGAGAGAAGAATTGCTAGAAGATTCACAAAGTAACCAAAGATAAAATTTCAACTATTGAAAGAATATGAGATGAATACTTGATGATACATTATCATTGAACATGAATACAATATATAGACTCTTCAAGAGGCAAACAAATTTGAACATGGTTTGGATTCTATGTGCATGCACTCAGTTTCACTCAAAAACACTTTTCCTAGTTCAAAAAAATGCCAAAATGAGACTAGGAGGCCTACAATTAGCAAAATATCCTAAAATGGAGTGACCTAGAAGTAAGTGGAGTTATAAATTAGTTAAAAATGATTAATAACTCTCACATGCAAAAGAACTAACCGGTTAAACTCCAAACATAGGATTAAAGTTCAACTTAACAATAGGTGGACAAAGAAAAGTGGAAGATAACTGCTTCAAAGTGGGCAGGAAGTGTGAATTCACTCTAGGAAGGCCTATAAAAAATGTAGTATAACTTTATGGAGAGGAACTTATAACCACCCCCTCCCAAATTGACCCAATTTCACCAGCCTTCCAAGGTAATTATGAGTCGAAGAGTAACTATGACATGACCCAACCTCCTAGCTCCAGTTAAGGAAGTGGGGCCTACAACTAACCATCGACTAACAAATCAAAACATCCCTTAGGGCTACAAGACACTCAGGGTCCAAAGAATCACCCCAAGTGACCAAAACTTGAGCTAGAGCTCCCTTTCACTGACCCAAGCTCCCAACTACATGCATGACAAGGCTTGAGTGTGGTTGAAGGCCTCCAACCACATGTACAACATTGCGTGGGTATGGTTGTGGCCCAAATTGTCCAGTTCAAAGGGTGTGGTCCTGAGACTCGAGCCACATTGCGAGGCAACCTCTAGAACACTCCCCAGAACTGCTTGAGACTTCTCATAATCATTATTGACATGAAAACAAATCTAAGCATTCAAACTGAAATAAAAAAATTCACCTAGATGAACTAGAACATACTAGGAATTTCATCAAACACATGGAAAACATGTAAGCTACATGTCATGAATTCATATCTGATCATAAAAGTTTAAGATTCATATGAGAATCACCGAGAAGGCCCTATTCCCTCTCCACATAGTTGCAACAACACTTTTTAATCCATACATTCATCAACGGATCAATAACTAAACAATTCATGACAAGAGCCGTAGAAGATACACATCATATGAACATCATATAACCAGAAAATAACTAGCATATCAACCATGGAAAATTATTCATAACATCGCCAACAAAATCACTACAGATATACATGAATCATTATAAAATAATAACTCTTATTAACATACAAAAATACCAACCAACTCAAGGACTTCCACGTACCACCTGATAATAGATTGGGATGAACCAAATCTCTCTTTTAGTCAATCACCCCCGCATCATATTCTAAGCATGAATGTGGGATCTCATGGAATAAACCAAACAAAACCAAACTAGGGATTCTAGAGGCCATAACATATCAACCCTCAACCAATGATTCCACCTCATGGTCGGACATCACTAAAACCAACCAGATCAGTCTCCACCCAAGTTTTCCAGGGTTGTAGGAACTAATAACTCAACCAACAACCTTCTAGGGCTCCAAAGCATTTGTCCCACCTAGCTCTAGGGATTAGTAACTCAACCCACCAAGGGCTCCAAATAATTTATCCCAACCTATGCTCCAGGACTAGTAACTCAACCCAAGTTGTTCCAGGGATTATAGAGTGTTTGTTCCAACCCACAACCATAAGGAATTATGAGCATAATTCAAAAAAAAATCAAGTTTAAAAATCCACAACACCATGGTTATCCTATAAATGACAAGGCAAGGCTAAACCACTGTCAATATGGGAAATCCTCCATGCCAATCACAACACATAACCAAAAAATCACATGCATATATCTGCATCAATAAATCAACAAGTAAATCACACATGCAACCTATTACCTACAAATAAATCTAGTTGTAGTTATTTATCCACCTCTTCCCTTGTGTTTTCCTTCTTTCCTTTGCCTTCTTTCTCCAATCCTAGGGAAACTTAGAGTGCTCCAAGCATACTCCAAGATTTCTCTAAGTGTGGAAGAGTATGAGAGAATAGAAGAGGACTTCAAAACTGAACTGTGTGGGAATTTACAAGGTAAGTTCCTCATATAGAACACCAAAGGACACCACTCACAAACAAATCACAGATCAATACACTAGTATTCTTGATGTGTTTAAAATCCTCAAAGAGGGAAACCATCCACAACCTAAGCTAACACGGCCACTTCAAGCAATTTATTAATGTAAAAGAAAGAAAAATTACATAATCTTCTCTCATGAACGGTCACCTTACAAATGTCCCTCCAGGCTCTTTAAATAGAGATCATGGACCAATCAGGTGTTAAGCCACGGATCAAGTGTCAGTAATACAGAGGAGAGAATGAACCATCGAATCAATTAATGTCTAGAACATATCGTGACCGTCAGATTGTAAGTTACAAAAAGTACATACTAAAGAAACACATTTTACCTAACTATACACTAGACCAAGTTATACTTAACTATTTCCTATGTGTCAGAATATCCTAACATCCCCCCTTAAGAACAACTTGGGATAGGATTGAAGGATGTACAAATATGACACAATAGGAGAAGGAAGGAGGCATTAGAGCCTATTCCCCCTTAGTGACAACTTCCCGAACTCAAACCATAAATCGAAGTTTAGTAAGCTTCGCCTTTGTGAGAGCCTTTGTAAAGATGTCTGCAACTTGATCATCGATTGAACAATATTTCACTTAAAGAACATGGTCGTGAATGATATTTTTGATGAAGTGCATGTGTAGTTAAATGTGTTTGTTGCACTGATGTTGGAATAGATCTTTGCATAGTTGAATGGCACTTTGATTATCACACCAAAGTGTAGTCAGATGTTGCTGCTGAAAGCTAAACTCTGACAAGATCCAACAAAGCCACAGGGCTTCCTTAGTAGATTTTACAGCACCACAATACTCTCCTTCTACTGAAGAAAGAGAAATGGAACTTTGTTTCTTGCAAGCCCATGTAATAGGTCTAGAACCAAGAGTGAAGACATAATCTGTAGTAGACTTGTGATCGTCAGGGTCACTAGCCCAATCGAAATCAGTGAAACCAACCGATAGAGGAGATGCTTCTACATTGTAATTAATCCCATACTAAACTATACCTCGAACATAACGAAGTATTCTTTTAGCTTCTTTCCAATTAATTTCATGTGGGTTTTGCATAAACCGAGCAATAAGGCCACCAACAAAGGAAAGGTCACGACAGGTATGGGTCAGATACAAAATTTTTCCTACAAGTTGACGGTATAAGGTAGCATCAACTTCAAGGGAAGTACAAGTGATTGAAAGTTTGGCTCTAGACTGCAAGGGAGAAGGGGATGGCTTACAGTCTTCCATGTGAAAGTGGTGTAGAAGATCATAGGCATACTTGGACTGGGAAAGGGAAATACCTTCCTTGGATTGCAAGACTTCAAGACAAAGAAAATAATGCAAGTGTCCTAAGTCTGCCATTTCAAACTGCTTTTTAAGGTTTTACTTCACATGTTTTATAAGGTTGGGATCACTACTAGTAAGAATAATATCATCAACATAAAGGACAAGAATGATAAGAGACTTACCCACATTCTTGCTGTAGACAGTATTTTCAGAATGACACTTAGAAAATCTAGTATCTAAAAGAAAGTTATCAATTTTGGCATACCAAGCCCGAGGGGCTTGTTTGAGACCATAAAGGGATTTCTTAAGCTGACATACAATGCCAGAGTCTGTTTGTCTAAAGCCAGGAGGTTGTTCCATATAGATTTCTTCATGCAAGTCCTCGTGTAAGAAGGCGGATTTAACATCCATCTGATGGACTTCCCATTTGAAAGAGGAAGCAAGGGAAATAACAAGGTAGATAGAGTTCATTTAGGAAACAAGGGAGAAGGTTTCAATATAGTCAATTCCTTCAACTTGTGAAAAACCCTTAGCAACAAGATGATCTTTATGTTTATCAACTTTTCCATCTAGTCCAAACTTGATTCTATAAACCCATTTACATCTAACAAGTTTTCGTCCCTTTGGAAGAGGAACAAGATCACATGTATCATTTGCCAATAATGAACGATATTTTTCATTCATAGTTGCGCCCCAATATGGATGGCCTGAAGCTAATACAAAGGTGTCAGGATCATAATTTGCTGAAGCTTCAGCTAGTAAAGAAGAGGCTCTATTGAACAGACAATGTGTATGTCGCTGATCTGTAGGACCACTTGCAAGAGAACCTACTACATCCTCGTTGTCATCATCTGAAGAAGAAATATTTTCATAAGTAGAAGGGATAGAGAGAGGTGGCACATCCACCGAACTAGGCTCATAGGCCGATATATTTTCAGCAAACTTTACATCTCTTCTAATGATAACATTTTTAGATTTAGGCAGAAGAAGTCTATATCCTTTGGCATCTTCATAATATCCAACAAAAATACATTTTTCACTCTTATGTTCTAAGGCTTTATGTTTCTCATCAGGAATATGGGCCCATGCTTCACTTCCAAAAACATGAAAGCGACTTACATTTGGTTTAATTGAGCTCCATGCTTCTTTTTGAGTGCTATTCTTTAAAACCTTAGTAAGAGTGTGATTTACTATGTAATTTGCATAGTTAATTGTTTATGCCCAAAAAATTAAGACTAAGTCGTTTAAATTGAAGCATACAATTAGCCATTTCCTTTAAGCTGTGATTCTTCCTTTCAGTGACACCATTTTGTTGTGGAGTATCTGGAACAATATGTTGCAATTGAATTCCATGCTTAGCGCAAAAGTTGATGATTTTTTTGTTAACATATTCTCCACCATTATTAGATATTATCTTAAGAATTTGATGTCTAGATTGTTTCTCAACAAAGGCCTTAAAGGCCAAGAACGTGTTAAAGACTTCACTCTTTCGTTTTAAGAAGTATACCCAAGTTCGTCTGGAGAAATCATCAATGAAACTTAAGAAATACCTGTAGCCAGAGAATGAAACAACTAAAAGTAGACCACATAAATCATTATGCAAAAGTTGTAAAGGGGTTGAGGCGTGCCAAGAGGCACGTTTTTCAAAACTATCCTGATGATGTTTTCCAAGTACACATCCGAAACAAACACCATCTCTGCAAGATACCATAGGAAGATCTATCACCATATTTTCCTTACATAGATTTTGAAGGGTGCGATAGTTTAAGTGACCAAATCGCTCATGCCAAACTTTACTCACTTCATCATTATGAGCAACAAATACTGAGGGAAGAGTTGATGACCCAAAGTTGTTAAACTTATACAAACTTGTAGAATCATCAGCAATGTCAGTAGCTAAAATCTGTGTAGGATCTCTTAGGTCCTTAATTACAACATCATGAGGTAAAAATTCAATGGTTTTACCTTCACCTGAATGCGTTATCTGATACACAAACAAAAGGTTGTAGGATAACGCAGGAACACATAATACATCATTAAATTGACGTTCCAGTCCATACAACACTAAGAGATCTATCATCTCCAACATATATTTTTGTTGTTACAATCATTTAAAGAAGAAAACATGGCTTTGTTTTTGGCCATGTGATAAGAAGATCCAGAATCAATAAGCCACTCATGAGAATGAAAAGAAGAAGATACATTTAGTGCATAACCAGGCCGAGATGCTTGACAACCACATGCAGAAAGTGTTATTCTTGAAGATGAAGTTGAAGTTGAAGAGTGCTCCAAATGGATGTTATGCTTCTTCATTATTGCTTCGAAGGATTCCATATTTTTAAAGCATTTGGATTCTAAGTGGCCATCATGATTACAAAAGCTGCAATGTCTATCATTCTTCTTCCCTTTGATTTTATTTTCCTTATCATTTTGTTGAATTGATTTTTCATTTTGAGACTGAAATTGCTTAGGACCCTTGTTTGGTTTAGGACCATTCTTTTTAGGATGTTGCTTCTTAGGATTCTTTGAATTTGGTTTCTGATGGCATACTAAGGATTTCTTAGAAGAGTTTCCATTATTAAGAAGACCAAGATGTAAGAGTTTTTCTTGTTCTCTTATTAAAGAATCACAAAAGGCATCAATAGAGGGGGACTTGTAGCCTTGTCCTTAAGAAATAAAGGCTTCTCTTGTAGAATGGAAGGTGGAAACAAACACAGAGTAGGTTGGTACCAACTTAGTAACAATGGAATAGATAAGGCTACCATCTTCTTTATTAACCTTACCACCTTCCAAGATAAGTGTAAGGGTCTTGAAATTGGACAAAAAATCTTCAATGGAAGAAAAATTGTTGAAGTCCAACGTAAGAAACTCATTTTTGAGTTGATAGGCTCTAATTTCATTTTTAATTCCAAAAACTTTATTGAATTGTTTCATTGCTTCATCAAGGGTATCAAGTTCTGCGATATGGAATCTAAGGTCTGGAGAAATAGACATCCCTATCAACCCACGTGCTTGATCTTGCCTATTTTCCCATTTGGCTTGCTTATCTCCATCTTTAGTTATAGACTCTTGGCCTGAGGCTATTCTATAAATACCTGTACCTCTAAGTAAATCCTCCATGTAGGACAACCATTGGAAGTAGTTGGTGTTGTCAAGAATAACTTGGAATGGAATTTCCATTTTAACAGAAACTAAAGCTGTAGGTACTGAAAATAAGTCTTCTAATAGAAAGATCTCGAAAAATTAGGACGATTAAAAAAAAACCGGCTCTGAAAACGACTTCTGGATGAAGAAGTTATCAATTTTTGAAGAAACGTTATTGAAGATGCCGATGAAGTACGTGAATGTGCAGAAGTGAACGACAATTTTATTTTGTAAAGAAACCCCAACCCCCCTACCTTTCCAAACTTATTCTAATTAGCTCACTTTAAAAAAAATTTATGTGACCCACTTTTATAAATAAGTGAAAGTCACTTTTACAATGGTACTTTATGAGCTATCCATTAAACTGTAACTTAAATAAAAGATAAAGAGATTTTAGAATTATAAGTGACTCACTTTTTATAATGGGTGAGAACACTTTTATATAAAGTAACTTTAAAACATAAGTTACATGTGATTTTTAAAAAAGTAACTCAACAAAAAGAAAGACTTGAACCCAAGATCTCTATTCTCATGAAGTAACTTTGGACCAAGTGAGCTATCTTAAAAGGTTAGTAATTTTTTGGAAAAGAGGAAAGGTTTTTTTATTTATTTATTTATTTATTTTTATTTTTTAGCCACCGAAGCTTTGGAGTGTGTGCTTACTTGAGAAATCCCCTTTTTCCTACAAAACAAAAAACCACACAACCCGAAACGGACATGCAAAAAAACCAAACCTTATGGCTTGAAGTTAGATTTCGCCGGGAACTAAATATTTTCCTCAATGTTTCTCATTTTCCCAGATCACACTAAGGCGCGGAAAAGAGCATACGCATGAGAAAAATCCTTCTTTTTTGTTTTTGATTTGCCCAAATCGCACATAGTCGTGGGGCAAAGAGCATACATAGAAATGAAAGGTGTGGATCTGATAGTAAAAAACAGAGAGATAAATAAACTAAAATAAATAGAAAGATAAATAACTAAAACTGCAAGTAAAGATTGTATACCTCCAGATCTTAAAAAGGATGTAGCTAGGGCTACCAGAAACCTTTTCGCGTGAAACGAAAGGGGTTCCTCACTGGAACAGATGCTCCTAACACAATAAAGCAGTAGTCTCGGACTGAAAGCAGTTAGAAACAATAGATCTAGGAAATGAAAGTTAGATGCATTTGTATTGGCTTTGGATTTGGATCACCAACAGATGCAACCCTCAAATAGCTCTGATACCATGTAGGAATTTACAGGGTAATTTACTTAAATAGAACACCAAAGGACACCGCTCAGAAACAGATCACAGATCAATACACCAGTATTATTAACATGGTTAAAACCCTCAAAGAGGGAAACAATCCACGACTTGAGCCAATGCGGCCACTTCAGGAAATTTATTAATGTAAAAGAAATAAAATTTACATAAGCCTCTCTCATGAACGGTCCCCTTACAAATGACCCTCCATGCTCTTTAAATAGATTTCATGGACCAATCGGGTGTTAATTCACAGATCAAGTGTTGGTAATACCGAGGAGAAAATGAACCATTAGATCACTTCGTGTCTAAAACATACCGTGACCATCAAATTATAAGTTACAAAAAACACGTACTAAAGAAACACACTTTGCCTAACTATACACTAAACCAAGTTATACTTAACTATTTCCTATATGTTGGAATATCCTAACAAACTGATAAAAGCTTAAACTAAAAACAAGTTGTGAAATGATTCTCAGAAGCATTTTTATCATTCAGGCCTCTATTTTCTTCATTTTCCTTCAATTTACTTCTCATGCAAATATGCGTCTCTTCACCTTCTTTTTCTCCTATTTTCCTTTATTTTCACAAAAAAATGCTAATTAATGCCTCTTTTCATTTGCCAATGCCTTTGCCAATTTCCATAGCCATAAATTAATCACAAGTGATACCCATCACTATGTTTTTCCAAACATTTATCCTGGAATATGTGTCCCATGACCTTGTTCTTATTTTTATTTACATAGGAAATCAACCAGGGGTTGTTACGAACCCCTCCCCTATTGGAGGAACACTGTCCTCAATGTTCAATGACACGTATAAACCAGCAAAACACATGTTTCCCATGGAGCTTTATAACACAACTCGATGCAACATTTATATTATATCATACCATGAACACCATACTATTTATTGGAGCTTTATAACATAGATCGATGTGGTATTTACATACATACATACATACATAAATACATACATACATACCAGCAAATAGAGAAGGATACGTAGCCCACATCTGATCAACCATCACCCATGTACCTTGATCAGGCCCAAAGTGCATCCACTACACTTGAACTTGCTTGATTTATCAATTTTGTAGCATGAGCGTATTTCGTTGCAAAATGCACTGAGGTTCCGACTCGAATTCTCCTTCCAGTTCCACCTACAATACAAACCATTCAATCACATGATCAACCTATTAGACATACATATTAAGCAATGACACATGGAAAACATCATAGGCTGATCCGTAAATTGTTGTGGATATTCCACTAGACACTTTGTCACAATAAATCTGATAATAATATATTAAAATACTGAAATTTTACACTATTACAGTTTATTAAACTTTAAGATCTTTGGATTTAACTGTAATTAGTGCATGCATGCGAATATAAATTATGCAAAAAAGTAGAGAATGACAAAATAGGCTCACACACACATAAGACACAAGATATTCTCTCTGGAAAACCCTTTCAGGAGAAAAATAAACTGGAAGGTGATGTCATTTCGCTCTCTTTCTCTGTATGGAAATATGGCTGCAGGTACAAAGAAGTAATGCCTATGGTTTGTGGGTTGCTACAATGCGCATATCATCTTTGTGTGCTCTACCTCCTATCTCTCTTGGTTATCTTTTCTTAGCTATGGAACAAAATGCTCTCGAAATAATGGAATGCCTCTTCCTCCTAGTGGTTCGGTTATAACACAACTCGATAACGTACTAGTGGTTAATTTTGACTACATCAACTCTTAACTAGAGTTACAATATAGACTCTTAGAGATAATTTTAATTCAAAAACATGTGGCTAGACCCTTTTCAATAAATAATGTGGGCTGACAAGGCATCCTCCCGAACTATAAGTGTGAAAACAGGAAGGTCAACTTCCGAGTGGCATAACTTTTACATACAGACTCTGATTGACATGCTTCTTGCACCGTTGGAAATATATATGTGTAGAATAGCATAGATAGGTGCATGATAAATCAAAAATGTTTTACCCCCAAAAGACATCGTTTGATGCCTCAAAATGCTCCCGGAAGGTTTTAGACCATGTTTTGCCAAACAGGGTCCTACCGTAAAAATAGTCCCGTGAGGTGATTCCTCCACTTTTTCCACTCCAAATCATCAAATTGGATGACAAAAAATATAATGATCCCATTCAGATCACAACTCCCCATGTTGGGAGGCTTTTGGTCCCAAAAATCATTTAATGACAGCAGTGAGGGAATTATTACTCCACTTTCTCTCTGGTGTACCATTTAGCTTTGCCTCGAAGTTGTCCCTTCAACTCAATCTGCCAAAGGTCATGTCGTGCATGTCTTGTAGTTGTGGACCTGTTCTTCAAAACTGTATCTTCTGTCCACTCTTCCTCAACGTCTGGTACCAAATCCTCCACAAAAGGTTGGAAAGGTTCCTCTTCCTGATATAGCATGGAAGGATCATAGAGTTTCAAATTCTCTACATTCATAACTAAATAATGTGCATATATGGTGGTAAACTGAGTCGATTCGCATTATCACCCACCTTTTCCAATATCTCAAAGGGTTCATACCTTAGAGCCCTTATTTTCTTAGCAGGCCCCTTTAACTTCTCCTTGTTCAATTGTAGCCATACTTTGTCTCCCACCTTGAATGATTTCTTTGTTTGTGTTGATCATGCCTAGCCTTACACTTCTCCCGTGAATTTTGTAGTGTTTCCTATTGTTGGGTGTGACTTTTATACCTATTTTCTACACTTTCTTTCCCCAGTTTTGATACTCTTTTCCTCCAGGCCCATGAAACTTCACATGTTAATCACCCTTTTTCTCATTTATATAGCCTATTCCATTGTCATGTTATTTTTCCATGTTTTGTTGAATAATACGATACAATATTTCTTTTTGTGGCTAACTGGGGTGGTCCAGGTGGATCTTCAGATACAATGGCATGGAAAAGCTCAAAATTCAAAGTGGCAGAAAGGAAAGTATCTTGACATCAGATCGAAGTGTTCATCGTCCTAATTCCAATGGTGCGAACGATACTCCAATCTGAGTCCGAATAAAGGAGATAGAGGAAGTCAAAGTTCTGGGTTGACTTGTAGGAAACAGGGGAAAATGGAAGCCAAAGGATGCTTTTGGAGATAGTCCCATTGCGTAGATCTTTTCATTCTGAATCTACTGCAACTTGAATGGGCTAAAACGAACTTCGGATGATGAAGTTATCGTGAAAAGAAGTTGCCTTTGTTCCTTTGGAAAATAAAGTTATGGAGTGAACAGGTCGCCCTGATCAGTTTCAGAGCAGGGTAGAGAAGATTGTTGCTACACCCTGTATGTTGTTACAGGTTGCTGTTACACACTGAATGCTATTCCAGGTTGCTGTTACACCACGTGTTGATATAGATGACCTTTGTTACACCAAGGATGCTATTACCCAGTGATTGTTGTTACATCCCGAACTGTCTTTTGACCGTAGGAAGCTATTGCACCATAGATGGCAAAGTCATGGGTACTATTCCACACAACAGCTGTCGGGGGTTATGAATTATTTATTTAGAAGCAACAAATCCAAGCGGTTGCGATCTTAACCAATGTATCTAAGAAGAATTTGTATTTAGAAATAGGTTATAACTACTTCTATTTTATGATCTACATGAGAATAATGAGATTCTCATGACTGATCTATTCCTGATTCCGAGTATGTAATAATTATAAAAGAAACTCGATTTCTCATGTACGAGGACCGCATATAGAAAAGCATTGTTACTATAATATTGTAACTTTTAATTTGTTTTAATATTGAAGTCACTACAATGATGCTGTTACTGCTCCTCATCGGATTCTTTCATTGATCTTTTGGTTGTTCTTGCGCCCCTGCTAGGGAGGAAGGGCCCTCCTCTTTAGCAGAGACTGCAGAGGTAGAAGTAGGTGTATATTATTTCTTTTATTGTCATATGGTTTTCCTGTTGCTGTTGTATTAATTGTAAAATACATCCGCTTCAGTTCTAGATTATATTATGTTGTTACACTGGTTTGATTAAGCATAATGATAGTGGCCAGCTGGTGTAGTCATCAGTTTATTGTGTGGCACGCCCTTGTTCTGGTAATTGTGAAGTGTGATTTCATTTATGTGGAGTCTTTTAATTTCTGCAGTTGATTCAACGACTGTTTCTTTCTATTTTTCATTCTTGGTTTTAGTGTATTAGCACATACAGTACGAACTCCATTGAAACAGTAAGACCTACCCTCGGTTGATAATTAAATGTTGCGGTCTTGGTAAATTAGGATTGATTAAAACAACACTACATTTTGTCATTGTTGCTAGGATGGAAGTTGACGATACAGTCAGCCAAGTTGTTTGTTTGATGATAGATTGTTCCTAGTCCACAATCGTTGGACGATAAGACAACAGGTAAGAACCTATGCATCTCTCTAACATACCTGGGTGGGCTCACCGTTGTGATCACTAGGGAACTTAGGGTGTGGCATTTTGGTGTTTCTTTTTAGTGTGTCTTCAGCTCTTCAGTTGCTGGGCAGTAAGATGAGAGGTAAGAACCTGTGGATCACTCTAACAAACCTGACTGGGATCACCACTGTCAAAGACGGAGACACTTAGGGTGTGAATCAATACACATAGGGTCCATGTGTGCAATTGTAGGAATTATATAAATGCCAAAATTATCCCCACTCTAATTAGTCAGAGGAAAAGTGGGTCGTAAAAAGGAAAGGAAGAGTGCAGATTTGGGAAGGAAAACGTTTATCCAAGAATTGATCTCCAAGGCAGAAAAAGAACAATCAAGTTCTCAAAGGGACGCAAGGAAAACATGTCCGCAAAAAGATGTTACTCCCACAACAAGGACAAAAACCTCTAATTCCTCTATCTCGGGGCCATACCATTCTAAGCTAGCGAACATACTCCCAAGATTAAGCATCCAATCCAGGAACAACAGGGGGAAGCTAGTAGCCAGAACTTTAGGACCGAGGGACAAGGGGAAACTGAAGGGGGACATTAAAAACCTGAGACAATAGAGTACCTATTGGTCTATCAATATCTGGATTTAGGAAGTGCGGTGAAACAACGAGCCCTAAAATCAACTGAGCCATCAAATCCACCTGCAAGACAATCACAAGAGTAGTTTGAAGAACATGTGTTACAACAAGAATTAGAAGGATTAGCAATGGGGGACAACAAGGACAACAACACTAAAACAGATACTACTGTCACCACCTTTGAGTTCCCAATTGGGATATCAGAGGTGAGGCTCCCATGAGAAATATTCCTTTATCATCCTTACCATCCTTTCAAGGGATGAATGTGGAAGACCAGGACACCTTCTTATTTGAATTTGATGTCTTATGCAGGAGTTATGACTATGTCTCAGATGCTCAGAAACTGAAATTATTTCATTCTACTTTAAAAGGAGCATCCTTGAGATGGTTCATGGGATTAGGCTCTTTTTCTATTCGAACATGGAGCAATATGAAGGAGACATTCTTATCAAAGTACCAAGACTATTGCAGAACCAGGGACTTATGGGAGGAAGTATTCAAAATGACACAGAAGGAGGATGAGAGCCCAGAGGACTATGCAGAGGTTTAAACACAGTGTTTTAGACCATGAGATCTTGAAGACCATATTTATAAGACGAATGAGGGATGACTACCTTGATACCTTGAACCTACTAGGAAAAGGGGACGTATCACAGGAACCATTCGCCAAAATTGTAAAGCTTTGTCTAAGATGCTCTAGAGGATCATCTAAGGGGAGAAGCACAATCCGAGATAACTCTTCCTGAATACAAAAATCTACAGGTGGAGTAACCAGAGAAGAGGTCGAGAATTTATTCAAAAATCTTAAGACCGATATCCTCAATACTCTATCTACCCATATAATGATAACACAGATCAAGGAAAAACAAGAAGAAGTTGATACACCTCTGGTTGTGTTATGCTCGAATTTCCGAAAGAAACATCCCTTGTGAGAGTTTGAAATGAACAACATTAGCTTGCGCAATATTTGTGAGATGGAACATTCGATAGGTCAATGTCCGAAGCTTCCTAAACTGAAAGCAGGACTTAGAGAATCGAGTGAAGAACTGAAGTCCTCTTATTTCATTGCACCTAGGAGACCATGGCGGCCACGACCTCTAGGTATGTCCCAAGATTTTTCTTCTTTAAATTCGTGGAACAATGCATATAATACTCAACAATAGCCATGGAAATATTATGCTCCTTCTCTAGCACAGTTTCTTTCACCCTGGAACTACTGTTCACACTCTCCCTCTATCCAATATCCTCCATCTCAACCATACCCTTGGAACTAGAACTGGAGGGGGAATTCCCAGAATACAGCTCCACCTGGATTACCAATTCAGCAACAACTACAATTTCCTCCTTTCCAAACTCCTACTCCTACACTGCTTGTGCGACCCCAACTACCTGTGCAACATAACCCTAACAAGAACAATAAAGAAGCCCAATGCATAGAGGCTCTAACTACCTTCCAAACTTACCTTATTACCCCTGTGGGACTTAATGAAATTCAATTGGGGTCAGGAAAGGTAATTAAACCAAATCACTCCCCTATCATTACCGAGGAGGAATGTGAACCTTCTAGAGGATGTGTAGTAGATCCTGAGGTAGCTTTTACACCTGTAACAACCGATATAGAGAAAACTGTTACGTTTGTAACAACCAACCCAAGAAGGACTGCTACTCCTATAATAGCCAACTCGGGTAAGGCCGATACATCTGTAACAGCCGACTCGACTTATATAACTCAAAATCCTCTGTATCCTCAGAGATTTATTGAGCCTGGAATGACCACATAGCATGTATCCATTTTTCTTAGGGAGTTGCAAAATTTTCATGTACGAATTCCTATGGTGCAAGCTATTAAATAAGTACCTATTTATTCTAAAACAGTACGAGATTTGTGCATTAAGAAACCTTGAAGGAAGACTAAAGATCTGGTACTATACACGTGATGGATAAATTGTCTGAATTAATGTCTTCTTAGCCTCTTCTAACCAAGTATAATGATCCAAGAAACCCTACAGTTATTGCCTACATTAATGACTAGCCCATAACTAACACATTGATTGATCTTGGAGCTGCCATTAATGTGATGACAAAGGACCTCTTTACCACCCTGGGGCTACATGGGCTTAGACATACTCCTATTATACTTGAATTAGCAGATAGATCCCGTGTCAAACTCGAGGGGGTGTTAAAGGACATAGTAATCGCAATGGTCTCCTGGAGGTATCTGGTTGACTTTCTTACCTTACAACCCAAATCCAATTTGGGGGGACATCCTTTGATCTTAGGGAGAACTTGGCTTACCATTGCAGATGCATTTATAGGATGCAGATCTGGATCTATGGTGATCTCGAATGGCCAGGCTACAAACAATCTTAGTCTTTACCCCCCAAAACCAAATGTGGATTTGTATAACCCCTCGTGGGATGATTTTGAGCCCGAATCATATCTTTCCCTACCGCTCCTGACTCTGGGGAAAGCCTAGTATTTCAAGGATGAGACAGAAGATGATATCATTAATGGTTTTATTAGTAACTCGCTTTTTGTCGCTTTCGTTGAAAATTCAAAGGAGGAAGAGGAGGTAGAAGATATAGATTTTGAACAAAGTTTCCTATAGCCAAATAGTTAGCAATATCTTCAAACCAAGGAGTTTTAGTAGATAATGAGAAAAAAAAATATTCATCAAGAAAATTATCATTTATAGGTGTATCATATTATAATTCTGCATCCTGGAAAGGAAATCATCAACTCCATTTTCCTTTCTTGTCATATCCAAGATGGTAATATTGAATTCTTATAGTAATAACAACCATCTAGTAATCCGATCACTAGTAATTGCTTTATTCATTAAATATCTAATATAAGAATGATTTGTATGAACGAAAGTTTCATAACGATTAATATAATGTTGAAACTTATTAATGGCATGCACAACAGCTAGAAACTCATTTTTTGTTACTGCATAATTTAACTTAAATACTAGAGTCAAACTTTTACTTGTATAATAAATAACATAAGTTAAGTATTTTTGTCCCAATACAACTCCTAAAGTTGTATCTGAAGCATCAGTTGAAATATGAACTGGGAGAGACCAATTAGGCCCTCTTAATATTGGTGTTTTAGTTATTTTTTGTTTCAATGATTCAAATTCCTTTTCGTAGTCATAATTCCAAAAAAAATCACAATCTTTTGTAAGAATTTTAAAGAGTGGAGAAGCTATTTTTGTGATATTTTCTATGAATCTTCTGTAATATCTCGTAAAACCAAGAAAACTTCTAACATCACTTTGACAAGCAGGAACTGAAATTTTAGAGATTACCTTTACCTTAGATGCATCCACCTTGACTCCAACACTTGAAATATGATGCAAAACTCCTTTATTGTTTTTTAAAATATAAGTATTTCCTTTATAGCTTGAAGTAAATGGATTTTGATGCAAATGTTTTTTTAATTCATCTAGATATTATTTTCAAGCAAAATGATTTTCCTTTCTATTCCCTTATAAATTTGAATCCTTTCAGGAGGAGGAGGACTTTGTAAGGAGAAAAAAGGTTGTTCTACTAGAGGAATTGTAGGAATTGATTTTTTTTTATTGTCACCTAATTTTGTATGAACATATTCCTTTGGAGGACTCTTTTCTTGATCAAGAGATACCTCTTTTTTAGGAACTTTATCCTCCTTATATTCTTAGATGATAACTGGTGGTGATTTCTTTTGCAAGGCCCTACCAGATCTAAGTTGGACATCATTTAGACCTAGAGGAGATATCATAAAATGTTGAAAATTTTGACCCTCAACATTTAAGACAAGTTGTTGAGGAGCTTTATTATTTGGATTTGGGAGTGGTTGAGTAGGTAGTTGATTTGGCTTTTGAGGAAATGGAGTGCATGGTAAGGTAAGTGGTTAACTAGAAGTTAATTGGGGTTAGAATTGTGGCTGAGTAGGCTGTGAAGGTTGAGGAGGATAATATTGAGGTTGGTATTGAGGATATATATGGTTGTTGAAATTGAGGATACAGAGGATTCCTACCATAAGAAGTTTTCCAACCTTGTGACCAAGATGGGTTTTGGGGTTGAGGTGGCCAAGTTCTCCTAGGCATAGGTGTATTCCAATTGCTTTTTGGTCATGCATATGATTGGAATTTTGCATTGAGATCTTGTACCATACCTATTTGTTGAGGTTTCCAATGTCTCTTGGGAGAAATAAAGTAAAGTGATTCAACTTGACTTGTTCTAGCTTCATCTTGGAAAATGGCCTTAAACCCAGGTATTGAAGGAAATTCTTCTATGTCATGATTTTTTGCACATATAACACATATTTCAAAACTATCAAGAAAACATTCTCGTAAATCATGCTTTTTCCTACATCTAGGACAAAAAATAGATAATGCAGCATTATAAAATAGCACTTATCCACTTGGTGTGCCTCGAGGCCCACATAATAGCACTTTTTCCCTTATGGGCTTTACAACTCAATTTTGCAAATATAAATAAATTAGAGGATAATGTGACTACAATTTTTTCCTGTGCCAAGATCCAATTCTTAATCTCTGTTATAAAATCAGCTATGAGAAGATTCTAAGTTTATACAAGAGTTTGAAAGGCCATATCTTATTCAGCTCGACGATTTATCTCAGCAACATGCTTTGAGACTAGATCTATGATGAACTTTTTTTTTGTT
This sequence comes from Pinus tabuliformis, assembly GCA_031772625.1. Classification (NCBI taxonomy): domain Eukaryota; kingdom Viridiplantae; phylum Streptophyta; class Pinopsida; order Pinales; family Pinaceae; genus Pinus; species Pinus tabuliformis. The sequence continues at coordinate 78,097,461 of CM062812.1, forward strand.
GTATTCAAAAATATGCTTTCAGACTATAAGTACGATACCAAAGTAGCATAAGCCCAAATCCGTTAATGTTGTAATATTCGTGAAATTAGAAAATACCACACTTTATAGATTAAACACCAAATTGGTGAAGTTACGCTCAATGAGTGCTTATAATTTTGAACTATTGCTTGTTATATTGGCTTCCCTACCCTTTCTCCCATGTTCTTCTTTAATGGTAATAAAGTTGTAATTGGTTAAATCATCCATAGAAAATGTATATGCCTTTATTGCTGGTTTTTTTTAACTAGAATGTTGGCTTAGATCCTATGGCTCTTGCATGTGCTCTCTTTGATGCCTTTGTTCCTTATTGTGCAGGATGAGAAATTGTTACTATGACTCATGCAACACCTTTCCCCCACCGGCTACAGAGCAATGAGATGAGAAATTCCCCTAAAGTCGAGAGAAAGGAAGGCTCCTTGTTATGGCCCCCTACAATAACAACAAGGCAGGTGATATATCAAATATGCTCAAGGAAAGAAAATAGGGACCTTAATAAACCCTTATTCCCCTACTATTCCCTTTGTGTTTCCTCCCCCCTATGAGTTTCGTACCTGCGTTCCTCCCCCCTTGGTTTGTGGGCAGGAAAAACAAAAACCCACACTTACTTACAAAGAAATAAGTAGGTACCCCAAAACAGAGGTAGGCGCATGTAGTTGCACCAGAACAGAGGTAAACAGAAGTAGGTACATAATAGGGTCCTGACCTTAACCTATGCGACTAGGGCTAGGCTTGTCAAGGAATAACATTTTCTATTGCCATGGTTTGTGGCTTGACCCAGTGAAATATTGGGACTTGGAATCAATACCTTAGATACCTGGCAGGCAGGCAAGGACAACGTGATAATTTTAATCTAGTTTTACTTTATTTATTATTATTTTTTTAAATTTTCTAACATTCTCATACATTCTCGTTATCAGAAATTTAAATCCTCTGTAATAGCTTCGACGAAAGCAAATCAGTGATAAGTCTGAGAATCTAGCCCCGTTAATCTCATTTTATATCCGATTGGATTAAGTTTAGCTTATATTCAAGAAAGGTATCTCTTTTTCATTACCTAGTTTGGCTAATTTTAGCTACAATTAAGCAAACTTTCTCTTCATCTGCTCCTCTCATCGGAAAAGGATGTTTCTGTTTATTCATGTAGCGAATGGCGTCGCAATGGGGTTTGTTTCAGGTGTGGTTTTGGGTTTAATTTTTGGAGTTTTATCGATGATTTCATTTGTTTACTCAGAGAACAGACGACCTATGTAGAAAATCCAACAGGTTCATCAATTGCTTATCTTAATATGTTTCATTTCTACTTCCACTATAGTCCTTTTTTGCAATATTTAATAATATGTGTTTATGATCAAAATTGTAGTTTATTTATAATGAAATATGGGTAGATAAATACTTTCTGAGAAGAATAATATGTAAGCTACAATCTAGTGATTCCTAACTCTTCTTCAATCTCCATTGTTTACGTTGTACTATAACAAATATTCAGAAATAATGTGTTTCAGTTTGTCTACCAAGTTGAGGACAATTGGATGTCTTTTGGTTGACCTTATATTGCCCAAACACTTACTACTACATCATTATCATATTTATAGTTAATTAGGAAGAGCTCAATTTATTTGGTTAATCCCTCCAGAATTTGAATCTGTACCTCTTGGGAGATGGTAGATTCACTGGCCTTTCTACCACATTTCTACAACCATAGAGTGAAACATGCTTGTCCAAAACAAAATGATTGGTTCCAAATTCAATTCAATTTTCGCATTTGAAATTAAGTTTCATATATTTAATGTTACAGGTAGGTAGAGTAGAGTGTTGATCATTCTTTTGAAAAAATTTCGACCTTTTCTCACTTAACAAATATGATTGAAATCTACAAGTGCATACTATTTCTACAGAGAGTTTACCTCTTCATGGTTCAAGTAAAAGACATATCAGTGACTACTCATGTTTTCAAATAGTCATAAAATTTCATTATTGAAAGTAGACGCTAGTACTTCTTTGTATTTTTCATTTGCAAATTAAATATAAGTGGTCTAGTTGTTGATAATTATATCTCACCCTATCTAATTCGATTATTCATTATCAAATACATTTGATTTCCAGCATGGCTTATGGGTATCTTGGACACCTTAATGATCTTCCATGGGAAACTAAAATTTTTCATATTTTATCTTGGGCAGCTGTGATTTGCAATTCATAGACATCTGGAATTATTGTATGTTAATGGTGAACTTAGTTCTGTCTCTCCTTTCTTGATTCACAGGTTCAATTATTTTGTTAATGTGCATGCATCTTGCCTTCCTCATGTCAAGCTAGAGCTTCTTTCTTGGGAGAAAATGATGACTATAGAATTGACGATAAAAACAAATTCCACTATAAATGTTGATGAATAAAATGATGGGTAAGGTTGGGGTTCGTCTCCTGTGGCGAAAAATTTAAATCTTTTGTCTGTAAACCAAGTAGGCCCTTTTTGAATTAACACGGGCGAAAAAGAATGACTCTTGTTCTACATGTATGCATGTATGTGTATACATGTCTATGTATGTGTGTGATTGATTGGAATGATATATATGTGAAAATGTTAAATTTATGTGCTAATGATTGTACCGATAATCATGGAAAGACCAATGTGGTCAAGTATTCTGATCTGAAATTGATCTAAGACAAACAATTAAGGTATTACAAACTCATGTGCTTGGATGTGCCTATGTTATTTTATTCAACTAATCGATAAGAATGCAAAATACATAGGCACTGAAGCAGTTAAAGAAAACATAACAGGAAAACATATAAACAAAACAAGTTTAATAAGGAGTTCACCCAATACTCCTGGGCTACGTCTCCCAGTCCAGCCTTCAGTGGTGGCCTCTCTATTATGTTTTCAAAGCAAATTTTTTACAACAGTGAGCTCAATTAGAGTCTCACTCAACAAATACAAATCAGTAAGATGGTACTTGGATTCCCAAAGTCTCTGGAGTACACAGACTCTCCTTACTGAAACTCGGCCTCTATTGGTTACAGTAGTATGAGCCCAATCTAAGACTCAAACATGACAGGCATCTACAGAGGAGTTCACTTGAACCTCTCAAGCCTTCTCTGGAGTACATAGACTCTCTGACTCTCTCTGGCTCTGTCTGGCTCGATGCTGCCTTTGCCTCTACAGGTCAGCTCGGCTTCTTCTCTCTGCTCTTAGCTTACTAACTTGCTCCTCTCTCTCTCTGTCAGTTCGTGGCTTTAAAGCCAATCTACTTCTTGACTGTTCATTTCCGCTTCCCGGCTTTCTGATTCCCCTGCCTCTATCCGTATGAATCCCTCTGTTCTGTGTAATCATCACAGTATAACGCCTCACAGGGAGGTGGCCACCTATTTCATAACAAACTGAGTGTCAGTTCTCTTGGACGTCTTTGAAACGACCGTTTTTACCATTAACTCTAAGAATGCCGGAGAAACGCAATCTTCTTCCAACGCATCATCCATGTCGAACTTCAAATCCTATACAACTCTGCCTGTAACCCTCGTCAAATCCGATCATCCATTGGAACGTGTCTCCGCCATTGATCTAGAGTCTCTAGATCCAACGATCATCGTCCATATCAGGCGGGTAAGTAACATGATGTTTACCCATCCGATGTGAGTAGTTTTCTCTCTCTTCCGCCGAATGCGTGGCACCCATTGTGTGGCATCGGGCAGGACTCGATTGAAACTGCTTACCGCTCGAAGCCCTTCCGATGTCCTGCTGGTTTTTATGGGACCTCGCTTCTGACGGAATCGAAGTGGTATCCGTTGCATTTTATAATTAGTTTAGGTCTGGACGCTCGGGGCTTTTCCTTCTTTGAGGGGTTTGCCCTGCGATATGTGATTAGTGACTTGTTGCTAATCGCATATCAGAAACTACCCATGTTTCTTGTAATGACCTCTAATTTTGCTAACTCGTGGCAGCGCACGTTACCATGGGTCGATGGTTTGTGCGCTTGACCGAGGGTCCTTGTTGCTCCACGCTGATCACAAATTGCAACTGTTACGAGGATAGCTCCGATAAGCTTGATCTTTATAAGACTTTGAAACTTTGGCATGATTTTTAAAGAGTTCATGAAAACTTAGAGAGTGTTCTAGGATCCAATTCAGATCACGACCTTCCCACTGAAAAAGCTTTTGGACCACCAAAAGTTGGTTTTAAGCATCAATTAAGTGAGGGTATAGATTCCCCAATTTCTATCCATTTTTCACTGCTTGGTTTTGAACCTTTGAGTCCAATCCTGAGGTACTCAGCATCCCCTCTGCGCATAGTTCTCACATTCCTATCCAGAACTATATCTTCCTGCAATTCATTGAGATATTTAGGAAACAGATCATCAATAGAAGGCAATTGACTCTGCTCTTTGGGATCTTCAGTTAATGAAGGTTCAAATAGTCTCAAGCTTTCTGCATTAATAACTGAGTAGATGTGCATGTAAGCTGGTAAATCAAGGCGAAAAACAATCTCACCAATTTTCTCAAGTATCTTGAAAGGTCCATACCTTATTGGCTTCAATGTCTTACCTTCACCTTGCATTATGTCTTTACTAATATACAGCCAGACTTGATCAACAACTTGGAAACTATGCTCAATCCGATGCTTGTCATGCCTTGCCTTGTACTTGGCTTGGCTCTTTTCCAGTTGTTCCTGTACTACCTGGTGAATTTCTTGGATTTGTTCAATTAACTTGGTTGCCTTGTCCACATCACTGTGTCCATCAACCACTATGTCTTTGCCAAAGACAAAATCCAAGGGAGACCTTGGTGTGAAACCAAAACAGGTCTCAAAAGGAGATCTTTGTGTAGAAGAATGTTTACCTCGGTTGTAAGCATGCTGGACATAACACAAATGTTAATCCCAAAGCTTTGGATGCTTGCTGCAATAGCCTCTGAGCAACTGGATCACTGTCCTTTTGACCACTTCTGTTTGGCCATTTGTTTGCAGATGAAAATCTGTGCTCTTCTTCAGTCTGGTGTCCATCAATTCCCACAGACTCAACCAAAATTTCTCAACAAACCGGGAATCTCGATCAGATACAATGGAAGTGGGTAATCCAAAATGAACCCATACATGCTGAAAGAACAGCTTTGCAATTTGTTCAGCTGTAATATATTTGTTACAAGGTATTAAAATAAACATTTTGCTGAACCTATCCACAATAACATATAAATAGTCATGACCTTTTCTAGATTTAGGCAGTCCCCCAACAAAGTCCATGGAAACACTTTCCCAAGAATGAGAAGGAACTGGTAGTGGAGTGTACAAGCCTAGTTTTCTATTGCTGGGCTTGCTGGTAGCACACTTGGTACACCCTCTTACATATCTATAAACTGTTTCATTCATTTTTGGCCAATAACAAAATCTTTGCAGCTATGCAACTGTTTTACTTACACCAAAGTGACCTGACATTAGAGAAGTGTGTGCTTCTCGAATTATCTTTACTCTTTTAGTTTGAGGAATGCATAACTTTCCAAAATGATACAAGAGCTAGTCCTTAACATGATAATATAATTCTTCTACTTGTTTGCCATGACTTAAAGTTTCATATACATCTTTGAAATCTATATCTTGAGCATATTGTTCTATGTAGCTTTCCTGCAATACTAAGTTATGCTTAAGTATAGTAGATGCACTTATGATTGGTCTGGACAACATCTCTGCAACTTTATTGTGTATGCCCTTTTTATATCTGATGACAAGATGAAACTGTTGTAGAAAACCTATCCACCTATAGTGTCTTGATTGCTACAACTTAGTTTATGAGTGTAAATATTGAAGTGGTCGATGATCAGTATGTATAACTGTCTCTTTGCCCATTAGATAATGTTTCCACTTTTTCACACTCTGTACTAATGCATACGATTCTTTATCATATGTGGGATAATTAACTACTGCAGAATTAAATGTCTCGGAATGATAACATATGGGTTTACCGTGCTACATCAACACTGCTCCCATGGCATAGTCTCTAGCATCCGTTTCAATCTCAAATGGTCTTTGAAGATCAGGCAGTGCTAGTACTGGTGTTGTACTAATCTTTTCTTTCAAGGTGTCGAAGGCTTTCTGCTGTTTGCCTCCCCACTGAAACACCTTGTTCAATCCTGTTAAAGCATTTAAGGGAGTTGCAATCAAGGAAAAGTTAGAAATAAACTTTCTCCAATACTGTGCTGCTCCTAGGAAGCTTCTAACTTCTGTAGCAAATTTGGGTTTAGGCCACTTTACAATGACTACAACCTTAGAGGGATCTATCTTCAATTCACCACCCCCTACAATATGACCCAAATAATTCAAAGATGTTTTACCAAATTCAAATTTTGAGAGCTTAACATAAATATTTTCTCTTTTCAAAACATCTAGAGTTTGCTCTACATGCATCAAATGTTCTTCCCATGTTTTACTAAATATAAGAATGTCATCTAGATATACAATGCCAAAATCATCAATAAAAGGTATGAGTGCATCATTCATTACTCTCATGAAAGTAGCAGGAGCATTAGTTAATCCAAAAGGCATAACTAACCATTCATACAATCCCTGCTTTGTTTTGAAAGTAGTCTTCCATGCATCTTGCTCTACAACTCTGACCTGATGATAGCCACTATGCAAGTCCAACTTGGAAAAGTAAACAACTTCTTTCAACTGATCTAATATATCATCTATGCGAGGAAGGGGATAATGATTTTTTATCATTATCTTATTCAGTGCTCAATAATCAATGCACATTCTCCATGATCCATCTTTCTTTCTCACCAAGATAATTGGAGACCTACATGGTGATGTGCTAGGTCTTATGAACCCTTTTTCGAGCAACTCCTGTACCTGCTTCTTGATTTCTACATTCTCTACAGCGGACAACCTATACATTCTGATGTTAGGCAATGGAGCATCTTGCTGCAAATTAATATCATGTCCTATTTCCTTTTTGGGTGGCAGACCTTTAGGATTTTGAAATAGTATGTCATATTCTGAAATAACTTTTTCTAAATCAGCTCGCTGTTTAGCATTACAGCTCTCAAATACATTGGTTTTATCAGGTTTCTTTTCCTTTACAACCATCAGTAAAAATTGTTTGCATGAATTTACAATTCTTTTCATCTGCCCTGAGTTTATGAGAGTGTAATTATTCTTGAGTTTATGAGCTCTTACAATATATTCAATTCCATCTTTAATGAGTTGATACTTGTTTTCGGCTCTATAGAAAATAACTTTCCTATCATACAAGTAAGGACTTCCTAAAAGAATTCCACATATACCCAAGGGAACAATATCTAACTCAACCTCATCTACAAATGCTGACCCAAAAGAAAACCTAAGTTTATATTGTCTAGTCACTTGTAGCTTTGCTTTATCACATAACCAACCTAATGGATATGGCTTCTTCTGAGGTGTGGTTGTTGGTTGTGGAGCCTGATTATCTTCTATATTCAAAGGTATCGCCACATAGGACCCTAGTTTGAAATGGGGGCGGCAACGTCGCCCATAAAATATTCGCTGCAGGGGGGGGTCCAGGGGGGGGCGGCTGCGACCTTTGGGAGACCCCCCCTAGCGGGGGGTTTTGGGGGCAGCGCCCCTGAAGCTAAAAACAGCTATAAAATTGCCTTGTAAAAGTATAGTAATTTCTAGTCAATCTGGGCCGTTCATTAGGCGGATGATCTGACGGTAGAACTTATGTTTAGTTTAGGGTTTTTTTCCCTAGAAGGCAACCCCTCTCTTTGTATGAGGGTATTGTATTTTGAGGCTGTGTGATAGATGTGTATTCTGTGAGCGAGAAACAGAGAGGTGAGACATTGAGAGAAAACAACGGATATTATAGCGGATTTGTTGTAGGTTGTGTCTCTTCATTTTGATGGATAATAGAAAGGAAGGACTGGCTGTTCGGGGTGGACGTAGCCCAAACTGGGTGAACCACGTATATCCGTGTCTCTCTTGTTTTGTGCATTTTCTGTGTTTATATTTCTGCTGTATTTTATGTGTTCCATTGCTCCGTAATATATAATTTTCTAACAACTGGTATCAGGGTCGAAGGTCTATTTGGCTGATAAACTCGCAGGAAAGAAGGGTTCTTGGTTCAAGTGGGAGCAATGGCGGAAGATGGTAAGTTTAGGATCGAGAAATTTAACGGCCAAAACTTCTCGCTGTGGAAGATTATATGTATCAGAAAGATCTATACCTACCATTGGGCGGAAAAACAAAGATGCCGACGGGTATGAAAGACGAAGAATGGAACCTTCTCGATAGAAAGGCACTCGGAACAATACGGTTGTGCCTTGCTGCGTCAGTCGCCTTCAACATTTCGAAGGAAACCACGACAGAGGGTTTGATGCAGACGTTGTCGAAGCTATATGAAAAACCCTCGGCCTCAAACAAGGTATTTCTTATGAAACAGTTATTTAATATGAATATGTCGGAAGGTGGATCTGTTGCAAACCATTTAAATGATTTTAATATAGTTACAAGTCAGTTAAGTTCTGTAGGGGTAAACTTTGATGATGAAGTTAGAGCTCTGTTATTCTTGTGCTCATTACCAGAAAATTGGAATGGTTTGGTAATGGCCATTAGTAACTATGTTTGTGGATCTAGTACTTTAAAGTTTGATGATGTTGTCGGTGCTATCCTTAGCGCGGAAATGCGACGGAAAAGCTCCGGTGAGACATCGGGAAATGCTTTGAGTGCAGAGTCTAGAGGAAGAAAAATGGAAAGAGGAAAGAGCTCAGGATATCGCAGTAAATCAAGGAAAGGCAGATCCAAGTCCAGATAGGGGATAGTGTGTTGGAAATGTGGAAAGAAAGGACACCTAAAGAAAGACTGTAGATCTCGGAAGGGAAAAGAAGGAGATGCACAGCAAGAAAACAATCATGAAGCAAATGTGACAGGTGAGGTGTTACAAGATGCTTTGATTCTTTCTTTCGAAAATATTACTGATTCCTGGGTGGTAGATTTAGGGGCTTCATTCCATGCCACACCTGATAAGAAATACTTTCATGACTATGTTCAAGGAGATTTTGGACAAGTTCGTCTGGGTGATGATAAACCCTGTGAAATCGTTGGAATGGGTAAGGTTCTTGTAAAACAGCAGAATGGAAACCAATGGCTATTAAAGGAGGTAAGGCATGTTCCAGATCTAAAGAAAAATTTGATTTCAACAGGGCAGTTAGGCGGTGAAGGTTGTGTGACAACTTTCACAGATAAAGCTTGGAAGGTCACCAAAGGAGCCCTGGTAATAGCAAAAGGCGAAAAGGTTGGTACATTGTATTTATGCAGTGGTATTTCTAACTCTGTTAATGCTTTAACTTCCAAAGGAGCAGATGCAACATTATGGCATCATAGGCTCGGACACATGAGTGAAAAGGGGATGAAGGTTCTTCACTCAAGGAATTTGTTGCCGGGTTTGAAGAATGTTGATTTGGACTTCTGTGAGAATTGCATTTATGGAAAACAAAAGAGAGTCAGATTTCTCAGAGTTGGGAAAGAAAAGAAGAATGAAAAATTAGAGCTTGTGCATACAGATGTATGGGGACCTGCTCAGGTATCATCTCTCGGTGGCTCTCGTTATTATGTTACTTTTATTGATGGTGCAACTAGAAAAACTTGGATTTATTGTATTAAGAATAAATCTGATGTATTTGATTCTTTCAAGAAATGGAAAGCTTTGGTTGAGATTGAGACAGGAAAGAAATTGAAGTGTCTTAGATTAGACAATGGAGGTGAATATTGCAGCAAAGAGTTTGATAGGTACTGTTCAGAGCATGGAATTCGCAGAGAGAAGACAGTTCCAAGAACACCACAAGAAAATGGTGTGTCAGAAAGGATGAACAGAAAAATCATGGAGCGTGCAAGGTGCATGAGATTGCATGCAGGATTTCCTTTACAGTTTTGGGCAGATGCTGTAGATACTACTGTTTATCTAATAAACAGAGGGCCTTCAAGTTCCTTGGATGGTGGTGTTCCAGAGGAAGCATGGACAGCTAAAAAGGTAAACTACTCTATTTTAAAGCCTTTTGGTTGTGAGGCCTTTGTCCATATTGATAAAGAAAATAGAACAAAGCTTGAGGCAAAGTCAAAGAAATGTACCTTTATTGGATATGGTGTTAATGATTTTGGTTATCGCTTATATGATTACGAAAATCACAAAATCATTAGGAGTAGAGATGTAATATTCAATGAAAAGGTCTTGTATAAGAATCAGTTGCAGGAAAAGAAACAGGAAAAGGAAAAAAGGGAATACGCAGTTCTTGATGAAATCACTGAAAAAGCAAAGGTGCCTGAAAATAATAATAATCAACAACCACAACAACAACAACCACCACAACAACAACAAGCACCCCAAACACCTGAAAGTGGTGTTAGAAGATCTACCAGGATAAGTAGACCCCCTGAACGATACTCTCCTTCATTATATTATTTATTGTTGACAGATTCTGGTGAACCCGAATGTTATGAAGAAGCAATGCAGGTTGAAAGCAGGAAGAAGTGGGAGGTAGCCATGGAAGAAGAGATGGACTCCTTAATGCATAACCAGACTTGGGATTTAGTTAGGTTGCCTGCAGGAAAAACTACATTGAAGAATAAATGGGTTTACAGGCTGAAGGAAGAAGATGGAGGAAAACAGAGGTACAAAGCTAGACTTGTGGTGAAGGGGTTTGTACAAAAGAAAGGTATTGATTTTGATGAAATATTTTCTCCTATTGTTAAAATGACTTCAATCAGAACTATTTTAAGTCTTGTAGCAGCTGAAGATTTGCATCTTGAGCAGTTAGATGTAAAGACAGCCTTTCTCCATGGGGATTTGGAGGAAGAGATATATATGCAACAACCACAAGGATATGAGGTGAAAGGGAAGGAGAAACTAGTGTGCAGGTTGAAGAAGAGCTTGTATGGCTTAAAACAGGCTCCAAGGCAGTGGTATCTAAAATTTGACAAGTTTATGTCTGAACAAGGTTATACTAGATGTCACTCTGATCATTGTGTTTATCTGAAAAAGCAAAATGATGGTAGCTACATTATATTGTTATTGTATGTGGATGAAATGCTTGTTGCAGAATATAACATGCAGGAAATAAATGTACTCAAAAGAAAATTGGCAAATTCATTTGCAATGAAGGATTTGGGAGCTGCAAAACAAATCCTTGGTATGAGAATCACTAGAGACAGGAAAAATCGCAAATTAACACTGTCTCAGAATGAGTACATACAAAAGGTGTTGAAAAGATTTAATATGCACAATGCAAAACCAGTTAGTACACCTTTTGCTAGCCATTTCAAACTTAGCAAGGAAATGTGCCCAAAGACCCAAGAAGACATGGATTATATGTCTAAAGTTCCATATGCATCAGCAGTTGGAAGCTTAATGTATGCAATGGTCTGCACAAGGCCTCATATTGCACATGCAGTGGGAGTTGTAAGCAGGTACATGAACAATCCAGGAAAGGAACATTCGATGGCAGTGAAATGGATTCTCAGATATTTGAAAGGTACCACAAATAAAGCATTATGCTTTGGTGGTTCAAACATCTCCCTACAAGGATATGTTGATGCAGATATGGCAGGTGACAGAGATAATAGGAGGAGCACTACAGGATATGTATTTACTGTTGGAGGAACAACTGTTAGTTGCGTTTCAAAAATCCAAAGTGTTGTTGCACTTTCAACAACAGAAGCAGAGTATGTTGCTGCTACAGAGGCTAGTAAAGAAATGATCTGGTTACAAAGGTTTATGGGTGAATTGGGTAAGGAGCATGATATGGGCACGTTATACAATGATAGCCAAAGTGCCATTCATCTTGCAAAGAACTCAGCATTTCATTCCAGGACTAAACACATACAGCTCAAGTACCATTTCATATGATCAGTGTTGGAAGATGGAGAGTTGAAGCTGGATAAGATACACACTAGCCAGAATCCTGCAGATATGCTAACAAAAGTTGTAACCAGGGAGAAACTGAGAATATGCTCAGTTTCAATTGGTCTTCAAGGATGATGATGAAGATGAGAAACATCCAGGTCCAAAGAGGAGGCATTGTCCAGCAAAAGGAGCAGCAGTGGAGTTGCTACAATCAGTCTCCAAGTGGGAGATTGTTGGGTGTGGAGCCTGATTATCTTCTATATTCAAAGGTATCACCACATAGGACCCCAGTTCGAAATGGGGGCGGCAACACCGCCCATAAAATATTCGCTGCAGGGGGGGTCTGGGGGGGCGGCTGCGACCTTTAGGAGCCCCCCCTGGCGGGGGGTTTCGGGGGCAGTGCCCCCGAAGCTAAAAACAGCTGTAAAATTGCCTTGTAAAAGTATAGTAATTTCTAGTCAATCTAGGCCATTCATTAGGCAGATGATCTGACGGTAGAACTTATGTTTAGTTTAGGGTTTTTTGCCCTAGAAGGCAACCCCTCTCTTTGTATGAGGGTATTGTATTTTGAGGCTGTGTGATAGATGTGTATTCTGTGAGCGAGAAACAGAGAGGTGAGACTGTGAGAGAAAACAGAGGATATTACAGCGGATTTGCTGTAGGTTGTGTCTCTTCATTTTGCTGGATAATAGAAAGGAAGGACTGGCTGTTCGGGGTGGACGTAGCCCAAACTGGGTGAACCATGTATATCTGTGTCTCTCTTGTTTTGTGCATTTTCTGTGTTTATATTTCTGCTATATTTTATGTGTTCCATTGCTCCGTAATATATAATTTTCTAACAGTGGTTAGTAATCCCAACTTCTTTACAATTGCATCAGAAATAAAATTTACTTGTGAGCCACTATCGAACAAAGTATCTATCTTTTGATGCTTGGAAAAACTCTAATATGGAAAAGCTCATGTCTTTTTCTCTCATTTTCTTCATTATCAGTAGATTGTGCATAATTACTAGTAGATGCTTCAGAATTTTTACCTTTTATACATGTGGCTGTGATTGTTGTTTCATCTCCTGAGTCTGACCCCAAATCCTTCTGAATAGCTGCAGTAGTCTTCATCATCATGCCCATCCTTCTTGCAGTGAGTGCGTGAAGGCTTTGTCTTTTGTACATCTTTTGTCTTCCTCTCTTTCCATTTCTGCTTTCTCTTTTCCTTATTCTTTCTTGCAGTGGGTTTTGAAGATCCCCCAAATTCTGGGTTCACATTCTTGCCTCTAGCCTCTAGATGTGTAGCCTGAACAGATACCTCATCTATGCTAGTAGGGTTAAACATGAGAATGGTGTGCTTTAAATAGCTGTGTAGACTGCCTATATACTTCAGTAGAGATTCAGGTGAGTCTAAAGAAATTCCTAGAATCAAAGCTATTTTTCTAAATTCTTGGGTGTAGCCTTGTACACTTTGTCCTTTTAATTGTCAAAGAGTTTTCCAACTCATCATGGCTTGCTACATATAAGCTAGTCGATAGAACTATTTTTTAATTGTAGAAACAAATTCACTTCAAATAGAAAGGATTTTACCATGCTTCTTCATGTCAGCTTGTTTTCTGCCTTCCCAACATACCAAGGCAGTGCCTCCAAGGTGTAGGCTGCCCAACTGAATCTTACTTTTGTCTGAATCGATGCGCTGCACTCTGCAATACACATCAATCTATCTAATCCAATTATCCATCTTCTCTGCATTCAACTCTCCATCCTATATCAGCAAATCAAATTTAAAATCTAATTTAATCAAAGATGTTTTCTTTTTATTTTCAGGGCTATTAGGAGGTGTGGGAAGATTTTATTCTTTCCCTTTGCCTTTAGAATGGTCATGGAGGAGAGATTCTTCTGCTCCTTTATCTTGTTTTGAGTTTGATGAAACTTCATCTCTACCTTTCTTAAATTCTCTATACATTTCTTCCACCATGGCTCTCATGGTCATGAAACTATCCATGAACTGGGAGTCTAATTCCAAAGGACTTTCTTCTGCCATTTTCCTCTTAGGATAGACTCTTCCAATTTATGGGTTAGCTTCAACCAATTCTCCTTCTCTTAATTTGAGCTTTATCCTAGTTAGCATTCAACAACAAAATCCAGCACAAGATTGTCTAACCTTAGTAACCTAGAGCTCTGATACCACTTGATCTGAAATTGATCTAAGACAAACAATTAAGGTATTCCAGACTCATGTGCTTGGATGTGCCTATGTTATTTTATGCAACGGATCGATAAAGATTGCAAAATACACAGGCACTGAAGCAGTTAAAGAAAACATAACAGGCAAACATATAAACACAACAAGTTTAATAAGGAGTTCACCCAATACTCCTGCGCTACATCTCCTGGTCTAGCCTTCAATGGTGGCCTCTCTATTATGTTTTCAAAGTAGATTTTTTACAATAGTGAGCTCAATTTGAGTCTCACTCAGCAGATACGAATCAATAAGACAGTACTTGGATTCCCAAAGTCTCTGGAGTACACAGACTCTCCTTACTAAAACTCGACCTTTAGTGGTCACAATATTATGAGCCCAATCTGATACTCATACATGACAGGCATATACAGAGGAGTTCGCTTGAACCTCTCAAGCCTTCTCTGGAGTACACAAACTCTCTAACTCTCTCTGGCTCTGTCTGGCTTGATGTTGCCTTTGACTCTACAGGTCAACTCGGCTTCTTCTCTCTACTCTTAACTTACTAACTTGATCCTCTCTCTCTCTATTAGTTCGTGGCTTTAAAGCCAATCTACTTCCTGAATGTTCATTTCCGCTTCTCGGCTTTCCAGTTCCCCTGCCTCTATCTATCTGAATCCCTCTATTCTACATAATCATCACTGTATAATGCCTCACAGGGAGGTGGACACCTATTTCATAACGAACTGAGTGTCAGTTCTCTTGGACATCTTTGAAACGACTATTTTTACATTAACTCCAAGAATGCCTGTGAAACACGATCTTTTGCCAACGCATCGTCCACGTCGGACTTCAAATCCTATACAACTCTACCTATAACCCTCGTCAAATCCGGTCATCCATCAGAACGCATCTTTGTCGTTGATCTGGAGTCTCCAGATCCAACGGTCATTGTCCATATCGGGTGGGTAAGTAACATGATGTTTAACCATCCGATGTGAGCAGTTTTCTCTCTCTTCCGCCAGACGTGTGGCACCCATTGTGTGGCATCGAGCAGGACTCGGTTGAAACCGCTTACTGCTTGAAGCCCTTCCGATATCCTGCCGGTTTTTGTGGGACCCCGCTTTTGATGGAATTGATGCGGTATCCGTTGCATTTTATAATTAATTCAGGTCCAGGTGCTTAGAGCTTTTCCTTCTTTGAGGGGTTTGCCCTACGATATGCGATTAGCAACTTGTCGCTAATCACATATCAGAAACTACCCCCGTTTCTTGAAATGACCTCTGGTTTTGCTAATTCGTGGCAGCATATGTTACCATGGGCCGATGGTCTGCGTTCTTGACTGAGGGTCCTCGTTGCTCCGCGCTGATCACAAATTGCAACTGTTACGAGGATATCTCTGATTAGTTTGATCTTTATAAGACTTTGAAACTTTGGCATGATTTTTAAAGAGTTCATGAAAACTTAGAGAGTGTTCTAAGATCCAATTCGGATCATATTCTCTACTGGGTTCTGTACTTTCCAACTTACTTCTTGTGCTTGGTACGTCTCTTTTCTGTGGGAGATTAGAAAACATGAAAAAAGAGAAGAGGATTGATAAGGCAAGTGATCTTTCTTTTCTTTTTCTTTTTTCATTTATTAATATATTTAGGACACCAAAAAAATTCCTGACAGATCTAGATACTCGTTCATGGGGACTCACCCTAGGTGTTGTACTATTGCTAAATGATGTGCAGGTTGTTTCTGGAATCAATTCCAACCTTCTTATGATTGCCTCACTGTATCTAATGCTACCCTTGGCTCTTCAATGGTCTATGGCATATATTGACGCAGTTGTATCCACTTTAAAACTATCTAGATTCAGTCGCATTATCATGCTAGTAGCTTATGCTGCATATTTGTTCTTCAAATTAAAGACACAGACAACTATTTGAAGAAGGCCACGTAATAAATAAGTAATAAATTGTAACTATAGCAATTACATTGGTTCTCGCACTTGATAGTTATTTTCAAACAACACATTATACTTATATTGCAAGAAACAAAAGAGGAAGAAAATTTGGAAGAACCATCCATAGGACTCATTAGTTCCATCATCTAGCTCTGCACTCTTACTGTACTTATATCCCTACTTTCCGAGTATATTGTTGAGACCATTGAGGTGAACAATAGTTCTTTGCAAATGTTAAACTAATTTAGCTGATAGTTTGATGTTGTTCTTGCTTACTTTACGAGAAAGCTCAACGGTTTGATCAGGACGTGGAAGAATCATGGGAAATATCTGCGAACTTTATCAGTATAATTTTGTTACCGATCATAGTCAATGCAGCTAAGCATGCTCGTGCTGTATTATTCTCTCTCAAGAACAAGCTCATAAGTTGCAGATTTATAAATTAGAATGCTTTTCCTTACTTCCTCACAAGGGAAAACTTACAATGCATTGATCTCTAAATTTCCCTAGAGGATTTTTCTACTTGTTTTATATTGTATAATGTCAATATTTATAATTGAACTGTAACATATCTAACATTCAACAACTAAATTATTCAAATCTTTAGTGATGGATGCTTCCTAACTATTTGTCTTATGAAAACCTCTCCTTTTTTTCCATTTTTTTCCTTATGATAATTATTATTATCAATTACATGGTATTAATAAGATTTTGAAAATTGAAGGTTTGAACATATCTCTATCGGTTGTAGGATATATCATTCGATGTGGCTACGGGTTCTTCCACACAGATTTCCATGTTCGTGGTAAGGCCCGTATGTAAAGAATTTTGTTATATTGGTTTGTTCGATTATAAGGCGTTTTATTCTCTCCCAAATTCATAGTGAACGGATTCTAAAATTTTTTTGCTCCTCTTTCGAGATTCCCTTCATAACTCTTCTAGCATGTATCATGGGAAAACCCATGGACCTTGATTTTCATATTTTGGAGATGGTTACTCTATCGGTAGTGATTGTTATCACTCAGGTTGTCCTTAAGCTCTGGAAAAGGATACGACCGAGGTAACCACAAACCAACTTTGGACTGTAGGTTCTAGCCAACCTGCAATCAGAGAGGGCTCTCTCTTTATGATTTAGCTTTGTTTGAAAAGGATTTTAGGCTAGGTCTCGAGTTCAGAGGGTTTTTGCTTTGTTTTTGGTGAGAAAATTGATATTTCAGGTAGAGAGGCAAAGCATAGTCTAAGGGTTTCGAACCATTGGGCGTGGAGTCGAGGAGAAAAACTGCAGGTGCTTTTCCTTAATAACAGTGAGGGAAAATGGAGCAAGATAGCTGAGCATGAAACAATGTTTCAGGTTTAAGGGATGGAAAGAAGTGCTAAGTAATGAGAGGCAGTTAAGAATCTCTCAATCAGCTTAACAGAGGAGGTAACAGAGCGCTACCTAGGGGCAGTAAAGAATCCCTAGATAATTGGCAGACACAGGTGAATTGGGGTAAACATGAGCCAGGAGGAATTCATATTCATAACCAATTCAAACAGAGGAAAACATAAAGGAATAGCAGAAATTGAGCATAGAGAGTATTTAAACTAATTCTAGGCTATTCTTTCTTTCTGCTATCTAGATAGTGGTAAACAATAAACAGAGGTAAGATGCACTTATTGCTTCAGGCTGCAGCACAAGAATTCCATCTTCATATCTCCAAAACATTCATTTACAATAGACAGTCTGCTCTCCAAGCTTTCTGCAATCTTTGATTATAGAAACAGTCAGGTATACAGTGCGAGTCTCTAGTGAAAATTCTCAATCGACCGACCCTTAAAACTATACAGAGGGTGGTATATATAGCGCAAAACTTTCTATCCACAGTGTTTCTTTATTACATCTTGACCTAATTAGGTCATAAAGAATAATTAATTTACCTACTCCTATCTGAAATAAATGCATGAAAATATCTCAGGCTACGTTGGGGCGGCCGTATTAAAACTGAATCACTTATGTAGTCCTTGGTGGCTTGGTGCAGGTGCTTCTGAAATAAATGTTCATGGGTTTCTGCTTCTTTGTTGTCCTGTGGTTTTGAATGCCTTAATTGTGATTTGAAGGTAAGGATGGGCTAATGATGCCTGATTTGACTTTCTGGGGGCTTCATTAATGTATAGGTGCTTCGAGCCCCTAAAAAATCTTTGTTGATACTCTTTGGCATCTTTTCTTTCTTCTGATACTCTTTGACAAAATCTGGACTGCTGTTCTGATGTGTTGCGGGTCTAATCATGCACTGATGGCCGCTGTTCGGCCTCTGTATCCTCTGGAACTGTCTTCTGCTTCTTTTGGTATGCTCTGCGAAGAAAACGGGTCATTTTTGCGCCTTTTGGGCTTCCTGGGGCCGTATGATGAAAAGATTCCCTGAAGATTCTCCATTTTGGCCTAAAAAATCTTGCGATGAGCGATTTGCGCCTCAGAATCGGATTTCGGGGCTCCGAAGTGCGATTTTTGCTCCTTCGCGCCAAAAAAGTGCTGATGACATCAGCATGACGTCAGCATGATGACGTGGCAGGATGACGTCATCATGTACGGACGGTGACGTGGCATGTACGGTGGTAGGGACACAGTGGCAAGACACGTGGCAGATGACTCGGTGGTACGATGGCGGGGCAAGGGGGGTGATGCGACGGATGACGTGGGGCTTACGTCACAGGGGAGAGGGCGGTAAGCGGTTTCAGGGCGCACTGCCTTTGGGCACGAGCGGTTTTGTCAAGGGGGCCTCCGCCACAGCCCAGAAGGTGACGCGTGGCGGGAGGTACGGCGGTAATACCGCCCATCTCCCGGACGCTAACCTTCGGGCAGGTCGGGGATGGGGCGGCCCGCCCACCGTTGATCTACGGGGCGGGCAATCCAACGGTTGGCGGCAGACGCGAGGTGGCGGGTAGTTAGGGCGGGGAATATTCACAGGAATATTCTGTTTTTAATGTATGCGCGGGTGGGTTTAAACTATGGGAATGGCGGAGTTTTAGGGTTAAATGGGTTTAATGAGCGCGGGTTGGTGTTTTAGACTTAGGAAATGGGGCTTTATGGGTTTTAGGGCTAGGGGAAAGGTTATTAGTCTGACCAGGTGTCAGATTAATCCCTGTTACGACTCGGATGGGCTAAAAACAGCCCCAGATGGACCATTTTTTCCCCAGACTTAGAAAAATATGGCTATATTGCCAGGGAGGGAATATTTACATAGGGGAGTTTCATATACATAGTTAAATAGGGGGATGGGAAAACTGATAGGGAGTTATATAATATTGTTAATAGTTAATATGAAGGTGACCAGCAAGCACTTAGGTCAGGGACCTTAGGCTAAATTTGGGAAGAATAACTTGAAAGGAACTGAGATCCTTGAGTGAAGGAGATCTTCACCAAGGTGACTGATATGGATGATGATGAAACTAAGAGGCTCAAGCAGATCTTGACCTCTTTGGGGAAATTAGTAAGTGACTTGGGGAATTAGAAGAAGGGGAAGTTAGTGATGTCTAGCTTTGATCTCTTTCTGAATGAAAACTGCCTGCAATGTGATCTGTAAAGATAAAACATAGTTTGAAACACAAAATTGATCATGAATCAGCTTTCTGCAACCACAGCTACCTACCCATCCTACTTTCCTAACATTTTTTCTTCTTTTCTGATTAGGGTGCACTTAGACTTGCAGACCCAGAATTACAATTTTTCTTTTGAATGCTTCCTATCTAAATCTGCACTTATTTCTGCCAGGGCCCAGATTAAACAGTTGGGTCCCTTTGATACTCTACCTATCTACAAAATCTGCCAAGATTAAACTGTTTGGACAGATACATTCTCTACATTCTAAAACAGGAAATTGAAATCTAGGGAGGCCAAGATTAAGCTGTTTGGCCTTTCCTTTAAAAAAGAACTCATCAAAAATGGAATACAGCAGTGGCCTTTGGACTAGCACACTTCATGGCATTGTTTTTTGTCTCTTCTGGAAATATGGAACACTGCAGCTTGCAAAGTATGACATATTTGGCATGTAAAAATGTCAATCATGAAAGATGAATACCTGCTGCAGCAGGAGGCTAGCAGTGATAACAACATATATTTTACTGGTTCAATGTAATCACCATCACTTGCATTTTGTATCATAGAAACTTATTTACTCTAGCATTGACCTTGAGTAACAATATACAAAGATTCATCTGATTCATTTATGTTATGGCAATTAAATAAACGTTTGTTTTTAATTATACCATGTAATGCGTGTACATGATGGAACATCAAATTACATGAAGGGGCTTAAATCCTAGGGTCACTTCCACATAACTGACAAGTTTGGTCCACAACCACTGACATGTAGGCCTATGAGAGCGACTTTAGGTCTTTGTTCTCTCCCTTTCCCATAGCATGCGAGCGATTATGGCCTCATAGATCAAGAACATCAGTGGGACACAAGGACAGGTTGTCTGAGTGGTTGACTTGTCTCCTGAGGGGTTTGTTGATGATGTTGGATGAATATGTGTGATGTTTCGTGGATTCCACTTCCTTAAGGCCGCATAGGAGTACGAATCTGATCATAGCAGCCTCTTGTCTCATGTTCACCCCAATTGGCATTTTTACTTGGGTGGATGTGAGAGGAGGGTGTTACAGAAGCCGTAAGAATGTTCCTTCAATTTTCAATCATTCATAACTTTAAATTAATATCAAATGGATTTTAAAGCTACATTTCTGATTGGGGATCTAGAAGAAGAAGTTTATATTGAACAACCTGAAGGGTTCATTCTAGGAAATGATAAAAACCTTGTTTGCAAACTCAAGAAGGAATTATGTGGGCTAAAATAAGCTCTTCGTGCATGGTATTGTCACCTTGAGAAGTATCTTCAACAACAAGGTTTCACTAAGGGATCTGCAAATAGTAATCTATATATAAAAATGGATAATGGTAAATTTTTAATAGTTCTTATTTACGTAGATGTTATCATATTTGGAAGCAATGAAGATTCTATGAGTCAAAGTTTTGCCTCATTCATGCAGAAAGAGTTTTAAAAGTCATTACTTGGTGAACTAACATACTTTCTTGGTCTTCAAGTTCAGCAAGCAAAGTGTGGTATCTTTCTCTCACAAAATAAATACGTCAAGCAGATTTTAAAGAAGTATGGAATGGAAAACTATAAACATGTATGCACACCAATGTTAATAGGTTGTAACCTTAGTTCAAAAGATGATTCTCCCTCACTAAATCAACCAGAATACAAATCTATGATCAGAATCTTGGTCTACCTTACAGGCACAAGAACAGACATAATGCATGCAATTGGGATTGTTGGACAATTTCAAACAAATCCTAAAGAAACTCATCTCCATGCACTTCAGAGAATATTCAAGTACCTACAAGGAATTCAATATTATGGTCTATGATATCCCAAAAATGTAGATTTTTCTCTTCATTCTTATACAGATGTAGATTGGGCGGGTAATGTTGATGATCAGAAAAGTACTAGTGGAGGAGAAATCCATTTGGGACCCCTCTTGGTACCATGGTTCGGTAAAAAAAAAAGCTCTGTTGCTTTATCTACTGCTGAAGGAGTATATGTTGATGTTTCATCTCGTTGTACTCAACTTCTATGGATGGTGCAAACATTACAAGATATTCAAATCACTTATCCTCAACCTATACCTATTTTGTGTGATAATACTAGTGCCATAAGTATTTCTAAGCAATGAAGATTCTATGAGTCAAAGTTTTGCCTCCTTCATGCAGCAAGAGTTTTAAATGTCATTACTTGGTGAACTAACATACTTTCTTGGTCTTCAAGTTCAGCAAGCAAAGTATGGTATCTTTCTCTCACAAAATAAATACGTCAAGCAGATTTTAAAGAAGCATGGAATGGAAAACTAGAAACATGTATGCACACCAATGGTAATAGGTTGTAACCTGAATTCACAAGATGATTCTCGCTCACTAAATCAACCAGAATACAGATCTATGATCGAAATCTTGGTCTACCTTACCGGCACAAGACCAGACATAATGCATGAAATTGGGTTTGTTGGATAGTTTCAAGCAAATCCTAAAGAAACTCATCTCCATGCACTTCAGAGAATATTCAAGTACCTACAAGGAATTCAAGATTATGGTCTATGGTATCCCAAAAATGTAGATTTTTCTCTTCATGCTTATACAGATGCAGATTGGGCGGGTAATGTTGATGATCAGAAAAGTACTAGTGGAGGAGCATTCTATTTGGGACCCCTTTTGGTATCACGGTTCGGCAAAAAACAAAGCTCCGTTGCTTTGTCTACTGGTGAAGTAGTATATGTTGATGTTGCATCTCGTTGTACTCAAATTCTATGGATGGTGCAAACATTACAAGATATTCAAATCACTTATCCTCAACCTATACCTATTTTGTGTGATAATACTAGTGTCATAAGTATTTCTAAAAATCTTGTGATGCACTGAAATACGAAGGATATTCCAATCAAATATCACTTTCTGAGAGAAGAGGTCCTTGAACAAAAGGTCAAACTAGAATATGTTCCCTCAAAGGAACAAGTTGCAAACATATTTACTAAACCACTTCCACGTGATTCCTTTGAATATCTCAAACAAAAACTAGGAGTTGTCTCTTCTTCATCACTTTGTTAATTGTTCTGACAAATATTTTCATGTTCAGGAGGAGCTGAGTCTGAAATTACTACAATTTATTTTCTGTACACGGATGTCATGAAGTACAATAACATATATGTGAGTTCTGATCTAGAGAGTCATGTATGTTTCTCTATGATGAAGAAACAATGGGACAGACTCAGGGAAAGGCTTTGATATGTTTCAAACAATTATTATTTGGTATTTTGGTCCTGATGTTGATTGGCCACAATCTGTTATTGCTCAGATGATACTTAGAAGTGATATTGTCTTATGATGGTCGCTAAATGAAATTGTTGCTTTGATGACTTTACTCATTGATGAAGTTTCTCTCATGACTTTACTGATGAACATGATCAATCCTAATAGTGAACGGATGACAATGGTTTAGGGGGATCATTTTCTATATCTCTCATAGTTCACGTTGTTGGCATTTGATTTCTTGAGTATTCCTTGTTGCATAATAATGCTCATAATGATATTGCTAGATGCTCATCCTTGTATGGTAAATGATGGTTACTGATGATTATCATGGTCTTACTACCTCACTATTGAAGTATTTGGTTTTGGTTATAACTATCATAACTATCTCTTGATGTAAAGATAATGTAAATACCCATGTTGTAAAATTGTTATATTCAGTCATGATGGAAATATTGGAGTCCAATTCATTATGTATGTAATCCCATTATTTTGCGCATTTAATGTAATGATGAGTCAACTATGTAACCCCACTGTGTTGGGTAATTGATGTAAGCATGAGTCCTTGGTGGTAAGAAATGTCATGTCTGGAGTCATGTACTTCTTTGTATACCTTTAGAAAATCGAGCATATACTCAGGCGGAGCATGGTCAGTATTTAGTGTTTATACTCAGCAGATCAGATATACAAAGGGAGAGAAGCCTTCATTCAACATTGGTCAGCCCCTTTACCCTTGATGTCAAAGGGGGAAAGAAGCTTGTTGTCTGATATTTGGAATGGATCCAGTTTGAAATATTCTGAAAAGTGATCCACAAAGAACATAAGATAAGGGGGTTGTAGCTCCCTTCACGTAGAATATGGAAAACGAGAGAAGGTTGTAGCTTTCTGTAGGTGGGTGCCTGCGTACTAGTATGAGTATGCGCTAGTACAAGTATTGTAAGAAATTTCTCTTTATAATAAAGGAAGAAGTTAGAGATGACAACAACAATGGTTTTTTTCCCACATTGGGTTTCCACCTAAAAATCTCAGTGTTCGTGTGTTTCTTGTGTGTGATGACTTATTATGTTCTTACTGCACATGATTATTGTTTAATTAATGTTTATTGAAGTATTGATGTACTGATTCAAGTTAAACAGATGATCAATCAACTCAAATAGTTAGTGAACTGGACATACGCTACTTGTCTTCATCACAGTCACTTATATACGCAGGTTTACTTCATAATAGTTGTGTATAGAAATTTAAATGAGAAAAGAAAAGTTTAAGTAGTTTAAAATATTGATTCACCCCCCTCTCAATATTTTTCTATCACAAAATTCTCGAGCTCTGTGATTTTCCAGGTAGGTGCGATAGGTGGATGTCTATATGCTTATCATTTGGCGTCCATCCATGTATTTTTCTCTCCTTTAAGCTCAAAGGAACTTGTCTAACCATGGGTTGAGCTGCAGAAACACTGATTAGATATAGAAGTTGTACATTTCGATATCCATAGAGATGTTTTGATTGAATTCCACAAAGAAACTATAGATTATAAGTTATGATGAATGATACCTTTTATTATGCCTAAGCATGTCCTAGATGGCCTTATAGCTTGGAAATGTAGAAAACGTATATGTGAAAAAGATGGAGATGATTCTAAAAGGGATGTCAAAAAGAGGGCAATTCAGGACCTTAACAAGAGCCAGTGGCAAAGAGATCATGTGGATGTTGTTTTTCTATCGAACTTGCGTGAAGCATCTATCAAATTGCGATCGTAACAACATATGAATGTGTTTTATTATAGGTTCACAATGTGGCTATGACAGATCCATTTGAATTGAGACCTGAAGTTCATTCATAGAGAATCTTCAATTTAAATGGAAATTGAATTTACTCAAGTAATCTGTTGAGCGAACCACTAGATCATTTTTTTTCTAATGGTGTCGTCACCTCGAGAGAAATTTCCTTTGGAGAAGGCATAAATGAACCCATCAGTTCAACTCTTGGTATGGGCACCACCATTGGGGGAGGATTGGGTAGGTCGCCATTCTGTTGAGGATAAGGTGCATTTGTATTGGTCACGTAATTATAAAAATAAACTTCATCACTTGCATTTCTTGCACCTCTTTGACGTGTTTTGGGTGTCTTCTGCGTAGGTGCTTATGTACAAATACGAGTACCTGGAAAACGTTTGCGCATCCAAAAATGCATGTTTTTCGGATGGAAGCTTCTCAACACAATTATGATCTAAAGAATCAGATATTGTTGCTCTAAAAGGGTGGTAAATATCTCTTAGCAATTCATATTTGAGGATCGTTTGACCAATGAATTAAAGAAAAATGAATTTATTTTCACGGGATACCTAGTGTTTGGTTTGCAGAACCGAATGTAGACATTTGGGTCATGTTATAAGTCTTTCTTCATAGATCTACTCGACGCTCGTCTCTAGGATCCCAGATTTAAAGGTTTGTTCTACAACTATTTTCAACCTCTTGAAGATGAAAGACTTCATTTTAGATATGAAAGAGGACTACAACAGGAGCCAATTCAGAATCCACATAGGACATCGCTCAGTGGTCCATGACGTCAAGTTATGTTCTACTATATGTCAGAGCCACTGATATGTCATTGTTGCAGCTTGATTTTTCATTAATAGGTGCAAACATGGTACAACAAAGAACACACATTGAATTAATATTGTCATGAGATTTGTTTTTATGGTTTTATTGGTTTCTTTGTAAAATTGGTTAGTGAAATGTATGCATAACCAATTAATGAAACAATATATTATCTTTATAAAACAGTATTCCCTACCATTCAATAATACTATAAGCGAAAAAAAACACATTTATACACCATAAAATCTTTCATTTCATTTTCTAAATGATTCTTGAATTAATAGGTAACTCCATACCTATACATATGGAGTCAATCCTCATCGATAAAAAATAAATTCAAAATCATAAAATTAGTTACTACTGAGTCAACACAATGGAAATAGATATGGGTAATGTGCCCTTGAGTTTTGGGAAAATATTTTTATTTTAATAGTAACGTAATGCAATAAACCTTTACTTTGTATGCAATAAGGCCTTTCAGTTTAATTACTAAATAAACCTTTGTAGCATGTACGCAATAAGGTCTTTCATTTTAATTAGTAAATGATTGTTAAATTATTTCAAACTTTTAAATTAAGTAAAGGAATTGGTAACCGAGAGATATAAAGATAATGTAAAACCTCGGGACTATAATTATTAAAAATCATAGTATTTAATCAACCATGGACAAAAATATGGCTATTAGAAATCATAGTCTTTAATCAACCATGGAAAAAAAAATATGGCTAATGTGCCTTGGAGTTTACACAAATGGCCTACCATTTACACATACTAGGAATGCCACCCAGATGACATACTTTGTGATTTGTATCTGGGAGGGTTAGAGAGACACAGGTTCAAGTACAGTTCGCATGACCAAATTCTTTGTTTCACTGTTGGCAATGCTGAAGCCATCTCGGTATTTGTAGAGGTGGTAGAAAGCTCTCAAAATGTCGAAAGCATGTTTCTTGGAGGAGATGGGAACATTGGTGTCTGGTTTCAGAAACTCCCAATTTATTTCTTTCATCTTCTCCTCTATCATGCTCTTTATGTGATTGAGAGCATCTTCTTCTGTTGCTCCGGGGTTGTCCTTCATATAGCAGGATATAGACGAAGCTTCTTCACCACGCCTCCGCTCGGCCTGCATTCACCATCCCATGCCATGCGTTCAATATCATTCAATTTCATTTCAACTCCAAAACCAGTTAACTGTACTACTTTGTGTTTGATTTGAGATAGAAGCTGCAATACCAATTTACCTGGTAGCCGCACACGTCACCTCGTAGTCGAAGGATGGAAGATGCCGCGTCATTGAAACTGGATGGGAAATCAATCTCCTGCAGGACGTGAAGGGGGAGGGGAATATCCAACGTGAGAATGGGTTGCAGTGTGGCTGCTCGATACCCAAAACTCACCTTCCCGTTCTCCAAATACTCCTCAAACGTCGGTATATAACCGCTGGACATCCACTTTGCTTCTTCCAGAAACGCATCAAATACGGCTTCCCACTGCACACCAGTACAGTACATGCAAAGCGAATTAAGTGAGGTTGAGTTAGGATACCCCAATATTTTACAAACCTATGAACATTATCATCAGAAGAAAATAAATATGTTTTTTCACTTCAGATGTGTATGTATGGGTTAATATTTTCCATACCGTATTTCGAGCATAGGTGAGCGTGTCTCGGCCTTGACTCTTCTCCGCTTCTCGAGCCATTTGATTAACGCAATCGTAAAACACCATATATATGCCTTTCATATATTCTGGAAGGCAGTCCCTGGCGGACGGATCCCATCTGATCATCATACGCACACACAGTTAGCTGCTATTTTTTATTGGATTAAACGATTGATCGATCTAAGGAAGCTAATTGGTTATCACCACCTCGATCTAAGGAAGCTAATTAGTCATCACCACCTCTACCTCTTAATTGCGGCTGTGAAGAGTTCGAGCTCCTCCATCGTTCCGAAAGTGTCATAGATGTCGTCCAGAACTATTCCAAGATAACACGTTTTGGCAAAGCCCAATCTGAATGCTGAATGTTTGGGCTCAGTGGCAATGCAGGAGGCCAAAGTGTAAAATTCCACGTGACGATGCCGAGTGAATGTCAGTTGAGAGAAACCCGAATCTTTCCACCATCTGCACACAAAATAAATAATTTTTTTGAATATGAGACCACTCAAATCCGAATTTGTCTGTAAAAAAGTCATAATAAATAATCGTGGAGACAGCTGATCATTACCTGGACAGCTGTTTTAACTCTTTTTGCTGTAAGGAGTGAAAGATATTGAACTCCAATTTTGCAAGTTCTAAAAGCTTCTCGGTCTTGGTCGTCGTCCTGAAAAGTTAAATGCAAAGTGGATTTAACATTAAATTCCCTTAATTTAGATGACTTTGATGAAATCAAATAATGGGCCTACTCCAATATATATTATATGAAATGAAATAATGGGCCTACTCCAATATATAATATAAATATACTGTACTTACTTAACACAGGGAATAGTGTCCTTTCCAAATACGTCAATATAATTTCTTGCTTCCAATCTCGGGAAATTTGTGAGCCAACCATATTCAATAACGTATTCAATCTGCCAGCCACAATATTGTTGCTATAAAAACATTTAACCACATACAATAAAATACGCTATTTTGTGAATTTGAATGGGTATCGCCGCCTCACCTCTCCTGAAAGACTACCATTGGAGGTCGGAACCGTTTTTAGGGCTTCCTTTAAATATGATGTACAGAATATTTGAGCTTCTTCCAGGACTTTCTCCCCAGGAAATGCAAGAAGGGAGGCCCTAAATAAATTGAGAATGCCTCTGATCTCTGCCTCTGTTTGAGCATTGGTGGAGCAGCCTGCGAACTTCCCATTTTGATCTTTGAAAACTTCCAAAACATCTGAGATGAAATAAAATGAAAACATTTATTAAAGCAGATCCATGAGAGAGGACGAAAAATTACAGATACTAGGATTCAACTTTTCTGAAACCACCGATTTAGTAATAAAATGTACCTGAGGACACCGGAAATCCGTGTAGTCGAAGAGTTCGGAACCCCAAGGCAGTTGAGTTGAGATCAGTAACAACACTCTCTCTACCACATCCAATGCCTTTCTCGCTCCAATAGCTGCAGACCAAGATCGATAATTTATGGTTATAATCGCACGTACATTGTATTCCACATATAAAGCACAACAAAGAATGATGATAAGGCTACGGTGACCGACCTGTAAACATAATCCAACGCTGATTTTATTTCATTTCTGAAATGCCTATCGATTCCCAAACGTTCAACGCTATCCACCATCCAAAGTTGCTCAAGGAGATCATTGTGGGGAGTGAGTACTGTAAGTGAATTGAACATCTCCTTTACTTCCCCAACAAGTCTATCAGCACGTTCGCGGTAAGAAGGTGCCTGAAATTAATTGGATCAGAAGAAATTTATTCAATTGTATTAATTCAATGTGATGAAGGAATCGGCAGAGAATAAATTGAAGCTGAAGCTGAAGCTAATTAGTGATTACCCACCCCATAAGGCGTTGAGAGGGACTGGATGAACTCGTCGTCCCAGAGATTGGAATGGTAATCGCCTGTGCGTCTTTGTACAACAGGTGAACTCATGCTCACAGATTTGCTGCACAGCTCGGCTTGGTCGACGACGGAGGCCATGGGTACAAGTGATGAGATAGATAGAAAGGAGGGGGAAGGGGAGGGCCAATATTTCTGGCGGGTAAGATAAAATAGCTACTGTGTTGGTGTGGTACAACCCTGTCGCTGCGGTTCCTTATATATGGGGCTTCTTCTTGTGTGCCACAAGTCCAACCAAGCGCCGCCTATTGGGACCAGTCCAATGACATTCAAAATTCAATGAATGCGTTCTGGTGAGCGAGAAAACATACCTACATACGCTCACCTGTAACATGTGAAGATCTCAGTGGAGTCTCGTTTGGAGGCTAAGTAAGTCAGTCAAATCTCATTTGTAGACTCCAATATCCGTCCGTTTCCTTTGTGGACCAATACCATTTCAATGTGCCTTAGTCTTCATCTCAACCAATCAAGTCCGAATTGTTTGAATGAGGTGGCCCCCTTGGTTCATTGTCTTAGAAAATCGCAAAATCTTCGGAAAAGAACATCGCTTTTGCGTGTTGAAAACTATTTATTATTATTATTGTTGTTTATTACATATATATAAAAAAATACCCAAAATGATTTATTATTATTATTTAGTACATGACTTTTGTGTATATAAAAAGGTCATAAGATGATGCGATTTTTACTGATTTTTTCTTTTTAATTCAAAAATATTTATTATTTATATATTATCCTGATGTTGAAGTCATTTTCTGCCGGCAATTTTCCGAGAATTATATAATTTAAATCTAATAAGTTTTCAAAACTCATCGCCGTGTATTATGGGATTTAATATGTTTCCTTTATTTTAAATTATATTTACGAAAAGTTTTTCGGTGTAAATCACATGATAATACATTTGTCCACGCGCTTCGAACCAACGAGTGTGGTTCATCGTCAGGACAAGTTGAAGAATCAGATCATAGCTACATATTAAATAGGGAGAGCAGACCTTCCAACGGCTAAGTTTGATTGAAAAACGACTATATTAGACTGCACTAGGCAAACGGCTATATTGTTATTATGTTAAAAAGAATCTTGTTTTAATTTTTATTTTAAGTAAAAAGTTAACCATTTATGAGTAAAAAATCTAGGGAATATGATAAAATTGTTAACTCGTATATTAGGAATTGAATAATATTAATATTATATTATTATAATAAAATTATTCTTATTATTAATGGGTAGGGTAATTATTTAATATAAATTAATTGGTAAAACACTAATCTATTAGTGTGTAAGGATTTAATATTAACTAGAATAATATTGATTAATAATATAATATATTATTATTCCAATATTAATAGATCTAGGGATATTAGTAAATGTAAGAATTATTATAATATTGTAATAATGTTATAATAATAGTATTATTATTAAGGGTTTGGTTAACTAATTAATAAAAAATCTTATATTAGATCATTTAATTCTTTTAGACGGTTAGGATTTAATATTAACTAGAATAATATTGATCATTTATATTATTATTCCAATATTAATAGATTTAGGGATATTAGAAATTGTAAGGATTTAGAATAAAATAATATTAATTAATAAAATAGGGTTATTATATTATAATAATGTTATAATAATAGTATTATTATTAATGGTTTGGTTAACTAAGTTATTTAAATTATGTTTTTCAATTGAAAACCCCATTGAGAGACTCTTTTCAATAATAGAGTAGAGTATTTATAACTTGTCTTTTCACATGCAATCATCTTAGTGGTTGAGGGTAGTTATATATAGGTATGTTATTTAAAACTCTTAAATTTTCACATGCATGTATTTGAGTAATTTATATAAGTTGTTCCGTTAAACTTAAGACATGAAAAATAAAAATCCAAGCCCAAACTCCTATCTGAGCTCCTCTCAATGTAAGAATATAGATACTTCAAAATCTACATTTATATTAAGTGAAGAAAAGATCAAAGTGAGATCAATAAATCTAAGGCAATGCTATGATAGAATTTTAATCTCTTATCATCCCAGTACTTGCTAGATTTGACATCTATCCAAATCATTTGCATAGAACCTTTGTGGTATTATGTCTCCCGAAACTCTTCTGTGTGTAAAACAAGAAACAAAAGACAATCAATAACCAAAGTTGTAAGTGAGAATATGAAACTCATAAGATGTCTTCATGAAATGCATACACATGCCTACATCCTATTATCAATTCAAAAAAAAGACATATGTAGAAAAACATTAGTAAATTAATAATAGAAACATATTCAAATTAGAATACTTGATTCTTAATGCAAAACTCTACTTAACCAAATTTAAAATGGTTTTCTAATATGAAAAACCACAAACTCAAATTAGAATGCATGTTTAATCATGAAAATATGAGATATCCATATGAGAAGTTTGTTTAAATGGATATGTTGAGATATGATCAATGTTGAGATATGTTAGTGAGGTTTATGAGTGTAAACATTTAAATGTTCGCTCAAATAATAATGAAAAGTTAAAATAATAAATAAAGAGTTAAAAGCTATATAAACCTCACTAACTATCGGGGATGAGTGTAAACATTTTCTTGTTTTGGAGTCTGGTTCCTGGAGGTAAATGCAGGCTCTTGGTTCTCTATCCTCTTCCTAAAAAGAAAAGTTGGGAAGTTCAGCTCTCGAGACGCGACCGGCCTCTGTTTATGGTAAGCATAGTCGGGTATGTTTTGTTCCTTTCCTCCCCTCCTTTTTCACAGTCTGTTCTATATTCAAATGTCTCCCGCAAGTTTGTTGACCATACCTGCAAATTGACTATCGTAAGAAAAGGAATTGATTGCTAGACAAGTGAGAAAGTTTATGTGGTTTATTTTTATGTTGTGTCTGTTGTTTCTATGCTAGTGTCTGTCCTCTATGGTATTCTATTACTTCAAATGGGAATGTATGGCAAAACACGGGTTGGTCGTCTTCTGGGGAAGGGTTGTCCACCCGATGGTACTAGTTTTCTTTCTGATTTGTTGGCCTTGAACAAGGAAGTGTCATGTATCTCTTCATCCCCACTTTTTTGTCATTATGGCATGGTCCTCAATGGTATTTTGCTCAGGGAGCTAGTCTATGGCACCTCCCTTCTGAGACGACATACTCTTTTTGGATTCTCTCTGTCTAGCGGCCCAATTGAGAACGAGGTGCTCGTTATCAGCTAAGAGTGGCATCAATGGCCACCCTTTTCGACTTGCAGTGTATGTGTATTACTCGAGGCTAATGCAGATTGTTTCTTGCTCTTTTTTTATGAAATTCTGTTAGGTTTTAATAATTTGTGTAACCACCTGGCCCACACACAACTATTCTCGTCCTGGACTGTGGCTCGGCCTATTAGGTTGACAATTTATAATTTTGTTTATTGGTGGTTATTCCATATGGCGCATCCTTCCATTGGTGCTATTTCATCTAGAAATGGGGGTCGAGGCCACAACAGAAAGTCAGGGAATCGAGGTAGACTGGGTTCTTCCTCCGCTCAACCACCGAAGAGAAGTGTCTACAAGTCAGATGCTAATATTATTAACAATGAGGACCAGGCATACAATACATGTACCCCTCTCTAGGTGAAACATCTGATTTTGACATAGGAGGCATAACTCAACCAACAAGTAGAGACTGAAGCGCAAATAGAATATTGGCGAGTCCTTGTTCCAGATCCAGGCTACATCCATGGTTGGCTTACACAGTATAAACAAATGATTCATCTTTACTAGATGATGAATAGTATTGTGGCCCAAGATATTATTGAACTCTGAAGGTTCGATTAGGTCTCATCCAGGTTTCCAGGAAATTCAGAAATAATTTCAACTTGTATCCAGGTTTCCAGGAAATTTAGAAATAATTTCAACTTGTATCCAAGTTTCCAGGAAATTCAGAAATAATTTCAACTTATATCCAGGTTTCCAGGAAATTCAGAAATTTAGAAATAAGGTGCCTGAAAGTAATTGGATCAGAAGAAATTTATTGTATTAGTTGAATCTGAAGAATGAATAAGCAGAAGAGTATAATGAATTGAAGTTGAAGCTAAACTATTACCCACCCCATAGGGCATTGAGAGGGACTGGATGAAATCGTCATTCCAAAGATTGGAATGATAATCGCCCGTGCGCCTTTGTACACCATCATCATCACCAGATGAACTCATGCTCACACATTTCATGCACAGCTCGGCTTGGTCGACGAGGGAGGCCATATTGGGTACAAAGGAGGGCCAATATTTCCAATATTTTTGTGTAGAGGTACAGCCTAGCCTATATATAGAGAGGTTATTGCACATGGACGATTTTAATGCCATTACCCTGTGGTTTTTGGAGGAGGACACTTACCTAGACACCAAGCGCCATCTTTATGGACACCGGTGATGTGTGGCTAGTCTGAATACAGTGACATCTAAAATAAAAATATCAACAAAGTCGACTGAGGAGTCTCGTTTGGAGGCTATGTTAAATCTCATATGTACCCAATAATATTATTAATTATTGTGATGTGCTTGGGCACTCTCTAGGTATCTCACCTGGAGAGCCATTTAGATAATATATTTATATTTTATCATGGTATCAAAGCTTTAGGGTTGTCAATCTTGTACGCTCAGGAAAGGTCGCGACTGAGGCGAAATCGTCGCTTGGATTGGAGGGCTAATCACGCCAATCCTTCCCAGTGTTTTCATTTTATCTACTGTGTTTGTGTGGTACAACCTTGTTTCGTATATATAGGGGTTATTGGGATAAATAGGCTATTGTGTTTGTGTGGTAAGACCTCGTTTCCGTATATATAGGGGTTATTACACATGGACGATTTCAGCGCCATTACGTCGTCATTGTTGGAGGACAACAATTACGTAGACACCAATGGCGCCTTTATGGACACCGATTATGTGTGGCCAACGTGAATATCAACAATGACATCTAAAATAAAAATATCAACAAAGTCGAGTGATGAGTCTCATTTGGGGGCTATGTTAAATCTCATTTGTACCCAATAATATTATTAATAAAATCAAGTAGCCATTGTGTACCCTCGAGTCAATATCATTCCAATGTGAGTTTTGTCAATTCTCCTTTGCACACTAAAATTATTTTAACGAATGGGTAATCAATCTTTTATTATTTGAACAAAGTGGCCCACGGTGAAACTCATGAAAAGTACATGCCTTACAGCTCGGAATGAAAGGGCTATATCTCAATTTAAAGAATTAAATGTATTTTAATTAATTTTTTAATATTGATCAGTTAAGTTGTTTTTTTTTGGTATGAAAATAGAAAATAATTTTGAATTTTATATATGCATTAAAATCAAGAACAATTATTTAAAATCTCCAACAACACAAATTTCCATTAAAAAATATAACTTACAAGAATCTTTTGCCATAAGAATTATAGGCCTAATGGTTAGTCAAGCATGAATGAATACTACTTGTTTCTATTGAATTTCTAGCAATAAGGAAGAATACTACTTGTTTCCATTGAATTTCTAGCAATAAGGAATTATACCTGCATCAAGAATCAATTTTGACCCCTAGTGCCTATTGTCCTCTATTCTTATTATGTGTGCACAAAAAAGACATGCATGCAATATTCATAATTGCAAGCAAAAGAGAAGTACCCAGGAAATACAAGCAAGTGGAGTAGGAAGTAAGAATATCTAAAACTGGAGTCATGAGGGATTGGTAGATACCATTTTTAAATCCAATGAGAAAGAGGATGGGAGGCTAATTCAAACTAAAATGTTTATAGGATTTTCCAAACCCAAAGCTTTTGATCTTCAAAGCCCAATACTAATATGTAATTTCAATAAATATGTGATACATAGTTGCAAGAACTCCATAACAATAAGATTCTATTATATAAATATGATAAAAATTGTTAACATTCTATTTTTTTAATTATTATGGTATATGGAAAAATTATTGAGAAAGAAAAAAATATTAAAAAATAACAAATAGACAATATTATGAGAATTTTCTTTTTTTCTTATTCTCTGGTTCCTTCTTGTCTTTTGCTTAGTCTTCTTTCTTGTTTCCTCCACTTCTATTGTATGGGCCTTGGAATAACTAAGAGTCCGGGCCTTGGAATACTTAAGAGTCCCCATGAGTATGAACTTGCTCTTCTCTTATATTAGAGACTCAATAAAATAATCTATTGATGGCATATTCCAATTTTTACCCATAGATAATTTTGCAACATGGAAACAATAGAAAGAAACGGAGTACTCCGGTTCTATCTTAGAAAACACCAAAATAATGATTTGGCCTTCTTTTCTATCTATGCCGCAAGCTTTTACCTAAGTCATTACTCTCTTGAATATGGAGAATTAGTACTATAAAGTCTCAAATTTGGAGACAATCATTGTGATCATATCATTGTTAAGATGGTGTCCCCTCAACCCATTTTTCTTGCTAAAAAATTCCTACAATTTGGTCCACACTTTATTAGGAGTCTTGTACTCATCCATATGAAAGCAATGAATAAGGGGATATTAGCAAAGAAACAAAGATTCCCATGAGCACCATCCATCTTGTTCAAGTATTTTTTTTTTCTCATTGGATGAATTAGGCACAATTTTAGTATCCACAGTGATCCTATAGAGCCCCTTTCTATGCAACGACATGAGGATCTTATGCTTCTAGTCAAAATAGTTGAAAGGACTGAGGTCAACTGAACATATATGATCCATGCTCTCTCTCATCCCTTATAAATTGTTAAATTTGCAATAAAAACTCAATATTCTTCAAAAACACTTATGCTCTAATACCATGTATTATTTTAATCATAGGCACAAAATCTAGATGTGATAAAATGCTAAACTAGCTACTTGCAAAACAAGAGAGAAGAGAGAAGGATTGCTAGAAGATTCACAAAGTAACCAAAGATAAAATTTGAACTATTGAAAGAACGTGAGATGAATACTTGATGATACATTATCATTAAACATGAATATGATATATAGACTCTTCAAGAGGCAAACGAATTTGAACATGGTTTGGATTCTATGTGCATGCACTCAGTTTCACTCAAAAACACTTTTCCTAGTTCAAACAATGACAAAATGAGACTAGGAGGCCTACAATTAGCAAAATATCCTAAAATGGAGTGAACTAGAAGTAAGCGGAGATATAAATTAGTTAAAAATGATTAATAACTATGACATGCAAAAGAACTAACAGTTTAAACTCCAAAGTTAGGACTAAAGTTCAACTTAACAATAGGTGGACAAAGAAAAGTGGAAGATAACTACTTCAAAGTGGGTAGGAAGTGTGAATTCACTCTAGGAAGGCCTATGAAAAATGTAGTATAACTTTATGGAGAGCAAATTATAACCACCCCCTCACACATTGAGCCAATTTCACCAGCCTTCCAAGGTAATTATGAGTCGAAGAGTAACTATGACATGACCCAACCTCCTGGCTCCAGTTAAGGAAGTGGGGCCTACAACTAACCACCGACTAACAACTCAAAACATCCCTTAGGGCTACAAAACACTCAGGGGCCAAAGAACCACCCCAGGTGACCAAACCCTGAGCTGGAGCTCCTTTTCACTGACCCAAGCTCCCAACTACATGCATGACAAGGCTTGAGTGTGGTTGAAGGCCTCCAACCGCACGCACAACATTGCTTGAGTGTGGTTGTGGCCCAAATTGTCCAGTTCAAAGGGTGTGGTCCCAAGACCCGAGCCACATTGCGAGGCCAACCTCTAGACCACACCCCATAACTACTTGAGACTTCTCATAATTATTATTGACATGAAAACAAATCTAAACATTCATACTCGAATAAAAAAATTCACCTAGACGAACCAAAACATACTAGGAATTTCATCAAACACATAGAAAACATGCAAGCTACATGTCATGAATTCATATCTGATCATAAAAGTTTAAGATTCATATGAGAATCACCAAGAAGGCCCTATTCCCTCTCCACATAGTTGCAACAACACTTATTAATCCATACATTCATCAACCGATCAATAACTAAACAATTCATGACAAGAGTTGTAGAAGATACACATCATATGAACATCATATAACCAGAAAATAACTAGC
Source organism: Pinus tabuliformis (assembly GCA_031772625.1). NCBI lineage: Eukaryota > Viridiplantae > Streptophyta > Pinopsida > Pinales > Pinaceae > Pinus > Pinus tabuliformis. The sequence goes on from CM062812.1 coordinate 78,134,556, forward strand.
ATATCAACCATGGAAAATTAGTCATAACATTGCCAACAAAATTGATACAGATATACATGAGTCATTATAAAATAATAACTCTTATTAACATATGAAAATACCAACCAACTCAAGGACTTCCACGTACCACTTGTTAAAAATGGCAACAAGAAATGCTAAAAATAGCACTGCTATAAATAAGAGTTCGGGTACCAATGTTGGACATAGCAACAAGGAATGAAAAATGGAAGTGCTAAAAATAGCATCGATATAAATAATATTTCAGGATGGATTCCTATTTTAGTTAGTCCCTGAACTAAAATAGAGAAGTAAAATTCAAATTTGATCTTAGCAGTTGTTTGTAAAATAATTAATTAACTCATCTTGAGTTAATTAGCTGTAGAAAATCAAATATGAAGTCTATGTGGGGACATGCAACAGTTTCTCCATTGATTGAGGAATTTATCCATTAGTTAAAGAGATAAGGATGAGTTGTAATTAGTTAGCTCAGTTAACTGAGTTAAGTCTAGTTAGATTAATTCAAATAGTTTGTTGAATTAATTATGAGTTCAGTTAGTTAATGCATGCATGCATGTAACTGTTGCTCTCCAGATAACTGAATATTCTCTCATAAATAATTCATGCATGTCAGTCCAGTCAGAGAACCAGTTGAGATTAGAGGAAGGGATAGTGTACTATCAGTTGGAGGATTTTTCCTATATAGGAAACTCATCCATGTAGAAGGAATTATCTCCTTCAGGTTTGTGCAGTTATTTCTGAGCCAAGTGAGCAGTGTGAGGTGGGAATTCACACAAGTGGAAGCACTAGACCCCAAGAAAAACTGTGCAAGGCAATAGGAGGCTTGGAGGGCAGAGGAGAAGGTTTGTGAGAAGCCTTTGACTGTCTATGAGCAGCAATTGGATTGCAGAGAGAGCCAGATAGCTTGAGAGTTGATTCTCTTTGTAATACTGAACATATTTCCACTTGTATGATAATACAGAGATTGGGGTTTTAGGGTGAGGCTTTCCCCAGGTTATTTCTTCTGTGTTAAGTGTGATTGATTTCTCATTCTTAGTTATATGTGTTCTCATTGATCTTGCTCAATCCGATTAAGCTTCTGCAAAGTTTTTTGTAGAAGTAGATCTTGTATTTTGCTTTAGTATATTACATAATCTGTTGATCTACAGTGGGAAATTCTACATGGTATTAGAGAAAAGGTGATCAAGGCGAAGAACAGTATACAAGAAGGGAGAAGTTCAAAGTTTGTGGCTCCTGAATATAGAAATCGAGTTCTTATCAAACCTCAATTTCACCAATGGCGTTCAGCGGTTTAAGACTCGAGTATGCCCTTGATGGCAGCTCAAATTATATAGCCTGGAAGGATCATATGGAAGCAGTATTAGAGGATAACAGTCTAAAGGATTTCATTGATCAAGAAGTCCCCAAGCTGACTGATGCTACTCAATTAGCGGAGTGGAAGAAATGTGTGGCTAGAGCAAGGAGAATCCTTCTAGAGGAAGTTCAAGACCACATTGTCTCGAGCCTCCATGGGAAGGAGACACCTTTTTCGATGTGGAAAACATTGAAAGATCTATATCAAAACAGCAGTGATCAGAGGAAGCTGGCGTTGAAAGACAAGCTTCGGAAAATCAAGTGTGAAAAGTGCGACACGATCTCTACATATTTGAACAAGCTCACCACCTGTAGGGATGAGCTTGGAAGTGTAGGGACCACGATTGCTGATGATGACATGGTGAGTCTTGCACTTGTTGGTCTTCCTGAGAACTGGCATAGCTACCACGACTCGGTAAATGGAAGAGAAAAACTGCCATATTGGGAACAAATTTGGTCGGATCTGATGCAGGAGGAGATAAGAAGAAGCACCAGAGATGGTTCTTCATCTAAGGAGGATGAAGAAAATTGCGCCTTAGTGAGTAAGGCGAAGAAAGGGAAGGAGAAGGATTCTCATCCCAAATCGAGTTCTTCCCATGGTGGGAAGAATTTTGACAAATCGAAAGTGTGATGCTTTCATTGTCATGAGGTGGGACATTTTGCTACAAATTGTCCACTGAGGAAATCCAAGAAGGGATCTGTGGAAGGATCAGAAGGTGAGGCACTAGCCTCATAGTTCGAGTTGGATTTCACACTTTTCGCATGCATGATTTCATCCATGGTGGGAAGTGGTTGGTTTCTTGACAGTGGAACTTCTTTCCACATGACCGACGACAAGAGTTTGTTCAGTGCCTTGGAGGAGAAAGATCTCCAGATACTCATAGCGATCGGTAATGATGAAAAATATGGTGTCTCAGGTGTAGGCATGGTTGTTTTTTCGAGGGAGCATGGAGCTCGCATTACCTTGATCGATGTCAAGTATGTACCAGGACTGAGGAAAAATTTGGTGTCGATCTCCATGCTGGAAAACAAGGGCTATGATGTAGTCTTTAGTAAGAGAAAGGTTTTCCTTTGACACATCACCACGAGACAGGTGAAACAGATTGGTTCACGAGTCAAGAACCTGTATGCTCTTGAGGTTCAAGATGCATGCAAAGCTTTCAGGAGCAAGGCAACTGATGGAGACTTGGTCGTTGAGAGGGAGAGTAAATTACCTCCCAACATGCAGCGCCAGAAGAAGTCTCAGACAATTGTGGAGGAGCCACAATTGGTGAAGCGGCTTTAGGAGGTTGTGGAGCAACCACAACTAGAGAAGCCGAGAGGATATCGAGTGGAGGCATCCACTCATGTAGAGACCTCCAGTAGGGGGAAATTTCAAGCCAAGTGGGTAGAGGGATCACATGCATCCATACCCCCAGGTCGGAGGTGGGGCGATGTGGAGTGACAGTCCCAAGAAGGTTGGAATAGGGGCAGGATCCTTGAGGTACCTGTTATCACCCCAAGAAACTCTCCTAGGTTATATATCAGAGATGCTCGGGAACATTACAAACTCAACAAAATGTTGGAAAAATTGGTGGATGAATGAAAGAAATGCTGCATATTCAAGCCAGATAACCATTTCTACTGTGCTTAACCCCAGACATGGGTGAACACCCCCAGACTACAAGGCTTTAGACCACCAATTACTCACAGTTTAAGAAAAATGTGATGATGGAGAATACTAATCACACCAGCAGATGCACAGGACCCTGTGATGGCTAGATGCAACCAGTTAAAAGGCCTGTAAATCTATTTCCTAATGCACAGACAGGATGACAGCTCTCTGGCATTAAAATAACATAAACCTGCATACACATTCAATAATACTAACTAGATTCTAATACAGAGGTGGGATGACAGCCCCTTTAATGCTAAACATCAAAGCAGATTAAAAATGCATAACAGGCACAACCTGGAACAAAGGAGAAGAAGTGGAAAGTGAGCAATTAATAGCAAAAGAAGCTTGCATTAGCTGAAAATGAAAAACCAGACGCTGCAGGTATCACAGTAGTTACAGTCTCCAGAAGTTGAAGCTTACAACAAAATAACATTCATCAACCTATTACATTCTGTCTTCTGGATATATATATAGGTTGGTTACGAAAACACTCTGTTGTGTTACACGAGAAGAGGTCATGATAGACCAACAACCGCATTAATTATCAGATATGGGGCTCTGCTACATTCTACCTGCTTTAATGGATGATTTAGACATTCCCTGGCATTCTGTGGTCCATCTCGGGCAGACGCAGTACCGACTGATACAAGCTCCATAACTAATAACTCCATTAACTGCTCGAGGCCATCCTGTTTCCTTATTTGGCCATAATGCTCTTGAATACAGGTAGTTGAAGCTTTAATCCATAGGGTACAGGTAGCTGATGGCTTCGTGCTTCGGGTGAATGATACAGGTCAATGGGATGAAGACAACATGGAGGATGCATGGGCGGGACAGGAAGGCAATATTGGCCGTTGGATGAAGCAAACGAACGGCGGAGATCAACTTGGAATAGCTATCGGGAGCAAACAGAATCGGTTGAACGAGGGTCGTTGGATTGCGGGCGGCAAATCCAACGGCTGACGGGAGCGGAAGGTGCACGGGAGATAACACGCGGGAGGAGGGCGGTTTCGCGGGTGGGCGGTATTCCCGGCATCGCCTACGGAGCAACGGTGGTATCCATATAACCCCTCATGATCCAGTGAAAAGGTGCCACGTGGCCGGTGCGCTGGGTGCGAAACCGCTTTCCCCGCGGGTTATCGTGGACGCGACTTGTGGGATGAGGGCTAGAGAACGCCGCCGGATGATATGGTGGATGCAATCAGACAACGGGATCTAATCATGCACGTTTATCGACTGACGTGACAGGTGAGGGCCCCGACGGGTAATAAGATTTGGCAAAAGCGCACGGTTATATGTGTTAACACCTTAGCGCCTAGGGCCAAACAAAAAAGGATTTACACGGTTTTTTGAAATAAAACAGAAACATCGGGGCAAAAGGGAAATTAATGTTTACCAAGGATTTAGAGGAAAATAGAAGCAGTGAGAGGTTAAGAGAGTGTAAGGAAATCAAAGGAGAGGAAGGTGAAAAGACTGTTGTGCGCTGCTTTCTCGGCACAAACCAACCATCAGTCCTGAATTTGACCTTTAAGCACTAAAGTTGTAGCAGAGCTAACACTGGCTCCTTAAGGAGGATGAGATCCTCCCTGTGAGGTCTCAAGAACCTGCAGACTAATGCCTTCGTACAAAAACAGCTTAAAAACAATTGCCTAGTATCCATTGGGCATGGAGTCAAACTAGGTCTACACTAAAACCTAAAGATGAAACTGCTTACAATCATTAAGGCCTGAAAACTTAAAATTTTAAAAAACTTCCCATCTGCTGGGCTACCAAAATTGTTCCTCCTGCTCTCGGCCCCTTCATCATAGAGCTGCAAAACAGGATTGATTTGATCATCTACCTCAAACAATTTAGGAAATTTGAGCTTAAGAGGTAGATATTAATTAAATTTCATTTCCCCTCTGTGTATTTTCCTCCTTGGACGTTCTTCACAGGAGCCTTTATACACCTGCTGAATAACCACTGTTGCTGTGTACTTGTCTGTGTCTTCTGTGGCCTGCACAATAAATATAAATGGTGTACCAATATGTTCATGTGTAGGGGACACAGAAACATTATCTGCTCTTGAATCTTTCTTTGAACAATCCTCATCCAAGGAGGAATCCCATAACTGTACATCCTCTTCCTCTGTCATCTGAAAAGCTGCCCTTTCAAGCTGTGTGGAGGCCACCTGAGCAGGTTTCGGAATATTAAGACTGAGATGATCAGCTTTAGCCTTGAGCATTGAATTTTGTTTTGCCTCAGTGTTCAAGGGGAAACTTTGAGGGATTGTGATTTGAGAAGACAGAGGGACAAAAGATGATGGGGAGCTTTCTTCTCCCTTATTGATCACTGGCCAGGGGAAAACAGCAGGCTGGATCATTTGCAGATCTGCATAATCATGTGAATATGGGCTGGCTTCAAGCTCAAATTCTTGTAGGATGGTAGGACCTGCTGCTGACTGCTTCTGCTGATCAGCTTGTTGTTCTGCAGCTACAACAAACTCATAAGCAGTACCTCTGGATAATTCTTCTTCATAGGTAGCTCTGGTTAGGAAAGGAGCACCTTCCAAACCATGGACCTCCTCCTCTTCTTCAAACAGCTCTTCTTCCATGACTATATTCTGTAAAAGGGGCCTTACCCCTTTATCCTCATTTGTAACTTTATTTCTTGCAAAATCTGCAAATGTTCATGTGCTCCTCTATAGGATTTGGAGTTGAAAAAGAAAAGTCACAAGGAGCTCCTGCTTCTTCAGAATACTACTCAGCCTTTAATTTGGAAACTTCAGAGGTTAAAAACTCTATGATCCTAGCCAATTCATCTATTTCAGGATCATAAGATGATGAGGATTCACCTCCCTGTCTTCTCCTTTCATCATCACCTTCGAGTCTATCTATAGCAATGATGTTTGCTTCTACTTCAAAGGCTGCAATTTGCATATCAGCCAAAGAAGCACATCTTCTTTCTCTCAACAGCAAACAGAACTGAGAATCGAAAGCATTGGCATAAGTAATCATAGCAGAAGAAGGGGTAGGTCTTACTTCAGCTGGCATTCTGCTGTACATGTGATTGAATCTGATGTTGAAATCAGACAGCAGCTCACCATCTTCTCTCTGCAAGTTCCCAAATTCATCATGATAAAAGAGCAGATTTTTATTATTTCCCCAGTGCTTTAGGAAAACATCATCTAGGGCCTCAATGTCTGCAATAGACCTAGGGGGTAATTCTCTGAACCATTTTCTAGCTTCCCCATCTAGGCTTTGGACAAAAACCCTCATCCAGACATCATCTTCATTGATATCCAAGTTATCAGCATAGCTATAAAATGCCTCTAAATTCTCTTTAGTTGTTACTCTTTCTGCACTAGTAAACGTAGGCATATATTCTTGATAATCTCATGCAGGCATGGCATTCAAAGGGACAGGCAAGACCAAGGGTTGATACCTAGCAACAACTATTCTTTCTATCTTTGTGAGGGCTTGCTAGCCTGTCATGACTGAGGTGTATGAAAGGATACTGGTGGGCTGAGTGATATGAATCAATGAAAAGAATGACAGAGATAGAGGAATATGATGAACAACATGGATATTTCTTTGAACTAAGGTCTGAAAGGGAGATAAATGACTAAGGAGCTAAATGAATATCTGAAGGTGACATTCACTAACAGAGATACATGGAACTTTAAAGGCTTACCTGATCCTGATGCTCCTTACTACAATACTTTCTTCTGCTGAACGATCTTCTTAGGATCAGGCAATGGTTCAGCTCGTGATTTCTGAAGATTCCTCCAAGCATGCCTCACCAACTGTGCCAGAACTGCAATGTGGAGTCGCCACAGGATGGTATTCCACCAATGGAGTCGCCAGATAGATGATTACAACCAGAAACTATGTTCAAACCTTGTTTATCATCAAAGCTTGAAGCTGTGTCGTTCTCCCAGGGAAGCTGAGCTTCAATTCTCCTCTCCCAGGCAATGACGCCAATTAATGTTATCACCCCAAGAAACTCTCCTAGTTTGTATATCAGAGATGCTCGAGAACATTACAAACTCAACAAAATATTAGAAAAACTGGTGGATGAATGAAAGAAATGCTACATATTCAAGCCAGATAACCACTTCTTCTTTGCTTAACCCCAGACATGGATGAACAGCCCCAGACTACAAGGCTTTAGACCACCAATTACTCACAATTTAAGGAAAATGTGATGATGGAGAATACTGATCACACCAGCAGATGCACAGGACCCTGTGATGGCCAGCTGCAACCAGTTAAAAGGCCTGTAAATCTATTTCCTAATGCACAGACAGGATGACAGCTCTTTGGCATTAAAATAACATAAACCTGCATACACATTCAATAATACTAACTAGATTCTAACACAAAGGTGGGATGACAACCCCTTTAATGCTAAACATCAAAGCAGATTAAAAATGCATAACAGGCACAACTTGGAACAAAGGAGAAGAAGTTGAAAGTGAGCAATTAACAACAAAAGAAGCTTGCATTAGCTGAAAATGAAGACCAGATGTTGCAGGTATCACAGTAGTTACAGTCTCCAGAAGTTGAAGCTTATAACAAAATAACATTCATCAACCTATTACATTCTGTCTTCTGGATATATATAGAGGTTGGTTACAAAAACACTCTGTTGTGATACACGTGAAGAGGTCATGATAGACCAACAACCGCATTAATTCTCAGATATGGGGCTCTGCTACATTCTGCCTGCTTTAATGGATGATTTAGACATTCCCTGGAATTCTGTGGTCCTTCTCCGGCAGATGCAGTACCGACTGATACAAGCTCCATAACTAATAATTGCGTTAACTGCTCGAGGCTGTCCTATTTCCTTCTTTGGCCATAATGCTCTTGAATGCAGGTAGTTGAAGCTTTAATCCACATGGTACAGGTAGCTAATGGCTTCAAGCTTCGGGTGAATGATACAGGTCAATGGGACGAAGACAACATGGAGGATGCATGGGCAGGATAGGAAAGCAATATTGGCCATTGGATGAAGCAAACGAATGGCGGAGATCAACTTGGAATAGCTATCAGGAGCAAACAGAATTGGTTGAACGAGGGTCGTTGGATCGCGGGTGGCAGATCCAACGACTGACGGGAGTGGAAGGTGCATGGGAGATAACGTGCGGGAGGAGGTCGGTTTCGCGGGCGGGCGGTATTCCCCGCACCACCTACGGAGCAATGGTGGTATCCGTATAACCCCTCGCAATCCAGTGAAACGGCGACACGTGGCTGGTGCGATGGGTGCGAAACCGCTTTCCCCGCGGGTTATCGCGGGCGCGACTTGTGGGATGAGGGCTAGCGAATGCCATCGGATGATATGGTGGACGCGATCGGACGACGGGATCTAGTCATGCACGTTTATTAACTGACGTGACAGGTGAGGGCCCCGACGGGAAATAAGATTTGGCAAAAGCGCACGGTTATATGTGTTAACACCTTAGCGCCTAGGGCTAAACGAAAAAGGATTTACGCGGGTTTTTGAAATAAAACAGAAACAGTGGGGAAAAAGGGAAATTAAGGTTTACCAAGGATTTAGAGGAAAATAGAAGCAGCGAGAGGTTAAGAGAGTGTAAGGAAACCAAAGGAGAGGAAGGTGAAAAGATTGTTGCGCGCTGCTTTCTTGGCATAAACCAACCATCAGTCCTGAATTTGACCTTTAAGCACTGAAATTGTAGCAGAGTTAACAGTACCCAACCTCTTTGATTAGACCTTGCTACGGGAGCCTCGATGAGGAATAGCAGGACCGGCTGAGTGGGTAGAGACAGATGCGTATGGAGTGACAGAGAGAGCTATAGTGCAGGAATCCTAAGACAATGCGGAGCTAGCAAGCTGCAACAATGCGAGAGGCACAAGAGTGTTGCACCAGTGCAGGATTGCACAGAGAGGTGTGCAATGGTGCGAGATGCATGGAGTGTTGCAGCAGCTCAGAGGTCACAGAGGGAGCACTTGTTAGCAGCAGAGAGAGCTTCAACATCAGAGGGTGTTTCTAGCCCAACAAGGAGGTCAGTTGGGAGATTTTTTTTATTTTTTTTTTTTTTTTTTGGAGTTGCTGGAGCAACAACACTTGGGAGAAGTGTTGCATGCAGAACATTCCAAAGGTTCAGGGTTTGGTTCAAGTTGAATGTCTTTCTTGTTGAAAGGGAGTGTTGAAAATGGCAACAAGAAATGCTAAAAATAGAAGTGCTAAAAATAGCACTGCTAAAAATGGTTGACCATGGTTGATTTCCATATTGAGACAATCCTTGTCACAAGGCAACGTTCGACCATGCTTGACCATGATTGATTTTTTTTATATTGAGACAATCTTTCTCACAATGCAACGTTAGGTCATGGTTGATTTTCTTATTAAGACAATCTTTGTCACAATGTGACATTCAACCTTGGTTGAGTGTGGTTGACCATGGTTCACTATGATTGACCATGGTTGACCATGATTGTTACTATAAAGCCAAGAAATTGATATTATAGAGCCAAGGGAATAATAAACCCAATGGATTAATACTAAAACCCCGAGAAATTATGAACCCAAAAGAATAACACTAAACCAAAAAAACTAATATTAAAAACCCTAAAATAAATATTATAAACTCTAAAATTTTACTGATTCCTTAAATTATTTATTATGATAACTGGATATAAATATATTATAATATATTAATATTCAAATTTTATGATAAGTAAATATATCGATATTTTGTGCGAGTAAATTTATATTACAAAGTTTAAGGGTAAAAGTTAATTGTGCTATAAATTCGTTTTAAAGAGTAATTCAAAATCTTTTTAATTTTTTTTAAGTTTGATTAAATTTCGCATAATCTCCATTAGATTCTCTCATCATGACTACACCCTCTTATAGTTGAACAATTCACTTTCTTTTACCCTAGGTTTGAATAAATGTCATCCCTTAGTTTGAAAATAAAAGTCAAGTTTGCTATTAAACAAACATTTAAAAAATATAACAAAGATGTGAGAGGCGTAACTATACTATACGCCAAGATAAATGGACACATCGGAGTGTCCACTCACTATTTCTTGTGTGTGGGGGGATACATTTTGAGGTGAAATCAGAGTCCAAATATGATCCTAAGGTGGCCAAAGTCAACTCTCGGTCGAAGCAGAGCACGTCCAGCACATGAAGCATATCTTTCACATATTCTCTCCACATTTAATCCCTTCCCTCAATTTAAATAAAAATAAAAATAAAAGGTCAACGACGCCCCATCCACCTGGGGTCGATATAGGGTCGCCTACCGCGAATTAATTTTTTAATAATGATAAGTTAATATTATTATTAATTTTTTTTAATGAAAATTAAAAATCTGAATTTTATATAGACTTTAAATATTATATTTTTTATCTCCTTAGGTTTTAGATATTTCACAGTAAAAAATTTATTTACATATTAGAATTCTAGAGTGGTATATGTTATTCTATGAGTATAACTTCTATTTTTAATAGAAGAAAATCAACCATAATTAATTAAAAACTCCAACAACACAAATTTCCATTAAAAAATATAACTTACATAAGTCTTTGCCATAATAGTTATGGGTTAATGATTAGTTAACGAATACTACCTATTTAGCATTGGATGTCTAACAAGGAATTATATGTGCATCAAGAATACATTTTGACCCCTAGTGCCTTTTGTCCTCTCCTCATCTTATGTATGCATAAAAAAGGCATGCATTCAATATTCATAAATGCAAGTAAAAGAAGTAAGGTAATGTTCATAAATACAATCATTCGTAAATGCAAGAAAAAGACGTAGGAAAAAAATACAAGCAAGTGGAGTAGGAAGTAAGAACATCTGCAAGTGGAGCCATGAAGGATTGGTAGGTACCATTTATAAATCCAAGGAGCAAGGCTTTTGACCTTGGGAATATGGGCAAAGGATTTTGACCCAATAAACCTTAAATGATTCATTGTGGCTTATATCCATAAAATGCTTGAAAAGGAGTTTTAAAGTTGAGACATTTTGTTTGACTCGTATTTTTCAAGTATACTGCAGTGTTGATGGCTTGAGCCCAAAAACAATTGGATAGACCCTTACCTTGAAGCATACTTCGTGCGCACTCCACAAGGGTTCTATTCTATTGTTTTGCAACTCCATTCTGCTGCGGAGAGTGAGGTACTGTGAATTGTTGAATAACCCCATGATTCCTGCAAAATTTCATGAACTCTCCCAACTTGTATTCTCCCCCTTGATCAGAGCGGATAATCTTTAATGAATTTCCTTGTCTACTTCTCCACCATATTCTTAAATTCTTTAAAGCATTGAAATGTATGGCTCTTTTTTCTGATAAAGTATACCCAAGAGAATCTAGTACAGTCATCACTAAGGAGTAAAAAATAATATGCACCACCTAGCGACCTAGTCTACATAGGTATGTATATATATGTATGCACAAGCTCCATAATATCTCATTTCTTCCTATAACTATTCAAAGGAAACTCTTCCCCATGCATTTTCCCTAATGCACATCCATCACAATCTAAATGAACATTTTGAAAAGCAGGAAGACCATCAACCATACCTTTTCTTTGTATCAACATGAGATCTTGTAGGCTAAGATGACCAAATCTTCGATGCCAAAGATTCACAGCTGTCAATCCTATTGAAGCTAGAGCTTGGTGTGGCATGCTCTTGACGTTCCACCTATACATGCCTCCCACACACACTCTTGATGCAACTGGTTCCTTCTTGTTGTCCTTTATGAGACATTACATTATGAAGAATTTGAATTGCAGGTCCTGATCTTCCATCATTGAAACAAAGATCAAGTTCTTCTTAATCCTGGGTACAAACATCACATTTTTAATATATCTGATATTACCATCACGTAACATCACCATAATATCACAGTACCCGTTAATCCGATAACCTTTTTCATCACCTAGATATATGTTAGCTCCACAAGTAGTTTCTTCAAAATTCTCAAACCAATGTTTATTACTTGTCATATGTGATGACGCGCCTAAATGTACGAACCATGTTTTGGCCTCATCCTCCTCAAGAGTTGAAAGAGAATAATCAGCTACAACTAATTGAAGATCATGACTGTGACCTTCATCAGCAAAGTTCCCTGTGTGCTTTCTCTATTTATTTCTAGCCTCCTATGTCTGTCTCTTAAAAAAAAACTTAGCTAAATGACCGGTTTTCCCACAGTAATGTTAGATTTGTTACCATTGTTACTTGGAGACATACCTCTAAATGGTCTCTTCTGAAAAACGCCACCGCCTTTCTGTCCCTGTGGTTGTTTCCCTTTGTATGGATTTTTCCTCACCATCAGAGCAAGATCGACACTCTGTGGTCTCAAATTATGTCTTCGCTCTTCTTCTTGTATCAGTATTCCTATTAGCTCTTCAAATGTAGGGGCTTTGTCCCTTGTAGAAAAGCCCATGATGAACATCTGGTATTCATCCGTCATCCCGTTTAATGTAATTGTGACAAGATCGGAATTATAGACCTTCTCCCCGATGTCACCCAATCTGTCCTTCAGGTCCTTTACCTGTGCAGTGAATCCAACAACAGATTCATTCTCCTCCATCCTCATGGAAAACAACTTGCCTTTGAGTGACAAGATGTGATTGGTGTTCTGTGTGTGGTAAAGTTTCTTGAGTGTAGTCCATATCTCACTAGACGATTTACAATCTCTGATATATGGGATAATGTTGTCTTTAACAGGCATCTTCAACAAGACTTTCTCCTTATTCTCCCTTTTATTCCAATCTTATATCAGTGTTGTCGTACCACCTACTGAAATGGTCGGCTTCTTCTCATTGTCGTTGATGATCGACCATGCGCTCGATCCTTTCAGAAACGTTCGTAGCTTGAATTTCCAATTGGTATAATTGGTCCCATCGAGTTCATTAGTCTCGTTGACATAAGCTTCTGTGAAATTGTTCATTTTCCACTGATCGGATTCTAGATCCCTCCATCTCCAGTCGATTCTAACCAAGTGAATGATTACAAGCTACATTAAAAAAATTAATCTCAACACATGCCAGAACCTTTGAATCGATCATAGATCTGCCACCAATCTACCACAATCTCTGTGTCTGGAACTCAGATCCACCACTGAACTAGCAAGATCTCATGCACAAAACCATAAAAACACATCAATGCTCCTTCACACTGAAAACGCGCGATTTTTGGGTGCAATGATCAAAATCACTCTAAGGAAAGGTAGATCATCACAGTTTCGACCCAGAAATCCATAATGATCATCGCTTTTGTTACACCAAAAAATGTGATGATCGCCTTGTGATCAACTCGAGATACATTAAGACCTATGAGAAAGAAAATTTCTCCTGTGAGTAAGGTATGTCACTCTTGACTACCTAGACTTCGAAACTGTGAGCACTGAGACTCCTATGTTTCCACTAGGGTGCTGTAGCCACGAAGTCTCTGTAGCCACTAGGCCTCTAATGTAGCCAATAAGGCTCTATAAGTAAATCAAGCTCACCAGATCTGAGCTCTCATACCATGTTAGAAAACAGGAATGAAAATAAATGAATTGAATTAACGAGTAGCTCACAGGTGAGCAAGCTGCACCTGGAGGCTGCAGAAACTAGAGCGTACACTCTCCTATCAATTAATCAAAGATGATTCAATAACTACATCACAACAGAATAGGGAGGTGAGAAAAAAATCCTACAACCTAGGAACTAATCCTAACTTAAGGAGTTACATTACAACCATGTAACCATTTCTCCATTAATACAATATAATATTATTTATTTTCAACTTAATTGTCACATTACATGAACATATTCTTATTTCAATAAGGAACAATTAGCATAATCTAACTAGGTTGATCCAGGGGCATCTACTAGCCAAACACATGATTGACAATTATAGGTCAATAAATTTACTCGAGGATGTTGGTTTCATTAATTTTCAGTTAGTTTGTAATATCTAATTTTCCTAAGTTGTGATACCTATAAGGTCTCTATATAGTTAAGAGGTTGTGATGAGTGTCATTTGCTTGCTATGTAATAGACTAGATTTGTAAATTTAGTAAATTGTTGGGATTGAGATGTGAGGATTGATATGAGATTATTTTCTTATGTAATTGAGAAAATTAGATAGTGGAAGAGGGCATACCTATGACAATGAGAGAGAGAGAGAGTGATGAGGTCATAGAAGACCAAGAGGATGATTGTGCATCCACTACTGCATACTTTGTAATCATCCATTTTTTCTTTAATTCAATGGAGTTGAATTCCACTATGTTCCTTTTAATTGTGTGACAATTGTGATACTAGGGTGTTGAAACAAAATTGATATTTGTATATTTTATTGTAAGAGAAGTGTAAAGTGTAGGAGAACCAGTCATGTTCCAAGGATGGGATCGAACTTGAGTTTTAATGATTTGATGCAGAGGTGTGCCATGGAAGAGATGAAACATCACATAACAGAGAATTCTAATAAACTAGTGAAATCCAATGAGTTGAGAAATTTTTGTCAATTGAGAATTCCTTTTAATTATGTGACAATTGTGGTAGTCAAGTGCTAAACCAGATCAATTGTGTATTTTATTCTAGGATAAGTGGTTAAGTGTAGGAGAACCAGTCGTGGTTCCAGGGATGGGATCCAACTTGAGGTTTAAGGATTTGATGTAGAGGTGTGCCATGGAAGAGAGAAAACATCACATAAAAAAGAATTATAATAAACAAGAAAAATCCAATGATTAAGTCGTGTCCATTAATAGAGACAAATTGTTAACTCACACTTGACATTTGTCATCTTGGGCATCGCCTTAACAGAGTTTCTTGCAAGAACTTCTCTTTCAAAACTCTCAATACCTGACACCTCTTCATGTTTGATAGCCTAATATCTCTACATACTTGATATTCCAATATAACCATTGACTTGACATCTAATAATGCACAGTCACAAGTGCTTAGTCATATGATTTGATGCAATTGGCATCGAGAGATAAACACTAGGAAATATTAAGGTTTAGGGGTGAACAACATTGGCACTATAGTTCAAGGGTTGATCATGTCAAAGGAGTGTTGAGAACCTAAATGCAATCAAGAACCAGAGGATATTTAAGCAATGGAGCACATAGAGGTGCACCATGGAGGAGAGGAAACATTGGATAGTAGCAAATCCTAATCAACGAGTGAAATTGAATGAGTTGAGTAAGTTATGTCAGTTGGTAGAGAAAAAATTTCAACTGACACTTATCATTCATCATCCCAAACATTTCCTTATTGGGGATTCTTGAAAGTAATCTGTTCAAAAAAATTAATACATGATACCTCTCCACATATGATAGCCAATATCTCTTTGAGTTTGATAACTCATTATCTCTCTACACCTAATAGATCTATACATTTTGCTTCTAATAATTCGACAAAATTTGTGTCCAATAGCCCATACCTCTTTTTTTATGATAGTCTAATACCTCTACACACCTGATTTTTTGATACAACCATTAACCTAATATCCAATAGTGCATGCCATGAGCGCTCAATTGTATGATTGGACGCAACTTACCGCGAGAGATAAGGACTAGGAAATTGTCAGGTTTAAACATGAACATCATTAGCAATGTAGTTCAAGTATTAATCATGTCAAGTCAGTGTTGAGCACCCAAGTGTGATCAATAGCTAGAGGTTCCTTAAGAAATAGATGATCGATCGAGAGAGAATCATAGAATCATCATCAATGTTGTATCAAAGCAACATGTTCTCTTTGAAGAAATGGCATAGAGACAAAGAGGAGAAAGAATAGCTCGAGAGGTAGGATGAGGAATATTTGTAGCAAATGCACCTTTGCAAGAAAATATGAGGCATATCCAAGTGAGCTTGGAGGGCATGGAGATTGCTCAAAGGCGAGGAACTGAAATAGGACATGTTAGTGAAAGAAATGAAGAAGAAATTTATAGTTAAGAAGAAGGTGAAGTATCAATAGAGGAGAAAATGTTGAAAATGATTTCTAAGGTGAGTGCCAGACAAAAGATGGAGGTACCCTTGTATGATGGTTATTTAAATGTTGAGGAATTGATGTATTGGATAAATGCCATGGATAAATATTTTGATAATGAAGACATGGATAAAGATAAAAGAGTGAATTGTGTAGTGACAAGGTTGCAAAGTAATGTAGCCTTATGATGGGATGAAGTGCATGAAAAGAATAAAAGGAAAGGAAAGGAAGTGCATGAACCGGAACTAGACGACAACCCAGACAGTAAAACTAGACTTGGTAGCTGTGACCAGCTACACAACAACCTATATCTGAAAACAGAGGTAACTGTGTGTGCGACCAAAAATAGAATCTGGAGATTGGCAGAATACCCTTTACATATAGAAAACTGGCAGTATGAACTAATGTGATTGTAATCATAATTAGGACAGTGATAGGCGGGTCTTCTCAAGCTGGCAGAAGTCCAACAGAACCAAAAAGAACCAACCTGCTTAAGCATCAGGAGAGGGATCAGGTGGCTCCTCGGTGATGCGGCAGCCAAATTTGTTATCATCATCGTCATCAGAGGAGCTCGCTGGATTCTTCATGCTCTGTGAAGCCTTGCCTTTACTAGAGCCTAAAGCTTTGCTCTGATCTACGTTTGCCTGGATGGGACCTGGATTGTCTGCCACCGGACTATCCGAAGTTGCTCTGAGGGAGCTAGCTCCATGACTCGAATTGAGCTCGGTAAGCTCAATGGTGACCGTGGCCATGAAGGT
Organism: Pinus tabuliformis; assembly: GCA_031772625.1. Taxonomy (NCBI): domain Eukaryota; kingdom Viridiplantae; phylum Streptophyta; class Pinopsida; order Pinales; family Pinaceae; genus Pinus; species Pinus tabuliformis. Next base: position 78,151,287 of record CM062812.1, read on the forward strand.
GGAAGAGCCATGACTGCAGGGGAAACGTAACCGAGCGGCATTGGTCATTGAATGGAAGGAGCTTGGAACTGGAATTTGTAACCCTTTGCCTCTACCCCGACCGCTCCGAGTGGCAGGGTATCTATCCGAGCGCAGGTCCGGGTCTGAAGTTGAAGAGTCTGTCATGGAGGAGGTGGCTTGGCACCCAATTTTCCCACGAGAGCTGCCTCTTCTGCAGCTCATCCGCTTACGCAATTTCGGCATAGCTGGAGGGGCGGGATGAACCTGGCTTCTTGGAGGACGAAGGAAGCTGTGAATGGAGAAAACTGACTTGGCTTCAGAGCTCAGGGCAGCAAGCGGGTGGCGAGCATGAGAGCAAGGGGAACAGAGGATGGCTTGAAGGCAAAGCCAGAAGCCTCTCCAGCGAGCCAAAGCCTGGTTTGCTTCTGAGAGAGGACGAAGACAAGCCGCTGCAATTGCAATGGCGGAGGGGCTAGAGCAGAGAGGATAAACACGATTATGGCGGGTTGATGGCGCCATGATCAAGAAATTAGCCGGAGTAAATGACTGTCCTGGTGTCATTAAAGATGCATTAAGATGGAGCAGGTGCGGAGTGATAACCAGAGCCTCGAGAGTATATGTGGCTGTACAGAACAACCACGCGTCCATCCCAAGCACTGACCACGTGCCTTTGTTACCATCAGACACCTGGATCCAAGACTCATTTGTCTTTTATTACTAGCTAGCATAATGTATATTATTTTCATCCTAGTGTATTTGGTTAGTTTTAGCTTAGAATCCATGTATCACTTTTGTGACGATCGTTCATAACTCAAAGCATTATTAAAAAACCAAGAATGGTTACTAGACCATAATTCAGATGGGTCTTTTATCCCAAATGTTGTGAGGTCTAATTGGGCTGCCATACTAAAGAGAACCTCTTGAATGTTGATGGGGCACTTACCCCTGTAAATAGTAATTCTTGCCTAGAAGGAGTCCCCAAATTACATGGATGGTAGGACCCATTGATCATAACATTAAAATATTACTAGAGATGAAATTCCCACCCAACAACCTCTTACCCCTCTATACATTATAACAAGAAACAACTAAAGGGTCAACTATGTTTTTGTGGATTGGGTAGTGGATAAAGATACACATATGATCGAGAAAATTTCAATGAAAGAATCATAGGTGACACCGACAACCCCAAATAATTACAATCTTCATAGAAAGGCTCAAACGCTTAATATTTTGTTGCCTGCCAAAGGAAAGACTTTGCTTAGATAGGTGTTCCCCCAAACTAATATCAATATCTTTAATTCTACTTCCAAAGTAGATCCTAGTTCCTCAAGTAGCACTAAACAACCTATAGCTCTTCCATAATGCACCAAGCCATCCACCTCAACACAAAGTAGTCACCCTCCAACCTCTACTAATGGTAACTTTCTGGAATACAATATCATTGAGGACATGAATAAGACTCAGGCTAACGTTCCTATTTACAATATCTGCAATTTACCATGCTAATGAGAACCAATCATGAAAACTTTCAGTCTTCTTCCAAATCAAAGCCACCATTGAATTCTGAAACTTCAGGGAAATCTAATACTCCAACTCAGAGTGGAATAAATTTCATCAAATTTGCTATAAATCTTGATAGTATTGGAATTCATTAAAATTCCTAGGCTTTACCTTTCCTCTTAATGTTCAAGATTTTCAATCATAATCTTCACGATTGGCTCATTAATTCTGGAGCCTCATTTAATGTCATGTCATACTCTGTATGTAAAAAGATTAATGCTAACCTAGCAAACATGTATAACAATATTATTCAGTTGGACGGGAATAAAATTAAAGTCATTTGTGAGGTGAAGGATGTATTGGTAAAATTATCTTTTGCCCCCATGATACACCAAGTAATTAATATTATAGTGGTTTATATACATGAGGTAGATGGTTTGTTGTTGAGAATAGATTGGTCACAAAAGTTACACATATATTTTATTTTAGATTGGTCTAACTTGTGGCTATCTTACAAGGAAAGAGCAAGAAAATAAAGGTAGATATTGAACCACATGATATATAAGGTGACAAAGATAGAGAGGCCGAGTGAACTAATTAATTTTGCACACTCCACTTTCGGAAATTTATTTTTGGAAGTTGATATTAGCTATTATCAAGCCCATCCATCTCTTTTTTCATCAGAAACCTAGTTTGATCTCCTTTAATGTTCACAGACTAATGAAAATTAATTAGTTGTAAATAAGATAGCTATACTAACCTAGGTGTAAATACTCACAATTTTATTGAGTTAGAATTTGATACTAACATTTCTACATTGTTTTTTTATTATTTTGAAACACAAGGTAATAATATAGCTATACTAACCTAGGTGTAAATACTAACAATTTTATTGATTTAGAATTTGATACTAACATTTCTACATTATTTTTTCGATGATTTTGAAACATAAGGTAATAAGATAGCTATACTAATGTAGGTATAAATATTGACAATTTTATTGAGTTAGAATTTGAAACTAACATTTCTACATTATTTTTTGATGATTTTGAAACAGAAGATGAAGTTAGTGCAAGGTCTATCCTAAACATTATTTTTTGATGATTTTGAAACACAAGGTGAATCTAGTGCAAGGTGTATCCTAATCAACCAACAGGAATGGAAAACCATGATATTATGGAAATTAGATGTATTCAAGGTACAAAATTTTAGTTATGGTTTACCTCCACATCCAAAATATTACTGCAAGAGGTATACATGCCCATGTTGTCTTTTATAGTGTTAAATATTATATCTATTCCTCTTTTCTTAAACCTTATTGCTAATTCTCTGTTGAGTACAACTATGGAGAACCCCATCTTCTTTCTCCAAGCAATCTACTAAATCTAGTTCTATTCTTTTGAATCCAAACAATCTTTAAATGAGTAGTGACTACTTTCTTCTTTCTTTTTCTTTATCATAAAATTATTCTTTTTATATTAATAAAAACATTCTTTTTATATTAATAAAGACAAAATCAATGCATCATTTCTTAAAATAAATTACTATCCTAACAAAACCATATTCCCCATTATAATATTTCAATATTGAACAAAGAAAAAAATTATACATACTTTCATTTAAAGTAATACAATGCAAAAAAAAAGTCTTTTTTTTTTCATTTTCTTTTCTTAATGTTTTTTTACACTATTTTAGACTTTTTATTAAATGATTATGTTCACTCTAAAGGAGATTGCATCTCAAAAGATTTGATCCCTGTGGTCCTTTGGTAGATGTGGAGTTAAGATAAGAGATTGCATCTCAAAAGATTTGATTCCCTGGTCCTTTGGTAGACGTGGAGTTAAGAAAATTGTTATTTTATTTTTAACCTAGAGGAATTTGGCACATGACACCTTCCCTACCAATAAATTATTAGATGGACTCACATTACTTCCAACACCAATTGAGCACCCCCCTCAAATTAATTTAAGTATTAATTATAATTTTTAACTTTATGTGTTTATTTTATTTTATTTATATTTTTATGTAATTTAATATAGGCAAAATATTTTCTTTATAATTAAAATTATTATTATTTATTTTTATTTTTATATAATTTAACTAAGTGAAAATGTTAAATAGAAAGTTACATTACAACATCTCTATCTTATTGAATTAAGAAAGACACCATTATCTAAATACTGTAATTATTTTTATTTATGAAATTTTTAATTAAATGATTATTAAATTATTTCAATATTTTAATTAACTGAAGGAATTGATAACCCAGTAAATATAAGTCAATATTTGGGAATTTAAAAAAAATCAAAATCATAATATCATGTTACTATTTCATGAACATACAGAAGAAAATATGGATAATATGCAATACAGTTTACACAAATATTCTTGTAATAACAGAATGCAAGAAAACCTTACCAATAAGGACTTTCATTTTACTTACTAAATGATTCTTAAATATAGATAGAGTCAATCGTTCGGCCTATAAAAATTCAAAATCATAGAATGATGTTACTATTTAATCAACATAATGGAAAAATATATGGCTGATGTGCCCCTGACTTTATACAAATGGCCACCCATTTACACAGAGGTGTGGCCACGAGTGCCACGCCAACTTTCATAGCCCGGAGATGTGCTTTCTGATTTGAATTTGTATTTGGGAGGGTTAGAGAGACCACAGTTCAAGTACAGTCAGCACAACCAATTTCTTTTTTTCACTGTTAGCAATGCTGAATCCATCTCGGTATTTGTAGAGGTGGTAGAGAGCTCTGAGAACGTCGAAAGCATGTTTCTTGGAGGAGATGGGAACATTGTTGTTTGGTTCAGAAACTCCCAATTTCTTTCTTTCATCTTTTCCTCTATCATGCTCTTTATGTGATTGAGAGCATCTTCTTCTGTTGCTCCAAGGTTGTCCTTCATATAGTAGGATATAACCGAAGCTTCTTCAGCACGGCTCCACTCAGCCTGCATTCACCTTCAGAAAACTCAACATATACTTAGGGGGAGCATGGTCAGTATTCAATGTTTATACTCAACCGATTAGATATACAAAGGGAGAGAAGCCTTCATTCAACATTGGTCAACCCCTTTACCCTGGATGTCAAAGGGGGAGAGAAGCTTGGTGTTTGGAGAATTCTTGGTGAGTTGGTATATCTACAAATGTGTTTATAGGTATCTGCAAGTGGTGGTGTCCAAAAACCAAAGTCCTAGTTGTCATCAAATCCAAAGGGGGAGATTGTTGGCATTACAATAAATGTGCTTTCCTTGATGGAAACCTATTTAATAAATATGTCAACATGATAATAGCAGGATACGTATTCAGGCCAATACAAATGTGACAGACAACTTGGACAAAGTAATATCATTCCAGAGATAGAGGAATGATAAAGATAACGTTCTAAGAAGTATACATGGGTCTTGTGAATAAAGGTCATGTCCATACACGTGTATGGTGAAGAGAGGTCACATACAATTTCCGCACCATGGTATTCTAAATACCATGGGTCTTTGCCATGGAATTCAACCATAGTAATGAGTGCGACAACGGATATTTGATTTTGTCAAAGAATACCATCAACATAACTACGCAATCAACCTTAGGTATTGGCTAAGGCCTAAGCTATATAAGGATATGGAGATCAAAATGATAAGTGTGCATGATTTTGTTTATTAATGAATTGGTTGATCTGAATAAGTGTGCACCCAGGAATGTGATGATGGATCAGATCTCATAGATCTGAAATGACTACACATTGAAAAATCTGCTTATGGGTTGATGGATTTGTGATGATGATGTTATTATATGTGTCTTTTACAGTATGTGCCTAGATTTGGGTTTTATTGATGATATGTTGCATAGAAAAGGTATTATTCAGTAGTTATAGATATATACACAATTTTTCTTTAGAAAAATCGTGTACATACATGGATTGGATTTTGGGTAGTTGCGTATCCATTATGCATAATGGGCAAATCTGTACGCAGGTATGCTTCTTGAAAGGTACATACATACACGAAAATGTCTCATAAGGGCCGCATACATATGCTATGGTTTTGAGGTATATGATGTCTAATCGGTCTTGGTTTGTTTGTTGTTGTCGGTCGATGAAGTCTTCCATGATGATCTATGTTTGACAGTGCTGATTGATGTTGAACTGATTATGTTATGAATGATGCTTCTATGAGACGATCTATATTTGGTTCAGAGATCTATGACAAGGTCAGTATGCATTTCAGTGGTTGATTTCAGTAGTGCAGTTATTCAGTTTCAAGGTTCAGTATTTAGAGATCTATAAGTGGGTTAGTCGAAGGGAAAGCATGTATATACATTGGTATGTCTCATAATAATAGCGCATATATTCTGATATAAGGTTGACCAGGGTTTGAAGTGACAGGATCTAGTTTCTGTGATGAACAATAGGTGGTTTGACATTTTGATGAGGAGTTTACAATGAATTGAAATGATCTAGTTGCTTTGGTTGTTTCAGATTCAATATTTGGTTTAGTTAATGATTTTTTGATGAAGTTGGTTCAGTGATTTGATACAATGTTGGTTTCAATATTGTTGTCTGATATTTGGAATGGATCTAGTTTGAAATATTCTAAAAAGTGATTTACAAAGAACATAAGATAAGGGTGTTGTAGCTCCCTTCCCGTAGAGGTTGGAAAACAAGAGAAGGTTGTAGCTTTCTGTAGGTGGGTGCCTGTGTACTAGTATGAGTATCCACTAGTACAAGTATTGTAAGAAATTTCTCTTTATAATAAAGGAAGAAGTCAGAGACGACAACAACAATGGTTTTTTTGCCACATTGGATTTCCACCTAAAAATCTTGGTGTTTGTGTGTTGCTTGTGTGTGATGACTTATTATGTTCTTTTTTTTTGGTAAAGCAAAAGTCTATCCTTCTATTCCATTAATCCAAAAGTAAAGTTACAATATATACAAAAAACTTGACCTCGTTAAGGACTTCGGAAGAAAACAATGGAAATCTACCCAAGAGAAGGCCTACCACACAAACTAAAGTATAAACCACCCCTCAACAAAAACCCTCGGTAAGCTATTAATTCTTAGTCCGACCCATGAACCCAACCATAAAAACCGCTCATAGCGGGAAAGTACAAGCGGCCCCACAAAAGTACACACCAAAATCTGACCGTCGAAACCATCAATAGAAATGGACGTTTCGGGGAAAAATCGGGAAGCCAAGCTGCTCGAGCATTAAGGCGCGATGGAGGGTGGTTTTACGTACCCCACCCTCGCCATGTGTTGAGATCCTAGTGGAATCGCTCTCAACAATCCCAAACCACTTACCGTACAAAAGCTCCGCGATCAACTGGAAACCGTTTAAAGCCTGGTTTTTCATTCCGTAAGAGGAATGCCGTAGAATTTTCGTCACTGGAAAGATCAAATCAGCCTTCCCTCGAAGCCTAACTTTGGGACTGGTAACAGAAACCGCCACCAACTGAAAATTAAACACCATGTTGCAAATCCAAGGGGAGGAGAGACTGGGTAACTTACACCAAAGGGAAATATAACCGCTCCGAGATTACCCTTCTTCCAGATTCCAACCGAAGAACAGTGTTTGAACTTGCATAAAAAGCTTCAATCCGTGTCTTTCCCTCTAACCCAATGTCTGAAAATTTCTCTGTCCTCTGTCGCTTGTTCATTGCAGATAGCTTTTAGTCTGCTCTGAGGCGACTCCTGCCACTTCATCTCGATCCTGCATTCAGTATTAACCACGCCTTGGTTGGCAAGTAAATCTGCTAGTTTATTGGCTTTCCAACGAACATGATTGAAGCTTATAGTTCGAAGACTCCAGAGATGATTTTGAATTCTTTGGTACACTTGAATTAGTTTCCAGTGTTTTGAGACCCTTTCTGGCGCTGCTCCACAACTGATTCTCTTAACCGCATTTATAGAGATCTCTGAGTCTACTTCGATAATGACATTTGAGCTGTGATTTAGTTGAAGAAGCTCTAGACAATGTTCCAATGCCATTAGTTCAGCCATGTTGTTGGTGGCTCTACATAAATGGCAGTGGAAGGTAAAGATTATAGTCCCTTCTTCATCTCTTAACACCCCTCCATAACCTGTTGTTCCAGGGTTACTTTTGGAAGCACCATCAATATTGCATTTCAGATAACCTTTCGGTGGAGGATGCCAAAACTCCTTTTCCGTTTCCAAATCTCTTTCCTTTCTGCTAAGTCCTTGGTGAGTGATCTCATGTATGCCCAGTTGCCTGAGATTTCTCAATTCATTCGCCGTGGGAGGATTCTGGGGATGACCGTGCACCGTGGTGGAAACTGTCTCCTTAATCTGTTTCAAGATCAGATCCATCAGGCGAAGAGGAGTGGTTTTTTCCTCCTTGAAAATTCTTTTATTTATTTCTTTCCAAACATTCTAGATGAGGAAGCTTGGCATAAATGTCCAGGCTAGATTAAGGATCTCATACTCCGAAAAAAATTTCTCCACCTGTTCAGGGTATTAATGATGCTGCCTTTATCTCTATCTGTCTGTTGAAACACGGTATCAAAATCATCCCACAGCCAGGTGGTGTAGGTGTAGCTGTTAAGAATATGTTCCATTGTCTCCTCTTGAGCTTCACATAACTGACATCTAGAAGGCCCGAAAACCCCTCTTTTCCGAATATTATCCCAAGTTAGAATTTTCTTGTGATGAACTAACCACATGAAAAGCTTGATCTTCATCCACCCTTGGTGGCTCCAGAGTTGATGCCAAGATTTTTCCAACACACAGGGATCTAGGTTTAGGAGAATTCTTTTTGCTTCCTTGATATTAAAGGTGCCTTATTTATTGAGGCCCCATCTTAGCTGATCCTGCCACTCTATTACCAAGATCTTCTTTTGTTTCAACATACTCATGAGTTCATCTGCTTTTGGTTTTATGGGGCTATCCTCTCTGCAGTTAATTTTCCCTTAGTTTCTCCACTTCCCTGAGTCATGAGGAAGATTCCAGAAGTCTTTAACTTTTATTAATCCTTGGGAATCTGTTTCCTGCTTGAGGCTTATAAATCCCTCTCTTATCAGCATTGGTTCTTGTTGCCATTTATCTTCCCAAAAGAGAGCTAGATCTCCTACTCTAATTTCCCAGAAACTGTTGTTTTGAACTAGGCTTCTGTTTTCCCAGGCTTTATTCCAGATGTGAGAGCCTTTTATGTGTCCAGACATTCTTATAAGGTCACTTGTTTGCCAGGCGCTTGCATATTTTTCTTTCCATAATTTGGCCCATTGAGCCTCTGGTTCTTTAACCCATCTCCACCAGAGCTTGGCTCCTAAAACATTACTCAGAATTTCCTGATCATCTAAGCCAAGACCCCCGTGACATTTGGGTTTACAGATTTTTTCCCAAGAAACCAGGGCCCATTTCTTCCTTGTTTCCTCCTTGCCCCAAAGGAAGTCTCTTTGGATGTTCCTAAATTGCTGTAAGACTCCTTTGGGACAGGAAGGGCTGATAAGAAGAAAACAAGGATAGATTGCAGAATGACCTTTGTCAGAATCAACCTCCCAGCTAGGTTCAACGATCTGAAAGTCCATTTTTTGACTTTGTCATGCATCTTGTTGAGCAACGGTTCCCAAATACTATTATGCAATGGTCTAGCTGTCAGGGGAATTCCCAAATACTTTGATGGGAGGGACTCTCTTTGAAAGCCCAGAATTCTGGAGATATTTCTTTGAATTGCAATGTTAGTATTAAAGAAAAAAAAAATTGATTTGGAGAGATTGACTTCCATACCTATAGCCAAGGCAAAGTTATTTAGGATTTGTTTGTATGTTGAAGCTTCTTTGACTGTGGGGATACCCTGCAGCATGGTGTCATCCACAAATTGTTGGTGAGTCATTGCTTGACCATTCTCCATTAATTGGAGGCCCTTGATTTTTCCTGAGACTTTGGCTTGATTAATGGATCTGCCCAGACCTTCCTGTTAGCCTCCTGCTGCAGTAGGTGTTCATCTTTCAAGATTGACATTTTTACATGCCAAATATGTCATACTTTGCAGGCTGCAGTGTTCCATATTTCCACAAGCTGACATGAAGTATGCTTAGTTCAAGTGCCGCTGCTGTATTCCAATTTTGATGAGTAGTTCCAGTTTTGAAGAGTTCTCATTTAAGGGAGATCCAAACAGTCTAATCTTGGTCTCCCTAGGTTTCAATTTCCTGTTTTAGAATATAGAGAATAAAATCTGACCAAACAGTCTAATCTTGGCAGATTTCTAGATAGGTAGAAAATCAAAGGGACCCAACTGTTTAATCTGGGCCCTGGCAGAAATAAGTGTAGAGCTAGGTAGGAATCATTCAAAAGAAAAATTGTAAATCTGGGTCTGCAAGTCTAAGTGCACCCAAACCAAAAAGAAGAAAAAATGTTAGGTGAGTAGGCCGGGTAGGTAGCTGTGAGGTTGCAGAATGATGATTATGATCAATTTTTTGTTACAAAGTGCTTCATCTTTACAGATCACAGTGCAGGCAGTTTTGCATTCACAAGAGCTCAAAGTTGGGTATTACTAACTCCCCCTTCTTCTAATTTCCCAAGTCACTTACTAACTTCCCAAAGAGGTCAAGATCTGCTTGATTCCTCTTAGTTTCATCATCATCCATATCAGTCGCCTTGGTGAAGATCTGCTTCACTCAAGGATTTTATTTCTTTTCAAACTCTTTTCCCCAAAATTAGCCTAAGGTCCCTGACCTTAGCGTTTGCTGGTCACCTTCATATTAAATACTAACAGTATTATATAACTCCCTATCAGTTTTCCCACTCCCCTACTAAAACTTTGTATATAAAATTCCCCTATGTAAATATCCCCTCCCTGGCAATATAGCCATATTTTTATAAGTCCGGGAAAGAACAGTCCATCTGGGGCTGCTTTTAGCCCATCTGTGTCCAAGCAGGGATTAATCTGACACCTGGCCAGATTAATAACCTCTCCCCTAGCCCTAAAACCTTCAAAAAACCCTCTTTTTGCCCACTTACCCTAAGTTTTGGACATAAATTACTAAACCCGCACGCAAAAACCCATGTTCCACCCCTTTTTCCTAAGTCCTAACTGTAAATACATTAACCCGCGCTCATATTAACCCCAAACCCACTAAACTGAAGTTTCAAACCCCACCGCCGCACCGTATTAAAAATGGGATATTCCCTGTATATTCCCCCGCCCTAACCCTCCGTTTCTTTGTCCGCCCCCCCAGCCGTTAGATCTGGCCCGTCCCAGATCTACGGTGGGCGGGCCTTTTCGCGCGCCAACTACCCGAGCTTTAGCATCTGGGAGTTCGGCGTTTTGCCGTCGTACTCCCGCCACGTGTCAAGCTTTGGGGTGTGGCAGAGCTCCTCCCCCCAAAACCACCCAGGCGCTAAGGCGGTGCGCCCAAAACCGCTTACCACCCTCCCCTGTGACATAAGCCCCACGTCACCCACTCGCGTCATCCACCTGCGTGGCCTCCTGCCACCGTACCGCCGAGTCACCTTCCACGTGGCCTCCTGCCACCATACCCTGCCACCGTACATGCCACGTCACCATCCGTACATGATGACGTCACCCGCTGACGTCATCCTGCCACGTCATCATGTTGACGTCATCACTGACGTCACCCGCCGTACAACGTCCCGTCATGCTGACGTCATCAGCACTTTTTTGGCGCGAAGGAGCAAAAATCGCACTTCGGAGCCCCGGAATCAGTTTCTGAGGCAGTTTTTGATGAGCGATTTGCTCATTGCTAGATTTTTTAGGCCGAAATGGGGAATCTTTAGGGAATCTTTTCATCAGGCAGCCCTCAGCAAGCCCGAAAGGCGCCGAATGAACCATTTTTCTTCGCGAAGCACTCAGAAAGGAGCAGAAAACAGTTTTGAAGGAAACAGAGGCCGAGCAACGGCCATTAAATGTGATTAGACCCACAGCACGTCAGAGCACCATCCCGATTTATTGCCAAAGAGTATCAGAGGAAGAAGAACAGTGAAAGAGTATCAGCAGAAGATTTTTTAGGGGCTCGAAGCACTGTACATTGATGAGCCCCCTAGAAAGTCAAATCAAGAGGCGTAAGCCCATCCTTGCCCTCAAATCACAGTTAAAGCTTTAAATGCAGACCGACAGCAAAGAAGCAGAAATCCATACACATTTATTGCACAAAACACTGCACCAAGCCGCCAAGGACTACATCATTTACTCAGTTTTGATAAGGCAGCCCTGAGCGCAGCCCGAGATATTTTTTGCATTTATTTCTGGATAGGATTAGGTCAAGTAATCATCTTTCTTTCAGACTTGTTTAGGTCAAATTGTAAAAAAGCAGTGGTAGAGAGTTTTTCCCTATATATACTGCCCTCTACATTGTTACAAGGGTTGGTTAATTGAGAATTTTCACTAGAGACTCGCATTGTATACCTGAGTTTTTCTATAATCAAAGATTGCTGAAAGCTTGGAGAGCAAACTGACTGTTGTAAATGAATGTTTTTGGAGATATGAAGATGGAATTCTTGTGCTGCAGCCTAAAGCAATAAGTGCATCTTACCTCTGTTTATTGTTTACCACTATCTAAATAGCAGAAAGAAAGAATAGCCTAGAATTAGTTTAAATACTCTCTATGCTCAATTTCTGCTATTTCTTTATGTTTTCCTATGAATGAATTGGTTATGAATATGAATTCCTCCTGGCTCATGTTTACCCCGATTCACCTGTGTTTGCCAATTATCTAGGGATTCTTTACTGCCCCTAGGTAGCGCTCTGTTACCTCCTCTGTTAAGCTGATTGAGAGATTCTTAACTGCCTCTCAATACTTAGCATTTCATTCCATCACCTAAACCTGAAACATTGTTTCATGCGCAGCTATCTTGCTCCATTTTCCCTCTGTTGTGACCAAGAAAAAACGCAGCAGCAGTCCCCCTCCTCGACTCCACGCCCAATGGTTTGAAACCCTTAGATTATGCTCTGCCTCTCTACCTGAAAACATCAATTTTCCCACCAAAACAAAACAAAACCATTTGAACTAAATACCTAGCCTAAAATCCCTTTTTCAACAAAGCTAAATCTAAAAGAGAGAGCCCTCTCTGATTGCAGGTTGGCTAGAACCTGCAGTCCAAAGTTGGTTTGTGGTTACCTCGGCCGTATTCCCTTGGGAGTCAAAGGGAACAACCTGAGTGATAACATAATGGCGACTCCACTGGGGAGCAATCATCTGTTTATTCCTGTAAATCCCCAATTTTGACCAGTTTGCCTTTCGCTTAAATCTTTTTTGAAAAATCCAAAAACAAGAAATCAAAATAATCAGAAAAATCTCAAAAAACCTCGTTCCCTGGAGAAGATCTCCCTTTCTTCAGGATTATTTCATGCTTAGATCTGGTCTGTGTTGGTGGGCAGAGATCAGACCCCTCAAAGTTGATATATCCACCTGGCGACTCCACATCATCCTCATAATAAAGACTCCACTGGAGAAATGAACCCAAAAGAAATTTATGAGCAGATCAGGCTTTTGACCTGGATTATTATCCAAGAGGTCATGTTCTTTCTCTTCCATAAAATTTTGCTGTGCATATTGTTTAAATTTGACTTTTATGATTTGCCCTTTGAAAATATTGAAGAAAACCCTCCTTGCACATTAGAACAACAGCCTCTAAATGCTGCTGAAGATCACCTTATAGCCACGGAGGAAACAAGTGTCAAAGCAAATCATCCTATCCCTGTTCATATCAAGCCCAGTCATTTAATCCCCATACACAATCCCGTGCCTCGTAAGGTTCCGGATAGATATAAGCCACTCATTTTGCCTCCCGTGCTAAATCCTCTGCCCAAAAATCATCCCATGTATCTCCCAAGATTTGATGGAGAGAATGGAGTTACTGCCCAAAAGCATGTCCAGGCTTTTGAAGATTATTTAAATATTTTTGAAGTAGAAGATGAGGATGTTAGTATTAGGTTGTTTGCCCTTTCTTTGCAAAGTGAAGTTAGGACTTGGTTTAAAGCATTGCCTGAGGCAAACATCTCAAATCTTAAGCAGCTATTCAAAATCTTCCTTGATAGATGAGTGATCAAAGTCAATTTCCTCATGCTCATAGAAGAATATAATCAGTTAAAAAGGATTCCAAATGAATCTGTTCAGCAATTTTATGACCGATTCAATCAAGTTTATCATTCTATACCATTGAATATAAGACCTCCCCCTGATTTGGCTCTACTGCATTATGTAGCAGCATTTGATCCAGAAATAGAATTTCATCTGAGAGAGAGAAGTCCATCCACTATGCAACAGATGCAGAACATGGCAGTAGATGTAGAGGTTAATTTGAAAGTTAGGGAGAGGAAGTTGAGAGCAGAAAAGGAGGAAAAACTTGATATTTTGGTAAACAAAGCAGAGGAATTAAAGCAGATATTCACAATAGAAGTTGGATGTTTCAAGCACCAGAACAGATCTGTTTTGCAAAAGGAAAGTAATGATATTCATGAACAAACCTGCCACAAAACAGATGACATATTCATACCGCCATACATGATGGAGCAGTCTCCTGATATACTATATGAATATGATAGCTTCTCTTCTTTCAACTGCTTGCCAAAATACGATGAGTATGATGATGATTATGAGCCTAATGACCAAGTTAGCCGCGCAGAGGAGCCATACCTTATTTTGGCAGAAAGCACAGTTCAGGCTCAGCCGCCTAAATCCAATGATCAGCATGCCCAGTTCAGCTATGAAGAAAAGGAGGAAAAGGCAGAAGATTTTAATTCCAACAAAGGAGCCTTACCATTTTGTGTCGAATCTTTTCAGTTTATTAGGGAGAATTATCATACAGTTAATAATCAAATATCATTGTGTTCTGATATTGACCGTCTAGAGGAGAGTCAAATCCTTGCTCCTAATGCATTACATCTAGATTTACAGCCTCAAAGCGCCACTGAATGCCAGATTGAGGAAGACTCAGAAACAACAGCATGTGACCAAATCATCCAAGTAGATCCCCTGCCTGGTGAGTTTCAGCCATCTCAGACCTTTGAAGAAGAAAAAGAACAGTCAGCACAAATCGGTCAAGTGCCATCTCAGCCAGCTTTTCAAGAATTGCAAGTATCATTCCATGCTTTGCATGATCCATCTGATGGCAAGATGTGTAATGGGATAAATCACTACTCTTCTCCGTTAGCAGGCTGCGAGGTTCAATATCAAGTTGTTGATCATCTCCCGATTCCGAAGCATGATAGCTATCCCAAACTTTTGTACAGTTCTTTAAATCAATCCAGCAATGATGTATATATGCTGCAGGACCCTTTTGAACAGTTTCTTAGTTCAGCAAAGAAGGTCAGCAGTTACCTGATCTTCTCAAAAATTTACAAAGCCACATCAGATTACAAGATCTCCATTTCAAGTAACAGCAAACACAAGTAGCAAAGACCATCCATCTTCATAATGCTTCAATGGTTGCATTGGCTGTTTCATTTCACCTAACAGCAAAGTAAGTGCTGGTCAGGGTAGGTAGGTAGGATTAATAAGGCAGCCAACCAAGGAAATTTTGCAGAATACAGCAGCAATTGAATACAAGGCAGTCTGACCTGCTGTTCTTGGCTTTCACAAGGAAAAGCCATCCCCAAGTGGAGCCACTGTTAGCCTCCTGCTGCAGCAGGTGTTCATCTTTCATGATTGACATTTTTACATGCCAAATATGTCATACTTTTGCAGGCTGCAGTGTTCCATATTTCCACAAGCTGACATGAAGTATGCTTAGTTCAAGTGCCGCTGCTGTATTCCAATTTTGATGAGTAGTTCCAGTTTTGAAGAGTTCTCATTTAAGGGATATCAAAATAGTCTAATCTTGGTCTCCCTAGGTTTCAATTTCCTATTTTAGAATATAGAGAATAAAATCTGACCAAACAGTCTAATCTTGGCAGATTTGTAGATAGGTAGAAAATCAAAGGGACCCAACTATTTAATCTGGGCCCTGGCAGAAATAAGTGTAGAGCTAGGTAGGAATCATTCAAAAGAAAAATTGTAAATCTGGGTCTGCAAATCTAAGTGCACCCAAACCAAAAAGAAGAAAAAATGTTAGGTGAGTAGGCCGGGTAGGTAGCTGTGAGGTTGCAGAATGATGATTATGATCAATTTTGTGTTACAAAGTGCTTCATCTTTACAGATCACAGTGCAGGCAGTTTTGCATTCACAAGAGCTCAAAGCTGGGTATTACTAACTCCCCCTTCTTCTAATTCCCCAAGTCACTTACTAACTTCCCAAAGAGGTCAAGATCTGCTTGATTCCTCTTAGTTTCATCATCATCCATATCAGTTGCCTTGGTGAAGATCTGCTTCACTCAAGGATTTTATTTCTTTTCAAACTCTTTTCCCCAAAATTAGCCTAAGGTCCCTGACCTTAGCGCTTGCTGGTCACCTTCATATTAACTACTAACAGTATTATATAACTCCCTATCAGTTTTCCCATTCCCCTACTAAAACTTTGTATATAAAATTCCCCTATGTAAATATCCCCTCCCTGGCAATATAGCCATATTTTTTATAAGTCCGGGAAAGAACAGTCCATCTGGGGCTGCTTTTAGCCCATCCGTGTCCAAGCAGGGATTAATCTGACACCTGGCCAGATTAATAACCTCTCCCCTAGCCCTAAAACCTTCAAAAAACCCTCTTTTTGCCCCCTTACCCTAAGTTTTGGACATAAATTACTAAACCCGTGCGCAAAAACCCATGTTCCACCCCTTTTTCCTAAGTCCTAACTGTAAATACATTAACCCGCGCTCATATTAACCCCAAACCCACTAAACCTAAGTTTCAAACCCCACCGCTGCGCCGTATTAAAAACGGGATATTCCCTGTATATTCCCCCGCCCTGACCCTCCGTTTCTTTGTCCGCCCAGCCAGCCATTAGATCTGGCCCGTCCCAGATCTACGGTGGGCGGGCCTTTTCGCGTGCCAACTGCCCGAGCTTTAGCATCTGGGAGTTCGGCGGTTTTGCCGTCGTACTCCTGCCACACGTCAAGCTCTGGGGTGTGGCGGAGCCCCTCCCCCCAAAACCGCCCAGGCGCTAAGGCGGTGCGCCCAAAACCGCTTACCGCCCTCCCCTGTGACGTAAGCCCCACATCACCCGCTCGCGTCATCCACCTGCGTGGCCTCCTGCCACCGAGTCACCTGCCACGTGGCCTCCTGCCACTGTACATGCCACGTCACCGTCCGTACATGATGACGTCACCCGCTGACGTCATCCTGCCACATCATCATGCTGACATCATCACTGACGTCACCCGCCGTACAATGTCTTGTCATGCTGACGTCATCAGCACTTTTTTGGCGCGAAGGAGCAAAAATCGCACTTCGGAGCCCTGGAATCAGTTTCTGAGGCAGTTTTTGATGAGCGATTCGCTCATCGCTAGATTTTTTAGGCCGAAATGGGGAATCTTTTCATCAGGTAGCCCTCAGCAAGCCCAAAAGGCGTTGAATGAACCATTTTTCTTCGCGAAGCACTCAGAAAGGAGCAGAAAACAGTTTTGAAGGAAACAGAGGCCGAGAAGCGGCCATTAAATGTGATTAGACCCACAGCACGTCAGAGCACCATCCCGATTTATTGCCAAAGAGTATCAGAGGAAGAAGAACAACTAAAGAGTATCAACAGAAGATTTTTTAGGGGCTCGAAGCACCTGTACATTGATGATCCCCCCAGAAAGTCAAATCAAGAGGCATAAGCCCATCCTTGCCCTCAAATCACGGTTAAAGCTTTAAATGTAGACCAACAGCAAAGAAGCAGAAACCCATACACATTTATTGCACAAAACACTGCACCAAGCCGCCAAGGACTGCATCATTTACTCAGTTTTGATAAGGCAGCCCTGAGCGCAGCCCGAGATATTTTTTGCATTTATTTCTTGATAGGATTAGGTAAAGTAATCATCTTTCTTTCAGACCTGTTTAGGTCAAATTGTAAAAAAGCAGTGGTAGAGAGTTTTTCCCTATATATACCGCCCTCTACATTGTTACAAGGGTTGGTTAATTGAGAATTTTCACTAGAGACTCGCATTGTATACCTGAGTTTTTCTATAATCAAAGATTGCTGAAAGCTTGGAGAGCAAACTGACTGTTGTAAATGAATGTTTTTGGAGATATGAAGATGGAATTCTTGTGCTGCAGCCTGAAGCAATAAGTGCATCTTACCTCTGTTTATTGTTTACCACTATCTAAATAGCAGAAAGAAAGAATAGCCTAGAATTAGTTTAAATACTCTCTATGCTCAATTTCTGCTATTTCTTTATGTTTTCCTCTGAATGAATTGGTTATGAATATGAATTCCTCCTGGCTCATGTTTACCCCGATTCACCTGTGTTTGCCAATTATCTAGGGATTCTTTACTACCCCTAGGTAGCGCTCTGTTACCTCCTTTGTTAAGCTGATTGAGAGATTCTTAACTGCCTCTCAATACTTAGCATTTCATTCCATCACCTAAACCTGAAACATTGTTTCATGCGCAGCTATCTTGCTCCATTTTCCCTCTGTTGTGACCAAGAAAAAACGCAGCAGCAGTCCCCCTCCTCGACTCCACGCCCAATGGTTTGAAACCCTTAGATTATGCTGTGCCTCTCTACCTGAAAACATCAATTTTCCCACCAAAACAAAACAAAACCATTTGAACTAAATACCTAGCCTAAAATCCCTTTTTCAACAAAGCTAAATCTAAAAGAGAGAGCTGTTACACTAAAATTTGTCACCATGACTATTTGCAGTTAGTATGGCTCCATCAACTATCATACTATCCTCCTTGGCAAGCCTCATACCTCTGCTCTCCATGTCAAACTTCAAGAAAGAGAGAAAATCATTAAAAATCTATATATCTCTGGGTACGCAGTTTCTCTTAGCCTTACCTGCGTGTACGCACTTCAAGTTCACAATACCTGCGTACTTGTACGCTCTGTATGTAAAGCAATGGGTGCGTACTACTGTAAAGGTCAAAAGGCGCAAGTTTCACTCCAAAAAAGCTACTTGTGGTCATTTCTAGAGCCTTCTAGAAGCTTGTTTGACGTGTATGAAGCGCCTCCAGATGGTTCATGTATCCCTACCAAAGAGGAACTTATCCCATCAAGAGGGGAGCTATCCCATCCAAAGAGGGGCTTATCCCATTGATGGTGGACCTGAATAACTTCCTCTAGAGTACTATAAATACAGGCATTGGGCCAAAGGGAGGGAGGTTGAAAGCTGAACATTCCTAAGGGTAGATGCTGCTGGAATTAGGACTTCCTTGTAGAAGCTTGTGAGGAGAGATTACCATCTTTGCTTGTTTCATTTGGAAGTGGGTGAGCTGATCAGAGTAAAGGAGAACTCTTCTAGACCCTGGGAGGGACCTGCACAACACCAAGGCTCAGGTTGTAATGGTTCCTTTTGTTATCTTTTAATACAAATAAGTCCATTCTTCTCAACAATTTGTTATTTATGAGTTGTTTCATATACTCCTTAGTCTTTATGTTAAATATGTTTTATTTTATGTGATATTCAGGTGCTATTTAATCGTTTGATTGTTAGTGAATGCAGGTTTCGAAGAGAAGGAGGAGCTCATCCGGATCAACGAAGCTGGACTACTACAATAGCGTTGGGTTACAGGTAGGATCTAAAAACTTGATTTCTCATATTGTAAATGCATATTTAGAGAAGGATTGCTCTTCTTTGTCTTGTTTGTCACTAGAAAGTCTTAGGCTTCTAGGGAGGTCGGTTGTGTCCGCACTAACGACTCTTTCCGCATGACAAAATGGTGACTCTGCTGGGGAATCCATGAATGTGTTTGAGTTCTTTTTGATTTGATATTTTGGTCTGAGAAAAATCGCTTGTTTTCTGATTTTTGGCTGTCTAACTGTGTGTTTGGGTGGGTTAGCTTAGAGTCAAATTAGATTTTTATTTTTCTTAGCTTTGCCAGCAGTACGCAGTCTCCGAGTTAGGCACAGTGCGTACTTGTACGCACTGCGTCTTCGTGCACAGGGCGTACCCGCGCCTATGTCAACAGATCACCTGCGTACCCCTGTCAAATTTGAGAAAATTTCATTTTTCCTCTTTTTCCTCTTTAGATTTTGTTTTAAATTTGTTTTTACTGCCTAGATCCATTGGTTTACTGTCAGAGATCTTCACCTGAACTTGTCCCGTTAGTGTCGAGGGTTTTGGTGGAATTCATAGGGATTTTGCCTTAGGGTTTGATTTTTAACTGGTCCTGTAGTGACTTTGGCGTTAGAGATTGTCAAACCTTGGATCTCCTTGGTTTTGTTCAGTCCTCTTAGGAGTCGGGCCTGTCATAGAAGTCACCCTTGTGAGAGACCTACCTTTGTGTCTTCTCTTTGCGAATCTCGAAAAGTTTGTTGGTTAAAGCTTTGAATTTCATCCTTAAAAAAAAAGAACAAAAAGATTTCAATTTTGTTTTTTGATTAGTTTATGATTCTGCATGAACTCATCCTTAGTTGCATTTTGACTAAGTAAAACATCCGGGAATTATCCTTGTAGGCTTTTGTCCTCATTATTTTTTTCTTTTAGGTAAATTTCCTTTTAATTTGCTTTTGAGTGAATTTGATTTGATTGTTTTAGATTTGTTAAATTTGATTTGATAAATAGTTTTACATGCTTTATTAATATAGAAAAAACACAAAAAATTCTTTTGGAAAAAGTTTGCTTTGGTAACATTTGTAGTCTTTTGGAAGAGAAAGGAAATTTCGTGAAGTAATTAGTGGTCATGAGTTGTATGTTTTGAAAAGATAAAGAGATTGTTTCTTTGATTGTCTTTGCCAAGAAAGTTGTTTTCTATAAAATTTGCATTTTCCAACTCTCTTAGCTAGGAGATTCATTGAAAAAGAAAAGTAGTGTAAATCATCTTAGGTGCATCTTTGTAGTGGTTGCGAGTCGAGTCTACACACCACCAGTTTCATCTCCACTACCTTTTGTCTTTAAGGAAAACCATAAAATTAACGCTTAAAGTAAAATCAACTTAGTAACTTTTATTTACTAGGGCTCTGAAACACCAATATAGATCAGGCTAGTGTCTTGGAGTAGGAGAGTAATTAACTCTCCAAGACAACAAAACCAAACAAGTAGCTTATCTTGTGATAGAATAAATCCAATTGTTTCATTTGTACTCTGGGAAAGCTCCTCTTAAAGGAGAAGCACGAGCTCGTGTCCGAACCAGTGAGGGGATCAATCCTCCCTCGTTGGGAACGACGCTAGACACGCACGTATTACAAACGGTAAACCTCGAATTAACCATTGTCGAGGAGCCAGGGGTCACTTGTCGGTAAACCTTGGATTATTGTCAAGGATCCGGCAAGGGGATTGAGCTTGATACTCTGCCCTTGCGTGCTGTCGAAGTGTAGACTGTTCCCCCAGGTGCATTTGTTGCTGTTGGTAACCTTAGTGACCATTATCTTTAGGATTCTATCGAGGTGACAGTGGAGGGAAGATCCCACTGTACCTGGAGCAGACGTCGACTAGACTCACTTGGATTTTCCGGGGGGTTCACTTCACTCGAGACGGTTAAAGTGGAGGAACTTGTGCCGGTCTATTCATTAAGCAGGTTGCCGAGGTAACTGTTCCACCCACCACTTCTGTACTGAATTCGACGATGTTGGGTTTCATCTCCAACTAGTGTTTTTGGTCCGGAAGGCCACTGTTTGTGCTTGGTTTGACGCCCTAGATTCTTTAGGCGTGTGATTCAAATTTGTTTGGTTCTTTAGAGACTTTAGGTGGTTTGCTTTGAGATTTTACTTTGTTTGCGTGTGCAGTAGTTAAAAGTTTTTAACTGTGGCGGAATTACCGAGACAGTCCCGTCGACTTCGGGGCAAGTCTCCTGAGGTTGTTTCCGTGGCCGAATTGTTGAGGAAATCCCATAGACTTCGGGGTGAACCTCCTCAAGATGTCCCAAGTCATTACGAAGGTTTAAAGGTCCTTGTAACTCCTAGTGGCAGTAAAGTAGGTTCACCTGAAGAATGAGAATCGTCGTTGGTAGTCCATCCAGATTACCAAGTTCTAGAAACAGGTTATAATCCCAAAGCAGTTGCAGTTTCCGAGCTTGCTGGTAGTTTTTCATCTACTAGTGATATAGGCGAAGAACCTGAAGTATCTGAACCTGTTACTCCAACTTCTAGTGCACCTGATTCACCTAGGGTAGAAAGAGTCATTACCGAAAATCTTCCTGCTGGTTTGATAGCTATTGAAGAACTTGCTCTAGAGGAAGAAGTAGGCGTATCTATCCTTGAAGATCAACCTACTATTGATCTCAGAGAGCGTGAATCTATCTTTTACAGTCCTCCTAGAAGTACTACTTGGTACCTTTCGTTAACCAATTATTTAGACAACTCAGGGATAGGTTTTTCTCCACCTCGAACTCCTTTTCCACCTGGAGGTATTTATACTCCTGTAAATATGTCTGGTCAGTCGTCCGTGTTCACTCAATCTCCTGAATCTTTCTTGTACGGCGGTCCTTCTGTTCCCTCTGGGTATCAGTCATTGTCTGGTACTTTTGCGGGCGCATCTCCTCAGCCCGTTGAACATGGGTTATTAACTGGAAACAATGGTAATAGACCGTTAGGTGTAGGAGACATTTATATGATGTCAGGTTCAGTTCCCGGTTCTCAACCTCAAGGTGGCCAATTACCGCCTGGGGGTCAGCCTCAAGTAACGCCTGGGGGGCAACCTCAAGGTACACAAGTTGCGTCTGGGGGGCAACCTCAAGGACAGTATGTACCCATAGTACAATACATTCCTCAAGGTCAACCCCAGCCTCAATATGTACCCCAGGGTCAACCTCAGTATCAATATTTACCTCAAGGGTATCAACCTCAAGGTCAAGGTCAACCCCAGTATCAGTATTTACCTCAAGGGTATCAACCTCAAGGTCAATACTCGAGTCAAGGTTATCAACCACCTCAAGGTCAATCATATGTTCAAGGTATGGGAACTGTGCCTTTCAGTTATCAATCCTACCCTCAATCCGGTTATGGATCTCAATATCCTCAACCTGTCATGGGTCAATACCCTGGAATGAACATAGTGTGGAATCCATCGCAAGGTCAACAAGTGTTGTAGCCAAACGTATAGTTGTCATCTCAAGCTGGACAATCCTTAGTTGCTGGTCCATCCCAGCAACCAGTCCAGTCTAATGTTCAAACTTCTGTACCTTCGGTAGTTACTTAGTCGCCAATTGCACCTAGCACTCCATCTCAAACGACTGCTGCAACTACCGCAACATCTGCTCCTTCCACCACACTTACTTCTGGAGTATCGACAACTCCAGTTTCTACTGTCTCTGCAACTACTCCTCAGACATCTTTACCATTGTCTGGATCTACGATTCAAACTATGGTTCAGATGCCTGTAGGACAGCCTGGTTTAAGTACGGTTGTCACTAGTCAACCACAATTCGCTTATCAACCGTACCAGGGACAGTACCAATACGGGCCTGCTGTCCAACAGCCGGTTTACCAGTATCAACCGTATCCTGGGTACACTTATCAACAACCTCAGCAACCCCAGTACGGTCCGGTTAATCCTGGTTTTCCAGGAGGATATAATATCCCGAATGCGATTCCTATTCCAAGTAATCCTGGATATCCTCCTCCTGGGACTGGTCTTGTGACCCAGAGTTTTAGGGATCCGAATCGGCAGTTACCGTTTATCGCAACTTTGGATTTACCAGACTTGTCGCGCCTAACGAACGATCCAATACAATATCTTCCGTTCTGGCCGCCAATGCCAAATAATTTGCTCAGCAATATACCCAAGTTCGAAGGTAAGTCTGGAGAGGATCCATCCAATCATGTGATGACTTACCACCTCTGGTGTGCTTCAAATTCCATCTCGGATGATTCGATCCGCTTACGTCTTTTCCAGCGTACGCTCATTGGTCTCGCGGCCAAGTGGTACTTTGAGTTACCACGGTCCTCTTTTTATAATTTCAGCCAGCTAGCTACCTCGTTCCTAACTCATTTTCAGTTGCCGGTCAGATACGATAATGGTACTGAGCTATTAACTTCATTAAAACAATCGACGTCCACTTATATTTCCGATCATATCCATGAATGGAGACGTCGAAGGCGTTTAGTGAAAGTTTTTATCCCGGACCAAATCCTAGCTGAATGGTTTGTTAAATCATTATTACCGAAGATTACTGAAGACGTAGCTAAGGCCGGAGTAGTTACTGAGGAGCAAGTCATTTCTCAAGCCCAGTACCTTGACTTAGTTTACACTCAGTCGGGTACGTTGCACGAGAAGATCCCAGATCTTCCTAAGTCGAATCAAATCGTTGCTGCTCCTTCGGGATCTCATGTTGCTGATGGTATGATTGGTACGGTAAATACTAAAAGCAAGAAGAAATCTTCAAAGAATTCTTCGCCCATTATAACCTTACCAGATTCCCCGACAGGAGAGTCTTCTCCTGAAATTTCCGCCGATATTCACGCTGTAGAGTTATCTACGGCTAAATCAAAAAACGGTGGGAAGAAGAAAGGCAAGCAGAAGGATAAAGCAGATAAGGCTCCAAAGGAGAAAAAAGAGAAGTCGGAATCTAATGACGAAAAGCGCAAACCTCGCTATCCTTGTTTAATTTGTGAAGAAGATCATTTCACAAGAGATTGCCCTCATCGGGCAGAGGTTGTGAAAATCGTTAAAGGTTCCCCAACTCCTGCTGTTTTGAAAGATCCATTTCCAAAGCAGGAGAGTAAAATGATAGGTTCTTCCTCGAGTGCCAGTGAAGAACCCATATTGATGATGTCTCATGTACGGATTGCGACTCGATCGCAAGATTACGGTAGTAAGAGTCCTGTTGATGGCAAAGAAGCAGAATCTTCTCATTCTAATCCATCAACCTCAGCTCCCGGTTCCGATCCACTACAGATCGAGAAACCTAACCCGGACTTGGTAATCAAACCGCCCGCCAAGGGTATACTTCGAAAGTCTGCTTTCAATCCACATGCGAGAGCAGCTCAGAATTATAACATTGTTGAGGATCTAGCTGTTTCACCCTCAGCAATGTCGGCTTTGGAAGTGCTGCAATCATGTCCAGCACAACGAAAATTACTCTTGTCGGCTATAGGAGCTGTTGATATTCAGGACCCGAACCTGATAATCTTTGATCTAGAAAATAGTACACCGCGTCTCCCTCATCAGATGGCTTTCCAGATCCCAGTGATAGTAAAAAACAGGCCTATTCATCGGACTGTAATTGATGAAGGAGCTTCTACGTGTATTATGTCGATTCAGTTTTGGAGATCGCTTGGTTCTCCTTCACTGAACCAATCCCCGACGATTCTTAAGGCCTTTGATGGCCGTGGGTTCCATCCGTTTGGCATTCTACAGGATTTGCCTATAGGGGTTGAAGGAAAAACCGTTAGTCTGGATGTGGAGGTGGTTGATGCCCCTCTAGACTACAACCTTCTTTTGGGTCGCAGTTGGTCTTACGCTATGACAGCGGTCATGTCATCGGTCTTCAGAGTTATAAAGTTTCCACACAATGGTAAGATCGTGACGATAGACCAGCTGGCTTACTTTTCATCCGACCCAGCCTCTTCAGAGAGTATCCAGCATGTCGGTAAAACGACTATCCCTTACAAGGATGTTGGTGTAGGATTAGTTAAAGATTCCGGTTTACTGGGAACTTTTCCTTTCCCTCCAATCAACGCAGATCCTTCATTTGCTTTCATTCATATGATTACTTCAGACACTATTATTTACGATGATCCTTGGATTGTCCCATCTGAATCTGAGATAGACTCATTCGGTGATGCCATGCCTTTGAGTCCATATGAAATTTCTTATGAAGCCATGCAGTCTTTTACCGACTCGCGTTCAACCCAAATCGACCAAATGAATGTGGTCCGTGAGGAATCACTTTTCACATCAACCTCAGAACGGATAACAATTCCTGAAGTTGTCTCATCTGACAAACAGCTTCGCGAAGTCCTAAGTGTAGACGATCTACCATGGGAAGATCTTCATCATAGATCTTCGTTTTTACCTGAGGGTGATGACTTTGAAAATGATTTTTCATCAATTTTTACAGCTGAATATGTCAAGGACGCTCAAAATCCCATGAAACTTCCCGATTCAGAGTTGAATTTGGGAAACATTTCCCAAACTATTGCCATTGACATTTCAGTCAAAACCAGAATTATTGAGAACATTCATATAGGTGCCTCGTGTACAGATGACGAAATTCAAACATACAAGGTCCTATTTCAAGAATTCCGCGACGTGTTTGCCTGGTACTATGAGGAAATGCCAGGAATTGATCCCTCCATTGTTGTTCATGAGATTAAGACCTACCCGGACGCTAAACCCGTTCGGAAACGTCTGCGTCAGATACACCCTAGGAAAGCAGCTGCGATTAAAGCAGAAGTCGAAAAGCTATTGAAAGTAGGTTTCATTTATCCGATCCCGTTAACGGATTGGGTATCGAATATTGTTCCGGTTAACAAAAAACAAGGAACAATAAGAATATGCATCGACTATAGGGATATAAATCGTGCTTGTCCAAAAGACAACTATCCCACGCCCTACATCGATCAAATAATTGATGATTGTGCCGGCAGTGAAATATTTTCCTTTATGGACGGTTTTTCCGGTTACAACCAAATCAATATTCTACCTGCCGATCAACCAAAAACGGCTTTCATTTGTCCCTGGGGGACATTTGCTTACTGCAAATTACCTTTTGGACTTAAGAATGCCGGAGCCACTTTCCAACGGGCAATGTCTTACGCGTTTCACGACATCAAACACATTGTGCAACCGTATCTCGATGATTTGCCTGCTCATTCTTTACATCGAGCTGATCACCTTGTCCACTTACGTGCTATTTTTATGAGGTGTTGGCATTATCGAATTCGGTTGAACCCACACAAATGTGTCTTCTGCATAGAAGTGGGACGATTGCTAGGATTTGTCGTTTCAAAAGCCGGTATCCGCGTCGATCCCTCGAAGGTCGAAGCTATCATCAAATTGCCTCCTCCTTCAAGTTTGCGCCAACTCCAAAGTTTGCAGGGGAAAGCAAACTTTTTACGTCGATTCATTCCTAACTACGCCGAGGTTACAAAGGGTTTCACCCGGTTGTTGAAACAAAATGATCAATTCTCTTGGGATGAGATAGCTCAGAAATCTTTTGATGCACTTAAGCACGCGTTGACCCATGCACCGTTGCTGCATCCTCCCAACTACAACCAGGACTACTTTTTGTATCTCGCCGCCTCCCACTCCACCATTGGAATGGTCTTAGTTCAGGAAGACGAATTCGGAACAGAACATGTGATATATTACCTCAGTCGGACGTTGAATCCAACCGAGCTAAAGTACTCGCATGTGGAAAAGTTGGCACTGGTAGCCGTTCAAGCTGTCCAGCGATTTCGTCACTACATTCTTCTCCGTAAAACTACAGTGATTCTGGATTGCAACCCTATGATATATATTCTCACTAAACAATTGCTAGGGGGCAAGTACTCCAAATGGATTGTTATCCTGCAGGAGTTCGATTTGGAGTTCGAGAAGTCCAAGTCTAAGAAATCCTTAGTCTTTGCAGAGTTAATGTGTGATTTCCCACGTGCTGACACAGAAACAGTGGCAGAGGAGCCCATTGCGGACGAATCTTTGTTTCTTATCAGCACTTTAGATCAGTGGTATGGGGATATAATTGTCTATCTCTAGACCCAATCCTTTCGGCCCGAAATCTCAAAGTTGGAGCGTCGGAAAATTCGATTCCAGTCTCAACAATACAAAATCATTGGAGATACTCTTTATCGTCGTGGGGCGGATTTGATTTTTCGACGTTGCTTAACTCATGAGGAAGCAGAGAGGGTTTTGAATGACTATCACTCTGGAGCGTGTGGCGGTCATATGTCTGGGTATGCCACAGCCCAAAAGATATTGCGCGCTGGCTATTTTTGGCCATCCTTGTTTAAAGACTGTATTATTGCGGTCCGAAAATGCCACAACTGTCAGGTGTTTGATCGAAAGATGCGCGCGCCACCTGCTCCTCTCCACCCTATACTTGTCGTTGGTCCTTTCGCCAAATGGGGTATCGACTTTATTACTTGTAACCCTCACTCGGTCGGGGGGCATGCGTATGTCATCCTTGCGGTTGATTATTTTACTAAGTGGGCCGAGGCGATGCCTACATTCGAGGCAGACAGCAAGACAGCAGCAATTTTCGTATTCAATCACATTATTGCTAGGTTTGGTGTCCCACAAGCGATAATCACTGACCATGGGCGCCATTTTCGAAACATTATGATGACAGAACTTACAGCCAAGCTTGGTTTACGTCATGATAGTTCTACTCCTTATTATCCCCAAGCGAATGGTCTGGTTGAGTCTATCAACAAAGTTCTAGTTATCATGATCCGACGGATCATTAGTATTCATCGGTCGAATTGGCACAACATGTTATTTTCAGCACCTTGGGCATACCGAACCTCAGTGAAAACATCAACAGGGTTCACTCCTTTCCAACTAGTTTATGGTTTGGAAGCCGTGCTACCCATTGAATGCGAAATCCCGTCACTGCAAATGGCCATCGAATTACTTCCAGCTACTTCCGAAGAGGAGAAGCGTCTGTTATACTTAGCTAAATTAGATGAGACTCGACGTGAAGCTGCTTTAGCAATCGAGACTCACGCGAAACGAATGAAAGCTCAGTATGATCAGAATGTGACCCCTAGAAATTTTTCGGAAGGAGACCTAGTGTTGTTATATGATCAAGCTAATGATAAGTTAGGTGCTGGAAAATTCGTTCCTATGTGGCATGGGCCCTACATTGTTAAGCGCAAGCTAGCAAAAGGGGCCTATGAGCTGGTAGACTTTGACGGGGACTCTTTGGGTAAACCCAGAAATGGACTTTACCTAAAGAGGTATTATGCTTAAATGTCGGGTATGGAGATTTTAGTTAGGTTAGTTTTTTCTTTCTAGCTGGTATGTGTGCTTAGTTTAGACTGTGTGTTTGGTTTAGACAAGTGTGCTTAGTTTAGAGAGTGTGTTTTTTCTTTCTGGCTTATCTTGGTTTTACTCTTGATATTGCAGATGTCGACGCCTCTCCAAACGTACATTGGATTTGCTGATGGTGCTTGTCGTAGTAAACGGAATATCTCTTCCGCAGCTTGGGTTATCTATTCGCCCTCTGACGAGTTAGTTTCTATGCATGGGGTGAGCCTCGGTCAAACAACAAACAACATTGCAGAATACAGTGCAGTGATTGAATTATTATCTGAATCTATTTCATTTGGGATTCGGAGTTTGATAGTGAGGTTAGATTCTGAACTCGTTGTATTACAGCTTAATAGAGTCTATGCCATTAGAAATCCAGTGTTATTAAGATTGTTTTTGTGGGTGCGTCTCTTGGAACGTGAATTTGATTACATTGAATATCAGCATATTCCAAGGTCTTTAAAGACATTAGCAGATGCAATGGCATCTCGAATGTTAAATAGACATTTGTAACAATCATAAATGTAAATTTATAAACATTTCATCACACATGTTTAACAAAATAAGCCAGTAATAATGATATATATAGATAGGAGTGTGTCAAAAAATATACATCGCCTTCGATCATAGGTTGAAAGACACCTTATGATCGGCAAAAATGATAAGTACAAAAATCAAAATGTCACATGTGTCTACAAATGACCATCCAATCACTAGTGGTGCTCTCTATACGACACCACTGCACGGGCTACTCTACACAAAAACCTCCTAAAAGGTCCTGGGACTGCGACTACGTAGCGCTAAATTCTGATAGGAATATCATCTATAGTAGTCTCTGGTATACCTGCCGTCAGACGCTCTAGATCATGCTCCAACTCAGCTAGTGTCTCTGCAGCCGCGTCCTGTGGGGCCGGTGCCGGTGCAGCTGGATGTCTCCTCTCAAAAGCCCGGAGATTGGCTGGACGCCGTGGGCCTACATTTTCATTTTGAAAATTTTTGCTGTCAGCTTTGAGACGATATAAAAAAAAAAAAAACAAAACAAAACAAAAATAGATAATTTAAAAACTTGTGAAAAATGAAGTACCTCTGTCGTCCCATTGTTCTCCCTGTGGAAGAACCATGTCCGGATCATTGCAAAAATCCATTCCGGCATAAGGAAAATCCTGAATCGCAAAGACCTGGCTCTCCAACCAGTGAAAGTAACCCGTAGGAAATCGGACAACTCCCGCTCCCTCATCAGGATGCCAGGCCATTACCGAAACCCACCGCGTCAACTTAGGCTCCCGAGGAGGCCCAACTGGAACAGTAAGATGCTGAGGGATTAGCATTGGAACTCTCTCTAGGGCAAAGCTCACAACTAAAGGCCCATATCCAAAGGTCTTCAATTGTCCGTTCTTTGCCCTAGTCAGTTGGCCTTTCATATTGGCCAGCACAGCATCGCACCAGTTGAAAATGGTGCCTCGGAAGCAATCTATAGCCATCCGCATTTGGGAACCAGTGGCTATGTGCAAAGCGGCAGCACCGCAAAGTCTGGTAACTGTAAAGGCAATTACCATAAGTTTAGGTCGGGATATGTATTTGATTTCTATCCCCTTCTCCTGGTTTTGATTGTTGCACCACTCTAGCCGGAGACTAGCAAGGGATTGGCCACCCGGCCTAGTCCCGAATAGAGACAGTTGCTCGCCCCTGTTAGGCAAGCCAGTGAGAAAATATATGTCGGAGGGATCTATCTCGAGCTGGTGTTCTCCGATATAGAAACATTGATCCTGAATGTTCCACCTTTCAACCAGCCACTCTAAGAATGGCACCTGGGCCCTCATGCCAGGTATGGCCCAGTACTTGTAGAGACCGCATGCCTTTAAAGCATCAATAGAAGGTTGATGACCTATTGCGGCCAAATCGACATCTTCGTGTTCTCTTTCGCGCCAATCTAGCATGGTGGATAATCTACACACCAAAAAACATTGATTAGAATTCATTAAATCAAATTTTGATGGTTAGGTTTTGAGTTTGGGTTTTGAAAATCCGCTTTGCGCGGAGTACGCACCCCGTGTTTAGAAAACAGAGCGTGGGTACGCAGCTGTTCTGAAGGTGGGCTGCGTACTCCGACCATTTTCCCATATACGAAAAAGTCGGGGTACGCAGGTCACCCATAGGGCACCTGCGTACCCCGAAAAGTGGACCCTAAAACCGCAAACCCTCCAAAAAATCAAACTAAAACTTAAAATGGAATTCTAAATGGATGAAATTGAAGAGGAGGATGTTGTGAAATACCTGAAAGAGACGACACTCGATTCCGACGGTCGGATTCTCCGCAAATTCCACGGGAAGTTTCTTGTCAAAAGCCCTTTTCTCGCCCTCAACAGTAAAATGGTAAAAATGACATGGTAAAAAGTCTTTTTATAGGTTTTTTTGGATAAATGAATGCTAAGTTTGTTTATTTTTTACCATGAAAAGATATTTTTCAATGTATTTTTTGCCCATCTTAAACAGGTATGAGTAATGTGTTGTTTTTGTGTAGGACAAAAGGACTTTAGGATAAAATCATCATTTTTCACGAACCAAGACATCATAGTCATCTTTTAAGCCCTTTTCTGACTCCTAAAACATGAAAAGATTGCCGAGCGTTTCTTTTACACTCGTTAAAATGGAATTAAAAGACGGTCCTCTTATAGCCCTTTTCTGACCGTAAAAACAAGAAAAGATTGCCAGATTTTTGTCGTTTCAAATTCGATACTGGAAATAGAACGACATGCCTCTGATCGCTTTTTACTTTTCAGGTCAAAGGCATTAATCATGAAAGTACTCCTTGGTCGCAAGATCAAGCGGTTCTCTCAGGTATTATTTTATACTTTTTCGGGCTTGGGAGACACAAATTTACGAAAAAGTTCACCTTGGAGTCTTCTTTAGTTTTTTCAGACTCTCTAAAATTGAAAAACGCCGAGTTTCTCATATACTGGACTCGTTAAAATTTCACAGTAAAGGACCTGTTCGATTACAAACAGGAATGGACCACTCCTTCTTAGGGTCCGAATCTAAACTAAGTTGGACTCATCCGAAGGATGAGCTTATAATAAAGCATATGTTATCCTCCTCAAGCTTGTAAAAAATAAAGAGGTACTTGCCAGAAATGGTGGGGGAAAAGAGAGAAGAATGAACCTATTTGTTATCCTTTGTCTCAAAAGAAGCCTTATTACCACTCTTGAACACGACACTTTCATTCACCTGGGTTTTGCCTCACAGTTGATCAAACCACATTGAAAGTCTTTAGCCGGGTATTAACTTTGGGTCAAATGTCACCAAGCCATCTGTCGTGTCGTTATGTGTTCAAGAGGTCTCTGCAATAAACATTCATCTGCAAAATACTCGTCATCCATTTTGACCATCCCTGAGTCAGTCCTTACAGCTATATTTCTTCAACTTGATCTATGATTTCGTGTTGTGGGATTGCCTGCAACGAGTCGCTTTCTATCGACATCAGCACATTATATAGAAAGATGACCTAGGAATCGTCAGTACCTTGAAGTCTGCATGCATCAATGGCAGGTTTCTCACCTTTGACGACAGTTTACATCATTGACTTTCGATCGAAGGATTCCGTGAAATGTTCGACTTCAACTCATTCATTCACATCTCATGGATTGTACTGGGTACTTTGAGAACCATTGACATCACTGGTGGTCTCTCTCACGCTTGTTAACAGTTTACATCATTGACTGGTAATCAAGTGGTTTCTACCATGTTCGACATCAACTCATTTATTCACATGGATAGAATCGTACCTGTTCGGGAAGTAGAAACGAAGACCCTGGATCTAGTTTCCACCATCCAGGCTTCTAGGAGTTTTGTATTCATTGTACAGTAGACTAATCATAAACAGATGGCTGCGTCCATACTGTGTCTACAAAAGTCTATGATTATGATGTACTGCAGAATCATTCCTGTATCAGAGCAGTAGATAGTCAATTAGTTAAAGTTTTCAATCTGAGTATGGGAATGCCTACCTCAGCGATGATATCATCTTATATATGTATTTTGTGTTGAATATTTGCAGGTTCCGACTGGGCTCTCCACAAGATAATCCTTGAAATGATAAAGTGCTTCACCCTTCCTAGATGATATGAAACCCTTATCTACTACAGGCTTCACACTTTAGGGGGCAATCTGTTACACTAAAATTTGTCACCATGACTATTTGTAGTTAGTATGGCTCCATCAACTGTCATACTATCCTCCTTGGCAAGCCTCATACCTCTGCTCTCCATGTCAAACTTCAAGAAAGAGAGAAAATCATTAAAAATCTATATATCTCTGGGTACGCAGTTTCTCTTAGCCTTACCTGCGTGTACGCACTTCAAGTTCACAATACCTGCGTACTTGTACGCTCTGTATGTAAAGCAATGGGTGCGTACTCCTGTAAAGGTCAAAAGGCGCAAGTTTCACTCCAAAAAAGCTACTTGTGGTCATTTCTAGAGCCTTCTAGAAGCTTGTTTGACGTGTATGAAGCGCCTCCAGATGGTTCATGTATCCCTACCAAAGAGGAACTTATCCCATCAAGAGGGGAGCTATCCCATCCAAAGAGGGGCTTATCCCATTGATGGTGGACCTGAATAACTTCCTCTAGAGTACTATAAATACAGGAATTGGGCCAAAGGGAGGGAGGTTGAAAGCTGAACATTCCTAAGGGTAGATGCTGCTGGAATTAGGACTTCCTTGTAGAAGCTTGTGAGGAGAGATTACCATCTTTGCTTGTTTCATTTGGAAGTGGGTGAGCTGATCAGAGTAAAGGAGAACTCTTTTGGACCCTGGGAGGGACCTGCACAACACCAAGGCTCAGGTTGTAATGGTTCCTTTTGTTACCTTTTAATACAAATAAGTCCATTCTTC
The DNA here is from genome assembly GCA_031772625.1 of Pinus tabuliformis. Lineage (NCBI taxonomy): Eukaryota > Viridiplantae > Streptophyta > Pinopsida > Pinales > Pinaceae > Pinus > Pinus tabuliformis. The sequence continues at coordinate 78,184,596 of CM062812.1, forward strand.
TCAACAATTTGTTATTTATGAGTTGTTTCATATACTCCTTGGTCTTTATGTTAAATATGTTTTATTTTATGTGATATTCAGGTGCTATTTAATCGTTTGATTGTTAGTGAATGCAGGTTTCGAAGAGAAGGAGGAGCTCATCCGGATCAACGAAGCTGGACTACTACAACAACGTTGGGTTACAGGTAGGATCTAAACACTTGATTTCTCATATTGTAAATGCATATTTAGAGAAGGATTGCTCTTCTTTGTCTTGTTTGTCACTAGAAATTCTTAGGCTTCTAGGGAGGTCGGTTGTGTCCGCACTAACGACTCTTTCCGCATGACAAGAGCCCTCTCTGATTGCAGGTTGGGTAGAACCTGCAGTCCAAAGTTGGTCTGTGGTTACTTCGGCCGTATTCCCTTGGGAGTCAAAGGGAACAACTTGAGTGATAACACTTCCATCATGAGGATAAAGAGAAATGGAGAGAGTGGGTCTCCCTGCCTGAGGCCTATGGAAGGAGAAAATATCTCTGAGGGTGATCTATTCACTAGAATAGAAAAACTAGAAGAAGTGACCAGAGCCATAACCCATCTGACCCAGTTGCGATCAAATCCAAAAGCAGTAAGGATCTTCTTGATATAAAGCCAGTTCACCTTGTCATATGCTTTTGCAATATCTAATTGCATGATCATACTAGCTTGCCTTTTGCTAGTAAGCGTATGAACCACCTCGTGGGCTTGAATAATATTGTTTAGGATTTGTCTTCCTTCCACATAACCAGATTGTTCCCCAAAAATTAAAGCCGGAAGAAGAGGTTTGAGTCTGATAGCCAAAATCTTGGAAATAATTTTGTAAACAACATTGCATAAAGCAATGGGTCTAAACTTATCAGGAGTCAGGGCTGAGTCCTGTTTGGGGATCAGAGAGATGAAGGAGGTGTTGAGGGCTTTTAGAATGGTCCTATTTCTTCTAGAGTCCTCTATAACATTTAGAATATCCTGTTTGACAACATTCCAGCAGGCCTTGAAAAAGTCCACATTAAACCCATCTGGACCTGGAGCTTTACCATTCTGCATATCCTTGATAACCTCACTGACTTCTTCTTCGGATACAGGTTTATTTAGGTTAAAATTATCCTCTCTAGACACTATTTTAGGGATATATTTTGTAATTTCCTTTATGCATTGTTCTCTGTCTAGATTATTTTCCTTTGTGATGCCTTTGAAATGTTGTACCAGCACAGCTTCGATATTCTTATGAGAGGTCTGAAGCTCCCCATTCTCATTCAATATCGAAGAGATTCTATTGTGCACTCTATTGGCCATGGTAGATCTATGGAAAAATTTGGTGTTTCGTTCACCTTCTTTGAGCCATTGAACTCTAGACTTTTGTCTCCAAAAGATTTCCTCTTGTTTTCATAAATTCTCCCATTCTTGATTGTGTTTTTCAGCTTGTTCACTTTTGACTCTATCAAAACCATCTCTGATCAGTGCTTGGTTTAGTTCCTGTAGTTTAATTTCCACTGATTTTTTATCTACAAAAATATTTCCAAACTCCCTCTTGTTCCAATCTTTGAGTTTGAGTTTTATGTACTTTAGTCTTTTATGGAGGAGGAACATTTTGGTGCCATGGATCTGCAAATCTTCTGACCACCATTTTTCAATGTTGCTGATGAAATCTGGGTGGGAGAGCCAGATGTTCTCAAATCTGAAGGGTCTATTCCTGGGAGAATCGATCCCTTTGATCTCTAGTTGAATTGGCCAGTGATCAGAGCCTCCATATGGGAGCACATTGGCAGTTATTTCTTTATTAGTGAGCATCAGCTCCTCTAAGATCAAAAATCTGTCTAACTTGGAGGCAACCTGGGCATCACCTCCTCTTTTGTTATTCCAAGTAAAAAGACCGTTGTGCATTTTAGAGTCAACCAGTTTCATATCTTCTATGAATGATTGGAACACCACTGAATCTTTGCTTAGCAACCTGGTCCCTCCTTTTTTTTCTGAAAGAGATTTTATCATGTTGAAATCTCCTCCCATGATCCAAGGGATTTCATTGTGTCTACTTCTGAGATCAACCAAGGAGTCAAGAAATTTGAGTTTCTCATCTATTCGTTGAGGCCCATAAACATTCATAACCAGGAAGGTGTCTGACATCCCCACTGGATTGATGATAACTGAAAGATAATTTCTTGATGCCTCCGCATCTATTATGCTGACTTTTTGGGGGTTCCATAGAGTGAGAATTCCCCCAGCTGAGTTCTCTGCTTTAACTTCTAGAAACTCAAATCTGATAAGCCATTTGCTATGGATTTGTTTTAATTTCTGAATGGAGCATTTTGTTTCTTGAATGAAGATTATGTCTGGCAATGCTTGCTTCATTATGTTACTTAGCATTCTTTGTTTTCTTTTACTTCCTAGACCTCTGATATTTGAAGATATGAACTTCATAATTAAATATTTGTAAAGGAGTAACTGGTTAGATCTTTCATCCTACCGGAATCTATCATTAGCTTTCCACACTCCATCAGGAGCTCATTTTGCTTTTTCCTACCCCTCTTCTTTCCTGGATTTCTGGTAGCTAATCCTGGAGTTGATTTCATTGTTTTCACCCCTCTGTGCTCCTATTTGTGAATGTTTTTACCTTTATCCAGTCCTTTTTCTTGCGTTTTCCATAAAAACAACTGTTGTATCCTGTTGCATTCTTCTTGAGGTAGTGATTCTAATCCTCCTTTGGTTCCTTGCATCAGGAAACCTTCCAGATCTAGGTGTTCTTTGTCAAGTATTTCTTGTAGTTCATGATCTTCTAGATCTGTTTCACTTTGGGTCATTTCCTGGTCCATCTCCATTTCTGTTTCACTTATCATCACTTCTTTTTGAGAACCACTCTCTTGGGATTGTTTATTTTCCTCTTCTTTTTCTTTATTATTAGAACCTTCCTTCTGATATTGGTTTTCTCTTGTGTTTTCTTCATTCTCTTCCAACACTTGGAACTTGTTCTGACTGACCTTCTACCCCTCGTTATATTGTTGCTTCATCCCCTTTTTCCCCCTCTTCCTTTACTTGCCACTTTCTGAAAGCTTTCTATGTCCTTCGTTGTATTAAGTTTATCTTTGTTGTCTGCTTTACTGAGAGGGCAGTCCCTAAACAGATGTCCATGTTCATGGCACCTACAACATCTAAAGGGGATATGCTCGTAGTCCACTGTCTGCACCCACTCCTCATCAAAAACTTCCAGGATAACTTCATCTGGAAGCGCTCCTGATAGATCCATTTCCACACATATCCTTGCAAAGGAGGTGTATTTTCCTCTTCTTATGGCTTCAGAAGCTTTGACAAAATGCCCTAGTTTATTTCCAATGGCAGCTAGTGATTCAGTTTGTCAATAATCAAGAGGTAGAGAATAGAACCTTACCCATACTAGAATCGAAGAGAAAGTCTCCCGCTCTGGGACAAAGTTCATCCTCCATGGCCTCATATAGAGACCCGTTGCTGCAAAAAAGTAGGGTCCTCCTTTGAATATTCTGTCTTTGTCTTTGATGTTTGAGAACACCACCGTGAAAAACCCTTTTGACCCAAGATTTAGGTTAATGCTTCCTTTGGGTTTCTAGTGATACTTGATCCACGTCTGTAAAGCTTTTTTATTGGGCCATAGTCCCATGAATTTATAGATAATGGCGTAGGTCCCCATGTGTTCCCTGTGTGCTTGCAGAGCAGGATCATTTAATATTACTCTAGGAGAGATTTCTGCTTTTGGTTTACATGGTCCTTTTTGTTTTTTGTCTCTTGAACCCTGAAGTTTGTCTTCTTCCTCTTTGTCCTTTGTGCAACTGTTTTCCTTGGTTTTGGTCCCATCTTCTTCCTTCTCATTATCCCCGTTCCTGCCATTCGTACAACCTTTGTTATTCCCCATCAGTGATTTACTTCTGCTGGCAACTGCGTCTTTGTAGGAGGGAACCGAGCTCCCTCCTCTGCCACTCTCCATTGGAGACGAACTCTTTTGATTTCTGTAACCCTATCCATTCCGCTTCAGCTCTCCCCTATGCTGAGATTCTTTTCACTAGACGATTTACAATCTCTGATATATGGGATAATGTTGTCTTTAACAGGCATCTTCAATAAGACATTCTCCTTATTCTCCCTTTTATTCCAATCTTATATCAGTGTTGTCGTACCACCTGCCGAAATGGTCAGCTTCTTCTCATTGTCATTGATGATCGACCATGGGCTCGATCCTTTAAGAAACGTTTCTAGCTTGAATTTCCAATTGGTATAATTGGTCCCATCGAGTTCATTAGTCTCGTTCAGATAATCTTTTGTGAAATTGTTCATTTTCGACTAATCAGATTCCAGATCCCTCCATCTCCAGTCGATTATAACCAAGTGAACGATTACAAGCTACAGTAAAAGAATTAATCTCAACACATGCCAGAACCTTTGAATCAATCATAGATCGGCCACCAATCTACCAAAATCTCTGTGTCTGCAACTCAGATCCACCACCAAACTAGCATGATCTCATGCACAAAACCATAAAAACACATCAACGCTCCTTCACACTGAAAACCCGTGATTTTTTGGTTCGATGATCAAAATCACTCTAAGGAAAGGTAGTTCATCACGGGTTCGACCCCAAAATCCATAATGATCATCACTTTTGTTACACCAAAAATTGCGATGATCGCCTTGTGATCAGCTCGAGATACATTAAGACCTGTGGGAAAGAAAATTTCTCCTGTGAGTAAGGTATGTCACTCTCAACTACCTAGACTCTGAAACTGTGAGAACTAAGACTCCTATGTTGCCACTAGGGTGCTGTAGCCATGAAGTCTCTGTAGCCACTAGGCCTCTAATGTAGCCAATAAGGCTCTGTAGGTAAATCAAGCTCACCAGATTTGAGCTCTCATACCATGTTAGAAAACTGGAATGAAAATAAATGAATTGAATTAACGAGTAGTTCACGGGTGAGCAAGCTACACCTGGAGGCTGTAGAAACTAGAGCGTACACTCTCCTATCAATTAATCAAAGATGATTCAATAACTACATCACAACAGAATAGGGAGGTGAGAATAAAATCCTACAACCTAGGAACTAATCCTAACTTAAGGAGTTACATTACAACCATGTAACCATTTCTCCATTAATACAATATAATATTATTTATTTTCAACTTAATTGTCACATTATATGAACATATTCTTATTTCAATAAGGAACAATTAGCATAATCTAACTAGGTTGATCCAAGGGCATCTACTAGCCAAACACATGATTGACAATTATAGGTCAATAAATTTATTCGAGGATGTTGGTTTCATTAATTTTCAGTTAGTTTGTAATATCTAATTTTCCTAAGTTGTGATACCTATAAGGTCTTTATATAGTTAATAGGTTGTGATCAGTGTCATTTGCTTGCTATGTAATAGACTAGATTTGTAAATTTAGTAAATTGTTGGGATTGAGATGTGAGGATTGATATGAGAGTATTTTCTTATGTAATTGAGAAAATTAGATAGTGGAAGAGGGCATACCTGTGACAATGAGAGAGAGATAGAGTGATGAGGTCATAGAAGACCAAGAGGATGATTGTGCATGCACTACTGCATACTTTGTAATCATCCATTTTTTCTTTAATTCAATGGAGTTGAATTCCACTATGTTCCTTTTAATTGTGTGACAATTGTGATACTAGGGTGTTGAAACAAAATTGATATTTGTATATTTTATTGTAAGAGAAGTGTAAAGTGTAGGAGAACCAGTCATGTTCCAAGGATGGGATTGAACTTGAGTTTTAATGATTTGATGCAGAGGTGTGCCATAGAAGAGATGAACATCACATAACAGAGAATTCTAATAAACTAGTGAAATCCAATGAGTTGACTATTTTTTGTCAATTGAGAATTCCTTTTAATTATGTGACAATTGTGGTAGTCAAGTGCTAAACCAGATCAATTGTGTATTTTATTCTAGGAGAAGTGGTTAATTTAGGAGAACCAGTCGTGGTTCCAGGGATGGGATCCAACTTGAGGTTTAAGGATTTGATGTAGAGGAGTGCCATGGAAGAGAGGAAACATCACATAATAAAGAATTATAATAAACAAGCAAAATCCAATGATTGAGTAAGTCTTGTCCATTAATAGAGACAAATTGTTAACTCACACTTGACATTTGTCATATTGGGCATCGCCTTAATAGAATTTCTTGCAAGAACTTCTCTTTCAAAACTCTCAATACCTGAAACCTCTTCATGTTTGATAGCCTAATACCTCTACATACTTGATATCCCAATATAACCATTGACTTGACATCTAATAATGCACAGTCACAAGTGCTTAGTCATATGATTTGATGCAGTTTGCATCAAGAGATAAACACTAGGAAATATTAAGGTTTACAGGTGAACAACATTGGCACTATAGTTCAAGGGTTGATCATGTCAAAGGAGTGTTGAGAACCTAAATACAATCAAGAACAAAAGGATATTTAAGCAATGGAGCACATAGAGGTGCACCATGGAGGAGAAGAAACATTGGATAGTAGAAAATCCTAATCAACGAGTGAAATTAAATGAGTTGAGTAAGTTATGTCAGTTGGCAAAGACAAAATTTCAACTGGCACTTATCATTCGTCATCCCAAACATTTCCTTATTGGGGATTCTTGAAAGTAATCTGTTCTTCAAAAAAAATAATACCTGATACCTCTCCACATATGATAGCCAATATCTCTTTGAATTTGATAACTCGATATCTCTCTACATCTAATAGATCTATACACTTTGCTTCTAATAATTCAACAAATTTTGTGTCCAATAGCCCATACCTCTTTTTCTATGATAGTCTAATACCTCTACACACCTGATTTTTTGATACAACCATTAACCTCATATCCAATAGTGCATGCCATGAGCGCTCAGTTGTATGATTGGACGCAACTTACCACGAGAGCTAAGGACTAGGAAATTGTCAGGTTTACACATGAACATCATTAGCACTGTAGTTCAAGGATTAATCATGTCAATTTAGTTTTGAGCACTCAAGTGTGATCAATAGCTAGAGGTTCCTTAAGAAATAGATCATTGATCCAGAGAGAATCATAGAATCATCATCAATGTTGTATCAAAGCAACATGTTCTCTTTGAAGAAATGGCATAGAGACAAAAAGGAGAAAGAATAGGTTGAGAGGTAGGATGAGGAATATTTGTAGCAAATGCACCTTTGCAAGAAAATATGAGGCATATCCAAGTGAGCTTGGAGGGCATGGAGATTTCTGAAAGGCGAGGAACTGAAATAGGACATGTTAGTGAAAGAAATGAAGAAGAAATTTATAGTTAAGAAGAAGGTGAAGTATCAATAGAGGAGAATATGTTGAAGTTGATTTCTAAGGTGAGTGCTAGACAAAAGATGGAGGTACCCTTGTATGATGGTAATTTAAATGTCGAGGAATTGATGTATTGGATAAATGCCATGGATAAATATTTTGATAATGAAGACATGGATAAAGATAAAAGAGTGAATTGTGTAGTGACAAGGTTGCAAAGTAATGTAGCCTTATGATGGGATGAAGTGCATGAAAAGAATAAAAGGAAAGGAAAGGAAGAGTTGTAACTGAACTTGGAGAATTTCAACAATCACATGAGACAGTTGTTAACTTAAATATAAATGTTGTGAAACTCTTAGTATGAAAGTTTTTTTTTTTTTTTTTTTTACCTGTAGGCAAGAGTTAGGAATCTAGTACTTCTACATTCATTGTTTTAATATTAAGAAGCCTTAAATTCCATTGTTGGAGATGTATTTTGACCTGCATCATGTCCTTATTTTTTACTACTCTTAAACAATTCATGTATGCCTATACTTTGTGAGATATATATTGTTGAGTTATGGACTATTTTATGAATTAGATGGTGTCTCTCACATGGTTATCGTTTCATTTGTGCATCTTTCATTCTATGATCACTTATTAGATCACCACACTAACTATTGTGGAGTTGTTTTAATAAGTTAGACATTTTTTGTTGTTATGGATTTCAACTAATTGTTTCCATGATTTTGTAGTTGTGTGTTTATCAAATCATCATTTCCTATTTCTCATTTTTCTTTTATTACTAGCTAGCATAATCTTTATTATTTTCATCCTAGTGTATTTGGTTAGTTTTAGCTTAGAATCCATGTATCACTATTGTGACGATCGTTCATAACTCAAAGCATTATTAAAAAACCAAGAATGGTTACTAGACCATAATTCAAATGGGTCTTTTATCCCAAATGTTGTGAGGTCTAATTGGGACGTCATACTAAAGAGAACCTCTTGAATGTTGATGGGGCACTTACCCCTGTAAATAGTAATTTTGGCCTAGAAGGAGTACCCAAATTACATGGATGGTAGGACCCATTGATCATAACATTAAAATATTACTAGAGATGAAATTCCCACCCAACAACCTCTTACCCATCTATACATTATAGCAAGAAACAACTAAAGGGTCAACTATGTTTTTGTGGATTGGGTAGTGGATAAAGATACACATATGATCAGGAAAATTTCAATGAAAGAAGCATAGGTGACATCAACAACCCCAAATAATTACAATCTTCATAGAAAGGCTCAAACACCTAATATTTTGTTGCTTGCCAAAGAAAAGACTTTGCTTAGATAGGTGTTCCCCCAAACTAATATCAATATTTTTAATTCTACTTCCAAATTAGATCCTAGTTCCTCAAGTAGCACTAAACAACCTATAGCGCTTCCATAATGCACCAAGCCATCCACCTCAGCACAAAGTAGTCACCCTCCAACCTATACTAATGGTAACTCTTTGGAATACAATATCATTGAGGACATGAATAAGACTACGACTAACATTCCTATTTACAATATCTGCAATTTACCATGCTAATGAGAACCAATCATGACAACTTTCAGTCTTCTTCCAAATCAAAGCCATCATTGAATTCTGAAACTTCAGGGAAATCTAATACTCCAACTCAGAGTGGAATAAATTTCATCAAATTTTCTATGAATCTTGATAGTATTGGAATTCATTAAAATTCCTAGGCTTTACCTTTCCTCTTAATGTTCAAGATTTTCAGTCATAATATTCACGATTGGCTCATTAATTCTGGAGCCTTGTTTAATGTCATGTCATACTTTGTATGTAAAAAGATTAATGCTAACCTAGCAAACATGTATAACAATATTATTCAGTTGGACAGGAATAAAATTAAAGTCATTTGTGAGGTGAAGGATGTATTGGTAAAATTATCTTTTGCCCCCATGATACACCAAGTAATTAATATTATAGTGGTTTATATACATAAGTCATATGGTTTGTTGTTGAGAATAGATTGGTAACAAAAGTTACACATATATTTTATTTTAGATTGGTCTAAACTGTGGCTATCTTACAAAGGAAAGAGCAAGAAAATAAAGGTAGATATTGAAGCACATGAAATATAAGGTGATAGAGAAGGAGAGGCCAAGTGAACTAATTAATTTTGCACACTCCACTTTGGGAAATTTATTTTTGGAAGCTGATATTAGCTATTATCAAGCCCATCCATCTCTTTTTTCATCAGAAACCTAGTTTGATCTCCTTTAATGTTCACAAACTAATGAAAATTAATTAGTTGTAAATAAGATAGCTATAATAACCTAGGTGTAAATACTCACAATTTTATTGAGTTAGAATTTGATACTAACATTTCTACATTGTTTTTTTATTATTTTGAAACACAAGGTAATAATATAGCTATACTAACCTAGGTGTAAATACGAACAATTTTATTGATTTAGAATTTGATACTAACATTTCTACATTATTTTTTCGATGATTTTGAAACATAAGGTAATAAGATAGCTATACTAACGTAGGTGTAAATATTGACAATTTTATTGAGTTAGAATTTGATACTGACATTTCTACACTATTTTTTATGATTTTGAAACAGAAGGTGAAGCTAGTGCAACGTCTATCCTAAACATTATTTTTTTATGATTTTGAAACACAAGGTGAAGATAGTGCAAGGACTATCCTAAACATTATTTTTTGATGATTTTGAAACACAAGGTGAATCTAGTGCAAGGTGTATCCTAATCAACCAACATGAACGGAAAACCATGATATTATGGAAATTAGATTGTATTCAAGGTACAAAATTTTAGTTATGGTTTACCTCCACATCCAAAATATTACTGCAAGAGGTATACATGCCCATGTTGTCTTTTATAGTGTTAAATATTATATCCATTCCTCTTTTCTTAAACCTTATTGCTAATTCTTTGTTGAGTACAACTATGGAGAACCCCATCTTCTTTCTCCAAGCAATCTACTAAATCTAGTTCTATTCTTTTGAATCCAAACAATCTTTAAATGAGTAGTGACTACTTTCTTCTTTCTTTTTCTTTATAATAAAATTATTCTTTTTATATTAATAAAAACATTCTTTTTATATTAATAAACACAAAATCAATGCATCATTTCTTAAAATAAATTACTATACTGACAAAACCATATTCCCCATTATAATATTTCAATATTGAACAAAGAAAAAAATTATACATATTTTCATTTAAAGTAATACAATTCAAAAAAAGAGCCTTTTTTATTTTCTTTTCTAAACATTTTTTAGACTATTTTGGACTTTTTATTAAATGATTATGTTCACTCTAAAGGATATTGCATCTCAAAAGATTTGATCCTTGTGGTCCTTCGGTAGATGTGGAGTTAAGATAAGAGATTGCATCTCAAAAGGTTTGATCCCCTGGTCCTTTGGTAGACGTGGAGTTAAGATAATTGTTATTTTTTTTTTAACCTAGAGGGATTTGGCACATGACACCTTCCCTACCAATAAATTATTAGATGGACTCACATTACTTCCAACACCAATTGAGCACCCCCCTCAAATTAATTTAAGTATTAACTATAATTTTTAACTTTATGTTTTTATTTTATTTTATTTATATTTTTATGTAATTTAATATAGTCAAAATATTTTATTTGTAATTAAAATTATTATTATTTATTTTTATTTTTACATAATTTAACTAAGCGAAAATGTTAAATAGAAAGTTACATTACAACATCTCTATCTTATTGAATTAAGAAAGACACCATTATCTAAATACAATTAATTTTATTTATGAAATTTTTAATTAAATGATTATTAAATTATTTCAATCTTTTAATTAATTGAAGGAATTGATAACCTCGTAAATATAATTCAATCTTCGGGAATTTAAAAAAAATCAAAATCATAATCTTATGTTACTATTTCATGAACATACGGAAGAAAATATGGATAATATGCAATAGAGTTTACACAAATATTCTTGTAATAAGAGAATGCAAGAAAACCTTACCAATAAGGACTTTCATTTTACTTACTAAATGATTCTTAAATAATTCTTAAATATAGATAGAGTCAATAGTTCGGCCTATAAAAATTCAAAATCATAGAATGATGTTACCATTTAATCAACATAATGGAAAAATATATGGCTGATGTGCCCTTGACTTTATACAAATGGCCACCCATTTACACAGAGGTGTGGCCATGAGTGCCACGCCAACTTTCATAGCCCAGAGATGTGCTTTCTGATTTGAATTTGTATTTGGGAGGGATAGAGAGACAACAGTTCAAGTACAGTCTGCATGACCAAATTCTTTGTTTCATTGTTGGCAATGCTGAATCCATCTCAGTATTTGTAGAGGTGGTAGAAAGCTCTCGGAACGTCGAAAGCATGTATCTTGGAGGAGATGGGAACATTGTTGTCTAGTTCAGAAACTCCCAATTTCTTTCTTTCATATTTTCCTCTATCATGCTCCTTATGTGATTGAGAGAATCTTCTTCTATTGCTCTAGGGTTGTCCTTCATATAGTAGGATATAGACGAAGCTTCTTCACCACGGCTCCTCTCAGCTTGCATTCACCTTCAGAAAATTCAACATATACTTAGGGGGAGCATGGTTAGCATTCAATGTTTATACTCAGCCGATCAGATATACAAAGGGAGAGAAGCCTTCATTCAACATTGGTCAACCCCTTTGCCCTTGATGTTAAAGGGGGAGAGAAGCTTGGTGTTTGGAGAATTCTTGGTGACTTGGTATATCTACAAATGTGTTTACAGGTATCTACAGGTGGTGGTGACCAAACACCAAAGTGCTGGTTGTCATCAAATCCAAAGGGGCAGATTGTTGGCATTACGACAAATGTGTTTTCCTTGATGGAAACCTACTTAATAAATATGTCAACATGATAACAGCAGGATAAGTATTCAGGTCAATAAAAATGTGACAGACAACTTGGACAAAGTAATATCAATCCAGAGACAGAGGAATGATAAAGATAACGTTCTAATAAGTATACGCAAGTCCTGTGAATAGAGGTCGTGTCCATACGCGTGTATGGTGAAAAGAGGTCGCATACAATTTCCGCACCATGGTATTCTAAATACCATGGGTCTTTGCCATGGTATTCAACCATAGTAATGAGTGTGACAATGGATATTTGATTTTTTCAAAGAATACCATCGACAATCAACGTTAGGTATTGGCTAAAACCTAAGCTATATAAGGATATGGAGATCAAAGTGATAAGTGTGCATGATTTTGTTTATTAATGAATTGGTTGATTTGAATAAGTGTGCACCCAGGAATGTGATGACGGATCATATCTCATAGATCTAAAATGACTACACATTGAAAAATATGCTTATGGGTTGATGGATTTGTGATGATGATGTCATGATATGTGTCTTTTACAGCATGTGCCTAGATTTGGGTTTGATTGATGATATGTTGCATAGAAAAGGTATTATTTAGTAGTTATAGATATATACAGAGTTTTTCTTCAGAAAAATCATGTACATACATGGATTTGATTTTGGGTAGTTGCGTATCAATTCTGCATAATGGGCAAATCTGTACGTGGGTATGCTTCTTGAAAGGCACATACATACACGGAAATGTCTTATAAGGGCTGCGTACATATGCTAGGGTTTTGAGGTATATGATGTCTAATCAGTCTTACTGCACATGATTATTGTTTAATTAATGCTTATTGAAGTATTGATGTACTGTTTCAAGTTAAACAGATGATTAATCAACTCAAATAGTTAGTGAACTGGACATACGCTACTTGTCTTCATGACAGTCACTTACATATGCAGGTTTACTTCATAACAGTCGTGTATAGAAATTTGAGTGAGGAAAGAAAAGTTTAAGTAGTTTAAAATATTGATTCACCCCCCTCTCAATATTTTTCTATCATAAAATTCTCGAGCTCTGTGATTTTCCAGGTTGGTGCGACAGGTGGATGTCTATATGCTTATCATTTGGCATCCATCCATGTATTTTTCTCTCTTTTAAGCTCACAAGAACTTGTCTAACCATGGGTTGAGCTGCAGAAACACTGATTAGATATAGAATTTGTACATTTCGGTATCCATAGAGATGCTTTGATTAAATTTCACAAAGAAACTATAGACTAGAAGTTATGATGAATGATACCTTTTATTATGCCTGAGCATGTTCTAGATGGCCTTATAGCTTGGAAATGTAGAAAACGTATATGTGAAAAAGATGGAGATGATCGTAAAAGGATGTCAAAAAGAGGGCAATTCAGGACCTTAACAAGAGCCATTGGCAAAGAGATCATGTGGATGTTGGTTTTCTATCGAGCTTGCATGAAGCATCTATCAAATTGCCATTGTAACAACATATGGATGTTGTTGATTAATGGTGCACAGTGTGGCTATGACAGATCCATTTGAATTGAGACCTGAAGTTCATTCATAGAGAATCTTCATATTAAATGGAAATTGAATTTACTCAAGTAATATGTTGAGTGAACCACTAGATCATTTTCTTTCTAATGGTGTCGTTACTTTGAGAGAAATTTCCTTCGGAGAAGGCATAAATGAACCCACCAATCCAACTCCTGGTATAGGCACCACCATTGGGGGAGGATTGGGCAGGTCACCATTCTGTTGAGGATAAGTGCATTTGTATTGGTCACGTAATTATAAAAATAAACTTCATCACTTGCATTTCTTGCACCTCTTTGACGTGTTTTGGGTGTCTTCCGCATAGGTGCTTATGTACAAATACGAGTACCTGGAAAACCTTTTCGCATCCAAAAATGCATGTTTTTCGGATGGAAGCTTCTCAACACAATTATGATCCAAAGAATGAGATATTGTTGCTCTAAAAGGGTGGTAAATATTTCTACCAATGAAATAAAGAACAATGAATTTATTTTCATAAGATACCTAGTGTTTGGTTTTCAGAACGGAATGTAGACATTTGGCTCATATTATAAATCCTTTTGTCATAGATCTATTAAACACTGGTGTATGGTTTTATTTGTTCCTTTGTAAAACTAGTTAGTGAAATGTATGAATAACCCATTAATGAAACAATATATTATCTTTATAAAACAATATTCCCTACCATTCAATAATACTATAAGTGAAAAAATATCCCCGGTAGAAAAGCGGATTTATATGCCATAAAATCTTTCATTTCATTTTCTAAATAATTCTTAAATTAATAGATAACTCCGTGAATCCTCATCGATAAAAGAGAAATTCAAAATCATAAAATTACGTTACTACTGAGTCAACATAATGGAAATAAATATGGTTAATGTGCCCTAGAGTTTTGGGAAAATATTCTTATTTTAATAGTAACGGAATGTAATAAACCTTTACTTTGTATGCAATAATGTCTTTCATTTTAATTACTAAATAAACCTTTGTAATATGTAACCAAAAAGGTCTTTCATTTTAATTAGTAAATGATTCTTAAATTATTTCAAACTTTTAAATTAATTAAAGGAATTGGTAACCCATAGATATAAAGATAATGTAAAACCTCGGGACTATAAAAATTAAAAATCATAGTATTTAATCAACCATGGAAAAAATATGGCTATTAGAAATCATAGTATTTAATCAACCATGGAAAAAAAATGGCTAATGTGCCTTGGAGTTTACACAAATGGCATACCATTTACACATATGGGTGTGCCTACGAATGCCAACCAGATGACATACTTTGTGATTCGTATCTGGGAGGGTTAGAGAGACACAGGTTCAAGTACAGTCCGCATGACCAAATTCTTTGTTTCACTGTTGGCAATGCTGAAGCCATCTCGGTATTTGTAGAGGTGGTAGAAAGCTCTCAGAATGTCGAAAGCATGTTTCTTGGAGGAGATGGGAACATTGGTGTCTGGTTTCAGAAACTCCCAATTTATTTCTTTCATCTTTTCCTCTATCATGCTCTTTATGTGATTGAGAGCATCTTCTTCTGTTGCTCCAGGGTTGTCCTTCATATAGCAGGATATAGACGAAGCTTCTTCACCACGGCTCCGCTCGACCTGCATTCACCATCCCATGCCATGCGTTCAATATGATTCAATTTCATTTCAACTCCAAAACCAGTTAACTGTACTACTTTGTGTTTGATTTGAGATAGAAGCTGCAATGCCAATTTACCTGGTAGCCGCACACGTCACCTCGTAGTCGAAGGATGGAAGATGCCGTGTCATTGAAACTGGATGGGAAATCAATCTCCTGCAGGACGTGAAGGGGGAGGGGAATATCCAACGTGAGAATGGGTTGCAGTGTGGCTGCTCGATACCCAAAACTCACCTTCCCGTTCTCCAAATACTCCTCAAACGTCGGTATATAACCGCTGGACATCCACTTTGCTTCTTCCAGAAACGCATCAAATACGGCTTCCCACTGCGCACCAGTACAGTACATGCAAAGCGAATTAAGTTAGCCTGAGTTTGGATGCCCCAATATTTTACAAACCTATGAACATTATGAGAAGAAAATAAATATGTTTTTCACTGCAAATGTATGTATGAGTTAATATTTTCCATACCGTATTTCGAGCATAGGTGAGCGTATCTCGGCCTTGAGTCTTCTCCGCCTCTCGAGCCATTTGATTAACGCAATCGTAAAACACCATATATATGCCTTTCATATATTCTGGAAGGCACTCCCTGGCGGATGGATCCCATCTGATTGATCATCATACGCACACACAGTTAGTTGCTATTTTTTATTGGATTAAACCATCGATCTAAGGAAGCTAATTACTCATCACCACCTCTACCTCTTAATTGCGGCTGTGAAGAGTTCGAGCTCCTCCATCGTTCCGAAAGTGTCATAGATGTCGTCCAGAACTATTCCAAGGTAACACGTTTTGGCAAAGCCCAATCTGAATGCTGAATGTTTGGGCTCAGTGGCAATGCAGGAGGCCAAAGTGTAGAATTCCACGTGACGATGCCGAGTGAATGTCAGTTGAGAGAAACCCGAATCTTTCCACCATCTGCACACAAAATAATATAATATTTTGAATATGAGACCACTCAAATCCGAATTTGTCTGTAAAAAAGGACATGATAATCCCGATGACAGCTGATCATTACCTGGAGAGTTGTTTTAACTCTTTTTGTTGTAAGGAGTGAAAGATATTGAACTCCAATTTTGCTAGTTCTAAAAGCTTCTGGGTCATGGTCGTCGTCCTGAAAAGGTGAATGCAAAGTGGAGTTAACATAAAATTCCTGTAATTTAGATGACTTTGATCAGATAAAATAATGGGCCCACTCCAATATATAATATAAATATACCATACGTACTTAATGCAGGGACTAGTGTCCTTTCCAAAAACGTCCATGTAATTCCTTGCTTCCAATCTCGGAAAATTTGTGAGCCAACCATATTCAATAACGTATTCGATCTGCCAGCCACAATATTGTTGCTATTAAAAAATCTAAAAGGCATACAATAAAATACTCTATTTTGTAAATTTGAATTGGCATCGCTGCCTCACCTCTCGTGAAAGACTATCATTGGAGATCGGAACCGTTTTTAGGGCTTCTTGTAAATATGATGTACAGAATATTTGAGCCTCTTCCAGGACTTTCTCCCCAGGAAAGGCAACAAGGGAGGCCCTAAATAAACTGAGAATGCCTCTCATCTCTGCCTCTGTCTGAGCATTGGCAGAGCAGCCTGCAAACTTCCCATTTTGATCTTTGAAAACTTCCAAAACATCTGAGATGAAATAAAATGAAAACATTTATTAAAGCAGATCCATGAGAGAGACCGAAAAATTACAGATACTAGAATTCAACTTTTCTGAAACCACCGATTTGGCGAAAAATTACAGATACTAGGATTCAACTTTTCTGAAACCACCGATTTAGTAATTAGTAATAAAATGTACCGGGTATATATCTACCTGAGGACACCGGAAATCCGTGTAGTCGAAGAGTTCGGAACCCCAAGGCAGTTGAGTTGAGATCAGTAACAACACTCTCTCTACCACATCCAATGCCTTTCTCGCTCCAATAGCTGCAGACCAAGATCAATAATTTATGGTTATAATCGGATGTATTCCACGTATAAAGCACAACAAACAATGATGATAAGGCTACAGTGACCGACCTGTAAACATAATCCAACGCTGATTTTATTTCATTTCTGAAATGCCTATCGATTCCCAAACGTTCAACGCTATCCACCATCCAAAGGCGTTGAAGGAGATCATTGAGGGGAGTGAGTACTGTAAGTGAATTGAATGTTGAAATCTAATTTCAACGCAGCCATACGCTCTCAGCCAAAACCGCCAGAAAACGTTAAGCAAACCAGCCGGAAAGCTCTCGGGTTGATTTCAGGCAAAGGTACTTTTCCGATGATCGAGCCCGAGAAATTTTGGAGCTGATGCGTGGTTGACCCCTGACGTAACGCAACGTAAGAATCTCGGGGGTTAATGTTCAGCACTTGTTGGCCTTCCGATATCATTTTCGCCGTTCGATCTGCTCCACTCCTTTCAGCCGTTGATTGATTAAACCTGCACACGGGCCTACATCAAATTAAAACTCATGCGTGGAGTAAAAGACTTATGGGTTGACCGCCGTATGAAAGAATTTAATGAATTTAT